>CM059601.1:185458699-186708699 GCA_030412105.1 Cyclura pinguis
CATTTCCTCACTAGCCTATTATAGTGCTATTATTCCACTTTCAACATCCTATCGTATCCTGGGGTTTGCAATTTAGGAAGGAGCCCTTGAGGCCCCTCCCTAAACTGCAAACTCCAGGATTCCGTAGGATGTTGAAAGTGGAATAATAGCTCTATAACAGTCTAGTGTGGAAATGGCCTTACTGTATGACTTTTAACTGCAGATTCCACACTGTGACAGGTTGCGCTCTGCAGGAGCAGAACATCAACAATTAACCTCCGATTTTATATAGAAAAGTATGTTTATTATGCACTTGCAAGGTGTGCTGCCACTATGAAATCTGATATTGTTAGAGACATAATCATCCTTTCAACCATTTGGTCCATCAGGCCAGTGGGACTTTCGCCAACAGGTTTCCAGGGCTTGTGTCCAGATCATGTCTTTTGCAGTGGAGGAGATGTACCTTGCTACAGTTCTATAAATTTTGGGAAGAAAAGAAGAAGCCAGATCAACTCTTTGCCTCTTCATCAAGAGGAATTGAAACAGTTACTTCAGAGGTGGAAATCATGCAGTCCATTGAGCCACCCCCCCCCCCAAAAAAACCCCACTGGAATAAGATTAGGCTGCTTGCAAGGTGTTTCAGGGGCCACTCAACCCAAAACAGTCTTAGTTTCCCATAAAATGCCATGCGTCACTTCTAGTCTACTGGAATGGCAGCTCTGAGAAGGTGTGGTGACCCTCTAAAGCAGTACAAAATGTCAGCATGCAGGTTACTAGCACATGGCTAGCTCTGCCTTTAGGCAAAATGAGGGGCCTTCTCCTTATTTGGAACAAAAGCTGTGTATGCAACATAGCATATCCTTATCCAACTGAACTAGCCTGTTGTCCACAGATGTGGAAAAGGATCTACAATGTCACCAGTATTTGTTTGTTTGTTTGTTTGTTTATTTAATGTGATCCAAGGCAGCTCCAGTCACGTAGGGACAGGGGGACGGGGGAGTGGTACACCCCAGGTGGCAATGTTTTTGGAGCATCTCAGCCTGTAGCCATGCCCCCACACACCCTGGCCACACCCCCATGCACAGTGGCCACACTCCTCATACCGTAGTCCCTCCTCCCTCCCCCTCCCCACACACTCCAAGTTCTGCCACTGAGCAGCTCACAAAAAAAGAATCAGCTAAAATCTATCAATAAAATTTTACACACAATGAAAAATCATCACATTAAAATGATAGGTATACAATAATAATAAAAAAGGTGTACAATCATTAAAAAAAGTACGAATAAAGCACACCTACCCACCCCATAAGAAAAAGCATACTTGAAGAAAAAGGCCTTTCCCTTTTGATGAAAGGAGAGCAGGAAGGGGGCCAGCCTAGTATCTGGTAGAATATTAAGGCAATATTCAAACGCCACTCCAATCAGGTTCTGAAACGGGAAGAGGGTTCTGTTAACTCCTTTGCTTCAGGAAGGAAAATACCTTGGGCCAGCTCCCCTCCTTCGATGTGGTGTTAATGCTCTAAATCAGGTATGGAAAAAGTGTGCCTCATGGACCACGTACAACCTACAGGGCAGTGCTTGTGGCCCCTAGAGCCACTCAGGGGTCATTTTTTTTCCCAAAATCATTGTTTTGTCCCAAAATGCTTTATAGGGGTTTGAGGGCATTTTGATTACTTTCAGGGCCATTTGAGACCCAGAATAAGCCTTTTTCTAAAACAGGAAATAAAAAGAGGCCTCTCCTTTGCCTAAAATGGGATTATTATTATTTTTTTTTAACAAGGTGGTGCAGTGGACTGTTATGGCCCTCCAAGTTCTCTGGACGAGCTAAGAAGGCCCACTAGTCTCCCACAGCAGTTCATATTTCATCCTAATGTTTATGCTTAATTATTGTCACGGCATCTTGTGTTTCATTCTCATCTTGTGTTTTTTTCTTCCTAAAGCTATGTTGATCCTTGAATGCAAACTCAACAATATATACTGAAAAGAATCCACAAAAGTATGGGGAAGTTGCTTAGTTGCATTTAACCTGAAATAGATGAAGCATTTCTCTCAATGCCTGGCCTTAAACCTTTCACTCACAGCATGCTAAAAATGGCCAAGAAGCAACCTGAGAGCATTCCATTCACCTGACCATAAGCTTTTCCCTAAGATCAACTCGGCCTCTCTCAGAGATAATCATGTCTCCAAGGAAAATGAAGCACTTAGCCTAGCTATCCAAGATTCAGCCTCAGCCTTCCTAAATAGCACTCTTTACTTGATTAAAAAATGTGGTAAAGAAATGGTGAACGCTATGTCAATTTCTGCCCTACGCTGTTATAGTGCTATTATTCCACTTTCAACATCCTATGGAATCCTGGGAGTTGCAGTTTAGGGAGGGCATTTAGAATTCTCAGCCAGAGAGCTCTTTGGCCTCAGTAAACTACAAACCCCAGAATTCCACAGGGTGTTGAAAATGGAACAATAGCACTATAACAGTGTAGTATGGAAATGGCCTATGTGTATGCACGCGCGCACACACACACACAGAGCATTCTCAGTCATTTCATAGAGGGCTTACTAACCTCAGTGGAAAATTCTTCGGACTCACCAGGTGTTTAAATTTCAATTCGGGGTCTTTACAAAATATACTGACTTGCAAGAATAAAAAGAAAAATAAAGCAGCCTTAGAATAAATAAAAACAAAACAAAACAATGGAAACAAAGCAACTTTACAGTTAAAAAGAATCAACTCCATCTACAAAGTTCATTTAGCATGGGGAGAAACACTCTGAGGCTTGAAAAGCTGTTTTTGTCTCCTTTGAGAGGCCTAGAGCCAAACTATACTATTGCAGCTGCCATTTTGGAGACTATGTAGTGACATTTCATCATTCCCATTCTCTTCAGGTAGGTTTGTCATATGCCTGATTTCTGTAGGTTTTATTTGGATTCTAGATATGCCACCCTGTGCCCATCGGGGCCATCATCTCCCCAGATTTCAAGCTGCTTCCTCCTCCATCTCCTCCTCTAAAAGTAAATCAGTAGCTCCCGTAAAAGCCAAGATATGAGGCAATATGTAGGTAAGGTATGGGGTAATATGTAAGCAAAAAACAACTCCACTTGGGAATGTCAGATGTGGGGGAAGAGAGTGTGAACCAAACAAGCAGTGGAGTACAAGAAGAAAGGGGATGGGTGCATTGGGAGGTGAATTGATAGTTTGGCTGTGGATGTAGCATTTCTCGATTTCAGTAAGGCCTTTGACAAAGTTCCACATGACATTCTTGCAAAGAAGCTAGTAAAATGCGGGCTGGACAGGGCTACTGTTAGTTGGATTTGTAATTGGTTGACCGACCGAACCCAAAGGGTGATCACGAATGGCTGCTTTTCATCCTGGAGAGAAGTGACTAGCGGGGTGCCACAGGGTTCTGTCCTGGGCCCAGTACTGTTCAATATCTTCTTCAACGACTTGGATGAAGGAATAGAGGGCATGCTCATCAAATTTGCAGATGACAACAAATTGGGAGGGGTTGCTAATAAGCCAGAGGACAGGATCAAAATTCAAAATGACCTGGATAGATTTTAGAGCTGGGCCAAAGCTAACAAAATGAAATTCAACAGAGAGAAGTGTAAGGTCCTACACTTAGGTAGACAAAATGGAATACAGAAATATAGGATGGGGGACACGTGGCTGGATGGCAGTATGTGTGAAAGGGATCTAGGAGTCTTAATAGACCACAAGCTGAACATGAGTCAGCAGTGTGATGCGGCAGCCAAGAAAGCCAACGCAATTCTCGGCTGCATCAATAGGAGTATGGTGTCTAGATCGAGGGAGGTACTGCTACCACTCTACTCTGCTTTGGTTAGACCTCATCTTGAATACTGTGTCCAGTTATGGGCACCCCAATTCAAGAAGGACATGGTCAGGCTGGAGCAGGTCCAGAGGAGGGCAACCAAAATGGTGAGAAGCCTGGAAACCATGCCCTATGAGGATAGACTTAGAGAGCTGGGTATGTTTAGTCTGCAGAAGAGAAGGTTAAGAGGGGACATGATATCCATGTTTAAATATTTGAAGGGATGCCATGTAGAGGAAGGAGAGGGCTTGTTTTCTGCTGCTCCAGAGACCAGAACAAGGAGCAATGGATTCAAGCTGCAGGAAAGGAGATTCCACCTGAACCTCAGGAAGAACTTCCTGACAGTCAGGGCTGTCCGGCAGTGGAATATGCTGCCTCGGAGTGTGGTGGAATCTCCTTCTTTGGAGGTTTTTAAGCAGAGGCTGGATGGCCATCTGTTGGGAGTGCTTTGAGGGTGTTCCTGGATGGCAGGGGGTTGGACTGGATGGCCCGTGTGGTCTCTTCCAACTCTACATTTCTATGATTCTATGATTGAGGAAGGGAGTGGGAGGCATGAGTGAGTGAGCCATGAGAGTGCTGGAGTGCCAGAAGCAAGTAGGGGTATACCTCAAGGGTGTGAGGTGAGGCAAAAGAGGAAGTAGGAGAGATGGGAGAGTGAGTGAGTGTGAGCAACGGAGTGCAAGAAAGAAGGGAAGAGTGCACTGTGAGGTGAGGCTAGGAAAGGGAGATCAAGCAATGAGATAGGCAAGGTGCAAGAGAGGGAGCATGATGTCACAAGGTACGGGCAGAGGGTTAGCGATTCAGTAGTAGAGTGCAAAGAAAAAGAGAGGTGGGGGGAAAAAGAAGACAATAGATAGGAGTTTATTAAGGTAAATGCTTGAAGTGGATAGTCAGATTTTTGGTAAATGGATCAACAATAAAGAACAACAATAAAGAAAGATAGAGCCTTTTTGATGGACTAACTACACATTTATTTGTTTCAGGAGTATAGAATGGACGTTTGAACAGTCTACACAGACATATGTGCTACTTAGTTAAATATCCATAAGAGAGGAATGCAGTTTACCTATCTACAGTGGCCCCTCCACATTCATAAGGGTTTGGAGTCTAGAACACTTGCAACAGTGGAAAAAATGCAAATAACTCCCCCCATGATCCCCCTCCCATTCCCCCCTGGAGCTGCTCCCTCCCATTCCCTTGCCTCTGGCCCCGGCACTCTCAGGAGGAAGGAAAAAGACAAGATAAAGGGCTTGCTGGTACTTTCCGCTCAGATGGAGAAGAGCAGAGCACTGAGTTCTGGCGTTCTAGGACTTCTGGTCACCATCTTGAGAAAGGAGATTCCTTTCAGAGGGGAGAGGTAGGAGCAAAGAGAGCACCCAACCAATTAGTGGCCATTACACAGCAGAATGTGCAATCATGTGGCAGAAAGGACATGCCTCCAGAAGTGGGTGGGGCTTCTAAAAGTTAAAAAATGTCAATTTTACACGCAAGCTGCAGAAGCCTGGGGTGAGGAATGCAAGGGAATGGAAAGAGGAAAATGTGAGGGGGAGGGAAGCACATTCCTTGTGAATAATCAAATTTGTAAAGGTCAAACCAGTGAATGTAGAGTGAGGACTATAATTTAAACTTTATCAGGGGAACAAAACAGATATTACAAGGTTGAAGATGTTTGTTGTTGTTGTGCGCCCTCAAGTTGTTTCTGACCTAAAGCAAACTTATGGGGTTTTCTTGGCAAGATTTGTTCAAATGAGGGTTGCCTTCACCTTCCTCTGAGGCTGAAAGAATGTAACTTGCACAAGGTCACCCAATGGGTATTTAAAAAAATACAGAGTTTATTAATGCCTTAACCAGCATCAATAACACCAAATGTGTGTGAAGGTAGATATCCTAAACAGATGAGCTACTTAGCACATACATTTTGATGAAAAGTCAAACAGGTGAAATAAAGTTATGGCATACTGTTTCCTAGTTATAATAAAATATTTATTCTGTATCTCCTGAAAGTAAACAAATCACACTTTTCCCCCTTCAATTACTGCCACTTTTCCTTACTTTCTGATGCATCTTGCTCTGTGAATCCAACGGAAATCACCCTCAGGGGCCTCCTAGATAGATCTGTAGCTTTTTGCCGTTTAATAGCCAAAAAAAAAAAAAAAGTGCTCTGTTAGAGCACCATTGGTAGTGTCTGTGCATGACGATATATTAATATCCTTGCTGCTGTTCTTTTATTTGCACTGCACTACAAATGCAAATCAGAATGCAAATCAGAGTAATTTGTTGAATTAGAATACTTTGCATAATATGCAATTTATATGCTCAGATCTCAGGAAGTGGAACCTGGCAACCCAATCTGAGGATGATACCTCTTCCCACTAGTCAAAGTGCCTAGTAGCCAAAGCCAGGTCCATTATTTTGGCACATGAGACAGAAAATCCCATTAGTACGTCTCTGGCAATAGCAACAACAACAATAACAATGATGTACAAATAACTAACAGTTTGCTGCCTAGTGGTAAGGCTGGCACTGGCTCAAAGAGAAGAAAAAAAGAAAGTCAAGAAAGATAATTTGGGGGCCACTCCTAACGGAGATGAAAGTTTTGACTTGGCTGAAGTCATAGTACCGTATTTGCTGGCATATAAGATGCACCTCATTTATACACCAGCAAATACTATTGTATAAGATAAACTGGCGTATAAGATGCACCTCATTTTCAAACAGTATTTTCTGGGAACAAAGTGAGTCTATATGCCAAGAAATATAGTATGCTTGTGGATGATCTAGGATCTGAAGATGAGTTCCCCTATTCAAGCTTCTCATTTGCATCCTTCCAGCAAAGGTGAAAGAGACAGGTGAACTTCCTCCAGGTTCTTTGACATCATTTCTTCTTCTCTCTCTTTCTCTCTCTTGCACTCTCTCTGTTTTCTTTGGGGACTACTCAATAGACATGGTGCACAGAATTCATGTATAATGAATCGCCATTGCTGTAATATCAACTAAATGAATGAATCTTGTCCACATCATTATGACACTTCAAGCATTAATGTCCCCCTGGAGGTTTTTCTAGTTATCGCATGTCACTCATTAAAAACAACAGGAGTTGTTGCAAGCTAGATTTCTTGGGATGAATTAAGAAGTTGTCCTGATCGGCACAAACACTTTGTGCTATGCAAAATCTTGTTGAATAATTCCTGAAAAACAATAGCAACAAAGTCGGACCAGAAAAGCATCTTGAGTGCATGCTCCTTCCTCTTTTGATCCTCAGAGTATATGTGTGTATGTGTGTGTGTGTATACACACACACACACACACACGCACACACACACAAACTGGAAAAAGGATGTGACAGATACAAGAAGATTTCACTAGTACCTTTCTTATATACTTGAACTGGTGGGCTAGTTCATCACCCACAGCCCATCTTTGTGCCTGTCAGTGTTTGGGCTGTTTTGTAATCTGATATATTCCTGATGGGAGCTAGACTTTAAAAAGGAGCTTGGTGAAAGCTCCAGGATGTGAAATAGCTAAACTGAAGAAAGAAGAGTCACAATGATTGTCCTCCTGACCCCTTCTTCAAATGTAAATGAACATCTTTGATTTGTTCAACAAGAGAATCTGAGCTGGAGGAGACCATTTGTCGAAAGCCAGCTGCATACAAGGCAGCCTGTTTTATAGGATGGGTTACCTCCTTGCCTTCTATTAGTCTAACTGCTCACCTTGGCTTCGGAAGATGTGAGCAGCAGCTGCAGCCTATCACACATGGAAACCTGTTTGAGCTGGAGATGTGGCTAGGCTCTGAGAAAGTCAAAGTGGTGTTGGCTTGTTTTCAAGGCATAGTTTAGATGACCCTGAGAAGAACCAAATAACGGCAATTTGTTCTCATCCAATGTGTGCTTAAACAAGTGTCACTCTCTTGTACCGGTGAAGTTGAGAACTTTGTTTTGCCAATTTTACCCTGAGGGCATGTAGCATAACAATATTTTGTCATAAGCACAGCTGAGTGCATCATTGCCTTCCTCTTTTCCCCTCCCTCTGCTGACAATAAACATAACATTTTATGAGCAATTTTCTTCTGTTTAGCTGAGCTGGTAAAAAAATAAAAAACAAAAAAACACCAACGTGCTGTCAGTATACACAAGGCAATTACCACAACCTCTTGTGCTTGTTGAGCTTTGGATAAACAAAACAAAAATGATAGCCTCAACTTTGCCTGCTTTCAGAATTTAGCCAACATTTATCTTATCCAAATCTTATCCTCAAGAGGGATGTATTATGGTTTGATGGTCTTTGTTCTCACTGGTTATGCTAGAAAGGGTTGATGGGAACTGTAGTCTGACAACAGTGGTAGCACTATCCAATTCCCAATTCTGCCTTGCTTAGAAGGCTATTTGAGCTATATGTTTGTGAATATTCCTCCCTTTAAAAGAGTATTGTTAAAGGAAGAGAAAGTTTAGTGTTAAGGCAGTCCTGAATGAATGATGTTTCACCATCCCTATGTAATCAAAAAGGTCTAAAGTGCACAAGTGCTTCCTAAGTCATCCTTCAGTTGAACATTCATGACTTTTCTGCTTGGGGAAATCTCTTCTCTAGAATGGGCTCTGGTACACTATATTCGGACCGAGCAATTCCCTGAACTAGAAATCAGGCCTGGCTGTCTTTGTTGGAAAGACTGTAGTCCAAACCACAGTGATGGAGAACTTAAATTCAGCAGTCTGTTACCTCTGAGTAATGGGCTGGAAAAATTGGCATGTAACTCATCTAATGATTTATCATTCCCTCCTGAAAGAAGAGTAAGAACATGAAAAAGAGCATGAAGTATGAAAACATTCAGTTTGTTTAATAAAGTTGTTCAATATTTATTGATTTTTAGGTAAGCAATTTAGCAATCCTTGCTTAAAGGTCAAAAATCATGATTTTTATTAGATGCATAAAGACATCATTCAGACTTTATAACATTTAAAGCTGAATGCAGACTGCAATTAGTCACACCTAAGCAGGGACATTCTTTATGTACTTAAAAGACTTAGAATATGCAGATTTAGATAAAATTTGCCTCTGCCAATGTTTATACATAGATAAAAATTACAAAATGATGACTATAACTTAAATTCAGCAGAACGCAACCCATTAAATGTGAAGCTGTGGCCAATCCTGATTCAGCACCATGCACTGCTAGCCCAAGGAGGAGAAGGAAACAGCAGCAGTGATAATAGGAGTTTGACAACTATGGCCATTTCTGCACTACAGAGTTATAGTGCTATTATTCCACTGTCAACATCCTGTGGAATTCTGGGGTTTGTAGCTTAGGAAGGGGCATTTAGAATTCTCAAGCCAGAGAGCTCTTTGGCCTCAGTAAACTACAAACCCCAGAATTCCACAGGATATTGAAAGTAGAATAATAGCACTGTAACAGTGTAGTGTGGAAATGGCCAATGAATCCCTTGTTGCCTTATCAGATTCCCTGTGAGTAAAACCAAGCTGCTCCTGTAACAATCCAGCGGCCGGTGACTAGACACTAAATCTTTGGCCCTTTTAGCCCTCTGCACAAAATAGAAATTAAAAAAATTGTAGAGAATAGCTGCCATTTGAACTAGGTGCAGCTAATTTGGGAGAAGCAAACGTATGTAAACCAGCCAAAGCTGGCTCATGCACCCAATGGAAAGAGGACCCATCGACTGAAGAGTAAGAGATGATTCCTAACTCCTGATTTCTCCTCCTCGTCCTCACTTAGGCCACATGTTTCTCTCATCTCCTTCTGATTCAGGGAGATGGGAAAGAAGAAGCAGAATTCACAGCCATGCATACTCAAACCTTGAGCTGCAGGTGCAATGGGGAAATGGCAAAGCCCTCAGTTAATTTTGTAAACCACTTGCAGGAATGTTAGGTGGGCACATCACAGCCCTGGAGATCTAGGTTGGTCAGGGAAAGATCCAAGTCATATCCATTTGCCTCTAAGCCATCAGTGTGTACGTTAACTTCTGCCATGCATTGATAGGCAGATCGGCATGCATACATGGAGATTGTTCGGTTTTGATAATCCAGAAAACAACCTTGTCTTCATTTACTGGTACCATATTTTTAATCCAAACAATAATTTATACATGGTCATTTGTGGACTGACTTGTATTAAAAGGAAGGGAACTTACATCTGGTCAACACATACTTGAATTCCACATTCTGAGAAAGAAGGGAGTTCATCCTTTTATTGAAAACAAAGAATAAAAGCAGGTGTTTGTTGTGACAAATGAATATTCTGGATTCATTCCATTCAGCATTCCTTTACTTTTTAGGCATCTGGATAGTCTTATCTAATTATCAGCACAATAATATCACCTTTGTGCATGAGAAAATTCTCATTGGTGATCAGGATGTCAATGATAAATTTAGTGCTAGTGTGCAAGCTTGGGAAAGGTAACACTTTGCGCACCAGAAAGCATATTTTTGCAACACTATAAAACACCTACCAGTGATCCAGCTGATGTGATGGAAGGCATTCAACCCCAGTCCCATAGTATCTCTAGGCTGTCAGTTTTGCCAATCTATGGACTGAAAAAAAATGGCTTTGAAGTGACCCCAGCAATGCTATACATTGACCACACTGAGATATTACCTAGCTAGACACAATCAATCATTTCTGAAAGATTTGGACTGAAATGTCATTGGTGTCTTATGCATGGACAAGTTCCCTGGGGAAATGGTTGGACATATTTGTCCAATGCAGAATACCTTCATTCAGTTCAAGATGGCAGAAATGAAGCTGTGTGTGTGAAAATGCAGATACACGTGTACATGGCTTCTCCTCACTGCACTTGTACTTTTGGTGTGTATTTGGCTGTGCATTCAGTTATGCAGTGTTGCCATTCAACGCAAGGGTTGTGTAGGACTATTAAGGCATAACTCCACATGTAGAGATTTATGCTTTCCAACTCTGATATAGGATCTCCCACTTGTGTGCTTTTTAATGGTTGAACCAAAAGGTGGAGCAATTAGAACAGGTGATCCCTACACTCACTCCTGTTTATCTAGTGAAATGATCAATGTAAATTGGGAGGGGGAAGTTTACTTGTGTTCCTCTGAATATTGCTAGACTGCACTTCTCACCATCCCTTGCTTTTGGCTGTACCAGCTCAGGTTGATGGGAGCTGCAATCTACAATTACTGGCCAGGGTGGTGGTGGTGGAAATGGAAGGCATTCCTAGAGTCTGTTGCCCAGTTGGGGTTAGGGAGGCAGAGAAGGAAGTGCCCAGGCAGCACCCAGCAAAGTTGCCCAGCTGAGAAAAGAGAACTAACAGTATCCTCTCAAACCTATTGTGAGTGGCTGGAAATCCAGGAAGGTGATGCTAGCACTTTTCACCTGGCTGCAGAATTGCACCCAGGTTCTGCCTGGTTGTCTCGCACATTTCCTCCTTGGCCAATAAATGGCAGTGGCAACATGTCCCAAACACAAGGAAGCTGTCCAGGGTGGGAGGGCAGACACTGTGCAAGAAGATATTGAATAACTCCTTTGCAAAGTCAAAAAGGGGCACGCATGCATGGAATCCAGGATACCACATACATATATCGCCAACAGGACTCTGTCTGTTATTCTGCATAACAACACTTCCAGCACAGTGCTGTGCATGCCTATTCAACAGTAAGCTTCACTCACTACAGTGAACTGTTTCTACATCCTGATTGTGCAAATAAACCCATTAACCACTTCAGCTTGAGTACCAAAGACAGCAAGTCAGTTTCATAGAAATTAATTTAAGGTTCTGGCAATAAAGAAATGACAAAGGACACAGGAGAGATGAAAGGCATAGAGATGGCAGACAAGATTGTGACGGATTGGTATTGAAAGAGAAACTTGAGAGATACAAGAAAAAATTGATACTAGGGGAAGTGAGGAAGTAATATAAGGTGAATAATGAGGTATTAAATACGTAGAAAATAGAATATATAAAATACATAGAAAATTGTTATATGTAATGGAATTTATATCATTGTATCATTGAAGAGATGTTATTTTATCTGTTATTTTGACAATGGCTTTGGAATAAATATAATAATAATAAAAAAAGACAGTAAGTCAGTTTCTGACATGCCAAATGGTCCAGGCAATGAAATAGATATTTGGCTACTTGGAAGCCTGTGCTAGTACTACAAATTTAGAAGTGGAAAGAAAAGAAGGCCTAGTGTGGTGATGAGAGTTGCTAGGACTTGGAGGTTCAGGTTCAAGTTCCCAATTAGCTAGGAAACTTGCTGGCTTCCCTTGGGCCACCTATTCTCTCCCAGCTTCACCTTCTTACAGGATTATTGTGAAGATTAAGAATTCTCAGCCAGATTGCTCCTTGGCCTCAGTAAACCACAAACCTCAGCATTCCGCAGGGTGTTGAAAGTGGAATGATAGCACTGTAACAGTGTAGGATGGAAAGGCTCTGAAATGAGGAAGATGAGAGCTATATATGCCATTTCATTGGAGAGAAGGCAAGATATAAATTTAACAAACAAACAATATGAAAAGGCATGGATACTTATTGTATAGGCGCTCTGAAGCACTAACAAATAGGATTGGTTTATTAATTAGCTCTGATGATGCAAAAAATGGGCCTATGATCACATAGTTCTGGGATTCAACATCCAGCCCTCAGCATAGTCTAGCATCCGTTATTAATACTCACTGTATGTATTATTTTGATATTCTCAAGCTTAGAGTTCTATATTATCCCCTAGGAATGAGCCCCACTGAATTCAATCAGATTTATTTTTGAGCTGACATGTATATGATTGCACTGTGAGTGAGTAAAGCACCCATTTTAAATCTACACATACACACAGTTACAAAAGTCTGGTTGGGTTTTAGCCAAATTACTTCTGTCCATAAGTGCTTTGTTTAGGTTAGAAAGCAGAAAAATGTAGCAGCAGATTGAGAGGAAAAATAACTAACACAAAATCTTCTTTATTTTGCTTTATTCTGAACTTTTTACAAAGACTAAAAAAAAATGTTAAAGCAACAACCTATATTTACAGAGTTTATCTGACGCCCAGAGGGAATAAGGTCTTTTTCCCCCCTCTCTATTGTTGTTTTCCTTTTATTCTCTTGATGGGTTGGTTGTTCCTTTTCAGGCAGTATTGGGTTGTGTTTTTCTTTTGTTTTTTAAATACCGAAGGGAAATATTGCCTCTATATGTTGAGATTCATAGTCTCTCCTTCTGTCTACCAGCAGATACTACTTGGGGGGAAACTATTAGCAATAATTTAAAACTCCATTTCACTGATATGATCCTAATACCTCTTTAAAGTAACAGTGCATTTAATTCTGTGCAAATCCATAATAATTCCTTTCTGCAGGACCAGACCTTTTTTTCCCCCTGGTGAAATATTTCTAGCAAAAACGAAGAGAAAACTCACCATCTCTTGTTTTTCCACCAATTTATTTCTTGCCAGTGGATAAAATATGGGTTTTCATTATATATAAAGGGTGCCAATTTGTCAGCTAGTAATATTCTACTCCTCTCCTGAAAATGCCAGATGATTGTTTTTGTATTTTCCAAGTGACATACACTATAATAGCAGAGGGGCCATTAGTGTGAACTTACATGGGAGAAAGAAAACGAAAAATGAGACACTTCCATCTACATAAATCACTGCAACCCACCTACTACTGTGCCTGCAGTAGCTGCGTATAATAATAAAAAAATTACCTTACACAATACATGCCCCGATAATAATGAAGACTAACACTAGCAAGCCCAAACACAAGGCTTTTGTGTGACACAGAAAGGAATCTCTTATTTCCCAGTTTAGGGCATCTAATTTTTGCAGATTATTTGAGATATCTAATTATTGAATTAATTAGAGTGCACAGTGGTCTTCCTACCCATGCAGCAATAAAGAGTAAGTGCAGGACAGCAGCTACAAGTAAAAACTGTGGACAGTCCTGGTTCAGTTACGTGAGTAGTTGCTGAACTGGAGCACATGGCTTACCACACAGCAGTGGTCAGCAATAAGATGGTAGCAGCATAGTGGAGCAAAATTGAGAGCAGCAACTTAGACCATTTCTGCACCACACTATTATTGTGCTATTATTCCATTTTAAACATCCTGTGGAATCCTGGGGTTTGCAGTTGAGGGAGGGGCATTTAGAATTCTCAGCCAGAGAGCTCTTTGGCCTCAGCAAACTACAAACCCTAGAATTCCACAGGATGCTCAAAGTGGAATAGTAGCACTATAAGAGTGTAGTGCAAAAATGGCCTTAGGTCAATGGGGACACACACTTCTTTCTAAGGACAATGGGAAGGCTATGTTAAGTCCTGGCAATTGTATCTGTAGACTCTGTCTTTTCATGTTAACTATATAATCTGTGATTGGCTGGGATAATGTAGTAAAAGGGAAAATAGTCCAAAATTATTAGTGGGATTAGGGTGTTGGAGTAGAGTTTAGATCCCCATTTAAGTCCCCAGTTTCAAGTCCCCATGAGTCTTGAAAGGGTAAATGGCATGCCATATAAATGAAACTAATACATCATAAAATAGTTAATAAGTAATATAATGTTGGAGTGGCAACATATTGTAGCTGTGAACAGCCATCAAGCATCTGGAATATCAATGATACTAGAACTTTTTAAAGAAGGCTGTTTCTACACTTTCAAAGACTGCTTTTCACACTGAAAACTGAACCCTATGAAAATTCAGAACAGCACTCATCTGTAATCCATAATATTGGCCTTTATTACAGGGTTGTTCGGAGAATTGCTGAACAAATGTGTATATTCTTTGAGCACTTAGACAAAATGCCATGTAAATATGAAGTATTGATATTCCATTGCTTGTCTTAAAAACCAGCACTACAATATAAGGAACCATCTAAAAACAGAGTAATTTCCCTAAAATTCATTCACTGACATATTTTTCTCTCAAACCTTTCAACTGGGACATACTTCAGAACTGAAGTGTATTGTGGTACTTCATTATTCATTCCCTGCTGTTCCATTTTCACTTCTGCAAAGAAAACAGGAAACCCAAATGTATGTGCCATTCTGGTAAACAAAAGGGAGCAGAAGAAACACAAAATATGTTAGACCATAATTTCAACAGTAATGAATGCATATGAGATCATTTTATTCAACTTTATCTGTATCATCATACCCACTGATCCCACCTCCAGTCTGCTGAAGTTTGATGTAGTCTGACTGTTTTCAAACAAACCCAGATATTCAAAACACTGCATTTAATTATAACCCTAGCTATAGGGCTGAGAACAAGAAACTACTTAGTATTTCATGTCCCAGATAAAAGTAAGTGCACAGTCTTGAAGAAATACAAATTACAGGCGACATATAGTCTCATTCACAGTATTTCCCCAAACTGAAGGTTTCACATCATAGTCCTCTGCACAGTCTTTATTTTTAGGTAACTTGTGAACAGGAGTATAGCCTGAGCCATGCTTAATTTACAGAGCTTGGAGAGAACAGAACTAGGAATTTACAGATTTTAATTTACACATCATTCTGGATTACACCTGCAAGACTTGGGGATTTTAGTCGGAAAAAAAAATTAATCTCCGTTACTTTATGAATTGGTAAGGTCATGCTGAAGCCATATAAAAAGTATTCTAGAGATCAATCCCAAACAGTGATATTGAGTGGTAAGGACAAATGAGTTCTGAGACTGCATCCCTTATTAGATTATCAGAATCTGCCCTGTGAGAGTAATCTCTCACCCTTAAAAAAATGAAGGTATGATTCAAGAAGGTATAGCCTGTGCATTTCACTAAGAATCAACTCATATTTAGCTAACTTACTGGTGAGACAATAGACAACCTAGTTGAAATCCCTACCCAGCCAAGAATCTTCCTAGAAAACTTTTGGGTAGTCAATTTCTCTCGGATTAATCTTCTTCGTAAGATTGCTGGGAAGATCATATGGGAGCAGAACTAAGGCTAATACTCTGAGATATTGGAAGGAAATAGTAGGAACTAGTTCTGAATTTTTTTTTTTTTGGCTCTCATATAATTTACAAGTAGACTTTCGACATCTGAAATAAATAATATTTAAAAAAATATTTCTGGTCCCTAAAAGCATTTCTGGCTTTCGTGTGTGTGTGTGCGCACGCACACCTGTGCGTATATGTGGCAAACACACTGACTTAAACATTAAGGAGTATTAATGCCCTTAGGACTAAACTGCTGTTTGAAAAATTTTTAAAGAAATGATTGATTCTGAATGATTTTTTTAAAGGTTAGCCATGATAAATTCAACAATTAGTTCAGCTAAGGAATGGAACAATAAATCAGCAATGGAGAGAGAGAGAAGAGAGAGTGAGCTTGGGGCCATTTCTGCACATTACCTTGCTCTGTTGTCTTCTGGTTGTGACCCTGGCAGTGCCTTTGGTGGGAAGGGAGCGCAATGTGAACACTTCCCTCCACACCCGACCCACTCCCTGAGAAGGGAGTGTGAGGGACACGCTTCTTCCTTCCACAGCACAGCCCAGCTCCTTCCCATGTTGTGCTGGGGCAGGAAGTGCCTCTATCATGCTTCTGGACCTTCTGCAAGGCATGCAAGTACAGGAGCATCGCACTACCGGGAGTCATTGACAGAGAAACTCCTTCAATGATTTACCCCGCGATTGCACCAGCTGCCAATGGAAGAAGGGTAGGACTGCAATGACATCATGCAGAAGCATTGTTGCAGTTCCGCTGCTCTCACACTCCCCATGCCAGGATGCAGTTGTTGTATGGAAAGGGCCTAGAAAAGAACTTTTTTGTACCTCCAACTCATAGAATTTCTCAGCTAGTCCGGCTAGCTCTGAAAGTAAGAACCCAACTCTTCCCTCAAACAACTGCAATGGCTATGAGTCGTATTTTACCCAATACTAGATATCTTAACTTTCCTTGTCTTGTACCAAATTACGTAATTGTGCTAACACTAGCAACAGAGTATTTTCAGAGTTAGCATACAAATGCTATCCAATTTTTATTCCACAAGCAGTTCTGCAGAGTAAGATTGGTTGTGCAACAAGTCACATAAGCTTTTGTAAATCTAGTTGAAAATTGAAGATTTGAAGATGGTCATTTTGCTGGCATTCAATTGGGCTCAGGCCCAAGATTTTGCATCTCTACTTTGATATGTCATTACTTAGTGAAATAAAGGATAGGGCTCTTGTGTGGAAGAGGAATTTTCAATAGGTGACAAGCAACATCTGTTGAAACTCCCTCCTCTACACAATCAACAAAGCTAGAGGAGCTCTGTCCCTTATCTCACCTGTCAACCCTAAATATGAGTAACATGATGAGATATACAGAATCAGAAATTTAAGCATTCAAGCTGTCCTACAATGTTAGGTTAGAGTTAGTGTCTCTTAACTTTTATTCCCAGAAGCATAGAAGCAGTATTATTTCACCTATGTACTGCACAACTGTTGGCTGCAAATCATGTGACCAGAAGTTTCACTTCTGCATCAGACATTCATATAGAAACCCCATGGTTAAATTTTCCCCATTGATTAGGATTAGGACAGGGATGTGCAAATCCCCTGAGGAAAATTTCACTAAGCCCACAGTAAAACTCTTTGTGCTTTCCTAGAAATTCCTCAATTTGTTTTGCTCTATTTGGGGCTTTGGTTTCAGTTTCATCTCTTCAGCACTGATTCTGGCTGCAGTCCACCACCCACCCAAACTGTTGCCCTTGTATTGAAATCTGCTTGAGTCTACCACTTTCAGTGAGATTAAAGTTTTAATTCTATGATATCCCTATAGAAAGTTAAGGTCTATAGAATCTGGTTCAATGTAATGCAGCCAGGACTGGAATAACGCCTTACAGAGAAGCAGTTTATTGCAATTAATCTGGGAGTCACACTGCCTACATAAAGTTAACTCCCAATGTAATTAGAGGGCTGCTGACATTTCTTTGCAAACATTTACTACTTTTTCACACACACCCCTTTTTTTTGGTAGGGATGACCCTTCCATGTTATCATATCTTTTAAACATTTCACCATGAATCTGCACATTCTAACAGAACAATCTTCATACAAGAGTTGTACTCAATTTTTTTATTCATATTTATACCAACATTTTGATATTTTAGAGAAATATTTTGGAAGTTACCAAAAGGTAAGGCAGAAAAATGAACCAGACTGCTAAGAGGAATTTTGAGCATAGCTTTAATATATACACATTCTTCTGGGAAAGCCATGGTCCCAAGTAACTCCGAATTCTCAACATATCTATGTTGTTTGCAGAAGTAGATGAGTATCAGTTGAAGCTGACCCAAATTCTTTGAATTTCAGTTTTCACATCCAACTTGTTCAAACAAAATAAAAATTTTCCTCAAAATCACTAGGTGTGCTATATAAGATATCAGCCTCTCCTCACCTCGCCAAAAAACAGAACTGCTTCCCAACTTGAATGAAATTAAGCTTGAATGTCTAGTTTTAGCTCAGCCGAGTATAAACTTTGGATGGTATCCCACAATGTTCGCCTGCTGACAGAGGTGTGCAGAATGAAGGGGAGGATAATTTTTCCCTTCCTTCTGCAATCCTCCATGCCCTCAAACTTTCATATAGAGGTTGGAGGACTTTCTGGGCCAGATTTGGAGGGCTGTTGTGGGAGTTTGCAGCAGTTGCAGAGGAGAGGGGTGGAAAGTCCCATTATGATTGATTTCCTGCTTGTGTGAGACTGGATTTCAATCCTATAGTAAACTATATGCGTGGGAGTGACATGCAGAAGGCATTCACCTAACAAGGGAATTGGCCCTTTAAATGTATATTAGGTTGATTCTCCATACACTTAGGGCTATATAAATTTTCAGATGAACTTATATGTGCAGGCTACTATAATAAGATTAATGTGGTGTACATGGATGAACTGTACAAACAGTTTCCTGTTCATTCAATTTTCTTTTAATACATTTCCAGATTCAATCCTTTTGGATCAAAATAGATGTTAGTATTTTTTAAAAAAATAATCTAGACTAATGGTGTTAACGTGTCCTGATTGGATCCCCTTCACTTGCCCCAGAGTTTTGTTTTGTGTTGTTTCATTTAAAGGTGTACCTTTGTCATTATTACCTGTCTATTGAATAAACTTTATTTATGGGTAGATTTTTGGAGAGATATGAACACTCATAGAAATATTTTGTTCAAAGATGTTTTGGAAATGTTTTGTTCAATGCTATGTTATTTGCACTGAAATCTGTGCAGTCTAATTACTAGAATCTTCAATTTAGGAAAAGTTTAGAACCAATGAAGATGTGAACCAAAATGAAAAAAAAAGTGGCAACATTTTGCAAAGGAAAATGACTGAATGTTTTTAATGCTCAAGCAAGACATCTGTTCAATATTGTTTATGGTTTGTGAATGTAGCTTATCAACTACAGTAGCAATTTTAGTGTATATATGTACAAAATAGACATGAAAATGTTTGTTACTGATTTTATACATTAGAAGCAATCTATTGGCTTAGTGCTAGAGAAGAAAAATGGTAACATCACAGAAACAGAAGTATGATATAGCATGCAGTCACAATAGCAAGCGCTAGAAATAAAATTTGGATAAAATATTAATATATATGCATATAATGCAAATATATATTATATTAATCATGTTATAAGAACGTTTGGTGATGAGAATGCGTTTTCCTTAAAAACAAACAAACAAGCAAACAAAGAAACAAACAAACACAGAGCTAGACTGTTCTCTGTTAAACAACTAACCTGAGGTGTCTTCTAGATTATCAATGGAATGGTAATCTTTAAAGGAACATTTAAGATCAGCAGATTGTTTCTTGACTGGAATTCTAGTTATTTGGAAAGCTCCAACAGAGAGAAACTAAATTAGATGCCAAGAAGGAATGCATATTTCTTACTACTAATTCTGTTTGGCCCATTTTCCCTCCTCAGAAATTTGTGCTCAGAAATCAGATTTGTAAATTAAGTCCATGTTTATCTTCCAAAGATTAGACACAAAACAAAGCACACTAAATGCAATCTACATAGGTGAGGAAAGTCATGTGCTGTGCCATATTTCAGCAACTGAAGGAGTCCCTCTTCTAAACATTATAACATATGTATCATCTAGTCTGACCTTTATAATGACTAATTTCTTCTTCCACAGAAGTGATTTGATTTGCCTGCTTCCTTCTAACACTCCTTCTAATATGTAGGGTTCTAGCCCTTTGAACAGCAGCAGCAGGTATATCAAGGAAGGGGAGAAGTAAGGTAGTAGTATTTTCCTCAGAACAATATTTCTCAGTTTATAATAGCTCTGCATTGGAGATGCTTATTAACTTTAAGAACAGAGCTCAGAAATATCAGTGTTAAAGATGATGTGTAAATGTTAATTTGAAAATTAATTTATTGATGCTAATTGTTTTAGGGGAAATTATTACAATAGTTCATAACACTAATAGTTAGTATTCCATTAGTAACATGTTACCTTTAAGTTAAAAACCCCCCAACCAAAACCAATTAAAATTGCTATAAATGGTCGAAATTGATGAAGCCTCCCCAAAATTATCCCCCAAAAGCAACACACTTATGTTACTCATGATTCATTAGTTGAATTGTTAGTGTTGTTGCTGCTATTAAAACAGATAAAATAATGTTTTAAATGATGGCTAAAATAATTATTTAAGAGAAGAAATGAATTTTAACAAATTACTCCCAAGCTCTGAGAAGAAAAAAATAAATCTGAGAATGTCAGCAGTAGTTTAGCTTCAAACTGTATTACTGTAGCAATAAGCAGCTGGGGTTTCACCTCACTAAAATAGAAAAATAACTGGGAAAAGCTCAAATTAACATATTATATTGTGCACTTATAAGAAACCACCTTGCTTCCTTTTTAAATAGGTCCTTAAAGTGGATGCATTAAAGTATTAAGAACACTAAACAGACCCATCTCTTGAACGATATTTAAGTTACTACAACAGAGGAAAGGTGATTCATGAAAAATGACGTCAATTTAAGGAAGGTAACATTATCTACGATAATATGTAAAACAAAAACCATGATCAATATGGCCCAGAGATTGTAAACATGACATTAAATATAAATTACTTCTTTAAAAACTTACCAGTGCAATTGTATCAGTTAATGAGCAGTGTAAATAATAGGTTTTCGCAGACAATATCACAGAATTCTAAGAATATGGAATAGAGATCTGACAACTGTTTTGGTGGTCTTATACAATATTTAGCTTTCTTAAAGTCTAATATATTGACAACAATTGCCTCTCCATTTTTTAGAAAAGTTCATTAATGTGCATTTTGTGTTAAATTGTTCATTATCATCCAGAGAAAGAGCAAGAGAAAGAGAGAGAGAAAGAGTATATATGTATGTATGTATGTATGTATGTATGTATGTATAGTGTATATGTGTATGCACAATGGGTATAATACACATTCTTTCACAATATATGTACACACATAAACAGGATTTTAAATATATATATATATATGTATATACTATAGTATATATATATATAGTGCAAAAGTTCTTATGTACATATACAAAATAACAGGCAGAGTAGTATTTTGCTTGTTGAAGTCTTTTCTTAAAAAAGTAGAAGTCAGTTTAGTTGACATAGTACAGCCAGTAGATTAAGTTGAAAAGAGAAAATGTGAATGGGAACACCATTCTTGACCATCTGTCTATGGCATTCACATCTGTTAGGTCAGGAATTTTTATCTTTAGCTGTGATGACCTTCTCCGTAAATGACTCTTCTTGGTATGGGTGCCAGTTCTGTCCAATGTACGCCTTCCAAGATTTTCTCGATGTGAGCTCTGTTTTCTGTACTGGATACCTGAGTTATCAAAGGATATTGTTGAATTCTGAGGATCAGTGACACTCGTAGTGACCTCGTTGCTTGCAACTTCATTGTGAATCTCTAGGGATGTTAGCAAAATGTTTCCATGCATGTCCACCTAGTTAAAGACAAACAATTATATGGTTTCAAAGTTATTTTAATTATAAAATGCACAGTAATACCTCATAATCAGAAAGTAAGATATAGCCCACAAACGTACAATTAGCCTTTACAGAAATGAAGTGAGTTCTCCTGCCAAGTTAACAAGGATTAGGAATTGTTCCAATAGGATGAATATAAAACAAATAAAAAGAGGAAGCTTTAAGCTTATTCTTGAGTACATTCATTGAAATGAATAGGACTTGTTAATATAAACTAACTTAAATCCTGTTTATTTAATGTATTTATTATTTAATTATTTATTGCATCTATAGGTAGGATTAACATTGCTATCCATTCTCCAGTTCCTCCCAAACATTGCTGTATATCCTCTGCTTAGATAATCAGACATGCCCTTCTCCAGAATACTATCAGCTATAAGGGGTTCAGATATGACATTGATTTAAAGAGTGCTTTCTTTTTCTGCCCCTGACACAACATGCAGATTTTTGTTTTATTTTCAGTGGCCCTGTTTGGGCTTCATTTCTGTTGGCACTGACTGAGTTCATGATTACAGAGCATGGTCACTAATTGAATGTGTCTATACAAAAAAGAAGTGGTACCTAATGCTGGAAGCTGAAAACAAAATTTCAAGCATCTTTCTTACTTTTCTTTATCTTGGACTTAAAGGTGATGGGATCTCTGGCCTTCCACAAAGTGTTGGACAATAATTCTGCAAGTTGTTGGGCAATGACTAGGCTGACTAGAGCTAATGGGAGTTGCAAATCGACAACACTTGGAGGGCCATACATTCCTCAGCTTTGCTCTACATATGCAACATAAAGTTGCTGCAAAGAATATAGGTGAGATACTTTGAAGTAAGGTTGCTAGATTGAATACAGGATGGGGCTCTAACAGTATATGGGTTAGCAGATCCTGGATCAGGAAGATGGACTGTAGAGTTCCATCAGACAGAACTATGGTATGCCTCCTCCCTCACCCTCCCCAAACTCAACTGTTAGCTGACACAACCCCACTGCTCCCAACAGTTATTTATTGCTCAGTGTGAGGGATCTTCTGTGGCTTTACTTTTGCAATATGAAACTGAAGTTGCTGTGTGTCTACCTATAGGAAAAGAGCTGGATGCTTCTTCACTGCCTTTCCATTTTCTACCAGCCAGTAAACAGCTTTGTTTGGGGGGCTGCAACAGCCAAATGGTGGATTTTGAAGGAGTGAAGGAGATGTGCCATAATTCCACCTGACAGAACTTTACAGTATGTCTTTCTGACTGAGGCTCTTTAATACACTTCAGAAATAAAGGCAGATTTGTTCTCTAGATTTGTTCTCTCCCTATTGTAACTTTAGGAGCATGCCCCATATTCATCCTGGCAATTCTACTTTGAATGGTGTTTATGAATGCTTCTTCTATTATTAGTACTGCACTTATTATTGATATAGAACCAGTACTCATCAAATTGTTTAAATGCAGACCCTGCCTCTGAAGTTAATTATAGGTTGAGTTTCTGCTATCTATCAACTGCAATCTGTTCCAGATGTCCGAAGACTGTCATAAGAACAAAAGAAGACCAAAGGCCCATCTACTGCAGCACACTGCTTCCTATTTATTAGTTCAGTCCTTCAGGGGGGTTCCCAAGCAGGACTTGGATAATAATTCTCATAATTCTCCTCTCTTAAGCGTTAGTACATAACCATTTTAACCAGTTGCCACTGCAAGCCAAGGTTTTTTCTAAAAAAAAACAACAACAGAAAAGGTGTGGTTTTCTTTGGAATATAACAGCAGCTCTCCCACAGATTCCATTTATCCAAATGAGCTTGGATAACTGAGGAAATGGGACACTACATTCAGCGCATGATGCCTGTCCGGAAAGGTTCAGAAATACAGTCATTTAATACACCCAGTTCTTAGTTAACTAACGTGGAGGAAACCTCCATCTGCCCCAGTATGCTATGCCTGCTTTCCCCTTTGAGAAGAACTGCACAAGGCTAGAGAACAAATCTACCTTTATTTCTGAAGTGTATTAAAGAAAAGGTTTGGATCCATTTTCAAAATTGCTTTTGGTATAGTTCTATACAGAACATCCTTTATGAAATTCATTATTATGCTGTATCTCATTCAGAAAAGTTACCACGCTAAGGGTGATATGCAGTAAGTGGGCATCATTGCTTGAATCAGGAATAACTGGCAGAGTAATCAGTGTTGTCCTTCTTTACCTTCTTTACCTCCCTAGCCTACATATGGAGGCACGTGCATCACAGTGGCTCATTACAAGGAACAGGATATCTCATACACATCTCCCATATTATCATTCAGCCCTCTCTCTTGTATGATATTAGCTCTGCATATATAATAAATACATTTCATTTGTAACTGTATGTAAAGTTGTAGTTCATCTAGAAATAAAATCAAAGTCCATAATCAGTGTTTTAACTGAGTGTGATAGTTGAGCTAAGGACAAAAATCTACTTGTTCCTTGATGTTCCTAAAATGTAATTACAGCCAATGCTATATTTAAAACAAGTGGCTCTTGAAGATCTCATTCTTAGCTCGAGTTTTGCATTTACTAGAAACTGATCTTGCTGTTTTATAGAAAGAGAGTTATGTGACAAAGATGTCAGTGAAACAGACATTAGGTGCCAACTTCACCCTACCGACAATGACAACATTCCTATTGATTTCTTTACAGGCCCAGATCTGAAAACAACTGGATTTAGCAGATATTGAACAGGACAGTATGTGATCATTCCCGCCTTAATGCCAGTTTCTAAGACATTTTTAACCATGCTGCTTTCAGAAAGCCTGATTTACTGGCTTGTAACTCATGTTGGGCAAGCCTGCATTTTATCAACTTATCTGTTTAACTATCATATGCAAACTGGATTAGTCTCTGAGGAAGGGGGTGTGAAAACTGGAGGAAAGAATATCAACAATTTAAGATATGCAGATGACACCATTACTACTAGCAGAAAATAGCAAAGACTTGGAACAGTTACTGAAGAAACTGCAAGAAGAAAGTGCAAAGGCAGGCTTACAGTTGAAAATTACAAAAACAAAAATAATGGCCACAAACCATTTTTATAACTTCTAGCAGACAACAAATATACTAACACAGTCAAACATTTCTTATGCTTTGGCCCAGTCATTAATCAAAATGGAGACTGCAGTCAAGAAACCAGAAAAAGATAGGACTTGGAAGGGCAGCTATGAAGGAGCTAGGCAAGATCCTCTTCCCAATTAATGCTATACCATTATTACAGGGGATTGTGATGGCACTGGATCTGCACTTCACAAAACATAAAGGTTGCTCTGCACAATTTCTATAAAGCTATACCTAACGTTTCACCATTCTTAATTTCTTATTTTAATCTACAAAACATATTTGGTCCCCAACATTTCTTTAAGTGGTGCTTGAACTTACAACAAGAGCTTTGAGGTACTAAAATAGAAGCATCTAGGGCTCTTCATCAGGTCTTATCATCAGAAGCAGAGCTTGGAAAGTTAGGTTTGAAAATTAATGTGTTACTGTTAGACGTTATAAAATACAGAGATTAACTCATTGCCCTGATGAACACTATACAAGAAAACAAACTATCATTGATTAACTCATTACTTAAAATTAGGTTCAGATACAGACTATGAAACTTATAGAGAAAGGAACGGAACTTGTCATGGATTCTTTTCCATTCGTATATTCCAAGGATTGGACAAAATTTTTTGGAAAAGTCAGAGCCACTATATGTTTGCTAGATCTTTGCCCTTCTTGGCTCATTAAAAAGGTCAGAGGAGACTTGCTAAGTGAGTAAAGGAAGTTGTCAATTCTCTAGGCAGGGTTCCAACATGTTTCAAGAAGGCAGTTGAAAAGCTGAATCTCCTGAATCTCTCCATAATGGATAACTGTTGGCCAGTGCCCAACATTCAATTTTTTTGGCAAGGTATTAGAATGTGTGGTAGCCTCCCAGCTCCATGGTTTATGGGTTGATATGATTTATCTAGATCCATTTCAATCTGGGCTCAGGCCTGGCTATCAGAGGGACAGCTTTGGTCACCTTAGTGAATAGCCTTCAACAGGAACTAGATGGGGGAATGTATCTCTGTTCATTGTACCAGACCTCTTGGCAGATGGCAGAATCACCTATTACGTTTGGTGGGTTTGTGTCTGTTGTATTAAGGCTGATTGTCTGTGTGACCTGAGGCAGTCTTGCTAGTGTGCTCTGTTGTTCTATTGTGTGTAGGACCAGAGGAAGTGAGTCAGAAACTTGGTTGGGGGAGGAGTTAGCAGTCACTAGCTCTCTATATAACTGAAGCCCCAGTCCCTGCAGCTCAGCAAACAGGAGCTCAGCAAATAGGCAGCAAAGTCAACAGTCATTTTGCATGGACATTTAGTGGGGGAGTCTTCTGGGGAAGTCCCAGCATTCTGCTTCAGTGCCTACTTATGACCACTGAATATGGATGGTGAGAATGGTATGTTTGTGTTCTTGATGGAGAATGTGAGTAGCAGCACCTGTTGCAGTTGGCTGCCCTATTGGAAGAGAAGGCCAAACAACCTGAGGCCTGTGTATCTATGCTTTGGCATATTACGGAGCATGAGGTTTTCTTGGACAGCGCACAGCAGACTGTCTTGGATGAGGAACACACAGGGGATGGCTCTGAGAAGTCAGTTCCCAGACACAGGAGGTAGACTGTTGTGGGTTTTCTGGGCTTTGAGGCCTTATTCTATTAGTATTTTCTCCTGAAGTTTCATCTGCATCCGTGGCCGGCATCATACTTGTGTAGACATGTGCAGACAGGGTGTAGACATTTGGAAGAACGTGACACATAGATGTAGGGACCGAGGATTGTTCTGTGAGTTTGGAGCTACAGAATTGATTCAAAGCTCTCCCTCTTTATCAGTGAGGATGAGGAACAGGAACAAGAGCAACAATGTCAGTCTTTGGAAAATATGTAAGGGACCTTGGAAGATTGAGCACATAGACTGATCACTGCCAATATTCTGAAGAGACATATGGTGGTTGTAGAGGACTCTGTTGAGGGGAATAGAAGCAGTGGTTTGTGATCCTGGCAGGATGTCTTGAGATGTGTGCTGCTTCTCTGGGGCAAAGATTCATGATGTAATGGAGCAGCTGATAAACCTCATCAAGCCCACTGACCACACTCCTTCCTTTTGGTCCATGTGAGAACCAAGTTATTACAAAACTCTGGACGGGGAGCTGAAAGACTTTGATGCAGGATCACATAGGATTATTTGATGCATAGGTTGTAATTTTGTCTCTCCTCCCAGTTGAGGAACAAGAAAAGTAGTGGGAGCGAACAACTTGCTCTGCAAATGGTGCCACCAGCTTCTTGGGCAATAGTCTGTACTTTAATAAAGATGTACTTCTGGCAAGCAATGGGTTGCACCTCTCAGCAGTTGGCAGGAATTTTTTTGCCAAAAGTCTCACAAACCTGATCAAGAGGGCTTTAAACTAAGTGATGTGGGTTGGGGGGAAGATAGTATGGTAATGCTCAGGCTTTGAGATCTTCCACAAGACCCACCTTCACAGGCATAATTGGTGGGGACACAGGAGCTTCCTGGTGGCTGCCTCTAGGCTCAGAAACTCCCATCCTAAGGAGGCAAGAATGCAGATCTTCTGTGGGCAGGCAAAGATTTTATTCTTATCAGCTTTTCAAAGAAAGGGCTTTTAAGAGAGTATTGTACTGTTTTTTTCTGCTTTAACTTTACAGTTCTTTTTAAAAGGCTGCCTTTTATCATTTTACTATATATCCATCCCTCCACATTCGCTAGGGTTAGGGGCACAGGACCCCCGTGAAAGTGAAAAAAACGTGAATAACTCTAGGCCTACCCAAACCATATTTAACACACAAAAAAGTATGATCACCATATTCAGCCCCCTCTGGATTTCTTTGAGGCATCAGGGTTCCTTCGTAAGACAGAAGTGGGTGGTTGGTGGAGCTTACTGCAATCTCCACTGCTGCCCCACACCACTTTTAATAGGGACTTACTAGTCTCGTTCACAGTTTCTCAGTATTACAAGGCTTGCAGTCCCTATTAAAAATGGTATAGGGCAGCAGCAGAACTGACAGCAAATAATCCGTGAATAATCAAATCTGCAAAAGTGAAACCCGCAAATGTGGAGGGCTGACTGTATGTTCAAAATTGTTTTTAAATGTTGATAGTTTGACTCCTTTTTAATGTTTATCTTTTATGTGTTTTAATTTTATTGTATTTTAATTTGTAAGCTGCCTTTAGTCCAGTTTTGGTAAAAATGTGGGGTATCAAGTTCTTAGGAAGTAAGAAGAGGAGGAAATGGTGGTTCTAGCGGTGGCTAATTGACAGTCAGAATTGACAGGAGTAGACTACCAGGCTATTTTTGTCCATCTTGGTGAAAAATCTCCATATCCAAAATCTCCATGCCATCCCTAAGGCATTCATCATCTACTTTTGTATTAATTAGCTTAAATGATTTGGGAATCACAATATATGAGTTGCTTAAAATCCATGATTAATTTATTAATTAGTATAGATTTCCCCCTCCCCCAGGGTATTGAATCAATCTGATTTGAATCTTATTCCGAGCCTGAAGTTCTTTTCCTCAAATAACTGCAGTTTTAAGCTTTCTGCCATCACACTACTGCACACCATTAAAATGTATGCTCAGCCTGATTCATGCTACCAAACTAGGAGTTTCATTCCTCTAATTCAGTCCCATGCCACACTGATAATATTTGGGTGGAAGAACAATGTTAGAAGAACAGATGATGTGGCTCCTTCTCATGGGAATTTTGTCTGGCTCTCTGGAAGGGTGAACATTATTCAGCTCATCAGATCAATATGGCTTCTCTAGTCTAATGAGAGCTGGAAATGGCCCACAGAGGAAAGACTCTCATGAGCATTAGCATTCAATCAGAAATAATGAGAGACTTGTGGGTGCTATGTCTTCTACCCTGTCTTCTTTGTAACTTCTAGATAAAAACAGTGTTGCATTATCATCATTGCTGTAATATGCATTACCCTGCTCTCATATGTTGCAGCCAATTAGGTGAGGTGGACAAAGACAGAACACTGACATGATATCAGTGGGCGAAAGATGAAGCATGGACCAGTAGCTTCTCTAGTTAAGCCCTCAATCTATGCTTCTCTAGTTAAGTCATCCAATTTATGTGATTGCTGAATATTAATTACACCAGATTTGTTCATTTCCAGTCTGAAAACTTGGACAATGATCTGCCTTGGAACAATAACTAACGAAATACTGTTTGTCACAATACACTATTTGCCTTGATTTTGGCTTGTGAATATATTAGAAGAAAAAATTCTTCTATTTTAGTATACCCCTTAGTATTCAAAGTAACCATTAGTTGATTGCAAACTTGTTATCTAGTCTATCATTCTACAGTTCTGACCTGTTCAGCAACTCTAATTCATGATTTATCTGAACATCCAAAACAGATAATTTATCCAGTCAATCCTAGGAATCTCTGTGGATGCAGATTTCACATCCTCAATTTGTCACTTTAAATCTAAATAATGTAACATATAAGGCAATAGTTGCTCTGCAAAGTTCTCCCTCTGATTCTATATCTTCAAGGAGAGGTATCAATAAAAGAATTTCGGTCCCTTTCTTATTTAATTTCTATGTTAATCATATTGTTCTAGCCATGGAGTCACACAGTTTTTTTTAATCAGCATAACATAGCCATCCTGTTATATGCTGATGATACAGTACTTATGTCATTTGCAAAGGTTGGGCACAGAAGGATAATAGTGAAACAGGCTTATTGTAAAAAGGAAAAAAAACCCACCAAGAATTAACTATG
Organism: Cyclura pinguis; assembly: GCA_030412105.1. Lineage (NCBI taxonomy): Eukaryota > Metazoa > Chordata > Lepidosauria > Squamata > Iguanidae > Cyclura > Cyclura pinguis. The sequence continues at coordinate 185,488,217 of CM059601.1, forward strand.
ACAAAACTAAAATTATGGCTTTTGGGAAGTGCAGAATTAAGCATAGATTATTAATTCCAGGCAAATAGAACAATCAACCTTCCTAAAATAGCTGGGCATTCTATTCAAAAATCCTTAGTCTGGAAGATCCACCTTAAAGCAGCCTTAATACAGTACAATAAAGTAGCCTTAGCACAGCAACTGGGGAACACTATTAAAAAAATATTTTCTAAGGTGGTGAGCTAATAGCCCCTACACTTAACATATTCCAGGGCAAAGTTATTCTACAGCTTTTATATGGCGTTGAAATTTGAGGATGGAAGGAGAAGGTGGTTGTCCAGCTAGAAGTAGACCAAAATAACTTATTAAGGACAATTTTGGGTCTTTTGCAGGATACTCCTACACATTTAAGACTGGAAACTAAGCTGCCTCAGTTGACCTGAAACTGTTAAAATATTTTATGAAACTGGACAACCTCTCTGGAGACCACATACTTAAACTGCGCTTTTGGCATGTCAAGCAAGTGGATAAATGGGGCCGTATGCTCTTGTCTAAATGTAAAGTTTTCCATATTGCACTCTCATTTGAAATACATTCACCATTACCTTAGTGTTCTTACAGTGTCCCCTTAGGCATTTACAAGTTGATGTTTTCAGAGCATGTCCCCTGTGTATTTCAAGGGCAGATTTCAAAAGGACCCTATGGAATGCCATCTTTGCCCACATAAGCTGGGCCAAGTGGAGGATGTTAAATATTAGTTTTTGCATTAGCCTGGTAGTAGTAATATAAGGGGAAGATTTCTGAGCCAGCTTATTGTAAGATTCTCAGGGTATGAAAGCGAATGTATCCACTACTTCCAGGCACATGATCTCTTTACTTATCAAGTGGCTATTTTTTACTTCCTATCTCTTAAAATTACAAAGGGGAGATGAAGAGAAGGCTTCCCTCTCCCTACTACAAAGAAAAGAAGAATACTGGGTTGTGTATACATGTACATCCCCTGACCCAGGATCACATAGGATTACTGTGGCTGAAAAGGCTGTTCTCCTTCTTCCTCCACAACCTTTTGTTTTTTAAGATCTAGAAAGTCTGTTGAAAACATCTTTAGCTCTCTAACTGGTATTATTAGAACACTAATATCCCGTAAAGAGAAACTGTATAACTAAGATTGCTGCAGTAAAGTGCTACTGACATGTACCTGTAAATATAGACATCTTGTATATAATTTCCATAAACTGTGGAGAGCTTATTACACTCTGAGTTACTCCTTAACATTGTTGGCATTTAGAATGCTACTAATAGAATACAGAATACTAGATGGTCTCACTGATTTATCTGCTCATGTGCTGAATTATCAAAATATATGGTTTGCGGTAGTTGGCTATAAGGAGACCTGCCACCTCAATAAATGCACATTTGCCCCTCCCACTTCCATTTAGTGCTTGACTTTACAGTTACTATTACTGAAAAGTTTAACTGAATCCAATACCATTCCTGACCACTACTAAATTGAACAAGCTGTGGAATCAGAAAAAGAATGTTGGGATTCTTTATTTTTTTTTAAAGGGTGGGAAGCTCCAAACCCTAAAACCTCCCATAATTTGAAAAAGGACAAGTGTTATGAGTATTTGCTCCTACAGATGGCTGGATGACAAACCTCTTAACACCTAAAAAAATAAATAAAATAAAAATCAAAATCTAGCGATTAAGCAGTTCTCTATCAACTGATTCTTCCATTCTCTTCCCCACAGATTTATTTCCCACACTGCCTTCTTCATGTATTTAAATGCTTTCTTTTGCCAATGCAATTACTACCATTAGACAGCTGCAATACAGCTAAGGAGTGGGAATGGACAGAAGGGAAGATGAACTTGCTGAAAACATCCAAAAATCCATCTTGGATCAAATAAAAGGCCTGTATAGTTTAGCAGCCTGCCTTCCAAAATGACTAGTCAGATGCTCATGGGAAGCCCAGAAGTTGGACGCAAGTCCAGCACCAGGTGCTAAGTATTTAGCATCATTACAGTTGCCTTATCCTTATTTGGTACTCTTTTAACTTGACTGTATCCTAACAACTTAATCATGAACTACCTCCCAAGCAGGAGTTCTGTTTCTAAGGTATTTAAATGAAGTGCTCCTCTTGATGTTTTTACAGTTTTACAACCACATTTTATAGTTCTATATTTTATTATTCCTTCCTTCCCTGTGTGTATATATTTCAGATTGTACACTTTAGACAGGACCCGCTGCTTTTTGGTTGCTTTGCTTGTAAAGCACCATGTACACTGATGGCACTAACATAACCAACCAACCAACCAACCACAATAACAGTTGTAATTGTTTGGCTAACTGTATTCTGACTCACAAAGAAATTGCAACTCCAGTATGACGTTCCCTGACCTTCCTATGGATTTATATCTAGAGACGCAAATTCCATGGGTTCTTCGTATTACACCATATTACCCCTCCTCCCTAATTTCATTCAAGGACTTCTAACATTAGCATAAAAATATTTATACATAGTATCCTTTTCCACATTTCTCCTTAATGCCACATTATTCCTTATAGCCTACTGGTTTCATATCCTTCTACATGCTTATTGCCTAATTCTACCTGGCAACCCATTTGGACAAATCAGAACCATTCTCATCATGATCCACTAGGTATGATTCAATCTGAACTGGGTGCACTCAGTTCCTACTGGCTTTCTCCTAAGACTGAATTTAGAAACTTTTCTGTATCTTTTTTGATATTAAATGTCAGCAGTCTGGTTCCATTTGGTTCAGGTGGAACCTATCCCTTTTGTACTTATGCCCTGTGCCAGCCAAACTGATACCCTTGTATCTTATATCACCACTTCATCCATACACTCAGCCTTTTGAAAAAGGTAGTTAACCATCACATTTAGGCATTATTTTTCTCAGTTAAAAAAAAAAAACACCTTGCAACATAAATATCTAATAAAATACAACATCAATCAAATTAGTTTTAAATTGCTGGTAGTAGAAAAAAATTATGAATCTATGTATCATTCTCTATCCTATGTTAGAGTACACATGTAACATTAAAAAAAAAAGGTATGGTTACAGGTAAACACTTACTGTCTTGAAGTCACAATTCAGAAGGATCACCTCTCATGTTATTTTTATTTAGTGTTTTATTTCATTGACATATTTCATTAAAATATTTATGTCCTATCCTGTGTTCAAGGCTCCCACTGGTATCTCATATGCAACTAGACTCATGGTCACAAAATGTACCTAGGTCAGTATTTATAAGATCATTTTGATAAGCTTTCTAAACAAAATACTTTCTACACTGGTACAGTCCTGTTTTGGTCTGAGGCACAATTCTCAGATCTCTCTCTGAATGCTATCAGATGAACATCAGTTATGATTGCTGAGGGTGATGATTTGTAGAAAAAGAAAAAAGACCAAACCACAGAGGAATATAAGGACTATACTTAAAGATTTTCTTGGCTCTTTAAACTTTTGTCTCATATATTGAGGCTTCTCTTCTCCACAGCAGAAAGGGAGATATTGCTAGGCTCTGCACAGCTATACGTCTGCAGTACAGTCTTGAAGTGCAAGGTTCCTGATCTCTTACTACAATAGTTTTCTTGATCCATACCAGTCAAATATAATTCCATTAATATCACATCATAAATAGCTTACTGAATTAAGTGGCAAAGTTAAGAAAGGAAAGACAAACATTTGTACTCCACCACCAATTTCCTCTACAAATAAACAAATCAGGATATGAATGGCCCCTCTTTTTTGCTAATGAATTGATTGATATTTTGTGTTTGTAGCACACATGAAGACAATACCCAAAGCTAAATGAAAAATCTTGCATCTTCTTGCTTTTGCCTGCTGTGAAAGACAGATTACAGCATCCAGTTGTGACTGGGCTCTATGATATATTTTCCCTTTTCTTCTAAAAAAACCAAAATTATATAAAATTTTTAAAAAAACATAAAGCAGGAATGTTGGCGGGTGATGCAGTAGCACAGCTTAGTACTAAACAAAAGTGCTTCCACACTGAATTAATTAGTTCCCCGTCCCAGGGGCATGCCAAAGGTAGTTCAGAGAACAGAAATTATATCAAGTGACAGTGTTGAAAAGAGAAGCTCTCAGGTCTGGGTATCTTTGGCTAGTATATTTTACTTATGAGACCAATGTTTCTGAATATGCAGCTTCCTGGAAGTATGTTTTGCAACAGTTCTATAAATTTTCACTCCAGTCCTTTTTCCATTCTCTTTGTTCTAAGAGTGTTCTATACAACTAAAAGGATATTTATAGAAAGTGATGGATGTGGATGTGGTCCCACACAAGGCAGTAATACATCTCAGCATGCAAAGTAAATGCATTTAATCCTAGTGATCTGAACTAACAAGACAAACTTTGAGACAATGTGAAGAAACCTACCCGGTTGCTTTCAAATTTAGAGCGATCGTTGTTTGCTTTGGCTGTCTTTTCAGCAAGTTTCTTTTGCCTTTGAGGGCCTTTCCCAAAGAAGATGTAGTTAACAAAGGCATATTCAAGTAAGGCCAAGAAGACAAATACAAAGCAGCCCATAAGATACATGTCAATGGCTTTAACGTAGGGAATTTTGGGCAAAGTCTCTCGGAGATGAGTGTTGATAGTTGTCATAGTAAGAACAGTTGTAATACCTAAAAATTGGAGAAGGGCAAATATATTAATATCTTCCATGCATTACTCCCCTAATTTATTCTGAAAGTTATTACTTTTTAAGTATTGTGAGGGAGTTGGATGAAACTGAGATATAGGTATCAAAATTATTTTGTTTGTTCAAATTCACATTCTGCCTTTTCCTCTAAAGCAGTCATGGGTAGCAGCACAGTTCAAAGCTATTATATACTCTATGGTGAAGTTCATAATAGTTTTATCCAAGATTTCTTGAATGTCTGATCTATTAAGATCAGTGTGAAATGAAATGAAGAAAAACAAAATGTAGAGTAAGGCAAGTATCTTTTATGAGGACCACTAACATATCACAATAGTATATTATGAACTGAAGAATTTTCACCCAAAATTCCTATGAGTGACTTGCTATAAAACTGATTTTGCTGAGCTAAAATAACATCAGAATTGTGATATGTGGAGTCCCTTAAAATGGCATAATACACAGGCAAACTGAAAGGAAATTCCAGCTAAAATTTGTTGAACAGATAGAATGGCTATAGGCTGGTGGTTTTCAGTCTGTGTTTCTGGAATTTATTGAAAACTTATCACTGTTGCCCCAATGAAAGGAATGGAAAAGGGGAACAAGTCTTCTTAAAAGACAGCTTGCCTACCAATACCATTTTTGCCTCTCAGATATGCATCCTATTTCAGCATGCTGAGGTGTGCTGTAGTAGTTGGCATGCTGATATTAAAAGGATTATTTGGAAATGAGAAAGACTAAAAAGCTGCCAATGTTTTACATGTGAGATACAATAACTGGACTGCGTGCAAATTAGAACAAAAAATCCATCACTATAAAGCTCCATAGTAAGCAATGGGTCTTAAATACACTGATCTTACTCTAAATTTTCCCAAGTTTGTAAATATATCTAGCAATGGAATCCATGAAGAACTGAGGAGACGAAGAGGAGGCAGAGAACCACAGAATCAATCAAACAATTCAATAATTAAAAGGGCTTTTGAGTTCCCAAAACTTTCTTCAAGATCAACAGAACATCTTTGAAGGGCAACAATTTTGCTCTGTTTGGGGAATTTACACTGGCTGTTACACAACTGAGGAATCGGTTTGCTGCTGGAGTTACTCTAAGATCAGATTATCTCTGTACAACTAATCTTGGACAGTAGCACATTGCAGTTCCTGGCTACCTATATGAACTATGACACCCCACTTATCTTCATTCCATACCAAGAGCAACTCTTGCAGCTGATGCATCATAATTGATCCAGAATGACACCCATGATAAAATAGTAATCAGTATTGAGGGCATGTAGGTCTGGAGTATAAAATATCCAATATTCCTCTTCAATTTAAAACTCAGCGACAATCTTGGATAGGCACCTGCCAGAAAGGAAAGTAAATCCACAGTTGTTAGTAATTTTTTTTCTCAAGTAGAAACTAATAGGACAGAATACTTTCACCTTTTACAGAAACAAAAACACATTTGATAAACTGCTTTGATATGTGTAGAACAGTGAAATACACCACATTCACTTTGAAATTAATGCATATTATTTGGAAATCTATTATTCTTGTGGGTAGATCATCAATCTTTTGAAATTGTTTGAAGAATAAAAAGGTGCAATAATCTCTCAATTCTTAAGTTTTTATTTATTATTTGTATTTATGAAACAGCTATGAATTAGATTCTGTGGGTACTGTACATTTTAAAAAAGACCAATAATGCAAAAAAATACAAGAATCCCAAAATCTAGCAAAACAGAACCAGCATGATGCAAAAAGTTATATTTGATTAATACACATTCCTCTGTTACTTTGTTTCTTAATATTACATAGTCATGCCTGCAAAAATTTAATCAGGAGAATTCTGACTGAGGACCTGGTTCAGAACACAGTTTTCATACAAGGCAGCTGCTCCTGAATGAATACTGATTGCTGAACCAATTGAACTGATTTCTGTTCTCTCATTATCATTTACACATTTGTCACCCCTGCTCCCAAACTTCTAATTTTGCACATGGCACCAGTGGAACCATTTCTGGGTTGTTTGGTAAAAGGCATTTAATGGTAAGCAAGAAATTTTCATTTAGAGATCCACCTGCTGGTATTTTTAAAAGTATTTCATTAGCATCCCCCCAATGTACCCCTTAAGGTTTGGTCCAACTAAATTTTCAATGTCTTAAATTGGTTTTCGATGCTACCTCTGTCTGTCTGTCTGTCTGTCTGTCTGTCTGTCTTTCCTTCCTTCCGTCCGTCCGTCCGTCCGTCCTCCCTCCCTCCCTCCCTCCCTCCCTTCTTTCTTTCTTTCAAGACTTGGTACAAACATTAACATGCAAGTTAATTTATTTCAGTTACTATAACATCAAAGGTGGCTACCCAATATTAATAGTTTCTGGCCATATAATGACAAAGGTATGTACAAGAGAGCTAACAATGCTGGATTTTTTTTTAAGAAGTACTTACCTGTGGCAAAGACAACATTCCTGGATACAAGTTTATACTCCACAATAGAAAACTGAGGAAGTTCAATTCTCTCCACACCAGTTACTGCATTATCCCCGCCTCTCCAATAAAATTCTATATCATCTGTTGTGTATCCATCTGTCAAGAAAGTAAACATTCTTTAGTATCTTGAGTACTAAAATGTAAGATTGACAGTTGCTACAGAGGATGCAAATATTTTTCATTAATTTTTCCAGCCAAAATTTGCTTCTGTCTTCATTGACCTTCAAAGAAAAGGATAAAATCCACCTCCTAATCAGTGGAGCAAGGGTAGCCCCACATGTATGCTATAGCGCGCGCACACACACACACACACACACAATCTGCAGTGTATCTATAGGCTACTGAGGATTTCCATCCCTCAGAAACCATAAGAACAACCTATGGGTCTATTAGACTCTGATTCTGTCTCTTTTCTTCGTATCTGCCTAAAACATCTATTAGGTACTTAACTGGAAAAAACAACCTGCTATGAGAAATCTTTCTTTTTATTTGGATGATTGTATTAGTTGGTGAGGCAAAACCTTTGGCTTCATGCTAAGCATTCAAGGTGAAATGAAGTTTTCACAAGAAACTAATTGATATTTATTGCATGGTTGTTCTCCTCCACACATCCTGGTGTGAGAAATCTGTTATCGTTTTTGACCATTTCAGCACTACACTGTTATAGAGCTATTATTCCATTTTCAGCATTCTGGGGAATCCTGGGGTTTGCAGTTTAGGAAGAGGGATTTAGAATTCTCAGCCAGAGAGCTCTTCGGCCTCAGTAAACTACAACCTCAGAATTCCACAGGATGTTGACAGTGGAATAATAGCACTATAACAGTATAGGGCAGAAAGGCCCATTGTGTGTCTTCAAGTTGTTTCTGACTTATGGCAACCATAAGGTGAACCTATCAAAGGATTTTCAGGGGCTGAGAGTTTGTGATACATCCAAGGTCACCCAGTGGATTTCCACGGCTGAGTGGAGAATTGAACCCTTGTCTCCAGAGTTGTAGTCCAATGCTCAAATCACTATATCACGTTCCCTTCAAAAATAATTTAAACCTTGTGCAGTAAGTAGAAAGATACAGATAGTCAAGATGAGACAAACAGGAGATTATTTTCAGAAATACTATAGCACTTGTGAACTCTTGTGAAGTGTAGCACATCCTTCATCAATTCAGGAACTCCGGTCCTAATTGGCTTAAATCGAATGTACCAACAAACATCTGCCAGCACAACAGGAATTTTATTCCTACTCTGTGAAACATTCACCACTGCCTGAAAACTTACTCCAGAAATTCTCCTGCAGAATGCATTCTAAAAACTGTGTGACGTGGACTAAAGGGGAATGGGAATGGCCTGGATCCCATTCTGCTCTTGAAAACAGTTTCATCAGCAGATGGGCAGTGTTGTACACCACCCTCCGAGTTACCTTTGCGATGTCGTCCTGTTACCACGTATGACTGCCTACATGGCATCATTACATTGTCACAATGCCACTGTGCTATTTGGTTGGAGATCTTGTACTCTATATGGAAAGGCCTTTGTGTAAACAGGGGGAGAGAGGAATCAAACAAATGATATAGAAGCCAAGATCTGTCAGACAAAGGCAGAAGTGAAAACTTAAAAAAGGGAGGGGGAGAATTTTGCCAGACAGTTACTTCTGCAACAGTATACTTGGGTGAAGACTTTCTACATAATCTTAATTATAAACAAGCCTTTTCTACAAATAAATAATATATATATATATAAAATATATATATATAAAAAGGAAAAGCAGGGTGGGAGTGAGGAGGAATCTAACAGCAATTATAACTAACTGTTTTATTTTAGTTTACAAAACATTTAATGTAATATTTTATTTTATGAATAAATGTCTTCCTAGAATTGTTTAGCCACAGAGAATCTGCACTTATGTGCACTTCTGTCTCAACATAGAAACAAAATCAAGGACACAGGAAATGGCTCATGAAAAGCAATCCTAACATTCAAATCACAACATCACTTTACCTTCACTCTGCACTCAAAAAAGCTGAAAGCTATCTAGTCCACAATTACTGATTGTCTTCAGTGCCAAAAATGCAACCACTGATGTTACAAGTACTATCCTCGCTGGCACATAGGTAGTGAGACGATTAAATGAAATGAAAAATAATATTCAGTCCCCTAAATCAATCTGCAGACATGCACCTAAAAGCACAACTCCTTCAACAACAAAATCCTTGAAGTCTCATTGAAAAAAAATCAGGAGAACATTTCAACAGTGTTGCAAGACAAATTTGAGACAGATGGTCTAGTTTTCTTCTTGAAATCCATGCCAAAGCTCCCACAAACTTCAATAAGATTGGGAACAGGCCAAATGAAACTCACATGAAAGGGTTCATTAGTGTGCATTGATATTTTATGTATGTAAAGATCCCCTTATACACACCAAGTTGAAAAAGAAAGAGTGGGCCTCTTGTAACACAAATTTAAATGATATGAACACTCCAATTACCAGAAAAACAACTGGATTGAAGAGAGAGATTCTTCTTATTCTGTGAAACTGAATTTCTAATCATAAGTAGGTCTATCTGACACCCCAGTGGGGCTATAGCAGGATCACTCATCCATAATGAAGTATACTGAAAGCAAATTGAAACTCAGCGCTTGCTCTCTTCAAAGTGAATCTGATTAAAACATGAACGCTAGTTCTCTTGTGTTGTAGATAAGGATCAAGTCATTCCTCTTGCCTAATCAGAGTGGCGTTTCACTTTTTCAAGACTTTCAATTTCATATTTTTTTTCACAACAGCTAGAAAAACCATGTGACAGGATGTTATTTTTCAATATATAAAAGCAAAGAAAGAAAAAAAGAAGAAAAAAGGCCCCATTTATTTCGAAGCAGGGATACATAGAAGAGGCATAAAGAATCTAAACAAAATAGCTACAAAGCCATCTGATGATACACACACACACACACACACACAAACACACACTTGTGGAAACACTATTATTACTTGTGGAAAACATTTATACATGTACTTAATTTGCTTGTTTACCTAAAAAGAAGCTGAAAATGGTTAACTTCTCTAGATCTCACCAAAAAGCTACAGTAATAAGAATCAGTATTTTCTCCTAAGTTATACTATAGTGCTGGGACTAGTGTTTGTTTGGATTTGTGGGGTGGGGAGAGGCATAGCAAGATGACTTCAGAAAACAGTCCTTCCTGAGTAGACCAGCTCCTCTTCAATTCAGTTGCTGCTGCCCTTTTGCTTCCCATATTTTTCTGGGCCAAATCTATACTATCAGTGCTGTCCAAATGGAAAGGGCAAGGCAAGCAGATGGCTTGTTCTTCTCCATGCCCCTACCACTGCTAACTCTCTTGGAGAAGACAGATGGACAGGCAACAAGTACAAGGAAGGACATTGGAGGGGTTGGGAGTGGCTCTGGGGCTTTGGCACTAGACAGCTGTCTAGGCTGTGAGCTTAGACAGATGCCTAACAGTGCCGATGTTCTGGATGCCACATTTGCTCCTGCCCAGAGGCTTTAGAACATGACATGAGTACACATAAGAAATAAGTCAATTATACATTTAAAATAACAACAACAACAACACAATTGTACATACAGCTTTCTATTTCCAGTGTACAATTCTGTTCATCTAGTGGATATCTTCTCAAGTCCATCATGCAAGCTGCAGTGGTTGTGATCCTGAAACAAAAGAAAACAAAATGAATAAATAAGTAACAATAACATGAGCTTCAATAACATGAGTTATAAAATAGCTAGCTGTTTCTGAACTGAGATGTATTGCTTTCCTTCCTACACAAGCAAATAAAAGCAACAGATTTCACCCACATACACACAGAGGATTTAATTTATTGATTAAGAAATATTTACTTTTCCCTATCCAAAAGATTCACAACATTTTGCAAAGTATAAAATGCACATTAATAAAAAGTTAAACATAATAAAAATGTCTTGCTTGTGTAGGATTAGTACTTCTTTACTTACAATATACATATGTGTTTTCTAAAAAATGCTTTACAAAGCAGTTTATGCTGAAAGTTAAGAAAACAGAACAATTTTAAACAGTGAATTATATTTCAAGTTAATATGATCCAACAGTCGATTACCAAAAGCAACACAAAGCAAATAAGGTTCTGGAAAGCAGCCAAAGATGATGCTGCATGTACTTTCCACAGGAGTGCATTTTACAATTTTGGAATAACCTGCTGAATCTTAGTGGAGGCCAGTTTGTCAACAATTTGGCAAAAAAAAAAAAAAAAAGGAAATGTGAGCAAGATGCTTGGCAGATATGCACTGACTTGATCCCAATAGAGGTCTTCTTACTAAATAAAGTTCTTTCTCCAGTTTGCCTCCAGTGCCTGATCTTGACTAACTAATCCCAGTTGAGAAAGATTGTGAGGCTCGATGAGAATATGAAAAGTTCCCATAGGTTATGCCTGTATACGTGCTGGGAAACAGGAGACCCAACACTAATCTCCTAATTTCTGTGAGGACTGCTGTACCCACTCTAGAAAAGATTTTTCCCATGTCACATAGAGACAACATAACAACAAAAACAAGATGGAAAAAACAGTGACAAACATGCAAGAGTGTCAAAGATGACACTGAGGTTAAACCTTTTCTACAGGCTGCTGGACTTGTATATTCAAGTAGGCACAGCACAAACACATGTATTGTATTTTGTGCTTTGAATGGCTAGAAATCATCTTAGGGCCCCATCACAGACGGCAAACAGGGTGAAAATATTGTAACCAACCAACCAGATAATCAAGTCTATGACAATAGTCACATGACTGATATAATAGTATACGTGAATTCTATTAATGCATGACATATTTAACTAAATTATCAGTAAGGATTTCTGAATGGTTTCAGAAAGCATCAATACATACTGCCCCCCTCTCTGTTGATTACTAAAGGTTTATGATATAACTTTTCCACTTGACAATGAGCACATAGAATAAAATCATAACCATTTGAAAAGGGGTTAAGAGTTGTAATGAAAAATGTACATACTATGGATATTGGAAAGGGGCATAATGCTTAGTTTCCTAACTGAGATAGGGAACTGGAAGGTTTGCCATTTAAGGTACACACAGTGTCACTGGAATTTAGTTAATTTTGGATATAAATTGTCAGAAAAGCAGACAAAGACATTTCTTGATCTGTGCATCAAAGTAGGCATAGCACCCAATAAAGAGAAAAATATAAGCAGCGTCAGAGAAATCCTGAAACTGGAAATACGTGTCTTGAAAAGTAATAGTACAGAGAGTATATTATTTCTTTTCAGCCAAACTCCAAGAGTGATTTTGAGTTGAAAAAAGAAATCAGAGGGGTAGACAAAAGGGAAAGTAATGTAACAGTAGATGATTTCAGCCACACTTATATAGCTGGAAAGATTAATGCACATCTGTGTCATGATAAAGAGAAAAAAAAATCTAGATTTAATACATGATTCTATTTGTGAGTAGCTGGTCATGTGACTGACTAGAAGGGAAAGTAACCAAGGATTTAATCCCATCAGCCAATTAGCTATAATATCTTTCACAAAACTAGTAACTGCCTTTCTGAGTAAACTGAAAGTATACCCCCTTGATCTGGGACCCAACAATAGTGGTATTATTCTATTTTAACTCCAATGGTTCCATCCTATGGAACCCTGGGATTTGCAGTTTAGTGAGAGTATTTAGAACTCTCAGCTAGAGAGTTCTAGAGTTTCACCAAACTACAAATGATAGGATTCTGTAGGATGCAGCCAAAGCAGTTAAGATGGAATCATAGTGCTATAACTGTGTAGTGTGAAAGGACCTCTAGACTGGAATTTTAATGAGATCTTGTTGTCTTGTATGCGTTCAAGTCATTTCTGACTTATAGTGATCCTAAGGTGAACCTATCAAGAGGTTTCCTGGGCTGAGAGCATGTGACATGCCCAAGGTAATCCACTGGGTTTCCATGGCCAAGTGAGTAATCAAACTCTGACCTCCAGGGGTTGTAGTCCAATGCTCAAACTTCTATAGCTTGCTGACTCTTGATCTTGCAAAGGCTTTAACCCTCTTGCCCCTCCCTATGACTCCAGTTTGTATCAGGACCCACTGTACCTACTATTCACATTGCAAAGAAAGCTGTAGTTAGTGCCCTGAAATGGACTGGTATCACAGAGCTACTTGTCTAACAGCATTTCAATACGGATTTCCTTTCCCCACATAAGCCCAACTACTACTGTTTGCACCATCACATAAATGGTGTCATGTTTAATTTCACTCTGGATAGTGTTCAGCATTTAGTGTTGGGATTTTCCAAGTGCTGTTGAACTGATTTGAAATGTGATCACAATGCTATCAAATTAAACATATCTGTAAGTGAAAAAGACTCACCCACAAAATACCTCACAGTCACATTTATTTGCAAAATGTGAAACATCCAATTTAAAAAAATGAGATCAGTTAAACACACAGCATGCTTAGGAATGGTGTTGTTTATCAATTTATAAACATCTGCAGAGAATTCTAGAGAAAGTCACTACATGTGTTCCATGAACAGAAGAGCAACCCAGCAGCAGCAACAATGAGCATAGCAAACAGGATGGTGGACTTGACACACTTTATAGAGTGCAACACAAGAGAGGGTGCTTACTTCTAAAATCTGAGGGCAATTTTAATGATGGATGCTGCATCCAGGTTGCCCAAAGCACATAACCTTGCTGCTTCGTGTGGCAGAAACATTTAAAAACTCTTAACCCATACACCACTCCATTCAGCTGAAGCATACGTATATCACTGCTGCTGACATTTGGATCAAAATATACAGGCACAAAGATGCTGATTTCTTATAGGCCTCTCAACAGAGCTTTATAGCTTTCTGAATGTCATTCCCATTGCACTGAGCACTGGCACTGATAAGTGCTTTTTGGCAGCCTCCTTACAGCAGCTGTTACGTTTATATTGTGTCTTAGAGTCTAAGGCAACTGAGGAGGAGAAGAAAAGCAGAAGCGATGGAAATGGTTTACTAGCAAAAGAAAACTAATATGGAAGTATTTTTTTAAAAAAGAAAAAAATCACTACATAAAGTCTAGAATGGAATAGAGGAGTTGAAATAAAGAGTTCAGAGGAAGATGCATCTTTGAGGAAATATTTGGAAGAGGTTTAAGTGTTTAAAAACAGTAAGTGGTATATTTATGAAACATAAAAGAATTATGAACAAAACTGCATAGCTAGGCTGATAGGAAGCTTACTTGATTTTGTCCCATATAGAACTTTTTTTCTTCAGAATAGAAGTGACTACAAAGTCACTTTTTGTTTCAATAAAAAACCTATAATGATCCAAAATTTGGCAAGAGGACTGGAAATGGAGCCCTGGGGGCGCAGTGGTTAAATGCTGGTACTGCAGCCACAACATTGTGAATTTGATCCTGCAGGGCTCCAAGTTTACTCAGCCTTCCATCCTTCCGTAGGTCCGTAAAATGAGTACCCAGCTTGCTGGCGGCAATTAGCTAAACACATTGTAAACCCTTACAGAGTGCTTTGCACTGATAAGTGGTGTAGAAATGTAACTGCTATTGATATAAAATGGGGAATAAATTGACAATCACCCCCACCCACGTGTTAGAAGGTGAATTTGGGCATTTTTTTTCCCGGAAAGAATGTGGGTTCTTTGTTGGGGCACAGAGATCTTTGGTATGTAAGAACAGCTGTGCAGGGTGGGGGGATGTGCATACAACCTACAGGCTCTAGTTTGCCCATCCTGATCTTACTGAGTAACTTACTCACTAACTGGCACTTGTTTTCCAGAGCTTTAGGCAGTTCTTTTCAGGTAGGTCTGGGAAAGACACCAATGAACGGATCTGGCAATTAGTGACCTATGATCCAAGCAGGGAAAGAGCCTTACCCTGGAATGGTGGGGTGAAGTTCCCTACATGGTTGCTCCACAAGATGCCAGTGAAACCATATGTTCTCCCACTGAGCTACAGCCGTTCTGCAGAAGAGCATTAAGGAAAGTGAGTCATCTAAAACAGCCATTCTCTACCTTTGTCTTGTTGTTCTGGACTTCAACTCTCAGAAGACTCTGCTAGCCTGGTCAACGATGACTGATTTTGGTAGCTGAAGTCCTAACAGCCAGAAGACCAAAAGTTGAGAATGGTTGTTCTAGATGACTCAATAAAACCATAACAAGCTCTCATGGTAAAAGGAATTTTTGATACTATAATATTTTTGGTGAATGTATCAAAAAATCTAAGATGTAACAAACATGGGGCACTCTTGCCTAACAGTCATGCCATAATAAGGCACAGTTTCTTCATCTTGGCATATTGAGATAGTCCATCAAACAACAGCAACCATTAGATCTTTTTGCATTTGGGGACATTTTTAGGAAAATGTCATTTGCACTAAAATGCCTTGTTTGTGCAAAACCTGTTTTTGCATGGACAATAGTCAATTGTGGAAAATATGCAGTGTTTCGTACAAACACAATATTCATAGAATCATAGAGTTGGAAGAGGCCACAAGGGCCACCCAGTCCAACCCCGTTATGCAGGAACACACATCAAAGCACTCTCGACAGATGGCCATCCAGCCTCTGCTTAAAAACCTCCAAAGAAGGGAACTCCACCACACTCTGAGGCAGCATATTCCACTGCCAGACAGCTCTGACTGTCAGGAAGTTCTTCCTGAGGTTCAGGTGGAATCTCCTTTCCTGCAGCTTGAATCCATTGCTCCTTGTCCTGGTCTCTGGAGCAGTGGAAAACAAGCCCGCTCCCTCCTTGACATGACATCCCTTCAAATATTTAAACATGGCTATCATGTCCCCTCTTAACCTTCTCTTCTGCAGACTAAACATACCCAGCTGTCTAAGTCTATCCTCATAGGGCATGGCTTCCAGGCCTCTCACCATTTTGGTTGCCCTCCTCTGGACCTGTTCCAGCCTGACCATGTCCTTCTTGAATTGGGGTGCCCAGAACTGGACACAGGATTCAAGATGAGGTCTAACCAAAGCAGAGTAGAGTGGTACCAGTACCTCCCTCGATCTAGACACCATACTCCTATTGATGCAGCCGAGAATTGCGTTGGCTTTCTTGGCTGCCGCATCACACTGCTGACTCATGTTCAGCTTGTGGTCTACCAAGACTCCTAGATCCCTTTCACAGGTACTGTTATCCAGCCATGTGTCCCCCATCCTATATTTGTGCATTCCATTTTTTCTGCCTAAGTGTAGGTCCTTACATTTCCCTCTGTTGAAATTCATTTTGTTAGCTTTGGCCCAGCTCTCCAATCTGTCCAGGTCATTTTGAATTTTGCTCCTGTTGTCTGGTGTATTAGCAGCCCCTCTCTATTTGATGTCATCTGCAAATTCGATCAGTATGCTCTCTATTTCTTCATCCAAGTCATTGATGGGAGATGTTGAATAGCACTGGGCCCAAAACAGAACCTTGTGGCACCCCACTAGTCACTTCTCTCCAGGATGAAAAGCAGTCATTGGTGAGCACCCTTTGGGTTTGGTCAGTCAACCAATTACAAATCCACCTAACAGTAGCCCTTTTACTAGCTTCTTTGCAAGAATGCTATGGGGAACTTTGTCAAAGGCCTTACTAAATTCAAGTTTGCTACGTCCACAGCATTCCCTTCATCTATCAAGCTTGTAACTCTACCGTAAAGAGAGATAAGATAAGAGATAAGATTAGTCTGGCATGACTTGTTTCTGAGAAATCCATGTTGACTTTTAGTGATGATCGCATTAGTTTCTAAGTAATTACAAACTGACTGTTTAATGATCTGCCCTAGGATCTTTCCTGGTATTGATGTCAGGCTGACTGGGTGATAATTATTTGGGTCTTCTTTCTTTCTCTTTTTGACGATGGGGACAACATTTGCCTTTCTCCAGTCTGCCGGCACCTCTCCTGTTCTCCAATAGTTCTCAAAGATTATTTTCAATGGTTCTGAAATGATTTCTCCCAGTTCTTTTAATATCCTTGCATGTAATTCATCTGGCCCTGGAGACTCGAGTTCATCTAGTTTATTCAGGTATTCCTGTACTACTTTCTTTACGTATTCTGTGCAGCATTTCCCTCACTTCCTCACCTGCTCCCTACCCCTCCAGGTTGAGTACTTCTATCCTTTTGGGAGAAAACTAAGGCAAAGAAAGTGTTGAGCAGTTCTGTCTTTTCTCTCCCCCCCCCCCCCGTTAGTACTTGGCCATCTTCTCCACGCAGCTTGTTTTTCCTTTTGCTGTGGACATATCTAAAAAGCCCTTTTCATTGTTTTTAATCCCTCTGGCAAGCCTGAGTTCATTCTGTGCTTTAGTCTTTCTGACCTTCTCCCTACATATCCTGGCCATTTGTTTGAATTCCCTGTTGGTGATTTTGGCATTCTTCCATTTCCTGTACATGTTTCTTCTAACACTTAGCTCAGCTGAGAGTTCTTTAGTCAACCATTCTGGTTTCTTTAGACACTTGCCATTTTTCCTCCTTATTGGCAGTTTTAAACTGTGCTTTCACTATTTCACTTTTAAGAAACTTCCATCCATTATGAACTCCCTTCTCTTTCAGTATTCTTGACCACAGAATTTCAGTCAGTGATTCACTAAGTTTACAGAAATCAGCTTTTTTAAAGTCTAGAATTCATGTCTGGCTACACTTGGCTTCCCCTTCCCACTGAACGACAAATTCCAGTAAAGCACGGTCACTCCCTCCTAAAGATCCCACCACTCCTAACAAGGTTCTCCCTGTTGGTCAGGATCAGATCTAAAATAACTGATCTCCTTGTTGCCTCTTCCACCTTCTGGACCATGAAATTGTCTGCACGGCAAGTGAGGAACTTGTTGGACCTTGTGGTCTTGGCAGAGTTTGAAGCCCACATATATCAGGATAGTTGAATTCTCCCATTACTACTGCATCTCTCCTTTTTGAATGCGTGGTCATTTGCTCCAGAAAGGCATCATCCAAGTCCTCAGGATAGCTTCGAGGACTGTAGTATACCCCCGCAATAAAATCCTTATTATTTCTCCCTCCCTTAATTCTTACCCAGATGCTCTCAACCTGGCTTCCCAGCCTGGCTTCCTGGATTTCAGTCATGGATCTCTTCACAGGTGAAAACATCCCTGACATATAAAGCCACTCCTCCTCCTTTCTTGTTTGGTCTATTTCTGCGAAATAGGTTATATCTCCCTATTACTACATTCCAATCATGAGACTCATCCCACCAGGTTTCAGTGATGCCTATTAAATCATATTTATTTTGTTATATAAAGAGTTCGAGTCCATCTTGCTTATTTCCCATGCTCTGTACATTAGTGTAGAAACACTTAAGACCATGTGCCCTTCCTGCAAGTCCTTTACTAAAGTCGCTTTTTCTCCCACTGTTGGTCTCTAGTACTACTTGGCCTGCTCTATCTGTATCATTTCAGTTTTTATGCCCAGCATTCACTGAATTCTTGCCCTGAATAATGCTACCTCCCTCCCCAGCGGAACTCAGTTTAAAGACCTCCTGATCAGCTTTGAGAGACTGTTAGCAAAAACATTCCTGCCAACAGTGGTGAGGTACAGCACATCCATTGCCAGAAGACCATCTTCGTGGAAATGCAGACCATGATCCAAGAATCCAAATTGTTCCCTGCAGCACTATCTGCAGAGCCAGTTGCTCACTTCCACTATTCTTCTTTCCCTTTGTGGGCCATGTCCTTCAACAGGGAGGAGAGATGAAATCACAACCTGCTCACTGAGGTCTTTCAGCTTCCTACCTGTAACCTTGTAATTCTCTGTGATGTGCTGAAAACTGTGCCTTGCAGTGTCATTGGTTCCCATGTGAGCCAAAAGGAGGGGGTTATGGTCAGTGGGCTTGACCAGCCTTGTTAGCTTCTTTGTTACATTGTTGATTTTGGCCTCAGAGAGACAACACACCTTGCGATTCATTCTGTCCAGGCTGCAAACTGTTGGTTCGGTTCCTCTCAGCAAGGAGACCCCAACCACCACAATTCATCTCCTCTGAGGCTTGTCTGGGATTACTTGACGAGCAGATTCTTCCAGGGTCACCTGGACAATCTATTTAGGCTGAGACTGTTGGTCTCCTGCTGCTGTTCGACTTCCTGTTGCTGATGTTCGATCTCCTCTTTGTGATGTCCCGTACCTCCTCCTGCTGTTCCATTACCTCTTCCTGCTGTTCCACTTTCTCATTAATAAGGTCAAGAATTTGGAAGTGATTCTGTAGCTCAAAACTCTGTGTTTGGTTCCTGGCCCTTCTACTCCTATGTGTCACATTCCTCCAAGTGTCTGTCTCCTGCTTTTGTGAACTGACTTCCTCATCTGCTAGCTCCTCCGTGTATTCTGTGTTCAAGAAGGTCCTCTCTGCCCTATCCAAAAACAACTCATCCTCCCTAATAATCTGAAGATTAGAAAGGCGGGCCTCCAGCTGCCGAAACTTCTCCTCTAAGAGGGCCACCAGCTTGCACAACATCTTTGGGCAAGAAAAGAAACATGCCATAGCTGTTGTAGGTGACTGCAGCAGCAACCTCACTATCCATACTCAGTATTCTTGATAATCTAGACAGTCAAATTAGAAAAAGTAAAACTGGGTTTCCCCCTCAAACTCCCCTGGTAAAAACCCAGTTCAAGAGCCCTGTTTGCCAAGCTCTAATTGTCAGGACCTAATACCAAAGCAATCTAGGAGATACTGAATCTAGAAAATAAAGTAATATAGAGCATTAAAACAATAAAACAGCAATAAAACAATAGGACTGTCAAATATTTCATTTAAATCATTATTTTAACTATTTGATTGATGCACACTACAAAATTGCGTGTGGAGAGGGTTTTTTTTTTTTTTAACTTCATAAGAACTCTTTACAGCTGGTCATTGCTCCAGGGAAGAACTCCTCTTTACTAAGCATCTGGCAGTGCCTGGCTAATTCCCCAGGCAAAGCACTCAGGACTATTTACTACAGGGAGATTACATTTCTCCAGTAATACAGCAGCAGCTGTCACTTAGCATGTACAAGTAACACCAACTTATTCCCTCTACGTCCCCAAAAAATCATTTCACCTGAAACTAATGGACAATCCAAATTATTTTTAAAATACGCTATCCTAGTAATTGCAAATTTTATACATTCCTATATATTTATTAGGGAAATTGAGTATTTTACAAACAACTCAAATTTAGTGGAAAGTTATCAGCAAAACATAAATACTATTTTTTTTTTAAAAAAAATCAATATTCATTTTAAAAGCAACATGAGTCCAATTATTTACTTCAAGGAGCCAAACAAATTCTTAGCTTCTAATGTGAATTTGTGCACAATTGTATTTAAAAGCAGGAATGGCAAAAAGACATAAAAAAAAAAAATGAGGGCGTGCACACGTTTAACAGTTATATTACTTTTTCCCCAATAGATTCTGTAATAGTGAAGGGGAGAGTCAGACTTTTACAGTTTAGTGTACAGTGCTGCACAATTTGCACCCTTTTAAGAACAATCTCTAGATTAGTTATGCTTACAGAACAACTTTAGCCCCCTTTGTTTCATTTTCACAACTACTGTGAAACTTAAAATGCATTTTGTGTACTCAAACCTAATTCCCACTAAAATACAATGAGATTTACTCTGAACTAACTGTTTAGGACATACACAAATATCCCTTCACTTGCAGACTGCACTTTCAAAGGATGAGTGAATATGTGAAATGGTCTCTACATAATTATTTAGAAATGAACTGTTGCCCATGAATGCATACATCATAATGAACTTGACGATCTTCATGGTGCAATAAGATTCTTTGATGTTTTCATGTGTTTCCTGTACAGTTTTAAGTAGAGCTTAGTAACAGAAACATCTTGGGTTCCTACTGATTCCATATTATGGCTCTAGTCAGCAAAGGGCAAATACTTTCGAAGTTAATGATAGAGATTTAGTCTGTTTTGCTCCATTATCAAGGTTTTTCTTTTGACACTTGCCTCATCTCTTCACAAATGCTATAAAACTATACAAATAAATCTGTCAATTAGCCTGTGTTTACTTCACATTTCTTCCATTCCTTGGGTCCCTGTGACCTCCTTCTTTCAAAATGTGCCACCTACTATATATCTGGAAATCTCTGTGCTTTATTTTTGTTTTAAACAGTGCATTCATAATGTTTTAGGGCTATGATAATGACTTCAAAATAAAATGAAGGATAAGATATATACTATCAGAATCTGAGTAATATCCAGCAGGTCATTTCTGTGCACTAGATGCTACACTGTTAAATAGTGATGTGTGCACAGATTCTACAATATACTTGACCCCTGCACACCAACTGTACAGATTTAAAAGAAAATTTCTCTGTGTGTACATAATATCATGTTGTTTGTTTATTCAAATGAATATAGAAACAGGGGCAGGCAACTTTCTAGGGCAGAGAAATCCACTGAAACCACCAACCTATCACAGGTTGCATCCTACTGCTGCCATGTTGCTGAATTTCGGTGGTATGGGAAGGGCAAAAAAAATCATTCTGTCCTCCAAAAACAATGTCCATGAGGAGAATTCACCTTGTTTTCAACCAAGGTAAATCTTGACTGAAAACTGAACTGTTTCCAGAAGGCATTCAGAAGCTTCACACTTCTTCAGAGCAAAGTATGGTCCCCTCTGCTCGACTTTCTGTGTGGCAGAAATATGCTAGAACAATGTCAAATTTTTCAGAGGCAGGACGCAATAGGGACTCCCAAGAAAGGCAGGAAATGATACATTCCTCATCTCTTTGTACAAAATCAACTGCAAAGCTTATCAACATATGGGATTTAAATCAGAACGTACACCTTGTCTCTTTTACAGATAGAATAGTCTTATGCAAATATGCCTTGGCTTCTAGACTTCATATCTGACACGGGAAGAATGGGAAACTAACTCGCCACTTTATTGTGAAAGAGAAAATTGTACATCACATACACACAGACAAAAATGCTACCTAAACAATTTCATTAAAAAATCAGGAAACAAGTTAATGTGAATGAGGTATGATTTTTTATTAGATAGTGGTGGTGCCAGTGGGGCAGTGCCTCCTGGTTTCATTCTGTACTTTAATGGGGCTATATAAGGTGCTGAATCAATTCTGGGAAGAGGATTAAACATGTGTGAAAGCACCTTTAAACTTTGGGATAAAAACTGGAGTGGTTTTACCACATCATTCACATGGGGGCTACCCTCCTGGCATTATGAGGCAGATGTTGTTTCAAGTTACAGTCTGTGGGAAATGCTTCAGAGGCTCTAAATCTGCAGCAATCATTCAGTATGGTACCTTTTGTGGTAAACCTATCAGTAGATTTTGGTGTTGTTTTTCAGCTCTACTACATCATTTATAATCTTCCTCAAGTTTAATCTTTCCTGGCATACTGCCCTATGTTTCTTTTCCTCTCCTCATCTCCTAGGTCATGATGCTGTCTCTTCTAGAATATGATACTCCTTTACATCTATGTTTTTGAGAGGGTCTTCCCCCACTGTTAGAAAATGTTGTCGTGTGAATATTTTATTTCCATACTCAGTGAGATTTCCAATGTTTGAAGAGAAATTTACATACACAGGTTCTAGCTAAAATCAGATAGTAGTAATATAGAAGTATGATTTGCCATTAGTAAGATGTGTTCACTTGGTATTGCATCTGAAGAGGTGGGTTTATATCCATGAAAACCTCATGTTAAAATAACAGTTAGTCTTAAAGGGCCTGTCACATTCCCTTTTTCCCTCCCACTCCCTTCCTTCTTTTTATACTTCTAACATAGTATGGACTAATATTATTAATATTATTAATCACACAATTAGATATATACTACATTAGTACTAGAAACTAGTTTAAAGTAAATGTTGATGAGCAGTTTCCATTTCTACAGACACATTTGTAATTTACATCTACTCAACATGTTAAACAAAATTCTGAGGCTAGAACGCAATAAGACTTTGTATTCAAATTATCTCTTTAACTATTATGACCAAATGTAAGTAATTATTTGCTTTGAACAATTTATCCTTGGCATTTCTGTTTATTCACTGAACTTACTCATCAAGGGTTGACACAGTAAGTCCAAACTTCACAATGTCTCAGTGATAGTGTTTGGTTCTGTTCAATGTGCAAACTGCTTCTGTTGTTATTTTTGTGGCAAGGCTGGCCCTATCATTAGAGAGAGTGAAGTTGCTACCTCAGGCAGAGATTCAGGGTCTCATGGAACCTGTTAGTTTATTTATTCTAACTCACTACTTTTATTTAAATAGCCTGGTGTTAAGTATTATGGACCGTGTCTTAATTAGAGCGGGCACCCTTGATTGATTGATGGGTAAGCAAAACCTCTTGGACCAGCCATGCTTTGCGTTACTATAGTAATGAGTAGCGATACAATGGAAGAGAGCAATGGATTGCTCACATGTTCTTTGGGAATGTTTTCTGACCAGGAATGGGACTATCATATATCCTAAAAAAGGTACACACTTGCCAAATACATTGTTCCTTTTACAAAGGAAACCTCTAGTAAGGAACTATGAAGAACAATAAGCTGTTACATTGTTTTTTCCTGAAAGTCAAAGTCCCTCAGGTATTCCATCTTTCAAAGTCAGGGCAGCCAAGGTTTTACCCACTCCAAGACAGGAAAATTGTTGTATATTACACAGTCTGAAACATTCTCCTCAAAGAGGGATGTAGTGCAGCTCAGTAACATAGCATGCGTATGTGTAAGGTTCCAGGATCAATCCTTGACAACACTGAGAAAGAGTCCAGTCTATAAACAAGGAAAGATGTTGCTGGCTAAGGTGAATAATATTGAGCAAAAGGGACCACTGAACTGATTCAGCTTAAGTCAGTAGCTCCTAGATAGGAAATATTTTTGCAAAAGTATGGCCAGGGGTTGAGTCATGTGTGCATGCATGCACACATTCCAAGACTTCTCCCCCTTTCCAAATGGCCCCAAATCTGATGTTCAACAGCCACATTTGCATACTTTTCCTCCCTTCTTTCTCAGTATACATAGGAGTTTAAACTTCACCTCCTTGGATGATGAGATGCTTTGAGAAGTCAGGATTGCGCCGCTGACAGCCAGAATGATCCTGGCTTTTAAGGGCTCTCACTGCTGAAGCAGAGACCTCTCTCAGATTAGCAGGTAAAGACTGTGCAGCTTCCAAACTAGCAAAAATATGTTTGTGCACTTGAAAGAGTGCTGTCTGTAGGAATTATTCTCCCCATGCCCCTTCCTCCCCTGCCCCCATAATCACTCTCCTACAGAAAGCTATGCTTTCTCATAGCCTGGGAAATGGACAGTCAGCTGGGAGGATCACAGTCTACCTGGTGAGGAAAGTAACCTCCTGCTGTTTGGCAGTGACAGGGATTTTAGCTAGAGTGGCAAATTGAGTAGCTGAGCAGATTACATTTCTCTAAATTTATTTTCAAATGAGACCTGTTTCCAAGAACAATTTAAATCTCACTAAAAGTAGGGAATGTGGAAAAAAATTGAAAATGGGAGAGTTTGGATAACTCCACCAATTTAGAAGGCCCTGAGCCACAACAACCTGATCCAATTCACCCTAACTAGTAGTTGCTTGCTCTCAGACCTCCCAATTTCGAGTTCACTTTCTTCCCAAATGTTTCCCAAAATTAATAAGATCTAGAGGGAAAAGAATTCATTCTGGGCTGACTGGTCTGTATGTGAATCAATAAATTCTTTATTCTTTCCAGTTCACTGATTGGATTTTTTTTTTTTAAAACTGAGTTTCAGAGTTCCTGTCAACAACTTACAAAGAACTGGAAGTAGGAAGATCCCTCCCTCAGCAGTATTGTTTTCATCTTTCCCCAATCCCTAACTTGGAACATTTGGGAAAGGGTGAAGATGAGGAGGCAAACTGATATACAAGAAAGATGGAGAATCTGAGACTTCTTCCTATTTCCCTACAAAGAACCATTCCATTCAAGACTGAGGATCTAAAATTGTCCATTACTACACTACTTCATTGTGAAACCAGGAATCACATTTTTATCAACTCTGATCTGACTATGGGAAAGAGTGATTACAATGCTATGCCCCCACCACCCCAGAGTCTGCCCAAAATGTAGGTTTCCTTGATAACCTGAAAATTTTACTGATATATAATTTACATAATATAATTACTCACCAGTATCCTGCCTTTCCTCTCATTAGTTCAAGGATGTGTACATGTCTATCTTCCTTTCTACCTACAATCCTGTGGGGGAAGTCAATCTGAGAAACACAGTGATTTGGCCAAGGTCACCCAGTGAGTACCAGGACTCATCACTGATTTCAACCTGGACATCCCAAGTCACAGACCATAAGCTAACCAGTATCCCATACTGGCTGTCATGGGGACTGTAACATTTTCGGAGATGCTTACTATTTACAAGCAGCTAAATGTTCCTTGCTGCCATTGATGAGATCACCTTCTATGCAAGTATGCAACTGGACCAATCCTTGAGATAATCAGCTTCCAAATATTAAAATCACAGACAGGGCCTTTTCAGCAGCTTCCCATATATTAGCTTCAATGTGAGTGTTTTATGAGTGTTGATAATGATTCACTATCAGTGCTTGGGAGACTCCCTGATAAATTTATTGTACAGTTTAATTTGCCCTTAATCTGGGAATGCTGGGGGCAAACCAACGCAGTCAATAAAAAGGAAATTAAAGTCCTGCATGCCTGGGAAAATATTGCCGTGAGGCAGCATGGCTACATGGTGGTAGGACATAAAGAAGCAAGGCAAGGACATGCCCAAATCTTTATGCAAGAGGAAGTAATGCAGGTAGATTTGGGAAGCTGAATTTCACATATTTTCACTACCTAACTATTCCATAATCATGAAAATCTCAATAGACCGCAGGATTTCCAAAGAAATTATAATCTAGCAATTCAGATCCTGCTATCTAACATCTGCACTATGACACTCTTATTAATAAATAAAACCTGACTAAGGGCACAGTTGGCAAGGTTCAGAAACACTGGCAATGTCATTTATTCTTCAAAGGCATCTTTCAGAAAAGCAGGGGTACATGATATGTTGCAAAAAAGTCTGTTATAACCAAAGATCAGTATTACGAAAGTACAAACCAATGCTGGAGAAATCAAGATCACATAGCTACAAACCTGAGGCCATACAACACTGTGCCATCTGGATGAAGGCGAATCATTCGATTCTTAACTGTAACACCATGCACAAACGACTTCTTGTCATTTAGAAAGTAAGTATCAGGCACCCAAAGTTGATCTGCTACTCTGTTATCAAGCGTAAGGTTGAGAGGAATCCCAGCATAGGCTAGTCTTTTATCTCTCCAGTATTGTTGAAAATACATAGTTAACGTGTAATCCTGGTGGAGAAAAGAGGAGAAACTGAAGTTAAGTCTTGTTTATATATAGTACTTCCTGAATAAGCTATAACATCTTTTTATATAATACAGTTCATTCTAAGCCTAACTGTAAGAAATCTATACTCAGTCTTTGAGTGCTTTTTAATATTACAGTGCAGCTTTATGTGAGTGGATGGATTCTTCCAAATAAAATAGCACTAGCTATTTCAGAATATGTACACTTTTCCTTGCTACGAAATATTACTTGCTGTTACTAAAAAGCACCTTTTGTTTAAAAGTTTGCTTTCAAGAGAACATCTTTGGAATAATTTCTACTGAAGGACTCACTGGAGGGCTTGACACTGGCATAATCCTCCATCTAGATTTTTCAGAAACCCAAATCAGACTTGAGTTTCTCAGAAGAATATGATCCACCATTTTAGATGAATAAGCCGCCTTTGCCAGGGACTGTCATGACTGTTTAGAGGAAAAGCAGCTACATCTTCCTTTTATCTCCCATGAACAATTTCTATTAGTACATCATCAGAAGTACAATATGCCTCCTGGTGTTCTCTGCAGTTTTCAGTTGTAGAGAGGGTAGGAGCAAATACATTCTCTACTAGTGATAGTTTAATTAAAGCTTGTTTTTAGCAGTAATAAAACTGCAAAATAATTTGCTATTGGCTTTGAAATAGAAACTAGATTACTAAAGCCTTCAAGTATACATGTGTGTTATGAGAAATCACATTATAGTATGATATTAGCAATTTGACTAAACTTGAAGCTGTGTAAACAACCTACATTACTGGAAAAGAGAATAACAAAAGAAAAAAAAGTCCACAGATATCTTGCACTGTCCCTGGAGTTTCATCACATTCTCATAGGCTGAAAGCACTGTATGCTTCAGAAGGGCTTCCTGCCCAGCAACAAAAGACTGAGCCGGCTTTGTAGAGGCAAAGCAGTAAGTAGTAACCTTCTCATCTGTATGAGTCATTGGACCAATGGTTAAAAGGATAAAACAGTGAGACATGTGTGCTTACTTCTGCAAACTTTACTTTTCTGCATTTTTTTACATACAAGACAAAAGATATCATTCCATTGATTAGTTACACCGAACAACACAGTTGAAAAGGGAAGGAATTTCCATTAAATGAAAACAAAATATATGTATAATTTCCTCATGGATCAGTTACACGATACAACAAAGTTAGTGGAGAGAAAAGGAAATTTCATTATAAGATTTTTTAAAAAACTAACCTCTACCAACTAACTGGTAAATTCTTCTATGAAATTATGAATAAATTCTTAATTAGGAATAAAATTAATGATGTTTCTAACAGCGATAATCCCATGAACAAATTTATTCTACTACATGGAGAGCTTCTTCCCTCAAAAAAAAAAAAAGGGGGGGGGAGAAATAACTATAAATGGATTCAAATGGATGATAAGAACTATTCTGAGCATTTAGTAAACAGCATATTCTGTACAGTCAAGTAACAATTATTCCAAACTGCTTGCAGAAAAACTGAGGTTTCAATGGAGCTAGAACTTCTTTATAATATAGAACTGAATTTTAAATTTATTACTTACATGTCTATATAAATTGCTCCCTTTCAGGGGTGGGAATCATGTGACCTTCCAGATTAGGTTAGACTGCCACTCCTCACATTCCTTACTGTTGGACGGTGGGACTTGCAGTTTAAGTGAAAACAAGAGAGGGCCCTCATAGCTTTAATAGCCATTCAGAAGATGGAATTTCAGGAGGTGTTGCTTGCCATGCAGCCAGATAACAAATAGCACCCGCTGAAATTCCCTCTTCTACACAGCCATTAAAGATACAGGAGCCCTTTCCAGTTCTCACTCTGGCAACTCTACTTGCAGCATTAGGAGGGCCACATGATTCCCACCTCTAACCTACATTTAAAAAATTGTTATTGTAATTGTTACATGATGAAATTCAAAGAATTTACAATTTAAATTTTGAAATGAAGGCAGAGTTTTATTTGTTAAACATGTTGGGGCAACAAAGAGAGATAAGATGTCACCAGAAGACACTGTTATATTGATAACTGCTGCAAGATTGACATATGCACAATATTGGAAAGAAAGGAACCATGCTGATATAAAAGAATGGAAATTCAACGTTCTGGATATGATAGAGATAGAAAAGCTAACATTTTCACTGAAAAATAAGTCTATCCAGAACTTTGAAAGGGAAAGGGGAGAAGTCTTAAATTGGATAAAGATATAGTAACAAGAAAAGGAAAAGAATAAAGCAAGACTGTATATAACACAATGCAACAATCTAATAAAGCAATGTAACAAAGCAGCAATGTAGCAATGTAAGATGTAACAATGTAAGATTACCTTCTGAAGAGAAACTATGTATAAATGGAATGTAAATAAGCAGACTCAACTGGAAAAAAAAAGAAAAAAGCTTGGAAGTGGGGAAGGGTTTTTTTTTATTTTCACTTTAAACTTTAATAAAAAATATTTTTTTTAAAAAAAATAAAAAATTGTTACCCTTTTCAAACCAGAAATCTATCTCACTTTACTTTCTGAATTATGTCTGTCTTGCTGATTTAATTTATCTTTTCAATGCCTACCCCACCTTCCTCCTCAGGTGGTCAACAATATGTGAATAAACTGCAGGTTAAAAACATAGAAAACATAGAAAGCTAAAAGAATTTTTGTTTGGCAAAGTACTCCTTTAAAAGACAGCACTTATTCAAATTTAAAATCCCCTTTCCTGTAACACCCTCCCCGCTCCCCCGCCCCGCCAAGCATTTTGGTGAGTAAAACTATCTTTGCCTACAGGTGGAACAAGAGTGGAGAGAAGGCTGGCATAACTTCCCTTGAATGAAACAGTACCTCACTCAAAAAAATAAAAAGATCCCAAAAGTGTTACTTACAACTGTTAGTATCGTGTAGCTTTAAACAGCCAAACATGAGAAACCAACTTCTACTGTGACATAGACATCTAAGGCACACTCTGTGTCCTACCTACATTTTCAATGGAGGCCTCATTTCATGTCCCAGTTCTTAAAAAACCTTCAACTGCGAAGGATAATGGAAGGACTTTATTTACTTATGTCTCTAGCTCTGTGATACTCCTCATTCTTCCAGTGAGGGCACATCACAATTAGCAGGTCGTGTTCTCAACTTGCTATTCATATTGAAGTAGAAGAGAGTTGTTCATATGTGGGAAAAGGTATCTACTACTCCACTGTCCTGGACTAATAATTACCAGCACAGGGGGGGAACAATGTCAATCTTGAAGCTGTGGAAAGGTGAAGGGCCTTATGCCTGCTATTCCCAAGAGGATTCAAATTAGCTTTCACAAAAATATCAGCTGGCTTGAAATTTTCTCTTGATGATAATATCTAGAACATGGATTTGACCAGACATGTAGCTCTGTGGGGAAGGGGGCAAAATGAGGGCATTTCTTCCTCAATCAGAATTCTCTGCCTCCATGACATTTTTCTTCAGTTCCCAAATTTCTAGCATTTCAGAGTGAGCCACTGAAAAACATTCCCACCTAGTACTCTCAAGTTTGGCTTAGTAACTTTGCCTATTCCTTTTCCTTGGATTCCTATACTGATTTTCTACATGTTAAATTGAAGTGTTAAGCTGGTGCAATGCTAGAAATTTGGGGACTGAAGGAAAATATCATTTCTGGGCCAGCTTTTTGGAACTAAAGGAAATAAAATTGTTCTGAAAACTACTGATGTGCAAATAAGAAACATTCACATTGAATGTACTGAAAACAGCACAGTGTCCACCTACAGGCCTATTCAGTGACAATGCTGGCAGTGAAGAAAACTTTTTTTGCTAATACTGCACCTGCATATTGCTCTCTGGGATGTTTATTAGGGTTGCTGAACTAACCCAGCTTTTTAGAAATGAGTCCTTGGAATCACTGGTAGCCTGCTGTCTTTCTGCAGACTATTTGGAAGCTAAAGTTCCCTACGTCTGTTCTGACCTGGATGCTATATAATTTGCACTCTCTGTACTGGAACTTCCCTGCCACCCTATCAGGCATATTTAATTATGTAGCACCAATCACTTGTGGCTAGAACATCTAAAAGGCTGGGGGTGGAAGGACTGCCATTACTGTCACTTTGCAACTTTTCTCTTTTTCTTCTGTTGTCTCTTCAAAGTAGGGTTGCTAGGTGAAAAACAGGACAGAGTCTTGGTACCTTTAATGGTTGCTTTAATGATTGTCTATACCATTAAAGGTATAGGAACCCTGTACTATTTTTCATCCGCAAGCCCTACTGTCCCAGTGAACAGTACTGGGAAATATGTGCAAGCGTCCTCTTATTTGCAGAGCCATACCACACAATACCATTTTGGTTCTGGCCCAGCAGAGGTTATTTACAATGGAGAAATTTGTATCCAGTTACTATATTACTCAGTTACAAGATGGCCTAAAATAAACTGATAACTATTTCAAATTACCAGCAACACCCTATGTGTATACAGAAAGCATGATGCTCAGGAGATATGCAACCAGTCCTAAAATATTCACATGGACAAATGTCCCACATATTAATGTGGAATTTGCTTCTAAATCAATGTGCTTCTATAAATGTAGCCATAAGTAAACAAGAAGAAACGCAAGATAGACCATTAGGTAGAAGCCCCTTCAATCAGGCTACAACCCAGACCCTCAGATAGCTGCTGGAAAGCAGTAAATATGATATGGGAGGAGCATGTTACACCAGGAGCCAAGGTTGCAGCCACACAACATTTTAATTTAAATAATTCATCTCAATAGGAAACAGGTAGTCCATTCAACCAATCAGGCTTTGGAGCCCTTCAGTTGGCAAATCACCATTATGATGCTTTTACTGTCTATGCCCCCCAAAGGTGGTGCCTAACTGGTTGACATATCTGTCACTTTGTCTCTGGGCAATGTTTTCAATTCAACTGCAAGGGATGGAAAGAAAATTTGAAAATATTTTAAAAATATTTGAGAAATCTTCTTGAGAAGAAGCTTGGACTGTTGACAATCTTCACAGTTCAGGACTTATTCTGTACATAATTTGGATGTGATTGTTCTGCACAGAGAATAGCATTTTCTGTTCAGGAAATGGAATTTTTTGCATGGAAAATAATATTTAATATAGCATATTAATTCCTGCACAGGAAATTTTCTTCACAGAAAAAATCTGTAATTTAAGATTTGTTCTGCATAAAATTTGCATAGAAAACAGAATATTCTGCATAAAAAAACCCAAGCATTTTCTGTGCAGGAACTAATATTTCTGCATTGACAGAAATATTTCCAGAGACGGAAAGAGAAAAGCGACTCTGTTGTTCAACCCAAGTTAAATAAATCGGGCAGGCAGGATAGCTCTGGGGCTCTGCTGGCCCCCCTCAATAGTGGCAGGATCTTTGATCTCAATGCTACTGCAAATCTACTCCTTATCTGAAAGGGGGTTGACAATCACTGCACAGACTGGGAATCAAACAACTATGAGGAGCTAATGTCAAAGCAGTCAAGGAGAAAGAGGCTAACAAAGAAAAAAGATGATACTTAAGAATTTGACGGAGCAAGCTATGGGCATCAGAGGACAGCAAATTATCATGTAACAAATTACACTATCCTGTGAACGAGGGTTAGTGTGTGCTTAATAAACTATATGCTTTAGCATTACTGCTTACTAAATAAAATAAACAATAAAATAAAGTAAAATAGCATAATGTTGTCTTTAGCATTAGTACATAAAAGGAAAAGAACTGCAAGTAAGAACAGTAGACTCTGCATATTAAAATGTTCTTGATATTGTTCTGAAGGTGTCATTGAGCTTTACATCACTCACACCAGGTATAGGGATCATGCTGTCCTCCAGACGCTGTTAGACTGTAACTTAGGCTTGCATAGCCACTGATTAGGAAGTTACAATCCAGCAGTATCCAGAGGGCTGCATGATGCCCGTTCTATCTTATAACGCATAAGCACACGAAACAAATGCCATTGTCTTTGGTGTTAGGAATATTTCCTTCGCCTTTTTTTTTTTTTGCTTTAGTTTATATTGATTCATCAACTTTTCTGTCCTCAGACTTTGAAACGCAGTGTGTTGCTAGGCATAAAAAAAGAAAAAAAAAGTTCTGCAAGATTAGAATCTTCTTTTATTCCAGGCACAGGCAGAAATAGCCTGGGAAAGAATGTCCTACAAGCACAAAAAATTGATAACAGTTAATAGCTCTTATGAACAGTGATATACAAGTGCCAAATCACAGACTTCTGTCCACTATGCGTGTTTAATCAAGGGGCCCGAACAATAATTTTGACTTGATTTACTTATTTCACATATTAGTTTTAAACTACCTATGTTGAGAGAAGCTGTCTGCGTTTGCTGCAAATGTGCTACTGGACATACCAATTCATTTATGGTTCTAGGTCAACAGAAACTGCCTCCTTAAAGTCTGTGTTTTCTTTTTGGTATTTACAAGTGTACTGAGAACCTCTTTGGTGAGTGTAAGTGTAACAAGAAAGGTTGCCATATCAACCAATTTCAGACACCACATGCAAGAAAAGGTTAGTTGGCATAGCAACCAAAGCACAATATCTTCATTTTGGCATATGAAGAGAAACTGACCGTAAGAATCCAAGAGAGTAGCCTTCCATACACAGAAACAGAGGATATGAGCCAAAATTATGTGGCTGTTTTCATCATGGCACAATATCCTGTTTTTGTACTAAAGAAGTCATACATAAACTTAAAGGATGCATCCTGGCACCTCAGCTAATAGCACTGATTTATAGTAAGTAATTTGACATTGTGGCTGCCAATGCAGTTCCAATTTCTAAGAATAAATGAGTAAACATAATCCATACATTTGTTCTGTCAGCAATGCCTAAGGAATGCTACCAATGTATGCTTAAATGTAGATTACATGAGATTTTAGAAGCTACTTCTGCTTTTACGGTTTGCTAAGACAGCTTACCTTATTTGAAAGACAATCTTCCTTAACTATGAATACCTGTATTGATTAGTCCATGTAATAACAAAAGCAAAACTACAAAGTGATGTAAACATTCCTGAGCAGTTACTGGTATTCATAGAAAACAGGTATATCAAGTTCATCGTTTAATCCCAGGCAGTGTCCATCTCTGGTGCTTAGCTAAAGAATATAGTTATATCACTTAGTGGCCCTTAGCTTAAGAATGTAAGTAACAGGCCACAAACTGAGAAATTTTCAAATTGAAGACAGTGTAACTATGTTGAACATGAAGACTACACTTAAGAAAAAATATGCATCCTATAACCTCCAAAGAATGTGCAAAGGTTTTGCCATGTTATGGATGTAAATTTTCACTTATTTTGTTTGTATACAAGAAAACTAAAAGGAAATAAAAATTATTTACAGTAGGAGACATTACAAAAAATGTGTCTTTTTCAAAGATTTTTTTTTCACATTTAGGGGCTTTTTGTGAAATTTCACACAAAAAAAGTTTGCTGAATAAAACACAATGAAAATGGGGAAAATGCACCAGTTTTTTTCACTCTCATGGAAGGACATGAAATTTTGCAGCCACTGGCAATTTTTTTTTGGCAGGCTATCAACATATAGAGATACTCTTTCTCCCTGAAGACAACCACATTTATGAATATTCTTTGCCATCCCTAGTTGTACAATGCTATGCATAGCTACTCAATAATAAGCTGCTTACTCCCAAGTAAATGTATACAGCCTAAGTAGTTTGTATATAGCCTTAGTAGTTGGTAATTCACAGATGTACAGTACGTTTTGACCGACACAAGTTTAAGTTATTTTATAGCTTTGGATAAAAGGCCATCCAGAGTCAAGTCAAATCAAGTCAAGTCTGTTGCATTTTAGCAGCCAGCCATTGCACAAAAATAAAAATAAAATAAAATGAAACGAGAAAGGATAATCCAGCCAATTTACATGTAATATATAATCAACAATAGATAAATCACTTTCCATACCCCTCTTTGTTCTTTATAGCACATAATTGTAAGGCCCTGACAAGAAATTTAGATGTTCTAAAAGACACATATTTCACAGTATATGATAGCAGAAAACAAACGTTCACAAAAGAGGAATTTCCCTTAAAAGACTTCAATAAAGGAAAAATATACTTGCTCCTAAGATCATTATAAATAAGGCGCTCACGCAGAACATGAATTAAATCTTCTATTGAAACAGAGTTGCAAACACATACTCTGTCCTTCATAGGAACATTCTTGTACCTGCCCATCCGAATTGCCAGTGGGAGAACATTCAATCTAGCATGCAGAAAGGCTAACTTCATTTTAAAAGTTGGAAGATCAACCAGATAATGAGGAAGGGATGAGTTCGGCGGAGTGAAGGAAACAAAAAATGTATTAGATTGGCAGGGCTTAATCTCAGTCATCTGGGATTGCATCCCTATATCCTTGAGTCTTTGAAGTATAAGTAATTTTGCTTTATCATACCCTTGAGTCAGGAAAAAAGGAACAGAGAACCCCAAATTCATGACAACCAATTGCATTTTATGCATCCATGAATTTGGACCAGGCTCTTCAAAGGACATCAGAAGGAGCTCAGATACCTGCTTAAAATTAATTTTTAACCAAAAAAGGAGGGCTAATCTAAGAGCCTCTGTTTTAATTGGCATTATACCTAATTCTGCGCGGAGCAATACTAATTTTATGGAAGTGGGAACTGCCACAAGTCCGCGCAGAAATTTATTTTGTTCTCTCTCTAATATATCTAAATTGGCCAGAGCCCACAGTGGTGCTCCAAACAGCAGTTTTGGCAGGACTCTGAGCCTACAGAGTTCTAAAATTGGTTGAATCATATTGCCCCCTTTTGTGCGATAGAATCTTAATAAACCATTTAATGTTCTTTCAGCTACCAAGGTACTTGATTGAACCTGTGAGGACCATTTACCAGTCTAGTGGAAGACCACACCAAGATATTTAAAAGAGGGGACTTCTTCCAATTTATTCCCATCAAGTAGCCAGTTATAAAATTTTTTGGATTTACCGAATACCATCACTTTCGTTCTTTGATAGTTGATGGAAAGTTGTTCATTCTTACAGTATAAACTAAACTGATTCAACAGTCTACGCAGGCCTACTTGAGTATAGGAAATCAGAATAGCATCATCTGCATAGAATAGGATCAAATATTTCCTATTTCCAATTTTAACTGCAAAAAATTGGTCACCTTTTAAGAACTCAACTACATCATTTATAAATAAGTTGAAAAGAAGGGGAGCAAGCAGACACCCTTGTCTTACTCCTTTAGAGACAGGTATTGAGTCTGAAAGGTGTGTGCCATCAACTCTGACTTTCAAGGATGTATCTGAGTAAAGGGATATTATACATTTTAGAAGATTCTTATCAATACCCACAGTTTGTAATTTATCCCAAAGACGTTCCTGCGAAATAGAGTCGAAAGCAGCCTTCAAATTAATGAATGCCACAAAAATATGCTTTACAATTCCTGCCAAATATTTATCAATAACATATTTCAATATAAAACAATTATCCAGAGTTGACTTGCCTGAACGGAAGCCAGCCTGTTCTGGGGCTAGCAATGCATGCTCTTCCACCCAGTCCTCCAATATATCTAGAAGAGACCTCATCTAGAGAGTTTCATGGCTAAGTGGACATTTGAACTTAAGTCTCCCCAGTTTCAACGTTACAGTTCAATCCAATGTATGTATGGTCAGAAGTAGGACTGGCTGAGTGGGCCAGATAGGACATACTGTTACCCCAAAATGTGGGTGACTCAAGGGTCCACCCACAATGGCAGTGCCTCCACATGACAATGGGGGATTAATTAGCTCAGTTAGGAGGCCTGTGAGAGGAGGTAACTTAACGAGGTCTTCTACCAATGTTTACTGAGTCCTAGCAGGAAAGAACCAGCCAGAGATTCAAAAGTAAACTAAAAATGTATTTTGTTGAGGGGAATTCACTCATGCATGCACACAAGATACAAACAGTCATGCTTTACACAACAGCTAACAGAAAGATAAAGGGAGGAAAATTTAAGATAGAGAGATTTCATGGTAATATGGGCAATATTTACCAATCCAGAAGTATAGTGAAGAAACAGCAATGTGGCTTAGACTTGTGTGTCCAAGGGCAGACAAAATCGGAATTCAGAGCAACATAGTGATACTCAGCATTTCAGGTACTGCATCTGTCTGCTCAAAACTGAGGGTTTTTATACTCTATTTCCCTCCCTGAAAGGGTGTGAATTAATTGCTTTGTGGCAGAGTAAACAAAAGAGGTCTGGAATGGACTCATTTTTTCAATGTCTTGGCTGAATAATGTAACTGGGAAAGGTTTTGGTAGGAAATGTGCACAGCAGGGGTGCTTGCCTGCTGCACCTGAACTTGACTATTGTTTTCTGTGTACAATAGAAGGGTTAGCTTAGAGCCATTGAGGCCCTTTCCGCAACTCACCTATTTTCAGCACTGGGGTGTGGTGCTCACGTGAGCAACCTCCAGAGAAAGGCTCTCGTATCCCTGCTTCTTCAGCTCTGCATGAGCTTCCTGCTTGTGGGAGAGCCCCGCCTCTTCCTTTTGCAGTGCAGCCTGGGACCTTCCCAGGCTGCACTGAGACAGGAAAAGCGACTGGCCCAGCTCCTGAGGCTCCGCAGGCAAGGTAAGTGTGTGCGGGGCCCCAGAGCGATGCACGACTGCGCAGCATTTTCAGCTTCAAGCCAAAAATGAAAAAGGTGTGAGTGGTCCCTGCCGGGCCCCGGAGCATCATGCAAATGTGAGTGTGTTGCGTGGACCACTCCTCTCATGTGCGCGATGCTTAAGGGGCCCTTTCGCATCGAAAATGCCATGTGAAAAGGGCCTAAGTCAGGCTTTCCCAGCTAATCCACAGTGAACTTATGACCTGGCCATGCTGAGGTCACCCGTGACCTACTCCTGCACATCATCCCAGCCAGTATCGCTTCACCACATGGCCTTTCAACCATAAGTGCATATAACTTAATTTCATGCAAATTAATATTGGGCAAGTAGACCATATCAAAGCATGGAGGTGTACAGCTGCTAACAATACAAGACTGGAGTCCTGATGTAAATTTAGTTCTCTAATCATTACCTGCATGTTGGGGAAATCGGTGATGGGATGACCAGCATTCCTATTCTGATTAAATTCATCCAGCAGTTTCTAGAGATTTGTACCACATTCCTATGAATGTTCATTCAGAGGAAAGATTTGATGGGATTTCCAGGTATGACTGTAGTGGACAGCCTTCATTAATTGAAGAATTATGGGTGTTCCTATACAGAGGACTCCCAGTACTCCTAATCAAACATTGCCTTTTTTCCCCTTATCTGTTTTCCTGTTCTAACCCCCTTTTTTCCTTAACTTTTTTTTCTAATAAGAAAAAGAAGAAATAGGAAGACACAGGAGGTGATGGTGACAATAATTTGATCCCTGTAAAAAAAAAAAGTGTGAATGAGGTAGGGCAATTCTACAACAGAAGTCCTGTTTGGGAGCACTCTATGACCCTCTCTTTTGCTCCTCTTTCTTTCCTACATATTACAATAACAGTCACACTGAATGGCCTTCTGCCTGCTTCTTTTAATCCAAGCACTGCTGAAGCAGTAGCAGGAAGCTTAGCATAACTCTGCAGCACACCTACCCTCTCACCACCAAATCAAGAGCCAGCAGGCAATGTCAAGCCTTACTATAAGTGATAAAGACAGGATGTCCAATGGTTAGCTACTATCAGATTCTTTCTCAGGCAATTCTAAGCTAACCACAGCATATTTAAGGATGCACATTTGTTATTCACATTTTGTGGCTTTGCCGCAGGAACTCTTTAAGGAAATACCATCACTTCATACAATATAGAACTTCTTAAAGACTGCACTTAAAGACTTTTAAAGATTTAAAATGCACATCAATGAGATGAGGTGGGTATGGTTGTATTTTCAGGATTCTATATTTTATTTGGCAGGAAACACCAAAACGTTCAAAAACCTTTGCTAAAGAGGAAGAAAGTGCAAAAGCAGGGTTTCAGTTGAATATTAAGAAGAAAAAGTCACGACCACGAATAATTTACACAACTTTAAAGCTGGAAATGAATACAGCAGCGTAGTAGTGTATTAGTGTATTTCTACATTGCAAAGGGTTGGACTAGATGGCTAAGATTCTATGACTGATTTTCTACACATTGGCTCGAACATTAACAAAAATGGCAACAGTAGTCAAGAAAGCAAAAGATGAATGAGACTTAAAAAGACAACTACGAAGGAAATAGGTAAGATCTCTCATGTATACAGATACATCATTAAAAAGCAACAGCAGAATCATCCATGCTATGGTATTTCCAATTTCTATGTGGGGTTGTGAATGCTAGATAATAAAGAAAATTGATAGGAAGAAGATCAACTCATCTGAAATGTGACACTTCAGAAAAGTTCTACAGACACCATTGTTGTTGCTGTTATTGTGTGCCTTCAAGTCTTTTCTGACTTATAGCAATCCTAAGGAACTTATCATGGGTTTCCTGGGGCTAAGACTGTGTGATGCATCCAAGGTCACCCAATGGGTTTCCATGGTTGAGCAGGGAATTGAACCTTGGAATCCAGGGTGGTAGTCCAATACACAAGAACAAAATCATACTTAGGAGATGATATGACTCATTGGAAAAGATAATATCTGATAAAGAGGAATGCAGTAGGAAAAGAGGAAAATTGCATCCAAATTCAACAAAGGAAGCCATAGTCCTGCGACTGCTAGAGCTGAGCAAAGCTGGGTTTTTTTCCATTTTATTTTATTACGGTCAACAGACCATTAAAACAACTTGTTAAAAACGTTTTAAAACAATACAAATATAAATAAATATAGTAGTTCACATTTACCAGAGAAAACACAATCAAAGTGATAATGGTAGCGTACAATATAGATAAGCAGATATTTCGTTTACATAGACAAGGAAGATCTAGTTAAAATAGCTAAGTTTAAAAATTTTGCTACTTGACGAGTAATCTCTTTGTCAGAACCTTGCAGTAAGATAACCATTAGAGACTCTATGGGGCGCCCAGGGAAGTGTTGTATGATGGGGTGTAATAAATCTTCCCTAGCCCCTTGGTAGAAACTACAACAAAAAAGTACATGTGATATAGATTCAATTTCCTGATTATCACAGGGGCAGCATCTTTTGCTCAGTGGTGTTTTGTTGAATCTGCCAGTTAGCAAATTTGAGGGAAGGACATTAAACCTTGCCAGGGAGAAAGCCCTTCTATATTTTGGAACTGTTAACCAGCTTAAATAAGGCATTCCATCTTTGCAAGGTAAGCATGGTAAACCCAGTGACTGAGGGGAACAAGGTCCCCTGGTTGTCCCTTGCAGCTCCTGGTAATCAATGCCCCTCAATCTCTGTTTGACAATTGCTTTGGCCCCATCTAAGTCTAGAGATAGCAGGTGGGATGTGGATAATCCCACTGAGATTATCTTGCATTCAGTTGCCTTCCTCCAGGGTGATTTAAAGGGGTCAGACATAGTTTTAGCCAATAAAGAGTTGGAATTAATTGTATAACAGCAACGGAGCCAAAAGTGGATAGAATACATCCATGCCAAACTTGAGCAAAGCTGTTGATGATTGGGGCTCTCTTTCTAAGGGTTGCCATATGTCAATGTCGACTTGATGGCAAATAACAACAACAACAACAACAACAACAACAAAAAACCTTCATGGAAAGACACAGCTAACAGGGTTAAGAATGCTGTCACTGGTTTTGTTTAAAGGTTCAAAAAACTATATATGCCTTTTGAAGGAAAAAAAAATCTATAAATTTGAAAGACAAATAGCCATAGGCTCAGCAAATCACTGAAACTGCTTCATGCAGCACACTTCTTCTCCCTGTAAGCTCACATTCTCAGGGGAACCGGTAGTTTTATTCTGAACCACTGTAACTACTTCAAAGAAATGAACAAAATGTTCAAAGACATCTGTATCTGAACCTGTGGCCAGAGGAGAATGTGACTTTGCTTTGGACATACAGAGGAAATTTCTTTGATATTCTTCCTATTTCAGAATGACACTGTAGCCATATTTTTTTTCAAGTTCTCCATTGTAGTACCAATAAAGTTTAGAACAATGCTTCTTAAGCTATCTGAAGTGGAAGACCAGCAAGACTTTTTCCCCAACAGGCCTGGGGCTGACACCATTTGTTCCCACTGACTACAACGGTTTCTTCCTCTGAAACTCAGCAGGGACTGGCCTCCTATGGTTCACACATCAATACTGGTCTAAGGACCACCACTTTCAGTAGCACTGCTTCAGAAGACTGTTAAAATTTCTCAGACAAATCTTTGTATGCTGAAGTATTCTGAAAAGAATCCTGCATCTAAATGATAACCTTTGTCATGCATGCCACACTAATATTCAGGTTAGGCTACTACAATATGCTCAAGATAGAAATACTGTAGAAGACAGTGTGGAAAATTCGCTTGGTACAAAATGCTACAGCCAAGTTTCTGATGCACTGAGGGTATAAATTGTATAGTTTTACAGTGGCGTTTTGTTTTGCAGTGCACATTAAGATATGGTTGCTAACTTTTACACACAGTGTGAAAGGCTATATCATTCTACATGTGCCTACCAGTACTCTTAGATGAACATTTGAGCCTCTGTTTTGCCATACCCTGTTCAGAGTTAAGGTGAGTACTGACAGGACAGAGGGCCTTCTCTGTCACGGTACTATAACTTTGGGATGCCCCTCCAAGCCTGTCCTGCCTGGTACAATCGCTTCCCACCTTTCAACAGGTGCTGAAGACAGACCTAGATTTTTAGGTGGGCCTTTAGAATTGAGGGATGTTGCTGGATGTAGTCCAGGCATACAATCTTTCTATTTAGTTTAGTTTAGTTTATATCCTACTCTTCTCCTCACTAGGTGGATTATAGCATGTATTAAAATAATATATGTTGTACATACGCATATAATACAGCTAAATATCTAACGATATTTCTAAGCAATATCTAAGCAAAATAAATAAATAAACAAGCTGGTATATTAACACATAACTAATTTTATAACACATGCAAGAATTTTAATTTTAAAAAACATAATATGCCTAAAAGTACAGCACATTTTCCCTTTGTTAAAAAACAGCCTCTGAATAACTAGTTAAGCTCAAAATTTCTGTTTAAATGAAAAGGTCTTTAGCTGTTGACAGAAAGAAAAGGGGGGGAAGGGGAGCCTAGTTGTGTAACAGAATTCCAGAGCTTGGGAGCAACCACAAAGAAGGACCTCTCATTTCTCCTCATCCAATGAACCTCTGACATTGGTGAGACTGAGAGAAATCCTGGCCTGGGGATCTTAAGACTTGGGCAGGTTCATACACAGTTGTTCTGACAGTTTAGTTCTAAGTTTTCCAGAGATTTATAGCTCATAACCAACACTCTGAACTGCAGCCAGTAGGTAGTAAAGGTATGTCAACAAAGGAGTTATACGGACCCCAAAACCAGTTAGTACTCTGGCTGTAGCATTTCATACCTTCTTAAGTTTGCCAGCCTGATGTTGAGAGTTGAGACACAATCAAGGCATGTGTCACTGGGGCCACACTGTTTTACTGACATATTTGTATTGTTAAAAAAAACTGTATTGTAAATATTGTTAGAGTTGGAAGAGACAATAAGGACAATCCCCTGCCATGCAGGAACATACAACCAAAGCACCCCTGAAAGATAGCCATCTAACCTCTTTGGGAAACCTCCAAAGATGGAGTGTCTGCTACCTTTTTCTTACTGTAAACACATTCTTTCTAATGTTTAGGTACAATCTCTTTTCTTGAAATTTGAATCCACTGATTCTGGAGTAGCAGAAAACAAGCTTGCTCCATATTACACATGACATCAGTACAGATTAGAAGCCTCAACCAATCTCATAATGATCCTGTGAACTGTATAGTGTAAAGATCAATGCACGTTTGGCAGCAGTGGTTAAGGTACTATTTCCTTATCAAGCTTATAGCAGTATATTTTCTCATGTTAGATTTTGTTTATTTTATCATCTTCAGATATGTCCACACAATTGAAATTTCACGCATGAAGTGGATGAAGAAAGTGGAAGTGAATGGGCCTATATGCAGATAGTATATTCACTTTTTTCTGTGTTGCATATTAGATACCAGGGCTACAAAAACGCTCCTTTCGCAGGGGAGGAGTTCAACCTGTAAAGCAGTTCCTCACAGAGGGCAAGCTGGACTTTCTCCTCCCCTTTTACACAACACTGCACAAGGAAATGCCATGCTTGTGATCCCACTGCCATCCATTTACCTCAAGCAGAGACACCTTAACCTAGGACAGTCATTCTTAACCTGGGTCTGGAGACCCTTACAGATCCATGGAGCCCTCATGGAGGTCTGTGAAGCCCTGCTGCTGGACACAACAGCAACAGAGACATATCAATGGGGGGTTGTGGGTGCTGAAACTGCTCCCTCACAGCAGATTTCTGTGAAGGATGAAGTAGAGGAGAGGAGACCCATGTACCTGGCCTTGAGTTTACTGGAGGCAAGTCAGAATTTAAATGTAAATATCCTATAAATAAATAATGCATCATCATCATCATCATCATCATCATCATCATTGTCGTTGTGTACCTCAGATCTGAAGTGCAGAATACTGCCTATAGAACAGAAGGACCTTTTCTTCCAGTACGGGAAGCTCTAGATTACTAAATCATGGGGTCTGAGGGGTAGAGAAGAAAGCAGATAAAGAAGATGTCCCAATTTGTACCAAATTCTTAATTACAGAAGCATCAACAAATTCAATTTCAATGACCATTTCAGCCAAAAATCCAAAGACATTCATTTTTATGAAAACAGCATATTAAAGATTGTAGCCTTTTAAAAAGAAAGTAGTCAAATGTACTAGTGATAAACAATTAATTTCTTGAAAATTAAAGAATACTTTTATAGTTTATGTTTTGAAATGATGCTGAGTATATGAACAATGTAATTTGTTTAGCTTGTGATAAATGTTAACAGATGTTCCTCATTATTATCTTTCAATGACTGTGTATGCACAATGTGAAAAAACATACACATGATGAATTAAGCTTGCATGAAAAGAAGGTAAAGTAAGTAATGTGCAAACAGTATGTGGCTGATGAAAATAGCTGTGCTCTTGTTTCAGACTTGGAAAATAAATCATGACAAATGCTACTATTTTAAGAGTACAAATGAGGCAAATGTTTGCATTGTACTCGAGAATTTACTCAGAATGCACCAAAAATATCCTAAGATATTTACCATCTCTAAAGCCCTTGCCTTCTTTTCTGTTCATCACAAGATAGTGTTGCAATACTCTTTGATGGGTTAAGCCTGGGATGGGCAATATGTGACACTCCTGCTTCATTTGTAGCCCCTGAGACATACCAAAACAGCAGTGGCAAAAAAAAAAAGTCTTTCTTTCACAGCTAGCATAATTCAGCAGAATGACAGCAACTGTAGAGAGAAAAAAATGTGTTTTTTCTTGATGCCACCCAAGTTAGTTGATCTGGGGGGGCTCCTTCCAGTGTGGCCTTATCATTTCCATGAAGTTGGCCAGCTCCGTTTTGGGCATTAGTATGACATCTAGGTTTTGATGCAGCAGAATGGTAGAAGGTAAACCACAGACAGTTACCACGGACATAGGATGGAGCCTACACATGCTTACTGTCTTGAAAGGACTAGCATAGAGCTTGACCGACCACACCTTCAGATCCTTTTTGGGCATGCATGTGTCCCAGTATGTCACAAGGCCAGAGTATGCCTCCCATAGAGCCTTCTTCCTCATTTTCCTTTCTTCATTATTTTGTGCTGAACTTTGTGTTACTATTACACTGGGGACATGTGCCAGTTGAAGGATGGACAATTATTTGCTGGTTTATATTTCATAAAATATATTTTTCAGGCTCAAAATTGATGCGGGGAGAGATGACTTTTTGCTCTAGATACTTAGATCTTGTTTTTGCTTCATGTTTAAGATCAAGGTTTACGATGCTGAAGTGTTGTATGAATGATGTTACCCAGTCAGGATCCTAATATTTCACACTGCAAACAAACACCTTTTAAGATTCCCTTTTGAAAGACTAATACAGAGACAACTCAGTTAAGACCTGCGTGGGAAGAAATATTTCAGCACTTTCTGAGTTCTTTTTGTTTCAATATTAACATCTTTTTAAAAATCTGGTCCAAGCACTGCATAAAAAAGGCTTCAATTGTCAAACCACTTCCTCCAGATTCTTGCCACTAAACCAGTGAAACAGAGAGCTGTACTCCAGAGTTGCTCTAGCTTCAGTGGCTACAGCTTCTATATAATCAACGTTGTATGGTCTGGTTCTGCAGTGCAAGCTGCTGACATTGGACTCTTCTGTGCAATTGCAAAGGAT
Organism: Cyclura pinguis; assembly: GCA_030412105.1. NCBI lineage: Eukaryota > Metazoa > Chordata > Lepidosauria > Squamata > Iguanidae > Cyclura > Cyclura pinguis. The sequence continues at coordinate 185,533,024 of CM059601.1, forward strand.
TTGATTTAAGCAGCCGTTATATCGGATTCAATCAACCTCCCCAGTCTTGAGATTCTTCCTTTTTACTTCTCCATCCCCAGGTCAAGTCCCAGTGTAGAAAACAGGAGGTAATCTGCCACATTTTTGCCCCCCAAATAACATTTGGGGTTCAGAAAGCCATTTGGGGTTCAGAAAGAATTAATGCAGGAGTATTCTCACGACCCCTTTCTTTAATGCAACTGGAAATTGACTCTGTCACACAACACTATCTGTGGCCACTTGATCAGCCCTTGCTAACTAAAATAATACAGGCTGAGAAGGGTAGGTGATCAGCAAGCATATGGAAGACCACACCTCACCAAGCGACTTGTCCACAACTTCAGCCTAGAATAGCTGAAAGCCACACATCACAATAGGAGCAGACAGTGTCCTGGACTATACAACAGAAATGGAACCAGGGCCAAGGCAGATACAAGTGACTTAATCTTTAAAGTACTTAACAAAACATAGAGGGCCTTTATGCTTACTTGTACTGCAGGCCGGAGAAGGCCATGAATCTCCCAGGAAGCTTCACTGTACAACATTCCACAGAAAAGCCAGAGAAGTACTATCTCTTCACTGCTACCATTTACTTACTAACTATTCTTCCTTTTCCCCAGTATGGGTCCCAAGACGGCTTCAAACACAGATTAAAACAAAATACATTTAAGATCCAGCACAACAATTAAAAACACACACACAATTGAACAAACTATCATATTCAAAACAGCATTGACTTAAAAACACTTTAAAAGCTATAGCTGCATGACAGTATCTATAACTGGAAAAAAGCAACAAAGAAACATGTAGTATCTTTATGATTAAAAAGCTAATTAAAAACCGCAGTAGGGTATGTTCAGTGATTCACCACAAGACTTCCATCTCTTGCATCTAAGTCATCTTTGTAATGTCTTTCTTGTCTCAGTTCTTTGGTAAATTACTGGTCTGAATGGGTTCCCCTCAGTGGGAGAAAGGATTCTTGGAAGCAATAGCGTCAACTGTCCAGGTGATCTCCACAAGCAAGAGTGACAAGAATTTTGTCAGAAGAACCAGCTCTACTAACAGTTAACTCCCAAAGGCTCTCAAACTCTTTCATCCATCAGCCTTCAGTATGGCCCATTCTAAAAGACTCATCACCACTTCTGCAGAAGAAACAAGATGCTTCAAGCCTAAAAGTTACCAGGGAGCATTCTGATCGTGACAAAGAAGTCACCAAGATATCATTGACTTACACTATTTTTCTGCCAAGCTGAAAACACCAAGTCAAGTATGCAAAACTTGCTAGATGTCCGAGGCCAATGATATTCTGAGATAGTTCTGTAACTCGTGATTTCAATATCATTTTGGAAATGTGTACTCTGCTGTTCTAATGCCTTAACTAAAATGGCATACAACAATTCAGAACCACTACTTTTTGAAACAACAATATAAAACAGTAAGTACAACCAATAAAAGAGACAGGAACAACAGCTGAAAGCAAGCCATAAAAAACACTGTCTGCTATACATGACAGCCATGAAGTCCTGAGCTGAACCAGACAATGCAGCCAAGATGCACAGCCAAGAACTTTATTTGCACATATTGATGGATAATAGCATCCATAAATTTAAACACCACCAGACACTAATTGTGTAAACTATTTCAGTGTAAAAGTTATCCTAAAAACTACAATTATAAACACATTTAACTTAAGAGTTAACTAAAAAAAAAAATTATAAACACATTTGTACAGCATTTATATAACACTATTTGAGCACAGATCACAAATAAAGAATTAAATCCTTCAAGATGATAAAAACACTTTGGTTGCAATCCAGCAAAGCCTGCGTCCAAATATGTAACTAGCTCTGCACGCCCAAGAAGGAACTGACCTCCTGGTTTGTTTGATTAGCAGTTCGTATAATGCCAGGAAGTTCCACAAGCAGTTTCTGATCAGGGCCTGGAAAAGAATCTAGTTTTCTTAGTTCTTGCTCTGATCAGGCAACATGCATTATTTGTTTTTGATACTGAGGCCCAGAAAGTAACTAAATGGATTACTTATTACTAAAACAAGACTGTTACCCTTTCTACTATTACACTGGAAACAAAAACAGGAAAATGTTATCTAGAAAAACTATGATCACCAATATAATGAATGGACTTTCCTGTCTGGACATCTCCTCCCTGCCACTCACTCACAGACTTTCACTCTACACAGAAACTCTAGCTGGGTGTGTGAAGCCATCACTCATTCAGTACCTCTTCATTCTCATTCTCTCTTTTTCCCAAACAGTGGCTCTAAATCTCATGCCTTAGCAAGCCTCAAGGGTTCAGAAAGGCACCCATTCCTCTTCTAAACATTCTCACACAGCTTACAATAACCCAGGCAGGCCAAGCATGTGTCCTGTGCAGTTGTTTGAAGCAGCCAGCCTGGCCAACACAGCCTTCTTCTCCTCTACCCTAACGAATCACCCTAAAACATGCACTAACACCCACTCTTTTTTCTTTCTTCTTTGGGTAGCAGCAGCAGGAATCTCTTTTATTTGGACAGAACAGAGGAAGGTAGCCACACATGTAAACCTCCCTTCTCCTGCCCCCGTTGAACTGACTGAACCAGAATACACTCAGATAATGAGTAATAGGCAGAAAATACATCATGCTAACAAAAAGCAATTAACTGTAGTCCTGGCTGTTATAGCAAAAAAGTAACTAGTTACCAAATAAACCATTACACTGCTTTAAAGCTCTGCTCCTACCATAATGTGAGGGTTTGATTTTTTTAAGGAATCAAAGTTAATCACATATGGCCTGAACATGGCTACTGTGGCTCTTTGGATCCTGGCCTTTAAAAGAAAGGCTTTCAATCCATGGTATATAGTTATATCACTACTTCATATCACTGTTAAAGTGAACCCTTTCTGCAACTTACCCATTTTAAGTGCTGGGGTGCGGTGCTCGCGCGAGCAGCCTCCGGAGAGAAGCTCTCATTTCCCTGCTTCTTCAGCTCCGCATGAGCTTCCTGCTCGTGCGATAGCCCTGCCACTTCCTTTCGCAGTGCAGCCTGGGACCTTCCCAGGCTGCACTGAGACAGGAAGTACGACCAGCCCAGCTCCCGAGGCTCCGCACACAAGATAAGTGCGCGCGGGGCCCCCAGAGCGATGCGTGACTATGCAGCATTTTTTGCTTCAAGCCGAAAATGAAAAAATGTGTGCACAGTCTGTGACAGGTCCTGGAGTGTCACGCAAATGTGAGTGTGTTGTATGGACTGCTCCTCACATTTGCGTGACACTCAAGGGGCCCTTTCACATCGGAAATGCCGTGCGAAAAGGGCCCAATATGTAGTGAAAAATGTGGGTAACCTTATTACAATAGAGTAACTCACGCTGATGCTTAAAAAGAGGTGGAGGGCTGGTGATACGCTATTGGCATATGGGAAAGCACAGAAGTGACAATAACTAAAGAGAAGAAAATAAAAACATTAAAAATCTTCATGACTTGGGAAGCTGGTCCTGCATGATGTGGTGGTGGTGGTCATAAAAGAGGTTAGGGTTGATATCAGTGGCAACTTGCTATTGTACCAAGTAGAGTACCTTGCAGGGAAAAATCAGGTATTGCTTCAGGGGATGGTGAAGGGTAATTCCTCTGTAAATTCATGTGCTAGCTTGGAGAAAGATGCCCTGTAACAGCTAAGAGTAACACAATTATTGTATAAAACCCTTGGAAAGATTTGTCAGTGTTAGTGCCACTTAACTGCAGAGTTTCCTATGTATTTTGCATGCTGTCACAGTCTTATTTCAATTCATTTTTATGTGTACCTTTAAAAACAAAGTTTTGTAAAAGCCTTACATTTATTCTAAAGTTACGTGCTTTAACCTTCCATGTAAAATCAAGGAAACTTTCAAATGATACATTTTGTTTGAATTGCAGTTTTACATTCATCTATTATACAATAAGACAAGGCTCACTAACAATAAAATGGCTTACGGTGAAGAATTAAATTAAAAATAATTGGATTTGCAAACAGTATATGTTTAGGTCATTCCTTGTTGCATTTGCATACTTCATTTCTTCATATCAGTATAATATCTTGTACATCCTATGCAGGCTTTTTATTGCAAACCTTGTATATCATACATAAATCAGCCTTTCCTTGTTTGCTGATAACATACTTCTGTTATTGGAATAGTATACATGTGCGTACGCAGCAATCAATTCCATTGCATATATTTTGAAAACTATTTTGATTTTTTCTTTCCTTCTATCTCTATGATTCAGAGCAAGTAATTTCTTTTTAAAGCAGTGGTATAAAATTGGCAGGCTAAATTTATGATGGACAGAGTACTACAGAATGGTGTGATCTTAACCTTCCCGGAGAGGACCATATCAAAGTCCCATTTTTGGAGAGGGGGAATCTAATTAAAATGGAACTAAGCTATTAAATGAATCTTAACCAGAAGAAGCTAATTAAAAGTACAAAACTTCTTAGGAATATGCCTACTAATTAAGTGCAATATAATTAACTAGTTGCCTGATGTGATTTTTTTTTTTCCAGGCTAGAGACTGCCCTTGATTTTTAAGATCACTGAAAATACTCAAGAGTACCTCAGAATGAAGGTCACAAATAGGATAGCACCTATTCGCTAATTCAGTATTACTGGATTTGGCATGTCTTCTGGTCTTTGTAGAACTTAACCTGAATTAGAAAGCATACTTTGAGGATTCAAGAAAAGGGTTTGGGGGGGGGGGGGAATCTTTATTAAGAAGACAGAAGCTTGCAATATTCTGAACTTCTTGAACTTCAGTGTGGATCAAATGGCAGGTAAGAATTCTTCTCAGTCTTATTTGCCAAGAATCATCTTAGATAATACAACCTTTGTGGAAACTCTAGAGTTCAAAAGATGTAGGAAGGGAATATAGTCGAGTATTGGCGAGACTAGCACAGTGTAGTGGTTTGAGTGTTCACAAATGCAGTTCACATGAAACTTCTATCACAGTCCGAAACAAATCTGAGCAGGGAAAAAACCCATTAGTTTAAAAAGCCAAAAATCTTCAATTGCCATCAAAAAAAATAAAGCAGTTTCGCCAAATGGTCCAGAAGATTAGCGCAACCACAGATAAGGTCCTGCCAAGAATTAACTGCAAATCTGAGTTTTTCACTTTACCCCACAACAGCCATCCAGGAGAAGTACACCTCCCAATATGACAATATGTCTGTCCATAGCAACCTATCCACCAACTTCTGATCTAATCAGTAATGGCATGAACTCCCTTATGTTTCCTCCTAAAGTTACTGCATAAAATTATGTAAGCTGGAGGGAACTGGCTTATTAATGATGGCAAAGTATTGTATCGGGATTTAGAGCATATTTAATAAATTAAGTGCAACCCAGCCATCTCCCTCACATTGTTCTAAAGTCTTTGCTATGGTCTAGGGCTACTCATTTTTAGTTTCCTTTTTTTAATATGGCTTCCAGCCTCTTTTTGCAAGAATGCCATTATTCCCACTTGTAAGTGGGAATTCCATGCTTGTAAGCAGTCCAGTGCTGCCTCCATTGACAGAATGAAGATTCAAGGCCATTTAAATCTTGATGTCTTTTTCAAATCTCTGATTCCTTCTGCAGAGTTATCTAGTAAAGATAAGATGCATGCCAGTTTTTGCAGTGAAGCCTTTGAGCTTTGATCAAGGATTTGATGACTTTCAACTTTGTTATCTCTTGAATGTGTGAACAAGTCAGAGGTTGGAGCGAGTTCAAGGATAATGCTTGCAAAAATGGGTCTTCATGCTGTGAAATATACATGAAACTGATTAGTCTGACAAGGCTAATGAGAGCATCTTTTCAAATCTTAACATAAAGTGCTTCAGAGATTTCTTGTACAAAAGTAAGAACACTCCTAAATCTAGATATCATTTGCTGAAAGTAGCAGGTGAAAACACCTATTTCTTAAGGGATCAAAAGTAAGCATCTCAGACTACAGAAAACAGAAAGCAGCAAAATGTCATCTGACACAATTCATTCCTGTGAAGCTGCAATGATACAACTTGGCTAGAGCGGGGATGTCATATGTGAAATTGCTGAAGGCATTAGTTCTATAATGCTGCTGTTCAGATTTTTTTTTCTTTTGTTTATATTTTTGCACGGTTTGGTATATACTGTGCACTTTTGTGATTTCACCTTCTTTCCTTCTCCGTTCTACTTTGCCACTGCTCATTAATGCTGATGTAAAAGAAACTATTCCAGTATAATAGAATTTGGTGTTTGTTATTATTGTACTTCCCTAGTATAATTTTAATTCCCCACCCTGAAACAATGGATCAACTAGTTGTACTGGCTTTCAGCCTCTGCTATAATATCAATTATTACTTTTTTAAAAACAGGTCCTGTGTTACAAAGAAGGCATTAAACAACAAATATGTGCACCTATCTTATATACTTATCAATTAATCACACTTTCACTTCCAGAACATTTACTTAAATTTTATCTTGTCTTCCTTCATTCTATAACTAACACCTACCTGACAGAAAAAGAAAAGATGTCTTTCCTACTACATATTTACCTCTAGTTCCTCTACCTGTTTTTCCTAATACCTAAGCTAATGCAATGTCATGGACACATTGGTTTTACAAGAGAGCAGCATATGCAACTATTTTATTTTAGATATATTTTTGTTAGAAAGGAATAATTTCAGTTTAGGTTTTGGTGGGATTTTCCTCTGACTGCTGCCACTTTGATACCATAGTTTCTCTAGCTAAGGATGGCAAAAGCAACAGGCCTGTTCTCAAGAGACAGGGCCTTGCACAGCTGGATGAATTTGAAGGAATGCTGAAGCATGATAAAATGGATGGGTAGGTGGAGAAACTACAAGGAGACAATGTCACCAAAGAAAGAATAAAATAGGGTTCAAGGCTCATACAACAGGCTTCTGAAAGCTGTGCAGTGTCCTGGCTGAGAATAGCATGGGTGGAGGAGAGAAGCAAAGGGATGAACAGAGGACAGGGTGAGAAATTAAACAAAAGATTCAAAAGTGTGTGTGGGGGGCATAAACAAGTTAGAGGAGAAAGTAGAGTATGGACAATCTAAACAGAGACTTGAACAACATGGGATAGAAGAGGTGGTCAATGAACAAGGGGGTGGAAGAGATGCCACTGGAAGCAGCGGGTAATGGAGAATGAGAATAACAGACATTGAAATGAAAACAAGAGATGGTTGGATTAAAGTGGAGAGAAACAAAGAAGTAAATTAGTGAAGGTACATTGTGGAAACAGAAATGAAAAGAAGAGGGAAATGGCAGAGCAGTGTTTGAAAAATAAAAGATACAAGACAGGAGGCACAAGAAGGAGGCCACAAGAGGAATTACCCAGTTAAGAAGGGAAGCAAGAGATACAGGCTAGGTTCAGACATGAGGATAAGCTTTCCATGTTGAATTTTATCCATTCATGCAAAGGAAGGAACAAACAGGCTGAGTGCATCAGTATGCTGCTTGTTCATAGTAAACCAAAATATTTCAGGAATCCTAATATATTGGTACATGAGAATGCAGTTATACAAACGTAGAGTTATGTGGTGCACTGAATACATTAAGTAATCCACAAAACACTTCATTCCAAGTCCACCATCATGGATATCCAAAACTAACAATCATAGGGAGATAACTGGGGAAAAAAAAGCAACCCTTCTTTTGCACTGATAAAACATGGGCATTTTGTTTAGGTCAACTTTAGAAGAGTTCCAGTGAGGTTCAGTGGTTATCACAGTGGAACAAGGATGGGGACAACCAGGTTCAAATCCCCTCTCACCTATAAAAGAGTTTAAATTAATCTAGTTCTCAAATTTGCTGTGGGAATGAAAAGGAAAAAGAACCATGTAAACCATCCTGGAGAGAGGCAGCATTGAGTGTAATAAATTAACATATAAAACAAACTTATAAACTTCATAGCTCAGTGAGATCCAAGACATGTCCAAGAACTCCTATCCTAAATGCAATTCCTTCCCTAAAGCCAAGCAGAATATAATGCTTGTAGATACAGATGCTGAAGGAGGACTCCTTAATATGTGAGACTATTCCAAATGCAGCTCAGATATACATAAAGGCCATAGTTTGCCTTATCTTATATTCCCACCTAAAGGAGAGAAATCTGGTTGTTAATGGCCCCAAACACTGGATATTTTCAGAATGAACAAGTTAGGGATGATTTCCACGCCTTCTATCACTTGGTATTTTAATGCCATGTCAAAAATAATTCTCACACCATTCTTTGAAATTCATTATTCTAATCTTTTATGTGTGTCTGTTAGTTTTTCAGATAAAACTACAGATGCATTGAGCTAATGGGCTTATTCATGCTTCTCTTATAACCTGGAGATTGAAGAGTTGCCTCATGGATGCCCTGTGATTCACAAGTGGGTTCTAAGGATAGAACTGAAAATTTAACTGAAGTAAGTGAGACATTTTTGGGAATTACTGTGATGTAGTGCTTTGAGTGTTGGCTTAGGATTCTAGAAGACTAGGGTTTGAATCTGGTTCAACCATGGAAACCCACTGTGTGACCTCCAGCAAATCACACCCTCTCAGTCTGAGAAGGTGATAATGGCAAACCTCTTCTGAACAAGGCTTGCCAAAAAAACCTAGGATAGAGTCACCATACTTTGGATCCAACTTGAAGGTGCATAACAATAATATAATGACTGAAGTAGAATAATGACGAATAATGGCCTGAGCTAGATTCTCTGTGTTAGGAAAGCAGTTGCCTGACTTACCAGGTTAGTTGAAATGTGGCTCAGGGTGGGCCATGTGGCCACAGCATATCCAGCTATGCTGGACCTTGTGTCTTCTTCCCAGGAGGCTGTGCAGCTTGTGCAGCCTGCTCGGAGGATTCTGGGACAGCCAATGAGTTCAAACTCTCAGTCTGAATTCTTTGGCTGGCTGGTGTCTGGGATCCAGCCGGCGTTCCTGGGTATTGTTTCTGATCCCTGGCAGTCTGTGTTCAGCCGTCTCTTGCCCATCCACCCTGTCCTTTTGTGCACCTTCAGCCAGCTGGGCTGCTCTGTCTACATGTTTGGGAGGGCGGTTGGGGAGGGCGGCTCTTGCATGGGCCCAGGCTGGTTTGCTGTATGTGGCTTTGTACATTTTAATTTTGTCACAACTTGCTGGTTGGTGGTAGCATGGGTCATGGATATGGGTTTGGTTCTCTGTATCCCAGGTGCTATCGGGTTTGGAAACCCCTCCAGCCAGGAGGGGTCAGGGTACCAGGAGGTGGCAGTTGTGCCCAGTGTCACTTGGGAGGCATGAGGCTCCTGCACTCCCTGGCTACAGTGGAGGCCATGAGCCCAACCCCTCAGTGGGGTGCCTCCCCTGTTTTCCCAGTGGTTCTGGTTGCAGGCTGGATGGTTGGGTTCATCAATCAACACGCAGGTTGGTCGATGCCCATATCCAGACCCATGCATATGCCAACCCTATTGGCAACTGTAGCCACTAATGTTGTGACCTTTTCCCTCCCACTTCTGTGTCTGTGTGGGTTATCTGCAGCATCCCTCACACCCGAGCATGCAAAACTGAGCACAGAATCTCTGAAACGCATGACACTTCTTGATTCACTGTAGAATTTACAAGGTAGTGTTCAAATCTATAGGCTATCTGAGATCCAGCATGGTGTAGTGGTTTGAGCACTGGAGACCAGGGTTCAATTTCTGGCTCAGCCATAGTAATCCACGGAGTGACCTTGGGCACATGTCCAAGCAGCTGATAAGGGTTAGAAGCACACAGCAAGCCGTACTTTCAACGAAGTGATTCCTTCCTTTAGTCTAGTAGGAAACAGACTCAGAACAAATATGAAGCATAACAACAGTCCCAGTGATATTCATAAATCAACAACAGTCAATATAGTCCTAAGGCAGAGGTCAGAGACACAGCAGGAGAAACACTGACAACTTCTGGAGGGGAATGGCTCAGCTTTTATAGGTTCAGAGATCAGTGCAGCTGGCACTTAATGAACTGCTGTCTGTCATAAATTTGCTGAGACCAGTGTAGGTTTTCCCTTTGGTGTTTACTCTCAGTGAAGGTGGGTACAGGTAAGCGTCAAAAGGAGCAGGGCTCTCCGCTGGGGCTGGCACTGCCCCCTATTCTGTCTCTGGGGTGGGTAGTACTGTCTCCTCCCGTTCAGGCTCCATTGTTTCAGTCTTTGAGTCATATAGTCTGTATCTAGGTCCTGAAAGCAGGGCATGACAGCACATCACACACTCTCAGCTCTAGAAAACCGCATGATACATTTGCATTAGGGTTGCCTTAAGCTGGAAATGACTTGAAGGCACACAACAACAATTGGCTATCTAGGTCTTCTGTTATGGGACAGAAACATAGGGCCTTTCTGCACTATACTGTTCTAGTGCTATTATTCCACTTTCAACATCCTATGGAATCCTGGGGCTTGCAGTTTAGAAAGGGGCATCCAGAATTCTCAGCCAGGGAGCTCTCTGGCCTCAGTAAATTACAAACTCCAGAATTCTAGAGAATGTTGAAAGTGGAATAAGAACAACAGTGTACTGTGGAAAGGGCTGTATATTGACTTTTCTGCCAATAATAGATCTTGGAAATAGAGCAGAGTTATCTAATTGTGTATTTAAACTATAAACCTTTTAAAAATTATTTTCAATCTTAAAGGTACAGTTGATTGATTCAACATATTGTTTAAAAATGAAGAAGTTATTTAATTTTGATATGGAAACTACTTGTGAAGTAGTCTTGTTATGTTTGTTGTTGTTTTACACATTTGAAAGTTATAAAGTATTCTGTAAGCATATATACAATTACTGATTCAAAAATGAATCTGGCAAATACAAGTATTTCCCATGACTTGTGAAAGCATACCACCTTGTAAACTAACAGGACAATTAATTACATCAGCTGCTGAAGCCCTTACCATGTTCCTAATCCCATCTGGACACTATGGGGAAAAATAGAAACTGAGCAACATATGAAAAGCTGTGTTGCACTACGAAAATAATTTTCTGATTGCTATTCATAGCTTTTATAAAGCAGCTTCAGAAATTAAAACTGAAGACTTGCAATGTCATTATATGGGGCAAATTTTGGGAACTGTGCAGAATGAGTTAAACCCCACTCACAAAAAATATGTCTTTAGTTGCCATTCCTCCTGGAACTTTTCGCAAAATGTTTAGTCCAAAAGAAACAGGTCTGCAGACGATCACGAGAAGATGGAGGGAGGTGTCACCTACGTTCTCTAAGCAAAGCAAATATGCTTCCACATCTTCCTGTACTTGTGCTGCAAGTTGCAGCACAGCATGTGAAATTGAAAAGAGCCCTCTAATTGCTTAGTCAATTAACTTTCTTTCCAGTGCTAGAAGTAGCTACAGCATACTGCAGGGAAATTAAAGAGAGTTACTTCATTTCCCAGGCAATACAGGAGAAGGGATGAAGCAACATTCAAAGAAACTTGGCAGAGCAAGGATGAGAATCATGCATCCCTCTGGATCTTGCTGAACTGCAACTCCTCATTCCTTAGCTAGGGCTGCTGGGAGTTGAAGTTAAGCGACCTCTGGAGGGCCACACAATTCCCATCCCTGTAGTAGAGCAAAGGTACAATGGAAGAGGTGACATATGAAAACAAGAAATGATTATATTGTGAAGACTGTCCAATGTCTTATGACAAAGGAATACCTTTAGGACAGGATTTTGATATTTCTCATTGCAGGCCACCAATTCAGACAATTAATGTACATATATATTTTCTCTTCTCTTGACACACTGGGTGTACTTTGTCCCTTTCTTCTAGATCTCATCACACCACAGGGATTACCAAAGAGACAATTCAGTCTTATAGCCCATAAAATATAACCTTTCTGTTTTAGCTCAGCCTTAATTAAGATGAAAGACACAAACTAACATTCAAATTTATTTTCATATGTAGTTTTCCAGATGTAGCAGTACAGAAACTTCTGGGGAAATTCAATGTTCTCTATCTAAGGAAGGGGTCTGCGGCTTCACAAAAGATGGAGACACGCTGGATTCCAAGAGGAGTTACTTTACTGCTGCTGGTGGATTTTAAATTTTACTGTCCTTTGTCTAAGTCCCCATGCAGCCAAAAAAGGGGGAGTGGCCTCTGCCTGCACCAAGATCCCTCTAGACCAATCGAATTATAGCACAGACAACATCTGATACAAAACACAGGGCAGTGACTCCAACATTGTCACTTTTTATTTTTTCCTTCTCTTGTACGATTTTTAAAACACCTTTTGCCTGATGAAGAACCCACTGGAATTTCAAAAGCCTGCATTGTGTGTTTTCTGCATTTTGTTTGGTCAGTAAGGGTATCACTCTTTTGTGGATTTGGGATTTTGTTTTATTTTGCTGTATAGCCAGCACGCTTACCTTAAACCAACCAATATGTCAAGTCTCTCATTATCATGAAGACAGATTCATACCCATCAGTGACTATCAAAACAGTATGCCTATGAGTCATTTTGCAAGAATTTACATTTCAAAGCATCAAACAAGAAATTGGTCACATGTCAATGGCTTCAGTCAGTTCATAAGTATTGATGAATGATCATGCGCACACGCACACGAACATACACTTACTAGAAGAGGAAGATGCTCTTGTTTTCTATGCATGCAAGAAAGATTCTAGCAATAATGCCTCTTTATCAAATTATTTTATGAGAACTATAAACAAACAAACAAAAAGCCCTCAAACAATTTAGATAATATTATGGCCAATTTGTTCTTCTGAAAACATTTGGGAGTATTTATTTTGAAGACAGAAGAACATATACTTTTTATCAAGACATCATATATGGTTAATATATTAACACATAAATACATTCCTCTCAAGCCCCTCTTCTACAGTTTGCAAATCATGGTGTGTGAGAGAACATTTACATCTCAAACTCACAAGAAAGCACTAAACTGAACAAAATCAGAGGCAGAAATTTTGATATTCCACAAGCCTGCAGTCACACATTATTACAGAAACAGTCTTACAAAGCTGCTTTAGCTGTAACAGAGAAAACATAAGCTTGATTAAAAGTAAACAGAAAATGCCACTTTAAACTCATACTCTAGATGAGGAAGACTTCCCTCCATCCTACAATCTATCAACCAGACTGAGCTGCTAATAAGAATGGACAATTAAATGGCCATCATGTTGAAATGAGCTGGGGAAAATGCCTATAAACAGAATCTGCACTATTTCACAGGTTTTGACATCAATATTGTTGTGCACATGGAAGTGCAAGGTTTGTCCTGTCATTGTTGTGTACATATACAGAAAAAGAGTAGCATCAAATTTTGACAACTACATTATTCAGATACTGCATATCTAAGTTTTGTGTACCCTTAAGGCTCTACAGTATGTCAAACACAGTTAAATCCTCAAGCTTAATGACCCCAACATGTGTACTCTATTTCTGTGAACATTATGTAAGTACACATTTTATGTAAAGTGGTTATAACTCTTTAAAGTGCAATGTCTCAAGTTAAATGAGACACTCCAAGCCCATGCAGGTGATTGAATCATACAATGGGGCCTGTAATGCTTCAGCTGCATACTTATACAAGAACCAAAGGAACAGGAAAGCAAAACTATGTATCTCAGAAGAACTGACACAAAACTCAATTTTTATTTTCCCAATTATTCTTCAGCCCATTATCTATTTGAACAGGGTTATACCCTTTACTTGTATTGTCACAGACATTAAACATATTTTGTTTTTTGGGAGGGGGGAATCAAGGTAGCTAGATGAGGTCACCAATAAATTAGATCTAGTGTGCACAATCAAGCATCATGTACACAGGCTCAGGTCATGCAATTATTTTGATATTATTCATGACAGTAAATCCTGCTCTTAATATTTATCTGTACAGTTTATAGCCCATGCTCAGGCAGTTTGTCCCAAATGCTGAAACCAATACTACAGTACTGCTGTATTGCAAATATTTTTAGTAGTATTATCAACACATACATCATACGATCCTCAACAATACATTGTACTAAAAAAGTAAAGCATATAACATAATTAAACATTGATCCTAAAAGGAATGTTTTACTCTCCTTCATGCAAGGCATTTATGGAAGAATAAACTCCTCATACAAAGATTGATTACAGATAGATACAAGTTCCGATCACATGAAGAATACTACGTTATCATTGTTTAATGCTAAAGCCAAAGCTACATCATTTACGCATGATTCTCCTTCCCACTTCCTCATGAACACACTACACACTTTTCTCTTTACGCATTACGTGCTTAAAAATCAGTTCTGAAAGATTAACAAGAGAATGCTCCATCAGCAATACAGACAGACCTTCACCATGTTAAAGAGTATAGTCCTCCCTCCACATTCATAGGTTTGGCCTTTACAAATTTGATTATTTGTGAGGTGCACAGTTGCCTCCCCCCATTCTTGCCCGCTCATTCCTCTGCCTTTTTCCTGGGCACGCATGCCTTCCTTCCACACACCCAAGTAAAAGACAAGTGGATGGGAGGGGCAGCCTCATGTGTGTGCCTTCTCTAGGCACAGGGATGGCCCCTCCCATTCACTTGCCTTTTGCCCAGGCACCTGGAAGGAAGGCAGAACGCCTGGGCAAAAGGCAAGACAATGGGGGCTAAGACATGTGCATACCTTCTCTGGGCACAGAGCTGCCCCTTCCCATTCACTTGCCTTTTCCCTGGGCACCAGGAAGGAAGGCACCATACCCAGGCAAAAGGCAAATGAATGGGAGGGGGGAAACCTTGGAAGGGAATGGGAATGGGAGCACTCACTTGGGCTGAGGAGAGTTATTTTTGTTTTTCTCACTTTTGTGAGGGTTCTGTGCCCCAAACCCTCATAAAAGTCAAGCGGCCACTGTAGAAATAATTTTGATGAGATTGTACCTGGTGGTAGTTGATACTTTTCATGTCAGCAGGGTGGTAAATCTTCTCCAAGTTTTAGTCTGAGATTTAAAGGACCTATCCAAGTTACTGAACCCTACCCTTAAAACAGTTTCAGTGTCATGGATGGAAATCAGAGTGGGTTCACCATCTGACTGACTGGGAAACTACTACCCACTGCTAGTTCTATCAAACATACAAGTTTCTTCTTAAAGCAACAACACCACCACACAGAGACACACACAAATAAGAAGGCCTAAAATTAAGTACTGGATCCATCACTGTTTGAAGACTGAAAAATAGATACAATGAGCAGCTACAAAACTTGCATGTAATCCATATAATCTGACTGTACTGGTTTGCCCAGTGGAGTACAAAAATTGTGTCCCTATTTTGTACTGCCGTTCACTTAAGAGGCAAGCCCATAAGGCCTCAGTGCTCTCAGATGGGACCTACATCACCTCTTCAGAGGCAAACACGATCCTTTTGCATGTATCGATGCAACAGAAACCAAAGGAAGCTTCTTCAGTTAGGTTCTGATGTTTCTTTCAGTCAGATGTTTTCTGCATTCCAGGATATTTTATCAAATAACTGTTGTAAACATCTCTGTGAAGTGCTATTCTTATAAATAAAAGCTGCAGGCAAATTTATACCTCCTAAGTCTACTGGTAATTGAGCCAGGAAATCCTCTTGAAAAATTTTCCTAAATTTATCAAAAGTCATTCTAATTAAGAGGTATGGTCTGCAACTAGACAATGGATATGAAGCACTCTGAAAGTGCTATACAAATGCAACGTACAATTAATATCTCAGTTGAGTTCAGTCACCACTTATGCTGCCTTGCTGTCTTCCCTGGAAGAGGAATTACTGCCCTTTTCCTAGCATAAAGAAGAGTGGAAAGATGGGTTCTTTTGATGCCTCCTATCCTAGCTTGATCTTGGACCTCATGCTTTATTTTTCACCAGACAACTTTATAGTGTTGCTAGCGCTACAGTGGCATCTGGTGACAAACTGCAAACACTGCAGTAAAATCTTTTTTAAAAAATCTAAGATTGGTTGGGAATGGACCCCTCCCCCCCCAAAAAAGCTCACCTCTTGGTTTTTCAGCAAGTGTTGTTCCTATAAACCAGCACGATTGTAATTTAAGCAACATCTGTTGTTGGCTTTTAGGAATTAGGTATGCTGCTGAGCTTATACGGCTCATGACATGTGAGGAGCAAAGCAGTTGTTTCAGCTTAGTTTTGCTTTCTGTTACTGTTGTTAAAAGTCATAGGTATCAGGACAAGCTGTGCCTTGGTTCTACTAAAGTTTTAAACTCTCTCTACTAGATACTTATTACAAAGAAATACAACCTAATCGATATAACCACAAGGGGGAGCTCATTTACATTGTCCTCTGTTTTTATCTCAACAACAATCCTGGGAAATAAGAGAAGGCCCAGGGGTGAGCAGGAATTTCAACCTGGGTCTCTCTAGTCCAAGCTCATTATTTGGAGTGATCTGCTCAAAAGTTCTTGGTAAAATAACAATGTTATTACAAGTCAAGCGTGGGCATTTGTGGAAGACAAGAGAGACACATCGGTCCTCAAAGAAACCTTCTCTCATCAAAAATATCATTTTTCCCCAGATACCCTCTATGGATACAGCAGCATGTTTTGGGGTCTCCCTGACCTCTTACAGAGCATTTTAGGAAATTTTGAGGTTATTTAAAAAAAAAAAATCACAAAATTTGGTTTTGACTCTTGGGGTTCAAGGAGTGCTCTAAACTTTCGTAAATGCCCTCTATACCCAATGGAGATCATTTCTGAGCATTTTGGAAAATTCCTTTGAATCTTTGACCCCTGGTGGCATCCAGGAGACAAAAAATGACTTGAAGCATATGTGGTCCAGAGGCTACACTTTGCTTGCTGCTGTTATAAGTGGCAATAATAGCATTATAAGTGGTAAAAGACCCCAAACTATTAATAGACATTAAGAGTTAAAAGCAAGTAAAGTCCATTACTTCTGCAAAATATGAATAAGAAATAACATTGTCCATCTCGGCTAAACTCAAAATTCATCTGGCATATCATATTTCCCAAAATTCAGTTTTCCCAAACTATGGTAACAACATAGATTTTATTATGCACAAATGTGACGATTGCACTGGAACAACGGAACTTAGTTCAGTCTGAGAACTGGATAATGTGAGGTAATCTGTGCAGGCCATAATGGTTATAACTTTGACAGATAGACTTAGAATAAATGACTCAAATAGTGTCATAATTGGTAATAAGCTGGAAGAAAGCCAGGGAACTTAAACACAGTCCTGATAAGATGGAACAATTCTGTGATTTAGAGAGATGTCATTTAATCAGTTCTTGGTGGACTTATGTTCCTCTTAAAAAAGTAGGTTTGCAGCCTGGGGATTTAGCCAGTATATGGCATTGCAACCTGACACCTAAAACATCCCTTTTACTTGCTAGAAATGGAAAAGTTCACTTGTAGACAGGAAAAACACATTAGGCAATGAGGATGTCAACCCCTGCTTCCTTCTGTTGATTTCCTGAAAACATAGGAACTCACCTTTCTATGTAGCCTGGATTTGATTCTTTAATAAGGTAGCCCATCATAACTTTCCAAGGGAATCTGTCGGTTTTTATCCAGCTTGCCTTTGTCAGTGGCACTGATGCTGAAATACTCTAAAATATCAACCACTTTCAGTCAATTAAAACAGTATCAAAACAATTATCTCTACACAGACTAAAATTTCTCACAAGAAAGCCAATCTTTTTCCATAAAGATCAAAATCAACAGCTCTGAAACAAACAAACAGCAACCCATGATAACCTATACTCTGTCAGGAGACAAAAATAGATCTTTCTTGTCATTCCCCTGTAGTTATATGAGATGTGGTATACAGTATGAAGAAGAGGGTGGTAGTTTTTTTTTGTTTGTTTTTTTGTTAAAGTACAGCAATATGCCACATATATCCATTGTATTAGACAGAAACATATTTAGCAGTAGCAATAAATCCAGGTGTACTCTTAGTTACCACTTTATTCAGTAAAAAATTATTTTATTTAAAGCATTTATTTATTGTCTTTCAACCTGTCAGTGCCACTGAAGCAATGTATAACAGTTAAAAACAGTGTTTACAGAGCATTGGCTATAAACAGACAAAAACATTAAAAACAGACTAAAACCATACCTTTAAAATAGGTTCTTTAAAATAGTTCTAAAACCAACAGACAGAACAAGCCACCTCTGCTCTTAAGGACTGAAGGCCATATACAAAATAATACAGTAACAGCTGTCCACTAGAAGCTCAAGAGACACTGAGCCAGCTTGACTTCCTTTGAGAGGGAATTCTATAGTCAGGGTGTTGGTACACAGAATTGCCAGTCACGTGCACTTGCCAACCTAGCCTCTTGGGGTGTTGGGATGTTCAACAAATCCTCCATTGAGGATCTCAGGTGATCACACAGGCACACATGAGAGTCTTTCAGGCATCCTTGCCCAAGCTTTTTGAAGCTGGTAATTTGAAAAATGGAAGCCAGTGTAGCTATAATGACCAATGATATATGGTCTCTAAAGCACACAACTGACAACCGTCTGGCCACTAGGGTTATAATTCTTCACTAAGTTTCTTCTTGAAGGCAGGAAACAAGTAATTTCAGCAATTTTCTTCCCACCGCGAGAAAGTCTTTGAAAATCATGCAGGCTTTTTTGAAAGCTATTCACAATTTGGGACTTAGAATCATAGAGTTGGAAGAGACCACAGGGGCCATCCAGTCCAACCCCTTGCTGTGCAGGAACACACATCAAAGCACTCCCAACAGATGGCCATCCAGCCTCTGTTTAAAAACCTCCAAAGAAGGAGACTCCACCACACTCTGAGGCAGCATGTTCTACTGCTGGACAGCTCTGACTGTTAGGAATTCTTCCTGAGGTTCAGGTGGAATCTCTTTTCCTGTAGTTTGAATCCATTGCTCCTTGTCCTAGTTTCTGGAGCAGTGGAAAATATGATATGACAGCCTTTGATATGATAGCCTTCAAATATCTGAACATGGCTATCATGTCCCCTCTTAATCTTCTTTTCTGCAGACTAAACATATCCAGCTCTCTAAGCTGCTCCTTGTAAGGCATGGCTTCCAGACCCTTCATCATTTTGGTTGCCCTCCTCTGGACACATTCCAGCTTGTCAATACCCTTCTTATTCTGCTCGAAATTCACATATGGTTGTTTTGCCCAGAAAACGGCATTTTTTTGCAGGAAAAATAATATTGCAATGCAGGAATAATTAATTCCTATGCAGAAAATGCAGTTTTCTGTTCAGAAAATGCAGTTTTCTATACAATCAACCATGCGCAAATTTTATGTGGAAAAAATCCCCAATCACAGCATTTTCTGTGCAGAAAACAGTATTTTTTGCACAGAAAACAATATGTCAACACAGAAATATTAGTTCCTGCACAGAAAATGCTGCTTTCTGCACAGAAAATTGTGTCTTCTATGCAAATCAACCATGTGCAAATTTTACACAGAATAATAAACAGAATAACCCCCCAATTTCAGTATTTTCTGTGCAGAAATAAATATTTCTGTGTTGACATATTATTTCCTGTGCAAAAAATACTGTTAACTGTTAAAAAATAAAGGCTCTTTTCTGTGCAAAACAACCATGTGTCAATTTTGTACAGAATAAGTCTTGAACTTCAAAGATTCTCATAAGTCCAGGATTCTTTTCAGGGCTCCCCAACACTCAAACAAACAAAAAAAATTTTTTTTTGACCATTTTCCAAATACTTCTGAATCTTCTTGATATTCCTACTGGAAACTGCATTTTGCACTCACTGTAGCAGCTGAACACTTTTTCAAGGACAGTCAGACATATAACACGTTGCAGTAGTCTAACAGGGAGGTAAAGGCCAGTTCGGTGCAATCTAGGAAGGGATGTAGCCAATGCACCACTTGAAATCAGGCAAAGATACTTCTATTCACAGCAGCCACCTGCATATGAAGGAGTAATGCTTGGTTCAAGACCACTTCCAAGTTACAAACCTCAAAGATGGAATGCAAACTCATTCAGAACAGACTATAATTCCAACTCCAGGTTAGCTTTCTTGCTCAGAACACTTCCTTCCTGAGCCACAATTCATTCACCCAAATCAGATATAATGCATAACGGAAAACCTGTGCTTTTCTGTATGCAATTATTTCCAATAATCAAAGGAGATTACTGGACTTTGGTACAGGTCAAAGCCATCAAATGTGACTGCCTGATGACCCATAGAAAAAGCAGAATGAGCCTCTGAAAATAAGGTATATTTTGGGAACCTAATGCATAGACAGAAAAACCTGAAGGGAATTGTAAATTAACCAAATGAGGCTTTCAAACTGATATACTTATTATGTATTCAGTTCCAAAATAAATAAATTCCTGTGTGCTGTTCTTCTGGCTAAGGGATAGGGACAACCATAACAACTTTTAGGGCATAATCCTATACTGAAGATATAAGGCATTGCAGCAAAAGCACTGCTATGCCAGCAGAATACAAGATACATTGTCACCATGAAAAATGCACTGACAGAACACTCCAGATATGCCAGCAGAATGTGTAAGACAGGACAGAGTTGGGTGGGATGTATACCCCTTCATCCACGGCTATGTTCCTTGTCCAGATCTTAGAAAAATAAACTCCCTGGCCATGAATTTCAATGGGAGAGGGGACTATAAAAACAGAGTTGCCCTACCCAAATCATTATGATAGATATAACAGGCTATAATGCAATTTAACATCCAAGACAACACACCACCACTAGATGATGATGGACTGCAATTCCCAACATTCCTTATGAATGAACTCAATGAATTATAGCCTCCAGGGCCAGATGAATCACACTGAAGAGTATTAAAAGAAATCTGCAGGTGCAACTTCAGAGCCAATTATCTATAACCTTTGAGAATTATTGGAGAACAAGAGGGATCCCAGCATACCGGAGGAAGGCAAATGTGGTCCATGCGTTCAAAAAGAGAAAAAATGAGGACCCAACCAACTGCTAACCAGTCAGTTTGACTCTGATATCAGCAAAGGTTCTAGAATATATCACTAAACAGTCAGTCTGTGTACATTTAAACAGGAATGCTGTGATCCCACAGAGCCAGCATGTCTTTCTAAAAATCAAGTCATTCCAAATTAATGCGTAGTCACTCATCCTCACATGCAAATAAGCACTCTTTTGACAAAGAGCGAGCACTTTATTCAAACCCAAACATTCATAAGCATTATTTATCTGATTTACTAAAAATTCAAAGGAGGGAAGGGGAAATATGCACATGGTCATTGCACTATTCCTTCTTCTCTCTCAGCACCCTCAGCACTTCCAAATTCAGGGACCATATATACCACTACTGGCCATTTCCCTCTACTCTGACAGTATCTGCCCAACTGATGCAAATTAAAACTGTTACTGCCTTGTTCCATGGACTTTTGAGAAGTATAAACACTGGGTTATGTTGATTACATCTCATCAGTAATTCCGTCCATGTTTGTTGTAATTGTGCTTTGCTTAACAAAGGGAGAAGAGACAGCTTTCATGAAGAGGTTTTCTGTAAAAAATTTCACAGTCACTAGCCATACAACAAGAGTGACCATTTGGCAACCCAAACCTGTCATTCTTTTTAAGGAGAAATTTCACACTTGAATTCTAGCTATAGAGTTGGATGCTCCCTGGACCTAGTGAACTGTTTATAATTTGTCAGTAAGCTCCAGCACATCATTTCTTATCACTACTGTTTGCATCAGTTCTTCAGACTCCTTTCCTAAGAATATCATTTCAATCACAGGTATATTTTCTGTATCCTCTGCATCTGGCAAGTAACTTCTCTACTCCAAATTTATTTTATTGTAATTTTTTTTTAAAAAAAGTTGGTTTGTATGTCCCAAGAAAGAGTCGCAGGATATGAATAAATCATATTATAAATAAATAAACTGCTTAATTTGCATCTTTGTAGCGAAGAAAGGGCAGCAGCATAACAGGTAAGCATCAAGTTAATCAAGATGCCTTCACTATAATTTTATTATATGGCTCTCAGCCCATCTGCCAGGAAAAAAGAGCATACTGTATGGGAGGGAGACATGATCAAACTATGGAAAGGAGGAATTGCCTTTTATATTGAAGACAAGATTGTATTTGGAACCGATACCATCTATCCCAAAAATGCTAAAATGACTAGAACAAATTAAATGTAAAAATGAAGCAGAATGAGGAAGAGATGCAGAAAAGAAAACTGTGATGTTCTGACACAAAATCAGAAATACTCTTCCATGGGAATAACCATTCTACGTTATCTGTGAATTACCAGTTGTACACAACCTGTGAAGTGCTCACACACACACATCTACCTGGGAAGGGAATGGTTCTATTTTTAGCCATGAAAATTTCCCTATTGGAGGAAGCTAAGTAAAACCATTGTAATTAAGTCTAATAGTTATATATGGCACTATTGTCATGCTGCCTCAAAATGCAGTGGAAGTGAAAATCCTGTAGCTGAAAGCAGTTACATAAAAGAGCCATTTTGCCAGTTTGAGATCATTAATCAGATATATTTAGAGGACAACCTGCCTACCATTTGAGATCATTTTTTTCCCCTTTATGTTATAAACAAATCATTTCAGCTAAGATTCTGGACATGGCACAGTAGTTGACATTTCTTAAGAGGGCTCTGACCTTTCTCCAAGATAGGGGGAAATACAATAATGTATGTGATTTATCCTTTAAAAATTTAAGAAGGATGTGCAAATACAATAACCTTTTTTTAAAAGTCAAGTCTCATTATGCTCAGTATGACAAATGCCATGTTCTTTAAGAAACCAATACACTTTGTTATACACACAAGCTGCTTTGATAATACTTAGGCATGCACACAGATGCATAATATATAGTGAAAAGTTGGCTAATCACAAATTGGCTACCAACGGTTCCTGTGATCAGCAGTAACAAAAACAAGTGTGATTGTGGAAAGTATTTCTTGTCTTATCTCTGATAGTCTGCTGTACACCTTGAGCACGCACATACCAGAAGATATTGGAAGTCCTCATGCACGGGCAAAATTGTCTCACATAAACTTGTTATTATATATCACCCCATGATTTTATATGAATATACATCATAAATTGCACTCAGTGTACACGGCTTCCTTTTCCTCCTACATGAAGGCATTTTTCACTGCACTCAGTGAATACTTCCCTCCACCTTATAGTGGAGTATGAGACTTGAGTTATATAATCAGAGCTTCCAGATCACCACTATGATAGACACGAAGTTTATGTATGTCTACCCCCCCAAAAAAAGAGAAAACAAATTGGAGTATTCTTAACATCTTTATCATGACAGTTGGTGTCTGAGAGAAAGTACAATCATGAAGTCAAATGGTCTCTGATATAATGCTGGATAACTTTGGGGAAAAGCAAGCTAAGTGTTTGGGTTTTTAACTTTTTTAAAAAATCCAATATAAAATATTTTCTTCATCTGTAGCTCTTATATTTGATTCCTTTTCCATTTATTGCAATAAAATCATTCTTTTTCCTAAAATTTTTTTAGACAACTATCAAGCATGAAGAACACAAATAAACAATTTAAAGAGCAACCACATTAAAATGAAATGAAATTTCTTCTGAAACTGAAGTAACTGTGTAATATTTTAATAGAACTCAGGAAACTACCATTCTAGTATAAAGAAGTAGTTGTAATGTTTGAGTTTGCTCCCTATGCAATTTATACAAAAGAATTCATGTAATTAAAGTTGTTTTTTAACAACTTTATTAAACATTTAATAGCATGCAAACATTTTAGTGTTGAGCTCAGGGAATTCTGAATTTCAATAAGATTCAAGTAATGTTAGAAAAGAAAACCTATCATATCCAAAGAGATAAATGCTTGTTAATGTCATGGCACACAATCAGATTTGCCTTGAAGCACAGCTGGGTCAGTGCTAGGCAGTGGTGGAGCTTTGAGTGTGTGGAGGAGGGCTGGGAGGGAGCAGGGCTACCTACGGCATGAGAGGTGTGGCCATTGTGTGTGGGGGCATGGCCAGGATGCGTGGGAGTGTGGCTAGGACATCCAGGGGCATGGCTATGGCCAGGACACCCCAAAAACATTGCCGACTGGGGTGAACCACCCCCCCCCACATGACTGACGCTAGGTAGGTTTTCAGCACAATATGTGAAACAATTTGTGAAAGTGATCAGATGGAAACAGGATGCCTCTCAAATGGCTTCAGAAGAACTCGAAAGCATCCATTTCAATTGAATGAGGTGCACTGATGGCTGATGTATCTCCATTTTCATTCGTATACTCTAGTAAAACTTTGTGAATGTGTTACAGTCTGTCTTGTGACATACGGTGTCTTCTGAAGGCTATAGTAAAAACCTGCAGGTCATCGCAGGGAATATAAGGGACAGCAAATATTGGGGAAAATTACTTCAATGATGCAGAGGAAACTCGGATTATGCTATGTGAATGGTCAAGAAACACACAGTGAGAAAGGAGCTGCAGCGAAGAAGCCATGGTTTCAGATGACTCTACATTAATGCACAGAGCATAGGAAGTAAGATGAACTTGAACTTTCAGCACAGGAAGGTAAACAGGAGTTAATAGGCACCATGGAAACAAAGTGGGATGATACCCATGACTGGAATGCAGTAGTTGAGGGGTATAACCTATTCAGAAAGAATAGACCAAAAAAGAAGAGAAAAGAAGTACCTTTGTCTGTAAGGATGTCTATACCTGTGAGGAGTTCCATTAGATGGATCACAGAAGACAGGTTGAAAGTATTTGGGCAAAAAGTATTCAAGTACCATTGAATCTGCTGGAAATCTAGCATAACCAAGAATGTAAGGTGCACCAAATTTTTTACTTGCCTTGTTGACAGTTTCATTTTCCAGAAGCTAGAAAAAACCAAGTAGTTCAACTTTTCCATTTCTTTGTAGAAGATGCAGCAAGTTTGTTTTCTGCTGCTCCATCATGAACTAATGGATTAAATTTGCAAGTAAAGAGATTCCACCCAAATATCAGGAACAATTTCCAGATGGCAAGAACTATTCAAGAGCAGAACGGACTACTTCAGGAGAGGAAGCAGACTCTCCATCACTAGAGGTCTTTACAAGGACTGGGGTGGTCATCTCACAGGAATGTTTTGGCTGTGTCCTCCTGCTGCACTTGTGCACAAGATGGCCCTTTTGAGTTATGTGACCTTAGGTGGAAATGATCACATCTTCCTGAGATTCATGGTATAGAAGAGGAAAGGGAAAGCTGAATGTATTAAAACATGTACTCCAGATTTTAAGCAAAGTTCAATAACTTTTCGAAAATATTGGGTGAGATCGCAGGATAAGAAATAGTCAAAGAGAAGAAGCTTCATGATGCATAAGAGTTTCTTAGAAGTCACATGAGGAAAGTACAATTGCAAGCAACTGCAAGGCAAAAGAAAAGTGAGAGGAACATGAAGAAACTGAGATTTTAAAGGGAAAGTGGTAAGAAAAGGTTTGGAATAACTATCATGGTCCAAATGATAATTAGGGAAATTCCATTGTGCTGTCATGAATCAAAACCAGTCCTCTTCTAAATATCCTACTGAGTTTATATTAACCAATGCTGTGTCTTCTTAAACAAACCAATGTATAAACATGCAAAAAGTGAGTACATAAGAATCCGGATAGGTGCAAAAGTAAGTGAACCCTTGGTTGCACCAATTCAGTTAAAGGGAATAGTTAGAACCAGGTGCTTAAGTAATTAGGTAGATCAGTACAGGCAGGTTTGGGAGGTTTCACACTATAAAAGGATAATAAAATTTGTTTGATCTTTATTATACAGTTGTGGCACAATGTCACCTTATCATCAAAAGACTTCAGAAAACAATTACTATTGCCAATATATCTTTAAAAAGTTATAAAACTATTTCTAATGATTTGGGATTAGATTAAGATTTAAAATATTTCTGTTTGGAAGTATGTTACAATTCTAAGGAATCCATAAACTTTTTCCTTGAAACTGTATAAAAAACTGAAGGGGCAAATCACCAAATCACTATTTGTAGACAGAAGGTTTAGAAAGTAAAGCTCAGAATGAGTTGGGGCTTGTAAGAGATCTCTGATTAAAACAATACAAAGCTTTCCCCCACCTTCACGATGTTTAAGCTAGGGATAGAAAGAATATTCAAAAATATTTCAAAAACATGTTTTTTTGAGTGTCTAGAAACCCTGATGGGAAGAACTCTGAAATGGTGAGATTCTTTGGAGTTTGAAACTTATTCTGCCTCAAACTTGCATGTGGTAGTTTTATGTAGAAAGCAGCATTTTCTCCACATGAAACAATGTTTACTGTGTAAAATAATCACAAGTGAATTTTGAACAGAATAATTCCTGAACCGCAAATAGTCTCTGAAAACTGTGTGGTTTTTGAAAATCTCTCACAGTGGGAAGAAAATGGCTAAAATAACTCATTGCTTCCTTCAAGAAGAAACATAATCAAAAATTACACTCCTAGTTTAAGCAAGAGGAAGAACAAGAAAACATTGCATGGAGAAGACAGAGAACTCCTAATGCAATGCAGAAAGAAAGCAGAGCTGCTCAACAACTTCTTTGCCTCCCAGGGTAGTAAAAGAACTTGCAGATATAATCTCAAAGCCTCTGTCCAAGGCCATTTCTGCATGCGGCGAGGGAATCGCTCCCTGCCGCTACTCACCGGATCTTCTGTGGGTCTGGTCCGTTCCGGGGTGAGGAGGAGCAGTGCGTGGTCGTAGATCTGCACTGCTCTGGTGTCCAAAATGGTGGCTTCCAGTTGGTCGTGGGTCTCGACCAACTGCTGAAGCTCGCCAGCCTAAAGCCCGCCCTCTGCAGATTGCAGGCTCACATTGGTGCGAGCCTGCGAATCTAAATCGGAGAGCAGGCACGCAATGGTGCACGCTGGCATTTTGAAAGACCTGAAAAATCAGGTCTTTCAAAAACACGATGGAGGACCACTTGGGGTCGTTCTGGAGTGGACTGAGGTGCAGATCTACGGTAAGTAGTCCGGACCCAGTCCGCTCCAAGGTGCAGACGTCCTCAGTGGAGGACGCACTGCACCGTTTTATTTACCCCGTGTGGAAATGGCCTAAGTCTGTCTTGGAAAACAGGTGACATCCCTAAGGACTAGAGCTGGGCAAATGTCTTTATCTTCCAAAACCAGGGTGAGGGTGGGGAGATGACAAAGACAACCATGTGAGCATTTAGAAAAGAGTCCTGTGACTTCTAAGAATCACATAGGCTTTTCAAACAAGACATACCAAACTAACCTTGATAGATGATGGGAATTGTATGGAATGTGTATATCTTGATAAGGTAAAATGTGGATTTCTGTAAAGTTTTTTTTAACAAGGTAGCATGACTAGAACATGCTAGTGTAAGGTGGATTTGTATTTGTATTTTTCTTTCAGAATGAATCCCAAAAGTGCATATGGTTCCTTGTCAGATTGGAGAAAAGTGACAATTTCTGGACACAGTTGGGTAGAGGGCATGCTATCAAATTTTCAGATGACATCAAACTGTGAAACAGAACTAATACCTCTTAAGACAGATTTTGTATTCAAGATTTCCTTTGCAGATAGAAAGCTACATCCAAATTAAGAAAAGGAATATCAAAAGGAAAAAAAATATATATGAGGTAGTACATTTGGACAGGAAAAATCAGATGCACAGTTATAAGACGGGTGACACCTGGCTTACAGAAGTACATGTAAAAGGATGTATGGATCTTCATAGACCACAACCTCAACATAAGTTACCACAGTGATATAGCAGCAAAAAAGCCAATGCAATTGTAGACTACATCAAGAGAACTGCAGTAGACGAAAGGAAGCAACAGTACCACTCCATTTTACTTTGTTTAGATTGTACCTGTAATACTGTGTCCCGTTCTAAACACTATAGTTTGAAAACAAACACTGAACACCAAAAGTATGTCCAGAGGAGGGCAACAAAGGCTGTCACTTGAAATCAAATCCTACGAGGAACAGTTGAAGGAACTGGGTATGTTAAGCATAGAGAAGAAAAGACTGAAAGGTGATTTGATTGCCATGTTTAAATATCTGAACAGGTTGTTATGTAGACGATGCTTGCTTTCTGCTTATTCAGAGGACAGGACCTGAAACCAGTGAGTTCCAATTAATAAAAAGTAGATCCTGATTAAACATTAGGAAAAATATCCTATGGGTCAGAGCTGTTTGATGAAGGATTAGACTACATTTGAAATACTGGATTCTTTTTGAGGAAATTTTTGAAGAGAGGTTAGATGGCCACTTCCCAGGGGTGCTTTATTGGTTCATTCTTGCACTGGTAGGAGGTTGGACTAGATGACCCTTGGGGTACCTTTCACCTCTAAGATCTAATTAACAATATGTTGACAATTACAGCAAGGCAATGTCATTTAGAATAGAAAGAACAACAACAACAACAAAGTCTTACTTTTTCATGTTTGCTTCTTCTTTATCTCCCTGTCTCTTTGTCTTTATGTATTAACTCTGAATGTCCTATATACTCACTTTATTCTCTATGTGCTGATCCTATCTGGCCAAAACAGCATCATCCACAACTAATATTAGAAAGCCAAGGGAAACCTAACATCAACTTTTTTCAGGTGAAATAAAAATCCAAAAGTAACTTAAAAAACAGAAAAAAAAAGAATTGATGAGGCTTGTGTGTACAGAGTGACTACAGAAATCCCATCAGCAGAGAAAGAACAGAGATGGAACAGAGTATCCTGTGAAAGGACATAGCTGTCTAAATGGGAGCATTTCACTTGCAATATTATGCTGTCTTCCCACTTCTTTTACTTCCACTCAAGTCCGAATATAATTGATAAACTGTATTACAGAAGCTATAAATTATTGAGGGTTATCAGGTATGTGATTACCATATTTAAATATGTATGGTCCACGGGAAAGGGAAGGGTTCCAGCATGCTTCCAGATCTGGAGAGCAGACTTTCTGTGATCTTAACAGAAAATGATGCATTATAAGGGGAGGGCAAAGCTTGGAAAGTTACTTTTTAAAGGTGCACATAATTTGTCATAAAGTTCCCCAAAGTAACCCTCTGCTGTTACAAAAGTATTAAGTAAAGTTGTTTGCCCACCATGGTACTACCTTTACATGGTGCGCGCAAGCTCCTGTGAGGCAAGAGGGTATGCTGATGAGGTCTTCCATATCACCCAGGCTTTTGCTGAACTGCCAGACCAAATGTGCCAAACAGCTATTGAGCAGCAGCACTACTGGGGAGTAACAATGACAAAGTTCTCTCAGAGACAATGACAGCGGCATCATTGCTAACATTTGTTAGTACTGTTCAGTGGGAAGCATGATAAAATTCTTTTGAACCCTTTTGAATTTTTCTTTACAATGAAAACCCTGTGATGCAACACATAAAAAGAAAACAAGAGATAGTGCCAGAAGATGGTATTATTAGGTTGGAAAGGATTCAACAAGGTACCAGGATACAGCAGAGGACAAAAACAAGTAGTGTGCCTAACAAACCAAAAGATTGTTCAGCTGTTAGTGTACTCAGAGATGAAAGGAAAGTCCAAAGCTGAACGATACAAAAATGAAAATGGAATGTGAAAAGCATGAATCAGGGGAAGCTTGACACAGCGAAACAAGAAATGGAACAGACAAACATTGCAATACTTAGGGTGAGTGAGCTAAAGTGGACAGGATTGTTACTGCAGTTTTCTAGTATGAACTTGTGGGATATTAGATATCATCTGATATCAAGAATTTGGCCTTCACTACCCATTCGTCCCCACGTGCTTGCAAGGCCCCCAGACAAGCACGCACACAGGCACGGCCGAAAATAGCTGAACCATTCAAAAACAAGTCCAGGCAGGCCAGTAATTGCCGACAGCAGCTTTAGGAGACCTCAAGGCAAGTACCTTTTAAGATCACATTATGTATGCACGTTGTTTACAAAAGATCCCCTGCCCAGAGCAGGCAGCTTGATGAGTGGACTATCCAACTCTCAAGCACTCTGCGTTTGCATATTGTCTAAACTACTGACAACGCTGTCATAATTCAATCATCTAAAGTACTGACCTTTCGGAGGCTTTGTCTCTAGCCCAAAATCCATTGTTTTTCATGGGAACGGACTAGCCTGTGGGAACATTTTCCCCTATAAGAACCCCTGACTTTGAGCATCTCATCGGATTGCTCGTGACTTGCCTCTTGACTTGCTGCCGCTCCGTTTGACAAGCCTCCCCTCAGCCTCCATATGCTGAGAACCTACGCTCCCCAGCTTCTTTCCTTTTACCGGGCTACAGGATCAGGTAGTATTTTCCCAAAAACTCCCTCTGAAAATCCCCTATCCATTTTCCTCTCTTCATTTCTTTAGGACTGTGTGCGTGACTGCGCAATTGTGCAGTATTTCTTAATTTTCTGAGTGAGTGCGTACTTTTGTTGTGATCTATAAATAAAGAAACACAATTATTCTTAACTTCTGTTTGATTATTGACTTGGCCTGACCCCGTAGGCATTGGGTTCAAGATCTCGCTACGTTGCCCTGCCTCTTGCATTGCTAACTAGTGCTCTAAGCTAATTCCCATTCCCCATAATTTTGAGCACATTAAGGTGTCCCTCCCGGGACCCCAGAAATCAGGGTAACAGGACTGACTGGGCAATTTTGAGTTAGGTAATTTCATGGTGCTTTACCTGACAAATAAAAATACAAGAAGAAATGGGTTGGCATTAATAGTGAGAAGAGATGCATAAAAAACAGTCAAAGGATATAATGCAAAATCTGACCAATCTTATCAATAAGACTTCACAGAAAACCTATCAACATAAGCATAATCCAAGTTTATGCTACAATTACACAAGAAGAAGAAGAAGAAGAAGAAGAGGAAGTAGCAGCAGCAGCAGAAGCCACAGCAGTGGAAGAAAAATGGAAAGATTCTATGCTGGAGTCCAGGAGGAAACTGACCACACACCAAAACAGGACTTGATGTTAACTTTAGGCAATTTAACTGCAAAAGTCCAAAAGAGAGGAGAATGAAAGATTCTAGGAAAATTTGGCCTAAAACAGGAGAGTGACTGACTGAATTTTGCAAGGCTGAAGTGCATATATTTTGTTGAATAGATTGAACTGCATTTTACTTGTAAGAGGGCTTTGGTCTCTAACAAGGAAATTATAGCATGAGAAAGTATTGTTGTCTGCTGGATGTTTTCTTGGCCACCTCTAGCTGGACTCTGGGGAAGTAAATTGTTAAGTATATAACTGCTGGATTAAGTGAAAAATGTAACCTTCCTTGAAACAGCTAGAGGATGTTCTCCAATGGACTATGGATAAAATACATGGAAAATTCAAGAACATGGCTGACATCATGAGGCAAGAGTTCAAGGCACTGAGATGAGAGATAAGAGGGAATGATAAAGAAGTTACAGTGAGGGATATAGACCTGGACATGGATGCCAAACAAGATGAAAATCACAGGTGAAGATGGCAAGAGAAGCACAAGCAGACTTCATCGAGAAAGATTCCATCTCAAAAGTGTTTTATGAGGATTTGACTTGTGAAAGGAAGATTACACTCCAAGGAGGGGATAAGGGGGTGAATTTAATTCAGTCCTGTAGCTGAGTGAAAACAAGTTGAAACTATTTATGTGACTGAGGGGGAAATGAGAAGAATGTTAAAATCAAGCTGTCCCAAGTCTGTGATTCTGTAAAGTCATGACTGCTGAGTGCTGTCTTAGGATATGGTTTTTAAAATGTTATATGATAAGCAATCAGGGAAAAGATGTTTTGGTGGGAAGTCCTCAAGATGAAGATTTGATCAAATTAGGTAAATATGATTACATAATTAGGATGACAAGTGGATTGGCTCTATTAATTCTGTAATGGCTCTTACAATATAAAATGGTATTGATGTATTTGGAAGCTAGTGGTGCAATAAAACATGTAATAGGTTCACAGTTTTAATTAGTGAATGTACCACATACAGTTTGGATAATGATACTAGATTGTATTTCTAAGGATATGGGTATATTTGGATGCAAGGATGTTATTCAATATGTAATAGCTTTATACTTTTAACTAGTGAAAATAATAAGTAATTAAGTTAGTAAGCAGTATTTATGAAAATCAATAGCATTAAGGTTATCTAGAAGTATTAAGGTTATTTACTAACTAATGTTCTTTCTTATGCAAGTATGTCATAAAAATGTAATGGAAGAAATGTGGAGATACTATGTTTGGTGTGTTAACAAGAAAAAAGTTTGTATGTTTTTCTTTCTTTTAGAAAGCATGAATTGGGGGAGGGAGAAGAAGAAAAGGTTAGGACTGATGTTGTTTTGTTTTGTTTTAGAGGCTTGGAACAAGTGATACGATATATTCCATCTAAAGGGAGAGGGAGTCCAAATCTTTTATGTTTGCCTAAATGTTGCTTTTTTCCCCTCCTTTTACATATCCATTTATATTTATGCAGTGTTTTTTGTGTTTCCTGGAAAATGTTAATTTAAAAAAAATTAAAAACTCATTCAAAATGTGATGCTGGGGAAGAGTTCTACAGACACTGTGGACTACTGAAAAGACAAATAAACAGCTCCTAGAACAAATCAAGCCTGAACTCTCACTAGAAGCTACGGTGACTAAATTGAGATTGTCATACTTTGGACATACCATGAGAAAATATGACTTGCTAGGAAAGACAATAATGCTGGATAAGGGAACAGAGAACAGGAGAAGAGGAAGACCACA
The DNA here is from genome assembly GCA_030412105.1 of Cyclura pinguis. Taxonomy (NCBI): domain Eukaryota; kingdom Metazoa; phylum Chordata; class Lepidosauria; order Squamata; family Iguanidae; genus Cyclura; species Cyclura pinguis. The sequence continues at coordinate 185,565,665 of CM059601.1, forward strand.
TTACAGATGGATAGACTCTATCAAGGAAGCCACAGCCCCGAGTCTGCAAGATCTCAGCAGGACTGTTGATAGTGCAATGATCTAGAGATCTCTCATTCAGAGGGTCACCACAAGTCAAAGTCAACTTGACAGCAGTTAAGAACAAAGTTGATTGAATCACAATAAAGTCTAACAATATACTGAATTATTACCTTATTTGCAAAAGCATGACTATGTCCTATATATTAGTTTAAGTTGTGGGTTGCTGAGGAGGTTGCCAAATATTTAAAAAGGCAGAAGGTGTCAAGCTGGTGACCACACATACAAAGTCATCTGCAAACGTCAAAGAGATTGAGAGATAATTTCAGAATACATGATAAGAGTGTTTCATCCTTTATGAGCCTGCCCAGAATTTGAGATCCTCTGGAGAGGCCCTATTATGTGTCCCATAACGTCATAAGACTAGGTGGAAGGACACACATGACAAAGATTTCTCTACAGCAGCATCCTGGCTGTGCAACTCCCTCTCAAGGGAACTCAGGGCTAGCCCCACCCTTTTTGAGTTTCTGGTGGGCAACCAAGGCTGCTTTATTTTCAGTCTTCAGTCCATGGATTATTCCTTTGGCTATTTTAACTGTGTGTGCTTTAAAAACTATATTTAAGAAGTTATTTTAGTTGGTTCTCAAATGCTTTCATTTGTATATTCAGTGGCTTAAAGGCTCTTATCTGTTGTACATCTCCTCTGGAACTGTAACAGGCTGAAAAACAATAGATAAATGCTATAAATAAATGAATAAATAAATCCCATCCTACAACCAAGGATCTCAGAGTGGCAGTCAGCAAAATCAGTTTGAATAGTTTCAAATAATTTAAAACAGTAAGAATCATTTAAAAAGATAAAAACATATTTGACCAATTAAAAAGTATTGAACAGATTAAATAAAAAATAAGATAAAAGTTAGAATATGTGTGTGAATGAAAGAGAGGTCTTATTAACATAAGCAATATAACAGCAGAGAAACACACACACACACTTCTCCACAGAAGTCCTAGTAAATACTGATGCTGATCACTGACACTGATACAGATCCTGTCTCTGCAATAACATTGGCCATGTAAGCAGACCAGGAAGGGAGCCAAAGATATGAACCGCCTTGCAGCTGGGAATACCAAGTAGGTTTGAGAGTTCCTAGACTAATGCTTTTCAGACTAGGAGTTAATGCCATGCTATCTTCTCAATGTAGCTGTAATAGCGTGAAATTAATTACTAGGAAGAGAATAAAATGTGTACAGCAACTTTGACTGGAAGAAACATAATTTATTGCAGAACTCCATCTTAAATAAATAGTGAATGAAAATCACTGTTGAAGAAGTCTCATATTATTTTAAGTCTCATGCACCCTTATTAAAAGAAATAGACAGGAGGCTTGACTGGAGAGAAGACAAAATGTAGCTATTACCTATATAGTCCTCTCTCCACACTTGTGGGTGTGACCTTGACAAATTTGATTATTTGTGATGCACGTGCTTACCCTCCTCCCATTTTCCTCCTCCCAGTCCTTGCATTCCTCACCCCAGGCTTGTGAGGTTGGTGATTAAAATGGATCTTTTTTCCTTTTGGGTGGGCAAAGCCCCCTCCCACTGCTGAAGGCAGTACTGGTACATCTTTTAGATTGTCTTTTTTCTCCTCCCCCCAATGCCAGGGCCAGAGGCAAAGCAACTGGAGGAGAATCACGGGAGGTGGGGTGTTATTCGTGGTTTTTCTTTCACAATGGTTCTGTGCTTTGAACCCTCACAAATGTGGAGGGGCTACTGTATTTTAATTCCACATTTGAATTTTTCAGTAGTCATGATAATCCACCTCTGACACTACCCATATATGAATTATAATTTATCTCTTTATATAAATATATTTGTATTTTTTCTTAGGCTTTCTTTTATCTGCAACATTCTATTCAGACCTCTTCCCTAGGCCATGTTCCTGAATTGTTTTTACAGCATGTTGCCAGAATACATTTAATAAAGTCAATAGAACACAGTCTAGTTCTCCTAAGGCTAGTCTACAACTCCACTTTTAGACCAGTGTGTAGCTCATCTGATAGTTAAACCAGTCAATTGGTGAATCAGCACAAAAATAGATCAGTGTGGGAAGACATCCTAGAATGCTACATTTACAAAAGTTTCCATGACTAATCAGTTAATAAGCTGGGCTTAAGAATACTATTGCTTTGACTGTTTTAAAAAACAAAGATAAACATCACATCTTTAAAACCATTTTTAGATAGGAGGTTAATCTAATTTTTCCTTCTTCCCCAAGACATTTCTCCGTAAAGGGATCCCTCAGTAATTCCCTTGTCCTCAAGCTGACAGGAAGCCTCCTCAGCCCATTCATTCACAGGGATTGTGGTTGTAGAGGAATGTTATTTGTCCCTTTTGGACTTTCTATAGTTTTTTATTTCTCTATACTGTGTACAGATCTTCTTTTTTAAATATATATTTATTAAACACTCACGAAGTTTATATATATAAAACAATACACATATGAGTGTATAAAAACAGGACACACACAAAACAAAAAGAAAATAAACAACATTTATCTAAATGTGTGTACAGATCTTCTTCAGCGACAAGATGAAGGGTGGGTTAGTTTCAACACTGATTGGTCTCTTTTTCTTCTCTCTCTCTCTTTTACACACACATGTGTGCGCACACACACACACAGATGGATAAATTAAAATATTTATATAACACCTTTAATCAAAAGTCGATCTATGGTTGTTTGTAATGATACTGATTTAAAATACAGCCCAAATAAAGCTGTAACATACAGAAATATTATCTTGATAAAAGTTCACAGAAAAATATATTTCAAAAACATAGATAGGAAAGAATTAAAACAACATTCCCTGAGCTTACTTTTCAACTCACTACAGAAATTTGGGGAGTGGTGAGATAGGTAAGATAGGTAAGAGGTTTCTACAGTCTCACTCTCTTCATGTAAGTGAGTAAACTGTCCCATTGCCGTTTGTTCAAAACAAAGTGAGTTGTACTACCTCCAGCCCTTCTAGGGCTGGGATAGAATAGCTTCATATGGGGTGGTGGTGGTATACGTCCATGGAGAGCACTCCGAGTTCTATCAGGCAAAAGGCAATGTGCAGCTGTTCTGTCCTTTCTTCCTTAACATATTTTTCTGGTAATAATATCTTAAATATACATATACATATATATAAAGAGTGGAGAAAAATAGGAGAGTTATTAAGTAAACACAATACCATCAGGGCCCCATGCACAACTATGGCAATAGACAATAATGGCAATAAACAATAAAAATGTCATTTGGAAACTCAGAGGGTTATTCTTTTGATGAACTGCCCTCTGTTAGAGGACATGATCTTCTCCAAATCTCTCTCAGACTATCATTACTTGTGGCTTATGGAACCTAACACCTAGGACCTAATAGCTCCCAGGTTGTAGCAAATACATATACTCATTTATACAAGCTAATGAGAACACTTACAGTATTTCCACATGAAAGATATTCCCTACTAAGCTCTCCAGAAAGTTCTTATCTGTCTAAACTTGGTGATACTATACTTATCAGTAGACCACTAAAACAGCACCACCCATAAACCACACATTAAAGGTTTCTGCATATTTTGGGATTCCCAAGCTAGACACACACTGACATACACGCACACACACAGTTTGTTCACAAATGACTGTGCAAGACTGAAAAATCTTCACTACAGGACATCAGTTATCAGCACTACAAATTCTGGGTTTCCTCCTTCATACTGTCAGATATACATGTAAAGGATGAATATATTTTTGCACCAGTTACTATATCCTATACATTAAAAATGATGGAGGAGGTTGAGCTGGGACAAATTTCCCAGAAACACAGTACCTTTCAACATTAGCAGTTAACTTTGGAGAAAACAGGGAGAACTAACATGATTAATAGATTATGGAAATGTACTAAGATGATATGACAGCACCATTGCTTTATATTGTATCTTCCTCTGGCCATGTATTTCAAGAAAGTTGCTACACTGGCAAAATGGCTGAAATAATTACTATACTACCACATTTCTAGTATGGGACTAGGCAAGCTGTTTTTCTTTTCACTAATAGTTTTGCCAGTCAGAGTGAAATGGCAACATGTATAAAAGTATGATGACACAGAAACAAGGCCTCCAATTAATTCAGGCCAAAGCTGCTATGAAGTCAGTCAGTAAAGCTATATGAAGGATGACTCTGGGCCAATGCATTTAATTAAACAGCATCTAGTATACTGTGTATTCTCTAGCATGCCAATTTCTCTTTTAAACAGACATTTTATACAGAGAAGTGTTGAGGCAGCACAAAATAAGCAAAAATTTCTTGCACAGTAAAACAGCAATTACATGCAATGCTTGTTGAAGCTACATATCCATTCTCTTTAGTTGTGCAACAGAGATTACCACAGAGAACCCTCAAGGTTTTTGGTATTTTAATCTCTGATTAAGCTGAAGGCATTGTGCTATGTTTTTGTTTTTAGGAAGAATGATCACATGATCCATTCTTATTAGCATTCTGCTGCTCTGTTTACCAGAATTCATCTTGCTCTCACAGTGTTTAATTTCCCACCTCTAACTGAAAGTAAGTTATTCTTAGTGGAACTGTTTTGGGCTTGGCATCAGGTTTTAGGCAACACTTAGGGCCAAAGACAGTGATTAAACCAAGTAACCCAGAGCAATAGTCTTAGCAGGGAAAACATGTTAATAGACAATCTTCTCCATACTTCCCTGAGGAGCAGTGATAGAAATTTGTTATTAGCTACCTCTGTTACAAATTATTCACCTCATTCATGCCAAGCTTTCTATAAAAAAGCAGCATGAAATTCTATGTCATCCCTTTGAAACAAAACAAAATGAAACAAAACAGCTCTAAGGATAAAATGCCTTACAATTCATTTAATTTGATGGCAACCTAATTCACACAGTACTTGCATTCTAATGTCCATTGAAACTTAGAATTTTGGAGCTCCAAAAGACAGGAAAGCGTACTTACATCTCACTGGCTCCTAATTGTTTGGTAAAGTCACAGAAGTCAGTTGTTGGCCAGAAGTATGTCTCTTGAGAATCCTTTATTCTTTCCCTACTCAAAGAAGCTCTCTATTTTTTCTCATGTTCCCCTTTCCTCTTTATCTTAGGTTCTGTGAAATTTCAGTCAGGCTAAACTATCCTCAGAAGGCCCATCTCCTCTTCTTCAGTAACAGTTGGCACCACACATAATAAGGTTGACATCTGCTGAGACACAATGTGCCTTCCTGTGTGCTCCCCATGTGTTATGTAGTCAGTACTGCTGTGACCAACCACTCAGAGGGCTTGTTCTCTGGCCTTCCTAGTCATAACTGAACTGCAGGCAGCATCTCAATAAGGCTCAGCCTCACTGCCAAGGACATCTCCCCATTCCACTCCATTTGAGTTTCTTTGTGCACTCTGCCCTGTGCACTACTCCTTCTGAATTCTTATTTAACTAGGGTCATTTCTAGAACTGAAGTGTGCACTTCTGGTTTAGCTTTCAAGTTGTTTTTTTTTAAGATTTTCATCTCTTCTCCACCTTATTGTATCAGCACAGATGGGTACATTAATAAAACACTACCAAAAAAAGAGGAAGCTATCTAGATGTGACTGGATGTATCGTTAAAAATAAGCAAAAAAGAGGCAAACATCAATCTCGGCTATGATTACACCATTATTTTACTTAGTTAAGACATTACTTCATTTTTAAATGTTTGAGAACAGGGGCTGGAGAATCCAATACCATGGTTTCTGCAGTCCATGCTTGCCCAAAAAACTAACCTGGCTATTGATGTCATTTTTGGCTCTTGGGTCAGTCAGCACAATGCGAAGCCCTAAACATCAGTTGGCCAAAATTTTCAGGATGAGATAGTCCCCATTTCTTGCATATTCACACAAGTATGGGACAATCTGGTTTCACTATCTGGGGGACTTCATGGACCTCATTTTTTTAAATGTTCAAAGTTGTTATATTTAGTCACTGTATTGTTTTGTTTACATATCTCTAAGGTGGTATCCCAGGGGTCCCCCACTCCCCAAAAAAGCACATCTATGCTTAGACAATATGTATGGAATTAAAAACTTCCTTCCCAGTTTCCAAATGGATAAACAGCTAAAGCTTCACATATGCCAATCCTAGATGGTGCAGGGGTTGCACTACTCACTTGACCAACTGAGATCAAGCCTCAGACTTACATAGTTCTCACTCTTCAATTCTTGATGAGACCTGAGAAATCATGGATCACATTAAATTTACTCCCTTAGTGTCCCACAAAAATACGAAGAAATGTTAGCAAGATTTCCTCCTTGGTATGCATAAACTATCTCAGACTCTAAGGATCAATCAACATGCCTCATCCCACCTTGTGAATTGCCTCTTTTCCATGGGTTCAGGGAAGGAATCCTGCATGCGAACTCATTTAACGCATTTCACTGACGTGGTCAATACAACCAAATGCACAGGAATCAGGACTGCCTCTTTGCAGTGTGTGCCTCACTAAGACTTGGGCATAAAATATCTTTAAGTAATTGTTTATATGACCATATTATATTCTTCTATTTAGATATTATAGAAGAATTGGATTGATGCATGTCGAAGAAAGGACCAATGTGATTTAACTGCACTGACAAAATGTCCAGAGAATATTGCACGTACATCTGTACACAAAGAGAACTCTTGATACATATTTGGGAACCTTATAGAAGTTCTGCACAGGGATATCTCAAGACATTTTGATGCCTGAAGTGAAGGACAGCATACTCTCTCATTCTCCATTCCATATAAAGCAGCTGACAGGGCTGACTGGAAATAAAATAGCATCCTCTACCCAAAGGGCAGCAGTAAGTTTATGGGGTGCAAAATAAGCCTTTATGGCACAAACAGCCCTGTCCTTCAACAGAGGTGAAAAGCCAAGAAGTTCAGAACAGTCACAGGACTGTCATTATTGGTTCTATCACCTGTTACTGAGGTGGTTGCCTCTTTATAATGGCAGGGCCAGGCGTCTCAATTTATACATAAAGAAAGCTCTAAGTACAAGGCTCTCCACATACCTTAACAAATACTGCTGCTCCCTGGATTGAACAGCCCATCTCCCCACCCACCCACCCCCCCAAAAAAGCTAAAAGCGAGGCATTACATCATTGCTCTGTTACTTAAAAGGCTATTTTGGCCTCTTTTCTGCAAGAAGAAATTTTCCACTTCCCTGTAGAAAGCTAAGTAAATCCTATATCTGGCTTACCACCTCCGGTATATATACATATCTGTCTCACTGCATGCAATTTCTCTTATGACCTAGCATCTTTGCAGGAAATTCAGTGTTCTGTGAAGAAGGGCTTGGTCAATCTGAAATGTTCGGAACAATGACAGACCTCTCTCGAAGGATGACACTTATCAGACATTAATGATTAGTTGAACACTCAGTTTTAATGAGCAATTCCTCAACACACTTGAGTTCCCCAAGTTGTACTGAACCTTTGGCAAAATCCATGCAAACTATGCAACTGCAGGGGCAACAGTTTTACGTCCAAAGAATATGTTATTTGAGTATTGTATCCTAATGGGTTTTAGGAGACACATTATTTAATCCCTCTCTCTATCATTCACTCACTCACATGTGCATACTGAACACTTATTAAAGATTAGCATACACTTACTTTATACAGTTGCTTGTCAAAGCTGAAGCAGACATTAATATATTGAAATGACCATACTCATTTAAATTGAGTGAATTTTTGCCACTAGTTTTAATGCATTCAAACTGTTCTGCTATAATTTTCATTGTCCCAGAACTCCACTGGAATCAGTCAGGAGGTTAAACTGACTTCAGTGGGTCTAAGCATTTACCTATATTTATCATATTATCATTTCCTTTTTCAAATTGTTGTAGTTCTTAAAAGACTCACAATAATTACACTTTTAAAAAAGGAATTTCATACATACTATTATGCAAGCAGGCCTACTAGAACTGTAGGCAGTATGCCTAATTTTTTAAAAGTCTTGCAAGATTGTTTTGAAAATGTTTGCAATTAACAGTTCAGCTGAGCAGAAGGTATATGGAGGTATGAACAATATTTAAACATTTATTTATTTGATTTATATTATGCCTTCCTTAGTAGCTTATTCAAACAAAGAAGCTTAGAAAGAGATTGATATATCGCAAGCAAAAGCATGGACTACTGGAAATTTAACAAGTGGATGTGTAAGACAAAATTGAAATGTCCTGTCAAACTTTCCTGATAGCAATGGAAGCAAGAGAAAACCTTTTTAGGTATGTCTCTATGGCCCTTTCTACATGCTAGCTTTTCCTGAAGTTCTCCGGTGGGGATACTGATAGCAGCTCTGCTGGAAGGGGAGTGCAACAGGAGCGCTCCCCTCTACATTGGCTGGCTACCTGTGGAAGGGAGTGTGATGACCACACCTCTTCCTTCTGCAGTGCAGCCGGGTACTTTCCCAGGCTCTTCTGGGGCAGGAAGTGCAACCATTGCACTTCTGAGGCTTCCACAGGACAGATAAGTCCAGGATGGTGGAATGATCACATGTCACTGATGGGGAAAACCCATCAATGATTTAATCTGCAATCACACCTCCTAGGGACAGGAGAAGGATGGGACTGCAACGACATCATGCAGAAGCGTCGTCATGGTCCTGTCCTTCTCCCATCCCCTTTGCTGGATAGGAGGGCGCTGTGGAAAGGGCCTATGTCTAACAGTTTTTGTACCAGCCTTATAGGTAAGTAGAACAGTTTATATGAACTGGGGATATAATTCTTCACTAAGGCCATTTCAGCACTATGCTCTTAAAGTGCTATTATTCCATTTTCAACATCCTGTGGAATTCTGGGGTTTGTAGTTTACTGAAGTCAAAGAGCTCTTTGGTTGAGAATTCTAAATGCCCCTCCCTAAACTGCAAACCCCAGGATTTCATACGATATTGGTATCTTACTGTTTCCCATCCTGTCCTCAAAACTGTTTCTAAGATAGATTAGACTGGTAACCTGTGAATGTACTAAGTTCACGCAGTGACATTCATGATCAAACAATAATTTGAACCAAAGCAATAAATTGGTCCAAGGCTTATTAACATTTGATCAACTGTGCCACATTGACAATTAAACACTCGTCCTAAACGAGTGAAAAGTATCAGCGGCAAGCCTGTCTCTAAATCAGAGTTTCAATATTTAACTAAGAGAAGGGACAGCAATGGGAATTCATTATTCATGGTAACATAATATTCCTTGCTGTACATATATTTTTTCACTTTTTTCAATTTATTTTAACTTCTTATGTGGATTGATTTTTCTGATTATTAACTTCCTACATCTTGGCACTAGAACAGCTTGATTTATTGTAAATGATCGTATACGCCTCATGGCTTTGCTTGTGTTCTGATTGTTCTCTTATATTGGATAATATCTGGTTATCCTACTAAAATTATTAATGTTAGGATAAAGCAGCTGTTTAAGCAGAAGATTAATGGTAGATTTTGAAGACAATGAATATTGTTTATATCAACTGAATGTTATTAAGAGATCTGCAAAGCATAAGCCACAGACTTTGTAACTGTACTGATAGAGTGACTGTGAGATCAGTAACACTCCAGAAGTATTGGCTAACAAATTACTTATGAAAATTAATACTATGTAAATGATCTACTTCACTTTTTCTTTTGTAACATTCCATGTTAAGCATCATCATCATCACATCATCATCATCATCATCATCATCATCACTATCATCTTTATTTTTATCTCGCTTTTCTCCCCAAGGGGACTCAAAGCAGCTTACAGCCATTAAAAGAACATAATTAAAAACTGTCATGTACAAAAGTTAAAACAAAAATTAAACCACAATAATAATTAAAACATGTTAAAATATCTCTCCCTAAACCCAATTGCTAGTCCCAGCTCCAGCAGACTCACTGACTCTAGACCCAGAGACCAAGTTAAAATGATCAAACCATTCTTGTAAATCCATTCTTTCCATTTGATCTCGACTAAATATATTCTAACAGCTCAGCCAATATAGCCAATATACCTTCTACTGAAATGACAAAAACCTCCTAAAGTACATGATTTTGCACAGAGTTCAAAAGGTCTTTTTAAGCCGCAAATTGAGAAATATTAGATTTTAAGCCAAAGAAAATCCACTGGTAGCCTTGAATATTCAGTCTAGCATACGGATATCTTTATGTCCCCAGACTTCCATTTTTCTACTTCTTATAAAGCTTTCCCCTGCATGTACAGACAGAGGCAGAGATAAAAGGCTAGCAACATCTTGCTTAGGATAAATTGGAAGAGACGCTTTAACAAGCTGAGTTGCATAGTTCCAGCTTCTGTTGGGGTTCCCATTCCTAGTCTTTGTTGTTGCTGCCATTTCAGGAGGGTGGGCCAATAGTGCTATGCTCTTGTGTATATGCAGAATACACGTGGAGAGAGGGGCATAATCATAACAATAAACTTCCCCTCCTTTGTCAGCTCAAGATTAGAACAGACTTGAGACTGCACAGTGACTTCAAATCACATGAGAAGAGCCAATCTGAATATAGTTTCTACAGCAACAATGGCAGCATGTTAGTCTGCGGAAGCAAAAACAACAAAGAAATCTTGTGTCACTTTAAATACTGACTTTTTTATTACAGCATAAACTTTTGTAGACTACATATCACTTCATCAAATTTCATAATAAAACCGACATAACACTGTACATGCAACAGGATGCTTTTTGATTTTCAACTGAACAAATACAGGCAACAGTTGCCATTGTCATCTAATGTATACTATATCAGTGATCATAAGCATGGGGTGAGGGGGAAGTGGAAGAGGTCTGGCCTCCAAATCTTGTTCTGCCAGCAGCTATTGTTTTCAGGTAGCTACAGCAGGGCATGATTTTGTCTAAAACTGGATGAGTCAGGTGCTTCTTTGATGTTTAATGAATGAGCTTCTTACTGTTGCTGTCGTAACTGAAGCACCATCCCAGCTGTCTTTGCTGCACACACAGAGTTTATCGCACGGAGCAGGGAGGAGTCCTAGATGTAATCCACTTATTTCCTATCTACTTTTCAATACAATCATTCCCCTAAGATGGCCTACAATACATGCTTGATGTTTTTCCTTGATTTACTGTTGTTGTCGCTGACCCTTGTGAATTCAATAATTAGTTGATGAGCTTGTAAACTTTAGTCTGAAATAGCGAAATTTTAAATCTAGATATTTGATCTCTCAGGAAAAGCACCATCAAGTCTGCAGTCAGTACCACAAATCCACGACATGAGAAAAGCAGACTGAAATTTATTTCTGACTTTAGGTATGAACTTTGATATCACTGACTCTAATAAGACTGCAGTAGAACTGATATTACATTGCTGATACAGATATAATTGCTTCTTTTTGCATAATTTGAATTCTTATCCTATATGTTTTGCTTTTTTCTGGAGGCACTGTGACTATACAGAAGGCAAAGGTAGTCTGTTAGGATTCTTCTCAAACAGTGAACATGTCAGCAATAAAGAAGTCAAAACAGGATTACCTGGAATGCTGCTATATTGGTACAATTCTCAAATAGATAAGCCTAGGCAGCCAAAACATAATTGTCCCAAAAATGTATAGCTCAAGTACATTCACTTCACATGATGGACTGACCCTTTTTTTTAATATTACAACGTATGCTGCCCATATGTAAATATGTATTCAATATCCACATGCAAGCAAAGGCACTTCCAGTGATTTAAAATGCTAATAAGTACCAAACCCATAATGACCAATGTAGATGATGAAAGACTTTTGAATATAATATACTCTACTCGGAATGTAGACATAGTACTAAAGTCTTTAAATCAGTCCTTACATTGCATCAGTTTTTACTGAAATATGTCAGGACTTTGGATTATTTTCAGGTATATATTTTTGCTCCACACAGTATTTTCACCAGCTATATTCCTCGCGCTCCTTAAACCTTCATCTTTAATTTACAACACACAAAACCACACACATATATTTACCCCCTTTGAACTACAGCAGGGGCAGGTAAAGCATGGTCTACAAGTGCAAGTGGCCTGGGAATCCCACTTTTGTGACCCCCTCAGGTGTCCTACAAGTTTCGCAAAGCCCTTTCCATCCCCCTTTTTTTAAATCAGTGCAATTTTCACAATTCTTTGTCACTCAAAAACTGTGCAGAAATGCCCCAGAATGTGGAAAAACATCCCCTGCTTCTGGTTGCCATTTTCGGAATGACCCCAACAAAGACAGAGATATTTGGGAGCACTGTTGTAAGGAGGACATTGGCTCCTGTCCTCACCCAGTTGATCACTCTTGTTCTCTCAGTGCATATACACCTAATCTGTCAGGCAATCACTTCTGACAAAAGAGTTCTCCAACTCATAAAAATGTATACCATAACTTATGCATTGTTACCACTGTTTCTAGCCTGAGCTTGTGGGATATTAAGATACCATTTTGATATCAATAATTCGGCCTTCTATACCCATTCCTCTCCACGTGTTTGCGAGACCCCCGGACAAGCACGCATACAGGCGCGGCCGACAATAGCCGAACCATTCAAACCCCGATCTAGGCAGGCCAGTCATTACCTGATGCAGCTTCAGGAGACCTCAAGGCAAGTACCACATTATGTATGCACCCAACTTACAAAAAGATCCCCTGCCCCGCGCAGGCAGCTTGATGAGTGGACGATACAACTCTCAAGCACTCCGCGTTTGCATACTGGCTACTCTATTGACAATCTGGCTATAACTCAACCATCTAAAGTACTGACCTTTCGGAGGCTTTGTCTCCAGCCCCAAACTCATTGTTTTCCCCAAGTACGGACTAGCCTGCGGCCACAATTTTCCCTATAAGAACCCCTGACTTTGAGCGCTTCCTCAGATCGCTCTTGGCTTCCATCCCGCCTTGCTGTCGCTTTGTCCAGCGAGCCTTCCCCTCAGCCCCACGTGCTAAGATCCACGCTCCCCAGCTTCTTTGCTTCTTACCGGGCTTCAGGACAGGTATAGCATTTCCCATACCAAACCTCCTCTAAAAATCCCTCTATCCCACTCCTACCTTTATTTCCATAGCTTCTTGTGTGAGCGTGTTGCATACATTTGTTTGATTGTGTTTCAATAAAACAGTTATTATTATTTCAACATCTGCCTCATCCTTGACTCGGCCTGACCCCATAGACATAGGGTTCAAGATCTCGCTACGTTACCCTGCCTGTCGCATTGCCAACTTGTGCTCTGTGCTAATTCCCTCCCCATTGTTTGAGCACATTTAGGTGTCCCTCCCGGGACTCCCAGAAATCAGGGTAACAGCATTAATTTTCAAGAGGCAAGAAGAATTGTTGTTGTTGTTTTTGTTGTTTTAAGATAGCAAGGTTAACACCTGTGGCCTTCTGGATTCCACCCAGGTCTCGAGTTTTCAGGTTACTGCACTGGTGTGTTTGCACAATTCAAACTAGTATGCCAGCTGTGCCCATTCCTGAAGATGCCTGATTTTGGCTGTGTGAATTATTTGGATTCCTGAAATACATTCTGTGTGGAGTAGCTTTCCAAGAGTATTTGGAAACTTCGGCTGGCCCCAAATACTGTGGTGAGACTACCAGCAGGAAATGGTTATAGTACAAGTAGGGAAAGTTCAAGCCATGGGCAATATGTGACTCCCTCATGTTGTTTTTGGAAATCCATGAACTCTCCTAGCACTTGTTTGTTGTTTTTTTCTGTCAAACTACTCTAAGGGCATGGACAAAAATTTTGCCCTTTTTTATATTTTGCTTGCTTTTAAATAATTTTAATTCAGTTATGTTCTAACTTTATAATTTGTTTAGTCTTATTTTAATCATATAACTTATGTGGGGAGGTTCTGTACCTATTTGTATCTATTTTTAACTCATGCTGTGGGCCACCTTGGGTACCAAGTCTGTATGAAAGAAGAACATAAAACAAATAAATCAATAAATGCCTTTCATGCCTTTACAACCAGCATAGTTTCTGGTACAGCATCAAGGATAAAGTTCACTGGAAGACATTCACATTAAGACAACTATTGCCTGTGAAATGAATCCATGAATTATGAGGTTTTGCTCTAGATTCTTCCATGTAATTGCATAAGGCTGCAATTATCACAAAGGGTTCTACTAAGAGATATAAATCAGCCCTTTCATTAATGGAAGACACCTTTCATATTTGGAAGAAAGGCTTCCAAAATATTAATAGATGTCAGCTCCCTTGTACCACACTTCTGTTTTTGAAAATCTATATGCTTGAAGCAATTTAATTTCATTTTTGAATCTACCATTTTAGTTTCATTAATCATCTACTATTATGGAAAGAAGACTCTCAGTCTTGAGACCCTAAGTATCATTTAAGCTTAAGGAAGAAGTATAATTCTGTAGAAAAAAATACATTTATCAGATGGAAATCATGTGAAAGTGAACAATGATGGACAGAAAAGTAAACAAGTAAACAAGCTTCATTAACATAACAGAATATGAAACAAAAACATTCATTTCATCCCATTAAACTTTAAATGCATGCCACCATAAATATATGAATACCTCTGACAAGTATATAGAGAATGCTATAGATGGTAAATATCTGTCACTGTCACTTTAATTGTATAACGTTAGAAACCTAGCTACAGCCTTGCTCTTTCACACACTGTTAATTGGATCTACGTGAGAGGAGTTATCATACCCTGGAGGTGGGATCCCATCAAGCTGACACTGTCTTAATAAAGGATTAATTTCCACATTGCCAAAAAAAAAAAAAAAAAAAATGACTGTATTATTTTTACCAAATTGTTTTTTTACACATTTTTCCATGTGAGGTTTGTTTAACTATCAATATTCCACTAGAATCTTCAGTAGTTTGTATGGAAATCCACACTCTCAAGTAATCAGGCTCATTTTGTGATTAATAAATTTTTTCTTCCTCATTATTTGTTTTGTAAGTGCAATAAAATTCCAAGGCACTGTAGAGATTTGCCCCAGCATGTAACAGTATTAAAGCATTAACTATTTTGAAACTTTTCATTGTTCGGCCATCCTATTTATTCTATAGGGACTATGGTTCATTACCAAGGGGCAGTAGCTGAAGTAGCTTTTGCCCCTGCTTGTCCAGTGGTAATGGCTTCTTTCAAGTTTGAACAGCCTGAGGATGTGGACATGATCCTTGGAAAGCAGAAAACCACCACAGATGTGTTGGACCCATGCCACTTCTGGCTCATACAATTGACAAGAAAGACACCAGCCAGTGGGCAAAGGGGGTGGTAAATGCCTCTTTGCAATAAAGAAATGTTCCCTCATGCCTAAAAGAGGCAACTGCAAAACCATTAAACGCAAAAGTCCTCTTTGGACTTCACAGTTTCAGTTATGGGATAAATTTAGTTACCTCGGTGAACTACCCCCACCAAGAACTAGAGAGGGAAAGTGTGTCCCTATTGATTCTGCAGGACTTTCCAGCAGTTTTCAATATAATTAATCACATCATTCTGTTACCCTGATTTCTGGGGGTCCCGGGAGGGACACCTAAATGGGCTCACAACAGTGGGGAGGGAATTAGCACAGAGCACAAGTTGGCAATGCGAGAGGCAGGGTAACATAGCGAGATCTCGAACCCTATGTCTACAGGGTCAGGCCGAGTCAAGGATGAGGCAGATGTTGAAATTAATAATTGTTTTATTTAAGCACAATCAAACAAATATATGCAACACACTCATGCAAGAAACTATAGAAATAAAAGTGGTAGCGGATAGAGGGATTTTTGAGGAGGTTTGGTATGGGAAATACTATACCTGTCCTGAAGCCCGGTAAGAAGCAAAGAAGCTGGGGAGAGTGGATCTCAGCACGTGGGGCTGAGGGGAAGGCTCGCTGGACAAAGCGACAGCAAGGCGGGATGGAAGCCAAGAGCGATCCGAGGAAGCGCTCAAAGTCAGGGGTTCTTATAGGGAAAATTGTGGCCGCAGACTAGTCTGTACTTGGGGAAAACAATGAGTTTGGGGCTGGAGACAAAGCCTCCGAAAGATCAGTATTTGAATGATTGAGTTATAGCCAGATTGTCAATAGAGTAGCCAGTATGCAAACGCAGAGTACTTGAGCGTTGTGTCATCGAGCTGCCTGCACGGGGCAGGGGATCTTTTGAAAGTTGCGTGCATACATAATTGAAGTACTTGCCTTGAGGTCTCCTGAAGCTGCGAGTCGGCTATTTCTGGCCTGCCTGTATTTGTTTGGAATATTACAGCGATTATCGGCCTAGCCTGTGTGCGTGCTTGTCCGGGGGTCTCGCAAGCACGTGGAGAGGAATGGTTACAGAAAGCCGAATTATTGATATCAAAAGATATCTTTAATATCCCACAAGCTCAGGCTAGCAATGGCGCTAACAATTCCTTTGGACCGCATACAGATGTGAGGGCTTGGCAGAGGGGAGCAAAAAAATCATATCCCCCCCCCCATTTTTTCCTCAAAGCTTTTCTGGAATTAGTGGGGGGAAACAGATTATGGTACATTTTCTTTTAGAATGATTAATAAAATGTTTAAGAGTAGGTGATGGTATACATATTTCCCTCACATTTTTTCTAAAAATGATAGCACACAGAGTGTACAATTTATGCAATGATGTTACTCAAAGTGGTGGTCTGTAGATTGGTACATGGGCCATCAGCTGCCAGTGCATGGCAAGTTTTCAGGAAAAACAACAACAATCACAGCCAATGGGCACAAATACAGCATGGGCCCTCAGCACATTAGGGAAAAAAGCCCAGGTCACCTACATAAGATCATCTGAGAACCACTGAGGTGCAATATCAAATCACAGTAATTCCTGGTCTTACTTTCCTTTTCTGAGTTCATTTCACCCATCTGACCATCCATCCCTTTATTTATATCCCCCTTCTTTCTCTCAGGTTGAGATTCAAGGAGGTTTATAAAAAGGCAGAAAATGTAATAAAACACATACATTTAAAAACATACAAAATTAAGATAAAACTGTTAAATAACAGAATTAAAACTATTTAAAAACTTACTTTAGAAAAAGATTTTAAAAACAGAGCAGCATAAAACGCCCTTTTTGTTAAACATCAGTTTTCAGAGGCTTGCTCTAAATGAAATGTCTTAATCTGTCACTGAAGGACAACAAAGAAGGAGCTATCCTAGCTTCCCTAAGAAGGAAGTTCCAGGGTGTAAGAGCAGCTATAGAGAATGACTTCTACCCTCTTCCCACCAACCTCGCCCGTGAAGTGGCAGGACAGAGAGAAATGCCTCCTCTGCAGATTTTAAAGCTCAGGCAAACTCATACAGTCCTTAAAACAGCCTGAGCCTGAGCTATATAGGACTTCATCAGTCAAAGTCAGCATTCTGAATTATGCCTGAAAAAAGACAGGCCACCGGTTGAGCCCTAGCAGTTAGGAAGCTGTGTGTCCCCTGCAACCAGCATTTTTATGGAAATGAGTACTTTATGGCTGCTTTACATTTCTGTTTGTTTGTTCTTTGTTTTACCAATGTTGATTTTTTTTCCTGTTCTTACTGCTCTTGTTTGATCCTCATAACTGGCAAAACGAAAAATGTTTCTAGAAGTTCAGATGTTCCTTACAGGTCAGGACCTTATACTGTGTTTGCTGGCATAAAACACACACTTTGTTTCCCAAAAATTAACCTTTGAAAATAGGGTGTGTCTTGTACACTGAATGCATCATTGTGAGCCCTCCTTTCACTCCCCCTCCACACCAAGGCAAAATGCATAAGAAAGGGAGGAAGTGAAAGGAGCACTCACCCCACCCCCCTTCCCTTCCATTTCGCCTCCGTGGGGAAGAGAAGGGGAAGCAAAAGGAGTGCCTTTGCCCCCTCCCTTTCCTATGCATTTTGCCTCAATGGGGAGTTCTCCCCACTAAGGCAAAACAGAAGTGGGGGAATCCTTGCCCAAGTGCTCCTTTCACCCCCTCCCTTTCCTATGTGTTTTGCCTCAGTGGGGTATTAAATTTTTTTTTCCTGGAAAACACTCCTTGAAAAATTGGGTACGCCTTATATGCCAATGAGTCTAATCTACCAGCAAATATGGTAATTCCATTTGTAAGGTTTTTACAAAAATTTAAAAAGTAAAATCAAAAGTTATCATTTTCTAAATAAACTGTACTTTTAATAATCATATGTGGCCATTTTATACCAAATTTATCCATAGCACATTT
The DNA here is from genome assembly GCA_030412105.1 of Cyclura pinguis. Taxonomy (NCBI): domain Eukaryota; kingdom Metazoa; phylum Chordata; class Lepidosauria; order Squamata; family Iguanidae; genus Cyclura; species Cyclura pinguis. The sequence continues at coordinate 185,583,876 of CM059601.1, forward strand.
TATATTCCTAAAATAAAAACTGACTTTAAATCTGTAAAGGGTGCACATTTTTTTTCAATTTTTCTGAAAAATTTCCATCTTTTTTAAAATGTTTCTTTTGCTTCTTGGCTACAAAATTTCTAGAAAATTTACATCCCTATGATTGTCTTTCTCGGATGGGACTTGAAGGCATTGTTTTGTTGTGGTGGTGGTGGAGAGGTCTTCTTGGAGCACAAGTTTGGAAGGTAATGCTGGAGGATTCCTGATAGACACCCAGGCCATTGGCCTATAGCATTGTCCCCCATTTCTATTAAACATTTACATGAAGCTTCAGATAGGTATAGAAAGAATATTTAAAGATGTTAAAAATGGTAAAAACTGCTCCCTATGTTTTTCAAGTGTTGAGAAACTTTGAGAGGAATCCTGCAATGACAAATATCTTCACAATGCAGGATCTTTTCACACAAAATTTGCATGTGATTACTTTGCACATCATTTTTCACATAAAAATCAGCATTTTCTGTGTCAAAAATAATATTTTGATGCTGAAATATTAATTCCTGAGCAGAAAACCCTGCTTCCTGCACAGAAAATGCTGTTTTTTCTGAAAAACCACCACATGTGAATTTTGTGCAGAATAACTCCCAATGGCAAACAACCTTCAAAAACTGAGTGGTTTTCAAGACCTTTTCAGAGCAAGGAGAAAACTGACAAAATTATCTGTTGCTACCTTCAAGAAGAAACTTAGTGAAGAGTTACATCCTACTTCTAGACAAGGTTGTCCAGAGATTTGAGGATCAGTGCCTCCAGTATATTAACACCATTACTTCTCTCCCCATTCCTGAAACCAGGGAAGCTGTTTTACTCTGAACCAGAGACTGCTGTCAGTAATAGACTAGATAAGGGTGAAACAAATGAAGTTTAATTCTTGAGAAGAGAGGTGTCCTTGGCCATTTGAAAGACAGATCATAGAACAGGAATTCAAAACACAGGTTGGATGGATTTGCACTCCCCTTGACGCACTCCTAGATTTAACTCTGAACATCAGTTTCCAGGTTTCAGTAGTGACTGAAAGTGCCTTTACACAATTAAAGCTAGCTGTTCCCATTTCTGGAGATGTATGATCTGACCACAGCAACACATGCCTTCATATATATCGCTATATATTGGGTTATCATAATATAATATACATAGGACCAACCTTGAAGTATGTTCTGAAACTGCAGCCGGTCTAAAATGTTGTGCACAGAATGTTGACCAGAGCTATCTATACAAACATATAATTCAACAGCTCAAATGGCTACCTGTCTGTTTTCTGGAACAATTCAATGTTCTGGTTATGATGTTTAAAGGCTTCAGCAACTTGGATCCAGGCTATTTGGAATACCACGTTCTTTCACATAAATTTGTCAGACTGGCAGGGAAGACCCTTTCCTCTGTATTTCAAGACATGAGGGATGGCTTTCTTAGTGACTGCTCCCACAAGTCTCTCCCAAAGAAGATCAGGCAAAGACTTTTCTATTCAGGCAGCAACTGACCGCCTATTAAGATCTGAGGTTTTAAAATGGATGTGCCAGAGCTTTGAATATTTTACTGGTTACCTTTTACTAATATGGTGATTTTTAATTGGATAGTATAAGTTCTATTTTGAAATATACCATTTATTGTGTTTTATTGGAAATCAACAGGCAAGTTGTCTTATGTTTCAAACAGGGAAGAAAGGCAGGATGCAATCAAACAAACATAAAATTCAGTTAGTAAATACTATAACTCCAGTCTTATATATAGTGAAGAAGAGAAGCTCCATAGTCTCACCACTGCAGTCCACAGCAACAGAAACCCACTACACAGCAGCCAAGAGTAGGGAAGTCAAAGTTACATTTTAATAGAATTTAAAGCAAATGTCACAAATATCTGTAATGAGACCCAAGTCACCAAGCACAGGATGATAATAACATGTTCCTTTTGCAAACTTACAGAGTTTATTTTTTCCAAAGTGAAGAAATGAGATACAACCAAACTCTACAAGAGTCAGGGGATATTTTTGGAAAGCTGGAGAGTTAAGCTGGCAAAGCATTTCTACACCTTTATGCTAAGAAAAAGCAAACAAGATAATAAGCGTATGTTAGATGCACTCATCTAATGAGATGACATCTTTTCAGAAGCTTCACATCAGGAATACCATTTGTGCCTTGAAGCATTTCATCCTCTATACAAGTTGTAACCATGACAGTAGAGTTCCTTGACAACAGTGGGAAAAACACCACATATTAATGTCAAACTATTACATCTGTCATTGGACCCAGGTGATTACTTTTCTGGGACCCAAGTAACTTTCAGTCTGTTTCTACAGAACTGCAAGTAAATTGCTTACCATTTTGCAGATCATTTCCACTGTAGCTGATTATGATGCCATCAGCACAATACATTCAGCCACACACTACCAAAAAGACGGCCATTAGCCCTAACAATTCTTACAGTCATTCTGTTAGATCACAGGTTTTCATAGTACATATGTTAGCTTTCAAGGTGCTATAAAATCTTTTACTAGATTTTACACTATAGAAAACAGTTTGTGAGCATCACCTAGAGCTGAGATACAACTAGAAGGTGTGATTTTTTTCCGAAGGTGATCTGGGAGGACAGGAGGTAAAACAGAGGCAGATGGAATTGCCCACCATACCTGGTTGTGCAGGAAGGGAATGTGTCCTTATATTGGTAAGGTGATCAGATGGTGCCTCATATCTTCCCAAAGGGACAAAATATCTGCGAGGATATCCACAAACCAATCAGTTTGGTGAGCAAGGACCAGCTCATATATTCATATGGTAAAAGGGTCTTCCCTAACGGTTTAAAGAAGTGTGAGGATCTCCTGTCCAGGGAGAAAGGTGGGATATAAATAATATAAAACAAACAAACAAACAAAGGTGGCTGTTTGAGTTTGACAGATTTTGCTGGTTGTTGCCATCCCCCATTTACTTGTTCTGTGTCAGTGCTCCCTTTTTCATTACTTTGAAGAACCTGTTTGTTGCTTGATGTAGCAATTTCTTGGATCTGCACTAGGGCTCTCCTGATTTTTTTTTTAAACTGGGGACATGGTTTGCTGATATTAGGAATGTGAACCTATGGTTTAAAGGGCAAATCATGTCCTTCTTGCATTTTTATTTTTTTTCTTTAAGTTACATTATTACCGTGAAAAAATGCCATTTCACTAAAGCACTGAGGCCACGTTCAATACATATCACTGATAACACTGCTGTAAGTTATCATAGCAAAAATGACTATTATGAAGTATAATTAAATAAAATAAATAAATAAATTAAATAAATAAAAATAAATAAAAATTAAAATGTTCAAATAATCTTTAAACAAACTGCTTATTTGCACTTTAACTCTGAATACATACAGTAACAAATATTGTTATATTCAAAACCTAGGTAACATTAAACTCCTATGGATGTTTATTCAGAAGTCCCATGGTGTTAATGGGATTTCTTCTCATGAAATTTTTATAAGATTGCAACCTATGAATACTGCTGTCTTTTGCTACATATTCTACATCAGTGTGTATGCCTTCAAGCTGGCTACTGACTTATGGTGAACTCACAACTTTCATAGGGCTTTCTTAGGCAAGGAATACTCAGAGGTGGTTTTACTAGTTCCTTTCTCTAAAACATAGCCTACAGTACCTGATATTAATCAGTAGTTTCCCATCCAAATACTAACCAGGGCTAATCCCATAGAGTTCACCAGATCAAACAGGATCTGGTGCCTTTAGGGTGTTTAGGCTGACTTCGTCAGCAGTAGCATGGACCAATTACTGAAAATTTGGTAGCTCAATCACTGTCTGAAAACAATTACACATTATTTCTTTTTTTCTTATTGTTACTTTTTATTAACAAAAAGCAAAACTGTGAGATAACTAACAGCCATAATATATAACTGTGGAGCCCTCTCACCCCCACAACTATACGGACTACAGCAGTACTTTTCGAAATACTTGACGTGGCTGACTGGCAATTTCCCCCTGCAAATGTACCAGAGATCAGTATTTTTGTGCCCTGTTATCACTGCTTTCTCAGAGCTTCAGGGAAACTAGAGATAGATTGGGAGCCAATGGCTTGCAGACCAAGACTGATCCACACACCATAATTTTGAGTGACACTGGACTATAGTACTATGGACCATGGTTTAAAGATGGTGCCTGTATTTTCTTTTACAACTTAATATGTCATGTTTTATAGTTGAATCCTTGTCTGCTTCATTTTGTTTTTATAATTTTATTATATTTTACTGGCCATTGACTAGATGCAGTAAAGATGCTATCAATTCACTTTAATCTTGTGATTCAAACAAAGGTCTCCTGGATTTTTTATCTTTTTCAAACCTAGTCATATATTTTCTAAATTTGTAATTTTTAAAAGCCAGAAGATACATCAAGATATTTCATTAAGTCACAAAGAAAAATAAGTAAAAATGAAGCAATAATTGAGAGGATAAGACTGCCTTACTACCAAAAGGATCCAAATAGTTACTACTATACTTCTGTTATAAAATACAGCACTGTACTGCAGATTAAGTGTAGTTTTAAAACACCTCATCTGAAAAATCCATGTCACTGCATATTTTATGAAGCCATATTTCATCATAGTTAGGGTTTATGGGAGCATCCTCCTTCTCTTTTCCTTCATGCATAATAAAAATTACTTAGTTTGGAACAGGCAACAGAACTAAAACTGGGAATTAGATACTGTCACTGTTTGCACCTGGCTGTACAGGGAAGAATTCTGCAGAAATCTACATTGCAAGTCTGCCTCCCTATTTGCAAAAAGTTACAGAACTAACTATAAAGCTGAAAATCAAAGGCACAACAGAGTGATATTGAAGGTTTCACGGTAGCTTAATAATTAGGTATAGGTAGCTCAGTTTTCAAACAGATTAAATACTGGCATGAGATCCTTAAACTGCTTTCTAGTGCTACTCAAAGTGGCAGTCCATAGAACAGTGCTGTCCTCTAAGCCACTGGCTGCCAGTCTCTGGCAGGTTTCCAAGAAAAAAAAGAAACAGTCAATGAGCACAAATATGGTATGGGTCTGAGTAACACTGGGGGAGAAAACTCTCAATGGCTTGTATCACATAGCTCGAGATACACTGTTCTAACTAAGAATAAAATGTATCTCTCGATGTATCAATCAGTCCACTATCGGACACAGATGCACAAACCAGGAGCAGAAACTTCTGTGTAAATCAACTGAAGCTGCCTCCCAAACTCTCTCATAGTTTAAACTGTCTCCTCTCTGCAGTGTTTAAGAAAAAAAATCCCCACAGGTAATCACATGCCTCATCTGATCCACCCGAAGGTAGAACTCCATAAATACTCCATGTGTCCTCCTACTTTAAATTAAGTCATCTGATGGGAATAAACAGAAGTAATGGTTAATGGCCAACTTTGGCTAAAGGCTATTTAAGGCCCTTTCTGCAGTAGCCTCCCATCCCAGCATGGGACTGCAACTGCCATGATTTCATTGCAGTCCTACTCCTCTCTTGTGCTCCCAGGCAGGGCGATCACGGATTAAATCATTGATGGGTTTTCCTTATTAATGACCCACAATCACGCCACCATCCCTCACTTACCTGTACCACAGAAGGCCCCGAAGCACAACGGTGCTTCCTGTCCCAGCACAGCCTTGGAAAATACGTGGCTGTGCTGCGGAGGGAAGAGGTGTGCCCGTTGCACTCCCTTCTGCAGGGAGCCAGTCTGGTGTGGATCATTCCCTTTGTGCTCCCTTCCTGGCAGAGCCACTGCCAGGATCACCACGGGGGGACTATGCAAGAAGGTAGGGTGTAGTCATAAGCAGTAACGAACCATCAAAGTGAACTAACTACTGTAAAAGAAAATGTGTCAAAGAAAGTGAATGAAAAAGCAGCTTTTTGGGATCAGAATTTCAACTCAAAAAGGAGCCAAGGTGATTACTGGTGAAAACACATTTGTTGTTGTGTGTCTTCACATTGTTTCTGACTTATGACCACCCTAAGGCAAACCCATCACGGGCTTTTCTGGGACTGAGAGTGTGTGACATGCCCAAGGTCATCCAGTGGGTTTCTATGGCTGAGAAGGGATCAATCCCTGGTCTTCAGGGTCGCAGCACACATTTTTTTTCATAGCCTGAGGCTTATTCCTGGGTTTTTTTCTGGAGATCCACTAGCAGTTCCTATTAGAAGTTCAGCTCTGTTTCTTACCTTGAGACAAAGAACCTTTGACATGACAATGTATACTTCGGTAAACTGAGGGCTGAATTACTGTGTGATATGCTCTACATGAGGCTATTTGGAGAGTTGTTAGGAAACTGCAGCTAGTGGAACATGTGGATGCTCACTTGTAGTCAGTGGAAACACATAACACCTATTCTTGCATTAATACTGACAACTTGACAAGTTAAAAGCTGAAGATTAAAAATGCAAAAAGTTACTTAAATGCCTGGAGAAATACAAAAGTTTTTGAGGTGACACCATAAGCTAAAAAGTTGTATCTCTCTCTAAACTGGAGACTAAAACAGAGGTGGCTTCTTTTACCAATAAAATATCTATCAGTTGAGCACCTTGAAATGTGTCCCTGCTTTCTTCACAAATAAAACAGAGATGGGCAAATGCTGTGGGAGTAGAGGAATTTTTAATCTCTTACTACTGCCACAGGCCACTGCATTGCATTTTTAGCTGAAAATTGGCTGAAAATGCTTTGTTGAGGAAGTTGTATGTCTACTTCTGTTATATAATTCTGATTTTGATAGGCTGATTTTTGGCTGTTTTTGTGCCTGAGGGATGGCCAGGGAGGGGGCTTTGAAGGAATCCACCACTCTTGCATTGTGGGGTGTTACCCCAAGGTGGAATCCATAAGCTTTTGAGATGTTGAGATGGGCTTGGGAGTTGCAAAGAAGGGTCACTTCTGTACTACAGTCTGTCCTTTCCCTGACCCTGGCCTAAAGTGAGGCTGTGAACCAAAAGTGAGACAGTCCTGCTCAGAGTACCTTCAAACTCTTCTCTAACAGACCTTTATACAGGATGTAGAGGAGAAATTCCCTGGGATTGTTCAGTACCTAGGGAAATTCTTATGGGAGCAGATGGTTCTCAAGTTTGTCAATCTTAAGACATTAGGTCTGCAATTCTTTGCCAATTTTCTTAGGAATCATCCCTCACTGAACTCACTGGTATCTAATTTGATATAGAAATGTATAGACTTGCCCTTGTTCATACTTAAGGATTAAAGAGAATACCTTAGAATTTAGTTTAGAATTTCTTTTAATGGGTGAAAAGCTTAGAGAAAGAAAAAGAAGACCTGGAAGGGGGTCTTCTTTCCATAACGTCAGGCTGATATGCTGTTTTTAGCCTTGAAAATGAAGAGCTACAACTCAGTAATAGAAAATATTCAGCCTTTCTGCCTACATACAATTGTAAAGAGAGACTGACATCAAATGACTCTGAGCACTAACATCTCTTTGGTGAAGAATATGTAATCTAAACGTTCATTTGCAATCTTTATATAAACACTACTGGTCAAAACAAGTGACTAGATACTCCTTTGGGCAGAATACAGAATACATGTAAGATTGATTTTTAAAATGTTGAAGAAAGTATTAACCAGAATAAAATGAATGGAAGCCAAAGACTGATGAATAATTGGATGAATAATTAGTGGAAGAGAAAGCCAGAGGAGGAAGGCAACTACCGCCTAAGCTCTGACATGCTTTTTGTGGCATTCAATTACAGAGTGAATAGAAACATACAAATGAATCTGGGATTCAAAGAAAACCCATTTCATTCAAAATGGTGGCTTGTCTTACAAAAAAAAAAATATTGCTTAAAGCCACATTGCAACACTACACTCTGCTGAACTGACATGAGTTTGGCCACAATCTTGGAATTCATATCTGCCAAAAAAATTAATGAAGGAAAATAAGGACACATTTGAGCACGAATGAATGGAACTAAAGGCAGAGCCTGGCTCCCCTGCAGCATGATCTGCTAGACATGCTGTGACCAACATAATCCAGGCTCATATATGTTACAACTACAAAGTGGGAACTAAAAATTTCTGCAGAACCAATGCCTTCAGATGACAAAAAGTACTGACAAAGTTATATAATACACATGGCAAACTAGATATATAAAATATACATCCAAGTAATATTGCATTCATAGAACAATGCTCCTGTTCTACACCTGTGAAACAACAGAAATAAGCGGTTAGCCCAATTTAACTCACTGAATTAGGAACCAGGATTCTTAAGCAGAAATAATAGTTACAATAACAATAAGAAATAATAGTCACAATAACTCTGAGTATTTGCAGAATGCTTTCAGCTCAACACAGAACAACCACAAGCTCCTGCCTCCTTAGATGCCAAGAATTAAGCGTTTACAGTACGCTAGTATATTTCCCAAACACAAATATAGTAGCCTCTCTAGGAATGATAAAGAGGGGAATACAGCTCACACTTCATTCTGGCATCCTTAAATGTGGGGCATTTAATATTGCTACTATTCCTACTAAGAGCAAGATAGCATCCCTCCTCTCATAAAGCAGAATATCAATGAATTAAGTCCATGGAAACCATAAACATTGTATTAAAAAGCCCATATAAATAGTTAAAATACCAAAAAATATTGGAGTCAGCGTACTGCAGAGTTTGAGTGTTGGAGTATGACTCGAGATACTAAGGTTTGAATCGCCACTCAGCCATGGAAACTGAACTTGGGCAAGTCACACTCTCTCAGATTCAAAGGAAGGCAAAGGCAAACGTTCTCTGAACATATCTTGTCAAGAAAATCTCACGACAGGTTCACCTAAGAGTTGCCATAATTTGGAAATGAACTGGAAGCAAACAGTAATGACAACAATGAACATACTTCTGCAGGCCACTATACAGGTATCTTTTTAATGAATACACATTAATTTTCCAGAAACATGTGTTCCAGAAACATAATTAAGTTCCATAAGCTGTAAACGTGAGAGTAATTATCTAGCAGTGAAGGAGGTAGTAGGCAGTAAGACAGTGTTTTTCTTGCCATCTGGGAGCAAGGCAGAGCCAAGACATCTTGATTTGGGCCAGCCACTGAATGCCTCTACCCTAATATCCCTTAAAGGAATTCCCAAAATGGCTTCCCCCAAACTGGATCTAAACCAAAGGCAACCTGCCAGCAGCATAGTTGTGGCACAAAGTGAGTTAAACTGATGAGAAAATTCCATTAAGTGCCATCTATGACATAACCCACATATAAAGCCTGAGTGAAGTGAGAAAGGGTGGAAATAGCCACGACCACCTAACTGCTGCTTGTGTTGAATGCTCCTCAAGTGTACCACAAATAAAATTTCTACCTCTAAAGGCCTTTCCTCACTACACTTAGTGCTATTATTCTACTTTCAACATCCTATGGAATTCTGGGGTTTGCAGTTTAGGGAAGGGCATTTAGAATTCTCAGCCAGAGAGCTCTTTGGCCTCAGTAAACTACAAAGCCCAGAATCCACAGAATGCTGAAAGTGGAATAATAGCACTATAACAGTGTAATGAGGAAATGGCCTTATTTTTTGTTGAAAAGGTTTATTTGGTCATACTGCATTCTACCATGTGTTGTTAAAATTAGTGCTTTCAAAGGCATTAAAAACAGAGCTGGTAAAAGTTTGTCCTTTTCTTCAAAGTAGAGCTATAACAGTGTAGTGTGGAAAGGCCCTCAGTCTATACCACACAACCAAACAAATCTGATTGACTACAGAGGCAACTGCACAGGGGATGCTGCAAAAATCAGAGGCCCTTGGGAAAATGCCACTGGGGAGAAGGTCATAGCACCTCTGTATTCTGACTCTCCCTCAGAGCCAGCAAAGGGAAGCCTTAGTAAGTCCAGATCCTGTATGTTTATTTTTGTTATAAACATAACAGCCTATGAAAAACCTTGGTTACTCAAGTAAAAAGACCCTAACTACTCTCTCTATCTCAGTCTCTCCCTCTCTCTCTGTGTTCCAGTATGAACAGTCTCCTACCTTATCTTAGCAGAGATGAATGTGTATTTATTAAAAGAAAAACTAAGTATTTGTTCATCCCTTTTCAGCCAAATAAGGTTTCCAGAGTGGTGTACAACAAAACAGAGCCATGTTCAGTGTGACATTATGCAAAACTACATGACAAAATACACTTACAGAGTAAAGTGACACCTGACCCCAGCACAGACTGTTTCTCAATTGAAAGAGAGCCAAAGATTCTACAGTACTCATTTATAGTTAATACGGGATTTTAGATTCACTAACTCCTTAGAGAATCTCATTGTCACTCTTCTCACCTTTTTTTCTTATAAAAATCAGATAACTCCAAAGGTGTATAAACGTGACATTTTGAATAAAGGTGTTAATATGTGCAAATGCTTGTTATTTTTTAGCAGAATAGCTAGCATTTGCAGAGTTTTGGGGAAAAACACTTGGGCCATTTTCACCCTATAGTGTTATAGCACTATTATTCCACTTTCAACATCCTATGGAATCCTGGGATTTGTGGTTTAGGGAGGGGCATTTAGAATTCTCAGCCAGAGAGCTGTTTGGCCTCAGTAAACTACAAAGCCCAGAATTCCACAGGATGTTGAAAGAGGAATAATAGCACTATAACAGTGCACGAATGGCCTTAGTTTTTGCTTGAAAAAAGTTTATGTAGTTGGACTGCATTCTACCATGTGTTGTTAAAATCAGTGCTTTCAAAGGCATTAAAAATAAAGCTAGTAAAAGTTTGTTCTTTTCTTCAAAGTAGAGCTTGGGGCAAAAATCCAAATATTTTCTCATTTGTTAGAATTTGGGTATTTTTGTTTCCTGTTTCAATGACTTGTTCTAAGAAACTGCTGTTGAAACTTAATTATAATTCTTAACAGTATCACACAGATCTGTCCCCTGTGATGTCTCCCCAGGTTGTCAATAGATTTTGGCCCTGGAGTATCAGGGCTTGCAATGTTCCTGACTGGGAAACTCTAGTTCAAATAAACATCAAGTGGAGACATAGCATCTGGTGACTTTATTGACAAACTCCTGCCTGTATACAAGCCGACATGTGTACAGCCTGATATATAAGGCGCTGACAGTATGGTCTGTATACTGAAAAAATGGTCACACAACAAAACTTGCTTGTTTACAGATATCCATCTGTACCATCTGCAGATAGGACCTTAAACACATGGAGGCCAAAGGTGGAACCAACAGCACATCCTCCCAGTCGTAAACCCTCCGCATGTAAAACTGAATCAAACATATTAATATATTACAAGTGAAAAATTAAATAGGGTAGAGAGGAAGAAAAATTATGAAAAATTATTTCTTTAATTCACACTAGTTCAAAATCAGTTTAAATTCATTTTGGTTCTAGACCTGCCTATATTTTTTTCCTACAAGGTTTAAGATAGTTTTTTTTAAACATAGATTTTTGCCAAACAGAGACATTGGGGAAAAACAAGGCAATACATAACATGCAAACAAAGACATAGTAGCCAGAGGGGCTATGTAAAGTGAGAAAGGGTACATCTTCCAGAATGGAAATCCATTAGGAATTCCAGCATCTTCAGCCCTTTTTCCACAGAATTTTATTCAAATGTATTCCATTACTTGAAACTTTTCCCACTGCTGTACATTCTAGTTTTAAAAAACCCTGGCTGTCTACATGCATCCTCTCTCTCTTCCATTCTGCATTCTGCTTTAGTCAGGCTACACCTGGAATACTGTGTCCAGTTGTGGACACCACAGTTCAAGAAAGATATTGACAAGCTGGAACATGTCCTGAAGAGGGAGGCCAAAATGGTAGAAGGCCTGAAAACCATGCTCTATAAGGAGCGGCTTAGTGAGCTGGGTAAGTTTAGCCACGAAAAGAGAAGGTTAAGAGGCAACATGATAGCTATGTTTAAATATCTGAAGGGATGTCATACTGAAGATGGAGCAAGCTTGTTTTCTACTGCTCCGGAGAGCAAGACAAAAAGCAACAGCTTCAGACTTCAGGAAAAGAGATTCCATCTAAACTTTAGGAAGGATTTCCAGACAGCAAGAGCAGCTCAACAGTGGACTGCACTGCCTTGGAATGTGGTGGAGTCTCCTTCTTTGGAGGTTTTTAAGCAGAGGTTGGATGGCCATCTATTGGGAGTGCTTTGACGGTATATTCCTGCATGGCAGGGCACTGGATTCAAGGGCCCTTGTGAAACTCTATGATTCTATGATTCCCAGTTTTTCTCATTCTCATGAACACATATGCCCCAAAATTCCAAATATTCCAAAGAAAGTATAGGTATGGACTATCACTGTTAAAGTTGGACAGACTGAGCTAAGGAAGTTTAAACTGAATGGGCATGTACGTGTATGTGCCTTTACGCTACCTGTCAATTTATCATGACCCCCATCAATTTTATAGAGATTCCTTAGGCAATGAATACTCAGAGGTGGTTTTGCCAGTTCCTTCCTCTGAAATACAGCCTACAGCACCTGCTATTTGTTCTCAGTCTCCCATCCAAGGACAAACCAGGATTGATCCTGCTTAGCTTCCAAGATCAGACAAGTAACTAGAAATTTCTAGTTTTTTAACTAGAAATACATGTTGGAAGCTCCATTAAGCATATTACTGTTCTTGGAAAAAGAAGTATTTGTAAATAAGGAACAGTGAAGAATAATGAGAAATGAGCAATGAGCATTTCTGAAAGAGAATCAGATTTTTAAGTGGCATTCACTATTATAATAAGTGAAAACATCCCTCTTGTAAGTTTAGTAGAATTACTTTGCCATGTCTCTGTTTTAACTGCAGTCATCTGAAGTAGTCTGTTACAAGTTATGTATTTCATCATAGTATTTTATTAAGGGTCCACTCTTTTTCTTGTATTAAAGCAGGTAACCCAGCCCTGCATGCAAACACACTGACTAAAGGACAAAAAGAATAGTATAATAGACATTTAAGACAAAATGTTATATTTTGTATAGAATATTATATTTTGTATTCTGACATAGATACCTAAGTATATACTATGTGCAAAACTTTATCATTTTTGAAGAGGACACACGCAATCTGCAAGTTTCATCTTTAAAATATACATATGACTTTATCAAGAAGGGTTTGGTTTTCCAAACCCTTATGAGTAGAAGGAGATGCTTAGTCATTTCATACATGCTTCATAGACATGTGATATGTGTGCAATTTTTCCTGCAGACTTTGTGTAATATTGTTAGATCTTAGGCAAGGAATGGCATTCCTCTATGCTTTATATAGTGGTCAAAACTGATGATACATTGCTAAATAAAAGTGGTAGCTGAAATAGAACTTTAGATATGCTCTTTTTAGTTTACACACTCTGTACAAAAAAAAGGAATCAAAAGTCAAAATAGTTCACGGTGCAGATATCCATGGGGACTCTGCCTGTAAGATCTTTCTTACAGTAGATTTTCATAAACTGAAGACCAGAATCTAATCCAGAAGGGCATAACTTCCCTCCTGTAGCCCTCATTGACTCCCTCCACCCGAAATCCTGCTCTGATGTGACTTAAACAAATATACACTGACAAATATTACATTTTTGCCCACATGTGTGGATTGAATGTGCAGTTGAGCAACAGAAGTGCATGTCTGTGAGTACCCCTATGCCAAACATGTTAACTGAGTCTGTATACGAACTATACGCATTGGACCAATGCATGATAGACTACACATTCTTCTTAACTGGAAAATGTATGATGAATGGCCACTTCATAGTTTGTTGCATATGCGTGATGACAGACAGGCAGACAATTCCACTACAGACTCAATATATGTATGTGGCTGAAGCTGTCTGTAAACTCAGTGGAAACAAAAGATCCAAGTATTTCCACAAGCTCTTAAAAGTCCATTTCAGAACTCTGAGTAAAGTACTACTGAGCAGTTGTGTATCTGACTTATATCTAGAGATGCCCTGCTAACAAATATCAAAGTAAGTTGAATCGTATTTTGCATGAATTGCATATTCCCCCTTGCAGTTTTTTTTAATACTAAAGATACAATAAGCTTATTACTAATCAATATCAAAATTAACTTGCAAAATTTAATTAAGTACTATGTGATAATCCCAAATAGTTTAATTGACAAAAAGAACAATATAATTAAGTTTTTTGTTAGACTGATAATTTAGTCTTTTCAGAAAACAGGTTTGTATTGTGACAGCTGCATTATAAATGAACAGCTGTTACTTAGTTGTTCCAGGGAATCCTGGCATCTTTGACAGTGTACTCTCATTGTGGGGTATCACATTTTCTCAGTAATCAAAATATAATGTGGAAGAATGTGATCCTTCCCCTCCCCATCTCAGTGCTAGCACTTATAGTCTGCTATGTACTAATACAGCAATATTATGGTATTACTATCAACATGATTAAGTCCAAATACCTGCCAATACAGAAAATCCACTCCATTAGCTTCCCTAATAAGGTGGCCACTCAGTCTCTGCTCAAAGAGATACCTTGTAAAATACCTTGTAAAATCAGGAGTTTCTTCCTACTACATTATCAGAATCCCCCTTCTTGTAATTTGAACCCATTAATTTGAGTCCTACTCTCTGAACCTATTTGTTTTAGTACTATGCAATTTACAGAATGTATCCTCACAATTATTTGATGTTGGAAATCGTGTCCCTTTTTAATGGTTTCTTCTCTAGTTAACCACACTCAATTCCTTCAATATATTTTGAGAAGACTAGCTTTCCAGATCTCCCCCCTCCAACGCCACTTGATCTTTTTTTACTCTCCTCTGGATCTGTCCCACTTTATCAATATCCTTCTTTAACTGTGGTCTCCAGAAAGGTGAGATTTGACCAAAACAGAGTAGAGTGGTAAACCAGACAGATCTACCATGACTTCTTACAATCTTGACACCACACTTCTGTTGTATTTTGCAGTCTAGCATCATGTTAGTCCTACTAGACATCCTATTGCACTGCTGAGTCATGTTTAGGTTGTGGTCTACTAAAACCCCTAGGTCCTTAAGACCCTTAGATGTATTGCTGTCAAGCAATACTTGCTACAGCAAGACTATCCCTCCCTCAATTATGGATGGGAGCAAGATCATCAACTGAGTGCAAATGGGTCTTCTGTTTCAGGATGAAGCACTGAGACTTTTTTAAAAATGTAAAGATAAAGAACACATCTCTTGTTAATGGATAAGAACATTATTTATGCAAGCTCTTGATTTTTGTTTTGGAGCATAAGGTCCTTTATGTAATTCTAAAAGCAATTTACAATGCCACATGGGCAGACATGCCAGGAAAAAAAGGGTTTAGAAGGAGCCAATTTACAATGAATCAAAAGCTTCACTGCCTATTTTTCTAGAAACTTCTTTCCACAACTCCGAGATTGGTCACTGGGCTAACCATAAGTGGGCACATTACTGAAGTGGTTCCATTGTAAAGATCAACTGATCATTTCTCAAATGTATTTTTAAATTCCTAGGCATCTTTTTCCCCCTTTTCATGCAAAAGTTACTTTTGCCTTTTGGTTTGAGCCTTGGCAAATTATAATATAAGGTAAGAAATACATGAAGTATACAGTCACTGTTTGTTGGTTTTTGTTCTTCTAGAAAAAAAAATCTCTCCCCCACCACCCACACAGGATCCATTCCACCAAAACAAGATATCCTTTTTACTAAAAGTTTAAGACTCGTATGACTGCAAGATCTCAGAACTGGTCATCCCTCAACTTAAAGTGGTTAACAACATAGTTGTCATTTTCTTTTCCTTTTTAAACATCCTCAGAAGCATATAATTGGGCTTACTGCCTAAGTTATGATGTTACATGAAGCACAACATTAAAGCTCAGTTCTCAGTTTTTCTGTGTAGTCTTTCTGACAGAATATCTACCAGTAGTCTCTGTTGTAGGTGGCTGACCAGGCAGGAAGAGAAGGAGAAAAGCTACATGTTACCCTGATTTCTGGCGGTCCCGGGAGGGACACCTAAATGGGCTCACAACAATGGGAAGGGAATTAGCACAGAGCACAAGTTGGCAATGCGAGAGGCAGGGTAACGTAGCGAGATCTTGAACCCTATGTCTACAGGGTCAGGCCGAGTCAATGATATGGTAGAAATTGAAAATAATAATTGTTTTATTGAGATACAACACACTCACACAAGGAACTATAGAAATAAAGGCAGGAGTGGGATAGAGGGATTTTGAGAGGAGATTTGGTATGGGAAATACTATATTTGTCCTGAAGCCCGGTAAGAAGCAAAGAAGCTGGGGAGCGTGGATTCTCAGCATGTGGGGCTGAGCGGAAGGCTCGCTGGACAAAGTGACAGCAAGGCGGGATGGAAGCCAAGAGCCATCCGAGGAAGCGCTCAAAGTCAGGGGTTCTTATAGGGAAAATTGTGGCCGCAGGCTAGTCCGTACTTGGGGAAAACAATGAGTTTGGGGCTGGAGACAAAGCCTCCGAAAGGTCAGTACTTTAGATGATTGAGTTATAGCCAGATTGTCAATAGGGTAGCCAGTATGCAAACGCGGAGTGCTTGAGAGTTGTATAGTCCGCTCATCAAGCTGCCTGCACGGGGCAGGGGATCTTTTGTAAGTAGCGTGCATACATAATGTGGTACTTGTCTTGAGGTCTCCTGAAGCTGCATTAGGCAACGACTGGCCTGCCTAGATCGGGGTTTGAATGGTTCGGCTATTGTCGGTCACATCTGTGTGCGTGCTTGTCCAGGGGCCTCGCAAGCACATGGAGAGGAATGGGTACAGAAGGCCAAATTATTGATATCAAATGATATCTTAATATCCCACAAGCTCAGGCTAGAAACAGCGGTAACATACAGTTGTCAACAACTACAAAATACTGATTAGAAATCTTGAAGAAGAAAATTACTGAATGGCAAAGAATCAATTTTTGGAATGTGGTCATGGAAAGCAATCTCCTAACAATATTCCACCTGCTTAAATTGCATGCAAGGAAGGGTCAAACTAAATGTTAAAGGGGATGTACAGTCAGCCCTACACATTTGCGAGTTTCACTTTTGCGGATTTGATTACTCATGGATTATTTGCTGTCACCTCTGCTGCCTCCTTATGCCATTTTTAATAGGGGCTGCAAGCCTCATAAGACTGAGAAACAGCAAACGAGGTTTGTAAGTCCCTATTAAAAATGGTGTGGGGCAGCAGTGGAGGTGGCAGTGAGCCCCACAAGCCACCCA
Organism: Cyclura pinguis; assembly: GCA_030412105.1. Taxonomy (NCBI): domain Eukaryota; kingdom Metazoa; phylum Chordata; class Lepidosauria; order Squamata; family Iguanidae; genus Cyclura; species Cyclura pinguis. The sequence continues at coordinate 185,601,051 of CM059601.1, forward strand.
CTTTTGCCTGAGAAGGAAACCTGATGCTTTAAAGGAATCCATGGTGAGTTGAATATGGTGGTCATACTTTTTTGTACATGTTAAATATGGTTTGGGAGGGCCTAGAGTTATTCACATTTTGTTCACTTTCACGGGGGGTCCTGTGCCCCTACCCCTAGCGAATATGGAGGGATTACTGTACATTATTTACAACTAACCCACTTTATGCTTCAGCAATCAGACTTATAAATTAAGCCCACATCTGCCTTTCAGTAAACAGTCACAAAACAAAAATATGCTAAATGCAAGAGACGAAAGTGAGGAAAATAATTTGCTATGACAAACAGAAATCTTTCATCGCTTGGAGAAGCGCTTCTGCAAGAACATGCTGCATGGATAATCTACTCTGACTTTGAGATGGAAAAAGCATACTGTTAATCCTTCCTTCCTTCTATTCCTGCTTTTTTTTACCCACTTTCTCCCCACTTTTTTGTTTCAGGCTTTCTAGTGCTTAACTATGGAAGATTTTAATCCAATGCAAAATAACAAAGATGACCAGAGGAAAGGGGTTAGAGATAAAGAAGAGATTGAAGGAAGTTAAAAAGGAAATGGAGAGCAAGTATATATGTCTGAAAAGAGTGAAGAGCAAGGAGAAAGAAGGGTATATAAAATAAAGTAAGTAATCCATGCTGCAAAATGTATTTAAAGGGGTTTCTTGGTTTAGAAAGGAAAAGAATTGATACCTTGATACCCTAAGGTGTTGTAAAGAAAAAAATAATGGCATGGAAAGACTCTTCCCTTGAAGTGAGACAAGAGTAATCCTAACTCAAAATGTGCCAAAGCAGTAAAATACAGAAGTCCCTACTACTAGGAAGAAGATTGATTTGACATGAAACCACTAACGTTAAGGCTATTTGAGGTGGTAACACCACTTGAGATCCTATACAGCATTAATATCACGAAAGCAGCACTAGATATGTTAAATTAATCACAGAATTGAATTGAATTCAGCTGAATTGAAGAAAGTATTATTAAATGCATAAAATATCTGTCTAATTTTGTGACATGTACCTTGTTGTTGTGTACCTTCTAGTCTTTTTTGACTTATGGCTACCCTAAGACAAACCTATTACAGGGTTTTCTTGGCAAGATTTGCTCAGATGGGGGTTGACTTTCCTTTCCTCTTAGGCTGAGACAGTGTGACTTGCCCAAAGTCACCCAGTAGGATTCCATGGTCAAGTGCAGATTTGATGCCTGATATCCAGAGTTGTACTCCAGCACTTAAATCACTACACAACACTGACTTATACCTACAGACTTAAACCATTTTTAAAAGTTAAAAAGAATACTTTCCTCTCAAGATAACAGAAGACAAGCAGTGGCGTCCTATACAGGTAGACCACATTTCTGGCCATAGTCCTAAGGTGACTGATTGATTCAGCAGTCTGACTTGCATTTTAAAACATAACAGCAACATTTTGAGGAATCAGTAAAGTATATCGTGGCACTGGTATCAATATCTTGATATTCACAGCTGAGTCGTTCCTGACCAAGTATTTCCAACATGTGGTTCTGTTTCTACTACTTAAACGTCCTTTAGTCAGAAATAAAGTTAAAACACAGCTTGGGTTATAGTGCCAGTATTTGTGCTTTACTCTGTTCTACAAGCCCCTGAATCTTTCTGGTTTCCATGATAATGAGTTCTTTACTGGACAAATAGAAATGGACTTTGTTTTGTTGCTATTTCCTTATTGAAGGGTGGAATCTCGGTTGTCTAGGAGATACAGTTTTCAGAGTGAGATACAGCTGGACTTTCCTGCCATCGAGTTAATTTCTGCCCTCCTTCTACTCTAGCTATCCTGTGCCCAGGTCTCATGCTTTGTGGGCCTGAAAATTTTGAAAATTATTTTTTCTTGACTCTTAGAATCCTGTAAAAAGTATTATGTCTTGTCCCTTCATATCCTGATAGCATGAACAAAGAGAGCCTTTTATCCCATTTTAGTTGTGACTATTTTTCTTGTACATTTCAATGCCTAGCAATATTTTCTAATGAATAAACCTACTTTTATCTATTGCATAATGTGGCTAGGGATTTAAACTCTTTATGCCTACTCATGCTTAAACACTCTGTCTTGTTACCTTTTCACAGATGAACAGGCAGCCTGGGCATATTGGCTGCATTCTCAGATTGCAAGACGGCAAAAGGTAAACCTTTTCCAAGGTGGTAACAAACAATAACTTTCTTTCTACAGTTTGTAATTGATCTGTATTATATGAATATATTAGGTCTGTCAAAATGTTCACATTATTTGGAAAATTCCTGCCTGATTTTAGGGTCTTCCACAACTACTAGCACTACCCTTGTGACCACCTGATGACAATAGATAAATACATCAGTAAATCGCCTTAACCTGTACAACCTCTTCCATGTACTGCTAGCTCTCATCTTTTTCTTTTTCCTTTTTCTTCTTGCTTCTTTTTACATAGTACTGGCAAATGACAAGCAGGCTGACAGCCAGGCTACATGGCTGTGAAACAGAGATGGCATACCCTGTTAGTGTTCCTTCACCCTTACAAGATCTGATCAGTTTCTGCAACAGTACAGATCACACACTTAAAATTATAATTAAATTAAACATGTGTCAGTATTATATACAACACTTACTACCAGCAATATTTGAAGTTACATTCCTTATGTACTGGATGTGAAATGCATAGAAGATATTTTAATGGTGCAGTACAAATAGTGCAACAAAATGTTTTGGGTTTTTTTTGCTAAGTCAGAATCTGACATTTTCCTCCTCTATCCCTAGAGATTGAAAGGATTGTAGTTTCCTCCAGAAAGTACACAGAGAAATACCAAATTAAACAATCAAGTGAAAATATAAGCACAGTGACTTTCAAAAGGATATATACACAGCACAGAAACATAAGGCATGATATGCAGAGACACAGCAATTATGCTTATCCGTATTCACAACAGTCATAAAGGTTAGGTCTTAGAGTTATCCATAACATATTTCTACAGGTTAATGTACAGCAGGAATGGGGAGATTTCATACTTGCAGCATCTACTTTTTTTCAAAGACTAAATCCTGAGATCTGCCAAGTGGTGCACACTTTAGAAACGAAGAATTCTGTGACCAGGAAACTGAGTGTCATAAGTGATACTTTCCCTCAAAATATTCTACTGTTAATGCAACACTTTCTTTATTTCAGCTCTGTAAATTTAAGGGAGTCATTATATTGTTGCCATTCCAGGTTCTGGAACTCTCTTCCCAGACAGGTTTGACTAGCACTCTCCCTACTTTCTTTTTACAGACAAGTAAAGACTTTTTTGCTCCAACAGGCATTTGCTGAGTGACTATATAAAGCCTGTCTTACACAATGTGCTGGATATTGCTAATTGCTGTGGTGGTATATGTGTGTGTTTTAATGATGTATGTGTTAACCTGGTTTTAATTTTTTTATTATTGTTTAATGTTTTAACTTTTGTATTTTGTAGATTTTTAACAATCTCTTTTTTAATTGTTACAAGACACTTTGAGTCCTAATCTGGGAAAGGGCAGGATACAAATCATCATCGTCATCATCATCATCACCACCATCATCTCCTCCTCTCCATCGCTGCCGCTGCCGCCACCACCACCACCACCACCACCACCACCACCACTGGAGTCTTAAATCCAGAGATCTACCAGTGTCCAGGTTTACCATCTGTCCATCCATGAAGTACACCTAAAATACAAGAATATCTTTTCTACTGTAAGAATGGTCCTTAATGAAGTCAGAGGGTATATCTCTTTAGTTTACAGTGGGATTCTAGGAAAAAATCTAGCACCTATTGTAATAATGTTCAACTAAACAGCTGAGCAGTTCTTTCAAGAATCCAGACTGATATTTCTCCTCACTTTACATAAATATGTTTGTTTACAAATCAGCAGATCAGTTCTCTAGGGATGTAGGTGAGGACTCAGTGTTTGTATGTATGTGCCTTCAAGTTGCCTGTCAATTTATGGTGATCCCATGGATTTCACAGGGTTTTCATGGGAAAGGAATAGTGAGAGGTGGTTTACCAATTCCTTCCTTTGAAATATAGCCTACAGCACCTGGTATTCAGTGGTGGCTTTCCACCAAAGTATTAGTCAGAGCTGGCCCTGCACAGCTTGCAAGATCAGACAGGATCTGGTGCCTTTAGGGTATTCATTATGCATTAGAGGTGGTGGGGTTCCTTCACAAGGCAAAAATGGGTGGCTGGCAGGGCTTGCTGCCACCTCTGCTGCTTCCCTATGCCATTTTTAACAGGAACTTACATTTAACATTTACATTTAATTCACCTCACATTTTCAGTTTCTCATAGTCTTTCTCATTCTCACAAGGCTTGCAGAGAGAATGTGAATGTCAGGCTAGACTTGTAAGTCCCTATTAAAAATTGTATAGGGCAACAGTGGAGATGGTGGCAAATAATCTGTGAATAAGCAACTCCCTGAATCTTAAACCTGTGGATGTGGAATGATGACTATAGTCTGTCTACCACAGTCTCTCATTGTGTTCACTAGGCCCTCATTAAAAATAATATGAAACAAATCCATTTTAAAAAAGACACTGTTTCTAAAATTGAGAGGTAGCTTGTAAAAGTTATTCCAATTTCTTCAATAGCTTGAATAACATCTGGCTGTATCAAGGCTTACCAGTAAGCAAATTTTACATTTACATTTAAATTAAATTAAATTTTACATTTAATCAGTTGTTTTCAAAAGGAGATGAATAATCAACCAAAAAAAATCACCTAGTTAAAAAATTATATTTTTTTTATTATTATTGTCATACACACACACACACACATACATAGTTTTCACCTTAGCCTCTCTCTCTCTGCTATTTTACTTGCTTTATTGCCATCTATCCACCCTACTGAAGCCATAGGAGAATTTTAGTTGGTGTTTAATAGCACCACCGAAGTCATTCTCCCTAACCAAGCAGAAGAAACAGATCTTACACTTTCATAAGTGTTGTTAAATGTCGAGACACATATGGATATATGTTTCATCCAAAACTCAATTTTCACATGAGTCTATAGAACTGCATGTGTACAACTAGTGATATGAAAGAGAATCCATATTTAGAGGCATCAGCTGCTACACACAAAACTATTTGCTGACAGCTACAGGTAGATGTTCCACAATTGGTCATCATTCTAATCATCATTAGATGCATAATAAAATGGTATGCTTTCTGTAACAAACTGCCCTTACAAAATGAGTTTAATTATAAGATACTGTAAAAATATATTAAGGTATACAAATATATAAATATATTCCAGTATGCTACTGAGTGGTGAAAACAATGTTCATTCAAATATTCAGGTCAGCCGAAACTCTCTGTTTTTCTCTTACCATATGCTATTGTGATGCTATGTAGTAAATGATGCTGAACACAGTAAGATTCAGCAATACTGTGAAAGAAAGAACTAATTTGCTACCTTTAATCAGTTCAAAAAATAAATTCCTCATATTCCAATATGAAAACACTACTGTAATTCCCTTCAAATACAAGGTATATAGTCCATTTAGTATGGTAGCTCTGAACTTTCTCGAATCACCGTATTATCTCCAATATGGAAATTATTAAACAATGTCACCATGTATGTTTCCTCTGAATTCCCTTCAATTACTTTACAGTTCCTACAAATGCTGTTCCATAACTATCATGTAGATATGTAGGGATTTAATTTAACTAAGTCACAACTATCAATGAACATGAAAAAATGTTAAGAAACCACACTCTGGAAGTATCTGGCACTGTGCATAATATCCAAGCTTCATAACATATTTTTTCTGGCATCCACTTTGAGCATAAAACTCAGTAGTAGCAGTACCAACAGGACTACTCCGTATTACAAAATATTCCTACAAACATTTTGGTAAGGTTGCTGTCATGGTTGAGTGCTGAATGTAACTCATTTTACCACTGATTAATTATTGCTTTTTTAGCACATAGAGTAACAATGAAAATAAATGTCAGTGAAGATGTTTTATGTACATGCTTTAAAAGTATCATGCATGGGTTGCACTAACTGCAAACACTTCCAGCATTATCCCCTGGGTTAACTGTAGGGATGCCCAGGGCAGCACTGTGAGAAATGTTGCTACACTTATCAAGACTCTTGCTTGTCTTCCTTCAGCATTCCTTAGATACCTCACCTGAGCAGTATCCCTTCCTCATTTTGCTTCCAATATAGCTGTAGGGCAAATTCATGGTGACAACAATAGTAGAAAATACTATAAAGCTTGTAAAAATAGCAAGGTCTTGATTTACTCTCTGAAAGATCAGAGCAGGTCAGAGTTGTACAAACAAAGAGTTTCCTTCCAACAACCACATATACCTCTTGAGTCAATCTAGAGGATTACAACCTTTGTTTTTTTTAGAAAACATTTTTTTTAATGAAGGGACAACTTTAAGGTATTTAACCCCATAATAAACACTTGTATTTATTTCAATGTTGGGAAAATGTTGTAAAACAAACAGAACTCTCACCTATCTCAGGACCAGAAATATATATCTAAGTTTGTTAAGTTAATAGGCATGTTAGAACGTCAGAAATTAAAACTTCTTTTTAGGAAAGAGGTATTTCAGTTTATTTTTGGAAACGAGATTAAACATAGTCCTGCCCAAGATAAATTCATGTGGTGAAACAGTTGTCTGAGTTCAAAGCTTGATGGGTGAGATAACCATCACTACTTAAAACCTGGGTGGCTATCATTGTTGATCCTAGGTCCTAACTTTCTACCCAGAGCCCTCCAGAGATCACAGATTGTCCAAAATATCCCCAACCAAAAGCAAGGAAAATGCCCTGATGCCTGAAAATCTACATCTGATTTGGAAAAATAGGGGCATATGTTTTAATATTAAACAGTTTCAGGCTGAGTGGAGGATCATATCATCTATTTAAAAGGAGTAAAACTCTACCTAGTTGCTCTCAAGAGTAGTAATTCTTTTTTTTCTTTTCCTAGAAAAAAAGAGCAGCGAGGGGCCACAAAAACTGTCTGGGGTACCACTTGTGGTTCCAGGGCAGCACTTCAGCCAGTCCTGACTCAAATCATTCCTTTGACAAACTTGAATAGGAAATCAAGCAGTGAAATATTACAAACAGGAAACAAGCAAAATCTTCAAATATTTCTAAGCGGCTAATTTTCAAAGACTGGGGTCATCGTGGCCCCATTCCCCATCTAAGAGTCAATTATGACCCTTCACTTTTCCCCATAAAACTGAATGCATATGATACTTCTATAGAGATTTGCAGAAGTATTAGATTTTGATACATTGCAAAACCTATCATCCAATGAGGGGAGAATCACAGGAATCCAAAAAAGAACCATCAATGTATCCCTGTGTACATATACATTGAGCCAACGTTGACGATTTTACTAGATCCTGTGAAGAGTATACTGGTACCCTGCCAAATTATACCATCTGAGATTTAGAGATAACGATTCCTGTTGAATGTTGTCATTAACCTAATTCTAATTTAGTTCATACATTGTAGAGGTGCCCCAAGTTTATAACATTTGGGAACATTGTGTAAGAATTAAAGTTAATTATACTCTGTCTTCTTCAATGAATCTTTCTTGTCATAGAATCATAGAATCATAGAAATGTAGAGTTGGAAGAGATCACACGGGCCATCCAGTCCAACCCCCTGCCATGCAGGAACACCCTCAAAGCACTCCCGACAGATGGCCATCCAGCCTCTGCTTAAAAACCTCCAAGGAAGGAGACTCCACTACACTCCGAGGCAGCATATTCCACTGCCGGACAGCCCTGATAGTCAGGAAGTTCTTCCTGAGGTTCAGGTGGAATCTCCTTTCCTGCAGCTTGAATCCATTGCTCCTTGTCCTGGTCTCTGGAGCGGCAGAAAACAAGCCCTCTCCCTCCTCTACATGGCATCCCTTCAAATATTTAAACATAGCTATCATGTCCCCTCTTAACCTTCTCTTCTGCAGACTGAACATACCCAGCTTTCTAAGTCTATCCTCATAGGGTTTGGCTTCCAGGCCCTTCACCATTTTGGTCGCCCTCCTCTGGACCTGCTCCAGCTTGACCATGTCCTTCTTGAATTGGGGTGCCCAGAACTGGACACAGGATTCAAGATGAGGTCTAACCAAAGCAGAGTAGAGTGGTACCACTACCTCCCTCGATCTAGACACCATACTCCTATTGATGCAGCCGAGAATTGCGTTGGCTTTCTTGGCTGCCGCATCACACTGCTGACTCATGTTCAGCTTGTGGTCTATTAAGACTCCTAGATTCCTTTCACACGTACTGCCAACCAGCCACGTGTACCCTATCCTATATTTCTGCATTCCATTTTTTCTACCTAAGCGTAGGACCTTACATTTCTCTCATATTCTCGTCATATTTTAACTTGTGATATAACTCTCTTCTGTGGGAACATCCAGTGCTTTGGATTCACGGTGAGCTGTTATGGTGAACAACTTTGGCCAGAGTACAATTTTGAGAGTCCCCAAATTTCCCCTTCAGAGTTCTGGTTTCACAGTATGTTGATTCTTGATACTAAAGAAGAAAAAATCCCAGTGGTAATCAATAATGCACCCTGCTAGACCTTCACATTGTTATATTTGTCTTGAAATTAGAAACAGAGAAATAACAGGAGGTGAAAGCCAGTATTAGTCCATTCACTGAAATGAATGGGACTTATTTTAGTCCGGTGGATATCTACATAAACCATTCATGCTCACTTTTTCTCCACCATCACAAAATAGACACTAAGGTGTAAAACACTGTGAAAGTAATAGAATAGCAATGGCTCTATAGGTTACCAAAGATCTGCTAATGTAAATGTCTTTTGCCTCCTTTATCTCTCTTCCATTTCCTTCTATACTATTTTCCACATTCAGCTTTTTTACTCCTTTTTATCCCCTGTCTTTTAGTATATCTTGTTGCTTATTCTGGAATTTGATTACTTTCTTGATGTTTTCCTCCTTCTTCCTCATTTTGTGGTGGTGGAGAAAAAGGGAGCATGGATCGATTTTGCACATAATCTCCAGACTAAAATGATTCCCATTCATTTCAATAGGTGTACCCTTTTCTTTGTTGTTGGTTCTAATTTCAAGACAAATATAATGCCACATGCCACAGAAGACATAAATATTTCCCTTACATAGCCTTATGGGTATTATTGTTATTGTTGTGTACCGTCAAGTCATTTCCAACGTTTTGCAACCCTAAGGTGAACCTATAATGAGGTTTTCTTGACAAGCTTTGTTCAGAAGAGTACCCACTGCTTTCTCTAAGAGAATGTGACTTGTTCAAGGCCATCCAGTGAGTTTCCATGGCTAAGTGGGGGTGTGAACCCTGTCTGTAGAGTCCTAGTCAAACCACACTACATTGGCTTTGCATGAATATGCTACCTACATTAATTTCAATTAGGTACACTGACTGATTAAATTATGAGTCAAACAGATTTAACCTAGCCATCCATGTTGAATCTACAGCAAAACTGTGTCCAGATAGCTGTCAAGAGCTCACCTGCGTCTTTAGTGTCAAGTTGTATAACAAACTGAGTAGTTCTGGCTGAAACTAGAATATGCAGAAATACTCATAGTGTCTTCCTTCCCAAATTAAGATTCATAACAGTGAAACTTGCTGGGTAGATGGAACAGATACAATCCATTGCTGAAAAGCAATGGCACTATCTAAACATATACCAATGTGCTGAGAAACATTTCTATATAACATTATTTTATAAGCATTGTGTATATTCACTCTAGCTGGATTGGGAAATACTCTGAGACAAATTAGGCCCATTAATAAGAACTGATTTTCAACCCACTGCAGTAATTCTTTTACCCTGCTCTATAAATTGTATTGGTAGAACTCAGGTCCGTAAAAAAAAGAAGAATAACACCTTCATGCATATGGATACAGGAAAGTACAACTGAAAATTTTTGATAAAATCAAATGCATGTAGAAGTTCACAAGCCAATATCTTAAAAATTCCTGAAAAGTATGCACTAGCAACATAATGATAGACTGCTTTTTAAAGTAAAGAACTCCGGATGGATTATATGTGCTCCCACACTTACAATAAAGCTGTAATGGTATTGAGAATCAACTTGTGTGCAGTATGATTTTTTTAATGATTTTTTTAAAAATCATTTTAGTCACTTGGTTTATACAGAATTTTAACCCTCTGTTTTAAAGACACAACTGGGTTTTTCATGGACTAGTTATGCAAAGGCTTATTCTAATAACCAGGTTTAAATCAAGGAAATTATTATTATTACTACTAATAATAAAATGTTTTAATAATTACAGAAATTAAATTTTTAATACCTGCAATATCTTTTTGAGTTTAGATGGAACTAATTAGTAATTCTAATGTGGCCAGCCAAGATGATGGTTCTATTTACTTTCTATAAATGGCCTTCCATAAAGAGAATGTTGTTGTATATAACCAAGCACTCATCTTTATATGCTAAGGTGCCCTGAAGCTTAATAATGTGAATATGTGGTATAACAAGAAAGGAATGCCTGGGAGGTAGCTGTGCAACACACTTTACTGTCAAAAACAGAATCACCTAGTAAATGAGAAATCTGAAAACTATCATCATAAAATAAATGTAGCAATAATGTGTCAGACACTCCAGATATTTGCTTGTTCTTGGTACATAATTGCATATTTCAGTAAATATTGAACTGTGTTTAAATATTCCTTTTTATTTTGACTTTTTGAAACATAGTTAATACTAGAGTTGTGCATTTTAATAAGCTTTCTAATAAATAAGACTGCATATAGTTGGAAAACTGTATTTACCAGAAATCTCAAAGAAAAATGTAAGTCCCAAAGAATGGTTACAGTAAGTAAATGGATGCCAGGAAGGGATTATGCATTTGATGAAGAGGCATATACGAAGCTTGAGATTCGCTTTTTTGGGAGAACAACTCCCAAAATCCTTCAGTCATGTTAGCTGAACTAGAAGAGTTCTTCTAATAACTAGAAGAGTTATTAATAATTATTTAATCAATTAATAATTCATATTAATTACTAATTAATAATTAATTAATAATTAAAAGAAACTATTCCCAGCTATGGACAAGGCCATGCAGAAAAGATATAGGTTTGAGTCACAACGGCTCCTGTTAAGTTCTACAAAACAAGATCAGCAAGCTATAGTCTGCACCTCTTTCCTCAAGGTGCTTGACGTTTTCTCTTGAGAAGTAATGTTTGGCCATTAGGAAAAGTGATACAACTGCAATGGAGATGAGAGAGTGAGTGAGAGAGAAATCTCATAGGGAAGCATTTCAGGGGTTCAGGAAATAGCTCCATATTTCCTATCTAATCATAAAAATCAATTTCTTGTCCTCTTCCTTTAGCTGTAATTGAGTTCAGGATTGAGAACTGTTTCATTCTCTCCTACCACTCCCACCCAAAGCCATTCATGATTTCCTGGCAAGTACAACAGAAGATCTCTTTCCTTCTTTCTGTACACATTTTTATAATGTGATATGGAGGCTATCAGAACAGCATGGTTCTGTATAGTTTACCCCATACCCTGTTTTGCATGGTAACATGAAACATTCTCTCATCCAGTACTACCAACAGACAATTAAACCACTAACTCCACCAAGAATAGGAGAGCTTTTGCTTCCTACCAGCCACTCCCAGCACAACCAATGATAAGAGATTGTACAAAACATCTGAAAGGACAAAGGTTTCCTTGTTGTCCCAGCAATCATCCTAATAGCCACTCTGTAAATAAAATCTGAACTCCTTAACCTGTCTTCTATGAATAATGAGAGTGCACCACTGAATTAAATGCCAGCCATTATTTCTTTGAAAGTTTTCTGCTTCTACTGTGCAATGAGCCAATAAGGTTTAACCTTTATCCCAAGATTCTGAATAGACAGTATGAAGCAGACAGCCATACGTGTAAGACATTTCAACCAATTCTCTGTTGTTTCCAAGGGATCATTAGAACAAGACTAGAAGGTATACATGTGTTCTACCTCAGGCCATTTCCACACTATACTCTTATAGCACGATTATTCCACTTTCAACATCCTATGGATTCCTGGGGTTTGCGGTTTAGGGAGGGGTCTTTGAGGCCCCTCCTTAAACTGCAAACCCCAGGATTCCATAGAATGTTGAAAGTGGAATAATTGCGCTATAATGGTCTAGTGCAGAAATGGCCTTAGTGGCCCCTAGGTTAGAGATGGTTCTGGTTCATGCACTCAAAGGCCCCTCCCTAAACTGCAAACCCCAGGATTCCATAGGATGTTAAAAGTGGAATAATCACACCATAAGAGTGTAGTTTGGAAACGGCCTCAGTCATGACTGCATTCATAACTTTAAATGTATATTTTGAATATCCCATTCATCATGCAGCATGGTCAGAGAAATTAGCACCCTGCAAAATTTCAATAATCCTGTAGAACAAATGTAATTGAACACAAAGGATCAAAGTTATAAAGTTTCACTGTCACACACTATTTTTTAATTTATAGACTATGAAAGAAGCTATTTGAAAAATGGAATAGATTCAGAGTTGTTCACAAATTACACAGGGCATGGAGAAAAAAAGTTCCTTTCTCCTCCTCTCTTTCACTCGCTCACACACTCCGTAAATACTCTGGGGCAAAGTAGACTTTTTCTTCTGACCAATTTCTTCTTTCCAGTAGCAAAATCTGAGGCAAACAACAAGTGCTTTATTGCTCATTCAGAATAAACTCTTACCCTAACTTTCATTTGAGATCAATTTACCAAGTGCTGAGGCTGAGGCTATTACTATCCTATATTATACTTTAGAATTTTAGAATTCTTTAGAATTCTGTCTGTGTTAAAGACAAATATGGGATAAGATGGACCTCTGATCTATCTGATGTACCAGGTCATATTAAGTTAATACACAGATGCTGGTGAAAATGAGAAGTAATTTCAAATAAGGGCCAAAGCTGGCCCTCATGGCAGCACCACAGTGCCACCTAAAACAGTATATAGAACATAGCAGAATTTGACTAGAAGAATACTTTCAATAACCTATGTTAACTGCTTGATCTCTAAACACTGTTTTCTTAAAGACACCATGCAAAGAATGATGGGACAATCTAGTGAGTGCCCTTTCTTTCTGCTGTTCTCTTCAGCTGTATGCATGGTAGCAACATGAGAATTGGGACTCCTGAGATGAGAGGAAGGGCTGGATCCTAAAAAGGGAAGTATACATTGACTTTGCATGTACCTAATGGCTGGTCTGCTGTAATCCACCAGTGATTGACAACAGGGAGAAAGAAAAGGGTTCATTGTGGACCTTATAATGATTGTATCCCATAGCTAGACCAGCAGTACCCCTTGAAGGATGAATTGCCATTAACTAGAGCCTTTGATTTCCCCCCAGTTTATCTGAAACAGGTTCCTAACAGCTTTCATTTATTTCCTTTTTCCAGAGCTTGGGCAGAACTAACACATTACTTTTGGTTATAACAAGTGCATAGCACTATTCCTTTTGCAAAGTAACACAGCAACTAACAACTTCATGTGTAACATTTACCTTACCAAGGGACATTCTGAGGGATTTGTCGTCTAAATCATAGGTTATTTTCTTTCAAAGAGTGTTTTGTTTTTGTTTTGGGAAAGGAGCTTTAAAATAATGAATAGTGCAAGAGGCATTAGGTAAAATTGAATGAAAAGTAATGAGTTCTCTTAGAAAGGAACTTTCCCAGGTTTTTTTTATCTATCTTTCTTTACTTTTTAATAATCTAAAGTAACAGAAGCAATACAAAGAATAAAAGCTAATTAAGCTTGCCCATATAAACAGCTATAACTAGCTAGCTACGAATAGGTGCAACAGCAGTCTCCTCAACCAAAGTAACATACGCACATGAAAAACTGTTATCTGGTCTGTCTGTCCCCAAGCTCTCTAAAAAGCCACAGTTTAGCCTGATGAGAAGAAGAACCATGCACACTTCCCCAACAAAGGTTTCCACAATGTTGGCACAATGATCAAGAAGGATCTGTACATTGTTACCCACCGTGTCAGACCTTAGTCAACAGTGAAACCAGGAAAAGGAGCTCTGAAGCTGATTATAGAGTAGAGAAGTGAACCCACAGATGAAGGGTGTCTTTAAGAGCCTGTATCTCAAGCATGTTAGCATTTTAAAGGTAAGAATGAGCACTTTGAAATAAGCCTAGAAATGAATACGGAACCAGTGAAGATACAACAGAGCTTCATCTTCCCAACCTCAGACAAACAGCCAGCAGCATTCTGGGTTAAATGAAGGATCATAATGCTTTTCGAGGGGAATTCTACTTTGTACATTGTTACATTGTTATAGCTGGATCCAGAGGTTGCTAATACATAAATGAGTATGGCCAGTTCTGCCTACTCAAAACAAAACAAAACCCTCACTAAATTATGGCAAAGAAGTTTCTTTTTTTCCAGTTTCTTGTTTTCCATGGAAAGATGGAACAAGTTAGAAAATATATCCCTGACTGTTGTTTGCTGTTAATCAACACTAAGTTAACGTCAGTGTATTGAGATGTTATGAATGAGAAACCTTATGCATGAGAGATCTCCAAGACACCCTATTAACAGGCCTGGTAAGGTCTTACAAACTGAGGGCCGTGACTTCCTTGTTGAGTCTATCACCTGTAATGCAGTCTTCCTCTTTTCCTGCAGCCTTTAAGCATTTGGTAGTAAATTATATATCTTGTATTTAATGATGTATTCCCTAGCTGCAGAACTCAAATTGACTCTGTGGGCAAAAATACACTGCAGATGAGAACTCGTGTGCTTAGGAAGATGCTGACACCCATCCCACCCATCTGTCTTGTATCTGTCTTGCTCAAGATTCCCACTGTCTTTTGGGCCCTGTGTCTACAAAGATAACCAGCAGTTCTGCCCTAAGATAGCAGTCATTATGGGCATAGAATGTTCTTTTAAATACATATTGCACTGTTAAACAATTATTCATGAATTCAATTTTGCTTTCAATTTCATTTGGAGCTGGATATTTTAGAAAATCAGTATTAGTTGTTGTAGGGCACTTTCTGGTAACATTTCTTCAAAAAATATTCTGGAAATAAACAATACCATTTCCTGAAGTCAGAAGAAGAAGCACATAACATAGGTCGAGCTGTCCAAGTCTTAAGATGCAGTCCTACACAGAACTACTTCAAAGTCCTGCACACAATTACTCAAAGTAATGGCCTATTCCTAGTAATGGAATAGGGAATTGTTTCAGATGTAATAATAAGCAAAGTGAGAGGAAGTGCAGGTAATTTGTTTCCTGCTTCCTGAACTTTTCCACCACACCCAAAGGAAAAGTCTTCATTTACAAGGAAATATTGTTGGGATCAGAATGTTAAATGCAGAAATGTATGAGGGAAGGAAGAAGAAATCATAACTGTTATTTTCCCAGGACAGATTAAGTTATGTGTTCAACATCATATTAAAACAACAACAACAGCACAATATCATATCTGCTACCAGCAAGTAAATATTTGCGTCTCCTAATTCTTTTTAGTCTGTCATGCATCACTAAAGAACTCTTACTTTTAAACTTAACAAATCTGAAACTCAAAAACATTTTTCAATGTAGACAAGCATTAAGTTCAATAATAATGTCTTTAATGTCTTCAGTTACCTGAAGACATTCCATTCAAACACTGACATTTTAAAATCAGATTGTTTCTTCTGCACAAAATATACTTTGCAAGAAGGTACTTTCAAAGACTCAAACAATAAAATAGTATTTTCATCTAATCATAACTGTATTAAAATACAGTAATCTCTTGGATCAAATTACTATATGTAACATTTTCTGAACCTAATAAAGCACAGTAAAATCAAAGTCCCTTAAATATTTAATCCAGTTTCGCAAGAGACAATGTGTTACCTTAATAATCTTAAATTATTCCATTTTCTTCATTCCAGGTATTCTTCAAAATATATGTATTACATGTGTGTGTGTTTGTACGTGTGTCTATGTATTTCTGTCCACTCTATTTCCAAACACTAAAGTACCCAACATACTTATTATTAGAAACATTCATGTAAATGCAAATCAAACCTTGACCAGAAAAATGTATGGAGATGAGAGTGCTATATATGTAGCATTTCATATTTATACTATGTTTCTCTATCCTGTACAGATGATTTCTCTAAGCCAGACTGCACCATAAAAAATTGAACAAAACCATAGAAATAAAAATAAATAGATATGTATGATTGTACTGCCTATTCAAAAGACAGTTTCCCTGGGTATTAAGAAAATTTCTCCTCTAAAGAGATCATTTATTTTACAGTAAGATATTAAAGCTGCTGTCCTATCTTCGCTTATCTAGTACATCACACTGAACTCTGTGGGCCTTACTTCTATATAGGTTTGCACAGCTAGTCCTCTCACACACAAGGCGATTAAAATAAAGTTAACTTAAAAACAATACAGTTATAGTCAGCTCAGCCCGTCAGTAAGTTTACAGTTTTCTTACTTTATCATTTGTACACCCTGTGCAGGGGTGACAAGCAACATGGTTTTTAAAGCACAACCTGGCCATGATTTAGACAGTGCAATTCCTCTTTCACACATAATAAAAGCTGTATAGTTTAAAAACTGTGATTATGGTGACATCTGCAAGCCCAACAAGCAGCAACAAGAACAGATGCATCTGAGCAACAGAAGTTTCCTTTCAGCACCTGAGACAGCACACCAGGATCTGGCTATATTCCCTTCAGTATGCTTCAGCAGTCTACTTTGCTGCCATCAGCTGAGCACCCACATCCAAGTTGTCCTAACTGCATATGGCACACCCAAGCCGGCCATTCTGCTGCATTACAACTTCTCAAATCAACAAGAGCTCCTTGTCCAGCAGAGAAATGCACCACCATCAATCACCTTTGGGGAGGTACAATATAAAACAATGTCAAGAGACACCTTTGACAAGGAAAAACAAGACTGCATGCAGGAGCTTTAAGCCTGGTGAATGAGATGCGGCTGGACGATTGCCACAAAGAGTTGTTCAGCAGCAACGATCTACCGTCCTGCTAAAAAGGGCCTCTTCATCGGTATATTTCAGCCTAATGGCCCCTCACCCCTGAATACACTCTAACCCCCCCACTACCTCTGAAGCAATTATTTCCAATAACCATAAATACAGAAGCATTTTTTTTTTTTTAAAAAAAAGCTTAAATGAAAGACAGCAACAACCCAACCGATTCCACACTCAGGTCACCAAAGACCTACTCACCATGTTGACTTCAGACACCATGTCTATACTGGCGATGTCTATGTTCATCCCAACGTTTACTGGGGGACCTGATGGAGAACAGGAGAAGGTGTCACTTTGCTACACCACTGCTAGGACCCAACGGACACCCCCCCCCCCCAAACACACACATCCACCCCTTCAGGCACTCGAAGCCAGGCAGGCAAACAGCTCTCAGAGCAAGCCCGAGCCAGCCTTCCCAAGACCCCTCTCACCTCCAAAATCCGGTCTGAGGCGAATGTCGTAGCCTTTCAACAATTTATCCACAGTTTCTTTCACGAAGGACATGTTCCCAGGATCGTTGACACTGTGGGAGGAAAGAAGGGGAGTTTGGAGAGGAAAAGGGGGGCAGAAATGGGTCAACAGAAGTCCCGAAAAGGGTCGTGAGGGGGAAAGAGAAGCGCACAGGAGGTACGGGGCAGAGGCGTGGGGAAGGAAGGAGGCGGGGAGGGCAAGAGGCAGGAGGCGAGGCGAGGCGAGGAGCGAGGTCGAGAAGGGGGCAGGCAAAGCGCTGGTCAGTTTGGCTCCTCCGCGAGACGCAGCAGCCCTCCCGCGCCGCGTGTCCCCTCCCCTCCCCTCGCCTCCCCTCCCCGCCCGGCGCCGCTCCTACCTTTGGGCGCAACAGACCACGGCCACCAGGACGGGAGCGGAGAAGATGCCGAAGAGCCTGCCTCCCCCAAAGCCCCACATCCCTCCGCTCGGGGCTCTCGCGCTCGCCTCCTCCCCGCGCGCGGTTCCGGCTGCCCGAAAGCCGGTGAGGAAGAGGCGAGGCGGCCGCCCCTCACGCCTTCCTCTCCTCCTCCGACGCTTCAGCCCCCCTCTCGCCGCCGCCGCCGCCGCCGCCTGTCCGGTGCAGGAGGCTGCTGCGAAGCTCCCGGGGAGGAGGAGGAGGACGGAGGGAGAGGTCCTCTCGCCGCCCGCCTCGCGCGCTTGCAACGCGCACACACTCGAGGAGGAGCCCCCCCCCCGGTCGCCTGAGGAGGGAGCGCTCTGTGCCGGGCTCGGACTTGCCGCTCAGGGCACGGGCGAGCGGCGGCCGTGGGGCTCTAAGGGGCGCCTCCTCCGCCTTCTCCCCCGAGGAGACGCTGGGAGACGCTGGACGGCGTCCATGCCACGGAGGCAGCCTTTCTGTCCGGACACCTCGCCCGACTGCAGCAGCCACCTCGGTCACCACTGGCCGCCTTCCCCCTCCCGCCCGCCCGCTTTCGCCGGCGCCTCGGCTGAGCCTGCTGGCGACACAGCCAATTCCGTGCGCGCCCTCAGCCACGAGCCGGGCGGAGCAGCAGCAGCAGCGGCTCCCGAGCGCCAAGTCAGGCGCGGGGCAAGCCGGAGCGGCAACCTCAGCTGACGCCGCCGCCGCCGCCGCCGCCGCCACAGGTGCAGCGTGGACGGAGGCGCCTGACGAGCGCGTGGGGCCACCCCTTCCCGCGCGCTCCTCGAGTGGGGTGGGGTGCGGGGGAGGGGGCGACGGGAGGATGGAGAGGCGAGGCGCTGGGCCTGGCGGAGCGAGCACCGCCTGCAGCACTGGCTCCTTCTCGGCCTTGCTGTAGCTGGGGGTGGCTGTTGTTCTGACACAGGGACCAAATCGAAACGCCCTTGGAGTTCTCTCGTCACACTTAGGTTGGCTGCTTCGCAGGGCTTTGTGGGCTCGAGTTAAACAAAGTGACGGTGGGCTAGAGATTCGCTGTTCCTTAAAGAAAAGAACAGCCTGTTTCTTAGCATCCGCTTGGATGCTCATTCTTGCTTGCCTTTCTTTTTTTCTTTTTGAAATCCTGCTTGTTTCAGAGATTCCAGTGAGCTCAGCAGGACTGGCCCAATATATTTTGATGCTTGAGCTAGCACAGCAAAGGGTGCCCCCACACCCGCGTCCATCTTGAAACACAGTACTAAAAGCCACCCAAGTTATGCTGAAAAGTGATTGCGCACACTAAGACCTCTCTTCCTTCCTAGCCG
Organism: Cyclura pinguis; assembly: GCA_030412105.1. NCBI lineage: Eukaryota > Metazoa > Chordata > Lepidosauria > Squamata > Iguanidae > Cyclura > Cyclura pinguis. The sequence continues at coordinate 185,620,267 of CM059601.1, forward strand.
TCAAAATGCAGTGGTGACAAAACAAATAACTGTGCTGCTCTGGCATAGTACGCAAAGGCTGAAGGGGTCGCCTAACAGTGAGGGTGGCTCTGCCACTCAAGGTAATAAACCCACAATAGGACAAAATTAACTGCCCAGCCAGTGGGGTTAACTGAACGTAAACATCTCACCATTAGATGGTAAACCGTTTTATTTCATGTAAAGTTGAAGGCTTTCACGGCCAAAATCTGTAGGTTGTTGTGGGTTTTCTGGCTTTTGAGGCCGTGTTCTATTAGTATTTTCTCCTGACGTTTTGCCTGCATCTGTGGCTGGCATCTTCAGAGGATCCGGATCCTCTGAAGATGCCAGCCACAGATGCAGGTGAAATGTCAGGAGAAAATACTAATAGAACATGGCCTGAAAGCCTGAAAAACCCACAACAACCTCTGTATTATTTCACTTCTATGATTTCAAAATGTTGTACTTCAGAATCCTTTTGTGTTTGCTGTCACTCTACACAACTTCTGTTGACTGGGACCCGGAATTTCTACAGCAAAATCCTGTTCTGGCAGTAATCAGTTACTCATTCTTCACCATCTCTTAGAACAATGGTAGCCATCCCACAGTTGTCCTGGGGAGTATGGAACCTCTGTGTGGGTCGTACTTTCAGCCTTTTATGGAATGCTTGGTGGCTGGAGCCACTAGCTTGCTATGACTGTGAGTCCAGCCGTGAAATCCTACAGTGGCTTTGTTTCTATCCCCAGACCCAGTCTTCAGCCTTTAATACAAATCCCTCCATTGAGGCTTTCCCCACTTATCTCTTGGCCCTTGCATCCCACTATATTCATGTTCATGACTTTTGTTCCTCTAGCTCCACCATCCATAACTTTTTAATGGTTTCCTGCTTCCTCAAAAGGAGTCATTCTTTCTCCCTTGCGGCCTACCCATATGTTTGGAACTGCCAGGCATGCTTAAGAAGACATCTGTATTGCTAGCTCTCAGATCCATCCTTTAAATAAACCACTCTTCTTTAAAGCTGTTACCATAGCTTGCTAGTTTCTAAGCACGTCAGTAAGCAGCAGCTAGATGCTGAGGGGGGTTGGAGAAAAAGATGTAGAAGAGGAGGAGGGGTGGAAGGGAGAGAGAGGGGAGGAGGAGGAAAATGAAGTGGCTAAAGCTCTGTGTATATTCCATATTTCCTCTAAGGACTCAAAGTGGCAAACAATCCTCTTTCTCATCTTTACCCTTGCAGCAACTGGGCGAGATAAGAGAGACTGCAAGAGGGTAACTAGCCTCAAGTGTCTTTCATGGATAAACGGGGATTTGAATCACAGACTCCTGAATCCGAGGCCAGCACTCTAACCACTACATTATGCTGGAATCATAGTAGTCCCTTTCATGTGCTATATGTGGGAAAGTGTTCTGTCCACAAGGCTCCCTGCCCCTGACATCCACATATTGAGCATGGACATCTGCTGGGGAAAGGGAAACCTACAGATGGAGCTGTATGTCCATAAACTTTTCCACCTGTACAGGCCTATACGCATTGGACTTTTAAAATAATTGCATGGAAAGCCACATGACTTCACAAGCAGGGTCAGCAGTACCTCTCCTACTGCTCCTTTAATCACATGGAGACATTTCAAGTGAATACTGGATGAAGTGGACTACAAAGCATAAATCTTTTCATTTAAGTAATACTAAGATTTAAATAACAGCTTCTGGGTTCCAGCTGGAGGGTCTGCAGCACATAGGGATGTGGAATAAACTCATTCTTCCTGCAACATAGTCAAGATGGTCACACAGTTATTTCTGAGAAAACAAGTATGATATGTACACTGGCCCTGAGTCAGTAGGACAATACAGTCCAGCTGCCAGCGTTTGGTAGTTCAAGCTGGGAGGTTCCTTTATTCCCCTCTACCCTGGCTGAAACACAGCCTGCCCTAATATCAGGAAGAAAGATGAACATTGTTGCAACTATAGCTCAGGAGCAAATAGATGTGACTGCAACTCTCATAAGCATTTCCTGGGTGGGACTTTCAGAAGGTGAAGCCCAAAACGTCTTGAGTATCAATTTCACACTGCAATCAGTGGTAATGTCAAATTTTACACATCAACACATGAAGGGGTAAACCAAACATTTTGGACCCTCAGATTCCAAGTCCAAGTCTCTACCACTCAAACAGAATAATAAATTAAACAATCAGATCTTTCAAACACTTAGATATCTTAGTGACATCTAAGATTGATGTTTACTGTGGTGGCTTTTCAGCTATGTCCTGGCTAACCTAGAATAAAGTTAGTTGAGCGTTAAAATAGATATTGTGTTAAATGTGTAGCATCCAGAAAAAAATCTTTTTTAAAAACAACAACTTTCAAGTGAACACGTAGGTGCTCACCCTGGACTTCTGCTAGTTGAACTTTTTGCTCATGTGCCAGAGGGTGATACTGGAAAAAACAGTTGCAGGGAGGTCTAAACTCTTCTACAGATGTGTACATACACCCCACTCCACCCCCTCACACCTTGCTAGAAGGCAAGACTTCCTTGCACCCTATCCAAAAAGAAAGGAAGGGTTCCCTGCATGCTGCATATTTAACACAGTGTCTAGTTTAATACTGAGATTTAACTGACCTAACTTCACTGACTCAGACTTCCATATACTGGGTGTAATCCTACATCTTGCAGGTGGAACATGATTCCCCATCTGCACAATTGTGTGCAGCAGAATGTGGCTGGGAGAAGACAGCTGACATTGTCCACCCAGATTTCCAGTGAATATTGAGAAATACAGCCAGATGCTGCTTGTGTGCCACTCACGTTTTCCAGCCATTACAAAGTCAGAGGTACAGACTCCAGCATTTTGAAATTACTTTATAACAGGATGGGATGGGGGAGAGAAAGTTACATGAGGAATATATTAAATACTTCCTTCCACAACATCCCAGAGAGCACATATGCTCCATAACCCTATTTACTACCAATAGGTTTCTGGCCACTGTATATTTCAAAAAGAATAGACCTGGGAATGGTGCAGAAAAAATACTGCTCATGTTGTCAAAGGACTTCAGCAACTCCCCTGCTAGAAATGCTTAGAACATATTGTGTGTGCTTGTATTTAATTTAGAAAAAAAGAGATTAATGGGGTATTAATAGAGTAGATGCATAAAATTAAGCATGGTGCAGAAAAGGAGGATATGGTGTTTCTCCTTCTCTCATGGTATTAGAAGTGAGGGCCATCCAATGGAGCTGAACAGTGGGATATGCAAGACAGGCAAACTGAAGTCTTTTGTAACACAGTCCCTAGATAAACTATGAAATTACTACCCAAAGATGCACAGATGGTCATAGGTTTGGACAGCTTTAAAAGAGAATGAGAGAATTTCATGGAAGACAGTAGTTCTAACGGTGATGCTTGTGTATTTCTGCCAATGTCAGAGGCCATATACCTCAGGACCAGCTGTTGGGGAACATGAATGGGGGGATGCTACTGCACTCAAACCTTGCTTCCAGGCTTTACGTAGAGGCCTTCCTTGGCTCCTATGGGAACAAAACACAGAACTAGATAGGCCTTTGGTCTATTTCAGGAGGGTTCCTCTTATGTTCATTCAACTACCCGTTTGAAATTTATGGTACATTGTTTTGTGAAATGAAGATTTACTTATCATTAAATTAGATTGTCTTATTAAAGGAATATATACATAACCAAACACTGTGTTTCTAAGTAATGCCCTACATAAGCAAATTAGATGGAACTGTAAGGTGTGAACAAATCAACACTTGTGTAAAATGTGTAAAATCTGTTATATTTATCCAATTAGGGTTACTTCTCTCATTCAATGTTACTGTGAAAATTCTATCTTTTGCTGATAGTCTGTGAGAAGAGGAACTTAATTTATTATGGATATGGAACATTTACTCATTTCTCTAGATTTGTATTTCCATGAGATGCTTTATAAATTTGAAATAGTCCTAATGTATTAAATATTCTTTGAGTAGGAGATGTGTGTTTCTTTGAATAGGCAAAAGTCTATTGAAAAAGACAAAGGAGTATACTCAGTGACTTGGGAGTTTTCTTTTATAAAAATGAATATTTCACTATTTCTTGATCCCACTTGTCTACCTGTTATTTCCTGGAAATGATCCCATGAACATGTACGGACCAACATTCTTGCACTAGTATTCTGGGTCATCTGAAAGTCTGGATAACTTCTTTAAAGCAGCCCCACATAGAACATGTTGTAATACTGTAACCATGTATATGTAACCTTGGCCACATTTGACCTCCTCAAGAGTGGATGCAACCAGAGCACAGCTTCAGGTGACCACAGCATTCTTGGACACCAAAACTAGTGAGCAGTACTCCCTACTATGAACCTGGTTCTTCAAGGTGCGTATAATTCCAATTAGGATAGGTTGATCCAACTCTTTGCAGGATGTCATCTCTTCTGCCTTGTCTAGATTAAGCCTCAGTTTGATAGCCTTCACCCAAATCATTACTGTCTCTAGTCACTGATTCCTTTATATTTGAAATTGGTATTTGAAAAGGAGAAATAGAGTTGCATGTCATCTGCTTGTTGGTGATAATGCAGCCCATATCACTCAGTGGCATTATGGCAGAAACAATGGCAAAGGCACTGAACACTACCTTTTGGACCTGTCAGAAATAACCATAACTATGGCAAAACGTTTCTTCCTCATTCCTTGCCTATCAGATAGTCAGAAGGATAAATTGGTCAGTAGTATCAGATGATGGTATCAGGTGCAGAAACAAAACAAAACAAAAGGGAGGTACCCCTGTCTATTCCCTGGCAGAGATTGTTAGCTAAGGCAACCAAAGCAATCCTAGATCCAAAACTCAGACTGAAAATAGCTTAGATAATCTGTTTCCTCCAAAAATACGTGAGGTCTGAAAACCATATCCACAAATGACAAATGAAACTAACACAACATAGTGTGGTTTTAGAGAGTTTCCAACAAACATCTTCCAAAAGCCATGTTATGGCTATATGGAACCATGCCTTACTCTAATGAAGCATTCACTACTCTCACTAGTCATTCAATTCAATCTACTCTATACATCAATCACTCAGAATGGGTGAGGATAAAGCACTCATATGATCAGTTTTATTGTAACAAGGTCTTGTCTGCATCCTTAGGTTGTACAAACTGAAATTGGCCCGTCACAATTGGACAAATAGGTGCCAATGTTACCTGCCTAGGTTCTGTTATTATTATGACATCTCAACATTGTCTGGATAAATTACAATGCTCTTTTTCCAGATATTAAGAAAGGATTTATACTATGTGTTTTGACATCCTTTCTTCACCAAACTCAGACTAATATATTCAAAATAGTAGACAGTACTCCTATTTATGCATAGCAGGGCTTTTTTTGTTGTTAGCATCAGTATAATTACAAAATTTAATGTAATTTAGCCACACTAAGTTTTTTTTAAAAAAGAACATGTAAAGGAAGCATTGAAATATAAATGAAAGGTACTCATTCCTACACTTTAAAACTGTACACACAGTTAAAACTATACACGCCCAGCTTTGAGTAAGCCCCATTTAAATAAGGGGTAGTTACTGTTACTGTTAGGGTAGTTACTGTTGAGGAGATGTGTCTGTTCACTAAGCTGGACAGTCAAGCGTGTAGAAGAAATAATTTGGTCCATGTCTTATGTAGTCAAGAGATGTGACCAGGGAATTCCCATCTTGATAGACTTTGGACTTAGGAGGATCAAATCCCTGTTAATAACATTACTCTACAAAGGAATAGTTGCCACAGTCTGATAGTTACTTCACACCATTCCTGTTACATATCAGTTTCTTCTACTCACTTGGTTACAAAGGTGAAACTTTTTTTTTTTTAATTTTTGCATTCTGTGCTAGCACCACACTCATCCTTGTGTGGTATGTAATCACATCATAATCTAATCACATGGACAAAAGTTGGAATACATTGACATACAGTCTCCACAAATGGGGATCTATTCCATGAATAAGGTATTCCCCCTTAAGACAAAAAACTGCCTGTGATTTTACCCACTTTCAGAGTTGTATGTGCCTGCCAGAAAGTCTTCAGAGCACACTAAATTTTACACCTGGAATCTGTGACTAGAAGTCCCTAAGCCAAATCAAAACTCCTGGGATCTTGAGAGCTTCTGCTTAGCCTTTTTGTCACTGATCTAGAGGCTAAAGTAAAGAATGTAATATCTTTCTCAGCAGAACTGCTGCAGGTCACTTCACATGAATTTTTAAAATACAGTATTGCTGATTAGTTGATGATTATCTGACAAGCATTGCAAATCTTACACAACAAGATGATAAATGTGGGGGCAGAGATAGAAGTTTACAGATTGGCCCATAACTCCCAGCTCATTTCTCAAAATGGTACTCCAGGAAAGCATCTTGCTTGTCAAGGTTCTCCTTATTAAATCTGCTGTATTTAATTCTTCTAGGTGTCTGACTCTTCACCTGTTTTCTGTTGCATTATGGTAATTTCTTGCCTGTTGATGAACACTTCATTTGCTAGTCAGTATTCAGAAATTAATCAGTGGCACAGTCATATACTGTGATCATAAAAATGTGGAATTTTCCACTGCACACTTTGTATTTCTCTAGAGCATATGGCAAGACAGGTGCCAGTGTCAAAATTTTATTACATAGAATATTATAGAGCGTATAGAATGGAACTGTGCCTGGATATGCACTTTATTTATGGACAAATAAAGAACACACCAAATCAGAAGGTACATGACATGCTTTTAACCCCCTGCCTTTTTTAAGGTTTTTTTTTTTAAAGATTTCTTAAAGCATCACCATGTCTGATAAGCCATTATGTTATAAACACCATCTTGGTCTCTTGCCAGAAAACCATCAGTCACAGGCACAAGTTCTTAGGAAAGCAAATGTCAGCATCTATGAATAGCCATGTGTTCTGATTAAAACATAAACATAAGCCATGCATCATTTTCACTATCGTTTTCCCGCTGTAGGGCCCAACCAGTCATGATATGCAGTCGTGTCTATCCTTTTTTTCTAATTTTGGTTTTTCTTTTCTTTCCTATTTTTTTAAACACCAAAGCAATATCAGGAAGATGCATCTATGACAGAAGGGCAGCTTAACTTTTTCTCCACTCCCATCAACTTTCCACTTAATGGCGGGCAGGATACATGCATATATTTCTGTGTCTTGTGAGGAAACAGCTCTCAGTGGAGATACTAAGTAGAAAGAGTCCCCCTGCAACCACTGGCCCAGCTTGCTTTGTGGCTTCCTGCTATGGAAGAACAGCACATATATTACAAGAACAGTAAAATGGGCTAGAAAGAGTGATTTGTTAGTCTTCCTTGCCCTGTATTAATACACATTGATAAAAAGATGCCCACAACTCTCTGTCACATGTAATTTAGGTCCCCCAGTTTGGTATTCTTTTCTCTCCCCACCCCCTTTCTCTATCTTTTAAACTTTAGGAACAAGGAAACATTAATGAAAAATACTGACTGCTTTCTGAAATGGGAGCACCAATATCTGAAAATGGTTGGAATGTTAAGATCAAATGATGAAATAGATTCTTTCCCAGAGGTTTTGAGGTAAAATATGAGGTTTTACATCAGAAATTGCCAATAGGGCTCTACATTTTTATTTTGCCGTCTGGTGTAACCATGCCAAAATGTGTGGTTACCAGATGGTAGCCACATCCTCATCCTCCTCTTCAGCCCCTCCCTGGGTTGGCTTTCCTTGATGCTTCATAGAGTTTCCCGAGACCTCAGTGAAATTGTGATCAAGAAGGTCTGTTTGATTTCTTTCCCTGTTGTGGACCAGTAAAAAAGAGGGCTTGCCTGCTTGGACCTGCACAGCAGAGGCTTCCTGAGCAACTTGACTATGCACTTGCCAAGCCAGTCCCAAGCCTTTTCCCCAAGTTTGGAGCCAGGACAAGAGATAGATATCACTACACAGATGCTGAAGGAACTCTGGCTTACTTCTGTGATCTCCTCTTTGGAATGAAAGCTGGTCCTCTGTTCCACTAGCCAACAGGGAAAGGCCTTTTGTAATGGTAAGCTTGGTCAGAGCTTAGAAGACTTACTATTTTGTATTATAGTTCTCAGAGTCTAGGAGTTGCAGTCAATTGCATGGACTTGATGAATGAAGCCTTTGTCAAATATTTTAAAGCCTTTTGGAACATTTTTCAGACTTGTTGATACTTCATTCAAGTATGTCTTAGACTTTAAGACTCAGAGCTGGAACACTGCTTAAGCTGGCATGGAATAAGAACACTGCAGTGATGTTCAGGCCTCACACTGGAGGAAACTGAAAAGCCCTATTTTTATCCATATAGTGTAAAACCTGCCTTTACTCTGCTATATAGTGTTAGACTACTCTGGTTAGAGGGAGAGTAATAGTTCACAGCTCCCGTCTGGTCCATCAATTGGCTGGGGACTTGCAATTCCAAACATCTGGAGGGCTTGTCTACCCCTTATTTGGCTCCTGCTAGTTCTCATCTGAAGAAGCAACTTTCTTGCCCCATATCTTTTGTGTGTGTGTGTGTGTGTGTGTCTTCTAGTTGCCTGTCCACTTATGGTGACTCCATGAATTTCATGGGGTTTTTTTAGGCAAGTAATATCTGGTGAGGAGTTGCCAGTTTCCTTCTCTGAAATACAGCCTACAACACCTGAAATTATTTGATGGTTTCCCATCCAAGTACTAACCAGGCCTGCCCATACTTAGCTTCCAAGATCAGACAGAATCTGGTGCCTTTAGGATATCTGACTAGGGGGTCAACAAATCTCTAAGACCCTTTCTGCAGGATGGCATCCTCTCGGCATGGGGATGTGAGGAGCAGTACCGCGATGACACTTCCGCATGACGTCATCACAATCCTGCCCTTCTTGTGTCACCAGCTGGCACGATCATGGGGTGTATCATTGATGGAAAAACTCCATCAATGGCCCCTGATCACAGGAGCCTTCCATTGCAGCTGGCCATGCAGAAGGGCTGGAAGCACAATCTATGCGCTTTCTCCCCTAGTGCAGCATGGGAGGAAGGCCAACTGCAATTCAAAGGAAGGAGCAAGTCCCTCATATTCCTTTCTACAAGCAGCTGGTTGGGTACAGAATGAGCATTGGGAACACGCTCCCATCCTGGCAGAGGTGCTACCAGGATTGTGATGGGACAACGTGGGAGAACATCGTCTTGTGGAAAGGGCCTTAGGCCCTTTCCGCACGAAGAAGTTAAGACGGGCCAAGGTGTCCTGTCACGGAGATTGTCTGCACCTTGGATCAGACTAGGTTCAGACTATTTACCTTAGTTCCGCACCTAAGTCCAATCCAAAATGTCCCCAAGTGGTCCTCCAGTGCGCTATGTGAAGACTGGAAAAAACCAGTCTTTCAATTTTCCGGAGTATGCCATTTCGTTCCTGCTCAGCTGTGCAGATGCGCAGATTCGCACCAGTGCGAGCCTGCGATCAGCAGAGGGCGGGCTGTGGGTGTGGCCAGCTTCAGCGGTTGGTCCAGACCCACAAACAACCGGAAGCCGCCATTTTGTAAGCCTCACCAGTGCGGATCTAAAGACCTCGCACTCCTCCGCATCACCCTGGAACAAACAGGGAGCCCTGCAGAAGGGCTTAAGGGAAAGTCTGCGTTGCTTCGAGCCAGGAAGAACCGGTAAGTAACAGCACGGAGCAATTCACTCGCCTCATGCGGAAAGGGCCTTAGTTTCACATTCCTCCATGTTCTTTTTAAATCTCTGGTTCTTTCCATAACACTTACTAAGAAATGTTCAGACACTGGAAATTGTTGCTGAGAAATTAATCAAACAAGATTCTTTTCTGCCCCTGCTACGTAGTGTACATGGTCATGCATATAACATGGCATGTTCATGCATACTAGCTATTACTTTGTCTTCCTTCAAAAAAATTTAAGCAAGATCAATGCATTGAGAAAGCAGTTTTATTACCCACCTTGTGTCATAAATCGCATAGAGCTTTTTGTTCTCTTCAACAGCATTCCTAAAAAAAGAAAAGAAAAAACAAAATCCCTTAGTTCGTATTTGCATGTCACTTTTTTAATTGGTTGCTTCACCTCCAGGTTTTTGCACTGCTTTCCTACTACTCTCCTGTACTTATCTCCTTTCAAGAGCCCTGCATCTAAATCTAATTGTTAGCCTCAATTAGAGTAGACCCATTAAATCAACTGGATTTATGTATATGTTCCCTTACTATTTAGCAATTGACTCAATGAATCCACTCCAGATAGGAACAGCCACTAAATTTAAGGCCAGGATTCACTGACTGACGACCTTTCCTTCAAAGCATCATTCACCCAAAATCTCACTTTGCAACAGGAAATAAAAAGTTTTTAAAGACATTAATGCAATCCAATTGTTTGATCAATGCTTAGAAAGTTTGAAAATTAAGCTGTTAATATTTGCTGTTTAGAAGGGATGTGTTGCAGGGGCAGGGAAATTGCTAATTTGTCCTCATCAGTACCAATAATGGAAACAAATTAATGTATTGACTTGGTGTTAATTCATCAAATGAAATATTAGGACCGTGTAGTTTACAGAGAATGGCATGGAGACTGACACCACTGATCCTAAGAGCATATTTTGTTTTGGCACCTTCAAAAGAGTATTTTTGAGGGCACCAAAAAGATTGCCTTCCCTCAACCTAGCATGTTTTCATGTACTACAGAGCCTGTAAAATTTGTGTTTTGATTGACTGAAAAGGCTACCCTAAAGCATGGGACCCCATCTTACAACTTCTCCAATCGAATTTTCTTGCTAATTTGCATCTCTCTTCTCATCTTTCCATTCCCAAGCGACATATACATTGTTCACTCATCCTTCAAACACCTTGTTGTTGAATGTTAATAAATGGTGATGTTAAAGATTGGTAAGAATTGATCTGTTTGTTTCAGCTAGAGGACATTGAACTCCCACAAGTGCAAAAATAAGTGACTGCCTACAAAATCAGTCAATGAACCAAGGGTGGAGACTCCACTCCCAATCAAAAAGCATGATAAACAAAGACAACTAAGGTTCTCAAATGCAGCCCATAGTATCTCCATTTGAAAATCAGATATCAAACAAGCCCAGTGTTCTCTGCATACATCTTAATTTGATGTTTGTTTTTTAAAATCCCTTAACCTTGCACTGCTGGGAAATAAGCTGATACTTGTCTTCATTCATGTGGTTGTCTATGTTTCTCATGAAGCGTGTGAAGTCTTATTAAACCCTTCAGTGCATTTGACCCATTTAACCAGAGGTGGGGGATGAAATGGGATTGGAAGAAGCTTAGAAAGAAGGGAACAGGGTTGAGGGTGAAGAAAGCCTTTTATTTAATTGTCTGATTGATCAGAACTGCGTGAGCAGTAAATACACTAAACAGTTAATTGTGACCCAAATTGTAATAATCAAATCAGGAAACAAAATCAATAAACATTAAAAGAAGCAATCACAACCTTGGCTCCCACCCTCCACCCAGACAGACCCCAGCAACTTCCATATAAGTCAATAGGTGGTAGGGTGGGATAACCGACCTTTAGCTGTAAAGACCATGACTGCCTGAAGGTATCCTGAGTTTTGACAAGCAAACAAAGCACATTTTTTCCCATTTCACTCAGGCTAGGCCTCACCAATTTTTTAAAAAATTCATGCAGAGCAGGCAGAACTGAAACAAGCCAGTCAACACAAAGCTGTGATGAATTTTTCCAATCCCAGTCTTTCTCCTGGAGCCTTCCTGTTCTACTGAACCTGGCAGAGAAAGACCCTCCCCAATTCCCTAACAAGTTCTAATGACCTAAAATAATGAATCGATTAAAGTGTAGAATTAATTTCAATGCTAATCAAGAAATCAATGGAATTCACCCACGTTGGGGGCACCCAAATGGAATGATAATTTAACAAATTGATCAACATTTTTTTTCAAGCTCTGTGTTTGATTGAACAGTTTGATTCAAGAGGAATCCATCCTCCAGTTTGGATCCAGGGGATTTATATCGCTGAGTTTTTTTTTTATGGATTCAACTTATGAGGAAAAAACTATCTACTGACATTTTGTTCCATTAAGTAGGCTGTTTCTATTTGCTTCTGTTCTGCTGTTTTTGATATTGCAGTTTAAAAGAATTATGTGACAGCAGTAAGCTGCAGAGAAGTTGAACGTAGAGCTAACTGTGCCCCTGCCTAGCTGATTTTGTGCACATATTTGTTTATTTTTTTGCTATTTGTTCATTTTAATTTATTTTTAAAGTGTTTCTGCAACTGAAGCTAGAGGTATAAAGTTTTAGCTAAAAATACATTGTAAAACTTTAAAAAACCCAAGCCATAAATTGTTCCCTATGAAACTCATACTTCAGATTGAATTGCCCTACAAGCAGCACCCCCCTCCCCCAATGCCCTGCCTCTGTGACTTCAGAAAGATCCATCTTTCTGAAATCACAAAGGCCCACCTCTATGACTTTGTAAGGACATTCCTCATGGTCTCAGGCATAGGCCCTGAAATCTGAAGGAAATGGATATTCCTGACCTGGCAATCCTAGCTGCCCCCTCCGCATGCTGCCACCACCATTGTTGCCATCTGCCTCCTTGCTTGCTTTCCTTACTAGGCACTCTTTTGGTGGGGAGGAAATGACCATACAAGGCAGCAGCAGCAGCTGTTTCTGTGTACATGTGTTGGGAAGTGTAGTTGAACGGAGACCAGAGAGGTGAGGTAATATGATGGCAGCAGAAACCAGAAATGGGGGAAGACACTGGAAGGAAAGGTAGGCCTCAAGGGGGGCTCTCTGATCTCCCAAGTATTACTCCCCTTCCCAGTAAACTTGCTTTATCTGTTTCTCTTCTCAGGTCTTGACCAGAGTGAAGGAAACTTAACTTTTCCCTCCCTCTTCACAATTTAACACTTAATATGTCAGTCCCAATTTGAAAACAGAATAGTGAAAGCATCAGAGGTGGCAAAACCAAAAACAAGCAGGACTGAATGAGCAGAATAATTTATTCAAAATGTATATGACATATGGAATAATTTAATCAAAACATATATACAGGACAAAAGGGGAGAGGATGTACCCCACTGAAGTCAATATTGTTCCATTTTATACACTGAGAAATTCCTTCTCTCTGTGTGTCTTTTTTTTCCCCTCCAACAAAGCAGTAATAAAGGACAGGAGTACGGAATTGTAAGCATCATGATTACTACTAAAAATTATTCACACCCATATTACACTAGTTGGTAACAAGCATGCACTTATTATGAGGCAATATTATTAAGCAGCGAATAACTGTGGGCAGAAAGGCATGTTGTTGCTGATGGTAGATCAAATGGAGAACATATGGTTTGGCTGTTGCTACCATCAGCCATGCTGTGATGCTGAGAAAACCAGTGTTTTATGATTCTGCCTATGACTCACACTACAGCTTCAGCTTTAGTGGAGTAAAATGAACACACACCTCTATACATGACAGAGAGAACTGCTCTGTATTTAACCAGTACTATGTTTAACCTTTGCTGAACATCCAGGAGAGTGAGAAGTGCATCAAAATAGGCTTTCAGGCTGCCATCCAGGAAATACATGATGTACGTTTGCCATAGTAGCTGAGCCTAGTCCTCAGCCAAAGCATTAGTGCCAATGCAGCCCTTTTAACAGCCTATGATTGAGGGAAAGTGCATAGTAATAGCAGGATTGACTTAAAGAAGAGGACTGACCTGACATTAGTTCAATGCTGTCAGCTTGCCTCCCTGTTATGAAGAAACTGATGTTTCTTCTTTGTGGGTGATCTGATTTCGTGGAGGAGGAGCAATGGCATATATAACCATGTCTGAACTGTTCTAGTCATCTGAGTATATTTATTTGTATTTTATTTATTTATATCTCTCCTTCCTTTCACAGAGCTCAAAGGATCTTTGTCCTAATTTTTGTTTTCTCCCAACAATCCTGCAAGGTAGATTAAGTGACAAATAGCAACTGAATCAGCCACCCATGGGCTTCATAATCATGTGAGGATATGAACAATGGTGTACCAATCTTAATCCAACAATCTAACCACTATACCATGCTGAATCACAGTCCAAAGGGAAAAGTATAGAAGATTCACTGGTACAGTCTGGCTGCCAATGAGAGGCTTTGTCAGGCTTTGTTTGTGTCCTTGACGAGTAGGTCAGGAGAGAAAGAGTACTTGCACATACGTGTCTCTAAACCGACAATTATTTACTAAAGCCTCTTGCAATACATAGTAATATCTAACTTTTTTTTTTTTAAAAAAGAAAACAATCTATCTTTTCAGAAATACCAGTAAGCCCAGGACTGGCCTGTCCCAGCCTCTGAGGAAGTTACAAAATCCCCAGCTACTCCCATTAGCTTCTGCCCCAAGCTGAAGCATTACCTTCTATTACTCTCACTGTGCTCTCACTGAGAACTTCGGGGCTTTCAAAGAGGCAGTACACAACAGGCCCAGCAACCTGTGTAGCAAGCCCAATGCTGGGTGGACTGCTCTGCCTTTTTAAAACCACTCTTCCGCTTGTGTCTTCCAAATGCAAGAGCCTTGACAGCACAGCAAACAAATTCTTAGGAAGAGTTGGCACCCATTGCTGACCTGTGGAACTGAAGCCACTCCAACCCACCCTGGTTCATAAGAACAACTCATTTACAGACTTAAATTGGCAACCAATGCATTCCAAATCTGTGGCAGGTGCTGTAACCAAAACTGCTTCCATGTTTTAGTGGCAGTGGGCTGTTGTAAAATTTTCCCAGGAAACACTGAATCCAATTTGAAATGGATTGGACTTTTTAACACCATGTCTGTTAAGACATCTTCAGGTGCATTTGTTCATAAGTTTTGCTTCTGAACAGTTGAGTGCAAGCATCTCCTTAAACAAGTATCGACACTTCCAAAATGTCCCTTTGTATTAGCAAAGAACAGCTGGATCAAAACAGAAACGGCTAAGGTCCCCTCATGTTGGATTCCTTCTCAATTTTTAGAAATTGAGGACATGTCTGCACAGTTGGCTGTATACTAACTTGAAGTTCATGTAATTAAAAGCGGGAGGAGTGTATTTCTGACTGTGTTCATAAAATGCAACACCACCAACTAATCATCAGGCAGGAGGAAACACAACCCTGGCTTTCTGGATATATGCCAAGAGAATGCAGGAAGGAACAGAAAATACAGCTTGAACAAAAGATTCCAAGGAAAGTTGACTAGTGCAGAACATTCTATAAGAAGTGAGAGAGTGGTACAAAGAGGCTAAAATAAATGCAATAAAAGAAAATTGGCTGTATTTTTATGTGGCCCAGTATTTGTGAAAAAGGGATATCATGACTTTTCTGTTTCCAAAATTCTTAACAATATATTGATGCATTCAGTGAGATCACTCTATTTATCAGATCAAATAGTTCTTCAGTCTGATTTCACTGGTGTTTGCTTGATAAAAATTGTGAAGCTGGAATGTTACTAATGAGCTGAATGTGAATATCTCTGAAACGTTGCTCAAAAAGCTGGCTTTCTCATTTTATTTTTATTGATACCTGTGTAGGAAAATGGGAAAAAAGATATATCTCTAACAAGAAACAACAACACCACTACTCATATCTAAGCATTATAGCCCTATTAAGACAGCTGGCTTCTGGGAAGCTTGCCAAATGTATGCCTGAGATTAACAGTGCCCTGCAGTGCTAACTTTTAGATTGGACTACCACAATGTGTTGTACGTGGGATGCCTTTGAGGACTGCTCAGAAAGTTCAGATAGTACAAAACACTGCTACTAAGTTACTGCATGGACTGGCTTTCTGACACACATCTCACAAGTACTTAAAATGCTACACCAAGGGTCAGTTTGCCTCTGGACACAATTCCAGCTTGCAACTTGGCAATCTGAAAGACACCTTCCTCCTATATGCGCTTGCCCCAGTTCTTCTCATAGCCATCATTAGAAGCTTTCCTCTGTGCACTGTTAGTAGGTAGTGCCCATGTCAACAGAAGGCAATGACTCCCAAGTTGGGTTTTATTTCAGACCTTAAAGGAACCATCTAAGAAACTGAGCCTAGTTTGAGAAGAGGATTCAAAACCTTGGACAGCTCCTTCACTACACGCTTGACATGGAAGCCTCTGGCTGCTACTACATTCTGCATTCTACCTTCCTAAGAGTTCATACTGATGGTGATGACTGGCAGTCGTGTTGACATATATTTGGAATGCCTTCCAGCACAGAAGCTCATTTACGCTAACACCAACACTGCTTTGATACCAGGTGAAGACTTTCTCTCACCCTAAGAAGTCAAGACTAGCTGATTAGCCTCCAGTGCCTTTCATGATCATCTAGTTATCATCTGTTCCTCTTGAGAACTTTCTGTTTAAAAGGTTGCCATTTTTAAAATTATATTTCTTTCGCAGAGGAGAGAGCAGAGGGTGAGCTGGGTCTGTGAAGACATCCTTGACCAGGTGTTGTTTACAGGCTTGTGGGGCTGTGCTTGCTTGCTTGTTTGTCTGTTTGTTTGCTTGTTTTTGTTAGGTCTCCTTGTGCTGGCCGTGTGCTCTCCCTGAGCACACGGTCTGACTAACGAGGGGGAGGAGCCAGCTAGGGGGGAGGAGTCTTATTAGGAGCTCCCAACGGCGCACGCCAAAGGCGCGCACAGTTGAAGCCGTCCTCTTCAACCCTTCCAATTCATCCCTTGGCGATCAACAGAGGAGACATACTTGATTCAGTGGAATTTTAGAAAGAAAGCCCTGTTATTCTTTCTAGACCTACTCCCTGTACTACTGTCTGTAGTATCAAGGATGGAAGGTGAGGGAGCTGCCGTGGTCACCTGTAGCACTTGTGGGATGTTCCTTTTCTTGCCACAAGATGTTGTCGGGTACACCTGCACCAAGTGCAAGCTGGTGACCTTCTTGGAGGAGAAGGTTCGCCAGCTGGAGGCACGAGTTTCTAATCTTCGTCTTACTAGGGAAGGTGAGGAATTTTTGGATAGGGCAGAGTAGACCTTCCTGAAGACCGAATGCGCGGGGGAGCTGCCAGATCAGGAAGTCAGCACACTGGGCCAAGAAACGGATGCTTGGAGGAATGTCACACGGAGGAGTAGGAGGACCAGGAAGGAAACAGAGACTCTCAACCTACAGAATCGCTTCAAAGTTCTTGGCCTTATGAACGATGAGGAGCACCAGGAGGAGGGAACAGAATGTCAACAAGAAGGAATCCAACTTCGGCAACAGGAACTAGATCAACACTCCCAGCCTCAACAGAGTGCCCAGGCAGTCCTAGAGGAATCTGCTTGTCAAGGAGCCCTGGACAAGCCTCAGAGGAGGCGAGTTCTGGTTGTTGGGGACTCCTTGCTCAGAGGAACCGAACTGGCAATTTGCAAACCCGACAAGTTCAATCGAGAAGTCTGCTGTCTTCCTGGGGCCAAGATCAACCACATAACGGAGAGGCTAACCAAGCTGGTCAAGCCCACTGACCATAAACCCCTCATTGTGGTTCATGTCGGAACCAATGACACTGCGAGGCACAGCTTTTACCACATCGCAAAGGACTATGAGCTTATGGGGACAAAGCTTAAGGATCTTGGTGCGCAGGTGGTCATTTCATCTCTCCTCCCTGTTCAAGGATATGGCGCATGTAGGGAAAGGGCAATAGCAGAGGTCAACAACTGGCTCCGCACATGGTGCCACCAGCAACGGTTTGGGTTTTTGGAACACAGCCTGAATTTCCATGAACGGGGGCTTCTGGCAAGGGATGGGCTGCACCTCACGAAACTTGGCAGGAATGTTTTTGCAAACAGTCTTGCACGGAGGATTAAGAGGTCTTTAAACTAAGTTCTGCTGGGGAGGGAGACAATATTATTCAGGGCAAAGGCTCGGCGAGTGCAGGGGGAAAAGGCCCAAATGATATTGACCAAGTAGTACAACAGTCCAATGGTGGGAGGAGTAGAAACTATAGTACATGACTTGCAGGAAGGGCCCAGGGATTTAAGTGTCTCTACACTAACGCGCAGAGTATGGGAAACAAGCAAGATGAACTTGAATTCCTAGTACAACAAAATAAATACGATTTGATAGGCATCACTGAGACCTGGTGGGGTGAGTCTCAGGATTGGAATGTAGGAATAGAGGGGTATAGCCTATTTTGTAGAAATAGACCAAACAAGAAAGGAGGAGGAGTAGCCTTGTATGTCAAGGATGTTTTCACCTGTGAAGAGATCCATGACTTAAACCCAGAAAGCCAGGTCGAGAGCATCTGGGTAAGAACTAAGGGAGCGAGAAACAATAGGGATATTCTGGTGGGGGTTTACTACAGACCTCCAACCCAGACTGAGGACCTTGATGACGTCTTCCTCAACCAAATGACCGCACATTCAAAAAGGAGAGATACAGTAATAATAGGAGATTTCAATTACCCAGATATATGTTGGCAGTCAAACTCTGCCAAGACAGCAAGGTCCAGCAAGTTTCTTGCTTGTCTTGCAGACAATTTCATGGTCCAGAAGGTGGAAGAGGCCACAAGGGGATCAAATATTCTAGATCTGATCCTGACCAACAGGGATGACCTTATTAATGAGGTAGAAGTGGTTGGATCTTTAGGGGGGAGTGACCATGCCCTATTGGAATTTGGCATTCAGTGGGAAGGAGAAAATAAGTGTAGCCGGACACTCGTCTTAGATTTTAAAAAAGCGGACTTCTGTAAACTTAAGGAGCTGCTGGCTGAAATTCCGTGGTCAAGAATAGTGAAAGAGAAAGGAGTTCAGGAGGCATGGGAGTTCCTTAAAAGGGAGATACTGAAGGCACAGTCTAAAACTGTGCCAATAAGGAGGAAGAATGGAAGGCATCTGAAGAAACCAGAATGGTTGACTAAAGAACTCTCAGTTGAGCTAAGCGTTAAGAGAAGCCTGTACAGGAAATGGAAGAAGGGGGAAACCACCAAAGAAGAATTTAAGCAAGTAGCTAGGAGATGTAGGGAGGAGGTCAGAAAGGCTAAAGCACAGAACAAACAGGCTGGCCAGAGACATCAAAAACAATAAAAAGGGCTTTTTTAAATATGTCTGCAGCAAAAGGAAAAAGAAAGAGGCGATAGGGTCGCTGCGCAGAGAAGATGGAGAATTACTAACAGGGGGAAGAGAAAAGGCAGAACTACTTAACACCTTCTTTGCCTCAGTTTTTTCCCAGAAGGATACAAGCGCTCAACCTGGCGGTTGGGGAGCAGGTGAAGAAGCAGGGGAAATGCGGCACATAATAGGTAGAGAGGTGGTACAGGAATACCTGGCCACACTGGATGAATTCAAGTCTCCAGGGCCAGATGAACTGCATCCTAAGATATTAAAAGAACTGGCAGAGGTCATTTCGGAACCGCTTGCTATAATCTTTGAGAAATCTTGGAGGACAGGAGAAGTTCCAGCAGACTGGAAGAGGGCAAATGTTGTCCCCATCTTCAAGAAGGGAAAAAAAGAGGACCCAAATAATTATCGCCCAGTCAGCCTGACGTCAGTACCCGGAAAGATCCTGGAGCAGATCATTAAGAAGTCTAGGAGTCTTAATAGACCACAAGCTGAACATGAGTCAGCAGTGTGATGCGGCAGCCAAGAAAGCCAATGCAATTCTCGGCTGCATCAATAGGAGTATGGTGTCTAGATCGAGGGAGGTACTGGTACCACTCTACTCTGCTTTGGTTAGACCTCATCTTAAATACTGTGTCCAGTTCTGGGCACCCCAGTTCAAGAAGGACATGGTCAAGCTGGAGCAGGTCCAGAGGAGGGCAACCAAAATGGTGAGGGGCCTGGAAGCCATGCCCTATGAGGATAGACTTAGAGAGCTGGGTATGTTCAGTCTGCAGAAGAGAAGGTTAAGAGGGGACATGATAGCCATGTTTAAATATTTGAAGGGATGCTATGTAGAGGAGGGAGAGGGCTTGTTTTCTGCCGCTCCAGAGACCAGGACAAGGAGCAATGGATTCAAGCTGCAGGAAAGGAGATTCCACCTGAACCTCAGGAAGAACTTCCTGACAGTCAGAGCTGTCCGGCAGTGGAATATGCTGCCTCGGAGTGTAGTGGAGTCTCCTTCTTTGGAGGTTTTTAAGCAGAGGCTGGATGGCCATCTGTCGGGAGTGCTTTGAGGGTGTTCCTGCATGACAGGGGGTTGGACTGGATGGCCCGTGTGGTCTCTTCCAACTGTACATTTCTATGATTCTATGATTCTATGATTTCTACTGTTTCTATCTTTAGATTTCACTAAAGAACAACCTGTAAATGTATCAAATAAATAAATAAACACACCCCATTTTCTCAGATATGGTCAAGAAGTTGTCTTTCTTTAAAATGAAATGAAGTTTCAGCCCAGCCTTTTCTTTGATGAAATCCAATGCAAAATTCACTCAGCCCTACTCCTGTAGTTCAGAGCTTGGCTTCTGGGAATTGTCTGAAGAAGTAAATTTTCCAAGCCCTGCTGAAATCACTGGGATGAATCAGGTAACTAAATCAAGCTGAAGCCTTCTTGTCTTTTCCAGTAGCTCAGTATTCCTGCACAGTATCCTACAGTTGTTAAGTACGGCTCCCGTCCAATTTTACAGCCTGGACCTTCACAGTGCAAGGCGCTGGGGGGACGGACTTCCTTTGCTGGTCTCCAATGGAGAAAAGTGTTCTTATATCAGTGTGACCTTTGCTGGTCGCTTTGGGGCTGGGTAGAAATTGTTTTCTTTTTACTTGTTTTGGTTTTTTTTCCTACTCCACACTGTATCTGGGGGACTTGGACAATTGGCTAATGGTGGTGTCCTTAAATAGGAGGTCACTTGACAGATAGGTGGGGGACAAAAGTAGCAATTAGCAGTGAAAATCTTGGCACTCTTTTGGTAAAAGGAAGGGCTCTGGAACTGCCTCTTTAGGTCCTGGGACCCAGTGAGTGGGGAAGGAGACTATCTTTGGGCTGGCCTGGGGGCTTTGCGCTCACTTTAAGTCCTGAGATTTGGGAGGGGGTTCCTAAAGCCTACCTTTCAGGAGATGGGCAGATGGGGAGCAACCTATTTATTAGGTTGCCCTTGAGGCTCAAGTGGCTCACCCAGGGGAAGGCTGAGGAGAAAGTCTTAGAGTGATGACCTGGCCTCAGCTGATCCCATGCTAGATTGCTCCTCACACTTCTTGCTTCTTTCCAGGTTCAACACAATTAAATAGGTCATAGGTTAAATAAAGTGGCCCTTATTCAACCCAATTATCTGTGTCTGGTCAGCAAAGACTTGAATGCACTTAAGCTCAGTGAAATCAATCTCACCTCACTTGTGTTTAAAATGGGGGATACTTGACATTTGCACCAACGGATCTCAATGTGTATTCATTGCTGATGGCATCTAACAGGACTAACACCAGCTATGTGATTATAGTCTTTCAAGCAAACACTTCAGTTCTTTTATAACAGATAGAGGCTGATTAGTTTTAAAGCCTAGAGACCTGTCAAGGAGAATCAGCCCTTGCAACACCCAAAGCAAAATATTCAAGTTACATGTAAAACATTCAGGATATTAAAAATGCACTGGCATTGATTGAATTATCAGTGGGAATACATGAAATGGCAATGAGGCAGTGTTGCTTTCATTCTGATTTACAGATCCCCCTTTTTCACAGCACAATATATGTTTGCTGGGGTGGAATTTTCTGAAATATTTATGTATGAGGAGCCTATAGTTCTGGTGTCTATCAAAATAATTTTTTTTAAAAAAAGAAGAAACATTTAGTTGACAATAAGAAAGCTTTCAGTATGGTTTTAAGTAATTCTGATCCCTAAGATACACATGATCATAATATTATAACTTTGATGGATGTTTTATTGCACCCTCCCACATATTCTAATCCCATAAATAAAGCAGTAAACACAGTCTGACACGCTATCACCGAATCATCAGTGTGATATATTTGGGAGCAATCCTGTAAGTTAAAAAAAACAGTGTTCATTTCCCACCAAACCAAAGGGCTCAACACCTTTCATATAAGAATGAAACTGCAAAGGATTATATCAAACTAATGAACATCTTTATTTGGATGGCTGCTGATTCATACCATGTGCAAAAAAGAAGGCTGTGAATGAGTGGTGTTTGTTACATGGAGTGCATTTTGACAAGCTGATAGTGATGCTAAATATATTTAAAATGGACTTGCAAGGAAACTTATTCCAGCCTAATTGCTGTATATGCAGATCATTTTTCTGGTTCAAATATTTCCTTCAATCTGCTGATCTCTGTCCTGAAATATAAGGGAAAAATCAGAGCTTGGAAAAGTTACCTTTCCAGTCCATGCTGACTGGGAGATTCTGAGAGATGTACTACAACAAAGTAACATTTCCAAACCCTGGGAATTAAAAAAAAAAATCCTTGGACAATGACCAATGCAAAAGCAGAGCTTGGACACCTTAATCTTTGAAATTACAACTCTCAGAATTAGCATGACCGATAGCCTTGGGGGCTGCTGGATTCTGGAAATTGTAGTCCAAAAATAAGTTTTACCAGGCTTTAAATGTGACTTTAGAGACCCCAGCTCATTTGATTTTGCAATGTTCCTCATGTCCTTGAATGATCTACCAGTGCACACAGCCATGAACATGACCGTAGGTCTCAATTCCCAATCCTGTTTTTGATACTGTCATTGCTCCAGTGAAAGTAAAAAATGGTTTGTAAAGTATAATTTTGTCTGAGTGGCGCGATATAGTTGAGTCCATCTTCCCTGTGCTGTTTGCACTCCCACTGCCAACTGTTCATTTTCAGCGGCTGCTATCCTGTGAGACCGTTATTTTACTCTCCCTGGAAAACCTTATCACTGGACAGCAGGGCATTAGCAGAAGCCCAGCTGCAGCTAAAAGCTGCTGGCACAACTGAGAAGTTCAGGACAGCCATCTGGTTCTTCAGAGCTTAGCCTTCGTTCCACCACACTCTGCTTCAGCTTATTTCTACATGTTCTCAAGCACCTCCCACCCATATTTGTGAGAATTAAGAAGATGATCTAAGAAGATGATCTTTCAAACCTGCTTAGCAAAAATTAGCCATGTTATAAGGGTAAAGCCAGGAAAGGATATTTTGTTGTTTGAGGTGAAGGGAATCCACACAAAGGCTTATCAGGCCGCCAGCTGAATTTTTACTTCAACACTGACTAGGGAATGGACGTGGATGATGAACGGAAATGGCTGAGTGATTTTTTAAAAAAAGAATAAAGGTGATCTATTGATTTTAAAGCTTAACATTTATATTAGTACATGAGAAGTATAAAAATAGATTTAGAAGATGTACTCTGTTGTTTTGAAATGTTATTTTTATATATGTGATTATTATATTTTGATGATTAATCATTAGTATACATTAATCTAATATAAGTTAACAATGATTTATGAATTTGAGGAATTAAGTAAGTAAATAATTGAAATTATAAGTGATTAATAACAATTAATAACTATGGGATAAAATGAGTGATTCAGTAGTTAGATATAAATGCTTAAACAATATGAGCTGTTTGCAACAAGGGCAGGGACCAATTCTTAGTTATGTTTTGTTAGTTTTTGTTTTAGTCATGTATATTGTTTGTATGAGTGTATTTTTTGGGGGGGGGGCGTTGCATGTTAGGTTTGTGTTCATTCTTTTTTTTTTATTGAATAAAAAATTAATAGGGAAAACAAAAACACTAGCTACTGAACAATAGAAAGAAAACAATTCTTAAATCAGGAATGAGTACATTTTCTGTCCCAGGACATTTTAGGGCTGCACAAGTTACCATCCTCCCCTCAAAAAACAGAAGTAGCTAGAAATCTTAGTTGTGAAAAATGGTAGTTTTTGAAACAGCACCAGCAGCTCCTGAAACCTATTTTAAAATCAAATTTCCACTCCTGAAGGCTTCCAGAAGAGGCAATTCAGCTTTGGGGCAGGCTGGAAAAGGCAGTCTAAAGAAACTGGAGAAGTCAAATATCTCCAAAACAGTCGGGGGGGGGGGATGTGACCCAAGGCCAGACTTTGTCCACCCCTGTTTTAAATTCTATTGGCCCTTTAAGAGAAGTAAATTAGAAAGATCTTCCTTTCTCTGGCCATACAGGCTAGTAGCTGTAGACACCTGGGGGAGGGGGGCGGAGTTGCCGCTGAAAGGCATTGCCTGCACTGAGCAAAGATATTTTACTGCCTCAGACAGAGCAGGAAAAAAGCTATGTACCCTCAAACAGGGTGTATAGTGCCTACAATCAGCCAAGTTAATTTGACATTTTATAAATGCTGGTGGAGTCAGCCCTGATAATTATAAAAGTGCTGAGGTGTTTTTCCTTCACTGCTGGGTCTGAGTAAACCAAGGCCCATCTTAGACCCTTTCCTCACGAAACACCCAACCCACCATGGGGATGGGAGAAAGGCAGGGCCCGGATGACACATATGCATGATGTCATCCCAGACCTGTCCTTCTCCCGTCCCCAGGCAGTGGGATCGCACTGCAAATCATTGCTGGGTTTTCCCCATCAATGACCAGTGATCGCACCACCCTCCCACTGCATGCCTGCACTTCCTGCCCCAGTGCAGCTTGGGATAGTACCTGGCTGTGCTGTAGCAGGAAGAAGTGTGGCCATCGTGCTTCCTGGAGGCACCCAGTGCAGAGCAGAATGCTCCTTCATGCTCCTCTCCCAAGACAGCCACAGCTGCCATTGTCACTGGATGCCGCCAGGACAGAGGTAAGCTACGGAAAGGACCATAATTCTCTTTCCTGTTACAGAATTCTTCCACATAGCCTTTACAAGTTATTTATCCTGCTGGTTAACAATACAGCATAAAAATGACTGTCATATTATCTGACTGACCGGGTTTTATCTAGATTCTAGACATGCCTCCTAGTGCCTGTTTGTGTAAATAGCTGTCCTGGACTCCAAGCTTTCAGCCTACTGGTTAAGTGCTGAATTACTAGCCTTCCTAGAAGCTGAGTTATAAGGCAAAATATGCAATCGCCACTTTGCACAAAGGAAGCCTGCTGCTGCTTTTGGCAAGTGAGTGAAGATTGATTCATATTTTCAGTACCTCACAGATTTACAATAGAGTGATACATCACTTCCTGTGCTGCAAATCTGCACAGCCCTGGCTCTGGTATGTAAAAAAAAACCCAACCTCTTCTGTTCAAGAAGATTGTTTATTTCACTAGACTAAGAATACCTTTTCAGAATTACTTTGTCAAGCTACAGTTCATCTTATCCAGGAATACCCAACTGAACTCAATAATACATACTTCTAAGTAGATACATAAAGAATTACATTATCAAATAATTTTTTAAAAAGAAAGTAACTGTGCATTCTTCTAAAAGTAGTAAATGTGAGAAAGTGTGATAGTATTTGTGACTTGATTTTCGATTGCTTAAAAACTATCCAAATGACATTTTGCTAGTTATGTAATGTTTCAGGCTATTTTCCCTCCTCTGATAGAGCATTCTGAAGTTTTTATTACTACTCCAAATCCAAGGGTTTTTTTAACTCATACATTCGGTTGTCACATGATTTGTGATCATTGAAGTGGGTGCATCCAACTTCCGATTTTCATGATGTTTCTACCCTCTGTCCTATTTTCCTTTTTGTTCTCCATGCTGCTTTTTAACATTTTAAGATAAAAACTCCCTCTAGAACCTTAACACTAAATCAGTAGTCTAACCCGTGCTTAGAAAGATAACCTCCCCAACACACATACAAATCAGTCTCAGAACTCAAGTGGAAAAATGTCTAATGACATGTTCCTCCTTTTGCTTCTCTGGTCTTGCACCTAACATATTTTCAGTTTCAAAAACTCTCCAAAGCCTCAGTGCTAAGGATGTATGCTCCCCTGGTTAGAAAGATTGCTTCCCTCCCCACCACCCAAACACAGCGTAGTCAATTTCAACTGGGGTTGAAGGTGTAACACTGAGGAAGGGAAGAGGAAAGGGTTTGGTAAAGCATTTTGCTGTCTGTGTGTGTGGTTTCAGTTGTGGGCACCCTGCCTTCAGATTTTCTGTAACCTGCAATATGGCAAGCACTGACTTTGGTGGTATGTTGGTATCTCTTAAAAACTTTTTATGTGGTTGTGTTCACTGATCTAAATATCTAGCATTTTAATTTTTAATTAATTTTAATTTTAATTAGTTTTAACTTTAGTATTTTTATTGGACATATGATAATGTATGGTGGTGTATATGTGTATGAGAGAGAGTTGTATGCTGAACTCCTGCACTTCCAATGTATACCACTGCACCCCAGTTAAGAATATTAAGTGAATGGAAGGTTTAGTCCATAGTAATCACTTGCATATCCCTTGCAGAGCATGTCCATCAGCTTAAAATGGTGCAACTCACATAGCTGCCTTTACAGTCATCACAGGGCTGTGGTAGGACAAGTCAGAGTTCCTTTTCCCAGATGATTTCTCATGATGCTGGTGTGATATCAACCTAAGAGCAAGGGAAGCTGTTGCGTAGATATGTACTCCCGTTAAATTATATTATTATGGGGTCTGGTCATGTATTCAAAAAGCCAAACTGAAATGACCACAGCCTTATGCTGTTCCTTACAGTTAAGAAGAGTTCGACTCTTTAGAATGGGTTTGTTTCCTTTGGGAACTCTACAACATTCACATTTCAGCTGAAGAGTGTGTGCCTTTGTGTCTGTAACACTTGTTTAAACATCAGGAAGTCTAGATCGAAAGATCCTCCAGCTTAGCACTGTGTCAATGACAATCTTATTTCTCTCCTCACTCTCTCTACTTAATATCAAATGTTGGAGCAGGGAGAAATGGTAGAGTGAAACTAAGTGCTCCTGGCACTGTGTGGGCTGATGGGAAAATGCTTTGTTGGAGAAGGGACTCAGAAGACCTATGATCATTTATATTTTACAGAGATTCAATATATATAAAAACATGGATATGAATCAACTATTGAGTGAGGAACATTTAAGTGGACCTGAATATAACAGAGCATTTTCAACTCCAGGACAACCTGGAATTTTTGATTTTTTAAAAAATTCTGAAGACTATGTCTTGTATCAGTTGGCTGTTTTTCCTTTTCTTTGACATAATCATTGTTAACAAATTATAATGGGGGAAAAAAATCATTGCAGATGCATAATGAATAAAGAAATGATAGCTCTTTTTCTTCTTCCCTAATGTAATTGCAGCTGCTTTTGTGGGTTCTGATTCTTTAGGAAGCAAGGATACTGATTATGGTGTCACTGTGGAAACCTTTCCTCCCCTACTGCCCAATCTACTTATGGTGCCATCTTCCTTGAAGAAGAAATCTGGAGATCTCTTGACTGGCCACAGATTTTGAATTTTTCTCATAACTCCCTCAGCCACCTTTGTTTTCTGTGAAAGTCTGCTTATTTGCAGCATGATTTTGTGCAGGTTCGGAAGTTATGTCTAGGAAATGGCAACCAGCACAGCTAACCACAGTGCTGGTCACAGCAAAACAGACATAGGCTTCCAAGTGTAGGAAGGTTTGAGCAATACAAACCATCAGCTCCTGCATAGGTTTGAGTAACCAATATCTTAGAGTTGATCTACAAGTTTAGAGAAAGCTGTCTTATATTGAGTCAGGTCATTGGACCATCTAGCTCAGTATTTTGTACGCTGACAGCCAGCAGCTGCTTTCCAGGAGTATTTCCCAGCCAGACCTGAACAATTTTTGGAAATGAACCTCAGACTTTTCTGCATGCAAAGCATGTTTTCCTCTACTGAGCTCCGGGCTTTCTTCTTCAGAACAATGACACAGTACAATCTGTTAAGACAGCTGCCAGCGTCCTAGAGTGATTACTTATATATCACTAAGAAAAGAGGATCTATATCTTCATACCAAAGAAAAGAACAAAAAAGGACATGGGTGTGCACAGGATTTCAATAAAGATATATATGTATAATTGATGCTCATTTAGAATTACAATTATTTAAACAGAAATACAATGCTTCTCACCAAAGTGTGGAAGGCTTGGACCAAGTGGCCTACACCGTATGTGCCTGATCAATTTACTGTTTTGATACTGAAGGCTGACAGGCAATGTCAAGGCCTTGTCCCCTCTTCTTGGGTCCTTTTATCATTCAGTTAGACCCAGACTTCACAAACATGTTAAAGAGAGAATGCTTTCAAACAGAGAGAGCTACCCTTTGCCCACTCTCTGACAAAGAACTATCCTTATTAAAGTATAGACTCCTAGCAGGTGATCCTAAATATGCTATTATAAGAGACTTTCACTGACATATAAACACGTGCTTTTTCCCACTTTAACTCTGAATTGTCCAAGTCCAGTCTATCTTGTGCCTTGGATCCCATGTTAGGGGAAAAGTGGGATACAAATTAATTAATTAAATACATTAAGAATAAGTTGCTATACTGCTTGCACAGAGACAGTTCGTAAAATTCATAGTTCTCTAATTCACACCTGCACTTTTACATGTGTGACTTAGGAATGTATTTATTTGTAAATTTTAATCCTGCAGGCAAGAACAAATAGTTTTACCATTTTCTCCTTGCTGTGAGAAAGTTGTTATCTGCACAGACTATTCACAAATTAGGACTTATTCTGTGCAAAAAAATCATGCAGTTTTGGATCAGAAAACAACATTTTCTGCACTGAAAATGTTTCTTCACAGAAAATCATCATCATCATCATCATCATCATCATCATCATCTATTTTCAGTGTAGAAATGTTTTCTGTGCAGAAAATGCAGTTTTCTGGGTAGAAGACAGCATTTTATCTGTAAAAAAAGTCTGTGTGGATTTTTTATGCAGAATGAGTCTCAAACTGTGATGATTCTTGCCCTTTAGGGCTTTCTGACATTCAAAAAGATCAGGGTTTTTTTGGGGGGGGGGCATGGTTCAACTTTTTCAAATATTTTTGAGTATTCCCCCCCCCCCATTTCTACTTCAGAACCACTATGCATGACAGACTGGGTATTCCCATTGTACCTGAATTGACAGCTCTAAGTGGTCACTTATCCTAGTATCCTCAATAAGGCATATGTATTCCCAGCTAAGCATACATAGGATTGCAGCCACAGGTCACACTGGACTGCCACAAAGAGTAAATTATTGTTGATACAGCTGAATGGGGCCATTTACCCTGATGCTCCCCTTATGGAGTACCTTATTTCACAAAATGAACTCGAAGAAGAAGGCTCTGAATTATGTTTGACAAATGGAACATCCCCATTCTGCTCTAATTAAATGAACAGAAAGATCCTTGGGGATAAATGCAAGAGCTAGTTTCAGCTAGAGTGGGTTCCTTGAGTCACTGAGTCAACAATTATATAAGTCCCATTGATTCATGTAGTCTACTCTAGTTGAGGTCACTGGATTTAGACCCTGGCATTCTGCATATGAAATCAGCAAGTATCACAATAGTTTAAGGCAAGGGGAGGACACAGTGCAGCCTATCGTGTTGATGATGTTGAGCTGAAACTCTTAGAATTCCTCTGCATTGGTTATGCTGACTAAGAGGCTGAGAACTGCAGTCAAACAGTATCTCAGGATCTGCAGAGTGCCCAGTCCTGGTTTAAGGAAAGGAGTCATGCTGTGAGCTGCATAAAGACAAACTGCGCTGCAGCAACATAAAAGTAAACGACACAAAAACCTTCTTCATCAGATACAAATCAACATGGTGGCAGTGGTGTACCTAGTGTATTTGATACCCAGACCAGATCATTTTTTCCCCCACAGTCAATAAAGAAAGAAGGAAAATGGGGAAGAAGATAAGCAAAAGCTCTCAGTAGAGAAAAGATATGTGTGCCAAGGTTGTGGCTGCGAGAGAAAGAGATCAGAAGAGCTGGGTTGGTGTTTTTGTCTTCTTTGACTGCCCTCCCCCCCTCCCACTTTTGCTGAGCTGAAGAGGGAGAAAGTCTCTGTGGAGCTCAGTTTCTTCTTAACTTCCATCTCTCCTTCCTCTGTGACAAATAAGCAGTTTCAGCTGCCTAAAATGCCACCCAGTCCCAGATGAAGAGTCATTTTCTAGTCCCTCACGGGAATAAAGTGGGGTGACAGTGTCTGCACCTAAGAACCATTACTCAGTTTTCCTTTTCTGAGGCAGGGGCTCCAAGTCAACATCCATCAGCTCCCCCTTCCCCAGATCCACCCCAGTGACATACCTAGCATATTTAACAGATAATGCAACCCCTATTGATTGTACCCATGGTGGATGCTCCCACCACCCCACCTTGGGAACACAGCATGTTGAAAGTAGAATAATAGCACTATAACAGTGTGCTGCGGAAATGGCCATCCTATGGAATCCTGGAGTTTGCAGTTTAGGGAGAGGCATTTAGAATTCTCAGCCAGAGAATTCTTTGGCCTCAGTAAACTATAAACCCCAGAATTCCACAGAATGTTGAAAGTGGAATAATAACGCTATAACAGTGTATTGCAGAAAGCCCCCTAATTAGAGCAGTTCCAGTGAATCAACTGCTGAATGCTAAGTCAACACATATTTAGAACAAATTGATTCAGTGTCTCTAATAAGTGGATTTAGGTTTAGCCTTCCTGATGTTCTGGTACTTCTCCTATGTTTCTAAGTACCCCCCCACACACACACACTAGTAGAAGTAGATTCGTACAAAAATAGAAATCTAATGCACTACTTTTAAGAAGCATTCTTTTATTTATTTTTTAAAAAAAATCTTGCTGCCAGTCCACTGTAATTACATACAGTCCACTACATACACAGAATAAGCAATAGCTGATAATGTGTGTATTTTGCTTGGAAAGATACTGAGACCTTTTCAAGTTCTTCCTCAGATAGTTATTGACTTTTCTTACATGAAGCCTTTTATGTTGTAATTTTTAAAGGTTGCTCTTAATATGGTCTTTTTATTGAATTGTTGTACCTTGCCTTGAGATCTTTTGGAGAAATGTCTAAAAGTGCTGTAAACAATAAATGTTATTTCAAACTACAAGTTCCTGCTTTCTGGTACGATCTTACAATGAGCAAGACTTGTGCTTCTTATCTGGAAGAATTCTGTACTCCAAACTTTTGAACAGATATGGGAGATGTTCAAACTGACACAGCGCTTTAAAGTGGACTCAGATCTAAATCTGACTGCTCCTGAAGATTGGTTAACAACCTCTATAATTGTCACATTTTCCCCAAGCTCTCTCTACTACAATAGAGAGAGTGGTGAGAGCAACACAAAGGTTGTACATGGTGACCAGGCATTTTGAAAATTGTCATTCAAAAAGAGAATTTTTCCAAGTTCTGAGTGCATTTGTTACTGCCCTGGCCAGCCTGAGCTTTGGGGGATATAAAAAGATATCTCTTGATATCAATAATTTGGCCTCACATACCCATTCCCTTCCACGTGCTTGCGAGGCCCCCGGACAAGCACGCACACAGGCTTGGCCGATAATCGCTGTAATATTCCAACACAATACAGGCAGGCCAGAAATAGCCGACTTGCAGCTTTAGGAGACCTCAAGGCAAGTACCTTCATTAAGTATGCACGCAGCTTTCAAAAGATCCTCTGCCCCTCGCTGGCAGCTTGATGATCGGACTATACAACGCTCAAGTACTCCGTGTTTGCATACCGGCTATCCTATTGACAATTTGGCTATAACTCAATCATTCAAATTCTGACCTTTCGGGGGCTTTGTCTCCAGCCTCAAATCTATTGTTTTCCCCAAGTCCGACCTAGCCTGCGGTCACAATTCTCCTTATAAAAACCCCTGACTTTGAGCGCTTCCTTGGATCGTTCTTGGCTTCCATCCTGCCTTGCTGTTGCTTTGTCCAGCGAGCCTTCCCCTCAGCTTCACGTGCTGAGATCCACGCTCCCCAGCTTCTCTGCTTCCAACCAGGCTTCAGGGCAGGTGAAGTATCACCCAAACCAACAACTCCTCTAAAAACCCCTCTATCCCACTCCAACCTTTATTTCTTTAGTTATCTTGTGTGAGTGTGCCGCATACACTGTTTGATTGTGTTTTTAATAAAACCACATTTATTATTTCAACTTCTGTGTGCTCCTTGACTCGGCCTGACCCCGTAGATATAGGGCTCAAGATCCTGCCAAGTTACCCTGCCTCTCGTAATGGTAAAGCAGTGCTCAGAGCTAATCTTCCCCACCTATTGTTGAGCATATTTTGGTGTCCCTCACGGGACCCCCAGTAAAAAGGGTAACACATTCTACTGTCATAGAATTTTCCCCGGAACTTATTGAAGGGGGTAATGGAAAACAGATAATTCCTTAACTCAAACTGAGCATTCACTTCTTCCCGAAATTCTGCCTTCTTTCAAAATTTTTAAGCTCTCTTCTCTTTAGCTTGATAAAGTTTGGAATACAGAATTGCCCCCTGCCCACACATACAACGCATACACATACACACTCAAAAACCCTAGGAGGATAGATATGTTTCCCCCATTTTTTTAAAACTGTCAAACTGTAAAGGTTGCTCTTGTGCAAAACCTTCTGCAGAATTCTCGCACTTTACCTAGCTATATGAAATGAAAGAGGTAAGCTTATAGGTCTGCAACGTGTAACTTAAAGGTTTGACATGTTCAGTTCACATAGGAATCTGAAGAAGTGGAAGCGATGTAAAGACAGAAACTCATGGATTTTCTAAAGTGGATTGTAACATTGCAACATTACAACAAAATTCCAGAAACAAAGTGGGGAAAGAACAAGAGAATACCACTGTCAAAGGTGGCTAGAACAGTAATCCTGTTAGCACATTCCAACAACCTTTGTGTAAATGTGAAGGATGTTTTATACAGATGAGCTAATATAAGATATTTAAAAATAAAATGAAAAACCACAGTGCGACATTAACATCTACTCAAGCATCTAAAATTATCTCTGACCTTGTTACTATAAAGACTAGTTGGTCTTTTTCTTTTGGCCATTGACAAAGGAGTCAATAGGCTTTGCCCAAAATGGAGACAGATCTGAGTTTCCAGCTGGATCTCACATTTTCCTAAACAAAGGATCAAACTTTTCCCTTTCCTTTTCCCAGATTGTCTAGGGATTGTTCTTGGTGAATCCTAAACCCATCTTATCATCTGCAAGAACATTATTTGATGTACGCAGACCTTTCCTCTTCTGTGCCATTTTAGAAGGCCACACAGAGGAGATGGCCTAAATCCAATGGCTAATCCCAGCTAAA
The DNA here is from genome assembly GCA_030412105.1 of Cyclura pinguis. Lineage (NCBI taxonomy): Eukaryota > Metazoa > Chordata > Lepidosauria > Squamata > Iguanidae > Cyclura > Cyclura pinguis. Next base: position 185,653,310 of record CM059601.1, read on the forward strand.
TCAGACTCTTCAGTCCAATGAGGTATGCATAAATGTTGACTTCCTGTTCAGTAGTTGATTCAATGGGCCTATATTAGTTGAAACTTAGTAATTGGACTTAAGCCCATGTGTTTAATATTAAGTCAATGTCTGGCATCCTCTTTAGTAATTATGATGTTGTTAAGTTGGCCTTATTTAACTGCAATTCACAATTATAATCATTACACATGCCCTGCAGATGCCTGTTGCAGTATCCTAGGTACAGGAAGAGAGCTGGATATGTCCTCACTCATTTCCCTGGCAACGTAGACATGGCTGTGGTGGAGGACATGTGTGTTGCACTGCTGAAAAAAAGTGTAGGGGAGATGCAACATCAGGACACGTAGCTACATAGCCAGGTTTCCCAATACAAGATCTCAGCCAGGTTTTTTTTTTAAACTGATCTCCCCTTACCTTCTCCTGTTTGTTAGCCCCTGATTAAATTAAGAGGTTTAGTGATCTCAGAAGTCTGCCCCCATTTTTAATGCCTTTTCTGTTGGCTAATAAAGCTACAGTGCTAATATGGAACTAAGAATTATTAGCATATACTCCTATGAATTTCAGCAAGCCAACTTATATTGTTTCTTTGCAAGGATGGTAAAAATAAATAGAGAAGGTACTGTAATGCAAAAAAGACTGTTATAGCAGGAATGAGAATAGTACTTGAGATTCTCTTTAAACTCTGGAATCTCCAAAAAGAATAACAGTGATTAGCACTGACATCCTGCATTTACTTTGGAGCTGTTTTTGGAACTGATGGTGATTTAGTATGTTGAAAGCCAAAAGGCGATCCATCTAAAAGTGAAAACTGTTCTTAAGTTAGGCAGATTGCTTATTTTAAAAGCTCAAAGGATGCCACAGATCTGCTCATGTACCATTTACACTGAGGCCATCTTAGGGCATCAGTTTTTTTAAAAAAGGCATGCCAATGTACTTCTTTTGTAGATATCATTTTAGGAAAACCAAAAAATGAGGCTTGTTTTTTTTTTCTCTCTTTCCATGATCCAAAGCAGCTTCTAGTCTACACAGGGATGCATTTAGCAGTCTCTTTATAGTGTGGGAGCAGCTTAGAGAGACTGAATCAGATAGGAATTGACCTTATCCCCAGGGATTCCATGGAAAAACAAGGATTAAGAGCAGAGCTAGGAGAAGTTTCTTTTTAAAATTACTTTTCCCAGGATCCCCCAACAAGCACAGCCACTCCAAAAAGTAATTTTTTATTTTGTTGTTGTGTGCCTTCACGGCATTTCCAACTTATGGTGACCCTGACACAAACCTACTACAGGGCTTTCTGGAGCTGTGATGTGCCCAAGGGTTTCAGTGGGTTTCCATGGCCAAAGAGGGAATCAAACCTTTGTCCCCAGGGTCTAACACTCAAACCAGTATCCCATACTGCCTCTGGTAAAAAGTGGGAGTGTGCATTTTTTATTTTTGTTGTTGATGAAGATAACACTCTCTGTCTCCTGTATGTGTTCTAATTGTTATTGAGGTTTCATTATATATTCACATGGTTTACTTTATTCATGCTGGAAATCCATTTGGAGAATTAGCAGCGTTTTCAACCAACAGAAGTACCCAGTTTTGCTTCACTTCAGGCCAGCTTTCTGACCCCACCCTCAGCCCACCACCGTTTTTCACCACAGTACTCATACAGTATCAGTATCAAACCCAGTACCAGATTTGCCTGGGTCAAGAAACCACCAGGCCCTTTTCATGGCTCTTAACTTCCACTTTTCTTTTTCTCTTCTCCCCTTTTCACTTCATTTTTTTTTTTTTGGGTGGTCTTTCTTTTTCTCCCCTCAGATTCTTCCTCTTCTAACCTCTTCTTCCTGTTCTTACCAGGAGTTTCTCTCTCTGTCTCTCCTTCACTCCCTCCCATGCCCACACAATCTCTTTCCTGAGTTGCCATATTCTAGTTTGCCAAATCAAAGCACCTACCTATTGTACAGTGGCACCTTGACTTTCACGAGGTTCAAGGTGCAGATCCCTTGCAAAAGTAAAAAAACAGACAAACCTGAGAATAACTCCCCCTCCCATTCCCTGCTCCCCTGCTCCATGTTACAGCCTGTTGCCCATGTGCCCTGCCTTCTTTCTGCCTGCATGTGCCTCAGAAGGCAAATAGAGGGGGAAACACTCCCTCTCCATTTGGCTTCCTTTCACCCACGCGCTGTACCTTCTTTCTGCGTACATGAGCGACAGGAAAGTGAATCCACTCCATTTGACTGCCTGTCACCCACACGCTCTGCCTTCTTTCTGCCCACAAGGGTGACAGGCAAGAGAAAGGAGGGTCATTTTATTTGCTTGCCTGTTGCCCGTACTCTCTGCCTTTATACCTGGGCAAAGGGCTAGAGAATGGGAGGGGGAGAATGGGAGGAGGCAAATGGGGACCTCGCAAATAATCAAATTTGCAAAGGCCAAACCCATGAATGTGGAAAGAGAACTGTATATTGTTTGCTTATTGTTCAAATCATGTGGTAGGTCATGATAGGACCAAACAGTTCACACACATCCGTAGACACACACAACTGATTTCCCGTTTAGAAGCTTTATAGATAGGGATTAGGATTTTCTTTTCTTCTTTGCTGAGGTGCCCCATCTGCAGGCCAGGGTGTTTTGAATACCCTCTTGGCTCCTCTTCTTCATTACCTTTTTTTTCCTTACAGGGCTCCTATGACTTAAACAATGGCAGAAGATGCAGACATTCAACATGTATAGCTTTCTCAAGAATGAGAGATGAGCGTACAGTGACCCTTCCACTTTCAGAAGGGTTTGGGGTGCAGAACCCTCACAAAAGTGGAAAAAACAAAAATACCCCCCCCACACACACACCATTCCTCTCACATTCCCTTCTGGGTCTCCCATTCCCTTGCCTTTTACTAGTTCTCAGTGCCAGGGCCAGAGGCAAGGAAATGGGAGGGAGGGGAGTGCTGGAGGGGAGACCGAAGGCATGTGTTTGCCTCCCTCACATTGCCTTTTACCCAGGCACGCTGGCCTTCCTTTTCCACACGCAGCAAAATGCAAGGGCATGGGAGGAGGAGAATTGGGGGGGGGGGAGGCACTCACACACCTGACAAATAATCATATTCGCAAAGGTCAAACCAGTGAGTATGGATCATTGACTAAACACACTGAAAAACAACAGCAAACTAATTTCTTGCAAAATAGTTGGGCAAAACAGCTGCATATCTTGGCCTCTACAAAGGGTAGAGACATAAGGTATATGTATACTACACTTTTACTAATTTTATATAACTTCAGTCATCATGGAATTATGGAATTTGTCCTTTGATCAGGTCCTTTAGACTTCCAGCTAGATACTCTGAACTACAGTTTTCAAGATACCTTGAGTGCTGTTTTTAGCGCAGAACTCAATTATTTTTGTCTTGGTACTTTTTAGGCAGTTCACCAAAGTACAAGTCTCAAGGTTTCTTAAGATGGAGTGTGCGCACATCTGGAATTAGGAACAGGCAAGGTTCACCAGGCAACTGAGTTATACAAAAACAACATCTGAAAATGAGACAACTCAAGGATTTAAATAGCCTGGTCCTCTGGTAATCCCAAATCAAAACAGACTGAAGGCATTTGGACCACACCTGAAGATTCCTACTTCTGAGGAACTTGAGCCTGCCATCTAGTGGTCTCATCAATCCATGTTACGCAACATCTCAGTGTGGTACTTTGGCCTGTCACACTTCTGGAGCACCACAGGCACTACATACTGATTTTAAATAAGGAAAATCAATTAACACATTTAAACACATTAAATAAACCTGAGATGCATGCCTCAGGATTCCCTTACTAGACATGACAAATTTCATGTGCTTACTTTTCACAATTTTGAATATAATGGAGAAATATGGACTCACATACATTTATTATTGATCAAATTTATTTATTTACTCCCTGAAAAGAAAGATTGTAATGCACCTTTCCCTGCTTAATTCTGAAGCAGTAACCTCTGGCAAGATTACTTTTTGGGATCAGAGCTCCCAGAATCCTTCAGCCAGTATGGCTACTGGCAAACAGTGGGAGTTGTAGTCCAACAAGGTAATGTTCCGAAGCTCTGCTATGCAATTGTCACTCTAGAATAAAATCTTCTCAGCAAGCCACATCCCTTAGGACCAAATTAGCTGTAATGGATAATGTTTAAATACAGACATGTCTCAATAATGCAGAAATTGGGCATTGGGGATTTTTTTTAAAGCAAAATCCTGTCAGGGATTCCAGGCAGGGAACCCTGGGAAAATGATCAGCCCACTGCAAAGATGTTGCATCATGCCCCAGCTGTGGGTAATTGCAAGGTTGCATAAGAAACGGGTCGTGTGCAGATGGTAGAGGGAGGTGTGCAAACCCCTACCTGATTGGTTGTAGATGTGTATATAACAAAGCAACGCCAGTATATATATTTGTCTGTTGACCAAACCTGGTGCCTGGTGCAAGCTTTTGTCCGTCTGTCCTATGTTTTGTATATAACGGAACTTTGCTGCAAGATAAAGTGCCTCCTGTTTTGGAAGAAACTCCTCCGTGTGTGAGTATCCTTACTGGGGAACAAGGCTGCTGCTGTTGGCTTGCTGTACTCTGGTTTTTCGGCTGCGTTTCTGTGGGGCTGAAACTCCTATCATCCCCAACAAATCCTCCCTCTAGTGTGGTTTACCCTGTGTGGCACAGCATGGATCCCTGAATATGCAGGGGTGTAGAAGAAAAAAGCAGAAAAAAGAGCACACCTTTTTTAATGTGAATAGTACCCCATATCCATTTGGGATTCCTGCCACCATGTAGCCTTTGTTCAGAGCTGCTACAAAACAAGTGTAACATTTCAAAAAGTACACAAATGGTTCAGATTTGAAACAGCATAATGACAGGAAAAGAAGTTAGCCCACAGGGTTATTTGAACTCGTTTAGAAGTCTTGGAGGACAGGCATCAAGGAAGGGGAGAAGAGGTAATACTTGACAATCTATCTGACAGATTAATGGAATGTAAAAGTTACAACAGCAGTTAAAGAGTGTACATACATCTCAAACTAGATATAACTTCTAAGCCTAAAGGAATAGAACAGGCAAGGCAGCAGCTGAGATCCAAGAGTGGTTAAGTCAATGAAATGCAAATTGTACTTCTATATCAGACTGATTGTATTTCTATGGCCATATCACACTGTCCATCTGTAAGTCTGGTTCAAGAAAAAAAAAATACAAATTCAGTAACTAAACTATTTTACCAGTAAGTCACTTTTCTCTTGCTCTTTTCAAGTTGTGTCTCAACTTTCACATATAAATAGGTGTTTGGGCTATATTCGGGAGGCACTGGGTAGCAGCTTTTTCTTTCTCCGCAGAACCTGACTTTTTGATGCCACAAGCATTCTCACCCAAATCTCCAGAGGTACAGTGCTATCAAGGCCAGCATGACCCATTTTGATCCTTTTTGCTGGACAAGATTATGTCTTTCTCAATCCACGTACAGAAGCTGAATGTGGTGGAGGTTGGTTTTCACATCAAATTTGATGTGGGATAACATCTTCCACCACATCTGAGTCAGGAGGCTAGCCTAGGAGGATCTGAATGGGTTGCATGGCATACCTAGGTCTGCCCTCTAACAGTGGGGCACAGCCAGATAATTCATAATGAACAGCAGGGGAGCTCCCACTTCTGTTCTCCAGTATATGTTGGCTGATGCAGTCATCTCCTTCTGTGTAACTGTAGGGCCAGCTCTGGATGCAGTTGCCAAATGCTGCTAAATCAAATTGATGACACTTGACCTTTTTGTAGAAATTCTGATCCGTGACCTCAATCACCTCCTACATCAATCCCATAAAAACTGAGCAAGAACCATGGTATGTTTGTTAATGCCTCATCGGTTCAGTGCTGAGGATAGCTTGGTTCACTTCCTTCAGACTGTCTTTAGACACTGTATGACTCACTCTCCTTAGCAATGAGATGAGTTTGTGGTGCTCTGTAGCCCACAGGGTGAGGTGAGCTCATTTGTAGCTGTGGTGTGCTCAGCTAGGATACTGCAAAGAAATAGGCCACAAATAACATCTACTTTCCTGGATTTTATTGCTGGCTTCCTAGGGATCCTTCCTTTGTAATCATTGTTTTGGGGGAACCTACTTTTGCTGCTAAAGAGGATGGATAAATGATGCTGAAGGAAGGACAGAGGGCCTGATGCTACTGGAAGATAAAGATGGACTAGAAAACAGATCAGGGATCCCAGCACCAGTGTGTGAGACCCCCATAATGGACTAGGATCTTGGCATGAAATGTGATGTTTACTTCCTAAACAAACATAAAAAGAGTTTTTCTGGCTATAAAAGATCCATCTTATCCATCATTTTGTTCACTCAAGCAGGATATATTCATCAAGTTTTGAAAACAGAGCTGGAAAACAACATTTGTTAGTTCCAAATTCCTGGTTTTCAGAATAAGACTTCTTCTGGATTGAAAGCAAAGGACCTCTGACCTGTGGTCTGGTGGTGGATTGCTGTGCTCTTGTATCCAGCTCATGAGCCACACCCCATTCTTCCTCCATCTGCCTTCTCAGACCATGCAACCCCCTCCTCCAATGCCACATGGGGATCACCATTCATATGGCAATAATGTACATTCCAAATCTCCTCTCATCAGCTCTGGCTCCCCATCCTCCATTCTGTTGCAGATTTCCATTTCATCCTCTTGTACTCTAAACATGGTGATGAACATGAGTAAAATGTCCACCCATCCCTTCCATTATCACTACTGTATTTCAGTGAAATACACAGAACGTTCTTCTGCTTCAGTTATAACGAAATAATGGAATGCAAGGGGATGGAAGTACGCAAATGCCCTTTCTATAAATTTAATGAGTTTGTGACTTTGTTGTTGTTGTTGTTGTTGTTGTTGTTGTTGTTGTTGCCATTGTCTCTGAATAAACCAGATGGAAGAGAGAAAAAGATTAAATGAACTGGGTATGGTGAAAGATGGAGGGACCCATATGTTAAGGCAAAGGACCAATTGCTTCCCTCATGATGGTGCCCTCAGCAATAGCAGAGTTTTTATTTTCACTCTGTACACGATTTTATAAGGTCAGCCAGCACAGTATTACCTGACTCCTGACTACAAATGCACTTACAGCTCTGCTTTCTTATGAAGCTAATTGTCACATCCATAATACCACTCTTCCCATGATCACAGTGGAGTATGGATATGCTACCTTTTGGACTAATGGATTTCATTCCATTGTTTCTTAGTTAAACTTTTTAAACATCTTTAGGTAAAAAGCCCATACCCTGCAAGTTTTCCGATTTGGCAGGAACAGTCCCAGTAAATCTTCTGTTGTCCCACTTTTTCAACTGTTTTTAAAATGTCCTCATTTCTCTTTCCTCCTTCCAGTTTCTCCCTTCATCCTCAGCTTACTTTCATTGGTATAAACTGAGTTCAAAGTGCAAGAGTAGTTTGTAGTCAATTAATTCAGTGGTGGGAAAAAAGAGGAGGAAACGGGATCTTTCCATTCCTAGTAGGCTGAGGCAAAAGCAAACTTCTGTGGCCTCTCCTCACTATTAGATTTCCCCTCATTAGTAAATTTTGCTATCTTGAGGACACTCTGACTTTGCTTGATTACATGTGTCCTGGTTTTCATCTGTGAAATGTTGGAAGGTATGATAGTCTTCTTATGAAACATTCTCATCCATTCTTTTGCTGAAGCTGTCTTATCACAGTGTCTGTGGTGAACAATAACCTGTTCACTTTTTTCCTCCCATTTTCCATCCATCTATGTTAGCTTTAAGATTTAGGCCATTTCCACACTAGACTTTTGTAGTGCTTTTTTTTAAAAGCACTTTTATAGTGCTTTTATAGTGCTATTATCCCACTTTCAACATCCTATGGAATCTGGGGTTTGCAGTTTAGGGAGAGGCCTTTGGGGCCCCTCCCTAAACCGCAAACTCCAGGATTCCATAGGGTGGTGAAAGTGGGATAATAGCACTATAACAGTCTAGTGAGGAAATGACCTCAGTTTAACGTGGCAAGAGGTTTAACATAGTGCCCTTAATGTAAAGCAGTTAACAGGTGTTTCTTCTCACTCTTTTCCTTTTTTTCTTTCAACAAAAGAGGTCCCATTTTCACAAATGGGGTAAACCTGCATTTGAATTGTACCCCATCATACCACAGCTATGTACAGCATTTTCTTTCTCGTATATGGGAAATTAGCATGTCAAGCATAGCATGCTTTCCCCTGAAACCCCGGTTTCCATATCAAGGCTGTTTTATTTAATTTGCATGGGAGAGCAGTCACAGATGTGAATCCCCCCTAGACCTGCAGTCGGTAGTGATAAAGCCCAGACACAGGAGTCTCACCACTTCCAGAAGAAACAGTCCAGAACCTTGCAGAACTCTGTTTATATCCTATGACATGATATATTACCCTAACCACTGAAAATAATATTCTTCCGTCAGATCAGGAAGCAATTACCATATCAGGAAAACAAGACCACAAGATTGCCTGAACTAGACCTTTGTTTCATCAAAAGGCCAGTACAGAAATAATTGCTCCTGCATTTCTAACACCACTAATGTAGGGCTTAGAAGAGAAGCCTGGGACAAAGAGATGGCACAATGCACAGCACCTCTCTGCACCCACAGACCACCCTTCTCTAATATCTCGGCCTTCGATTTGTGTAAGGACAACACATCCCATCATCCCCAGCCAGCATCGTCCCACCCTCACTGAGGTGAGTGGGATTACTGCAGTAACTCGGATGGCTGATGTGCTCTCCTCAACAGTTGTGTGCTGTTCTTTTCAGTTTGGCTAAAAAACAAAGTATGTTTTTTCAAGCAAGCATTAATTTTAATGGCAGTCTGTTTCAAGCAGGCATCCCGGGTGGGGAGGGAATCCTATTTGTGCACACTGATAAAGCTGCAGCATGATGATAGGAGCATATAGGTCAGCTGCCCTGGGTATAATCTGAGCTCCCATCAGAGTACAAAATGAGGACAGGAAATGATGGTGTTGCTAGCGACACAAACAAAAATAGCAAACGTTTCTTCTTTTTCTTGATTTGAAACAGATAAAATATGACATATACACATGCTCAGAAGTGTCATTCTGGCCAAACTAAGGATTTATGGAAACAGTGGAATTATACAGGCAATGTTTTCTAAGGAGAGCAACAACCTTTAAGATATCTTTTTTATGTCATGCAAGAGGTAAGTTGCAGATCAAAATCCCTTGATCATGACCAATATTGACCCCTATCTACTGCCTATCATTTTGAAGATACATATTTTTATTAATCACTAAGGTTATTAACTGTTACCTGACTTTCCGTGGTATACTAGCTTATTCTTTCCAAAGCCACTGACCGAGTTGCTATGATACCGTGGGGTGTTAACTAATAGTCTAAATTATGATGGGAAGAGAGCAGCCATCAAAGAACATTAAGAGCTGACACAACTGCTCTGAGAGAAGAATGTTAGGTAGACTGAAGATTAGACTTCGTAAGACCTATAGACAGAATAGCTTATATGCTGTAAAAAAGAAATGTAGTGCACTGTGGAGGCAGGAAAGGGACAAGAGAAATAGGGTAACTCTAAAAGTTGCATATATTGTATATAGGGACTGAGACAAAGCTTTTGAAAGTATAGTTGATGGGAAGGCAAGGTTGACATACAGAGAATTGAGGGCAGAGGGCTTTTTTTTTTAAAGGATGGCCTTCACATTTTGATTACAAATAGCTAGATAAGTATTCGCCTGAAACTCCTATGTTGAAAGAGTAGTTATAAGGTACACTATTGTATATCATTATTATTAAGCACCTTCAGCAATATTTTCATGACCACATATCAAGTCTACATAACAATTTAGGCCATTTCCACACTACATTGTTACAGTGCTATTATTCCACTTTCAACATCCTGTGGAATCCTGGGGTTTGCAGTTTAGGGAGGGGCCTTTAGAATTCTCAGCCAGTGAGCTCTTTGGTCTCAGTAAACTGCAAACCCCAGAATTCCACAGGATGTTGAAAGTGGAATAATAGCACTATAACAGGGTGTGCAGAAATGGCCTTAGTTTGGGAAAAAGGTACTTTCACTTTCTCCTTCACTGAGTTTTTAAAACATAAGTTCTTTACATCCTGAACAAGAAGAAATGAGTGCAATTGGTAAATTCTTTAAAAGACCCTGCAACAGCTATTTGTAGCATAGAGAGAGTCTGCCTGTGAAGCAGATGGTTAAGACATGAAACCTCTCAAACATAGATCTGGCAACTATAATTCAGCACTAATTCAACACCCTAGCTCAATACATAAGATTCAAACCCATACTCTCAATAATTAAGCATTCAAAACCCAAGATGGAAATGAATGAATTCCAGACACATTTAACTATTTTTGCGTTTCAGTGGAAGAGAGAGTTCTTTCCATTCCAGATATGAAGGTATTTGTTAATTCTGGTAAAGCCCCATTTTAAAAAAATAAAAATAAAAACTGAATTAAAATTTCTCCATCAATAATGACATTACTAAGTGATATCAAAAGTAATAGCAATAAAAGATAGTGGTCAATAATAGCTATAATTATGAATTGAGATTCTATTCCAGTTGAAAGTATTGCTGCAGCTGCAGCAAAGAAAACAACAACAAATCAAATCTGCCCTGTACAATTCGCTCACTGGAGTAACCCATGGCAGTCTATTGTACCTAAATAGTGCATACACGGTTCCATAGACTCTAGGCATCTGCACAGCTTTCTACCAGATGGAATTCTGAAAGCATCATTTCTAATGAATGAAGAACTTGTTGCTAGGATATTGGTTTTCTCTGTGCTGTCAGACCAATCCTTCAATAAGCATCTCTATGATCTGTTCTCTTCCCTGTTCTGTTCCCTGATCTGTTCCCATGAAAAGAGGTCAATCATTGCTCATTAAAAACCTTTCACCTAGCAGACAACTTATTTCTTTAGGCTAGTATTTCCCAGAGTTCTGTTTAAAGAATCCTTTATTTTTAGGTCCTTTCTAAATGGACATGGTGCCTTGGCATGGGGATAGGAGAGGAGCGGGACTGCGACGATGCTTCTGCATGACGGCATTGCTTTCCTGCTCTTTTCCTATCACCAGCCAGCACAATGCCAGGGTAAATCAGTGACGGAGTTTCTCCGTCACTGACCCCCAGTCGCGCAATGCTCCCACACTTACTTGCCATGCAGAAAGGCCAGAAGCGTGATGGAGGTACTTCCTGCCCCAGTGCAGCATGGGAAAAAGCCCAGCTATGCTGCAGAAGGAAGAGGCACGCCTCTCGCACTCTCTTTCACAGGGAGCTGGTCTGGTGCAGAGAGGAGCATTCGTGTTGTGCTCCCTTCCTGACTAGATTGGTTTTGTAGTTCCAGCCTAATAAGGCACCCTGACATCAACACTTAGCCACAAGTCCACCCTTTAAACACAACCTTTGCGTCAAAAGACTAGGGTCTTAAAAGTCCTCTCAGAACTAAATAGCTTATTTAAGGTAGCATGTTCTTGTTGGTTACTAGTGACTTTAGACCACTCGGGCTGACTCAGTAGTTATAAAAAAAACTGTATCCTTTATTGTAGTAACATTAGAAATACAGCATCTTGTCAAGGTTCAGTTCTCTGTATCTTTTTCTTAGATGCTTAAACACAACCCAGCGATCTCTCTGGCCAGGATCTCGCTGAAGACTCTCCTTTCAAACAGAATCTCTGCCTTATATATAATTCCTCTTGTCCATAATCCCCTCTCATGCACACCACTGTGCTGGGTTTTACTCTTTAGGTACTACTCCTATTGCCTAGCCACCCACCATCAAGTTTCAATTGCATTTCAAATAGCTGATCTCCAAAGCAACTTCGTCACAGTATGTTTGACCGTTTGGGACAAAATATGTGGCAAAATATGTCCCACATTGCCCCATCTTGCCATGGGGGCTTTTCTCGTTTCACAGGTCTGAACCTGTGTAAGCCCATTTCCCCCCATGCATTTAAAACCTTACATGGAATGGAAGAGGACTGCATGAAGGAATCTGGGACAGTGAAATGGCAATTAGGACAACTTCTGCACCAGCATGCCCCTACCACTTCCTTGCACCTCAAAATAGGATATAAATATGAGATATGGGCAGACAAATGAGCACCCAACTAGCCAAAAGCATCCAACTAATATTCATTAGGTTAGGTATATTACTGAAATGGAAACTAGAACAGGAACATCTGATGAGATTTACAGAATACATCAGCTCCTGGGCATGCAATGTATATATGATTGCACTGACATTTAAGCCTATGTTTTGAGATGCGAATGTGTTTTTACACACATGTGCAGCATGAGATGTTAAACAATTAGGCCATTTCTGCACTACACTGTTATAGCACAATTATTCCACTTTCAACATCCTCTGGAATCCTGTGGTTTGCAGTTTAGGGAGGGCCCTTTGAGGTCCCTCCCTAAACTGTAAACCCCAGGATTCCATAGGATGTTGAAAGCGGAATAATAGCGGTATAACAGTCTAGTGCGGAAATAGCCTTAGTGGCCCCTACGTTAGAGATGGGTCTGGTTTGTGCACTTGTCTGTCTAATTGTTAAAGTTGGTGGGCAGCTCCTTTTTTCCCATGTTTCCCCTATGGGCCACACCACCACCCCAGCATGACTGATAGTGGCATCACTTCACTTGGAAAATTGGTGGGTGGGTGGTGATTTGGGTGGGTTTGGGATATTTTTATGGCCCAAAAATTGGCCAATTTTTTTTTTTTTTTGGGAAGGCTTCAGGGTTCTCCTGCAGGGCTGCAATGGAGAACTAAATTGGTTTCATGGGCTACATTTTCCCTTCCTGTCCTACAGGGGAAAGTTTCAAAATGTATTACAACAATAGATGGGAACAAGTCCCACTTCAGGAAGTGGGAGTTAGGACCTTGGCCTTATGCCCCCAGCTTCACTGACTGGAGTTTTTGACCAGAAATTGAAGTTTTTGAAGTATTCCGAACAAGCATATTAAAAATGAAATCACAGTATCAATGGAATTGGGCAGCCATCCCAGTTTCCTTCAGCTGAAAAAAAGGATTGCTCATTTCTCACACACATACATTCACACACACATGCACACAGACACACACACACAGATACACACAAACACATGTGTATGCATATGTGTGTGCACGTGCAAACATACACAAACATGCCTTTGGATGCTAAATACATACGCATGTCTCTCCAGCTACAATTTGTTTCCACATTAATTTCTTATCTCAAATAACTAGTCCAAAACTTTACGGGGCCTTAAGATACAACCCAGGTAGTAAAGTTAGGCAGGGTTATCCAATTTCAATACAGCTAATTACAGATTGATCAATTTGAAATTTTTTTGCTCCCTTAAAACTATGAGTACATTAATTATAGTAGACAGATATGTACAGCCTCAGTGGAATTTGGAACTGCAGAGTACATTTATTTTAGTATAACACATGCCAATAAATGCAGAGGGAAAGCTCTGTAGTAGAAAGTTTTAAATAAATGCCTCTGCAGTTTTTGAAAGGTTATTTGTTATATTTTTTCCCCCCTCAGCTGTAGCTAAAGGCAGGATGACAAGTCGGCACTAAAGCTTACGCACACAACGTCCCATCTGTAGAAATAATTTTGGCTACCAATCATTATTTAGTGGCAGTGCTGATCATCAGCAGAAATAAGAAACCTTTACATTGTATTCAGCATAGTTTCATGAGTGACACAGTGAACAAAGTATACTATCAAAAACGACATGAAGATTAATTGAAGCCCTTTGGCCATGAAAACGTTGAAGCAAGAAAACCAATCAAACAGAACAGAAGGTTTCAGGAGCCAAAGATTCCGTTGTAACCTTGCCATTAGAGATGTGTTTAGCAACCACAAGAACAACAAAAACAACCAATTTTGAAAACTGGCCTCATCTTCCCAAAATTATTTTGGCTCACCTCAAAAGTCAAACAAATTGTGTATCGGGTTTAGCTGGGCTCTGCAAATTCACCACAAATTTCAATTTTGTTCAAATTCTGTAGTGTCTCTGTTTCCATAGCAGCAAGTAGCTTCTTGCCAAGGGAACTCATGCAGAAAACCTTTCAAAGGAAACACTCTTGCCACTTTCATGTAAACAAAAGAAATTCTATTTAGACCTAGGAGAGCTGCTGACAATCTGAAGGTACAATTCTATACTTCAGGAGTGGGGAACCTTTGGCCATCTGAATGTTTTGGCCTGCAGTTCTTACAATCCCTTAGCATTGTCCATGCTGGGTGAGGTCCTGAGGCCCTGGAAACTTGTCCCACCAGCACAAATGAGGGCTACGGAGGCTCCCTGGAATTATGAAGAACTTTCCTGGAGAGTCCCCCTGAGAAGAGTGGCATAGATCTCTGAAGGTATGGCAGGGTTAGGCCATATTGTTCCCAGATCATGGCAAGTTATATAAAATTATGGAAGAGATTTACAACCATTCTACCCAGGACAAGGAGGATATCAATCATGAAGAACAGTGAAGCATTTCCCTCATTCATTTCCTTATGAAGCTCTCCTGCAAGAGTATCAAGACATGGATTTTGGGGGTACTCCTAAGAGGTTGCAAACTACTCAGACTACTGGTCTGTGTGGTCCTGCAAAGATCTTCATATAACTGCGACACTGCTGCCTCCAAACAGTTCAAGTCCCTCCTGAAGAAATGCCCTCCCTTCTGGCTGCAGTGAGGACCACATTTACTAGCCAGATATCTGGAAGTAACAATGTCTGATTCACACTCTTGTAGAGCATGGAGGGTAGGACTTAATGAGGAAAGAAAGTACACCTATATGAGACATTTCAGAAGGAAGCACTGTGGTGTTCAGAAGGGCTTACTCCCAGGTAAGTAGCTATAAGGTTACAATCTGAACACTCTATACTAAATTCAAGAATGTGTTAATATACATTGAAGATCACTTTCTTTTTTCCAGGAACATGAGAACACTGCAGGGACAATTTCATCTACTATCTTCTATGGTCATCTGAAAGATAGCCAGCTTTAAAACAACCATCACCTAACACTGTGTCTCTACCTTTAGCAACACCTTGATCAGCCTTCAGGGATAGGAATCACTTGTCCCTCCAGATACTGTTAGACTTCAAGCCTAGCAGCCTTAGCCAGCATAGTCAATGGTGAAAAATGCTGGACATTGCTGTTAAGAGTTGCCAAGTGAAATAAGGGGCAGGGCTGCCGTCCCATTAATGGCTGTATAGACTAGGGAATTTCAGCAATGTCACACAAGCCACACCTGCTGAAATTTCTTCCTTGCTGCAACAATTTGTCTCTTATTTCACCTGGCAATTCTAGTTGCAATCCAACAATCTGTGATGTGCTGCTTTTGGACCACAACCCTGTGTAGCCTTAAGTCTACACTGTGGAATTTAAGGCCAGATATTTTGCTAGTTAACCATCAATCATACTGCACATTCAATGGAAGTGTGAAGGAGTCCAATGTGTATGCGTGTGTGTGTGTGTGGGGGGCATATCCATAAACCTCACAGGCAAACAGGAACCCCGGGGCACCTCTGTATCTTTATGGGGCCTCTTCAATGCTTCTTTTACACAACTGATGTTTCCATGTCACCTATCAAAGACAGAGAGGCAGGGCTGGGAAAAAAGCTGGCAGTATGAAACCCAGTTTTTCTATTTCTCAGACCATTTGGCTATCCCCCGATAATTTGGAGCCACAGAGGAGTAAAAGTGTGTTTTACAAATATACAAAATATGGTACTGATGAACTAAACATGCAATATACAGCATCTTTTCCCAATGTATGCAGAATATTATAATATCTGGGAGAGACTGTATTGGAAATTCACAAATCACATAGCTTGAAAGTCAAATAATAAAGGAAATAATCAATTTCATAAAATGTTACAATCTAGTCCCTGTAGCAGTTGCATAGAACAGAGAATACTCATTGAGGAGGCTTTTCTTTTGTTTGCAATATGAGTAAGATAAGCCACAGCTACTGAAATTATTGCCTTTGCATAGCTATTACAGGTACAGGAGAAATCCTCATTTCTACGTGGCCACCTTAAAGAGCTTAAAAGCTAACTTCTGTGAGCATTCAACACTGTTCCTCTTTGCTGGAATGCATTTGTTTCCCATTATGAATAAAATGTTTGTAACACAATTATATCATGACAAAATGGCTGTCAGAAGATACTTTATAATGCAAGCTTTGAGACATAATGGGAACATAAAATCTACCGTGTAGAACCAATAGGCCAAAGCTATCCAGGCGTGGTAGTCTCTCATTTGAGCGCATGTGTTTAATATAGGGATGTTTTTCATCTAAGCCATGCATTCCGCCCCCTGCCCCGAATGATAAATAACAAGCCATAAATGCCTAAATAAATAAATAAAACCAGAATATGTACTTTTATCTCTGGGATTGGATACAATAATTAGATGACATCCAGCAGAACTCATGTAGCATTTTTGTCATTGATAAACTGCTTTTTGTCTTTTGCTTGTTTATTGTCACAATTATGGAGAGATACACGTGCATGTGCAGATCTCAGACCCCTGCAAAGAAGTGATCAGTCCCACCACAAGCAGAGTAAGTGCTCCACCATCAGTTCAAATGGCTGCATTCATCTTAGCGGCAGGTCTGTCAGCTTTCATTATGCCTTGCACTGAGTTCTATGGAACGATGGTACACTCTAATGGTCGACTTACCAACTACACCTATTCTTTCATCACGCTTCCTCCTAAACAACAGGAGGAAAATGCTGACTGAACAGATGGGGTTTAGCAATGTATGCCTATAAGCTGGTATTTCTCATGGCAAGCATAAGCTCCTAAAATTTAATTGATATTTATCAAATACCCCCTCCCACAGTTTTTCACATGGGAATTTATTTTGCCCATTCTCTTGTTCAAGAAGTTTAAAAAATCTATATGCCAGTTTCCCAAATATTTCTTGCTAATGCTTTTCTCTCTTGATTTTCGTCAAATGAATATTCATCTCAGCCATGTGCTCTGAGGAAAAGATCTGACAAATTAAAAGCAGTGAATGTTGGACTAGATCAAAGTTGAAACTGAAGCAGGGAACTAGACAATGGGGCTCATTTCCCATTTAAAGAACAAAAATTCTAGGCCAGCGTCCTTATTTGCAATTTTTATATTTAATGATGAGAGGTTTTATTTATTTATTTATTCATTTCCACTATCTTATCTAGTGGCTTAGTTAACCTACATTAGAAATCTAGGCTGAAATAAAAGTGCTCATTTAAACCTGCAAAAGGAACGAAAATCTCATTAAACAATATTCTCATCTCAGCTTCTTTTGGCCAAGTGATTTGGAATGCAAAAAACTGCTGTAATTAATGCGCTCAAAAATTGTTTCCTCATTAGTGCCGATGAAGGGCACGAGATCTAGGATAACACCTTTGTTATCTTTCTTTTCTATGCCCAAAAAGATGTTTTGAATAGTGCAGAAATTTTCTACCCAGTGAACTTAGGTGGGTCAACAAAAGCACACAAATAGGCTTTCAGTTTTCATGCAGTATTTGAACCCTAGTATCAGCAGAATTGAATATCACATTAATCGTGTATTCACATTTTGGTTAAAAGCCAGCATATAGCTAGGTGAGTTTAAATCAGTGAATATCAATGAGATTTTGACGCATGTGTCATTCTGAATAGGGCTGTGGCTATTAAACCTGTCTCATGGCAAATGTAGCTTTCACTTCATTACGTGAATATATGAAACCGTTCTCTGGATCAGTTACCTTGGACATTATTTCTTATCACTTCAGACAATTATATAATAACGGAAGGATACCTTGATGCTCTTTGTAAATCATCATGTTAACTACCCTTCCCTCACACTCTATGAATGTGAGCTTCCCTTGAAGATTACAGAACTGGGCTGAAACTGTAAATTGTGCTTGCTTTGTAGAGTTTCATTCAGACTATTTTGGCCTAGTTCCTAATCCTGATAAAGCTTCTGGTATTACCTTTAATACATCAGAGATCCATCCTGTGTCGTGATGCTCTTCTCTTTCTTTATCAATGCATTATTGCTCCACTGCCCTAAGTGATAATATCTAGATTAAAGGACATCCTTTTCAGTCTGGTGTTTGAGATTAAGTCAGTATCTTGAAAGGAATATTGATATATCAACTAGTGTCTTTCCTTCTATTTTTTTTAAAAAACAAGTTGGATAGTTCCACTTCATATTACAAACATTAACTGTGCATGTTAATAGAGCATTTTTGATTTTGTAACAATTTTACACTATTTCCAGACATCTTGATTTTTTTTCTCCAGTGTCTTCTGAATAATGCCAGCAGCATACTTACTATTTGAAACTGCTGGCCTTTCTTATCTGAGCTCTCCCTTCCTCTTTTTCTTTCTCACACGCATGCATTCATGTGCATGTATACTGTCATCTGTTCAAAAAAATCTTTGATGGAAGCAACCACAAAGTTTTTTTTTTAAAAAAATAATTAGATATCTCAGCAGATTTTGCATAGTTCTGCAATCTGATGGAGTTAATAGTAGGATTGTTTGTCTTTCCTCCTGTTTCCACAAGCAGAAGGAAGAAAATGGCACAAAGGGTAAATGAGAGTGATAAGAAGCAGAGACATCAAAAAGAAGCACATTTACTCCCAAGAAGATATTGGCATCTCATGAATCCTATGACTACCACCAGAAGGATAATATTTGTTAGATAACTTTCCTTAGAGAACCAGTGTGGTGTAGTAGTGTGAATGTTGGACTAAGACTCTGAGAGGTCAAAACTAGCATCCCTGCTCGATCATGGAAACCACTGAGTGTCACACTCTCTTAACCTCAGAGGAAGACAATGGCAAACCCTCTCTGAACAGATCTTGCCAAGAAAATCCTGTAATAGGTTTATCATAGTGTTGTCTTAAGTCAGAAATGACTTGAAGGCATACAACAACAACAACAACAACAACAACAACTCTCCTTGAAGCAAACAGACAGGCTGTCATAGAAGAGATTACTTTGGCTGTCTTATGGGATATCATTATAAAGAAGTGGTTTTGGGTTATATAACCTGGAAAGAGGAGCTGATGTTGATTTTTATTTTGAAATCATTTTAAAATTTGCAAATGGTTAGCAGTAGTTAGCATGGTGTATAAATGAGGTGTGTATCCACCTGTTATACTGCCATGATTGGGCTGCCAAGTGTAATGGAGGACAAGATTATGTGCATTTAATCATGACACAGAACGAAGTGGAAGCCATGTGGACCTCCAGATGTTGTTGAATTATAACTCCGCCAGCCTTAGCTGACATAGTCAATGGTAAGGAATGCTGGGATTTCAACCAGTGGATATTCTCACACTTGGGGCCTTTCCACACTACACTGTTATAGTGCTATTATTCCACTTTGGACATTCTGTGGAATTCTGGGGTTTGTAGTTTAGTGAGGCCAAAGAGCTCTCTGGCTGAGAATTTAAATGCCCCTCCCTAAACTGCAAACCCCAGGATGTTGAAAGTGGAATAATAGCATTTTAACAATGTAGAGTGGAAAGGCCCTTGGTGTAGAAGAAGCATTCCTCCCTAGCCAGTGAATTTAGATATATATTCTCAACATAAACAACCCCAGGATGATTGTACTACTGAGTAAGCTCCATATCACTTGTTCTTTACATGGGCCATATGACTGGAACTTTAGCTGCTGATTTCAGGGGAATCAGGACACTTTTTGCTTTTCTTTTAACCTGAACCCCTGACTAGCCATGGGAGGTTTCCAAGAGGTTTCACCATCACAATCTACACCAGTGATGCACAAAATATATATTCACAGCCTGTGATCCACATGTGGCCCTTGCAGGGCCCAGAACTCCACAAGCTATCCCACAGTCTATTCCAATTTTTCCCTTTTAAAAAGAGAGTGAAAGAGAGAACTGTGCACCAGGAAGCCTATTGGAAGCATAATTCTTCTGAAAACAAGCTCCATTCCCACCTCGTTTTGACTTCCTCCATACCTAACTCTTGGTGTTTAGGAAGCTAGAAGTGGACAATGGGCTACTTCTCGCTTCATAGGGTTGTGCAGCCTCCCTGGCACACTCTGTGGGCAAAATTGACCCCTGGATCCATAGAAGAAAAGGCAGCTTTTGACATAGGACATGTGTAAAGGCATGTTCATACAAGCAGCTCCTCCCACAAGATGGTGCTTTCCAAATAGGGCTGTACCGACTCAGGAAAAAAAAAATATGACCAATATAGGACCAAATATATGCCTAATTTCATCAGCAGCTGGCCACATAGGACCAGGAGCACACTAGGGACACAGGAAGCTATGTTGGGCCAATTTAGATCATTGGTCCATCTAGCCCAGTAATGACTACAACAGAAGTAGGAATTGTGCTACCTGAATGTGGCCACTAAGGCTACAAGTGTGCCCTTCCCATGACTAGGAAAAAGAAACAAAATACGGGCAACAAAATGGTGAATTGCAGCATCATAACCCCTGAGTACAAAAATGGCTTATTCTGGGCTCCTAGACATTTAGAATCCCTAATAGCCCTTTTTCAAAACCAAAAGTTGTTATCTTTCGACTGTTTAAAAAATGGTTGGCCCATAGACATCTAGGGGACTTGGAAATGAGATAGGCGCTACTCCTGTCTACACAGAGTGATAGCACCATTCTAGCGGTGGAGGTGGGGGGATCTTCCCTAGCTCTACCTTGAGATTCTGGGAATTGAAACTAGGATCTTCTCCATGCAAAGTATGAGTTCCAACATGGAGCTTCAGGACTTCTCCAGTGTTGGAAGGCTCTTTCTTGGGGGATTTTAGCCCAAGCATGGAGCCTTTTGAAGCAGTGAGGCCAACTTGCATAATGACATAGATGTGGAATGGAGTTCCATTATCCTGGAAGATGTAGTTACCTTTGTCAGTAATGGTGTGTCAAGAAAGGTGGAGGTGAGGGGAAGAAAGATGAAATAGATGGTTTCATCCAGAAAAGAAGTGGTGGCAGGCAACTGAAAAGAAGAATCGCTTTCTATGGTCCACCAAAAGACTCTGAATGCAGATATGAATGATGCACCATGAACAGTAAGGAGCCTGGAACTGCATCAAATGGGAGGAAGGGTAGGCTAAAATGAACTTCAAAAGCCCTGCAGCAAACAGAGGAAACAGCTTGGTTTAAGATAGAGTATATTGAAAGTTGGAGCTTTAAATCAAATGAACACTATAATCCTAGTATGGATCTGGTCTAAGTTAGTTTGTTGTCCACTGATTTGTGCTGTGAGAAGGCAGTTACAGTCAAAGGAAAGAAGAGCATCCTTTCCTTTTCTTTTAAAATGTTGCAGTCTTATACTTCCCCCTGCTCCTGTATGGTGTTCCCTCCAATCCACATGACACTACAAATAAGTTCTGTATTTGGATGACAAAGAAGCTCTAGAAATGGCACCTTCCTGAAATTCCATTGTGACAATGAAGATTACCAGAACGTTGAAGTCTGTGCACAGTATTATGCAATCATCCCTCCACATTTTCTAGGGTTAGGCATGCAGGACCCAAAAGTGGAAAAATCACAAATATAAAAATGTGGATGTGTGTGTCTATGGGAAGGGGACTGAGGTATAGTGGGGAGAACAAATACCAGGATCCAAAACAGGTCTGAAACAGGAGGCAGAAAGGTATGGGTCAGCATGGTGTCCTATATTTTCTCTTGTGCGCAAATCTCCTTCCTTGGGTGTGCTGGGGGCACTGGGAGAGGGTTTGTGCTGCTGAGAAATCAGGTTGCGAGCCATCCTTAGCTGAGCAGGCAGCAGCTGGTACAGGAGGAGGAGGAGGACCAGAACTAGGCTTTTAAGGTGCTGCACGGCCTGATTGGAGCTATCGAGAGGGAAGCACCTGGGGGGGGGGAGTGGTCAGGGGTTGGAGGAACTTGCAGATGATAAAATCCATGAAAGTCAAATGCTCAAATGTGGATGGGTGACTGTATCTCATAGTATTGTGATGTTTAATATGGTGCATAGACTGTAGCATTCTGAGAATCTTAACTTTCTTCTTCATTAAATAAAAACAACATTCTAGTCCCTATGAAAAAAGAAAAAAAAAGCAAGCTGGAAACATGAATACAACACCAAGTGAAATCTTAGAAATTTGGGTGTTAGGAGGTGTGAGCAAGATGACATGCTACTAGGGGTTATGGTCTAATGGTCTCCAGCATTCTTTCCTCTGCTTCACAGCTGAAAGGAAAAAAATATCTACTTTAACAGTGAGGATGTTCACAATGGCCATTCCTGATTTCTTTTCCAAACTGTGGGTGTAATTTCTGAGGGTTCAGGGCCAGTGTCTCCCTCTCCACTTAAAATGTTGCTCAACTGCATTCCCCACAGTTCCTGACTGTTGGCCATATCGGCTGGGATTCATGGAACCTAGAAACTAACATCCAGATCGCTCAAGGGGTCTAGCCCCTGGACTAAATCTATCAGTATTTACTCAGAAAGAAGTTCAATGGAACTTTCTTCTTAGTCAGCATGCTTCTGACCGTGTCTTTCAGATCAGAAACTGGGTAAGGGACATCCCTGCAGCATAGCATCCTTTTCTAATTTGCCATCATCAGGCTTGTTAACTCATCTCTCCAGTACCTTTCACCCTTCCATCTTCTGATGGAATGTTGCCTATTCTGCCTACTTCACCTTTGTGGTATATTGTTGTTAATTGCCATAAGGTTGGCTTTGACATATGGTGATCCTATGAACGGGAAAACTCTGTGTTTGAACTGCCCCACTCAAGTCTTTCAGATGTAGGGCTATGGCATTCTTAACTGAGTTTATCCACCTGTTGTGTGGTCTTCTTCTTTTCCTGCTACCTCTCACTGATTAAGCATTGTCATCTTTTATAATGAGTCAGATTGTCTCAAAATAAGTCCAATGTACAATAGCTTCAGTTACCTTTGCAATATCATTCACTTATATAATTTAAATGAATGGAGGGGAATGTGTGCAGAATGCATTGGACTGTAAACCCACTCAGCACTGTGAGGGGACTGTGGGAACCACTGGTGAGGAAATATGGGATCAGACAGACCTCACATTCCACACATCTATTATAGGCAATTTCCGCACTAGTCTGTTATAGTGCTATTATTCCACCTTCGACATCCTATGGAATGGATCCTATGAAATGGGCCTTTGAGGCCCTTCCCTAAACTGCAAACCCCAGGCTTCCATACAGTGTTGAAAGTGGAATAGTAGCACTATAACAGGCTAGTGCAAAAATGGCCAATCTCTACAACCAATGACAAAATTCTTACTGTTTTTGATGTGCATGGATTTTGTTATTATGAATCCATATGGCCTTCTTAAAATCAGCTTAATTACTACTCATATCATCCGGTGTTTATACCTCAAGGTGGCTTCACACACGGCATTGTTCACAAATGCACACAAGTGCTTTTCTGTGCATATTTGATAGTTGTTTGTCAAATGCGTATTCTGCAGCTATGGGTGGCAAGGGCCCAGAATCAACTGGGAATCAGCAAATGTGAATGCTGAATGACATTCGCATTTGCAGCACAATACAAAGCCTAGAAGGCAAGGGGGGAAAGGAAGACCATATTATAGGAAGGACTGATTCAACCCAGGAAGCTACCTTGCTTGATCTGTGCAGGACTGTTGAGGACCAGGGCTCACCGTTGATTCTCATTCATAGTGTCACTGTTAGTTGAAGCTGACATGTTGGCAAATAAAGACAACAAACTAACAAAGGTTATTTATTCAAAAGTAAATTGCACCACGGGTTCTTCAGTGTGGAAGCAGGGCTGCCACCCTGGGTGCAACCCAATTGCCACTACACTGTCATCAACAACTTCACTGGCATGTGGAAACAATTGTCAATTTTGGGAAGACAAGTAAGATCTATAAACCCTACAGTATAACGACAACTGAAAAAAGGTAGTTCAATAAGGATGACAGATTTATCCATTTCCACAATGCAGTCAGGTTTCTTCAGACTTTCGAAAATTCTCCAGGCTTGGTCCAGTCCAGACAACCGAGGTTCTCCTCATTCGAAGATCAACATCCCTAGTCTCCTCCTGCTTTGGGGAATTCCACCCCCCACTTCCACCTAGCAACAAGACCGTTTCGAAAACGTTTGGTTTAGCAATCTCGAGGTCTCTCTCCTTCTGGATGAAGAAAAAAAACAAACCGCACTGATTCCTACGTTACTTTTTTCTCCCCTGCCGTGAGTCCAGCGACCTCTGGTGGCCCATATGCGCGCCGCAGCCGTTCCGCTACCAGCCTCAGAGAAGCCATGTGGCGGATACGCGAGAAAGACCAGGGGGTGTCGGAAGAGATCGGGGAGATCTGAGAGAAGGGGGAAAAAGGCACAAGGCATAAAAAGGAGTAAATAAATCGTTGCGCAGCCTTGGGAAAAGGGTGGCTGCAAGGATCGGGACCGTCCCCGTCTTCCTTTTGGGGCGGGGGCGACGGGGGGGGGGTCCGCGAGAATATATTACTAGTAGCCCAGATTTGGCCGCCAACAGTCCAACCTAAAAGAAGATCGGGCAAATACAGAGACGCAATTTTCACGTCGAGGGGTTTCATCCCTCCGATCCCTACGCAGCAGTTGGTAAGCGGTTCGTTTATTTATTTCTTTTTCCTCCCTTTCCTGAGCATGGCTAGGAAGTCCGAAGACCTTAGGATTGGCGCAGCTGCTTCAGGGGATGGTTGTCAAGGGATGTCTATCTCCTGCAGGAGGAAAGTAGGGAAGCCGGGCGGACGGGGAAAGCCGAGACGACGAGGGCATCTCCGCCAGAGGGCATTACGCGCGGCGGATCTCCCCTCTCCCGTTTGTGGAGGCGGGGGGGATGCGTTGGCCGGGCGGCTGGCTTCGAGAGGCCGGCACGGAGCCAAAAGGCAAACTTTGCTCGGCCGGCCTGGCTGTTGCAGAGGGACTGGCGACGGTGCCGCTCCGTGCAATTGCCTCGCCGGGTGGGATGTGGATCGCGGTGCTCGGGGTGGAAAGGTTTCCCCCTCCGTTCCTCCCTGTTTCCTTAAACCCAAAGAGAGGCGAGCCCGGGGAGGCTGGGACTAGCCCGGGATGACGGGGAGCAGCGGCAGGAGCGACGGCGGGCGCGGGTGGCACTTCTGCTCTCTTCCCGGAGTTTGCAGGAGTTGCGCGTGCAAGGTAGGGACCCAGAGAGAGAGAGAGAGACGGAGGCGGTGGAGAGGAGAGCCCGGCGCTGGAGGGGCTTCATTGCAGCGCGCGGCGGCGCTCGGTGCAGTACGGGCGGCGGCGGCGGGAGCAGCGACTGCAAGACATCCAGAAGACGCCAGCCAGGCAGGCAGGCGGCCGGCAAGGGCTGCGTGCGCGGATCTGGCTTGCGGGTACAGGGATTTTTTGTTTTTTCCCTGCAGACGGGAGGGTTGTGCATGATGGCAACTTGGCGGGCAGCTCGGTGGTGGGGTCCGAGCTCAATCTGGCAGTGTGTGTATGTGGCAGGGAAGGGGGGGGGGCTTGATGCCAGGGAGGGTGGGGAGAAAGAGGTGGAGGAAGACGGAACGATGGCAGGAGAGGCCAGTGGAGGTGAGCGGCTTCTGCAGCTCGGGCTGCAGTGCCCTCTTTCTCTGGCCAAGAGAAGGGAAGAGGTTGGCAGTGGAGTAGAATGGTTTGGGATGAGCTCTTCCACCATCCAGAACGGGAACGTGTTTTTGAAAACAGACAAAACAGCCTCGCTTTGGCTTTTAGCGCATCTGCAGCTAAACTGATGTTCTTCCAATGCCAAGTCCGTCGTTCATGGTCTATCATGTTGTTAACCTGGCTCATTCTCGGCTACCAGGCCGCTGGAAAACGTGCACACGCAGAGGAACCTAGGCTCTTTTCCCCTGGCCCGAGTGCCTTCCATTCCTGGATGGAGCACTCCATCTTCCAGAGTTCCAGGCAGAGGAGAAGCAAGAGTTCGCTGCCTTTGAAGGGCTCCTTTCTTTTGTCACATCTGTATCTATTACCCTCCCTGCCTCAATCAAAGAATGGTGTGAAATATTTCCCTCCCGTCTAGAGTCATGACTGACTTCTTGGATCACACAGGCAAGCAGATAGGCTGGTTTCCAAGGCAAGCCAGTAGATCTTGCAAGCAGGTATTGCTGTGGTGCCTCCTCTACCAGCCCCAACCCCAGCCTGTGTCCCTTCCTGCCAAGTGTTTCCTTACAGGTCTTTAAAAGAAATAAGGGCTTTGCTTCACTGAAGACTGTTCTCTTTATTTGCGCCCTGAATTTCTCTAGTGATCTCATTTGTTGCTGACTTTTTTAAAAGGGAGTAAGACAAAAAGATAATTCCATGTATATATGTATATACAGGGAAACAGAGATTTAAAAAAAAGGAAGCATTCCCTACATATTTAGTTTTTACACACTTCAAATGGATATACCAGTAAGAACTATGGTTTTCTTACTTGCCTGATGGGTTTGCAGATCCGAGCTCAAACACACCTTTTCTATTAACACATCTATGGAAAGTAACTCAGTTACATAGTAACTGGTTGTAACCACAACTATTCCCAGTATGCTAGGCTTATCTAAACAATTCAAAATTTGCTTCTGTGCCCTTCATATGGAAAGATGTTTGCACAGCCTTAATTCTACATCTCGGTGATTTGGGATTGTTGGAATGGTTTGCATAACCCTAAATGGGATGGTAAGATAGCCTGATGGTTGATGTCTGACCTGCTTAACGTCTTAAGTTAACACTTAATGTGGATTTCTGCCTCTTATTTGCTGCAGCTCCAGAACAAAGGTGGCTGAGGTACACCCCTGCAAAGTCAGCTGGTTCTATTAATAGTTTGACTGGGAATGGACAATGGGATGCTCTCTGGTTTTATCATGATCAAAAATTGCTTCCTACTCTGCTTTTCCATGAATTTAGCCAGTCATTTTGGGTAAGTTACCACAAATATGTTTTTCTTAAAACTACTTTTACTGGGTTTATACATATTTACTATATAGTTTTTAAAACTATTTTTTTAAAAATGACACCATTTCAAAAAGTAATAAAGAGGAAACATCTTAATGCACACCTCGTATTAAGACATTGTGGGATATCATGTAATTACAGAATGTTGGATTTCGACAAATTGAGAATGAGGAGAAAGCCAATGTATGGCCCTCAATTTTCTCACTGATAAAATAGCGACAGTATTTTATCATCGTGAGGGAAATGTTCTGATCTCAAGTAAGATATGAATGGTAAACATTTGCCTTTTCTTTTTTTAAAAAATAACTGTTAATATTAAGATTGTTGTTGCTGTTATTTTTTTTTTTTAGTGCATCCAACCATATGATAGATATTAGAAAAGGATGTAAATTGATAAGGGCAGTCTGTGCCACTGAAGGTTAGGGTTCTAGGAAGTAAAGTAGATACACAAGTGACTTAATTATTTGCTTTTCCTGTTACTGTTGAACCAATCGCAAAGGGAATTAATGTATTACCCAGATGTGTGTGTTCCGTGTGTTTGAGTTGCATGCTTCAAGGCAGCAAAGCAGAGGTACACTTGTTCCTCCTTCACATGCTGCTTAGAGATGTCCTCACACATCTATTTCTTATGGCTTCCACGAATGGGCAAAGCAGTTACCAATTCCTCCATGCTATTGTTGCAAGCCCTAATGTGCATAATTTAACTCTTTGAGCATGTTTTACTTCTTGAATGTGTGACTATAATGGTTCTATTAAGGACACAGAGGGGGGCTTTCAGTGAAGTGAGGGTAGAATGTAGAATGTGATCACTTCCACCTCATATGGATCACTCTGTTTCAAGTTTGGCCTAGTTCCCTATTATGCTGAACCAAACTCAAAATGGATTTTACCCTCTTTCTCCTTACATTCCCCTGTTCTCCCTCGGGATACAGTTAGGTAATTTTAGACTTCTGAATTTAATGATCCTAAGGGAATCCTCCTTTTAAGATGGTAACATAGATTCGTTACTTTAAAATGTGGTAATCCATCCCTGCTGTGCATGAGCCCTCCCCCAGTTGAGCCTTTGACAACATCTTTGAAAAGGTAGAGAGCAACGCTGCATCTCACTGACACATGACACAGTCAAAAGGTTCAGCACTCCAGACAGTTTCTTTAAGTTGAGACTAATGGATTGGCTGTCCCTGCAAGCTTCCGTCTGCCACTGCGTGGGGGCATGACTACAAGCCTCATGGTCTCTAGCCTCCTGGTTTCTGCTGGCCAGTATCCCCATCTATTTTACTAAAGGTAAGGGATGGAGCTAACAAATATCACTTTCGGAATATAGCTCCCAGAGTCTCTCAGACAGCATGGCCAGTGGTTGTGTTGGTTTGCAGATTCTGGGAAGTATAATCCCAAAAGTGAATCCAGGCTCTGAAGGTGGGGAAATGGAAGAGGCAAAATATCTTGGGGAAGGTGGAATAAGTGTGGCCAGCTCTGTTATTAGGCGAAGTTGGTTTATCATCTCAGAGAGCAGATTGTAGGTATCTCGAAAGACTTCTTTATTCTTTTCATTATTGTATTTGTAGTGTTAATGAAGGAGGATAGGTATTTGTGGACTTTTGACACATGGGCCAAAATAACTTTGCTGTTGTTGTTGATATTTTTGTTGTTGTTGTGTACCTTCAAATTGTTTCTGACTTACGGCAACCTTAAGGCAAACTTATCATGAGGTTTTCATGGCAAAGTTTGTTGGAGGGGGTGCCTTTGCCTTCCTCTGAGGCTGAGATAGTGTGATTTCCCAAGGTCACCCAGTGGGTTTCCATAGGTTTCTATCCCAGCCTCAGAAATTCAAACCCTAGTTTCCAGAGTTGTAGTCCATTGCTCTAACCACTACACCGTGTGGGCTTTCTCAAAATAGCCTGGCTGGTCTTAACTATTGTGTACATTAAGCCTTTACTTGACTTAGGTGGGTGGCAGAGCTGGGGAAAGTTGCTTTTTGAGAAATGCAGAACCCAAACTCTAGTCAACAGGGTTAGGGGGTTAAGAGTTGTAATCCAAAAACTTGTCCAGGCAGAGGATCAGTGCCACATACTGCTCCAGTATAAGTACTAAAAATAGCTTGGGACTGTCCTAAAACAAGAGTCAAGCTAATTCTCTGTTTAGACACCATCACCACAGAGACTTCTTGAGTTCTTCTCTTGAACTGCCAAGCAGTTCAAATGATTTATGGATTGAGCAGGCAAGTGCTCACCCAGTCCCAGTTAAGCAGAGTCAGGCTGGTGCTCTGATACTCCAGGGATCACAAAGTCAGCATTGCTGCATAAATCACCTGAAATAAAGAATACCTGGAATACTTTTCAAGCTGTAGGTGAAGTAACATAAACACTGTTGTGACAGGGAACACTAAAATGAAAATGGATGCTTCTGAAGAACCTTTCCCTCCACTCAGAGATTAGGGAAATACAGTCATTGTTTTTCTTTTGAGGATAAATAAAACAGGGTTTTTTTTTGGGGGGGGGGTTATTTCTGAAACCATTAACATATTGAGTGGACCTGGACAAACTGCCATCTTGGAGGCTCAGTCCTCCATGTAGAATGTGGGGATAAAACTGGCCTGCCTTGTGGGACTGTTGAATGTCAATGTGAATCATTTCCAGACACATATGGAGTTTCCATTGTGTGATAAATATGAAGTGTTCTTTTTTAAAAAGCATTTTAGAGGCTCAGCATCATCACTGTCATTGTTATTAGCCTGCATTTTCCAGTACTGTTCCACTGGAAAAAAAAAATTACATCCTCTAATAGACATAAAATCCATTAGGTACTACCTCATTTCTGTGAGATACAATGAAGTATTTGGAAACATTTTGAGCAACTTAAGGTTGCTAGAGTCTTATTAGGTAACTTATAGTGAGAAATCCTTAGCATGTGTCTCTCTCTGATAGATTTTAGTTGAAATCTCAGTTTCAACAGCAACAAATTGTTAGAAGGTTCTGTTTTGAAAAGGCATTGTCATAATTTTCACCAGAGCTTAGCAGAAATCTTACGGTAAAGAAATCCACATGACAGTCAAGGCTGATCAAACAGCAGGGTGTGAGTGGCAAACAGATCGGATGTTTGGACCTCAGTATCTTGCATGCGAAAAACCCCAACATTTTTTTCGTTTCATCTGCTCCATCTTCCCTGGTTTTTCATCTGAGGAATCCACACCGACAACTGAAAGCAGAAAGAAACCCTGGCCATTAGTGTCTCATTAGAAACTCTTGGGAGGCCTCAGTGGAAAAAGAGCATCAAAGCTGGGAGGGCCTCCGATGAGATGCAGTGGGACCAAGAAGAAAGTCCAAGTAGCCTTGGCCCTGTTGGGTTGCTGGGGCAACTGTGATTTGTGCCAGTGGTGTTGCTTCTCTTGACTTAAAAGTAGCTTCTGGGCCTGGTTGCCTAGGTGACCATGGCACTTGTCTTCGTTCCTTCAAGGCAGAAAATCTTATCGTAGTTGAGGGAGCTGAGACAGAGAAGATACATAATAGGTGCAGAGGACCGAAAGAAAATAGTAGCCTAATAGTTTCTTCGTGACTCTCAAGACCATAGTGGACCAGGGCAAAGAGGGTGAGGTGACACCAGCCCAATATCACTTACTTAAGGCTGTTGTCAGTGGGACGGTGGAAGGTTTGGCTTAATCATAGGAATGTAAGCCTCATTCATACGGTACTGTGACTACAGACTTAAACTGGTTTCGTAGCCATTCCCTCTGCAAAATGAACCCTAGCGCTGTGTGAGAGGTTAGGAGTTGCTAGCAGAAGCTTTGTAGCGCCAAAATACAATTCCCAGCATTCTTTGGGGGGACTCAGAACACTGAAGCCTTCCTACGTATTTATAGCGTGAATTCTAGACTTCAAGCCCTTTTGTCTTGTACATCTTTGTTTTCTAGGGGCAAAGAAAGAGGGTGAAGTAGAGAGAGATTTTGAAATGTTATTACCAAGCACTTGGTTCCATGAACTCAGATAGGTATGCCAGCACATACCCTTTCAACCGGCCTAGTTTGACGGAAACAGTCCTAATTAATCCTCTCTCATCCCACTTTTTTCATCTGTTTTTAAAATGTTCCAGTTTCTTTCTGCTCCTCCCACTTTCCACTTTGATCCTCAGGTTACTTCAGTTGCTGCAGACTGAGTGTAAAGTGCAAAAGTAGTTTATGCTCCACTCTGCAGAGGGAAAGGAGAGGAAGGGGCAGAATCCTGCCCTTCTGAATCAACTCAGGCAAAAGCAAATTCTTGCAGTCTCTCCTGATTTGTCTGTTCATCCCCATTGATAACTTTTCCCATTGTGACCACACTTGCGTCCCAGTTTTCATCTGTGAAATGTTGGAAGGTATGCCAGCCTCAAGAACAGGTTTCTAGGTGATATGGGATTGGGTTTTTGAGTTCACTTGAGACCTGGTGGATTCTGGATTGTAACTCCAGTTCTAATTATTACCTCTAGCTGGTAGGCTGGATGGTGCAGAATTGAAGGACTCTATGCTTGAACACTTGAGCTCTCAGTTTTATTCCTCAGCACTTAACAGCTTATCCAATATTAAAGTAAAAGGTTTAACTAAATGTTCTCTCTTCTGAATCCATTCGGCTATTATGATTCTTAATACAGGTCAACATTTTCTTAATGATTTTAAACCTTATATCTTCTGTGTTCTACAACAGCGCTTTAAACATGAAGTGGAAATATGTGATTGATTCATGACATATGGATATGGTAAATGATGGACTGAATGCAGGCTTATCTCATTCTATAAAGTACTGAAACGAAGCTAGGAAAACTGTCCGTGTTTTATGATTCCAGATAAAGCTTTTTTTTCAATGAGCGGTAAGAAAGTGGGGTTTTTAAGTACTACACAAGCTCAGCAGAGAGTGGCAATCATTCTGCATTATGCCATTTGTCCGTAAGGTTTTTAGCAAGAGCAGTTTTTAAATAGGTAACATTGCCAGGCAGGTCCCCATAATCAGCTGCAGGGGTTGATTCCAAATTCACTGCAATGTTGGCTGTAGACTGTTCCAATGCTCAACTCTGTTCTCCGGCAATGCAGGGATGTGTGAAAGCATGCATAATATAGCAAACAAATTATGTGTTCATTTAGCTGCAGTTTAGTAACTAGCTTGTGAAATGTTTGGGGATTCCTCTGGAATGCCATATAGATCTTTGTAAGGCTCAGTCCAATAATTTTAAGCAGTGCTTTCAGGGTAGTTGCTTGACACCTATTGTGGCCATTTGTCACAACCAGGCACTTCTGTAATTACTTTTTGTTTTATGGTGTATTTTGTAAAAATAGTAAACTAAATTCCAATAGATTCTAAAGTACTTCAATATATGATTTTCTTAGTCATTGTAGAAGCCAAAGAGGTCTCTGGATTGCACTGAGTACTGTGCAGCTAAATTCTTTCCAAGCCGCTAGGATAGTCTTTATTGGAAATGAATCAATCCTCGAGAAAGTAGAGTTGTGACAGAGTATCTTGTAAATCTGAATTGTGGCTGTGTTTTTTAAAAATCATTTTTTGAATAACTGCTGATTTCCAGTTAAAACTTTAACACTGGAGAAATCTTCCCAATGTTATTTCGACCTTAGTTTAATATTGTAGCAGATCTGTGTAAAGTATTTCCACTCGCTGTTAAGAATCACTGATATATCTCTTTTTAGTGATTGTATTAAATGTGTCTCTTTTTCTCGTCATGAAGAGAGTCTGAAAATAATATGCAAACAGTATATAATATGAAGTTGTCAATAATTGTACATGTAGCAGGTGAAAGAAGGAGTTAAATGGCAGATAATCTGTCACTTGTGAAGCTTTGCCAGTTCATACCAGCCAGGGTAGGAATGGGGATAGTGGTTTAGGTGTTTTCCTTTTGGAATTTCCCTTCTCCCTCATTGGTTTTAAGGAGGAGAGATTAACTGCAATTGCAGCAGAGTGGCCTAGAGAGGCCCAGTCCTGGACCGTTTAGTGGAATAGAAGATCCTTCCATCTAGTAGAATCAAAGCTGTCTTAGACTGCAGAACAACTGTGGGCAATAGATCTGTGCTCTTGGAGCTTTCAATAAGTGTTGCTAGACCTTTCAAGGTAGATGTCCTTCTACACCTCTCATCCCTACCTCAGAGAGACCTGCACATCCTGCTAACTCTCTCCATTGAGGTGATCTGTGGCTTAGTATAATATATTTCTTTCTTCTGAAGAAAAGAAAAAGCTGGTGTGTAGTGTATTACCAGTGGCTAAAACTCACAGCTATTATCCCAAATTTGAGTAGGTGTGATTCTTGCATCACTCACCTATACATTAAGAGTTTGTCTCTTCTCCCATCTTGCCCAGTCAGATCTATGAAAATTCACCCACAATCTACGCTTCTCTGTTTTAATTAAATTTTTAAGTGTGGATATCTACTTGCAAATGCAGTTGGGGCAATATTTTCTACTGTTTCAGAAGCAGAGGATGGGCAGATGGGAAGCTTTCCACAAAATTCTTCCATCTCTGCTAGAAAGGTGAGCCATTGACTGACCTGAAGATGGAATGTTGCCTGCACTCCCGCTGAGATCTTTTGCACAAACGATCTCCTTTATAGGAGATAGATTTATAACTATTGTTATAGTGAAAAGTCATAGGCTTGCAGATCTCTTTCTTCCTGCACAAAGTATTAGAGGATTACAGGAAAGATCTCTGTGATGATGGAGCACAGGTCTTCCTTGAGAGGCTTCCCATTGCTCAGTGCAAATGCAGAGCTAAATCAATTGTTCATGTGCTTCATTTTTTTCCCATGTGCTAGGTCAGGGCTGGTGGCTCTCCAGATGGTGTTGGGCTACAGGTTCATTGTCCCCAGCCAGCTGGCCAACATTTATGGATTATGGGAGCTACAGTCTAACAATATCTGGACAGCTACAAGTTTCTCTATAAGAAGATTTAGTGTGTTTCAGCCAGAAATATGTTGGGATTCTCTGAAACATGAAATCTTCTATACCTCTTTCCTTTCACTAGGTATGTCTATTTCCTTCTTCTTCTGCAAAGTTCCCCAGCCCTGCATAGATTCTCTAGTCTACACCATGGCCTTTTGAAACATTAATATTCAGAAGATTTGTACATTTCACCTAAGGGCAGATACAGATCTGAGTGACTACTAGATTTTTATATTTTCAATAATTAAATCTCAACCTCTGTTTTTTAATACTAGCAACACAAAGGACCTTGTAAGATAAGCGAGAAGCTACCGGAACATCTTTAATAGCATGATCTGAATGTTTGCAGCCTCTTCACACTTCTCCATCATAAAAATGTGGATAAAATCAGATTTTGTGGCTTCAGTATCAGCTAGTCTTTTGCCATATAAAATCAGTTTTTGTGACTTCAGTATCTGCCAGTGTTTTGCCATAGCTTGATGAAGCATTCTGTGGAGCTTGAAAACTTGCATATTTTTTGCTCGACCTAACAAAGGTATTACCTTACAATGAATTTTGAAATTCTGAAATGCAGGATCAGAGGATACTGACTGATAGAGTCCTCTGACTGGTATTTCCAATAATTGTCATGTTGATTTCAAATTTGGTACTGAGGGGTATCCTTTTTCATAGGATTTGTTGCACTTTTATATAGATAAAATGTACAAAAATTGCCTGTTAGTATACAGACCAGAAAATTTACTTTTAAACTACATATCCCAGAATCTCCTGCTAACATAGCCAGAATTGGCTGAGCAATTTTGGGATGTGTAGTCCAAAAAGTAACTTTCACAAGCAGAGGTTCAGTATGAAGAATGCATACCAGTGCAGCAGGGCCGAGTCCTTGGAGACCTTCTGCTAGCCAGTATCTTGCTTCAGGTTTTGGCTCACACAGATAGTTGCTAGGAAGGAAGCAATTTACTCTGAGCATTTGCAGATAACGACAGTTAAGACGGGGCCAGTAAGTTGAACAAAATCTCTAGGAAACTATCTTGTCTGCTTGCAAAAGAGATGTGCACGAGAGAAGTCAAAAGTTAGTCCAAAATTCCAAGAGTCAGACAAGGTTGTCAACCAGTACAAAGATCAGGGTTTCAGATGTCTAGAGTAGAACTGCAGGAACATCATGCTAGAGATGGTTGTTTCCAGCAGGGAACATGGGTCAGAGTGTGTCTTAAACTGACTGCAGCCAACTGTCCTAGATAAAGAGGACTTGTCATTTTGCTTGGCAAGAAGCCTCCTGGATCTTCTCTGTTCTGCTCTTTTCTCCATGTGTTGGGTCTGAAGACTCGGGGGCTGTGCCTCCTCCATTGATTGTCTTTCAGATTCCAGTTATTCTAGTGGTGCCTGTGTTTGATCAGTCTTGGGTAAGTTCTGGCTCAGTGTGTTCTAAGGCTGTCATTCCTCAGGTTGAGCTGGAGAATCATCTTTACCCTCTGAGTCTGAGTCCTGGGCTATGAGAGTCAGTGAATATAGTATTGTGCTCATTGGAATACTGTTCAATCTGAGACTAAGGCAACCAAGCCCGTTTTTAGAAATTATCATTTTCTTGGGTGTAGAATTTGAACTATTAAGATGGTTTTCCTTAATCTGGAATGCTCCAGAAGTTTTGGACTTCAGGTTCCATCAGACCAAGCTGGCATGGCCAGTGAACAAAGAAGCTGGGAGTTATAGCCTGCAACATCTAGGGATGCCAGATTGGGGTAGAGTGTATTGGATTATAGTTAGAAACCTATATACTTTCCAACATTTCACAGATAAAAAATGGGAAACCTGTGGCCAAGCAACATCAGAATATGGTCATGATGGCAAACATTATTTATGAAGAAGGTCACACGTGGTAGGAAATACGTCAGCAGTTTGCTTTTGCATGAATCTACAAGGCAGGAAAAGATTCCACTCGTTCCTCTCCTTTTCCCCTGCAGAGTTAACTGAGTTTAAACTACGTTTATACCTTGAACTCACTTTGCAGCAGTTGATGTAAGCTGAAGACAAAGGAGGAAAATGAGAAGGGAAAAGAGAAACTGGGACATTTTTAAAGTAGCTGAAAAAATGGGATGTCAAAGGATTAATCAGGACTGTCTTTGCCAAATCAGTAGAGTTGGAAGGTATTAGTAAAGTAGTATAGCAGGGACAAGGCTGGCCACAGGGGCATAGTGAGAACTAATGCAGCTAGCTAGCAGTTGTCATACCACCAGGCTTCTGTTGTGAGTGTCTCGTTGAAGCACCTGTAGTTTATGTATGCTCTAGGCTTTGACTACTGAATTCAGAGAAGGAAGTCAAAGGATTAATAATATATTGGGACCTAAAGTGTGTGTTCAAAGCACTTTACATTGGGGCTAAGCTATCTTGTGCCCTCCAGATGTTTCGGACTATAACTTCCATTATCTCCAGCTGCTACAGCCAACAGTCAGGGATGATCAGAGAGTACATTATTCTTTCTCTTCACTTTGTTCTCACAATAATTGTGAAACATATGTTAAGCTGAAGTACAGTGATTAGTTCAAGTTCAACTAGTATCTTTAGGGCTGAGTGGAAATTTGAACCCGGATCTCCCTTAGCTGAGTCTCACACCCTAACCACTACACAACACTGTTTACCAATAGGCAATAATTTTTCAGGAAGTTTAATGAAAGTCATAGCTCATGATGTGTAGATATCTCACTAGTTAAAAAAAATTCTGTAGGCTTCTAAGTGGCTTAAAAATCTTCAAAATGCATTTGTTCAGATGTACGCCATGTACCCTGTAAGAAGCAGTGCTTCTCCAAAACAAGTATTCACTTTCTTCAGGGTGGTAATCTATCTCTAGCCATACCCTCCATTTAGCAAGATATTTTAAAATATTACCTCTGTCTCTATTTCTTTTGCTTTGCTTCAATTCAGAGAGAGAGTAACAAATTTATGCAGTGAATGAATCTTAGAAGAGTTATAATTTTCGGAACATTCTGGCAGTGTCTCTGTGCCGGGTGGATACACTCATGAGAAAACTGCAAAAATGTCTGCTATCCTAAGTCTTTCAGATTTCTGTTTCCAGGAGTGTGAAATATGTAATGCATCCCAGAACTATCTGTGAGAATAAAAATTTGTTTCATGGCCTACGTTGAACCTACTGTCAGAAGTAATCAATCAGTTTTAATCACAGAAATGGAAGAAGTTCATTAGGTGCAGTGGCAGATGTGGAATTCTCCATGGAACATTTACTAGTGTTTTAAACATTTCAAATGAACCTTTATAGTCTTCCATAATCTAATAACTCTAAATAGTCCCAGGACATTCTTTTAGATCTGATGAAACTGCCTTCTCTATTCACGTAAATCAACCCCTTCCTGTGACTATATAGATCTCTCCTGTTTCTATGGCCATTTTCGCACTACACCACTATTATTCTACTGTGGAATTCTAGGGTTTGTAGTTTAGGGAGGGGCATTTAGAATTCCCATCCAGAGGGCTCTTCGGCCTCAGTAAATTACAAAGCCCAGACTTCCACGTGATGTTGAAAGTGGAATAATAGCACTGTAACAATGTAGTGAGGAAATGGCCTGTGTCATGAATTCACAGAACAGGTAACAAGAAGGACGTGATGGCAGTATGGAATCCAGAAACGCAATTCAATTCTCCCTTAATAGCAATGAGTGAGAATTTCACTTGATACCTTTTCTTGGTAAGAACTTGCAAAAAGAACTTTGCAAATTTACCCATAAATCTGAAAGAAAACATTATGGCTAAAAAAAAAAAATTGCAACCGGAACATGATTGATTCAGCCATCCAGACAGGGGCCTTTGGAATACTTGGTGCTTTAATTTTGAATTGCTGTACATTCAGCCACATTTGTGGTGCTGAATGAGGATTGACATTTTTTTTTTCCTGGCATGCTCCTCTTCATTCATGGCTTCATGACAGGTAGATACAAAAACATGCACACATATGGCTGCGGTGTAGCTAAAATGCCTCACTGATCTCTGTGGAGTATTCGAATATATCATATTCTTTTTTTTTTTTTTAAAAAAAACATCTTTTCATTCATCACTCAGCAGGACTTTTGGACTAATTGCTGCTAGACTAAACAGGCTAGCTGGATCAGTTAAAGAAAACATACCACCTAGCGCGAGATCTTCAGTTTTCAGGAATACCTCTTCTCAGAAGTGCTTCTCATCCACTCTTCCTCCTTGATATTATTAGTATCAGGGCTATATAGAAGGGTCCTTGTAACATCAGATGTGGGGAAGTGGTGAATACTCATTCCTTCAACAGAAAGTGAGGTTCTGGTTGGCACTGGGCATCAGTGCCAACCAGGGCCTGAATCTGATCATTTCCGCCTAAGCATGAAATCAAGGACTACTGCTTTCAAAGAGTCAGACCTGGTTTACAGTTGCTTTGCCATGTCCTCAGATGTTGGAAACATGTGCTATTTGATGTTACATTATTGTATTCTCTTTTGGAAACTTATTTATCACATAAATCTAATATTTTCATTGGAAGTCAGGGGACATGGAAAGAAACCCTATGTCCTTTTTTTTGTGGGAATCATGTGGCTTTCCGTTTGTTGGACTGTTGGGTTGACCGACCAAACCCAAAAGGTGCTCCCTAATGGCTGCTTTTCATCCTAGAGAGAAGTGACCAGTGGGGTGCCACAGGGTTCTGTTCTGGGCCCAGTGCTATTCAACATCTTTATCAATGACTTGGATGAAGGAATAGATCGCATGCTGATCAAATGTGAAGATGACACCAAATTGGGAGGGGTTGCTAATATGCCAGAGGACAGGATCAAAATGCAAAATGACCTTGACAGATTGGAGAGCTGGGCCAAAGCTAACAAAATGAATTTCAACAGAGAGAAATGTAAGGTCTTACACTTAGGCAGAAAAAAATGGAATGCACAAATATAAGATGGGGGACACATGGCTGGATAACAGTACCTGTGAAAGGGATCTAGGAGTCTTGGTGGACCACAAGCTTAACATGAGTCAGCAGTGTGATGTGGCAGCCAAGAAAGCCAGCACAATTCTTGGTTGTATCAATAGGAGTATGGTGTCTAGATCAAGGAAGGTTATGGTACCACTCTATTCTGCTTTATTTAGATCTCATTTGAAATACTTTGTCCAGTTCTGGGCACCTCAATTTAGGAAGGAAATAGATAAGCTGCAGTATGTCCAGAGGAGGGCGACCAAAATGGTGAAGGGTCTGGAAGCAGGGTATGCCTAGTCTGCAGAAGAAAATATTAAGAAGGGATATGATAGCCAATATTTGAAGGGATGTCATGTCAAGGAGGGAGCGGGCTTGTTCTCCACTGCTCCAGAGACTGGGACAAGGAGCAATGGATGCAAGCTGCAGGAAAGGAGACTCAACTTGAACCTCAGGAAGAACTTCCTGGCAGTCAGAGCTGTCCGGCAGTGGAATATGCTGCCTTGGAGTGTGGTGGGGTCTCCTTCTTTGGAGGTTTTTAAGCAGAGGCTGGATGGCTATCTCTCAGGAGTGCTTTGATGTGTGTTTCTGCATAGCAGGGGGTTGGACTGGATGGCCTCTGTGGTCTCTTCCAACTCTATGATTCTATGGTTCTATAAGTCCCAGCATCACCTAGATAGCATAGCCAAAGTTGAAAGAGTGCTGGGAGTTGCAGTCCAACAACATCTAGAGGGCCACACAATTCCCACGCCTCTGCTGAAGCAACGCTCAGCATCTACTCAGCAATAGTTTGTATTTACTGTAGTAAAAGTAGATCACCTCTATTTCAGTTGGAGATTTAAGATGGATTTAGATAATCATTTAAGACAGTGCTGCTGCCAGGATTGGATCTCTGGACACAGATCTAGAACCTACACATTCCAGAGAGCCCCTTAGTGCCAGTGCTGTTTATTTTCTGCTTATGTCTTTTGTTTACCCCCCCCCCCACCTTTGCAAGACTGCTGCAAAGTGAAACTTCACAGTACCTCTGGGATGCAGAGAGGAATTCTAGGAAATGAAGGTGGTGGGAATTTGCTACGGCACTGCATACCCAAAGCAAAAACAAAACAAAACAATAGGAGGAGCAGGAAGATGAGGGTGAGGGTGAGGATGAGGAGGATGTGATAAGCCTTTGTGTACCATGTCTTCTCCCCATCTGCCCTGAAAGACAGCAGTCAGGCAGTACTTGCCCAGCCTGGTTCTGCCTCCCACTTCACTTGCTTGTCCAGCCTTCCTATCAAAGATCAGGCATGATTCTCGTTGCTAGATTGGATGAAGTTTGCTAACAGGG
Source organism: Cyclura pinguis (assembly GCA_030412105.1). Lineage (NCBI taxonomy): Eukaryota > Metazoa > Chordata > Lepidosauria > Squamata > Iguanidae > Cyclura > Cyclura pinguis. Next base: position 185,693,401 of record CM059601.1, read on the forward strand.
AAGACTCATCCTACACCAGAATCTGTTCTGTGGTGGTCAAACTGCCTATTATCTGACAATGAGTAGGGACCATGGCAGCATGGGTGGAGGGATATGGTGACCTCCCTCTTTTCTGAACATCTCATCCAGGTTTTCTTGAAACCTGGTGGTGCCACCAATTTGAGACAGTGACTAATGTGGCTTAATCACTACAGTGTGAATTTGGTATGTGGTTGCCAGTCGTTGGAGGGATACATCACAAATGCAAATGGGTAACAAGACCATACGTCTTCACTTCTTGCTTTGTCTTGCTAGGTCTTTGAAGGTGAGCTGACCTACTAGCGTGGGTTTGTGACCCCAGATAGAGTAATAACGTTTAAAACAGCATTAGCCTATAATGTCATTATGACATCCATCAGCATCTGAGGCAGCTATCTGAGTTCCATTTCAGTGACAATTGTACATGCATCTGTCCATGTCCGATCAGCCACATGGCTGGAGTGTAGTGACGAAAATGGAACTTGGTATCAGGAGAATAAGGATAACATGTCCGAGTCGTCTCATTATGCTAACCTTCTTGGCCTGTTATGCTATCTTTCTTGGCCTGTTTCTCCCAGAAACCGCTTCAGCTACAGCTGTTTGTAAGTTTTAGCATTCACCGATGTTAAACTTATGTAATCATCTGACTATGCTCCTCATCACCACATACTCAGCACGTCCTTGGGATGTAGTTAAGAACTTGAGCCAACCACCCATTAAGATGCATTCCTGACTCATTAGATATAAATATAGATAATAAGAATAACTACTGTTAATTAGTTTGTTTAGACATATTCATTAGGCACAGGTGCCATTAGTCAAAAACATGGCTCCAGCAGAGAACAGATGTGATTAATAGAGGCACAAAAGTCTGTATAGCCTGGGAGGACTTTGTCTATAAAAAGTCCTGTCAAATTGCCCTCAGGTAGGTTGGTGAAGAGCAGAAGAGTCAGCTAAGTGCTACACATCATTGGCCTGGGGTATTTTGAGTTGCTGGGAATGGGGGCTTGCTTTAGGTAGAGACTTCAACTGTAATCTATGTGCGTGTTAATATGTGTATCTTCAAGTCACATATTGACTTAATGACAATTCCATGAATTTCATAGAGTTGTCTTAGGCATGGAATAATCAGAGGTGGTTTTCCTAGTTTCTTGTTCTGAAATATAGCCTATAACACCTGACACTCTGGCAGTCTGGCCTGCTACCTAATAAATCTGTCATACCCTTCGCCCACCGTTGTATTTATTGCCTCTGCGTCCTGAAAGAACCAACTTCATTTGGTGAAACAGGGAGCTGTAGCACATTCAGACTTCCCAAATGGGCATGTCATATGGGTTATCACCACCGTTGTTACCATGTTTTGTTTCACATGTCACTTTCTCAACTCTTTCAGACACTTGACTTAGAATTAAAGTAAAAATGTGAATTCTGAGCAGAGAGACACACTGAATATCTCTGTCTTCAGCATCACACATCTAAGGTAGTTCTTCCCCTTGATGCCCAGTCCTACAGTGGTTCATCTGCAGAGAAAAGGCTTCCCAGCACTACTTCCACATCCAACATCCACATAATAGATTGGACATATAAACACCAAGGACAGGTCTGTTTTATGTGGGAAATGTAACTCCTCAGTACAGCCTTACTTTAACATAAGCAGAACTCATGAATAGGACTATGTAGTCATATTTTTTGTGTTTGAAATAGATAATGTGTAAAGTGGTCTGGAATAGATTTTCCAAATGGCTTAAAAAGATATATGTGCTTTTCAAAAAAAAGAAAAAAGAAAAAAAAGTGGCAATTGGAAGTTACCTTCAATAACAGAGGTTTTGCAATCACTACATTCTCAAGTGCATTTAGAGAAGTCTGGTGGTACTGCTTTGTTATCCAAGTACACCTGCTACTATATTTACCCAAGATTTTTACCTGACCTGTCATGAAAGCTGACAGAACCAGATTATAGATATGATTACTTTGGGCTGAGCTCTTTTTCTGAAATAGAAGACCTTTGAAAAATTAAAAAAATAAAACAAACAGCACATGTTTTATGCAGGTAAACAGGTGCTGATTCAGCATCTGTTGAATGTGCATTATTCAATTGATGGAGTATTGCAATCAGTTCAGCTTCACTGCAACTATCAAACATGTCCAGCAAAAACAAAATTTACTTTTAGATAGTGAGGTGGGCTGACATCACTCACAGGCAGAGCTAAATCCTTCTTCACATTCGGCATAACTGTCTTCATTACTATTTAGTTCACAGCTTTCAAAATAATATGGGGAAGTCTGTGAGTATGTGTGTGGTGAGACAATAACATTCTGGGAGTTTGATGGCAAAGCTTCCAATACCAAGCTACACTGAATGCAGGAAATAACTGTGACTTGATAACTTCAGACTCTGCAATCTCCTCATTTTTCTGTTTTGTTTTGAAAGTTGTTTTCTTATAGGCAGCTTTAAATAGAATCAAAATTGCACCAAAGACCTGCAAAGCCATTACAATTTGGGTAATAAAGGATAATGCACCAACAGACTTCCAGACTGTCCAGGTACATGCAGATTCCTTTCAAAGTAACTCCTTAGATTTCTTAGGTAGTGTTTAGGTAGTTTTCCAATGCAGTGGCATTAGTTATTATGTTATATTACATAACGTAATTGCCTTGATGCAGTATTGCGAATGGAAGAGTGTCAGATCAGAAAAGAGTGATTATCCATTCTCAGCCTCAATGTTTCCTTTAAAGAAAAGTACATGTTTTCCCATTCATTGGAGTAAAATACTTTATGCTGTCTTCTTATCGCCCTTGGAGAAGAGAATGGTTTCAGTTCCTTCCATGGTCTAGTCTCATTAGCTGAAACTATTATGTACCTTAGTTGTTTTTCTTCTCTCGTCTGTATTCACTGGCGTTCTTCTCATAAATGTCTGAATGTCTGCCTAGGTTTTACCACTTAAGCCATACAAAATAGAGGCCGTTTTATAGGCTCTTCTAATGAGATAAAAAACCTCTACATTTCAAAGCTTAATAAGATTTTAAGTTCCATTCAGGGTGAGATACAGTTCAAAGAAAATGATCAGGCTCAAGTTGAAGGACCCCACCCGCCCCAATATAGCAGGGCTGGTGCTGACATTAGGGAGAATGAGGTACCTCCCTCAGGGATCAGATTCGGGGTGGCATGAAAAGCCAGCAGTTAGTTATTTAATGTATGACTGTTGTATTTTTAGTTTTATCTTTATTTGCCAATGATGGAAAGAGATGTCTTTTCTCTGTGAAGTAAGGTCACTGTGAATCGTCCAGATCTAATCCAGACCATTGGGGGACTTTAGTGAATATTTAGCAGGTATGTAGGTAAGAGGGAGGAAATTCCTATCACAGGAACAGACATTTGCTCGTTTGATCTTGGAATTAGTTCAATGGGTTCTGTCTCTGCTATTAACAATGGCAGTTGGTGACATCTAGTTCAGTGGGCAATAAATCCATCCTGGTGTTTAGCTTGAACTTCTAATATATTATCTAAGGTGCTGTACCTGTACTGGCAATGGGGTTCAACACCTTGGATATCTACTTCAGACCAAAACCCAGAGTGGATGCACCAGTGCACCGACATAGGTTGCAAACTGTTTTGGGAGATAGGTGGGATATTAAATAAATAAATAAATAAATAAATAAATAAATAAATAGGAACTACCAGCCGTCACTGACTATAAACAGGTTCTTCAACCCTGAGCCTGGTCTTGTAATGATCAGTGGTGCAGCCCTTTAATTTTAGATCTTGTACTTAATGGGCTTATGGGGGGATGGCGTTAGACAACATGTGTATTACTTCATTGGTGGAGCTCACAACTAACATTTCTCTCCGTCAGTGTTCACCACATCACTCTTCTATAGTTTACAATTGCTCTGTAACTGGATGTGTCACTGAAAAAGCAGAAAACACCTATTACCACCCCAGATTTTAAAAAGGAAAGAAAAGAAGACTTGAAACATTCTAAACTTAAGAAATCATGGTGCCACCATGAGTACAAGAGTAAAATGGAGTTGATTTCTATTGCTGCTGGAATACCGTTGGAATAACATTTGCAGTAGTATGAAGGTTGTTGCAGGAAAAAGGGATACAATAATATTTGTTGTAGGAAATAGAAAAGAATTGTTGCAGAATATCATATAATGGCAGAAAACAATGCTTTTAGAAAAAGAAAAATACATTTGAAAGTAAAAACAATAATAGATCATCATATGTATTCCCAGCCAGCCACCCCATTGAGGTTTTTAAAAATAAGGCAAAAGAAACAATGGGCATCTTTCAGGACTGTTTTTGCTGTATGTTCCTGCATGGCAGGTAGTTGATTAGATGGCCCTTGTGGTCTCTTTCAGCTCCAAGATTTGCTATTACAGTAGATACTGCCAGCCCAAGTGGGCCTCAACATGTGCTGATTCCTGGCTCAGGTGCTGATATGAAGTCTTTTTGATGACGACTGGCACCTTATCTCCAGTTGTTCTGCTGTCTGTAATTGGGAAAGTTTGTCCCTGAGCTTGGGCTTCTTGGATTTTGGCCCTACTGTTTATCTCTTACTGAATCACTACTGAATAAAGAGACAGAGGAAGTTGCAGCTGCTCAAAGTGCCCATGACAATCTAATGTTGTAGTGCTGCAAGAAGTGCTGTGACAGTGGTTGAAACTCTGACAGTGATTGGTTGAAAGACAGAGCAACAGAAGATAAGTCCAGCTTAACTCAGTTGAACTGCCCTAAGAACCAGATCAAATCATAGAGAGGTGCAAGTAAAACAAAAGGACCAAGGAAATGGAGAGTAGAAGAAACAGGAACCTGAGAACACAACAAGGAGGCCAGAAGGAGATTTCTCAGAGAAGAAAGAAAAGTAGAGAGAGAATAGATAGGAAAGGTATATATGGGCAGAAGCTAAAAGGAAGGCTGGAATTCCTTTACTGATTTGAAATGGCCAGTCAGATCTCTGGGTATCTTCCCTCTTGGGTATCTTCTAAGATAGGGCTGGGGAACCTTTGTCCCTCTGGATGTTGCTGGACTCTGATTCCCACCAGGCCTAGCAAAGCCTGAGTAGTTATGAAATACAATATTAAACAAACCTTGACCTTACACAGGTGGCCCATTGTTTGGTTTGTGGTTGTTCATCTGAAGCAATAGAACTACTTGGCTTAATGCCTCAGATCTTTTCCATAAGAGCATCTAACATGACTGCCAAGTTTATATTCTTGTTATTCCTAATTGTAACCAGTGAGTAGGCAAGTTATTCCTAACTGTAACTGGGTGGTAATGGCATGCCTAGAACAGCTTCTCTTCATCATACCTGGGACAGTATTTCTTGCCTTTATTAAGTAAGAATGATAGTAGATCCAGGACAAAATCTAATTATTAGCCTCAAGTAATGTTGAATGAATTTAATGAATGGGATTCGTTAAGTCAACACTTAGCAAATCCTATTGATTTAGTCTGCTTCCTCTAGTGAGGACCAACAATTGGCTTTAGCCCATAGCTTCCAATATGGTTTTGCGCAATGTATGATGTTTCAGCATTAAATATCATTCTAGCTATGATGCTGTAGCTGTTGTAGTTACTGTGGTAGTAATGTTTCTGCAGAATTAAAATTTTGCTAAAAGAGTTTGTGTAGCAGATGGCAGTATATATTCTTCTGGGGGCAGCATAATTCAAATGGCATGGTGATGGTGCATAGAATCAAACTGGGAAATAACATCTTTTACCTGTTGGCTATTACTCTGTAATGTAATGTGACTAATTCTAGTGATTCTTGAATTCTAGTAATAAACCATCCAGGAATGTTGCAGAAGAGGAAGACAATGCAAAGAGAACAATAAAGAATTCAGAAATTTCTGATGCCGATCAGTAGAAAATGCACAACTTAACTCGAAAAGAGTTTTTTTTAAAAAAAACCTATATGTCTTTACAAAAGATTAATCAATATTTAAGATTAAGATTAGATTATTCTTAGGTTTATATTGATTTGAAGATTAGATAAGAATTAGATTGATTTAAAACATTGGGTAAGACTTAGGGTAAGATTAGAGAGGAAGTAATTTAGGAGACTAGGACACTGGAAGACCAGGGTTTGAATCCACTTGGCCATGGAAACTTACTGGTTGACCTTGGAAAGTCATACTCTCTCAGCCTCAAAGGAAGGCAAAGACAAACCTCTTCTGCACAAATTCTACCCCCCACCCCCAAAAACAAACACAACCTTGTGATAGGTTCGCCTTAAGGTAGCTATAAATGAGAAATGACTTGAAGGTACACAATGCCAAAGTTCAGGCTTTTATTTCAGTTTAAAAAATCCTAACCTTCAATTTATGTTGAAGCTAGCAATGACTGACTAGAAAAGGAACATAGAAGTATATGGTGGATGGCTTGGAATATATCGATCCAGGGTGCTGTAAAAAAATGCAGTTCACATTTTGGGCATAATAAGGAAAAGAATACAAAGATAAAATGATGCCTTTGTACAAATCTGTGGTGTAGCTGCAGTTCTGATTACCTCAATAAAGAATATTGTAGAGCTAAGGAAGGTGCAAAAAAAGGAGGGCCTAAATTATCAAAGGGTTGGAGCCACTGCCTTCTGAGGAAAAATTTCCAATGTTTGAAGCTGTTTAAATTAGTAAAATATGAAAGAAGGGAGACATGAGAGAGCTGAATAGAAGTGTACGTTATAAAAGAGTGGATATTGGGAAGTATTCTAAATTCCCTGATAACACCAGACCCTGTAGTCATACATTGAGGTTGAATGGTGGAAGATTTAAGGGAGAGAACAGAAGAGAGAGAAGCTTGATCACTCAAGGCATGTTTGAACATATAAATTTGCTACTGCAAGGGACAGTTGATCGCTGTCAGCTTGGACAGCCTTGAGAGTGAATTAGAAAAATTCATGGTAGTTAAAGCCATCAAACAGCTACTCAAATATTTCCCACAACAGATGCAGCCTGAGTCTGTATACCAGTTGCTGGGGACCATGAGTGAGAGGGCATTCTTCTCCTGATGACCTGCTGGTGAGCTCCCCAGGCATCCAGACCCACTATGCTGGAGTAGGCTGGGGTTTTAGTACTAGGACTGGACTAGATACGTCTTTTGGATGTTTTTAAAAAAGTATTTTTTTTCTATTCTAGCTATTTTGAGAAGCTTTAAAAGATACTTCTAAAAATTAGAAGGCACCTGAAAGTTATCTTTGGAAACTGATTACATACCTACACACACACACACGCACACACACACACACACACACCTTTTCAAGCTCTAGTAGAAATCCTGTACAAATAGAGCATGAGCACCTAAGATGGTTACTGCAGTTTTCCTTCACATCTCTTCAATAATCCCATCGTAGGTTCTTATGATACCAGTAATACCTCTAATCATTTAGCTCTGTCTCTCAAAGTTTTACTTATATTGCCTTCACCTCTCCCTGTCTCCCCTTTGAACAGCTTCTCACAAATGCCAACAGCTTCAGGGAAATATGATACCAATGACAATATCACCATATTCACTAGGATTCTGGATGGCCTGTTGGATGGATATGATAACAGACTTCGCCCAGGTTTGGGAGGTATGTTAGATGTTCCTGCAGATATATGTGTTTTGGAATTGTAAGTTAGTGTACTTATCTGTAGAATGGGTTCTTCTTGTTGGTAACTGCACAGAAACAAGAGAATGTTCTATACATCTGTTTTTAGTGAGTTGCATATTAATAAATGTCTGACAGTAGCAATATGCTGTGAAGTTGCTGTGATATATGTTGGACTGGCTTCAGTTCCAAGAGTAAAAAGAAGCTTCCAGAATTTTGGAAGTAGAGAATGGCTGTGTATCTAAATAGTTGCCAAAATATCCAGTTCATTAATGATCTAGAAGTTATTATTAAGCTGTTATTCTGGGAAACATGAATGAATGGGGAGGGGGTGGCAGAGACCCATGAACAAGTTGTATGTTTTGTAGAACAATGCTATGGAGGACATAAACCATCAAGTCTTTTATGAACTCCATGAATAGCAATAAATGTACCCAGCTTGTAAATTTTTCAAAATCTTACAGTTTTATAAAAATGTGAGTGCTTCATCTATAACTAATAAATTAATTGTCTCAATTAATATATTACTGCTATAACTCCCTCCCTCCCTCCTCTCTGTGGAACAAAGCTAATTTTTATTTAAAATCCCTTTCTTTTGATGTGGAGAATTGTATTAATTGCATCTTTTATAATTTTGTACCCCTTACTTTCCTTAATTGTTTCTATTAGTTTGTTCCACTTCCTTAGCCTATCACCTCCTTTTGACCGATGCATATACCACACTTTTTTCCTAATAGAAAATCAAACATTATATATTCTGAAATAAAATGTTGCCATCTATCCACCTTCCATTTTCGTTCATCTTTCCATCCAAATGCAGTGACCTCCTGAGCTGCCCTCAACATTTATTTCAGCAAGTATTTCTCATCTCTATCCAATCCCAAATTCTTTACATTTGAAGTCATACATTTTTCTTTATATCATTTCAACTTTTTCCTTGTTACTCCGTTTATATCATTAATCATTTCCTGCCAAAATCTCTGCACTTTACAACACTCCCACCTTATATGCATATATGTGCCTTTACTTCCACTTCCTCATCCATGCCAACAATTAGATGGCATATCTTTTATTATATATAACTGCTGTGTTATGTACCATCTTCTGATTAATTTTAACTGTTGCTCCCTTTTTTTAGTATTTTTGATCTTGATGATTTCATTTTGCCACTTTTGAATCTGTTTACTACTTATTTTAATATCACTTTCCCGTAATTCTAATAAACCGTCTTCTGGTTTAAATTGGCATGCTAATAAAATTTTTATAACCCCCCCCCCCCCGATTTGTGGTATGGGGCACTTATGCATATACACAGTTTACCTGTCCTATAAAACATGCTGATCCCCTGCTAATCAAGAAGCAGCTAACTGACATTCCCGCCCATCCCATGAGCAGTTGCCATTGTGGTAGGCAGAGCAAGACCTCTGTCACAATTCTCCATCATGCCGGAGACAGCTTGCTTGGGAGAGAAGACCTGTCAGCCAGCTGCTTTCTGACTGACAGAGGAACAACTCCCATCAATTACAGTGGCTGCTGCCCAGTAGGTGGGAATTGGGGACTTTCACAATCCCTATATATCCACTAAACTACAGATTGTGTAGGGATTGTGAATATGAAACAGTCACAAGTGCATAACTCTAGGTTAAGCATTCATAATAGTCCTTTCAAGCTGTTGCTGTTTGGGCTACAGTTCCTACAGAGGGACTCTGGGAATAGTAATTCAAAACCAAATTTCATTAGTTCTGTTGTTTTGCAACATATGTTTAGCACCAGCAAGCAGGTAGGTGCTATATTTACTGTAGAAGTGATATGATCATTGCTTACTCAGAGGCTGGGTAAACTTACTTGGTATGGTTAGGTACCTCTGATGCAGGAGGAGTGAGGATAAAATATACAGCATGGTGAGGAAGAGTCAGTAAGAGTCAGTGTGATATATGAGAATCAGTGTGGTATAACAGTTTAGTGTGTTGGACTGGGACTTGGGAGATCTAGGTTCTGGTTCCCAGTGAGGCATCAAACTCACTGGGTGACATTGGGCCAGCCACTTTCTTTCAGAGTGTTTCATAAAATGAGGAAGAGGAAAGTTTTGTCCTCCATATTGAGGTCATTGGAAGAAAAGTGGGGTATAACTGTAATTAATAACTGAATATTTAACAATTTTTCTGTCAAGAGCTGCTTTATCTTGGATATAATCTGAAGGACACATGGTGGTGGTGGTGATGGTGGAGAACCAATGCGAGCAGCGATCACCCCTTTTTACTTTCTTTCTCCCCCATCTTTTCTTTCTCTCTCACTCTCTCTTTCCACCTCATTTCTCTCCCTTCCCTTTTTTCTCTTCCTTCTCACACAGTGGGCTGCAGGGAAGAGACAAATTATTCCTCCCAGAATTACATTTTGGAAGGCTTTTGGAATTAGGCTGAGGGCTGTAGGTCATCTACCCCGTTTCAGAGCTCTTTAGCTTCACTGTGGTGATAAGATTAGATGTTCCCATGTAAGTTCTGAAAATTGTCTCTTGTTATGGCAGCTGTTGATTTGCTGTTTGCATTTCTTTTGCTACAGAGCGAATAACTGAGGTGAAAACAGATATTTATGTTACCAGTTTTGGTCCTGTTTCAGACACCGAAATGGTGAGTTGCCTTACAAAGATTCTAAGTATCTCTTGTTGTTAGTGCTAGGATAGATTAGAGCTTGGCACTCAGAGCTTTTGGAGTACCTCTCCGAAAATCTATGGTCATGCTGGCTGGAGAATTCCAGAAGTTGTAACCGAAGAGAAAAACTTTCCCATTCTCTTATGGGAAACTGATCCATTCTTATGAGAGCAGTGAAGCTTACACAATTTGTCTTTGGTTTATACCAGGAATATACCATTGATGTTTTTTTCCGACAAAGCTGGAAAGATGAAAGACTTCGATTTAAAGGCCCTATGGAACGCCTTCCTCTTAACAATCTCCTTGCCAGCAAGATATGGACTCCGGACACTTTCTTCCATAATGGTAAAAAGTCTATCGCTCACAACATGACCACTCCCAACAAGCTTCTACGCCTTAAGGATGATGGGACCCTTCTATATACAATGAGGTGAGGATGTTGCTTGTTGACTTCTTTTGATTCTCCTTCTGTGTGAAGCTCCCACTTGTGGTGCCCTCTGTTCTTCACAAGGGAGTCAGAAGGAAGAGTCTCTTACATATATTTATGAGAATATCAAAAGAAAGTGGGAAGCATAATCACCCTTTACAACTAGCAATTAACGTACAGCTTCTGAACAATGCTGATTTTTTAGAAAAAGTATATTCTCTGAAGAGCAAATGATTCAGACTAACCCCCTCCCCAAAAAAAACCACCCAGCAGATTACCATTTTAAGTATTTGTAGCTGATCGGCTGATTTTGATCTAAGCCAGAAAGTTGGATCTGTCACTTGTTTGATACGTCGTGAATGATCAAAGCGTAGGGTTAGCTTGTGGGTTTTTTAAAAAATTTTTCAGCAAGTCTAATTTAATGAAAGAGGGAATGTAGGTGGGGTGGGAGGGAGGCATTATTTTAGCAGATACCTCCAATCAGACAAGTGCTTGGTTGTAGTCTTTGTTAATTTGATTGATATCTGAACCTTCAAGGTATTAATGATGCCGGTGGTGGCATGCAAATTTCTTCGTTCATGGTCATTTTGTCTCTCATTGCAACTAACTGTTCTGTAATAATTAAGATAGAATATAAATCTTGTGGAGAATCTGATCAGGTAGGCAGAACCTCAAAAGATAATTGAAAAATGGGAAAGTGTATATCATCTATAAATGTGTACAGTTGGCCCTCCACATTTGCAGGTTTTACTTTCACAGATTTGATTATTTGCAAATTTCTCCAACTCTCCCCCTGCAGACCAAGTGCTTTTTTTCCAGGAGAATCTTTCTTCTTGACAGCTCTGATCAGGCCACACAGCTCTTTAAAAACCTGCCTCTGATCCTCCTCCTCCTCTACCAGCCACTGCCTGGCCAGCTAAGGACAGCTCACAGCCCAATTTCTCTGCACCACAAACACTCTTCCAATGCCCTCTCCACACCATAGGAAGGTGATGGACAAGAAAGAGGAAGTGTAAGGCCACCATTCTGATCATCTCTTTCCCCTCTCCTTTACCCGACTGTGTTTGGACCCTGAGTGCCTGTTTTCCCACTATGCCTCAGCCACCTTCCCACAGACGCGCGCGCGCACGCACACACACACACACATTTTGATATTTGTGATTTTCCCACTTTTGCTGGGGTCCTGAACCCCTAATCCTAATGAATGTGGAGGACTGACTGCATATCATGTTCAAATATCCACAAAAGTTGAACGAACGTGAGTGGTGGTGGCAAACTTTGGAACTGGATTGACTTGTACTAGTGAACTTACAAGTTGTCCTTGTCTTTCCTGAAATCATTACGAAGTCAGTCTGAGCTTTTATGATTTGGTCTGTGGCTTGTAATGAACTCCTCTGCACTGTGACACCCTGGTTAATGCCAACATCTTTTGCTCATCCTTCTGAAGCTACCTGGGAATGGCTGCGACAACATAAGGCCGCCCTTGTGAGGCTTCTTTTCCGTCCTGGAAATTTTCTTTAGCTGGAGTCATTGTCAGACTTTGGAAAAGTTCCTTTTTAGAAAACAGTAATTAGAATCTCACACTCAGCATGGCAAGCCATGAAGCTTGAGGAATTCTGATAGTTGTAGTCTAAAGGGCAACTTTTTAAAAGATCTGATAATAATTCAGTAAGAGCTGATATAAAATGCATAGTGACAAAGGACCCTTTCACATTCCACAATTAAAACACTATGATTCTCTTTTAACTTCTGTGGCAACATCCTATGGAATTCTGGGATTTGTAGTTCAGGCAGGAGTATTTAAAATTCTCAGCCAGGAAACTCTAATGCTTCCCCAGACTGCAGACCCCAGAATTCCATAGAATATCGTCATGGCAGTTGAAGTGGAATCATAGCACTAGAATTCTGTAGTGTGAAAGGGCCCTAAGTTAGAAATGAGAAAGTCCCAGGTTTGAATCTTGTCTCTACTATAAATTTACTAGGTGGCCATAAGCTGTGCATTGTCTCTCTTAATCTCCCTCATCACCTGTAAGATCTTCACACATAGATTATTGTAAGTGTTAAAATTAGATAATACCTATAAAGTGCTTTGAATGACTGCAAATGCTATGCATATATTAAGGACTATTAAGTACAAGTGGGTTCTACAACAAGAGCACTCTGATCTGACCTATATAAATTTATATAATTCATAATAAATGAATTTGTGAATCTGAGCAATAGAGGGAACACAGGTCTGTGACTTTTTTTTTTCAGAGGAGGAGAGAAACCTCCAGGGCAGCAGGAATAATCTACAGATCATTTCTTGTTTTAAGAAATGAATGGAGTGATAACAAGATTTTCGAGTGTTACTATTGTTTGTGACCAGATTAGCAACAGGCAGTCAGAGAATAGGAGAATAATCAAGCAGAGGCTGGGTGCTTAAGGGATTTCTTTTATATATTCAGTGTTCCTACACAGAGACATGAAGGCCTCGGGGTGGGAACTTGAAAACTGGAGTGGGAGCTTTTTCATGCTTTAGGGGAAAGAAATAGGGTGAGAATGTTTCTCTTCTCATTTTCCCACTTTCCCCCATGGTGCCACATCTTTACTTAGCTAAATGGTAACATTCCTTTGCAAGAGCATTCACATTTCTAATTAAAAGTTAAATCTAGACCGCTGAAGAACTTTTGTTAAAGCTGACGTGGATTATACCTTGGGCCTATGCAGTCAAAAGTTAAAGACCACGGAGTTTTATGGTGCTTATGGCAATGGGCTAACTATGCATGGGATTGCAATCATGCCCTGAAAATTTTATTGTGAGATATTTTCTTGTTAGTGATTTATTTGTTTTTGGAGTTTGGCTTTATAAAGGAGTTTTTAACCAGAGCGTTAGCTCCTTTGAGCATAAACAATAGACTTTCGCTCTCCTGCGATGTATGTGACTATGGATTCTCAATGAAAGTATGCCTAGGAGGCCATTGTGATCATCTCCTGAGTTCAAAATATACCACTACGTAAAACATACCACTAGCTAGCACTGGAGATTCCAAGCTCTGCCATAACATTTTCGCTGTTTGTGAAACAGATCGTCTTAAGTTTTGCCAGGTTGTGACATCAGAAACTTTGCACAGAACAGCTGAATTTCAGAAAGCATGGTGTGGTGCTGATGTTGGTGAGGTCTGAATATAAAATAATCTTGCTACCTATTCATACTGTTCATATCCAGGGAAACAGAGACGTTTTAGCTGTTTTGTTCTGTTACGAGGGGCAGAATTTAAATCTTTAGTCTCCCATCTGAAGAGCAAAGTGGCACTGCGTACAACAGAGAGCCTCGTCATTCTTTCTGATTGTGTCTATTGCTTTTTAGTGCAATCTGAAGTGTTTAATTGTTGTTTCCTAAAGTGACACGCTGAACACCCTTGTGAGATGGAGGAAACTGAGGGTGAGATTTTAGCAGAATCTTCAGTTATATCTCACTGTTAAGTCTCATGGAAATTTTGTATCAGGAGTGGGATTTGTGTGGCTGTCCATATGTTCTTGAAGAGAAACTCCTAACATTGTGCACCATTGTCTACATTGGCTACAGCTAATGGGAGTTAATTCCGCATGCCTGGATTGCAAGATTCCCTTGCTTGTACTATGTGAAAAGGAAGTATATGGTTAACACAAAATAGAATAAAAGGGAAGCAAGGGCATAAATGCTGTTAGTCCCAGCTACATCAGACCCACTGAATCAATACAATTTACCTCTGTATTGACTCACCATTCAACAAGTGATTCAGGAGATTTAGTCTAGTTAGGATTGTCTAAAGGGATTTAGGCCAAGATGTCTGATTAGATTCTGATTGGGTAGGTACAAGAATGGACAAATCTGTCAGTTTAGCTTTCTTCCATATTTATTTTTTTTAAGCAGACATTTCATATTGATTTTATTAAGATATTTGAGAATGTTAAATTCTCAACAAGATCCAGCCGAAACAAGTTCTCACCAGCCTCTACCAGTCAAATGCTGTAGGTACAGCATGGACAAGGCCATATTGTACCTACCTACCATTCAGTTGTTAAAAGGAGGATAGCAGTTTTGCTTTGTCCTTTTTTTTTTAATCTTTCTTTCCAATTTATGAAGATACAAATTTTGGAAAAATCTTATCAGAAGAGGAACCAAATGAAAATCTCATCCTTCCCTAGAAGATTATCCCTAGCAGATCCTACCACTGGGAAAGAGAGAATTTTCCTTATTCCATTCCTTTATGGTTAGCATAATACACTCTGGTTATACTTGTGAATTCCAGGTAATTAGAATTAGTCTAACAGAAATTCACAGACTGACAGCATGTGCAATTTTCTGTGCTTTTCAGTTCACTCACATTTCCTTCCCTCCTGTATTGTCACATCTGCATCCATAAAACAGTGCAAAAATCTGAATTTGAAGAGGGTGAGTCAAAGTTCCTCTTGTGCAGTGTTTTGCCAATGTACTCAGAGACACTAGTAGATAGCCAAACCAAAAAATCTTAATGTCTATTATGTGCTCATGGTTTTTCCACACTGTTTTACCAATATTGTTGTTGTGTGCCTTCAGGTTACTTCTGATGTATGGTTGACCGTAAGGTGAACCTCTTATGGGCTTTTCTGGGGGCTAAGAGTGTGTCACACACTCAAGGTCACCCGGTGGATTTCCATGACCAAGCAGAGAATTGAACCCTCTGCTCCAGAATCATATCCAACACTCAAACCACTACACCATGCTGGCTTAAAAAAAGAAAAAAGAAAAGATATACAAGTGCATATGTAGATCAGCAAAACACCATATGATAGAAAAATATTGATGCATTGATATGTATTATCACAGTTGCTCTTTTACCATGCTGTATCAGTGCATATGTGCAGATCAACAAAACACCCATATGTATGTACAACAATATCAAGATAGCCTTTTTTTTAAGAAAAGTATGCATTCAAAGGAACATGCACATCCCATGCAATACATGAGGTGGTGCTGCAGTCATTTGTATGCTGAAATGCTGTCTTGCAGTATTTTATGAATGTGTACCCATGCATTGCCGTTGTACCAGAAGGGAAGGCGTAGATCAACTGAAAGAATCGAAAACTGTAATAAATGGTGTGCACCCAGTAAAAATTTGGAAGTGAAAAATGAAGCACTGGAGAATTCCTACTGCATGAGTTCCTTTTTGTAAATTAGATCCTATAATTCAAAACTGCAAAAATATATGCA
Organism: Cyclura pinguis; assembly: GCA_030412105.1. Taxonomy (NCBI): domain Eukaryota; kingdom Metazoa; phylum Chordata; class Lepidosauria; order Squamata; family Iguanidae; genus Cyclura; species Cyclura pinguis. The sequence continues at coordinate 185,709,301 of CM059601.1, forward strand.
AAAAATTGCTAAAAAAACAAAAACAAAAATCCAACAACTGCAAAATGGTCTGGGGGGGTGGCGGCGGTGGGGAGAGGAACAAATAAGTGGGGCAAAGTTTGGTTAAGGAAGATTTCAAAAGCATCCCTGTGTTGGTTGGCTTCCAGCCACTGACTACAAAACATTATGTTCGCCAGCTCTGCTGGATGGAAAGAAGATATATCTCATTTTTATGTGTCCTGCGAGGAAGGACTTAATGAACTGATATATTTAGACATGAAAAAAAGAAAAACGAGTTGCAATTTGCTGCTACTATTCATATATTTTAAAGAACATTTTAAGACAGAAGACGGCGAGCTGGGTTTAGGTCAGCTGTGTGCTGCAGGTGCTAGGCATGCTCACCGAATTTAGCTTTGTTCCTGGTAGTCAGTAAGAGATGGAAGGTTAAATCCAACTACAATTAGCCCATTGAATCAATGGGGATTTACATACCTCTTGCCTTTCCATCCAGATATTAATTCAGTGGGTAGTTGGGACTAGCAGTTGGACTTAGGCTCCCATGTTGTCAAATTCAATGACCATGTGAGTGGAAGACCCCAGTAGATGTAGCAGTTAGGAATGGCTTTGTTGGGCATCATAAAATAAGCAGGACAGTTCTTGCTTTTAAGCAGCTCGGTGCGCAAAGAGGAGCCAACACATCTGAGTGTGTCTACAGACATTGTTCTTGATGAGTTTCTGTCAGGCTGTTGTCTTTGTCACGGTCTCAGGTTTAGATTGTGGAATCCCTTAGTAATACATAATCATGTCAAAACACCTCATCAGAGCTGTGCTACTCCAAGAATGACATTTCTTTCATCAGGAGTGTTCCTGTGGTATTTTCACTGGCAAAATAAATATATGCACTCTGCCTTGGTTTGTCCAGGGGGGGATAGCTGATAGCTGATAGCTGTAAAGTGTCAGGTTGCAAAGTGTGATGAGAAAAATGTAGATCAACAAGTGCCTTATCCTCACATGCATAAATCATTGTGCAAATTGACAAAGACCTTGTAATGCTTCAGCATAAGAAGCCTCTCACATCAAAGAGCACAAGAAATCTTCTCCTGATTCAAAAATCAGCTAAAGCCAACTAGGACAAGCCCTGTGCCAGAACTGTTCTGTTGTCATAAAGCTCAGGCTGAATTTCTTCAAGGATGGAGCTCTGTGCAAATCATTGTCTCATTCCCCCAAATACTTGCTTGTGGCTTTATGATGTCATCCAGTTGTTCCCAGGCCATACACCCCCACACTTTGTTATGGTTTAACTGACAAACTATGATTTAATTGGCAAAATTAAATACATTAATTGGCATAAATATAAATTATATCCTGCGATGGCTGTATGGCCATGCTGGATAAGAAGAAAAAGTGACTGAACATGTGTGTTGTGAATTAGGTCGGAAGAAACCTCCAGGCATAGGCAGGTCATAGTCAGAAAATCACCAGGGAAACTCCAGTGTTATTTGCAGTTAACCTCTGATGACTCAGCTTCTTAGAGACAGTAGTGTCCGGAAGATTCCCACAAGACAGCTGGTTGTCTTAACTTCTCTTCCTCTGACCAAGCAGGCTTCCCTTTTGTCTTCACACCTGTCCAACAAGTACCAAGCTATCAGGGAAACCATTAGCCCTTTGTCATGTAATGCTAAGACTGTTAGCCCATTCTGGATCTCATTGTCCATTCTGCAAACTCCATTGCTTACTCTGCCAGAGAGCCATTAATACCTTTGCCCTCCAGGCAGAAATAGAGTATTTAAACCCCAAATTTTGGCCAATCAACTTGCAGAATACTGATTGCTGGTTGCCACTCTGCCACTCTGATTTCTGACTGTGTGCTGTACTTAGACCTGCGTCTAAGCCACACTGCAGCTTCTTCACTGCTCTTCTGGATTGATAAATATCACCCACTAAAATCTCGCTATCCAAAACTTTCCTCAATTTTCCTTCAGTTAGCTTTGTGTGATTGCGTGACTACTAGTATTTTGTGTGTGTGATTGTTAATTTCCCCAATAAAACACAATAAAGTTTACTTTTGGATCTCTGGCTGGTTCTTCCTGTGCTAGTACTAGTAAACATAGGTGTAGAAGATATTGTAAAGTTACACCTCTCTTGCAGGTCTCCTCTTTGAGCTAATATTTTCCACCTTTGTACCAAGGTACTGGCATTACAGGTGGACCCCTGAGTCGCCCACATTTTGGGGTAACACAATCATCATTGAGTAGATCCTACAAGAATTCCTATGATACTGATACAAGTCAGAAGGGGCTTTTTCTGTATCTGTGAACTGGAAAACAGTGGGTCCTCTTTATCCATGAGTTCCATGTATACAGTTTCTAGCTCATGCAAAGTGTCATGTCCGTATACCTAAAATGATGGCAATGTGCATGCAGACATACTGCAGCGTCCACACATAACGTGGCTGCCATTGAATATAAGGGGACAGGAGCATTTCTGAATTCTGGTATTCACATAGGGTTCCTGCAGTGGAACCTTCGCATTTGCAGAGGGAGCATTGTACAGGTATACCACAGCTAATGAAGTAGATGTGTTCCTGGGCATTACTTTAAAAGAAAATCTGGTACCAGAAGCAGATATAACATGGAAAGAATAGGGATAGGTTCTTACAGCACAAAAACAAAGACCAGTTCAACATGTTTCAGCAAACTTTTTATCCAAAGTTAAGGATATACATCTACGCATATGCATCCATGTCTGCCTCCATGGGGGATATAAGGAAACCAAACATATCTTTAATCCTTAGATGTCTTTTTTTAAAAAAAAAAAAATAGCTGGCATACAAGAAAAGCTAGGAGAAGATGATTGGGATTAAAACGTGTGTGTGTGTGTATGTATGTATATGTATAGAGGGGCTTAAAACAGCTGCCCCGCGCAGTCCAGATAAGAAGCAGGGGCCCCATAACACCTATTTGCAGTGGAAGAACAGATACCACTGGTGTCAATGGGATCTTTACTTCCACAGTAATTATATGGTGCAAGCACTCTTGGTTTGGATCAGGACTCTTGCAGAGGCCAGCTTTATCATTCCCTTCAATAGCCACATGATCTCACTCCAAGTATCCCAGTCTCTCTCTCCCTCTCTCTCTCCCCTGTGCCCCATTTAAATACACACATAGAACTAGCTATTTATTTTTAAAAATGTCAGGCATACAAGAGCTGAAGGGGTGAATAACACTGTAGTGTGTGTGTGTGTGTGTGTGTGTTTCAGAGTGTTCCATTTTCTTTTCAATACAGATGAGCAGACACAAAGGCTTGGAAAAAATATGTGAATGCTGAATCAATAACAACTACCATGATCTTTTCCATCCTGAGCTCAGAACAAGATTGAATTGCGCATCCCTTAAAAGACACACAGGAGACCATAAGAGCTGAGTCCGTTGCAAAGGATAGTGTCTGAGGGCATAGGATAGTTTGGTCTGTGCTGTTTGATCCAGAATGGCGTGTTCATACATGCAGGTCATTAGTTGATGTAGGTTTGTTATCTGATCAGTGCAGGATGTACAAATCAATTCATAGTTCAATTTATTTTTAAAAAGGAGAAGAATATAATGAATATAATGAAAACAAGCAATTTAAACTTCACTTCAAAATATTATCTTACTTACTGGGAAAGGAATAAATATGATTGGCCTGCAGATTTGCCTGAAGAGGATAACTGACCTGATATTTATATAGAATAAAAATGATCAGCTAAGCAATACAATTAACTTTGTCTGCTGTAAGGGTGCATGGCCTAGAGATAGTGGGCAGCATCTCATCCCTCTAATATCTTACATGTGGTTCCCATGATCTTTTCATACCATTGCTGTTAATTGGGATCAGCGGGATGGGGGCAAGGTGAAAGTTTTCCCTGCTCCCCAATCCCAAGCCTTCTGTCTGACAGCATGTGTGTGGCATGGCAGGAAAGGGCAACATCGGTGTGTCTGGTGGATCAAGCTTGGTCCCCAATACCTCCTTTGGGTTGCAGATTGAATCAGTGAATTTCAGTGGCAAACGGAGGGAAAAGAACCCATTGAAATGGGCAGTTAATTCCTGTCTGAATGGGAGATTTCTTGGTTTGCAATTAATTTCAAAAATATTGAGAGTGGATGATTTTGGGACAGTTGCATCAAGATCATGTGCCCATGTATCGCTCATTCCTAGTCCGTGGCAACTGATATTCAAGCCCCCTGTTGCTGAAACCAGAGCTGGGCTAGAGGGCTCAAAAGGTTATGTGATTGTATTAGTGGAAGCGCTAATACAGGTAATCCAGATAGATGGGATGAATTTGAGAATGTATTCTCCCTTCTGCCCCCTAGAGGGGAGCATTGTCTGTCCTGAAATTTCAATCACTTATCTTTACAAAGAACAACATCTGTGTTTCAGAACAGATTTGGGGGCAGGGGAACAGAATTAAGTGGAAGCTTCTGATTTGTAAGATCTTCAGAGTTATTTCTATATATATTTATGTAAATAGTTTGGGGAAAACGGTGATCATATATTTTTTTCTCTTTGCCCGGTACTGTAGTTTTCTGTGCTACACTGTTATAGTGTTATTATTCCACCTTCAACATCCTGTGGAATTCTGGGGTTTATAGTTTACTGGGGCTGAAAAACTCTCTGGCTGAGAATTCGAAATGCCTCTCCCTAAACTGCAAACCCGACGATTTCAGAAGATGTTGAAAGTGGAATAATAGCACTATAACAGTATAGTGTGGAAATGACCATAATATACAGAGGGGTGAAACTGACAACTGGAGAGACAGTCCATACCAGTTTCCCCTCTTATGCATGTTTTAGAGGAAACTGATGAAGTAATTCTCTTACTGTGTGAAGGAAACCATATGCACTCTGCTGAACTACACACAAGCAATTCTTTGATAAACATTTGAAAATCCCTTGTAAAAGTAACTGGGCCTTTGTTTGCCATTATGTGTGATTATAGTTGAGCTATTCTATTAACTGGACCCTTGTAAAGAACTAAACATTCCCTACAGTGCATAATTCAGACTGTTCCACATGCCTCACTTGCCTTTTTGTGAATGTGTAGCCACAGTAACACTTTTTAAAAAGAGTCAGGTGAAAGTGACTGCAATATGTATAATAGCCACTTGATGGCAGCAAAGCCTTATCTTTGGTTCAGTGATGTGTTCCGACAGCAGTGTTTATTAATGGAGAAAAAAATAGTTTATATTCTATTAAAACTTGCCTACTTTGTCTTATCTATGTGTGTGTGTGTGCATGTGCATAATGTATGGATCAGATGCAGTTCAATTTAGGCTCCTGTTACTTATTTAATAGAAAATTGATAGGCACTGTCATGTTTACCACAGATTTAAATGAGTTAGTGTGGCATTAAGGAGTTATTTTTAGTGCTCTTATAGCACTATGGCTGGTTTTCTTTCTCCTTTCCATTTTTTTTTAAAATTCTCTTAATTTTAGATCTGGTTGGTTCTCTACAGAGGGAAACTAGCATGCCAGATGTTTTCCCTGCCCAGCTGTGTAATCCCTTATAGGGTATATAGTGGCAACTAACCCAGCTGCACTTCATTGAGCAGCGCTGTTATTGCTGTCAGTAGCTGCATCGACCAAAGCTCTTCTATTTAATCATCAGAGGGTTTTTTTTCTTTAAAAGAAAAATGACATTAGCTTTGTTATTAGCCTTTCGATAGCACCTGATGTAATAACAGAGGATGAGGATGAGGATGAGGATGAGCTGATATGCCAAGTAGTAAAAAGCAGAAGATAAAAGAAGTTAACATTGGAACATTATGCTCCAACTTTACTCTCAGAGACAAAGATTTAGAGGCTTGGAGGAGAAAGAGATGAGCTCATTCCTATCATAAACTACGAGGAACAGAAAAAGCTGGACCCTTGATGGTGAATGTTTAGTGTCCATAGCAGCAAAGGATTGAGAGGTCCTGTCAAAATGGCCCCAATTGTGCTGTTTAGATAAAAGTTAGACATTCCCTCTGGTACAGTTTGGTGTCTCAGTGGCAAACATAAAGACATGGAAGCAAGTCCATTATGTTCAGTGGAGAAGGAGCCCTACAGTGAGTTTTCTGTGGCCAGGAGATGGAAGCCAGGGCTGTTTTGCAACTGCCTCTGCCATTTTCCCTTTTATTTGTTCCTGTAGTAGAAGAATAGGCAGGCCACTGATTGGCTGGCTTTTCACTGTTTATGAGAACACTAATAGTCTATCTCTCTCTCTCTCTGACACACACACACACACACACACACAAAACCCTGAAACTAGAGTGAGGAACAAAATACATAACTAAAGTTTAATTTATTGATCAATGAAACAGGTAACTCGCCTATGTAGCAAATATAGCACTCAGGGTGGTTAATGATATACAAATATTATAGGTAAAACATAAAAACACATCAGTTAAAAACAAACCCAATTAAAACTTATCACACACCCCCCAAGACTTCTGGGCCTGTGATTTCAGACTATCAAAACTGAGCAGAGCTCAGGGTTAAATCACAAAATAATCTAAATATGTATTGTGCAGTTTAAGAATGCTTTTTAATCATTCTTGGAAGTCTGAACGGTACTCGTTCACGTGAGGTCTACCGTCTCCTTTTCCCATCCATTTTTTCACTATCTCCCCATGGCCTAAAATGAGGGGGCTTGCATTGAAAGCAATAGCCCCCCCTTCTTTAGCTCCCATGCCAAGACAAACAAAAAAGAGCAGGAGGAAGATTGAAGTATTCACCTCAATCCAAACTGAAGGTGCATGTGCTTACTAGAAAGTGAAAAAAGGAAACAATTGTAAATGCGTGATACATCTTTTAAAAATGTACCTTCTTCATTGTAGGCTTTCTTCGTTTTAGTGCTATAATTTAGTGTATCAACAAGGGAAGGGGAAAGCATTTTTGGTGCCACTATTGTTAAACAGTTGGGAATCAGAAATTTTTGGCCATTTCTGCACCACACTGATATACAGTACAACCCCCGTATCTGCGCGGGATTGGTTCTGGCTCCCCCGCGGATACGGGAATCTGCAGATAGTACCGAATGCTGTGGCGATTGGGCTCTGGGCTTGCAGCTGGAGGCGGGAAAACAGCGGCCAGTGCAATCCGGCATTACCCGTTGTTTTCCTGCTGGGCGTCACCACGATTGGGCCCTGGACCTGTGGCTGGGGGAGAGGAAACAGCGGGCAGCACAATCGTGTGCTGCTGGCTGTTTTCCTGTCGGGCGCCACAGGGATCGGGCCCTGGGCCTGTAGCTGGAAGAGGGGAAACAGCGGGCAGCGCAATTCTGCACTTCCTGCTGTTTTTCCCACCAGGCGCCGCTGCAATCAGGCCCTGGGCCTGCAGCTGGAAGAGGAAAAACAGCAGGCAGTGCGATGCTGCGTTGCCCGCTGTTTTCAACCACAGATAACTGAATCCGCGGATTATGAATCCGCGGATATGGGGGTCATGCTGTAGTGCAACTATTCCACTTTCAACATCCTACGGAATCCCGGGGTTTGCAGTTTGGGGAGAAGCATTTAGAACTCTCTGCTAGAGATCTCTTTGGCCTCAATAAACTACAAACACCAGAATTCCATAGGATGCTGAAAGTGGAATAATAGCAGTGTAACAGTGTAGTGTGGAAACGGCCTTTGACAATCTTTTTGAGGTTTCTTGGAGATCTACCAATATATCCAGAACTAACCTCTGTCCACATCAGGTGCCCTGACCATCTGAAGATATTGGAAAGATCCTTGGGAAGAGCAAGTACCTTTGAATCTGAGAGTGTTTTTGTACAGAAATGGGAAAAAATATGTGTATACATATCTCCTAAAAACCTGGTAATTTGAACCCATCAGCCTCAAAGGTGTGAAGCTTTCTTCTTGTATTTCCTGCATTTTGAGGCTGCAAGATGTAGAAGGAATTGGGAAAACAAACTAAGGAGAATTGGAAGAACATGTAACCTGTCATCTTCCAGTGACTAATGTATCTGATGCTTAGAATCATAGAATTGTGGATCTTAGAATTGGAAGGGACCACAAGGGCATTTTGAGAACAATCTCCTACCATGCAGACATACATGACTAAAGCACTCCTGAAAGATGGCCATACAACCTCTTCTTAAAGACTTCCAAAGAATGAGAGTCTACTATTGTCTGAAGCAATTTGTTCCACTATCAAACAGCAATTATATTTAAAAAAGCCATTCTTAAAGTTTAGGTAGAATCTCTTTTCTTCTAATTTGAATCCATTGTTTTGTATTACAGTCTCGGGAGGAGCAGAAAACAAACTCATCCTGTCTTCTGTATGACATTCCTTCAGACATTTAAAGATAGCTATCATGTTATCTCTCAGTCTTTGCTCCTCCAAGCTAAATGTATCCAGTTTCCTAAGCCATTCCTCATAAGGCTTGGTTTTCAGACCACCCTTCTCTGAAGACATTTGAGCTTGCCAATATCTTTTTGAACTTTCTATTTGATCTTGTCTAACCATCTGATTTTCAGCTTGTTTTGCTTGTTTCTGTGCCATTTCCATGTCCAATTTTATATCTTTCTCTGTATCTTCTGTATCTCTCCTTTTTATCTCTTGTTTCAGTTCCCCATATTCTTGCCTCATGATGTCAATAATACGCTTGAAATCTTTGCATATTTGCTCCATTATCTCTTGTGGAAGATCCTGACCATTCTAGGGAAGGTTCCATTTTTCACTTAATCCAGAAATTGCAGAGTTAACAATTTGCTTCTCTGGAATCTGGCTTGAGGCTCCCACAAAAACAATACCAGCTGACAAAGTACTTTCTCATGCTTTAATTTCTTTTGATTTTCTTATTATTGTCCAGTGTCTTTTTGCATGTAAAATACAATTCAATCTATTCGCTATATATATGTGTGTGTGTGCGCGCGCGCGCGCGCGCGCGCGCACTTAGATTTCTAGTTCTTAGTCCTTCTCTTTTTAAAATGTCAATCCCAGTTTTTAAATTCAACTGTCCTGGTTTTATGGGGCACAGAGACTTCCTCAGTTTTTGCTTGCAGAAAGAGTGCAGCTTCAAGAGGCACTTCTGATCCATCTTAATCAGAAGGGTTCTCCACTGTTATGACTTGCAAGGTTAATCAAAAGATCTGTTTAAAAGGGCTGTCAGATCTTTCTCTCTAAACTGTTACCTTTTGTGGCAGGGGAAGATGTTACTCCGTCCGTTCTTCCCATTCATAGCACATGTACTAAAAAGTAAGTGCATATGGTTGGAATTCCAGACCCAAATGGGCAATTCTTTTCTCCCCCTTTATCTGGGGGCTGGGGGTAAAACTCCAGCCAGAGATCCCTCACTTTACTGTGAAAGCTCTCCTGGCTGCTGATCAGCTGCAGGCACTCCTCCTGCTAGCCTGCTGGAATTGTGTCCCTTTTATTGTGGCCATTTCTTATATAGGATATTATGATCCACAGCCAGTGGAAATCACAGATCCAGAGGTCATAGATCTGGAGGGTTCACTGTATCCTGTGGTGTTTCAGATGCCTGCTCAGAGACGAGGCCTGGATTTTGCATTTGTTATATGTCCATGCAAATTTCCTAGAGTGAGTCACCAGTTAATTCAGCCGTGGAAACTGCCCAGTTTGACTCCTATTATGTTCATTCATTCATTAATTTTACAAAACAGTGCATTTTTGAATTAAGCAGCTTCCTACAGCAGTGGAAAATTTTCTATTTCAAATCACTCATTTGGGACATCTTTAAACATGATTTTTTGTTTTCTATTGAATGTAACTACAAATGGCCTACAGAAGTGAAATATATAGAAAATAGTCTGTGTTTGCTGTCATTGATACTTGTGTAACAAGAATAAACAAACAATTTCCTTTCATAAACTTGGTTCATGATCAGCAGCATATTGCATTCATTGACAATAATAAGATGGAGCATTCAAGTTTGTTTTACACAAGGGTTCTTGGAGGGTTCATTGTAACCAGAAGTTTGCACGTTATATTTAGCTGATCTAACATGTTTGATTGCATTAGAACAACCAGGACAACAATGGATAACTGAAATTTCCCACAGAAAATTTTCTTCCCTACACCTCTGCTCCAGACTAGATGGGCCTTTAGTCTGATCCAGTACTGCTTTTCTAATGTTCTTTCATTCTTAAAGGGAATCTGATAAGACTGGAAGCTTTGCGTTTTTACAAACACACACACATGCACACAGAGCACTGCATTAATAACATTCAGGTGTGGATCCAATATTTTCATGACTGAATTAAAATGTGCACATTGCTAATCATTGACATTTTGTACTGTATTTTGAGTTAGAATAAATAGCCAGGTATAAAGCAAAACTCACAGTCTTTTAACAGTTATAGTGAAAGGGAAAATCCAGGAGGATTTAGTCATGTTTGTCATGCAAGCCAAAAACAACTAAAGATGAAGAGAAGAGGGTGGACAGATGCATAGTGTGATGACATCAGCACATGGAGTTGGCTCTGTTATGTGGTTCAGAAGGAGATGGAATTATTATGTCTGTATAATTCTGCCCTGTATATTATGTAGGAACCATACTAGCTAGTGCCGAATTGCTGTGCATAGTATAATTCTCCTTTCTGTTCATCCTTTCCATATATGGTTCAAAGCCAGTTGTCATGGTCATATACAGAGGAACCAGTAGAGCCAGCGTTATGCAGTGGCTTGAGTGTTGGACTATTACCGGATTTCCGCACGAGGCTGTTACAGCACTATGATTCCACTTTCAACATTCTATGGAATCCTGGGGTTTGCAGTTTTGGGAGGGGCCAGGTGGCCCCTCCCAAAACTGCAAACCCTAGGATTCCCTAGGATGTTGAAAGTGGAATCATAGCATTGTAACAGCCTCGTGCGGAAATGGCCTTACTCTGGAGACCAGGGTTTAGTTCCCTGCTCGGTGATGGAAACCCCGTCGGTGACCTTGGATGTCTCATACACTCTCTGCCCTAGGAAACCCACTGATAGGTTTGCCTTAGGGCCACCATCTGTTGGAAACAACAGCGACAACAAGAGATTAAGCTCTTCTCCTGCACTGATAAGATTGGGCTTGGCTCAGCAGTCATAATGAAGGTCTCCCTGTAATGGCAGTGCCAGATTACCCACTGTGCTGAAGGAGACACCTGCTAACAATAATAGGAACAATACTTTGCCCTTCTGGAGCTCCCACCATTTGCTGGTTTGAAAGCACTTCATGATAATGTACACATAGTAATTAAGCCTCATCACAGCTCTGCGTTTGCGAAGTCGTAATGAGCGTGTTTTCTAAGTGTGGAAATATGCACAGATTGTGGCAATGAGAAGGAAATGAACAGCAGCTCCAGGTTCTGAATTCTGAGCGTTCATTGCTAGGCTGTCCTCCCCAGCCACTGGCAGCACAGCGTAAGAAGCAACTGCAGATTCAGGCAGTGGAAAGCTAGAAGCAGAGTCAGGCTAAATATAGTCCAAGTAGTGACGTTTGCTTTGCTACAGAAGGCTTCAGTGAGGGCTATGTGGCTGGAGTCCTTTAAGGTTTAAGAAGGACTTAACACTGGCCAAGAGCAAAGCAGGGAAATTTTTAATGAGATTAGAGGAAAGTGGACAGATTCCAAGTACACAAATATCAAACAGTGAAGAAAAATAGAAATGAAGAACCAGTTTGGCCATATCTGTTTTACCTGCTATGTTCATTTCGTGGTTATAAGTACAAAGTCAGATAGTGACCAGTTTATAATTCCATTGTGAACATTTGTAAGCATCCTAGGGTATGCATGTTTCAACTGATAGAAAGGAGATGTAAAAAGTCCCATTGATTTCAATGGTAGAAACCTAGTTTGTTTCTCTGTTTTACTCCACTGTTTTAAAATGTGAGTTTTGATTTGGAGAAAACATTTCATAGAATTTTTTTTTTTTTAAAAAAAATCTCTGTATGATTAAATAAAGGTATTTATAGGTCTTTCTGACAAACCTGACAGGAATTAGCCAATAAACTCACCACTGGCAAAAACCTTATCAGCCAAATGCTATCCTTTGGATTATATTCTCTTTTAAATAGTTGTACAGAGATGAAATACAGAGTCATATTTAAAGATTTCTTTGCAATATAAAACCAGATGCTGCTTCTGAATTGACAGGCAAAATGTATCAGCTCAGATGTTCAAGCGTACAATATTGTCTATGCTGTCTGGGACTGATGAGAACTGTAATCAGAAACATCTTAGGACACTGTGTTAGGGAAAGTCTGCAGAAGTAACTTTTTTGGATTAGAATTCCCAGAGCCTCCTGAGAGAAAATAGTAACTTTTTTGAGCTCTGCAGAGAGGACAATAAATACATTTTAAGAATTGTGAAATGTGTCGTTAGATCACAATGTTCACAGAGATTCTGCCTTACAGTGGACTATCAGAGTACTCATTCATGGACCCAGCTCAGTCCTGTTTTGTTTCTTTCATTGTGAAGTCAGGAAAAGCCAGTCAAGAAGGTACTGCTTATTGTGATGTCTAAAGTATTTATTTAGGGCAGAGATAGGGTAGCACATGGCTCACAGATTGCCTGCTGTACCCTCATGTCTCTAGGGGTCTTCCATGACTACTGCTGCCACCAATTATGTCACTGCCAGCACAAGAGTGAAAAAAAGGAGTGTTTCAGTTTGAAAATACACTTTCCCCTGTAAAGGAACCACATGTTTTCTGCACACATTTTGTTTCCCACTTCCAGGAGTGTTCTGGGGGATCTCCATCTGCTTTCAAAAGAGGGACATGTCTTCATCCTTGCATTCACAACTTTTCCTTCTATAAAACTACCCACCATCCTGCCTTTTGAAAGGGAAAGTGCTGTATTTTCTGCTGCACCGCCAAATTTCAGCAGCAAAATCAGTAGCAGCAATAGTAAGATGATAAACCGCAGGGGGAAATGATCTTCGGATCCATGGAAGTTACCTACCCTATAGGGGGTGCATGGTTGCAAGGGTGAGACTGCCACTTTTCCATGTCTAGGTTATAAGTTTCATTGTTAATATTTGGATAAAGAAAAACCTTTGGGATGGGTCGAAGGGCTGTTAAGCTCAGTGACAGAGTGCAGGCATGCCAACATTCCCATATTCCGTTCTTTCCATCTCTAGACAGGGTTGAAAAAAACTCATGCCTGAAAGTCTGGCAAGCTGCTGCCAGGTAGTGTGGACATCATTGATCTAAGTGGACCAATGGCCTGCGTTGGTGCAAGGCAGCTCTGGCTCACCACAGGGAGAGTAATTTTGGCAATGTTGCAACTCTCAGGAGACCAGCAACCATTTCCTAAACTCAGCTCGCTCTCAAGATATCCAGGAAAAAAAGTGTTGAAAGATTGTTAACAAAAATAAGCACCAGCCATCAACGTCAGCCTCCACATGAAAACTCTCATGAAAACTAGTTGTCCCTTAAATTGCAGTAATAACTGGAACGACATGAGAACCAAAAGACATTGCAGAAATATAAGTGTAATATATTTTAGCAGTTTGGAAATCTGACTGGTTATTCTTTCTTACCTTAAATGTTTTACTGCCACATCTTGCAATAGTATTGTAGAGATCTGGAGACAAGATATTCGATGCCAATTGGGAAAACAGAATTCTTCCCTGGATTTGTTTTCTTTTTCTTTTATAATGACTCATGCAGTGTTTATGTCTGAGCATTATATATGTTTACTATGTGGGAAGGAGAGATTTGGTGCTCTGATTCACCTAATTGGAGCTGCATTGACTGGATCCATGAGTAAGAGGAAGAGTAGAGTAGAATGGGCACACCTAGTAAACTATGCATATTTCAGAATAGATGTACGGATGTTATGCGAGCCTAAAGGTATTTCATGCCAAGTTGTTAAGCTGTTTGTTATTCCAAAACTATCGTGAGATGGGGCTATAGCAAATATTACAGCTACCATAGGGAATCTCAGTATAAGCAGACTCTCCCATGACAAGTGATCCTTGCCTTGGTTCTGCTTTGTACTAGCTATCCCAGCCATTGCTCAGTGGTGATGGAAACTGTAGTCCCAAAACATCTAGTGGCAACCATGTTAGGAAATGCAGGGCGAGCGTAACTTATTATGTGCATCTCCACTCTCATATGAGCATCCTTCTCTGTGCTTTACATTTCCAGATGGCATTGCTGGAGGTGTGGAAAGTCTCATTATAACTGTGAAGAACCACATTGTACATTATGACCAGGGAAGGAGCATTCACCAGCTAGAGGCTTCCTCATAGTGGCCATAGGCTTGTGCTCTGTCCTTCCATCAGTTAATAATAAAAATACTTTACAAATGTGAGATTAGATTTGGAGAAAACTCAATTTTCATAGTCACTAAGAAGGTTGCCGCAAAAAAGTTTGCCATTTGCTTCAGGTCTCCTAAGCGCTTCTTTTGTGGCCAAAGTTTGAATTTAGCTGGATCAGTAGTAGAAAGGAATATTTCTCAATAATACATTTTATTGATGAATGGATAGGATGGGAATTAACTGACGTTATGTTTCATTTCATTAACTACATTGCCAAGAGTACTGTTACTCATCATGGTGCACGTCCAACTAGTCATGAAGCAATAGCAGTAACTTCTTTGAGCCTGACACTCCTATATTGGCAGTGATTTTCACTGTTTGTTCACACATGTACATCAATACATGCAGAAGGAGAAAGCCAATGTATTCAGTTAGAACATAGGTAGTGGTAACCACTGAGAATCATGGCACTACACCTTAGGGTACTGCTTCCACCAAATTGGGGGTGATGACAGCAAAATCAGCACTGTTGGCAATTGAAGAGAGACATAGGGGATGTACATGCTTTATTTTTAAAGCAGATCATAGTCTTGAAAGTGCCTAGGAAGCACAATCAAGATGTGTGACCTCTGTGTTCTTTCTTTGTGTTGTTATGTGCCTTCAAGTCAGCTCCAGCTTACTTAATGATGACTTCTAGTGATCACAGCATTCCTTTCTAAGTACTTTAGACTAATTGTTTAATGATCTGCTCTAGAATCTTTCCCAGTATTGATGTCAGGCTGACTGCATAGTAATTGTGTGGATCCTCTTTTTTTCCCCTTTTTGAAGATAGGGACAATATTTGCCCTCCTCTAGTCTATTGGACTTCTCCCCTTCTCCAGGAATTCTCAAAAATTATTGCCAGTAATCTCAAAAAACACAAAGTGTCTTGCTGTTGCCAAACAGATGGCATCAAAAATCACATTTTTTAACAAGTTCAGAAGGGTCATGGGTCATATACCTAGTGTTTGAAGGGGGAACTTGAAATCTGGAGGCTTGCAGAAGTGTGGTTTACCTTAACAATAAAATATGTTCCTCTCCTGCCCCAACACACTATGTGCTTTATTTGCATTGCAGAAAGTGCTGAATTTGCCAGCACCATGACAAATTAAGCAGCAGGGCTGGCAGGAAATCTGCATCCTATGGGCTGCATAATGCCCAATCTTTATCTAGACATATGAACAATAGTTTCTCTCCTTCCCTCTCTCTCTTTTAGTCTCTCTTCCTTCCCCTAATAGCATACCTGTGGTGTCTGATCACTCCACATGCATTCAGCTCACAGTTTTAGTGCAACACAATGTACAGGATGAGGATGAAAGCCCAATTAAGATACAGTTTTCTAACGATTGCTGATTTCAATGTGTGTGAACATCGCTCATTGTGTTATAACTTGACATTTAGCAATCTGAACATCAGAAATGAATGTCGTTAAGGTGATGTAGAGTGACATTAAAAGTATCTTTATGGGAATTCAACTGCATTGGACAATTCATGATGCAGGTTCAATGAAATCTGATGTCACTGCTGTTGACCACACCTTTACTTTGAAATGGAACTGACTTCACCAAGTAAGCAATTTTGAGGGTTGCCAGGACAAACCTTTGCCAAATTCAGCCAAAATTCAGTTGAAAGCATAAGCAAACTATGCACTTTTGGCCAAATTTGTTTAGAATTATTTCAGGTCTAAACCTGGTATACTATATCATCTCACTTGGCCTAACCCTGCCCCCTAAACATGACATAAACATTATTCAACCATGGTCTGATTGCAGGGAGAATGGATCTCCTCCCTATGGAGCTGATACTCAGTAACATACATTTGGGAGGGGAGTTACAGTTAGTGTCATGACTAAGCCTATTTCTGCACTACAATGTTATACAGTGTTATAATTCCGCTTTCAGCATCCTGTGGAATTCTGGGGTTTGCAGTATACTGAGGCCAAAGGGCTCTCTGGCTGAGAATTCTAAATGCCCCTCTCTAAACTACAAACCCTAGGATTCCATTGGATGCTGAAAGTGGAATAATGGCACTATAACAGTATAGTGTGGAAATGGCCTAAGTAGTTATTGTGAATATGGAACAGTTACAGGTGAGCAAATCTAAGCAATGGTTCTCTGTTCATAATCACTATATACTTATGATTGTGACACTGCTACCACATTTGTAACTCCCATCCCAACCTGCTTTACTAAGAATCAGCTGCATGGGTAGGAGGAGGTCCATTTTGCCAGCAGTTGGAGTACGAATGAATGATATTTCTGTTGGGTTTGGGGGGCCGGAATGGACCAGGAGACATATGCTCTTAACTAAGTAGCTGATGTAATAGCTGACCATTGATAGGAAGGAAGTGGTTAAATTGTGTTGAATGAAAAAAAAATCAATAAATTATGAATGATTTTGTTGGTAACCTAGAAATAATTCATTACCAGGAGAATGATTTTTTTAAAAAACACGTAGGTATTGTTTCTGTAGTTGAAAGGTATTTCCTGTAAGATCTAAAGAAAATCTCTCTCTCTCTCTTTCTCTCTCTCAGATTAACCATCTCCGCTGAATGTCCAATGCAACTAGAAGACTTTCCCATGGATGCCCATGCCTGTCCATTAAAATTTGGAAGCTGTAAGTTCTTAATTCCTTTGAGTGAAGTCTAAGAATAAGATGTTCATGAAGTTTTGTGTTCAGTAAAGGCTATCTGAATTAAATATGAAGAAAATATGCACGTTCCTAGTGTTTCTACTTTCAGTCTACTACAGGAATCTTAACTTTTTTCTTGCTCAGGCATAATCAGAATTGAAGAATTTGAATTTTGGAAATACTTATGCAAACTGATTTGATTTGCACCTCCTGGACTTATGTGTCAATCAGAACATTCCTACCCACTGTGTGTCATATTTTTCCATATGTTGCAGTGGAGTTTTTGGATCATAAATGCATTAAGATGTCTTTACATGTTGGATTGATAACCCATGGATTTTCATGGGGATTTTTTTAAAAATGTGGATTAATGTGGGAACAGGATAGAACTAAATTACAGGTGGGCCTATAGGAAAGTGATGGAGACTGGAAATGAATTGGTCCATGCCTCCCTTCTCAGGTCACTATCTGTGGTCTCTTTCCTCTAATCCCAATAGCAGTCACCCCAGCAGCAAATCACGGTCACATTTCGTGTTTGATGACTTTGGAGCTAGTAGCCAGAGGGGTGAATCGACCTCATCAAAAATGAACTGAGTTTAACAGTCCTTGTGTTATGAGCCACAAGCAAAGACATCCAAGGGTCATGTGCATTGTCATTTGGGAGGTTTTGCTGGGGCTATAAAAAGATATGAGTGGGCTGTCATTGTTATTACCGGGACTTCATCCTTTCCGCTTGCCTGTCTCTGCATTTTATCAATGTGAGAAGTGGTATTTGGGATGCATTTTATTTCATAATGTGAGAACCACCACGTGGCAGACTTATCTTTCAGGAGCTGAAAGCAGAGCTGCTAGTTGATGAGTGGCTGGGGATATTTGGCCTGGGGAATTTGTATCTGTGTGAAAAATGATAATTCCATTAAGCACCAAATTGTGTTTGTACAGTAGTTACGTATGTACCACTACGTTATGTTCTAAGAAATGCATGTAGCTTTTCAGTACAGACACAGGCCTTTGCTCTATATTCCCTCCAGAGAACCACAGCATGCCTCTTTTTCTGAGGAACATACTTTCAAATTGAATTCCTTGTGTTATACAATCCAAATCCAGATAGAAAGGATGGAGAATGGGGACAGGGTTATGGTGCATATTAGTCTGGATTCCATCATTTTGAGGGAGATAATTGGCTCTTTCTGATTTGATAGCATTTCTAAGGATGAGTGCAGATAAATGGAGCAACAGGTGGCAGTGTGACAAAAAATGCATGACCCCTTGAGTAACTCCATAGCAGAAATAAAAGGTGGTGCAAAAATTCTGCCAGTCTACTCATCTCATCACCTAGGCTTATTTGGTGCATGATGTATGGCAAAGAAACCTGCTTTACTTGCTACAGTAGGCAAGGAGAACAGGGAAGGAAAGAGCACCAGAGGAGAACCAGAGTGGAGAAAAACGTAGATATCCTGCTTTTCGTGCTAAAGAGCAGTAACAGTTTGTACATTCTGTCTAGAATGAGAACTGCCATGAGAGATGGATTGCTTTAAAAGAAGGAGGAGGAGGGCTTGGGGGAGGAGGAGGGGAAGAAATTAGTTGCAGTTAAGGTCCAGGTCCACCAGTAGTTACCATCATGGTTACAGTTTTTAAAAGCTACCTCTCAACATTCTTGCTAGTGAAAAGGAACTAAAACAATTATTTTAAAAAATCAGAATGCCAGTGAGGGGAAAGAAAATACCATGGGCCTTGGATCTGTGGCACAAAACACACTTAAATAGCAAGGCCATCCCTATAAGTATGAAAGTAATTTAAAATAGTTACACTACAGGAGGGGTAATATTATCCATTATTACATTATAATAATGAGGGAACTAGATTCTGTCTTCATTATTGAAAAAAATAAAGTAAACACAACCATGTTGATTACAACTGGTTACTTCCAGGCTCTGAGAACTATCCTGTCATAAGCCCTCTGCACTTTTTACCAGTCCATGGAATGAACACAGCCTGAAGTGAGAGCAGAACTGAATGCACTGGTCCTTCCACGACTGTCTGGTTGCTTCCTAACTCTGCCCTGGCATTGTGGCCCATGCCTCTGAAATGGAAGCCTGACAGACGTGGATAGGCAGTCTTTATGAACTGGAATACTGTTTTTGTTGTTACACCACTCTGGGACTCAAGGCAGCTTACAGCCATTAAGAAAAACAGCTGAAAAATATACCGAACATAAAAGTTTAAAATATCATTAAACTATCCATAAAATTAAAATCAAGTAAAAAAATAGCTATTAAAAATGACAAACAAACAAAACACACATAGATGGTACAGCAGTGTTCTACAAGGCCTAGTCCTCTTTAGCAATCAGTCTTCAAAGCTCTGTCAAAATAATAATTTTAAAAAGTCTTAGCCTGCTTGGGGAAAGATAGCAAGGATGTGGCCAGTCTAACCTCTCTTTGAAGGGAGTCTTAGAATCTGGGAGCAGCCACCAAGAAGATCCTTTCCTGTGTTCCCACCAGGTGTATCTTCTAGGGTGGCTATGCCAGGTTTAAGTTACTGAGGCCATCCTCCATATGTTTTATAGGTTTCCTCTTTTACATACATGCCCCTGATGTATAGGCAGTTACATATCCTTCAGCTGTGCCAGTCGTCCCACTTCTTCAGTTGCTTTTAAAATGTCCTGGTTTCTCTCTTCTCCTCCCACCTTCCTCCCTTGTCCTCAGCTTATTTCCATTGGAGCAAACTGAGTTCAAACTGCAGAAGTGGGGTTTGTTCACAGCTAAGTCACCAAGGATGAGAGGAGTTAATGGTGTGGAATCTTGCCCTTCCCAGTAGGCTCAGGCAAAAGCAAACTGCTGCAGCCTCTTTTAGCTTGTGTGTTCTTCCTGATTAATAACTTTTGTCAATTTGACCACACTCTGATGTGTCCTGGTTTTCATCTGTAAGGTGTTGGAGGGTATATTTCAAGAGGAAAGGCAGGGGCTAGCAGAAAAAGCAGAGCTAGCAGAAGAAGTAATAATGGACCAGGACCTATATATATCTGGGCTACACTCTTTCTCTATCTCATGTGGAGAGTAGTAATAACGACTGTGAACAAAGTGTAGAATATCTATGCAATGCCCACCCCATCCTTTATCTGGATTTCTAACCATTATGATCTTAAACCAGGCAACATGGTAGCTGCTTCCTTCTCCTATCATGAAATAAGAGCCACTGGGATTCTGATTCTGAATTTTAAAAGATCCATTGTGACATTGTTACAGACATTAAGTGCATCCACACTACCCAAATATAATAGTTTTATACCAGTTTTAACGCAGAATTCTCTGCTGAAGAACACTACTGCACTCTGCTTGAATTGCAGTACTAGAGTTTCTAAGAGACACTTCTTAAGTAGTTCAGCAAACTAAAAATGTAAGAGGAAATCATGGTAATGAAACTTGTATCAAACTACAGTAACTATATAGTCTAGATGCATTCTTGAAAGAGTCACTTTGGAGACCTTCAGAAAAATTGCATTGCAGATGAGGATCCAGTCTAGAATGTTATCTCCAGATTCTTTAGCATGATAGTTAATCCAATACTGCACAACTACCATGCACACACTTAACTACATCTAGATGTGAAAACATAAAGCTGTTTATCGTCTTCCTTGCGCACTGAAATGTCTTGTTATGAAATAACAGCTACCATTTTTGACTTCTTGTTAATCCACCCCAATACCCATTTACCTCCAAAAATAACTGAGGTTCAGAGGAATGTGTAGGACTGTATTTAGATACAAAGTACAAGGTAGGTTGCTAGCATACTTTTCTGATACTCTAGTCATCAAAACAAAAATTCTAGTTACCATGAAAGTCCCAGAATTCTTTGGAAGCTTTCCCAGGAAGTTTGAAAAGCAAGCTTGTGGTATCATTGCTCCAAATATTTTATTCCCTCAGTGGTACTACTTTAGATATACACAGCTTGTTATGATACTTACTCTTTGTGTGTGTGTGTGTGTGTGTGTGTGTGTTTTTCTATGTGCCTTTAAGTCACCTGTCAACTCATGGAAACCCCCATGAATTTCATAAGGTTTTCACAGGCAAGGAATACTCGGAGGTGGTTTGCTATTGGTTTCCTCTGAAATATAGCCTATATCACCTGTTATATTTGGATAGAAAGGAATGCTCATCACCTCCATTGAGAGAGGCACCCATATCATTAACTGCTATGACTCCCTCATATGTTTGTAGTTTACTGACCTACTTAGAGTTCTTTGTTAGTGAGTTCTAATACTGTAGTTTGGGGGTGTGCATTAGTGCTCTCCATCATAGAATTCTGTTGAAACTGGTGTAAAATGACTATTGTTGGGCAGGGCAGATGCATGTAATCTCTGTAACACATCCACCTATATGTGAACCAGGGATGGGGTAAGCCTCAGTGTCTCCTCTTATCCCAGTAGAACCCACCACACACTTGGTCTTGAGTTTATGCAGGTGACAGTATGTCCATCTGTGCACGGAGGCTTCCACTTTTAACAGCCCAAGTCCTTAATGGCTGCAGAAGAACATCCTGTACAAATATCATATGTGCTGTTGCTGACATGGGCCTCAGGAGGTGGGTGAATTTTACTCTGTCTTCAACCTCTTTGGTCAACAGACATCTATTTATTTCCTTGTGGGACAGAGAGAGAGTCTGCCATGTGATTTTGCAAATAATTTTTGGTAAAGGCAGAACCCCCAGTCTCTACCTTCCAGGAGACCAGCTTACCATCTTTTAGTCTCCAGGCAGAGCTTCTTGGCATCTGTTCAGATGCATGAGGGGTGTTTTGAAAGCGTGTGGTGCTGTGGCTTTGAGCTCATAAGGAGCTTTCAGTTTGTCAAGAAAAATCAAAGATGACAGTAATATTACTCATGTGCTCAGTGGCCCTCTAACTCTTATCAACTGTTGTATTCTATCTGTAGCCAAATAATTTGTTTCATTTTCAGAGCCTGTGGGGTTTTCTTTCAAATATTTCCCACTGTGTCTGGACCTTGTACCATTTTGCACACAGGAATACCATGAGTGCTGGAAGAACAGATTTTTTTTTCAGGGAGGAAGGAACCCCAGTTATCTTCTGAATTATTTTCCTGATGATAAAATATGAAGTCTTGTCTATCTAAATAGAATCCCTGCATGCTAAGGGAAATGGCAGCCAACTGGGTTCTCTGGGTGTGTTTTTCGTCAAGCAGCCTTTTCTCCCTAAACCCAACATGTTTTTTTTCCTTATCTCACAGCATATGGGCTTATATGAAATTAACCTCATCAGACTGATGTAAATATGTAAGACTTTTCTGCTAAGCCTGCAAAAACAGCAGCCTTGCTCTTTTTGCCTTTCTCTTACTATCTGATCTCTTGTTCTCTCTCCCTTAGCAACCCACTCCCTTTTTCTTTACAATGGCTTTCCCAACGAAAGTTTCTGAAGCTTTTTTTTTTCTCTTCATATATTTTGGTAAAAAAAAATGTGGTGTGCAGATGTTGTGGAAGGGAATTATACAGTAAAGCTGTTGTGTTGAGGTGGAGGCAAACCAGGTTGAGAGTAGGTAGACCAACAACGGGAAAGCAATAAGAGATGTGAAGTATGGTAGGAAAATTAGACAGAAATATGGTGGACAAAATGATGAAGATGGTACAAGGTCATGTACATGATGATACAGTAAAGCTGTAGGTGATGAGCCAACAGGGAACTATGAACACAGTGCACTGTTTGAAAAATGTGCTTGGAACAGTCACGTAGGGATGAGGGGGGTGACGGGGGCGGTTCTCCCTGGGCAGCAATGTTTTTGGAGCATCCTGGCCTGTAGCCATGCCCCCGGCCATGGCTCCTCCCACCCCCTTCCACACACTCCAAGCTCTGCCACTGGCTTGGATTAATAGTGAACGTTTCCTTTGATATTATCAAATCAGTGTCTTGACTAATGATAGAACTTGGAAAAGTTAATTTTTTGAATCACACCTCCTAGAATCTCTTGGCCAGTGTGGCCATTGTCCATGCTGCTGGGGGATTTGGGGGATTATCTATTTACAAAATAACTTCTCCAAGCTTTGATTAGTAATATTAAGTGAGACATATCTCCTTGGATCACACCTTTACAGTCTAGCATCCTGTTTGCCACAGTGGACAGCTACAGGTCCAAAGAGAATGCCTGCAAGAAGGACAAGAAGGGAACAGTATTCACCTGCTACTGTCTCCCAGCAGCTGGCATTCAGAAGCATGAGGCTGCTTATATTGGGGGAGATGGTGTACTAGATCTCGTGACTGCCATTGATAGCAGTGTGCTCCATTAATTTGACTAATCTCCTTTTAAAGAGATCCAGGTTGGCAGCTGTCATTATGTCTGATGTGGATTCCACCATTTAACTTCACTGTGTGAGAAAAAGGACTTCCTTTTGTCTGTCAGGGAATCACAGAACTATTGAGCTGGAAGGTGTCTCTGGATAGTCCAGTGCCCTGAAATTCAGAAAATCCATAACTAAAGCAACTCTTGCAGATGCCAACTCTCTAGCCTGGGGTCTGTAAGCTTTTGAGAGAGGAAGAAACAATATTCTCTCTGTAATAAATAAATAGCCAGGGACAAGCAGCATGAGAATAAGCAGTTGTGATATTTGTGTCAGGGAATAACTATGAAAAATGAATAAGGTGCTCTATTTTATTGGTTCATCTTTTACTCTGTGAACAGATAACCAGCCTTTGTTGTTCTTGCTCTCTCCCTGCTGAATTAACTATCTTTAAATCCTTTCTAATGAAAATTTCTCTGTAATTTGAGGTTTGCATATTTACACACACATGCTAAAGCAGCATTTCTTTTTAGTGTTGCTGCCATGGGAACTGAAGAGTTACTAAGTTCTCTGTTTGAAAGGTTTTAGTGGGCCACTTTGTATAGAATTTTTGGTAGCAGTAGGTTTCATTCGTTCCATTTTAGCAGTCTTTGGCCCCTCCATTTGCCTAATAGGTGTTCTTCAGTGATGGATCAGGGTTTCCAGCAGCTCAACAGAAGCAGGTAAATAAGATTGTAATTCTGTATAAACAAGCTGTTTGAGCAGAAAGAGGTTAATTGACTTTCCTTCAAGGTCATGCCAGCAAAATAACACCAGAATGAGGATTTTACCCCACTTCTTGAGTCTACTGAGCAAATGTCCCAAACCCAGATAATTGACTTAGCTCCTAAATCTTATTTTGCACATAGTGTTAATGATGGCATATTCCCTTCACTCAGAGATGAATTTGCTAATATGTGCTACCATTTTGACAGTATAGTACTTGTACAGGAATCTTGCTATAACTGAATATTTTCAGTGTTCTCTACTCTCACTTTTCCAAATCTCCAGCAGGACAGACTTTACAAGTTTGCTTTGCAATTGACATTCCAAGATCCATAATTTGGATACATTTTCTGGAAGAAAAAAAGATCTGGGAAAATAGGCTGGAATTCTGTATGTCCTTTATAGATGTATAAGCACTGTGCTTATGGTGCTACACACTGAATTCCAGTGCCACCCCTCCTCCATCTCCATTTACTGGTCAGCAGTCACTGCGATTGATGGCTGTTTATTCCCCTGTTTCATTCAGGAAGCGGCTGGCTGCCATTTCCAGTCCCTCTTGTGAGCAGTCCCATTGTGACAGGGAGAAACAGGGTCCCTGTTGTGATTCTCCTGCAACAGAGATCACTTGCACAAGGGTGGTGGGAATGGCACCAACTACTTCCTGAGTGACAGGAGAAACAGACCCCTGTCAACTGCAGCAGCTGCTGCCTGATAAGTGGAGATTGGAGAGCATTCATGGTCTGTACATAGCTCTTAAACCATGAACACATAACAGAAGTGTGTTATTGCAGGTTATGCATTCATAACTGTGTTGTAGGATCCCAACCATTGATGCTTTTAGCTATTTCAGTCTGAAGGAATAAATAATATTTTAAAAACAGTGGGGATGATCTTTTATGTTTTAGAGTGGGCATTATATTTTCTCTTGAAGAGTGGTTATTACTTATTGAAGATGTGCACCCTTCCTGATCATGAGTTCTGTATAACTTGAAAGCTTACATCTTTCTTTATCTTGTTAATTCTCCCACCTGACACTGTTTTTTTAAAAAATCTCCCCTCCTATCTTTACGTACGCGCGCGTACACACACAACGTGCATAAATAATCTCACTGGCTTCATAATTATAGTAAGTAGTGTTAGATGTGGTGATAGTAAGTGATTAACATACCTTTCTTATTCTGATATTGACATCCTGTATACTACTAGCTTGGGATAAGTATGTGAGCACCAGTCCTACATTAGATCTTGTTTTGAGATCTAATACTGTACCAGTGCTGGGGCCAAAGTGAAATTCACCCTTATTGCTTTCTAGCTCTAGACTCCTGAGCATTTGAAAATCCATGTTAAAGAACCTTTAAACCTCTTAGCCCTTAAATAGTCATTGTATCAGATGTAGTGATATCACAGAGTGTGGGTATTAGAAAAGGGTTTTAACAAAGACAGAACATCTGATTTGGAAAGTTACTTTTGGGGACTGAAACCAGCCATGCTGGCTGAGGGAACCTGGGAGCCAAAGTGAAAGAAAGTAACTTTTCCAGGCTCGGGATCCACTTGGTTGACCATGACATACTGGATGGGCTTTAAGGGGGGAAAAAAGTTTTTTTTTGTTTTTCTGTTTTTTCTTACTTTTGACTGGTCTGACAAACAATAGTAATAATACAAAACATATGAAGAATGCATATTACTGTTAAATGTGAAATATACAGTGAAACACACCAGAATACCACTTACAGGTTTACCATATCAGTAATAAGGCAGGTTCAAAAGAGAGGGCTGCTCTTCAGGTCTTTGGTGGATGTGAAAATTTCACCAATACAATATTTTTAGCACTTGAGCTCGAATCCATCGAAATTTAAGTGGGCTCACATATAAGCCAAGCTGTTACTAGTTGCCTTGGCTCCTTCTCTTTTTTTCCAGAAATACAGTTGTGTCTCTTTGTGTGTGTAAGCCACACAAAGGATTGAGCTGCTTTTTTGTACTTTGGTGGCTCTCAGGAACAGTAAACTTCTACTGCTTTCTGTTTGAATGTACTCTCCTTGAGGGTTTGATTCCCTTTCCTGTGAATGAAAGATCTGGAATCCTTTGATGGCAGTCAAAAGTCCTGTTACTCAAAGGTCCAGAACCTTCATTGAGACATGACTGTAATTAGAATCAGTACCATTAAAATTAATAGTTTGGGAATGAAAAGGGCTGACCTATGGCTTTGCTTTGGTGAGATGGAAAGCAGAAAAGTGGACTTGAAGCCTTAATAATGTAACATGTACTGAAGGACCACCATCCCAACAGCTGAACAGGTGGTGAAGATTTCTAGGTCAAGGCCTTTTTGATAAAACATAGCTGTGGGAATGCCTAGGACTCTGGCAATGATGCAGACTTTCTTGGTAGTTAGGAAGCACCCTACGCACTGAATTAGGAAGTCTTGGCAGTGACTTTCTGCTCCCAGCCGTTGGAGATGTCAAGGAATAAAGTCACATGTGGTCTTAGGATTTTCCTAGGTCTCGCAAGACTTTGGAAGAGTTTTGTCACATGTGACTTCAGGCCAGACAGCACAATCCACTAATCAGCCCATCCAATAGAATCTGATTTACTTGAGGCTTTGGCTTCGGGTAGGCAACTGTTGGGGTGAGTGGGCCACATTTTCTCCCAGGGAATCGTTGAAGCCTATACACCTCAGCACACCCACACTGTCTGTCTGTCTGTCTGATTAAAAAGCAAACCAACAGCATTGCTGATAAAAGTTGTCCGAAGACACCAGTCAGCAATCCAGGATTGCACCCATGTGATTCAAAGTGTTGCATCATTTGCAAATACCTTAAGCAGACTATTACTTTTAGGAGCACAGTGACTGACAAGATCTGCCGTGTTAAACAACAGCATATGACCTGCTGGTCCTGCAGTGTTATTTATGTGCTTGAATGCAGGCGTGCAGGATGCCATCTGTTGTACATGGGCAAAACAACCACAGACCTGCGTGTATGCTTCAGGAACCATAAGCCTGCTATTCTAACCAAGAAGCTAGTGCAACCAGAGAGTATGCATTTCATCTTGGAACATCAAAGTCTCTCTGATTTGTTCCTGTTTGGCATTGAGATGCCATCCACTTCAGACAATGGACAGAATTTTTGGATTTATAGTCTAAAAGCTCTAACACTAAATGGCTTCAACTTAGAAGATAATATCAACATCCACTAAGAATGATGATGATAACATAGTGTTCACATGGTGTTCTGCTGCGTAGTATGCAATCCAGTTTCATCTTTGGCAACTGAGGAAGGCATAAGCGAAAATGTTTTGCTATTGATAAGCATTAAGTTTGTTAATTACATATAATTTGTGCACACGCATGTGTTTGTGTATGTACATATGATGGTGCCCCCCACTCAAATGTGTATACCCATAACATCTTATAACTCTGGATTTTTTTTCTTTCCTTTTGTTTCAAAACCCTTAACAGGATTAAAAATTCTAATAGTAGAGAAGTGTCATGAAATCACAAGAGAAACTTTAAGTGAGGTTTGCAGCTCTGTGCTTTGACAAACTGAGCAGTGCATTGTGGCGCAGGGACAAAATTTGAAAACCTTACATAAAATTTTAATTTAAGGTGGAATTTGTAACTCTGCTTAAATCATTGTTATTCAATTTATTCTTTAATATTAATGTATTTACTTAGCCTTCAAATAGGTATAATAGCTACTAATATTTGTTAAACGGTGTATACGTTTTCTGGAGACACGCTGTATATGAGAGAGCCAGCGTGGTGTAGTGGTTTGAGCATTGGATTACAATTCTGGAGACGAGGGCTCAAACCCCTGTTCCGTCATAGAAACCCACTGGGTGACTGTAGGGAAGTCACACACTCTCAGCCTCAGAGGAAGGCAAAGGCAAACCCCCCTCGAAACAAATCTTGCTAAGAAAACCACGATAGGTCCATTTTAGGGCCCTCATAATTTGGAAATGCTTCGAAGACATGTAAGATGCACACACCCATTTAGGGGCCAGGAAGGAATTTTTCCTTTTGTTCAGAGTGGTCAGCAGTAAACATGCTTTTCACCTTCCAATTTTACCTTAGAGCTGTGTACATATGTTGTGATATGGAGCATAACTTTCAGAATTTTGGCGGTAGAAGGAAGGGGATGGGGATGAAGGCACAAAGAAAGTGACATTAGACAGGTCCAAACTAGTTCAGAAAAAGGACTGTGAAGGATAAAGGAGCTGAGGCTACTTCTTTGTGAGAAAAAGCCTTTTAGCTTCAAGAAAGAAGGCAAAAAGGAGACGTGCAATGTGCGTCTGTGCCTTCAAGTCACCTGTCAGCTTATGGTGACCCCATGAATTTAATACAGTTTTCTTAAGGAATACTCAGAGGTCATTTTACCAGTTCCTTCCTCTGAAATATAGGCAACAGGGCTTGGTATTCATTGGTGGTCTCCCATCCAAGTACTAACCAGGGCTGATTCTGCTTAGCTTCCAAGAGCAGACAGGATCCAGTGCCTTTAGGGTATTTAGGCCTGGAGACATGCTGTAGACGTATAAAGTCATGCATGGAGTGAAGAACAGCAGTAGGGTGAAACCCTTTTTCCCTCTGTAATAATCAGTGGATGACCCAGGATACTAATGTTATTATGTTATATTGGGAGATTCAGGACAGAATAAATGAAGACTTCTGGCATTGAAATAATTGGGTTGGGAAAGGTTGCAGTGGAATGAAAACTGCAAAGCCCTTGTGTACATGCAGATAATCTCCCCACCCCCACACAGTACTTTGGATAAGATAACTATATGTTTTACTTTACAGAGGACTCTTTCAGGGATTAGCCCACCTGCAACCCTCAGGACCCCCTCTAATCCTATTGACCCCTTAAAAAAATCATCACCAAATGACAAAGTAACCATTCAGCCGCTACCTGTTAAAGTAATGGTGGGCACAAATTTGAGATTAGAAGTGTCAGTATTCGAAAACCAGTTGCAAAACACTTCAAGCTTCCTGGACATGCAGTAAGGATTTACAGATCGCAGTCCTTGAACAAGGAGATTATAAAGGAATGCTAGAAAGAAAAACTTCTGAATTGAATCATATTCACAAATTCCAATCCATTAGCAGATGTGCAAATAAAGACAATGGCTTCATGGCACACTATATGTGTGTGTGTGTGTGCGCGCGCGCGCGTGTGTGTGCGCGCAGTTCTCCTTGCTGCATGTATAACAAAAAGAATCTCTCAGATTGAGTTCTGAACCCTGGGAAACTGACTTGTGGTAAGCACATCATGATTGTTTTTACACATCAACACAAACTGACCACTGTTTAGGCCTGAAAAACCTGTATCACCGTAGGCAGCTCTTTGACAATTTAGGGCAAGAGTCATGATTTGCATCTTTGTGGGTCCTGTTAAAGTCTATCCCACTCCCCCAGCTGAGGCCTGAGGCCTTAATACCACTCAGTACTATTTAAAGGTGTGGATTTATATCCATGAAAAATAATGCAAAAACAAGAACGAGGTAGTCTTAAATCTGCTGCCAACTTTCTTTTTTTCTCCTTCTTTCTCCCCCCTTTTTATGCCGCAAGACATTAGCACAGCAACTTCCTTGAATCATGATAATCTGCTATTTACATGTACATGTAAATAGCAGATTACACATCTGTGCCAAATCTTCTGGGGATATATATAGATACATTGGTGTGACTTTTTTCAGGGTGTGTGTGTCAGGGGAAAACTAATTGTCCTCCTCTGTCCTGTTTGAACAGCTGTCTAGTTTAAGTTTGGTGTCAAGAAACATAAGGAAGAAGAACAGTTAGCACCTAGACATCAAACTGACTTGACTGTTACTTAAAAAATGAGATCATTTTTTGTTTGAATTATTGCAATTGTTTCTAAGTTTTATCTGTATGTATGCAGATTTCCAAATTGGTACTACTACAATTTTGAATTATTATTATTATTTAAATTATGACATGCTATTTTTATGCAGATTTTTGTTCTCTTTTTGACAAAGTATAAATGGCCACCATAGCTTTGGAACCTGTCCAAGGGGCTTGATGTCAAATCAGTTCGAGATCATCAACTGTTACATTCTTGTTTAGGATAAAACACTGGTTCATGTCATGCAAGACTGAAACGTTGGTTGTTATCAATTATGATTCTACCCTGTCCCCTCTGCAAATAACATTTAAAAACTGCAAATCAAAATGTGAGTGTTGGAAAATGTTTCATTTATATGTTTGTTGTTTTCCCTTCTAAGTGAGCTGTACTGTTTGTTTTTATATCTATATCTGTATCTATTAAAAGTTTTGTTACATTGCAGATGTCCACATTATGTTAGTGACAATGGGCAGGTTTCCCTTGAGTACAACACAGCCAAAAGTTACACACCAGCAGGAGGTTCAAAATAATAAAAATCTTTTATTCAACCCAAGCTGAAACCAGGAGACATCTGGGGAAAGGCATACACATTTATACTTCCCATAGGAAAAGGAATTAGCATATTAAGTTACATCACCTCCTACATAAGACCAAGTGGGCTTCAGGTGTCAGCGCATGCGCTTTGGCCCTATCATGTAGTAACACCATTAATACATCAGCTACTTAGCACCTATCTGTTACTTATCCAAAGTGGGGCCTGCTTACACTCCTTAACAGGGAAGCCTGACATGACTCTCTCCTTTGATATTTAAATTATACATTTCATTCTCCATGTTTCTGTGTCTGTGTCTCTCAGGTCAAGCTGTTGCCGCTTCCAGGCAACTAATTTCAGGGCACTAATTTCCAGGTGCCTTTGTTAAGAACAAAACTAGTAACTCAAAGGGCACCAGGGGAAACTCTGCAGAGGCCTGGTCTTGATTCCTTCATACTATTATATGCTACTCTAAGTCCCATCATTCTCAGGCTTCCAGACTTCTCTGTCAGTCATGACCTATAAACAATTTGGTAATAGTGGACTCAAATTTTGACGGTAGCTCTCTTATTCAAAAGTACAGTTATATGGTGTGATGTTTCCTGCGTTTTGCATGCAGATACGTGAAATAATCTCTATTGCAGCCTCTCTAGCACTGGACCATAGCAATAGCTACTCTCTAATGAGCAGCTTTTTTGTTTGTTCAGACAAGTGCTGTCTACTGATTACTTCATCTCATAGAGCCCCAGTGCTTCTTCAGTGTTGTTCAGGACAATAGTCATAAAGAGAAGAAAGCTACTGACCCTCAGCCTTGGGGCAAAAATAAAGCTTTTAAATCAAATTAGGTGGGCTCTCAAGATGAGTTAGCGTGACATAGCACAGCATCTGCCGCTTCCAGAATCCACAGTTCTGAACCTCCCGCTGTGGCAGCAGAAGCATTTTTAGGAGAGGAGGGGAGGAATCAAGCCCCCTTGCATGAACAACAGGCAGTGCTCCACTGCTGTCAAGTCTCTAAACTGTCTTTCACATGGCAAATATAATCAGGAGCGTGTCTGACTTCTCCCATATTCTGATAAATATGCAAAGCGTTCTTCTCAAACAATATTGGCTAGTATTCCTTTCCAGTTACTTAACTAAGTATACTAAGTACACTTAAATCAGTTAAATATACAAAATTAAGTAATCTCTCCTTGCCTGATCCCTGCCAAGCCTGATGGAAGCATCATTCTTCTGTGCTCCGGTCACCAGCAGAATGGACCTTTTAAGTCGGTTAGGGAGGGAGGATTTAAGATCATGGCAATAGTGTCACAAGATTTATTCATCACTACTTGTTTCATATTCAGAATCATTACTTAGTCATGATTTTAACACTATTGCCATGATCATAACTCCCCTAAACTTACTTTACCGAATAGCAGCTGCATGGGGAGAAGGAGATCCATTTTGCTGGTGTTTGGAGCCTGGGTGAATGATGTTTTCATGAGGTTTGGGGGAGTTGGTCCAGGAGATATTACTCAGTTAAGGGTACATAATGATTTAGCTGTTAGAAAATACTTGCCATCTTTTCCCACTGCTTTTCATATCAGCAGCTCTCAGATTCTCTTTTTGATTCTATCTTGGTGCCTCCCCCTGAGTGACCCTAGGCAATGAAGCATCATGTAGGGAATATGGTGACAAAATCAGCTAGGGTTACTTAAGTCCATTACTGAGGGAAATTATAGTTAGTGCCTTTCCCTCAGTTTAATGTAATGTGAAGAAATTGTCCTACCTGTTTTCTTGTTAACTACCATCAAGTTGACTTCAACCCATGGTGACCCTCTGAATGAGAAACCTCTAGATCAACCCATCCTCAACCACCCTGTTCTGCCCTTTCAGATTTAGAGACATGGCTTCCTTGATTCAATCTATCCATTTGTAATGCGGTCTTCCTCATTTTCTACTACCTTCTCAGTGCCTTAAAAAGAAAATAGCTCCCCCAAACCCCCAGCCACGAGGACAGTGGCCATGATTGTTATTTATTATGAAAAGCCCCTTCTTCACTTTGGAGTCCC
The DNA here is from genome assembly GCA_030412105.1 of Cyclura pinguis. Lineage (NCBI taxonomy): Eukaryota > Metazoa > Chordata > Lepidosauria > Squamata > Iguanidae > Cyclura > Cyclura pinguis. Next base: position 185,741,659 of record CM059601.1, read on the forward strand.
AGTCTGGGATACACGTCTGTCTGTCTGTCTGTCTGTCTGTCTGTCTGTCTGTCTGTGTAAAAAAGGTCATACAAAACAACATAGAACCACTATAGGCCCTCAATTCACGTTGCATTCCAATTCATAATCCATGTCGCAAATCTCTAATAGGAGAGAAACCAAGCAATCTGTTTACAAAGCCCTGAGTAGAAGTGTGTCTCAACTTGCCAAAAATGCATGTAATGAAGGTGCCAGGTGCACCTCACAAGGGGGGAAGAGAGCAGTACAAGTTAGGGACTACAACAAGGAAGGCCCTTTCACATCTCGTCACCCCATGAAGCTCTGGTATTGCAGTACTGATAGCACGGCCTCCTCTGTTTATCTTAACATCATGGTTCATCTATAGAGGATTAGGTGCTCTTCCAAATAATGGAAGCTTGTGTCATTTAGGCTTGTATTGGGCTCAGAGACAAATTGGTAACCAGTGCAGAACCTTTAAGACTAGGGTGATATGAGACCTCCCAGTTTTATTTGTCAGCACGTGACTGGTGTACCCTCTACAAATTGCTCCTTCTGAACTATCTTTAAGGGAAAAAATGTGTTGCAATAGCCCATTCCATAGGTTACCTAACATGGATCACTGTGACCAAATTGTCTTTGCCCAGCAAAGGTCATAATTGGTAAACTACTCAGAGATGAAAGCAGATGCTCCTAGGCACCAAGGCTACAGGAGCAGTCTATGTTACATCAGGGAGTGACTCCCAACTAGGAGTTTGCTGGAGAGCACAGTCCTGTCCAAAACAGTCTGTCTCCCTACTTTGAATACCAAAGAGCTCAGATATAAAGTACCCCCATCTTGCATTTGATGAAGTAGGCTTAAGTCTACAAAAGCTTATTCTACCACCTTCTTTCTCTCAGTCTCAAAAGTGCTACAAGATCTGTTTGTGTACTGATCCAGACTAACACTGCTATATCTTTGAATTCTACTTCCATCTTGTCTGGATTCAGCTAAGAGATCCCCTCTCTCAGCCACAGAGCTGTTTTAGGATATTGTGGTCAGTGGTATCAAAACGCCACAAAGAAGTCAAGAAGACTGAACAGGGTTGCATCCCACTTCTTCTGACAACAATCAGTCAGGAAAGTCTGAGTACCATATCCAGGCCAGATTGAAATGGGCCCAGGTAATAAGTTTTGTCAGTGGGTAGTTGAAGCTGAACTAACAATCCTCTTGAATACTTTGCTCCAAAAGAGGTTGGCTATCATCCTGTTGAGCAGTTACAAATATGTAAGTTAGACTTATGCATTCATAACTGTTTAGTATTCAAGTTTATGATCATTGCACTATTGCGCTGATCATAAGTGCCACCCCTATTACCTTTAACAATCAACAGTCAAATAAATGGTGGAGGCCTGTTCAGCTAGTGACTGGGGCATAGCAGAATGAAATTTCCAGCTCCATCCTAACAGATCACTGGGGGAAAAACACTGGAAACATCATCTTGCAGTGCCCTAGTCGCCAGCAAAACAAACTGCCATGGTTCAGTGTACCTTCTGGCTGTTAAGGTAGGTTTGGGAAGTTGGATAAGGAGACGGATACATACTTACATATTTGTAACTATGTCAGTGATATAGAGTCTCAGCTGATATTAGCAAGATAGGCAGTAAACACTTTTGGGGCCAGGGAGGTGCTCTTGAGAATGGAGCATGCCACAGTCTTTTTAATGGCAGATAACACCGTCGCATACTGAAATGAAGCTCTCACCACTCTTAGGAACCATCTAGCCTGCCTCTATTGACTCAGTCCTATAAACCATGGCAGGCAGGGGAAGAAGGCAAGTTGATGGTTAGCTCTGTCATGTGGTTTGTCCACATCACCAGGCTTCAGTAACTGAATTTATAAAATATATTCAGATCATATGTGGCCCCCTATTATGTGGCAGGGATGGGAGTAGTGCAGTCTTCCAGATGTTGCTGAAGTCCCTAGCGTTCTTCCCCAATGACTGACTAAGTTTAGTGGGAGACATTTGGGCCTTTTCACACTACACAGCCATAGCGCTATATCTCATTTTAGTACCATGGCTGCATCGTATGGAATCCTGGGATACACGGTTTAGGTAAGGCTACTTAGAATTCTTAACGAAGGAGCTCTAATATCTCACCAAACTGCAAATGTATCAGGATTCCATAGGGAGCAGCCAAGACAATTGAAGTGAAATACAGCAGCACATTTGTTTAGTGTGAGAGTACTCCTGGAGGGCCCCATGATTCTCACACTGATATATTGAAGAGCTCTCATGGAGACCACAAAGTTTTGAGCCAGCACAGCTTTTTCTGTCCCTTACACTTCTTTTCTGGAAAGGAAAAGAAAATCTAATGTGGATAGGTGGCAAATAAAGACTTCTTTGCCCAATCTCAGTTTCTGAAAACAACTCTGCTGAGGTTCTTGAGTTGTCTAAATAGTACAGACTTTATCACTGCAATGACTACAGAGAGAAAGAAGTTGTGCGTATGAGACCCCTCCAGTGCAACTGTAAGCATATGAAGGAGTGAGTTCCATTTTTATAAAACATTTATATTGTACCTTTCAGCACAAAGGCTTCTAAGGTGCCTAACAGGGGAAAAAAAATCAAAACAATCAATTTAAACATAGGATGGTCAATCTACAATAAAGCAACAGTAAAAGCAGAACCAAGAGGAATAAAAGCAGCGATATCAGTGAACAGAAAGGTAGCAATGAAAAGAAAACCAGGTAAGGCAACAACAAATACATAATACATTAGAAGTGTGAGAGAACTTCTTTTGAAGAGGTGCCTAAAAGCTTCCAAGATAATCAGCTAAATTTTGGTGGAGGAAGACATTCCACAACTAGATACCACCAGTGGTGTGGGTTTTCCAGAAGAAGTAGACGTGGGACATATTCAAATACTTTAAAGATGTTATCTGATTTAGCACGTTTGGTTTAAATGTTATATACAAGCACATTCAAAGCTTTATGTGGATTTTTTTTTTCTGATGGAATAATCATAAAAATATAAAGAGACTAACATATGTTGTTGAGATGTGTCTTCAAGGCATTTCCAATTTCTGGCAACCCTAAGGCAAACCTATGATGGGGTTTTCTTGGCAAGATTTGTTCAGAGGAGGTTTGCCATTACTTTCCTCTGAGGCTGAGAATGGGACTTCCACAAAGTCACTCAGGAGGTTCAGTGGCCAAACAGGGATTGAGCCATGCAGCATTTTCGCACTAGACAGTTATAGCGCTATGATTCCACTTTCAACATCCTATGGAATCCTGGGGTTTGCAGTTTCGGGCGCGGCCAGCTGGCCCTTCTCGAAACTGCAAACTCCAGGATTCCATAGAATGTTGAAAGTGGAATCATAGCGCTATAACAGTCTAGTGTGGAAATGGCCATGGTCTCCCCAAATCTTAGTCCAACATTCAACCACTATACCACTCTGACCCTCCACCATAGACTAGCGTATCCTTCCCTTTTGTTTAACAAATAATGCCTACAGCTGGTTTATCAGTTCCATTCCAATGTGAGAAAACATTCTATCTCACAGGCAACATACCAGATTTTATTTTGACTACTTGTACTTGTGACTGATTGAGAAGATTTTGTGAAAAGAAACAAACTTAGCAAGGCATTCATTTGTTTATCTATTTCTCTGAACACTTGGGTTTGTCAATACTTGTCATCTTAGAACAATAACCAGATGTTCATATCCTATATTTGCCCGTCTAACATGGTTGTTTGCAGTACAATAAGCCAGACAAGTGTGGATAAATATGTGTGTTTGTGTGTCGTGGGAAATTTTCTATGGAAAAAACATAGCACTGGAAAATTTTCCATTTTTCACATCTCTGGATACCACCACAAGAAAATTATATAATTGTTCCCAGACTTTTGGGGACAGTTACTTTATGGATCTGATCCTGACCGATAGGGATGACCTTGTTAATGAGGTAGAAGTGGTTGGATCTTTAGGGGGGAGTGACCATGCCCTATTGGAATTTGGCATTCAGTGGGAAGGAGAAGATAAGTGTAGCCAGACACTCGTCTTAGATTTTAAAAAAGCAGACTTCTGTAAACTTAAGGAGCTGCTGGCTGAAATTCCATGGTCAAGAATAGTGAAAGAGAAAGGAGTTCAGGAGGCATGGAAGTTCCTTAAAAGGGAGATACTGAAGGCACAGTCTAAAACTGTGCCAATACGGAGTAAAAATGGAAGGCATCTGAAGAAACCAGAATGGTTGACTAAAGAACTCTCAGCTGAGCTAAGCATTAAGAGAAACGTGTACAGGAAATGGAAGAGGGGGGAAACCACCAAAGAAGAATTTAAGCAAGTAGCCAGGGGATGTAGGGAGAAGGTCAGAAAGGCTAAAGCACAGAACGAACTTAGGCTGGCCAGAGATGTTAAAAACAATAAAAAGGGCTTTTTTAAATATGTCCACAGCAAAAGGAAAAAGAAAGAGGCGATACGGTCACTGCGCAGAGAAGATGGTGAATTACTAACAGGGGGAAGAGAAAAGGCAGAACTACTTAACACCTTCTTTGCCTCAGTTTTTTCCCAGAAGGATATAAGCACTCAAACCTGGCGGTTGGGGAGCAGGTGAGGAAGCAGGGGAAATGTGGCACATAATAGGTAGAGAGGTGGTACAAGAATACCTGGCCACACTGGATGAATTCAAGTCTCCAGGGCCAGATGAATTGCATCCTAGGATATTAAAAGAACCGGCAGAGGTCATTTCGGAACCGCTTGCTATAATCTTTGAGAAATCTTGGAGGACAGGAGAAGTTCCAGCAGACTGGAAGAGGGCAAATGTTGTCCCCATCTTCAAGAAAGGAAAGAAAGAGGACCCAAATAATTATCTCCCAGTCAGCCTGACGTCAGTACCCGGAAAGATCCTGGAGCAGATCATTAAGCAGTCAGTTTCTAATCACTTAGAAAGCAACACGGTAATCACGAGAAGTCAACATGGATTTCTCAAAAATAAGTCATGCCAGACTAATCTTATCTCTTTTTATGATAGAGTTACTAGCTTGATAGATGAAGGGAATGCTGTGGATGTAGCATATCTCAATTTCAGTAAGGCCTTTGACAAAGTTCCCCATGACATTCTTGCAAAGAAGCTAGTAAAATACGGGCTGGACAGAGCTACTGTCAGGTGGATCTGTAACTGGTTGACTGACTGTTCCCAAAGGGTGCTCACCAATGGCTGCTTTTCATCCTGGAGAGAAGTGACTAGTGGGGTGCCACAGGGTTCTGTCCTGGGCCCAGTGCTGTTCAATATTTTCATCAATGACTTGGATGAAGGAATAGAGGGCATGCTGATCAAATTTGCAGATGACACCAAATTGGGAGGGGTTGTTAATATGCCAGAGGACAGGATCAAAATTCAAAATGACCTGGACAGATTGGAGAGCTGGGCCAAGGCTAACAAAATGAAATTCAACAGAGAGAAGTGCAAGGTCCTACACTTAGGTAGAAAAAATGGAATGCAGAAATATAGGATGGGGGACACGTGGCTGAATAGCAGTACGTGTGAAAGGGATCTAGGAGTCTTAATAGACCACAAGCTGAACATGAGTCAGCAGTGCGATGCGGCAGCCAAGAAAGCCAATGCAATTCTTGGCTGCATCAATAGGAGTGTGGTGTCTAGATCGAGGGAGGTACTGGTACCACTCTACTCTGCTTTGGTTAGACCTCATCTTGAATCCTGTGTCCAGTTCTGGGCACCCCAATTCAAGAAGGACATGATCAGGCTGGAGCAGGTCCAGAGGAGGGCAACCAAAATGGTGAAGGGCCTGGAAGCCAAGCCCTATGAGGACAGACTTAGAGAGCTGGGTATGTTTAGTCTGCAGAAGAGAAGGTTAAGAGGGGACATGATAGCTATGTTTAAATATTTGAAGGGATGCCACGTAGAGGAAGGAGAGGGCTTGTTTTCTGCCGCTCCAGAGACCAGGACAAGGAGCAATGGATTCAAGCTGCAGGAAAGGAGATTCCACCTGAACCTCAGGAAGAACTTCCTGACAGTCAGGGCTGTCCAGCAGTGGAATATGCTGCCTCGGAGTGTAGTGGAGTCTCCTTCCTTGGAGATTTTTAAGCAGAGGCTGGATGGCCATCTGTTGGGAGTTCTTTGAGGGTATTCCTGCATGGTAGGGGGTTGGACTGGATGGCCCGTGTGGTCTCTTCCAACTCTACATTTCTATGATTCTATGATTCTATGGTCTACCAGAATATATCAGCCATCATGACAGTTGAAATCCAGAACACCAATTTTTCCATGTTCTGTTCACCACACACTGTTAAGACATCAGGGAGATATGGAAGAAGGCATTAGCAAAGATCTTAAAGACTCATAGTGCAGTCCTTCACAGGAATTGGTTCTATGGGGAAAAGGACTTCACAGGGTTATAATATAGCTCAAACCAAGCACTTTGAATTGTTCTCAGAAACAAACTGGAAAACATTTATGGAAAAATACAGAAACTGTCAGATGGCCATCCACTGTTAAAGAGTGTCACTTGCTAATCAGATATAGTAGTGGAAGCATGTAGCCAGGGCTATGTTCCATTTTGTCTAGGAGATGGAGTCTGGTATCATTTGTTGTTCAGCCTGGGAGTGTTGGGTGAATGTGGGAGGGAAATGTTTGAATTCGGACAGACTTGAAAAATCCATCATCTTATTGTTTCCAGCTCTGAAATCTTATCATCTCAACAGGATTCCAGTATTTTTTTTCCCTGTTCTTTCTTCTGGGGCCATATATTATTATTTTTTTCTTCTATCTCACCTTTTCCCTCCCCAGTGTGGAATTCAAAAGCAGCTTACAACAAATTAAAAAGCATATCATTAAAAGGCCACAAGATATGGAAGGTAACATGGCATTAAACAATCTGAAAATTAAAACAAATTTCATTAAACATGCATGCATTCACACACATACGCGCGCGCGCACACACACACACACACACACACAGGCATGTACCAGCATAACAATTAGCAATTAGCATTTTGCTGGAATGGGCAAGTCAGTCATCAGTCACCAAGTCAATCATCTAATGCTTGTGTAAACAGAAAAGTCTTTACTTGTCTGTGGAAAGAAAGTAGGGAGCGCAGTCTAACTCTTCTGGGAAGCCAATTTCCAGGACCTGGGAGCAACCACTGAAAAGGCCCTCTCCTGTGTTCCCACTAGATGTACCTGTCAGGATGGTGGGACAGATCTCGAAGCAGAGCTCAGAGCGCAGGCTGGTTCATACACTTGCAGTGTTGAAAAGGCAAGTGTTTTGTGGAATGTAGAACCTTTGTCATACTCAGGATGCATCTACACTACATTGTTATGCTAGTTGCATACCACTTTAACTGCTGTGTTAGGGAACTGTGGGAGTCATCCTCTGCAAAGGTGTTTAGAATTCCCAGTAGAGAGGCACTGGAGCTTTCTCAAAGAGAATTCTGAGCATTTCCCCAAATTACAAATCCCAGGATTTTGTTGGTGGACCTTAAGCTGGTATAGGAGTGATATAATTTAGCACAGATACATCCTCAGGCTCTTCATTTTCATCTTTTCTCTATTCTTCTTATGATTTTTCTCAGGAGGAAATGACTGGATTTAGGGATTTGGGTTTGGAGATTAGGATGAACCATTTTTCTGATTCTTCCCAACTTTTTTTTTCTAACCATGCATGTGATTATGACACTGCAAAAATGTGTCAAAACCTGGGTTTGTAGCTGTTTGACAGGTTTTAATGCAATGTGCAAATTTACTTATTTTCTAGCATATAGATATATTTTTTCCTTAATGTATGCTTTAGACACAACAGAACAGTCTTTTTTAGTTAACATCACTACAGAGTAAAATGATACTGAATTCTTGGCTCTTTCAAACTGGCCTGCTGTCTCTGGCTTGGCTTTTAAGCCTCTGTTCTGTTGTCTTGCTTACAAGACTTCCAGTCTAGATATTTTCAGCTTGTAAAGATGTTATTCAAAATAGTCCTCTTACAATGCTCAACCACCATGGCCCTTTTCAGGGGAAGATTTATAGTGACAATAAGTCGACAAGCGGAGCAGGAGAGCACACAAAAGGAAGACAATAGTGGCTGAAATAACTGATTCCAGCTGCTTCCCTTTCAGAGGTAATTATGCAGCCGTCCTCACAGCACAGTTCAGAATCAATTTTCACATTCATTCCAGATCAAATACTGCATCCAAAAATAAATGTACCAGTATAAATATTAACATAAGAGAGCAAAAGGAAGGAAAGGAAGTGAAAGGGTATGAGCTATTGAAGCTCAAGTGAAACATGGGGCAGGAACACTCTTGGTAAGCAGATTTCAATCATTAAAAGTCACACTGGAAAGGCTGATTCCATCTAGAATGAAAAATCACAAGATAATATTCCAAACTGGAGTATTGTTCTGGAATTGTTGGCAGTATTAGCCCAGTCTGAAATGCTTTCAGCTGACCAACTTCACAGTCGTCCAGGAGGATAACTATCACAGCAAAAAGAATTTTGTACTCTTGCAACGCTTGTTTTCTCTCAACAATTTAAAATGTAAATCTTGATGCCAAGCCCCTGCTCCTTCTCCTTTTTTCCCTTCTTTTTTACATGTTTTATCACTAGAATTTGTGTAATCTTAGAAGCTAAGCAGGGTCAGGCCTGCTTAGTATTTTGAAAGGAGACCACCAGAGTAGAACACATGCTATAAGACTGCAAAAGAAGGAAATAGCAAACCACCTTGGTATTCTTTGCCTAAGAAAACCCTAGGACATGCATGAGGTTGATTCATCCTTCTGCAGGTCGGTAAAATGTGAGTACCCAATTTGTTGGGGGTAGTTAGATAAAACACATTGTAAACTGCTTAGAGAGTACTTTGCACTGATAAGTGGTATAGAAATGTAACTGCTAACTGCTAAAAAAATTACTTGGATAGAAAAGAGAAGAGAAGCTTGACTGCAAGTCCTGTGATGTAGTCCATCCTCCCATGTGAAGGAGGTCCACAGCATGAACTACACAGACTACCCTACATCCCCTAACTTAGCCTGCTGCCCTCAGGTGTGACGGATGATGTACAATCTTCTCTTGCCCTGAGCCTACCTTGAATATGTAGTCTACAGATTGGCTAAGTTGCTAGACATAAGACTATTGAGTTTAAAAAAGCCCATGACCAAAGATAATCCTTCAATCTATGAAACTGAGTAGAGGATTGCATAGGTTCTTTCTATTATGAATCAGAGCGATTTGTCCTCTCAGGAGCAATCAGCTGCCTTTTAACTGTGCTCCAATATGTGAGGCCATTTCATAGAATCATAGATTCATAGAAATGTAGCGTTGGAAGAGACCACAGGGGCCATCCAGTCCAACCCCCTGCCATGCAGGAACACCCTCAAAGCGCTCCCGACAGATGGCCTTCCAGCCTTTGCTGAAAAACCTCCAAAGAAGGAGACTCCACTACACTCCAAGGCAGCATATTCCACTGCTGGACAGCCCTGACTGTCAGGAAGTTCTTCCTGAGGTTCAGGTGGAATCTCCTTTCCTGCAGCTTGAATCCATTGCTCCTTGTCCTGATCTCTGGAGCGGCAGAAAACAAGCCCACTCCCTCCTCTACATGGCATCCCATGTAGGTTTGAAACATGCAGGGAGGTTAGAAAAAAGATGAACTATCAGGAGCAAGGGTCCTGAGTATCCATCAACATTTCACAGATAATAACCATGGCTTGTATGGCCAAGCAACATCAGAGAGTGGTTAAAATTTTATTGGTTGGTTGGTTGATTGATTGAATTTCTATCTGCCTTTCTCCCAGATAGAATCGAAGGTGGCTTACAATAATTTTAAAAGATGCTGCTAAATTTTACAAAAATTAAGATAATAATAGTTTTACAATACAATACAATAATTTTACCAAAATGAAGACAGAGCATGCAAATGAGGAGAGGCTGTAGCACTGCTTTTGCCTGAGTCTCCTCTCCTCTCTATCCTGTTCAATTAATTTGAATAAAAACTAATTTTGCACTTTGAATTCTATTTGCAGCAACTTAAGTAAGCTGAAGACAAAGGAAAGGAACAGGAGCGAATTTGGGACATTTTAAAACCAGCTGAAAAAGTGGAAAGGATTAATCAGAGCTGTCTCTGCCAAACTGGGACATTTGGGGGGTATGATCCTGTAGCTGGCTCTAGCAGATACTTATATTCTTCATCATTTTAGATGTAGAAGGGGTTTCAGCAGGGGTACCTTTCCATACCAGTGAAAGAGAATCATTTTTAAAAAACAAAATCTAACCCTCTGGGAGTTTGGGGCTACATGTCCTACCATTTCTTGCAATTGACTGGGTCTGGGGCTTCTGAGTGGGGAAATCCAAAATATCTGGAGGGTGAGTGGTTCTCCTCTCCTGATTTAAGCTGAGTGTACATTCTAAATGCAGCTATTAGATCAGAATGAATCATCAACATGGGGAGAGCAAAACCAATGGAAGTCTCAAAGCCGATTTTCTTAAGACCCTTTTTAGACAAAGCTGCCTGAGAAGAACTGCTTCTCTGCTGCATGTGCCTTTGTGACTCAAGGCTGCATGTACATAATGCATCTGTGAGGGCAAGAGAATAGTATGCAGTTGACACCAGGTGTACCATATCAGTGGTATGGGAAGGACCTATGTGATTGGACCATGTGGTTCAGTCATTTACACAATGAGATCATACTGTGAAGAAGCAGCTAATCATGGTTGTATCTGTAGCCTGTGAGGGCACAGTAGGAGCTGGGAAGGCCAAATGTAAGCCACAAGGTGACAAGATAACCTTAGACAAGTCCCTGTCTCTTAAGGTCATGTCCTATCTGTAGTACAGTAGGCTACATCTACTCATAGTGAGTGAGAAATAGAACCAAATGGAGATCATTTGATCCAAATTCCATTTATTATGAAAAAATTGTCCTGAGTCATGAGGACTATAACAGTATCTTGCTCATCTCACATTCAGGGTGGGATGATCGTGCCTCACTTTTGGCTCTTCATGGTTGCTGTTTATATTTTTCTGCATCTTTCCAGGGCATTTTAAGAACAGAAAATGAAACCTCATGGGAAGGGACACCATTTTAGGCTTTGGGCATTTTGTGGTGGTTGCCCTGTTTTTTCCCCCAAAAATGTCTTGGAGCAACACACCTGCTATATTCAAAGAAAATATAGTGATGGCTGCTCAGAGACAGTGTTCAAAATCAGATCTGCCATCATGCCAGCATCTATGAAAATGTAAAAAAAATAAATTGACATGAATGCATAATTAAGTGAATTAGTTTAATGCAAATGAATAAAATGTTCCATGCAAATGAGTAATAAAGCCAACTTTTTAATAAAAACAAATGGAATATCGAAACCATTTCCTCTTGTGCACCACTATAAAACAGATAGTGCTCTTCGTGTGTAGTTTATTGTAAGGATTATGGAGATAATTTATGGGACGTGCTTAGAACACTTGAAGTGCTTGAAATGCTAAACAGCATTATTGTTAGTATTCGTACTGCTACTGTTGGTGGTGGTATCGTTACTTATGTGCTTAGGAACAAATCCCCTGAGCATTAATGGTGATATCACTGGCATTCACAGCATTTTGAATTTGGATGTAACATATTAGGGCCGGATGTTTTAGTAAGAAACAGATCCATGGAAATCTGTAGCTTATTGGAAAGAAGCTGTACACCTGAATCGAGTCACTCAGAAATAGAGCTGAAGACTTTACAGCTGAAGTGGTCAGCTGCAGCAGGATTTGGAGACCAACACTCTCGGGGCCTCACAGAATGCCAAAACAACAACAACAGAAAGTGACTGGAAGTGCACTTTGGTTTAGAAAAATGTATTTCTTTAATATAAAATGTGTAGGAGAGTCTACAACCCATTTAAAGGGGAATTCTGGTTCCTGGGAGCTTCCAGGCAATTGACCTTTTTTCTCTACCAGAAAATGGGCAGTCTGTGGAGTCTCAAGGGGTCAAGGGGCTCCAAAACGAAGTGTTTTTTTTTCTCTTTCTGCTCAGTCCACCAAAGCTGTGAAGGCATGTAAAAGTTCATTTAAAAGTTAGTAAAAAGATAGCCGGTTGTATACAGGTATCTGCCCAACCAGCACACGGTTAAATATTGTTACTCAGGTGCTGTGTAACTTTGAAAAACTCTTTTAGCAGACCTACCCAGATGATTTTTAAAGTTTTAAAGTATCGACTTACTTTTTTTTAAAACATTCATGGGTTTTATATGGTCTTTTAACTGGTGTTATGATTTTTTTAACTATTGTTACGTGTCCAATTTGTTGTTGTATTTTAATCATTTGTTGTATCCTAAGTCAATCCACAGGGTTACAACAGCAGCAACAACAACAACATAAATTATTCCCAACAAGCATGACCAGTTGCTAGTCATGCTAGCTAATGGATTCTGGAACTGGTGGTACAGACAAATAGCTTTTCCGCATTCTGCATTACGCACACACACTGATGATCTTTCCATTTCGTTATGCACAACACTTCCGTAGGCTTTCAGCACAATGGACAGTTCAATGGGCAAGACTGGAGGGGGGGCACACTCAGCAAAGAAATAATTCTTACTTTTTTCTTTTCCAGGATTGAGGCTTTCTGATTTACTGAGGCTAGAAATACTTGCTTTAAATTGAAAACCTCTGTTCTGAATTAAGTGGCCCTGAAAGATTGTATTTGCCACTGTGATGTTCCGAGCCTTTTAAAAACCCAGCAAATAACACCAGCCTAACACTGTTTTCTTCACTCTTCAAAGACAGACATGGACAAACATTGTGTTACCATCCTTGTTGTGATTCATGGCTGCTACAGACCAGTGCTTAGAGAGTAGAGTTAATCTCTTTTTGGTCATGGACCCCATTGAGAATCCGCTATCGCCACCACTTCCACAAAAAAAAAGGAAAAAAAAAGAAAGAAACAAAAAGAAAGAAAAAAGAAAAGATTTACGTGCACTTTTTAAAGAAGAAGGAAATTTACAGGGGGAACCCTTTTTTGTGCCTCTTTCACAGACCCCTGCAGCAATATATATGTGAACCTCAGGCATCCATGGACCGTGATTTAAGAACTTCAGGTTAAAGGCTTTGGATTCAGGCCCTGTATGCAATACAAAATTCCAAAATGAAAAATATTTCTGTGTGAGTTTTAATCTGGAATCCATAGAAAGAAAAGGAAGGAAAACACAATATTAGTTCATTCGCCTTAAAGTAGTCACACGGGATTGTGTCCAGTGTTGTCATTTCACTAAGAGAAAGCTTCTCTTGTTTGGAGAAACGTTGTTTTTATCCTTCGTATCTGTAATATACTGTACTCAAACCTCAGTGATACAAGCCATTGCATAGGTACTTCGTATCTCCAAGTGGTTTCCTTATGCTAGGTGATGCTTGCACTAGTTCTCTAACTCTTCTGCAATAACTAGTGGAGTATATACCCACTAGCAGGATGGCACCACTTTTACTTTTTCTGCTACTGTTAACATTGGTTAAAACTCAGAAGAAAGGAAAACAATTACCTCAATTAAAAGCCCAGGAGCTTTGTCTGTAAGGATTTTGACTTACACATACTGTATCATTCTCTCATGCTCCATCTCTCTCTGGCCATTTCTGCCCCTCCTGAAACTGCAAACCCCAAGATTCCGTAGGATGTTGAAAGTGGAATCATAGTGTTATAACAGTCTAGTGTGGAAATAGCTTCTGTCTCTCTCTCTCTCCCTCTCTCTCTCTCTCACACACACACCAGGTAAAAATAACTCCTTCAAGAAACACCAAACTAGTACAGAGAACATCTTTGTTGTCTTATTTTAGCTATCTAAATAAGCCTGTATGGCAACTAAGCAGGTATCAAGACACATCACTTTTTTTTTCTCAGTGTTCAAGATAATATAGGTAACTTTATTAAATAGCCTCTCAAAATACATGAAGTCACATAATGAAGTTCAGAGGTGACAGCAGTAGTAGCTGTTTTGTTTATGACTCTGTACTACCTTGTTAGGAGAGATACAGTTCCTTTCCTGCTTTTAAACAGCTTGAATTTATATGCAAGGCCTATAGCATATTAATTAACTGTACAGTTTGTGACCTACCAAACCAAATGTAGTTCTTGTTTAAGACTTCTTCTCAGATGTTTAAAAGTGCTAGTTTATGCAGTCCCAGTAAGGCAACAAACACAAGAGGTTTATTGTTGCCACCAGCTGGGCCACACAAGCTAGTGTTGCATGGTTTAGGCAGCCATTGGAGCAAGGAAGGAGGCAACCATCCACTATACAACAAGCCACCATCTTTGTTTGGCCTTGTACTTGCTCAAACATATAGATAAGGTGATGATACTCAAACTTCAACTGTCAGGAAGGGTACCACGCTGGCACCACAGCTAACACTGGCACCACTACCTGAGTAGAAAATGGAGCATTAGACTTGCCAGTTTAGCTAGGTCTGAAGGAGTAACAGCTAGCCACCAGAATCTGTGGAGTCCTGCCCTCCACAGTTGACTAGCCAGCTATTTGCAGCCCCACTGCCACAGATCCCAGGTAGCTGTCTCAGCAGCATGCATGGAGGAATGAAAACACAAGCCTCAGACTGAAGAACCCATCACTTCAAAGGCTCTTCATTCCTCCCTCTTCCTCTCTTTCTATCTCTCCACATATTGCATCGTAGGGTGGAAGGAAGGTCTGCTCTTGCATCTCTTTCTGGACTTATAAAAGTCCAGAAAGTTAGGAGTTAGTTTGGGTTACCAGGAGTAACCAGGAGTTAGTTTGGGTTACAAGCTATATGGGTCTGACATATCATATTTCCTATATTCTTACATTGAATATAATTTTATCTTGAAGCAAATTCAGTAAAAGCATTTTTTTCAGGATTGTCATTAAGCTCTCATACAGATTGACCTTTTGGACAGGAACAGAATGCAGTTATTTTATTCCATGCAAATCTAGTGTCGAGCTTGTTCATCTTTGGGACTACAGCATTGCTCATATGGGCTGTGGGATTCTGGGAGATATCATCCAATTTTTTAAAAAAAGGTAAAATATCAACGGAAATGGCTTTTGGTTCAGGAATTTTGTAATAATTGGAATGGCTTTTGCCTGTCAGCTGAATGATTAACTCCATACGGTTCACTGTTTCTCGGTCTCAGTTCTCCGTCTATAAAATACCAGAGTTCATCTTTATTGGGCTTAAGGAGAAATGAATTAAGGAGAGACTTTTATGAACCTGACATCTAGGTACAGAATACCTCCTTGCATGGTGAATTGCACCTCACTACTATTGTTGTTAATCCATGCTTAGCTAATGATAAAAAACAGAATTTCTGGGATCTAAGGACTCTCTCCCCATTTCCACACTAGACTGTTATAGTGCCATTATTACACTTTCATAGTGGAATAGTGGATTCCATAGGATGTTGAAAGTGGAATAATAGCACTATAGCAGTCTAGTGCGGAAATGGCCTCTCTGTGTGTCTTCTTTGTGTCCCTGGACATGAAAGAGCTTACCCGGATCATTATAAAGAGTCATTCTTTAGTATTGCTTCCCCTCCACAGGATGAAGTCCTGACACAAGAGGTTGTGGAGGCTAGCTTTGTCACAAACTGAGACCTGCTTATCATGCAAAATTCCAGTACACATATATCAACCTTATTATCTTCTCTTTTCCCCTACTCTCCAGATGCTTACCCCAATTCTGAAGTGATCTATGTGTGGACTAACACACCAGCCACATCTGTGGTGGTAGCAGAGGATGGGTCTAGGCTTAACCAGTATCACCTAATGGGACAAAGTGTCGATTCGGAAAACATCAGTACCAGTACAGGTGAGCTTGCCTTTTCCATTACAGTAGCCTAGAAGAAAACTTTAGTTTGCCTTTAGATTTCTCTGATGTGTCTGTCACATTTTCAGAACAGCTTGCCAGTGCTTTTTGGTTTATACTTGGATTTCCCATGTGACTAAAGTAATGTTCCCCTCCCCTTTTTGGTCTTTTAATGAATGTTTGAGAGATGGTTCTGGCTAGACCGATCTATATATGCATGTACTTCACTTAATAATTCACAGTAGTTGAACACTTGCAAAAGAAAAAGATGATCTAGAACAGTGGTTCTCAGATTTTAGTGCTCCAGAGGGTTGAGAGTACAGCTCCCAGAAACCTGACCACTGACTATGCTCACTGAGGTCTCTGGATGTTGGAGGTCAAAAAATCTGGGGGGCAAAAGATTCAGAATTCTTGATCAAGAATTTTAGTTTGTGGAAAGGTGACTCATTCACTCTGCTTAAATGAGGACTGTGTAGGTCAGGGGTAAGTAACTGCACAGGGAGTAGGGGCCACTTTTCCCCTTCCAAGCCCCCTGTGGGCTGCATCCCCCAACTGGGGTCCCAAGTCCTTCTTTTACTGTCCAGATTCTTCCCGAAATGGCAACTGAAAGTGATGTTGCATCACTTCCTGCTTCCATTTTGAGAAGGTCTCCAACAGAAATAGAGAGATGGAGGCATGCTTGGGACTCTGGGGTTCAGTCTTTGTTAGGCCAGGGCTCTTTTTGCATGCTTAAAATGCATGTTTGCATGTTTGGACAAAAAAAGAAAGAGTCTGAAAAGTGCACCAACAATTGCAAGTCCAGGAGTTGCAAAAGTGCAGTCCTGGGGCTACCTGCAGTCCACAGGGTGCACTTTGTCTACCCTAATGTAGGTGTTCAGCACCTGACAATGTGAAATTGGGTGATGATTCATACTTGTACAGGGTCACCAATGCCCTTCATATGTCCATACAGTCCCTTTCCCTCCTACGTAAACATAAAAACACATGTGGAAAGCTTGGGATTCTCCAAACATTGTTGAATTGTGACTCCTATCATTGCACTCCATTGTCTCTGCTGGCTGAAAGAAGTAGTGGTGCAATGTAGGCCTGAAGAATACAGGTTGTCTTCTTCTTACCTCATGGAATATGTGGTGTTAGATATACCATTTGAAGGCTCCTGAGCCTGGTGGCATGGTCAGCATGTTTTCTCCATAAAGAAAGGAGGAGGGAAATTGGGTGATTACTGATGGAGACTTATGTCTGCATCTTCGCCTATCTCACACATTGTTTGAGGAGTTAGCGAGTGGTTCTCCAGCTGTTGTTGGAGTACAGCTCCCAACATCTCTCGCCATTGGCTATGCTGCGTAGAGCTAATGGGAGTTACAGTTCGAAAGCCTTTGCAAGGCCACAGATCGTCCACCCCTGCACTTAAGGATGGGATGGATACAACAACACCATCCCTATCTCAGTATGCATTTGAGTCAAGCTGAAGTTTTCGCCATGTAAGTCATATGCGGTACAGTTACCTATAGGCAGCTTTAGATAGTGGGATGATCTGCAAAAATGGCATCTGTTATGCTTAGTCTGTGGAATGGTATTTGGGAATAAGAAACAACCTCTGGAAAATTAAGACAATCTAATACAGAAAAACAATCCAAAATATGTATTCCACTTGCCACATTCATCTTCTACCACCATCACCCTAGACAATATTTTTAGCTGATAAAAGAGCAGTAAAATATGTGACAGGTGCTTTATGCCTGCACCCCTGTTCCTGGGGAAAGCTACACCTGTTAATTTTTGCCTTTGAGCAGCTTTTTTAAAGGCACAGATTCATAGTCGGGGGAAAAAAGGAAGGAAAAAAGGGAAGAGCATGAGTCCCACATAACTGCTGCTAGCAAAGGTACACCTCACCCCCGTAGACACACTGCCTGAGCTCTGAAGGGGAATTGGGGACAAGATATGCAGGCTCCTGCATTTACAGCGGCCTCTCTCTTGCTGGTGCTGGCTTATTTCCTCACAGGAGGCAAACATCCGCCTACACACACTCGATCTATCCCTCTCGGAGCTTTAAAATGATTTGTTTGATGAAAGCATGGGGGGAGGGGGGATTGAGAGGAAGGAAGGTGGCAGCTGTTGCCCGGCTTTGCAGTGTGTCCAAGGAACCACGTGGACCGAAAGGAGGTGCTAACCCTAAGGGTTCCCATTTCCTCCCTAACTAGAAGTGGAGGCGCCAGATGTGGCAGCATTAGGGAACCAAAGAAGCTTTAATCCAGGCCCAGCCACCCACGTGAGCCCCCCCCCTTCTCTCCGCTACAGGCTTCTGTGTCAGGGAAACTCAGTGCTCTGATTGGAGGGGGCACATGTGGACAGAGGAGGGGGGGACATGACCAAGGGGAATGGGGATTGTCCAGTCCCAAGAGTCACATGGGACTGCAGACAGAGGCTCCCATAGCGTTACATAATACACTTGCCTTGTTTCTGGTAATGAGGTAGAAGCTGAGGCCTCCGATAATTAGAAACAAAGCATCTCATGGCCTTAGGGAGAGGGAGGAGGGAAAACGGGGGTGGGGGGAAGAAAAGGTGGCCTCATGCTGTGCCTTTCTCCAGAGACTTGATGAGAGTGCCGATAGACAGAAGAAGGAGCCCCAAGGAAGTGCTGTGCCTGTTTGCTGTGTTTACGGCACAGTTTCTCAGCAGAAACCAGCAGGGGCCTATAGAGGGAAAAGGTGTAAGCTGCCTCTTACTGCATCAAAAGAAGGGACATTTAAGCAATTTTTAAAAAATAGAGAAAGAGGCACACACATGTACACAAAAACACATGGCTTGAAAAGATTAAAGAATAGCTGTGTTTCCAGTTGCATCTGTTCAGACAGCAAAGGAACAAGCAGGTCTTCGAAACTACAACTCAGTGAGAACTCAGTTGCCTTCTATTTGAGCACACACAATCTCAAAAGTGCAAAAATAAAGACGGAGCAGGGACGCAACTTTTTAACCCGCTACACAAACTTTATAGTTGTCTTGAAACAAGCAGAGTAGCACCATACTATTTATTCTTTTTTCCCCCTCCTTCGCCGTGCATATACATTCATACAACAAGACAATTCAAATCCGCAAATCAAAAGCCACAGATTTGTTTTTTGTAGGGGGCGGGGAGTGAGGCAAGAGGGAGAACAATTCCAGAAGTCAGAGCAATAAACTTTGCACGCGGGAAAATACACGAGCCAGTAAAGGCAGAATAACAACATCAATCCTGAGAGTTGCTTACCAGTTCACCATCATTGCTGCATTGTTTTCTGCAATAAACGGCAGCTCTCCCCTTGCCTTCAAAATGACCAAGAGAAAAATCCAGAGGGTGTTCTGAGGCATCTCCCAGAATTGTGTCCAGCAGCTCTTTGGCACAAGATGACAATCCAAAGCAAGCGGTGAGTGCTTCAGTGTGGTCCAGTGCTTGTTCTCGCTAGTGCTCGCAGAGGTCTTGCTTACCTAACCCCAAGGAAGCAACACATTCTCAGGAAGAATCCCAAAGTTGGTGTCCCTGAAGTTTCCTAATATTTAAGCTAATAAAGAATCCGTTTTTCAATGTCAATAAGTGTTTTCTTTTTGGTCTTATTTTCCCTTCTGCCTTTCTTTTTGCTGATGTCCCAGGTTACATCTGGTCAGGCTGGATTCAGATTGCAGGGTGGATCACAAAGAGCAGGACACAGATTGTAACCAGGGATTAGCAAAATACAAAAATCCGATTTTACACAGGGAAAGCATCAGTCAGCTATGGATTTTCTGGACTTCATCAAGCTCGCAGGAGGCCTGTAATCAGGGTTACTTGTGAACGGATTTCTAAGATGTTCTTTCCTTCTACAGAGCTGCAGCATGTGAAAATTTCACGCGTAGTTCCATGAAAGAATATCAGTTGGTGTATTTGGCTTATTCAGTTTTTGCTGCAATTTCCCCCCTCCACCTATTGAAAAAAAACCCCCACAATAAATGGTGTGCTGTTTTGATTTTAAACCATAAAGAAAATATATGGAAGGAAAATGCTGCAGTTATTTCAGAACCAGCTCCAAACTATTTTCATGCCAAAATATTGAACTGTCTGCTTCTGTTTATTTTATTGTCACCCCCCCCACACACACGCACACACACATACACTTTTTAGTTGTTCTGGTGACCTGTTTTTGGAATTTTTGGAATGACTATTGTTTTAGTTGTATTTATTGCTTGCACTGTGTTTGTACATAACCCCAGTAGCCATGGCAACAACAACAAAAACAACAACACAAAGGCCTTTTACTTTTCCCTCTGCCCTGCTTCACAGAACTATTTTACTTGCTGCTTCAGGAACTGAAAGCAGAATAATTATGTGGGTTCACATGTGATTTTCAGTGTGCTTCCTTTGTGCCTTCACTGTGTTGCTTTCCATAGTATCTGCATTCTGCAGGACAGCTTCTAGATCTGGGTAACCTTACTTGGAGGGGTTGCCTGGCTCTGTGTTAATTCTGTTGTTGTCATATTCAATAAAATAAAAAGAAAAAAGAAAGAAAAGCCACTGCAGTTCACACTTTCTCTATCTCACACACACAGAGACAAACACTTTTTGCAGAAACACCTTGTTGAGAGATAGGTTCTACGCTGGGGCCATTTCCGCACTGGGCTGTTATAGTGCTATTATTCCACTTTCAATATCCTACGGAATCCTGGGGTTTGCAGGATTGCAAACTGCAAACCCCAGGATTCCATAGGATGTTGAAAGTGGAATAATACCACTATGATAGTCCAGTGCAGAAATGGCCTGGGCCTTCAGTGTGGAGGACTGTCCATGGAGGATGCATCACTTGGTGGCCGTATCAGTCTGGCTTTCCCAGGTGGCTTTTTTGAAAAACATGGTGGTACTTTTTTGGCATTTCCCCTGCTTCCCTTCCACAGGCAGGTGAAGACTTTTTCTTTTATTATTTCAGCAAGCCCTTGGAGACTGATAGCTCAAGGGGAAAGGACCTTGCATAATGTGCAATGTTGTTTTCTTTTTAACAGTTGTTTTCTTTTTTTAAGCAGTTATATTTTAAACTGTTTTTAATCTTGTGTGTTTTAAGTTTGTATGTGCCTTCAAACTGCCTGTCAACT
This sequence comes from Cyclura pinguis, assembly GCA_030412105.1. Classification (NCBI taxonomy): domain Eukaryota; kingdom Metazoa; phylum Chordata; class Lepidosauria; order Squamata; family Iguanidae; genus Cyclura; species Cyclura pinguis. The sequence continues at coordinate 185,762,544 of CM059601.1, forward strand.
TATGGTGACCCCATTAATTTCATAGGGTTTTTTTAAGGAAGGAATACGCAGAGGTGGTTTTCCTTTCTCTGAACTATAGCCTACAGCACCTGGTATTCAATTACTTACAGTTTAATTACATTTTTAACTTCTGTGTGATGTTAATTGTTATGGTTTGATACCATATTGTTACTGTACTGTATTGTTACTGTACTTAAAGGCAGGATATAAATTACTTCATTTATGTATTTATGTATTTATGTATTTATTTATTTTTCTGCATAGCTTGGGTCTGTTTTTGCTCTTTGTTCATCTGTTCATAAGACATCTCCTTCATCCATTTGTGTGGCACTATGATGGCAATATGATTCTTAAGAGAAAAATAAAAAAATAAAAATCAAGATCAGACTTCATCATGGAGCTAGCATATTGGCTTTTTCACTTAGTTTAGCCTTATAGTACATCTGTATTTTACTGTTTTTTATGAAAACTTTTTAAAATGGGATCTAGTCATCTTATCTTGTTGGTGCTCCTGTTGCAGAAATACTGCCTGTTCTTAGCAATCAACATGTGGGCTGTAGGAGACATGTGCTGGAATCCTATTGAGGCCTTACATTTTTATAAGTAGACTTATGTCTGCAGAAATTAGAATTACGCAGTTGTGTAACATCTGTATCCAGTAGAGAGTTGCTGTTGCGTTACTGTATAGCAGAGCTGTAAAAGTCCCCAACGAGCATTGGTATGCAATGTGCATCTGTGTGAATTGTGCATTGATGTACCATGTACAGAATGACATGCATTGTGCAGTGATGTGCATCATGCACCAGTGCACATGATGCAATGATGGGGATCATGCATCAATGTACATCACACACTGATGGCACTGCGCACCATATACATTGCACCAGTATGCATTGGTCCCAGCACACATCGAATGGTCCTGCTGGTTTCCCGTTACACATCTTCACAATTCATTAATGGATTTTCTTTGTGCCCCTGTTCTGTAGCTAGGTAGACTTAAAAGTTACATTATATAACAGGTCACATAGGATTCCAGCAATGATGCCTTGCCATAAAGAAGTCATAGTATATGTTTGATGATGATGATGATGATGATGATGATGATGATGATGATTTATAACACCCTTTACACTAAGGGGTGGAATGTCAACATACACAATCAGGGACAAAGACAATAAAACAGAACACTACAACAATATATGGAATGAAATCTCCAACACCCCACCAGTAACTTTTTGGACTAAAGTATACTTTTCTTGAACTACCTCTTACAGTTTCCTAGACAGGCAGAATCGGTGAGTTGTAGTCCAAAAAAAGTAATTTTTGAGCCTATAGTTATTGTGGAGAATATGCATCTCTTCATAAGCCTAATACTTTCTATCTCTTAAGCTAATGATGATGAATTATGCAGGTCATAGAAATCATAGACACCCACTCATACACACCCATGTTTTGCTATATGTCCAAGGTAAACGTCTTGAAAACATCTTGAAAATTCCATATCTTAGCTGGACACTGGGAGCCTGACTCACTAGAACGTTTTAGTGGGCCAGGAGTGATTATCTGTTGTCTATTTTTTTTTAAAAAAAAATGATTTATGTAACTGTGTGAAGAAAAGAAAAATAGTACTCTCATCTTATATATAAACCATTGTATCTCTTAGCTGTAGGTATGTATACAGAAATATTATAGATTAATAGGATCAAGGGAAAAGCAGATGAAACAGTTACTGAATTGGTTTGTGAATGGTCTTTTGAAACTTGAATACTCTCCAACTATCTTGCTTTGGCAGGAATATTCCTGAATAATCCTCTGTCATCCCACTTTTTCAGCAGTTTTCAAAATGTCCGAGTTTCTCTCTCTTCCTCCCACTTTTTCTTTTGAGTTTACTTCAGTTGCTTCAAACTGAATGTGCAAAAGTAGCTTGCACTCAATTAACCCAGCAGAAGGGAGAGGAGAAGAGGGTGCAGGATCTTAACCCTTCCTAGGAAGCTCAGGAAAAAGCAAACTGCTGCAGCCTCTCCTAGCCTGTGTGTTTTCCCTCATTTATAGCTTTTGCCATCTTGATCACACTCTGATGTTGCTTGGCCACATGTGTCCAAGTTTTCACCTGTGATCTCATATAAATGGCCCTGAAAGAGCTCAACACGGGTACCTCTGGAATGACTTAAATGTTGGATCATCATGAATTTACAGTACAGTTCTATACATTTTTATTCAGAATATTGGCAGTGGGGCCTAAAACCAACTATATATGCAGAGGATTGTAGCGCTAATGATTTAGTCAATACCAAAAGATAGTAATTGAGTGCCCAGAACTCCACATTGATCACTGTGCCATATAACTGTGAGAATGGGAGCTGTCTTGTAAAGGCTGTCTGCCTCCAAAACATCTTATTCTTAAATAGAATAGAATGTTCTCTGTGGCAGAAACACAAGGAAACACAACATGTGAACACATAGATCCCAAAGCTTGGACTGCAAGCCCCTGAGTTATCACACTGGCCTGAGAATTCTGGGAACTGAAGTTCAAAAATAAGTTTTATGAGCTCTGGCTGATTTATGGTATATGGAGAAACTCCATGACAGTACTAATTGGCATGCCTCTGGAAAGGTGAAGTAGTGGCATGAAGACTTATCATGTTGTCCAGCTTCCTTTCCATAATAAATACTGCCCATGGCAGTTATTATGTGAGAAAGCTCTTATTTGAAAGCATGTTTTATAGCTTTTTGTGGAGGAGTCTAATACATAGTTTGACTGTGATCTTTGGGAGCTATATATTCTCAACAACAGTGGTGCAGGCAGCAAGATAGCAATAGAGACTGAAATGTCTGGCCTGAAGTGGCCAGCAAAATTTGGATCCAAGATCAGTGAGCATCCTAACCAAAGCTTAGCCCTACTGTTAGGCAGAGGGAGGGAGGGAGGCAGAGTGAGGCAGCAGAATCTGAGTGTCATGAAAAGACAACATATTGCTACTTGTTTTCTTCATATATACAGTAGGCCCTCGGTATCCACTAGGGTTTGTATTCAGGATACCATGGATACCAACATTTGTGAATGCTTAAGGCCATTACGTAAAATGGTGTAGTGAAATGGCATCCCTTAAACAAAATGGCAAAATCAAAATTTGCTTTTTGGATTTTTTTTTTTAAAAATTTTGGAATATTTTCAAGCTGTGGTTGGTTGAATCCATGGATACAGAATCTGCAGATTTGGAGGGCTGACTGTATCAATAGATAGAGATAGATGGAAAGAGAGAGGAGGGAAGGAGATTATATTAAAGATTGATGGACTGATGGATAGGCAGGTGTTTGTGGGGCTTTCAGCCTGCAGTGCAAAAATAATTCAGCTGGCTTTGGATGCTATGCGGCTTGAATTGAATGGGTGAGAGGCACCATTTCCTGCTGTGGGTCAGGCCGCCAACCATCTTGGGCATCCCTGTCTGAGCCCTGAAACAAGCTTCAAGTGGACAGTTCCTGACTTTCAGAAAGGAAAAATATGTCATGATTTGTATCAGAGATGTAGTTACTGGGGAAGGGGGGCACCTCAGAATGAACTCATTCACCACCACCACCTAGAAATTTTCCTTCGATCTCCAAATTTCTAGCATTGCAGTAATTTAAAACTGCACTGAGCATTTAGAAATACAGTTTAGTAACTCAAAACAAAGGAGCAAGGAGAGTTACTAAAGGATTGTGAATACCACAAATGCGAGACCTGACAATGGGAATGATTTTCAATGTGTCCTATTCTGCAATGCTAAACATGTGGGAGCTGAAAGAAAGTTTCATTTGGGATAGCAAAGAATACTTATTTGGGGGCAGTGCCTTCATTTTGCCTCTCCTTCCCCACCATAGTTACACTCTGGATTTCTGTGTAGCAGTGTTCAGAACCCAGCCAGATTACTAGCAGATACTTTTAAGTTTACTAATATCTGTATCTTCCTATCCTTCCTCCTTTAGGTGAATACACAATAATGAGGGCACACTTCCACTTGAAGAGAAAGATTGGTTATTTTGTCATCCAGACTTACCTTCCATGCATTATGACTGTGATCTTATCCCAGGTGTCATTTTGGTTAAACAGAGAATCTGTCCCTGCCAGAACAGTCTTTGGTAAGTTATTTCACCACTTTCCTCTTCTTCTTCTACTACTTCTTTTTTTAAAAAATGTCCTTTATTCTAAACAATTCCAAATGCCCTGTTTCCTTCATGACACAAAATGGGACCCACTTTGTCATTCAGCTGGATGAGGAGGCGCTTCAGACAGCAGATGCTGGCCATTCGGGAGCCTCATTGAACCTGTGGAGGACTGCGTGTGCCACAAACCTATCATGTGCTTGCACCCAGAGTTAGCCTGCTGTCCTCTGGTGCTATGGAGGACATTTTCAGAACTTAAAATGATTTAGCTACTAGCCTGGTTGGCTGCTGTATGTTGCAGGGGGCGGAGGGGGGAGAGAGGGGAATCCTGAACTCTTGTCTCTCACCTCAGGCAGCAAACGGTTTTAGGTCTACTCTGGAGTAGAGAAAGCAGGCAAGAAACTGTAAATAAGAGAAAAAGGTTTTAGCCATTCCTGCCAGCAGGTTCTCCTGCACCCCCAAAGAGTTTACTATTTCTTTTTGCCTCCCAAATCCACCCACTGACCAAACAAGGTGTGAAACTAGAACTAAGCCTAGCTGCGGGGGTTTTCTGTCCACTTCTGTGAAAGTATTTCAGTCGCAGAAGTTGGGAAGCATAACATCAGAAGGGACTGTCAGGGATTCCAGGCAGGGAACCCTGGGAAAATGATCAGCCCACTGCAAAGATGTTGCATCATGCCCCAGCTATGGGTAATTGCAAGGTTGCATAAGAAACTGGGGTCGTGTGCAGATGGTAGAGGGAGGTGTGCAAACCTCTACCTGATTGGTTGTAGATATGTATATAACAAAGCAACGCCAGTATGTATTTGCCTGTTGACCAAACCTGGTGCCTGGTGCAAGCTTTTGTCCGTCTGTCCTATGTTTTGTATATAACGGAACTTTGCTGCAAGATAAAGTGCCTCCTGTTTTGGAAGAAACTCCTCTGTGTGTGAGTATCCTTACTGGGGGACAAGGCTGCTGCTGTTGGCTCACTGAACTCTGGCTTTTCCGCTGTATTTCTGTGGGGCTGAAACTCCTATCATCCCCAACAGGGACCAAGGGATGGGACAGAGTAGTAGCTATTGGTAGAGAAAATAAAGGTATTGCTGTTCAAATAGGAATTAAGTCTCCCCAAATGAAAATCTCACACTGTCCCCAAATTTCTAACACTGCAGAGGGTAAGGCATTGAAAATTGTTCATACCTAGTATGATTATACGTGCTCTGTCTACATTCCTTTGGTAAGTTTGCCTGCCCATTCTCTTTCAGTGATTAAACTCTCAAGTTTCAAGTTACTGCCATGCTAGAAATTTGGAGGTTGTAGGAAAATTTTTTTGGGAAAGCAGAGGTATTTTTAGGGTAATGCTGTCATTTTGCTCCACCCCCTAGCTGCACCACTGGGACAGGGTGTGTGCGTGCAAGTGCATGCCTTTGAGTCAGCTGTTGACTTGTGATGACCCCATGAATTCCCTAGGTTTTTCTTAGGCAAAGAATCCAATTCCATCCTCTGAAATATAGCCTACAGCACATGGTATTTTTGGTGGTCTCCGTTCCGAGTACTAACCAGGGTTGATCCTGCTTAACATCCAACATCAAAGGGGATCTGCTACCTGTGGGGTACTTAGGCTCATTACTACACAGTCAATAGACTTCAGTCACTTTCTGACCCAGTTCACTTAGACAGCAGATTATTAATGAGGCCACACTCCACACGTCACTGCCTACCTGCTTGATTGAAGTAATAAATTCATTTAGTGTAAATTTCAGCTATACAAGGTGACCTCTGCCCTCCCCGTGAAGGGGCTTCCTGGCATGTGTTTTTTTCCTCTCCTTGAAGCAATTAAAAATAATCCAGATAATCTAGGTTCTAGTAGGGTCACCGTAAGTCAAAACCGACTCAACAGCAAATAACAACAGCAGAGCTATGACCAAGATCCAGTGGAGGCAGTTGTTGTTACTGGAACTGGGAAAGGAGATTCCCTCTCCCTGCCCCATCCACCCATCTCAACCCTGTGTGTGCATGTGTGCACGCGCATGCACGCCTTCAACTCGCATGCTGAATCCATTAATTTCATAGAGTCTTCTTAGGCAAGGAATACTCAGAGGTAGTTTTGCCAGAAATATAGCCAACAGCACCTGGTATTGGTTGGCAGTCTTCCATCCAAATACTAACCAGGGCTAACCCTGCTTTGCTTCCAAGGCAGGATCCAGTAGCTTCAGGGTATTTAAGCCCTCTGTACCACTTTAGAATCTGCAGACTTTCATAGTCCTGCACAACTGAACTTAGTGTTAGGCAGGGAAGGGGGACAAATTCCCTCTGCTAGTTCTGCAGATAAAGCTGGGATGTGATTGTTTTTAAAATCAACAAAAATACATCTTTCAGTCCTGGCCTCATACTCCCACATTCTAACTTACAGGTTTTTTTTCTTTGTACAGCACCTATTAATTTATATCATATTGGAAGTTTCCAATGCGGTGTATCTACTGATTTCAAAAGAAATGCCCAGGGCTTGATGACAAAGTTTAAAATGTTGATGGCTTAAAAATCAGTTGCAAACCATGCAACTTTTACAGGTAAATCTAAGTGTTGTCATTTTCCATTCCTCTTTTCAAAGGTGTCACTACTGTCCTTACCATGACTACTTTGAGCATCAGTGCCCGAAACTCGCTGCCAAAAGTGGCCTATGCTACTGCAATGGACTGGTTCATAGCTGTGTGCTATGCCTTTGTATTTTCTGCGCTGATTGAATTTGCCACTGTCAACTATTTCACGAAAAGAAGCTGGGCCTGGGATGGCAAGAAGGCTTTGGAGGCTGCAAAAAAGAAGGTGACTGTTATTCAAATCTTACTGAAGGTCTGGAATACTAACCTGAATTGGGGTTCTTTGGCTTAGTGAAAAAGCTAGTAGCCGTGATCTGCTCAAAAGTTATCTTGCACAAGTCTGCTTGAAACAGAATGCCTGTGATTTTGCCCTGTACTCATGTACTGGGTTCTGGTTTGCCCTCATCAGCCTATATACTATTGCTAGTCCCACCTTGAATAAATCCATTGAATCAATGAGAACTTAGCAAATCAACTTTTGTGTAAATTCTATTAATTCAGTGGGTCTAGTCTCGTTGGACCAAACAAGTAGATTAAGGCCATAGTCTCAAATAACCCTGTATAACTGAATGAACTATTCTACTAATGTCACTGGATCAATGAATGTGTGCTGTTATTTACATGACCTGAGACCTAGATTTTTTGTTTAGATTACTATTTTTACAGTAATCTTGGTATCTGCTAGGGTTTGGTTCCAGGACCTGCTGTGGATACCAAAATTCGTGGATGATCAAGACCCATTATGTGCAGTGGTGTAGTCAAATGGTGTCCCTTATACAAAATGGGAAAATCAAAGTTTGCTTTTTTGGATTTTTTTAATATTTAGAATATTTGCAAGCCTTGATTAGTTGAAACCGTGGATACAGAATGTAGGGCCAACTGTAATAGGGTCTGTGTCAAGAGAGGGTTTCCCCCACTCCATTTCTTTTTATATCTTAGGAAAATTATAGGGTAAAAACCTAGACCCTTACAATGTTGTTTCCCTTTGCCAGTAATCATACAATGGGATGTTTCTGATTTGGCAGCTGTTCTGAAAGAAAAAATGGCATATCAGAGGTAGCCAGTTGTGGCTAGTGACTCCCATGGCAGTGGGTTGATGAATCTGGTCTGGGGCCCTTTTCGCATGGCATTTGCCGTGCAAAAGGGTCCCTCAAGTGTCACGCGATTGTGAGGAGCAATCTGCATGACACACACACAGTCGCGTGATGCTCCAGGGTAGAGCAGGCACTGCTCATGCACTTTTTCATTTTCAGCTTTCAGCTGAAAATGGTGCGGGATTGCGCATTGCTCCAGGGCCCCACATGCACTTGCCATACATGCGGAGCCTCCGGAGCTACGGCAGTCATGCTTCCTGCCCCAATGCAGCCGGGGAAACTCCCAGACTGCGCTGCGGAAGGAAGAGGCGTGGCTCTTGCATTGCCTGCTCGGGAGCAGGCAGCTCATGCGGAGCTGAAGCAGTGGGGACGCAAGAGCCTCTGGCTGGAGGTTGCTCGCTCAATCCCCGCACCCCAGTAGTGCTGAAAAAAGGTAAGGTGCAGAAGGGGCCTGGGTTTGGTCTGGACTTTAAAGGAGCCCTGCAGGGTGCTGATCCTGTTTTGGGGATAGAATTAAGGAAGCCATCCAAGAAAGTAGCTAACTATTGTTTATTTGGATTGTTAAACTCATGTATACATTTTTGAGGTGAGGATTAAATTAACCAAGCCTTGAAGCAATTTACATGCTATTCTGGATCCAGGTCTTCTAGTCTGTAGCTGATGGTGTCACTGAATTTTTTGTTCGTATATTTGCTTACAGTACCACAGATTACATTTGCAACCTCTTAGCTCTCTCTTGAAATTGAGTGACTTAGAAAAAATGCTTAGAAGTGCTTAGAAAATGCCAGTGCACAATGATCTCATTCTGCTAGTGAATGTTCCATTGTGCTAAGGGAAACCTAGTTCTAGTATAGGCATGGCAGGGGGACCAGTGCTGTTTTCATTTGTGCAGTCTTAAACCATTTTTTGTCCCCCTGCCTTCATTCTCATAAATAAAGATGAACACATGAAAATGGGTTGGAATTCTCTTACAAATAGAAACAGTTGAGCAAACAATTGATGCACAGTATCTTATCTGGTAATGCAGTGTGGCCTATTAGTGCATGCATATGCTGTTATTTATGAAACAGGAAAAGCTAATGCAAATCCGCTACGCAACTGTTTGCCCCCACCCCTACTAACAGTATTTTGTTATTGCTTATTTACCAAATATCATTGCAACATACGACACTTCATGAAGGAGCAAAAACAAAGGGTTAATCCCTGCCCCCAAGGAGTTTACAGTCTAAAAAAAATCAAAATAGAGAAAGGTGAGAGGAAAGGAGAGGGAGAGATTAGGCTAACTAAGGATGAATGTTCTTGAGAGTTTGTTTTACTTGTGGGTGATAGCTAAGGGGATGATCAAAGCAGGTTTGAGATAGGGCTGGAAGAAAGAAAGAAAAAAGTACATCGCACATGTGTTCTGGAAGGAAGTTCAACGCATCAGCAGCTGCCGCCGCTGCCACCTCCTCCTCCTCCTCTATCTGTTTATTAAAATACATTATTTCTGAGGGACTGTGGTGGATTATTTTACATTACAAAAATAATCCCAAGTGAGGAAGAGAAGAATGCACTATTTAATTTCCATAGAATCTAACCACTAAGATAAATTTTCCACCCTTGACTTCAGAATGCTTTATCAGTGACAGACCTGTTATTAACCCTTTAAAATATTTGCTTCCCGTATAACCAGAGTGATATGGTAAAAAAAAAAAAAAATTAACCTCGCATATGTGGATGCATATTCATGTTCAAGAAAATGTTCTTTGAATATATGTATCTTTTATTTGATGTATAAATCCTGAGTGCCCGTACAGGTTTAAGGAATAGAATCCCCATTCAGCTAAAAGAATGGAAAACATGCACTCTTTCTGCAAACTACCACTGTTAAATTGTACTAATTGTGATCAAGGCAATACAAAAATGTAATGGATCTGAGGTTTTGTGTAACTCTGTTCTAATCTTTTTTCATGTTTATTTCTCCTGCTCCCCCACTCTATGGTTCTCTGTTGTCTTACAGAAAAAAGAACGTGAATTACTGGCCAAAAAAGCCATGAACACATATGCTGTCGGAAGGATGACCCCCACATTAAACATGCCAAAGGACTCTGCCCCTTCGGTCATCTCTAACATTGCTTCTGTTCCAGTAAAATCAGCTGAAAAACCCGCTGAAAGCAAAAAGACCTATAACAGCATCAGTAAGATTGATAAGATGTCTCGAATAATTTTCCCAGTCTTGTTTGGAACTTTTAACTTAGTCTATTGGGCCACATATTTGAACAGGGAACCTGTTATAAAAGGTGCTGCTTCTCCAAAATAAATGGAAGGACTTCCAGGTCAAGTTTTAGCCATACTTGCAAAAACACATGCTACCAAGGAGAATCTGAAGTTCCAAACGACTTTCTACCTTTGGGCAATATTCTTCAGGAAGTTTTTGCATGTTTAACAATATGTACAAAATTATTCTTGCCTTGATTTGTTTCTACATGTAACCTCAGAGAAGTTTCTGATAATTACATTAATGGCAGCAGACAGAAATCTTTCTAGGACAACAGAAGACATGGGACATGGCTTCTGTGCTGCTGCAGAGTGTCTTGCATTGATAGTTTACAAATGAAATAGGGTATATTTTTAAACTGTTTGGGCCTAGTGCATACCTGCAGTTTCTTTTTTAAATATACTTTGAATGTACAGTTGTGCAAATTGGGGGAGAAATAGAGCCCTGATGGCGCAGTGGTTAAATACCGGTGCTGCAGCCACAGTGTTATGAGTCCGATCCTGCAGGGCTCCAGGTTGACTCAGCCTTCCATCGGTTGGTAAAATGAGTACCCAGCTTGTTGGGGCAATTAGCTAAGCACATTGTAACCCGCTTAGAGAGTGCTTTGTACTAATAAGCGGTGTAGAAATGAAACTGCTAACTGCTAACTAACTATGGACTCTGCAGCTGCAGAAGCATTTATACACACTGTTTTAGTGTTTGTCAGCACAGTAGCTTTCTGACTATGAGTCCCAATACTGCAGGCCCAGAATTTGCACACACAAGGAGAGGCACAACACCTCGCACTAGCAGATTTCAGGATTAGTGGCAGATAGCATAGATATATGCTTCCCCTGTGATCATTTGGATGTGTAAAAGAGTTGTCACAGATCAGACATCACAGCTACAGATGCTGTTTTGCCTCATATCACCTCATAATGCTGCACTGTTTGGCGAATCCAGTCAGCTGTTGGAAATCTCTGAAAATTGTGTCCCGTTTTTCACTTCCCATCTATAAAAAGCAGGTGTGTAAAATTGGCTACATGTCTAGCTATGTTACTAAATATCATTGATCCCTCTGGAAAACTTAAGGATGGGCATATTGCTCTACAAAGTGTCTACAGTCCACAAACCTCTTCACTCTGATGGCCATAGCTGGTGTCAGCTGGGGTGGTGTGCATATTGACACACGTGTATGAATATGCCACATCTCCACCAACTTAGTCCACTGTTGTTGTTTTTTTAAAGAGTATGAGTATTTTTTAAAGAGTATGTCTGTGTACTGTAGCAGTAGCACCTGAGCACACCATTCACCGGGTCATAGTGTCCTCTGACAGCACATACAAGTACATCTCTTAAAAAGGCATTCTGATCTTGAGACCCTCAAAACCTACTCAGGATTGATACTTGGCATTATTGGAGGAATCATGAATAGCAGAGGGTGGCTGTCAGGAGAGGCAAAATGTTAGTCAATAGGGCAGCAGGTCAACTGAATTGGTGCCAGCAAATACGGCAGTGAATTCAGCTATGGAAACAGTGTCAGCAAGATCATGGCCACGTGCCACAGGTTATACACTTCTCAACATGATCTTATTGAATGACAGTATACAGAGTAGTGCAGATGCTTGCTGAATGCACCTTTGGTTTCATCATAAGGTGGACTTAATTGAGTTTTAGAAGTCCAGATCAAGTAACCCATATCCATATTCCATATCCTTGGAGTTATTGTGTGTGTCTGGACATTTAAAGTATCTTAGGAGTGGGCCACTATGGACTCTAGATGTTTTTGGACTGCATCTCCAACACTCCCTCAGCATTGTCCAGGGCAGATATGAGATATAGTCCAAAAACATCTGGAGGGCATCAGTTCCCCACCACTGATATATTTGGAAGAGTCAAGCCACACTACAGATCTAATGGCCACCACCCAGCCACTGAAGACTCGGGCAGGTTCAGAGTCTGAGTTTAGCAGCAGAGATGGCCTTAAAGCATTCTTGCACTCAGGGTAAGAAAGGAGGACCACCACCCCTTTTTCTGAAGAGAAGGAAATGATTCCTTATCTGGAATGTGCCACTCAAAGCAGGCTCCTTCTCACAGCTTCCACTGTAACACCCGCCCTAGCAGTATAAGCTTTGCGTCTCCTTCACTTCCCCTGCTTCTAAGATTCTGCTTTCTTTGTTCCTACAATGTGCTGCACAATTGTCCTACAGTTTCCCTCTCAAAAGCCATCCCAATCTCTGTCAAGAAATTTCACATTCTCTAACAAGGCCAGACAACGTCCGTAGCAGTCACAGCAATTTAGTTAGCTGGCTAGTTGGCTGATGTTATTGCATTTGACTTTTGATTGCGGTACTATCAGATTATCACAAAGTACTGACTCTGTTATTTATTTTTGCTATTTATTAATTCTTTCCTTTGCCATCTAAATGCTAATAAACAATCCTAGGTGTATCCCAACAAAAAAAACGTGAGAACTTCCAACAATCAACATGTAAAATCAATATAAAACTGCCAACCAGTTTGATGGCAGTGGAATGGTACTATTATCTCAGCAGTAATATGGCACCATAAGGCATAAGAACAGTTCCTGTGTCATAACCAAATGAAAAATCAACAACCCAAGATTCTGCTATTCTCAAAGACAGCTTTCCGAAACTTGGGCGATTTCTGCACTAGACTGTTGTAGTGCTATTATTCCACTTTCAACATCCTATGGAATCCTGGTGTTTGCAGTTTAGGGAAGGGCCTCAAAGGCCCCTCCCTAAACTGCAAACCTCAGGAATCCATAGGATGTTGAAAGTGGAATAATAGCACTATAACAGTATAGTGCGGAAATGTCTCTGGTGTTCTCCAGATAGATTGATCCACAGCTCCCATCATCCTCAGCCAGCATGGACTATATTGAATGGGGATTGCTGACAACATCTGGAAGGTGCCATGTTGGCGAACGCTGCTTGGAGGATTCCAAGGCCTGGCAAAAACAATGAGGTTTACTGATACACCAATTGACTAAATACTATTTAGAATTATACTTCAAATCTGAGTTCTGTTACAAACACAGACTTTCAAAAATCACAGGTTAGTTGCATGATACTGCTTTTCATTTCTGAGGCTGGTTCTGCTTGAAGAATTTAAAGTCTTTGCTTGCCACACAAACTGGCCATGTACAGAATTGATCACTCCTTGCATACAGAACTGAACAAAACCATTACTTCTTTTCCTACTCTCATAGCAGGTTGAAAACAAATCATGCAGAGAGGAAAGATTTTTTTCCCTTGTGACTCACAGTGGACACAATTTACAAGGGACTTCTTTACACAGAACACCACTTTGACAGCAGACATACAAGAGCCAGGCAGCTGTTTGTCTCCGTTATCCCATTTCAATAGAACGCATGAAAGGGAAAGGTTCATTGCGTAACTAGGGAAAGATACTTTTTTAGACTACAACTCCCATTATCCTCCATATGGTAGAAGGTCTCTCATTACACAGACAATGCCATTGTCCCAGATTCTCAACCATACTAAGTATTGACATTGTAATATTCATGGAACTGTTTTAATATGCACTTGCTGAGAATCTGGTTTATGGATTACTTGACTAATAAGGCCACTACCTATGTATTCATTTGAAATGGCAGGAATTTTGCCTTTCAGGGAAATAAATACTTTTTTTCAAAGTCACACCACATCACGGATCCATCGTTGTTCAAAAATCTGAGACATGTATTGCATGAAATTACCTTTGAAAAGTAGACTAGAGCTACATATGCTCAATGGTACAGTGGCTGTTCATTTTCATTAGGATAACAAACATTTTTAAATGAGGAGAAATTTCTCTTAAATCATGATTGCCAAGAAATAAAAGGCTGGAACTAAACAGAGAGAAAATCTGCTGAGTTGAAGCCAACTGTTTGAAGTGATTTTTCCTGTGTTTCTTTGGTACCATGCCTTTTGAAAAAATTATGTCATTTTGCTTCATTTGGTTGGTGATTAATGCTGCAATGCTATACTCACTTACCTGAAAGCAAGTCCCATTGGGGCTTACTTCTGAGTAGATATATATGGGATTGCACTATTAGGCTGCAATCCTATGAACACTTCTGGCCCTTTCACACTACACAATTGTAGCACTATGAATCTGCCACAAATACATGAACACTAGAGCTCTCTGGCAGAGAATCCTAAGTGCTTCTCCCTAAACTGCAAATCCCAGGATTCGGTAGGATGGAATCATGGCAGTTAAAGTGGAATCATAGTGCTGTAGTCCTTTTAAGTGTGCAAAGGCCCTTACTTGGGAGTCAATACCACCAAACAAAATAGGACTTGCTTCCATGTAATCATGACTAGATCAGGCTGCATGTGTAATCTGAATTATTTTCAGCATTTTCCTGCATAGGCTCATTGCTCTAGTAGTTTTTGTAATTTTATCTTAATGTTTAAATTAAAGAATACATTTGATAGTCAGTTGCAAAGTGTCATCTTTTTTTCATATGTATTATTCTCAGTAACAAAGCCAGTAACAAATGTTGCCATGCAGACTGTTGCTTTTCAGGAGAAGCAATTTCATTTCCCCTCCCTCCTAATTTTCCATCGTCCTTCCCCCTGAAACCTCACTCGGCATTCTGTCACCACTGAATATGATCAGCTTGGGCAGTGTTTTCCCTGAAGATTAAAGGATCTGGGATCTTACAGGAATCTGCAATCTGTTTTCCCTGAAGTTTCTTGGACTTCTGGAAAGCTTGGGATTCAGTGAGGTGGCAGATGCATCCCTCTTGTGGTGAATAGTGAGATCTTCACTTACATAAGCCATAGTGCTTGTTTCTGAACCTCAGAAGTACTTGAGAGAATGAATATTTTTATTTCAAAAACAAGTTGACCTAAATCCAATTATTAGTTTCAATGAGGGTATGCTCATTGAAGCAATTGCTAAATGGTAAGTCTGCACATACATAAGTGTTGGTTTTGTTGAAATTGGCAGCTCATTTTAGGGAATAAACTGAAAGCCAAAATTGCAACTGCTGAATAGCCATGTACATGAAGCTTCTCGTTCTTGTTACATGCCTTTACAACGACTCTGACTTATGACAACCCTATCATAGGTTTTTCATGGCAAGATTTATTCAGAGGAATAAATCATTGCATTCCTCTTAGACTGAGAGAGTGTAACTTTCCCAAGGTCACAAAGTGGGTTTCCATGGCCGAATCAGGATTGGAATCCTGGTCTCCCAGAGTACTGGTTCAAAACTCAAAACTGCGACATCATGCTGTCTCTCACATGGAGCTGGTAAAGTGCTTTCGTGGGGGATTTTATTTTATTTGCCAAGAAGAAAAGACTGTGTGTGTTTTCTTGTTGCATATTGACAATATGGTCCACCTGCCAATAGACACTCAACCAGATCCCATCTGATCTTGGAAGTTAAGCAGGGTCAGGCCTGGTTAGTATTTAGATAAGGGACCACCAAGGAATACCAGGTGCTATGGGCTATGTTTCAGAGGCAGGCTGTGGGAAACCACTTCTGAGTACTCCTTGTCTAAGAAAACCCTATGAAATTAATGGCGTGACTTGAAGGCATGTGCAGCTGTGCTTAGAGCTGACTGCCATGCCCCTTAGCAGATGAATCATTGTTGGAAGATCACCTGGAGCTCCCCAAGCCAAGCATACAAGAAAAACAGTGCATATCACAGGAGCTGGAGGCAGACTGGGGATGCTGGGAGCTCTTACTGTGGATAGTTGTAGGAGCATCACCTCAAGATGTGGATTGTCCCTTCTCTGGACTGTAACGGGACAGTGAATGGGCTTCTAGCCTTACAGTGCCTAAAAATTACAGGCTAAACACTGAAATGCCAGCTAATGGCAAAGGCTTCTTTGTTAATAGCACATTTCTAATGAGTAACCCAATTCTTCAGGTAATTCTGACAGCCTGCAACTGTGCTCTGTCTGACATTCTGAAGGTTTAAAAGGCTTCAGTTCTAGGTACTGAGTACTGGGATAAGGTTGTTGTAGCAGCTCTCAAATAAGTTGGCTGTATGGGTAGTCCTCTTACTACTTAGTGGGTTACTGAAAGTCCCCCACCATATTCAGACTCTGTATTTCTTACATTGACACTATGTATGGACCTTGGGGTTGTGAATCTAACAGTAACATTTCCTGCCCTGCTGTCTGAGCTTAAATAGTCCAGATCTGGTGCCTTGGGCAATAAATGTTGGAGGGTACAGAACAGTAACAAGAACAGAGCTGTGTGACCCATGAGGCTGCATTGTTCATCTTGCTGCCCTCCAGTATAGAGAAAAGACCTGTTTTTTCACCATTTGTAAGGATTCAGGTGTTGGTCTGGTTGGGATTTGTGCTTGGAACAAGGTGTGTGTGTGTGT
This sequence comes from Cyclura pinguis, assembly GCA_030412105.1. Classification (NCBI taxonomy): domain Eukaryota; kingdom Metazoa; phylum Chordata; class Lepidosauria; order Squamata; family Iguanidae; genus Cyclura; species Cyclura pinguis. The sequence goes on from CM059601.1 coordinate 185,778,967, forward strand.
GGGGGGGCTATGACATTCTTAACCTCAGAGAGCCAAATATCTTGTGCAGCTCTGCTTCCCGGTATACACACATGGACAACAATCTGTGTACCTTCTTTTATGGAATTCTCAAGTTTACAATCTGATTCAGGGGCCCTGCTTTACATTTTTTAAATTTTTTTTATTTGAGTATATTAAAACAACATCACGAAATAAAATTAACAATGAGGAACGGTACTAAAAAGAAAATCTAACAATAAAATAAAAATACACGGTAAAAGTAAACTAACATACACTTCTAACATTACTATAACAACAAAGAACAATAAAGAGAAAAAAGAAAAATAAGAAAGTAGACCAACCTCTAATTAAAAGATGGCTCCCACCCCAACTATCAGCTACTCTTAATATTCAATATATATGTGCTAACATGATATTTTGTAGTTCTTAGTCATGTTTCACTCAGGAATTCCTGAATGAGTGGAATGGGTACCAATAGAGCAGCTGGAAACATTTACAAAGATAATGAGAGCTGGCATAGTATAGTAGTTTGAGACTTCAGCCATGATTCTGGAGACCAGGGTTCAAGTCCCTGCTTGGCTATGGAAACCTACTGGGTGATCTTGGGCAAGTCACACTGTCTCAGTCTTGGAGGAAGGCAAAAACAAACCCCCTCTGAACAAATCTTGTAAAGAAAACCATATAATAGGGTTGCCATAGGGTTGCCATAAGTTTGAGACAACTTGAAGGCACACAACATCATCATCATCATCAATGATACTACATATCATTGATACTGCATACTACAAATGTTGTAATGGGTGGGATGAGGCATTTAGCAGTGGAGTCTTGCTTTTAGATTACCCACTTGCCATGAAACTCATGGGGGCTTTGAACAGGTCTCAGCCTAATATACCTCACAGAGTTGTTGTGAGGATAGAAAATAAATTGCTTTGATCTTAGCATACAGGAGGATTTCCAGGAACCTGGAGTGGCACATTCACCCCATGGCCAGGTGGGACATGGCAATGGAGAGAGCAGCAATGTCACTTTAGCAGAAACTGTTTGCTGTCTTTTGCTTTGCCATTGCCACCACAGCATCAAAATCCGGCACAGCAGTAAATGTGGTAGTGAGGAGATGAAAACAAACCCAACCCTGCTTCAGAAAGAGAAGAAATCTACTGTACCAGCATATAAGATACACCAGTGTATAAGATGCACCCCATTTATACATCAGCAAATATTATTTGCCAGTGTATAAGACACACTGGCATACAAGACACACTTCATTTTCAAACAGTATTTTTTTGGGGGAAAAGTGAGTTTTATATGCCAGCAAATAGGATAACTGAGACAAAGAATGCTATGGGTCTTCTGAAATATCTGTGGTGAAAAGAGATAATGTATCAAATATATACACACCATCACTGTGTATAAATGGGATCACAGAAGTGAGGAAATCCTCAAATGCTGCTGTGGCATTGTCTTCTATCCAGTGTGGCTTCCATTCTTAATTTAGGAATCTTCCACAAAAATTGTTAACAGGTATGTACTATAGACATGTACAAAGCTGCACACTGTATGTATGTATCTTTGAACCTTGGCTGTAGAGCTTTTAGAACTTACCTTTCCAGCAACTCATATGAAGCTGCTTCTCTGATGAATTATATTTAACAAGAATTAATTAAAGCCATAAAAATAACTTCTTGTGAATTAGAATTATACCACTATTATTCTAACAAATTTCAAGACTGATGTTTTAAACGTAATGGCCAGTCTCATTTTCAACTTTAAAAACTGTTAGAAACTGTGTAGTGTTTTAGATGAGGAATTTTGGGTTCTGTGGAAGTACAAGGTGACTGAAAACCAAACTGAAGAAACATGCAAATTCACTGAAGAATAGCATGCTGATAGACTTGCATGAAGTAAAATATCTGAAAGCATAATTCAGCTAATTCAGCTAATTGCAAAGACTGTATTTTGGATACATTGAATCTCTTAAATGAGATTCATACACTTAACATTTCACAGTAATTTCCAATGTTTAGGTAGCTCTGCATAGCTTTTTCACTTTCCTAATGACTGTAGTTGAAGCAAAGAGGTCATTCAGCTTTCTTGTTCTTCTTAAAAATTGCCCCAAGCCATCAGCTATGTGTGAAGAGGGCTTCACAGATTTGAAAACCTTGATCCTGGAATCAAAGATTGCAAGAAGAATAAACTCTGCTAATAAAAAAGCCTGAAATGCACTGTTAAATCACTTGCAGACACATGGCTGCTGATCAGTCAGATTTCATTCAAATGTAACAAAACTGATTCAGTAGTCCAATAGCACTAAAATGTTCAGTTCACTTATTTATTTTTAATTTGGTTAATACACATTTAAGTTATCCCTTTCCAATAAATATTTTTCTTTAATTTTTGGTTTTTCTCACACTAAGTTAAACTTAAGTCATAAAAAAAAAGTGTTTAAAGAAAGTAGTAACATTTGGTTTGTAGGAAGATATGGGGTGGGCGGGAGGAAAGGTTCATCCTGCATCTTGCCCCAGGCCTAGCGCCAGCTTTCAGCGGCTGTGCATGACAGAGCTGGGTGCTTTGGAAGAGCGGGCTAATGAGGTTTTCTGGCATAAGCCCCAGGTTCTGTGTCAAAGTGATTTCAGCAAAGTGGCTTCAAAGGGACTTCAGTGAGAAGTCAGCAAATTCATCAGGAGCTGCAGTAATGACAGGGACTTGATCCGATGGGGTATGATGAAAACAGCAGAACTGGGCACTGAAGCTCAGAATTTATGCAGCATTAGGATTTTTAGTTCCCACTGTGCAGGTTGACACTGTATGATCTGGACTAAATGAAAACATAAGCGGAAGTGCCTGCTATCTTTAAAATTTCTTTCAAACCAAGTTCCATGCAAAACGGGTTCAAAACAGCTGTTTTCCAAAACAAAACAAAACTGAAGTTTACTGATCAGGCTTGAAATCGCACAGAAATGTTGGGGGTGTCAGCTCAGGGTGGGTCAGCATCACTTTGTAAATATGTGTGCTAAGTGTTTGTTTGAGAGGTACTCAAAACAGATGATGGATCGGCTACAAAATGTCACTGTAGCCTTTGTTATGGTCACGTTAGATAAAACGTTTTGTGACTGTCAACAAGCATGTGGATTTGTACACTACAACAGACACACAAAACACATTAAATTATTAGCTGGTATCCTGCTAGTGAGTTACATTTTATGCCGTTGTCCATCTTATGCCATCAAAACTTACTTTTTTGATAATTGCCAATGTCGGAGTTTTGTACCAAGTATGCAGAAACCAAATCTTACCCTCAACTCAAATTTGTTTGCTGCAGCCACACACCACCACCATTTCCTAGCCAGGGGAGAGTGGACAGAGAAGCAGAGAAGCATCCTGCTGTTTTTCTGTAGCTGGATGTTGAATGACAGGCATCCTCAGGAACCTTCCAGGGAGGCTGTAGAGGCCTCTGTCAATGGTTTCATTGCAGTGGATCCATCTAAAATAAAATAGCTGGAGGTTTCTTTGTCACTTCCTTATTGTCACTTATTTTCCACTGGCCAGGAAATAGCTTTATGGCAGGGGGTGGAACTGCAGCAGAGGAAAGCTGGGTTGGTGAAGAGGCGTATCCTAGCTAGGCATGTGCAAGACATCTCCCAATCCTGCGTCTCAACCATAGATTTTATGCCTAAGCACAGACAAAGGAAAACAGGAACAGTTCAGCATGGCTGTATATCTATCTCATCAGGACTAGACCTCATCTGGACTGTTCTTGGACCTCAATTTGCAGCATTTCTCCCTTGTTTGTGCTGGCTGGGGCTGATAGGAGCTCCTTTCCAGTTACATCTGGAAGACTACCTTTTCCGTGTTTTCAAACTGAGGAAGTAACTGGGCAGAGTTCTCATTTCAAATCCAATGAAGGCAGGCTCTTCTTGAAGTGCTACAAGGTGCTAGCATGGTTGGGAAACAAGTACCACATTACTGCCAACCTTGTGTACACTGTTTTTGATCATGGTTTGTCAGATTTATATTGCCAGTTCCTGTATGTGACCTGACTGACACCCGTTGAGTTCACACTCACAATATTTGGTTTTCTCAAGCCTTTTTCTCTGCAGCTCTCCAGACTAAGCTGCCTGGGAAAACTGATACACTTCTCAAGCCATCAGCAGCTATATACATGACTGTACCAAGGCAGCAGTCAGGCACTTGTAAGGGCAGCTGCTTGTCCAAAGATGTTAAATTTCTTTTTGTTGTAGAAATGGGGAACTTTTCAAACTGTGTTTCTCTTCCACTCCTAGACCAGGTATGCATAGGGCACAGCAGTTGTTTTATCTTTCTCTCCTCCTTTTAAAATGTAGGATTACTCTTTAAGGGGCATTTACTCAGACTTAGCCCCTCTGAACTTACTGGACTTACTACCAAATATATGACCATAAGAGTACATTGGAGATCTCTGCCAAATTGTTGTAACCTGCACTCAGCTCTCAGAGCAGAGCTGGATAAAACCTGAAATAAGCAGGGCATAATAAAGCGCATAGACGACTCCTGTATATAGAAGCATGGGTTATTTCTTGGTCCTACAACCACCACAGGTTTATTTGGTGAGGACACAAGAGAGAGTCTTGTTGGCAGCAGATCCTACCCCTGGAATTCCCTTCTGTGTGAGGCTGTATTGCTCCCCTCTCTGCTCTCCTTCTGCCAACTGGCAAAGACCTTTATGATCAAGGAGGCTTTTAATACATAACTACTTGTGGGAAAGGTGGTCTTTATTTTCAACGTGTATGGGGTTTGATCTTATACTGTATGTAACCTATTGTCTTAATGCAATGACTACCGATGACAACTCTCTGAGCACGGTTTTCCAACCAATTATGGATCCATCTGATGGTGTTTAGACCTATTCCATATTTAATCAGGTTGCTAATCAAAATATCATGGGGGACCTTGTCAGATGCTTTGCTGAAATCAAGATATATGTCATCCACAGCATACCTATAATCTAATAACTAGTGATCTGATTTTTTTTTTAAAAAAAGATATAAGATTAGTTTGACAGGATTTGTTCTTGATAAACCTATGCTGGCTTCTGCTAATTGCTGCACTGTCCTCAAGATACTTGCACGTGGACTCCTGTATAATTCATTCTATCTTTTCTGGTGTTGAGGTCACGCTGACTGGTCTGTACTTTTTTGGATCTTCTTTTTGCCATTTTTGAAGACAGGGAAATTTTTTTGGTCATCTACAGTTCTCTGGCATCTCATCCATTCTCCAAGATTTCTCAGAAATGATTGCAAGTGTTTCTGCAGGCACATCAACAAATTCCCTCAGTGCTCTGGAATGCTGTTCATCTGGTCTAGCAGATTTGAACTTTGGTTAACTGGATGATTTGTGACTAACTCCTTATCAATTTTGATTTGTAACTTGGATTCCTTACCATGTGGTTGTGGTTATTTCAGCTGTACCCCTCTGGAGTTTATTAATGGTATTTGAAATGTGTCTTCTTCAGTTCTCAAGACTTAGTTCAAAGGCCAGGTCAATTACATGTCGGTAAGGTTCTCTTGATTTCCACATAGATAAGGAATGGGTATTATCTCATCATGTCTGATTTAAACAGCTTTCACTGTGGTTTACTTAAGGGACAGAAAAGTAAACATGAACTGATGTAAAACATGAGACACTTAGCCAAGATGCAGACATCTTAAATATTTAACTAGCCTTTAAATTAACTGGAGAAGAGTGTCTGTGTTTCCTGGAGAGTATGGTGATCAGAAACATGATTAGACTTTACATTAATACAGCAAAGCCTCAATTTGTTTGAAGTATCCTCTAGAAACTCTTAACCTAGTTCTTATCAATCTAAATTTTTCAAAGAAAAAAAAAAAGAAGACTCAAATACCACATTTTTGATCTTGATTTTTAATTAACAGGGAAAAAGCTGCAGTAGCAACAGTACAAAACTACTTCATTTTCAAATGCCAATTGAAAGCTGTATTTTTGAAAAGGCACAAATTACAAATTAGGGAGATTGCTGAGGAGTAAACCCCGACTGAACACACAAAATTGACTTCTGAATGAATGAACGTAGGATAGCTTTGTTTGTTACTAGGCAGAATGCTTTGAAGAATTAGGAGCATCTGAGGTATGATATTATTGTGTAGAAATCTATTGCAACCAGGGCATAAAATATGGAGCACATCACAGTTTATAGGTATTATTAGGGCTAACTACTCATTTATGTGTTGTGTATGTATGTGCGTTCACATTGCCTCTCAAATTATGGCAACTCCATTAATTTCATAGGGTTTTCTTAGGTATGGAATAACTCAGTAGTGTCTTCACCTGTTCCTTCCTCTGAGATACAGCCTACAGCACTTGGTATTTGTTGGTGGTCTCCCATCCAAATACTGACTGAGGCTGACTCTGCTTTGCTTCCAAGATCAGACGGGGTCTGATACCATTAGAGTATTTAGGTATAATATCATGTATGTGTTTACCCAGAAGTAATATCCATTAATTTCTTATTTTTATGTAAGAAGATATAGAAATCCAAGCAGGGGGATACAATCTATTCTGCAAATGCTAACAAAGCCATCCTTGGAGCTGCTGCATCATTGCACCAGCTCATAGCAATGGGTAGTGTTTTTTCCACCTCAGTCCCATATGTATTTTCTTAAAAGTAAGTCCCACTGAGTTCATTCAGGGCATTGACTCTTACGTAAATGTATGGATTTGGAGTAAGCCACATGAAAAAGGAGACAGAGCTCCTATAACTTGAATGGCTGTGAAGAAGAACAGAGGATTTCTAGGTAGTCATACAAGATACATCTGCTGAACTTCCCTCTGCCATACCACCTTAAAATGTAGAGGAGCCCTTTCCTCTTTTACGTATTGCCATCCTAATACAAACGGAATCTCATAAAAATGTGCAAGATGATTGCCTCACAGTAGTAGGGGTGGGCAAAGTGGGTCTACATGTGGGACCAAGGCTTTTTTTTCCTCCCCTAGCCTGCTCTAGCTTTCTGCCAAAAAAAAAAAAAGAAAGAAAGAAAGAAAGAAAGAAAGAAAGAAAGAAAGAAAGAAAGAAAGAAGGAAAGAAAAAGAAAAAGAGAGAGGGAGAAGGAAAGAGAGCAAGCAGGCATGCAAGCAAGCAAGCAAAAAGACTTGTATCTCCTGGAAATAGGTTTCAGTTTCCCAACCCCACACCCTTTTAACACTATTTAAAAATCCATTTTCACCCCAAAAGTGGAGTTCTGCACACTACCAGATTTTTGTTCCCCTGTTAAAAGGGTCTGTGCAGCCCTCAGACATTCCAGGAAGCAGAAAAATCAGGCCTGCTGTAGTTATCCATTCTTGAACTGCAAGGTATCATGTCAGTGAACAGAAAACAAACAGACACATTATAGACCTCAATGTGTGATAAACCGTTAATGCACACATTTTAACACGATTACATGTTTTTGAAAAACAGCTAATAAATAACTGCTGAGTGAGCAAAAGGTCCGTTACTTCTACATACTTGTGTTCAGACTTCGTCTTTGCACAGCTGGGGTATTGGTCAGCATCCTGTGACATCACAGCAGTTCTAGAAATTACGGCAAGAGAAGGGAGCTGTTACAGCTATTTGGTTTTTTTCCTATCAGTTAAATGGGATTTTGTGGAGAAACAAGTAAATTTTGACCAATGTTACATTTCCTGTGAATTGTGAGAAGCAATTATTTATTTAAAGCAATGAGCTTTATTGCTTCTAATTTATGGACATATTGTATGGACATGTTGTAATGAATTGAATTATCTACTGACTTATATGATTCCTCATTACCATGGAATATCGTGTGTGTGTTTGTGTGTGTGTGTGTGTGTGTGTTTTCACCAAGAATATAAGGAATTATGCATCCAGGAATGAAGGATCCTTTGTTCTTCTTTGCCCTGCATTGGACATTCCAAAACATTACACTGCCTTTGGCAGTTCAGCAGGTGTCAGCCTCTTTCTAGCCAAGTATAATCTCTACATTTTGAACATGAGGCAAAAAAATCCCCCAAACCATCTCTCCCTCTGCCTAGCTGTAAAAAGATAGCCACCACCAATTGAGGACCCCAAAATTTGCTACTTTTTCATGGTACTCAGAGTTTACTATCTGAAACAGCCCTAGGGAGAGACCAAAACATCTAGAGGCCCTAAATTGTATCAAGATTAAGAGGACCCATGTATTATTCCCCCCCATTCCCCCCTATTTTTTGTGGGGTTTTGTTGTTGTTGTTATTGTATTTATAATCCCTTCATAACTGAACACCTCCAGTATTTCTCCCTGTGCCTAAGCCTCATCTGCAAGTCTGAAATAACATACTCCAACCTTCCCCAGGATGATGCCTCCCAGAAGTTTCAGACTACAACTCTCATCAGTCCTAGTCATCACAGCCAATGGACTGGTTTGGTGAGATCTGTACTCCCACTAGTTTGAAGACATGTTATATGGAGTAATGCTAAAGGAAATGGGACTACTAAAAAGTTAAGTTGTTTCTTAATGGTGGATTCCATTGGTGTCTTTCCTCTCTTTTCCCTCATTTGTACCTTCTACTTTTCATCTGACATTTGGAAGATCAACTTTCTGTTTTTCAAGTTAAAGTTCAAAATGGACTTATGTCAATCATTTCCTTAACTTCTGTGTGGTTACCTGGTTCAGTGTTGTATTTTGGTTTACAAGGCTTGTGGTCATCTCCTTTCTAAGCTTGAAATCATGAGCCACTCTACTCAGGCTGTAGGATTTACATAGAACAGAGGTAGACAACTATGGGAGGCTGGTGTCATGCCCTGCTTTAAGAACGTGGGCTCTGACTCAGAGTCTGAAACAGGGGACATGCCGGAGGCTGAAACAAGGCTCTGACTCAGAGTCTGAAACAGGGGACATGCTGGAGGCCAGGACCTACTATGCAGGAAGAAATTACAGTGCCACAAACAGAGCAGAGAGCAGTGCCAGCTCTAGCAGAGAGTCCTGCTCCTTCAGACACAGAAGAGCACTTACCTGTACCCACCTTTGCAGAGTGCAGACAGCTAAGAAGAAGCCAGCATCACTCTCTCAGAATTTATAACCAGCAACAATTAACCAAGCCACAGCTGTGCTAGGCTTCAGAGCTACATAGTGGCCACACTTTGCCTCCAGGAGTTGTCAGAGCTTATCTGACCTCCTACCCTGCTGGATACCTTATTGAACTCTGGAATACTCTGACTGACCTTGGACTCTCTCTTGCTTTGGAACTCTGTTGAACTTTATTTATGACCCTGTGCTTACTGCTTGGAAGTAAGTAAGGAGTGGGGAGCTATTCAGTTTGTTTTGTTTGATATATCAGCTGTGCTGCTGAGATTGAGATAGGACAGCTGGGAGGGGCATTTACTTACTTGGAGACCTTCAGGGCACCACCCTATCACTACCCTGCTATAAAAAGCCAATTTTGCCCCCAATGCCCTCTAGGGGTAGGGGAGGCCATTTTCTCCATATTTCCAGGCTTTTCTGGGCCACTTTAGGCTCAGGAGAGCCCCTCCCCTTTTTAAAGCAAATGACTAGTTGTTTGGTTTTAACAGAGGTCTTTTCTGGGCCCAGAGGGTCCAAAATGTGGTCCCTAAAGCCCTGAAGTGCATCAGAGGGGCCTTTTTGACCCTGAGAGTCCCTGAGGGCTACAAAAATAGCCCTGGAGGCCACATGTATCCCCCAGGCTGCAATTTGCCTACTCTGACAGATAAGTTGTGAATCTCAAAGGGAATACCTTTGGAATTGCTGAGTTACTTTCTGAATATTTAAGGCACTATGTGTGGAACCTAGAAGCTAGCCACAGGGGCTTTATGCAATGGTTTTATGCAATGGTTTTATGCAATGGATCTCTCTGTCAAGATTCTTCTACACATGAGTTCTGTTGGAGTTCTTTCCAATGCTTTGCATAAAATGTCTTTCTAATGAAGTTTCCAAAGACTGGCTGCTTCAGTGCTTTTGTGGTTTATTTATGGAATATTCACGAGTGACAAGAAGCCTTTCCATAGATTTTTTTCCCTTGCCTAAGGCCCTTTCTGCATGTGTGGGGGGGAACTGCTGAAAACAGAGCTTACCAGCTTTGTTTTCCGGCCAGCAGAGTCCGTCGCCAGGAGGAGCAGTGTGAGTTCGCTGCTCCGCAGTCCTCCGCGTCCCAAATGGCGGCTTCTGGTTGGTGGACGCTCTCCACCAACCGGAGAAGCTCGCAAGCTGGAAGCCCGCCCCCAGCAGATCTGCAGGCATGCACTTGCGCGCCCCTGCAAATCTGCTCCGGAGCTGGGCGACGGAGCAGCACGGGGTTGTGCGCTTCGTGATTTTTAAAAACCTCAAAAAAGAGGTTTTTAAAAAACACACCATGCAGCCAGTTCTGGTCGCTCCAGAGTGGACTGAGGTATGGAACTACAGAAAGTAGTCCACCCCAGTCCACTCTACGGTGCAGAAGACCTCCGTTAGAGGTCGCTCTGCACTGTTTTACTAGCCCGGTGCAGAAATGGCCTAAGTGTCACTGCCCTACAAGTCTACTAGCTTGGTCTCTGCCTTGTGGTCTTCCTTTCTCTGTCTAGATATGTTTAATATCCTGATTAATGATACTTGTGGTCTCATTTCCTGTTATACTATGGATTCCCACAGTCTTTGTGAAGCCTCCTATGGTTTCTGTTTACAGCCTACTTTGCTAATAGACTGTTTCCCTTGATTTCAACTTAGCCTGGGTTTCTCACTGTGAGATCTACTGGGAGGTCATTTCAGCCCATTGTAACTATCTGGTATGAACTATGGCAAACACTAACCTCTGCATGTGTGTATATATTTTACTACAGCCATTTCTGCACTACACTGTTATAGTGCTATTATTCCACTTCCAAGAGCCTGTGAAATTCTGGGGTTTGCAGTTTACTGAGGCCAAATAGCTCTCTGGCTGAGAATTCTAAATGCCCCTCCCTAAACTGCAAATCCCAGGATTCCATAGAATGTTGAAAGTGGAGTAATAGCACTATAACAGTGTAGTGTGGAAATGGCATTCGAGCCATGATTTACATTCTGGAGAGAGAAAATAATTACATACATATCTCAGCTTGATCCTGCCAAAGTCAACTGAACCCCTGTTTCTGCCAATGGACATAATTTGCAAACTATATAGTGTTCTATCACTTTCCTTACTGAGCGCAAGAAAGATGTACATTTCATGCCCATTGTGGCACTCACTAATTTCTGTGCTGGCTTCCTCTAGCCACTAGATGGTTTGCTTTTGTCAGTGATGATCTACTTCTCATTCCTTTTTGTCTGCTATTTTTGCAAGTTTGATCTAAACCTGTTGAATAGAACAGAGAAAGTGGTCATAGGCCTCAGTCCTTTCTACATATCATTTTTGGAAAAGATGACACCAAAGTATAACTGGTGCTGATGAAATTGCTTTTAACATTATACTACATTATGCTGGCCATAATCAAGTGGGAAAATTTGGTTAGGACACTTTATGAGCTGGAAAGAGATTGATCTTTAACAGGCATCCCCTTTTTTTGTAATTCTGCAATACTTGCTTAATAAGAGCAATCAACCTTTCCTACTTCAGGTTTCAGGCTAATTACTGGCTATTATCAGAAAATGTTCTTGCCTTCATATCTTTGTATTTAGGTGATAGGATAGGTTAAGTCAGGCAGTTTACTGCAATGCAAATGCAGACATAGATATAAATTTCTTAGAAAGATCCCAAGAACAAATTCCAGTAGAAGGGTCAAAGGGGGAAGTGAAGAGGGAAAGTGAGAAAATGACCATTAGGTCCAGGTAAGGTAGAGTAATGCTGACATAAAGTCTGCTGCTTAGACATTTTAAAATAGTTGGAAGCTCTTATATTTTGTGTTAACTCAAACATATAGAAAGCACCCTGAACCATCTTGACATGTTCTGCTGATTAAAAAAAATACCAGAAAGAACACCTGTGTTCTAAAAATAAATTGCTGTGATCAGTCTACTAATAGACTCCATTCATGAACCTTAAAGGATTACATTTTCCCTACTGAAACCATAGGTGTAAAATTGTAGAGTAAATAGAAATTCACACTCAGAGTCCAATTCACCTAACCCACAGATCCAGTAACCTGAGGATTTTAGAGGATGCCCTGTTAGATTTATGTAAAGCTTCATAGTTCTAGATCTACCACTTGTGGTTTTTTCCCCGTTCAAAAGTAGGGAGAGGTCCCAGGATCAACCCCCTTTGCTATATAGCCCTGGAACCTTTGTTCTATCCTGAAACTAAAAGGGGATTTTTTTAAAAAAATGTAACTTTAAACATAAACGGAGGAAAATTGCTCCATCCTCTGTACTGGTTGACATGAGCTGTCATAGCTTGGAAATGAAGGATGATCTGCCACTTGCTTGCCTACAGAATTTGAGCCTTTTCAGATTTTCACATTCACAGACATTGATAACAATACTTCTGCTTTCTAGGTTCTGATTGGTGCTATCATTTGAATTCCAAAGGATTTAAAGGTTGGAAGAATGATTATTTGCATTTCTATCCTGTCCTTCCACAGACAAAGCTCCAAGAGTAGTTATCTATGGTAAAGAGGGGAAAGAGAAGTAGCGGTACAATAGAGCATTTAAGGTGGTGGTGGGATGACAGTTCTTGATGCCTAACCCTAGAATAATGAGACCAGACACATGAAATTTGGGGTAGTAAGGGCCACTTCATTTGACTTAATTATATACTTAGTGTTGGCCTGGTTGTGATCAAGATGGGGGAGGAACCTGACCCAGGACCAGCTGAGGCCTAGTGTGACCACCTCCTCAGTCTTCCCTTGAGTGAAACAACTGAGCCCCAAGGGCAACCCATTTTGGGTTGCTCCCTGGACACCCTTGGTTGGAAAGCCAACCCAATTGGATCCCACTAAAGCCCCAGGACCCTACCTGTGAAAGCCTCCTTCTCTTCCCCATGCATCTCAGGACTCTATTCCTCCTCTCCTGATCATGCATGATCATTAGTCCAAAGGGCCTCTGTAAGAAGAAGGATCCAGTACCTGCTTGAATTATGAAAAGGCTCCTCAGTGCATTGCTGTAAGGATTGGATTCTAACCATTCATATCAGGTTCCCCACCCTGGTTCAAAAAATATAAAAAAGAGTGAGGAAGAAGGAAACAAGGAAAATGGGGCCCATGAATTTTCTAAAACAATAGTAGCTTTTGCCCCTTGCTTGTTTGGGTTTACTTTCACTTCTCCAGTGGTAGTTAAATAGAAAATGGTTCCAGAAATACATTTTTGTGGACATGCAGAACCTAAGAACTTAAGTGCTGCCAAGCTATATCAGACAAACACCTAGCCAGTGTTCTGTTAACACAAACAGGGGCCAACCAATTGCCTATGAGAAGCCCACAGGTCGGACATCAGTGCTACAGAATCCCCCCATCTATGCTCTCCAGTAACTGCTACGCAGGATCTGATTGTTTCCACTACTTAAGGAAAGCTTTTATCGTGACTAGAATAGCCCTCCTCTGACAGCACAGAATTATGATGGCTCTGTCAATAGCCAGTAAGTTACTCAGTCCAGTTCAAGGTGCTGGTTTTAATCTATAAATCTCTATACAATTTGGACCCTGCTCTTCTCTCCATTTAAGTCTTCTTTATGAATATACACACTGGATTCCTTTTCTTTTGAGAGAGAAGATAGCCAGAGACCCATGACTGATTGGTTTTATTTGTTCTGCTTTTCTTCCAAAAATGGGAGCAGAAACATCTCAAAACACAATAAATTTTTAACATTCAAAATACAGCTGGATTTTGAAAATCTGAAAATCTTATGGACATCAGCCAGCATGGCCAATGGTAAGGGTGTTATAGTCCAACAACAGATGGATGGCCACCAGTTGTTCACCCCAACCTAAGGTTATCTATTCAGCCTAAAGTTTTCGATATATGTTAAAGCATACCTAGGCTTTTAAACAGTGACGCAATTGCAGCATCTTTGTATTCTTCACCTGGAATATTTTATTGCCTCACATTTGCAATTGTAATTTTTCTTTTGTATCTCACTGCTGGGTAGTTCCAAAACACAGAAATTGTAGCTTTATAGGCAACGTCCCCCATGAATACTCATCACTCGATTGCTGCAAAATCATATCATCTTCCATCTGTGAAACAGCCATCACAGATCTAGATACTAGACTCCAGACAGATTCATATAACTGGATGTCACTTCAAACACTTTTCAGTGGAGGATTTTCTCTGCTCAGGCGCAGTGGTGAAGTGCTGTGTAACCAAGTGACAAGATACCAAGTAATATATATGTTTGTGGGTGGCCATTTTCTGTCAGCTTCACTTAATGGGTTAGATTTTTTATTTCTCTCTGCAGCTTCACTTTTTTCGGGGGGCAGGGGGAGAAGACTATCCATGTTTTTAAACTTACCTGATGGGCATTTAAGAATTTCTATTAAAGCACAATGTTCTGAAGAGCAGCTCAAAGTTGCTGTCTTAAGATCAATGGGAAGTTTCCTGTAAATAGAACTTTACATGGTTTGCTTCTAGCTGAATTGAAAGAAGGAGAGGAATGGGCTCAGCTGGAGATGACTCAATAGCAACAAAGACTTTCTGATATATATTTCATAGATCATCCATAGAAGGATCCTGTAGCCAAACAAGAACCGTGAAGGCAGTAGCTCCTTACTCTCATTTGCCCAAAACACAAATATAGGAAGAGGAAGGCAGTTCCTTGGGTACCACAAAATCAGCCTGCCAATTTACGGGAGCAGAGCTCTCCACTGAGTATTATTTGTTGGAATGAAAAACCACACTAGTCATGGATCTTTTTTTTGCTGTTCACTTTGTGCCAACCAAACTTCTGCAAACCTTCCCAAACATGTCACAACTGCTCTAAGCAATTTGTTGGGGTTTAGGAGCTGTCCAGAGTTCAAGTGCTGAAAGTGGAGGTTGGTAAGCAGAGAAGGCCTACTGCTCTGAGACATGTAAAATGACCTACATGGGTTCATCTTTTCACAGCTTGAACACTCAGCCTGCCAGCTTACAAAAAAACCAAGTTTTGCTATTTCTCTGTTACAAAAAAAAAATAATAAAATAAAAATGGTGCTATATACCAAGCTAAATTCAGTTAATGCTAATTATATTCTGTGAAATTTAAGAAGTTCACTACTACTCACTCTGTTATAGTTCTGCTTTTATGTTTAGAAATCTTCTTTTTTTTTTTTTTTAACTTTAGCACCTCTCCCATTCTTTCAGCTCAAAATGATAAATTAATTCAAGGTAAGAAATGGGATTTGCTTGTCAACAAGAAAAATACACCACATAATGGAATATTCATAAACCAGGGCCTAGTTAGAAGGCACATGGTACAGATACCATAGCCTGGGCAGTGTTTGATGATAAATTACCTGAAGGATCCTCTAGAAGGAAAAGCTAACATTCAGATGAAACCTGGGGAGCTTCTAGGTCAGTGGTAGGCAAAGTATGGTCTGAGGACACATGCAATTTGAAGCTATCCTCAACCACCCAGGGTCCTAAACATTTTTTTAAACAAAATCTAGTGATTTTTTTTTTGCCTCAAGAAATATGCTCAAAATGGAACAAAATGGTTTCAAAATGCAGATGTATTGCCCTTATAATCTTTTCAAACCCCTCACATATCTTTAAAATTACCTCTTTCCCTTGCCAAAATGCTGAAAATTGGCAGGAAATCAATGCAGAAGTGTGGTGACATCACTTCTGGTCATGTCAAGTGAACCACTGTGGCTCACTGGAAGTGAAAAATGGTCCCTGTCCTCTCCACAGTTTTCTATCCCTATCCTAGACAGAAGCTCCACGTAAAATATGTGAAACAATATCACGCAGCTATTCTGATTTTTTTCTTCCTTTTTTTCCCTTTCTGATTCAATTCAAGAGAATTGAAAATGGAAGATCACATTGTCTGGGCCTTCTGTAAAATCCAATGAATGAGGCCACACAACCAAACAATAAATGACACACCTAGAAGTATCCCTGGAAAGCAATTTGCCTTGCAGAGCCTGCTGCCATCTTCCCACTCCAATAGATGTGTGAATCATGCAGTTTACTCTCCCTCTCACACCCGGATGTATGGTTACTGACTCAAAAGCAGGCAGCCGCTGTCCAGCAGCCTTATCTAGCCCACGCAGAATGCCATGCTTCATTTAAACAAACATTTGAAGTACTAAATTAGCATGGGGCTAAGTGGTCAGAGCCTCGAAAATAAGCAAGAATAAGAAGAACAAGCAGCAAGGACACCTGTGTTTGATCTGGATTCCCCTTCTGGCATAGGTAGACAGTTGGAGCTTTTACAACAGGTAATTATTGATTTGCATGAAATATAGTGAGGTATCCTACCCACAAGGGTAGCCTCTTATGTGGAAGCCAAGTTCTGAAAGACTCTCCTCCAACAGTACTTAGCCACTGCTGCTTCTGATTTGAAGGTAAAAGGAAATGGATCTTCTGATCAAAAGCACCACTGGTAGTCTCAAGTCTAAAAAATATCAGTATGATTGACCTGGAACAAAATTCTCAGCTTCTCAATGATCTAAAATACAATGATGACTCCCTTTTCATCTAGTCTCCCGTCAGCACCATTGCATATAGAAAACCCACTGGCGGCCATGCATACTTACAGCTTCCAATTTCCACTTCAAAGAAGATGTCACAATACCCATGTTCTCCAGCCAAACCCCATGATGCAACTGGGCTTGTTTAGACCACAAGTGGGAATGCTCTGGCCATTGCTGAACTGCAACTGCTGACAGCCCTAGCCAGCGTGCACAATGGTGAGGAATGCTAAGAGTTACAGATCAATAACGTTTGGTTTTTCCTATCCCTAGTTTAGACTGATTGGAAAGTAAACAATTCACATCGGACATTTGCAAAATCTACTTGAATATGTATCCACTCAAGCTGCTGCTGAGAGTCCTTCCTTCCAGCTTCCAACTGCTGATGCTCTGGCCACCGAGGGTACAGAAGAACAAACAGGCAGACCTCAACTTTGCTGAGACTTAGCTGCAGCTGAGATTCATTTCCTCCTCCTCCTCCCTACTCCTCCCTTTCCCCTTGAGTCATGTCTTACTCAGATTATAAGCCTGAGGGGAGAGACCTCTCAATTATTTGTATGCCACTGTAAGACACTATGGAAGCATTTTTGGCTAAAGCCTTTTTGCTAAAGGGCAGGGCATAAAGTGCATCAAGTAAGTAACATGAGTTTAAAAAATAAAACAGATCATCAAGGCCACACTGGTAGCAAAGAATAGTTTACTGCAAGACAAACATAGCAAAGAAAAATGTCAGAACATCATCTGGTATCACCTACAATTGAAACTATTGAGATGCATGAGTGATATGCTCAGTCATGGCTTGTGGTTCCACTGTCCTTGGGGAAATCAATCCACTCTGGGAATTTTACTTGAATTTTAAAGGAGCTATCCAAGGTTCTGAATCAGTTCTGGTCATATAGTTTAGCGTTTTGGCTATCTTACTCCTTTAAAGCTCAGACTAAAATCAGATACCGTGCATCCTGAGCAATAGAACTTCCCTCTCACAGATCTTGAGTGGAAGGGTTCTGCTTGCTTGCAGGCACCCCTAAACCATCAGCATCTACTCACATGCAAGCACAGATCACACAAGTAGTTGCAAACACAGGGTCCAGATGGTGCTGCAAACCCAGCCCACTGCAAACCCAGCAGCCAACCTTGTCCCTATTATCTTCTCTGTCATTACTATCACAAAAGGTAATGACAGCCATGGCATCTGAGATTTATTCATGTGCTCAGTTTCTAGTCCCATCTTTTTTCCCAAAATATCCTTTACAGTCAAAACAGAGTAAATGGCCCAGCCCTGTGCAACCTACAGGTAATCTCCAAATTTCAGGAAGTTTCTCTCTTTTCTGTTCTATATAAGTATCTTTAGCCAGCTCTGCTTTGGCCTCACCTACAGCTGGCTTCAACCTTGCCCAATGTTGGCAAGTAGCCCCAGACAAATATCCCCTGAAGAAATGTGGCCCATGGCAGGAAAAAAAAAATGCCCATCACTTGTGCCCTGAAAAAATGAATGGATTGCAATCTCCAATCAGAAATGACAACAGCAAACATCAGCAAGAAAACAACTCTATTTCTCTGGACACTCTTAAAACAGCCATTGTGGAGGGAAAGAAAACAAAGAAAAAAACATACAAAAGCTTCAAATGGAGATTAGATAGTAAGAAAGAGAGTGCTAAATTATAGTTCATCAGGAAATTCAAGTCTACCACCAAAGGCTTGAATGAAATAAAGGTTCTCCCCCCACCTACATATGTTAATTGACTTATAATACTAGTGTGTGTGTATGTTGTTGGCAACAGTGATTTTTGTGAAATGGTCACTATTAGCAATGTAATTGAGACTGTTGGGAATCTTTGCACTTCTTTTCTCTTAGATCTCATTGTCCTTTCCATCCTAGAAACTAACTATGTATGCACTGGCTAACACTTCTGATGTGTTCTGCTCTGCTTCTCCAAAATTATGCCATAATAAATCTGTTCATCTTTACTGTGCCACAGGATTCTTAGTTTTGTTTTTCTTTTGTTCTGCAACAGCTATCCCTTTGGGAATGACCCATTCCTGCAAAAAGGTCAGACTTTGGAGACAAATTATGTTAATACTGAGTTAGTACATGAATAAACATGAAAGAGTGGAAATTAGTTTACACATCACTATTCTTATAGAATTACCATGTATCTGCCTGTGATGTGCAAAAACTGCTGGTTATGTTCACTGAATGTTCATCAAGTGAAAGGGCCAGTGCTACCATTAGGCAGAAAGGTACTGCCTTAGGCAACAGATGTGCTATAACTTTGCTCCCAGCCATTCCTCATGACATGTGACTGTGCTCCTTTATTGGAGGAAAGAACTGTATATAGAACACAATCTCTTCCAAGCCTCCTAAACTAACCTGCTGCTTCTCATGTGGTAGAGGATGTGATCCTATCACTAGTATTGGGGTAAGATCTTGCTGGCAGCACAGTCAGCTTGTATACATAAGCATGCAAAGGACCATTTTATCTTTGGCCTTAGGCAACAAAATATCTTGAGCTGACCTTGAAGAATTAGGAGTATCAGCTATAAAATGGATTTTCCTTGTACTGAAATGAATGAATCCACAGTGTTACAAATAATTACATGGAAATAGACCTACTTCTGAGTAGATACGTGGTTTTTTAAAAATCTAATTTTCACTGAAATGTGAAACCTCTCCATCCATTTTTCTACATAGATTGGCAGCTAATTTTGCAGTCATGTATAAGAGTAAAAATTGCTTCATATACTTAAAATAAGATAAAACAAAACAGAGGCATCATAATCCATCAACTGAACTTCTGAAGGACCAGTTTATTTACTGAGCATTTATTTAACTGTACCTTATTGAAATTAAGGTACAATTCTACAGCTCTCAATCTTAAACAGTAATCCCGTTAAATTCATGCTGCACCTTTATAACTAACTTATTCATTTCAGCACGATCTTTGGGGATTTCAATCCACTTCTTCAGATGCACTAAAGGAGTTGATATTAAAGCTAGTGGTATATTAGCAATTCTGTGACTGTGTGGTGTGGAATATGAGAGTGGAATAGGATACAGGAAAATGAAGATTGTAACCCTGGCTATAAACCTTCAAAAAGATGTACAAAATGATATAGTTTTATCATGCCACTGATCTGTTAATTTTAAGGTATGAAAGCTATCACTCTTCTTTGAGAAAGTCAGTTCCTTTGAAACCAGAAAATTTTCTGAGGAGAATTATTTTCTGTGGACTCATATTTTAATACACGTAGTGTGCCAGTGAACCACTCTTTTTGTTCATACTGCTGCTAATGTTCCAGTTCCACTGTTTCTCTTTCCAATCTTACCTTAAATTTTCTTTTTGTTCCAATACAGTTACTTGAAGGTTCTTGATTGTATGTCCATGAAGATTAAAATGTTCTGCCACTGGTTGGGGGCATTATGTTCTCTAATATCAAATTTGTGTCCATTTATCCTGTAGAGATGCAATGTGTCTCCAATGCAGAGAGCAGAGGGACACTGCTGACAGAGGAAGTAATACATGACATTGGAGGATGATCAACTAAATGAACCTCTGATGATATGGGTGACATAATTAGGAACTATAATGTTGCTGCCAGAGTAGATGTGGGGAATAGAACTGGCATTTGGGTTTGAAACAAAGTCACATCTTTGTATTTCTACCCATGTTGTGTGTCATGTTATAGATAAGTAGCTGTTTCAGGTTGAGAGGCTTGTCTGTAAGCAAGTAAATGCTTGCACGCAGAATATATGAGAAGACAGTATTATTCAGCAGAACCGGCTATAACTTGTTGACGCATTTGAGAGTCTCAGCTGAGAAGTTAGAACTATTGGTATTATGTCATTTTCTTTTTTTGGTCTGCTTTGTTGTAGGTTGTTTCTGGCTAATAGTTTTGCTTTGTTGTTTTTCTTTTTTCACTTCATTGGGTATGTACCTTAATTTGAAAAATATTTGCTGCAAATGCATGAGTTTTAAGTCCCTACCTTGTGGGCCTGAGCAGATGCAGCCAGAGAAAATGTTTCTGGTTGCATGAGATGAGAAAGCATTGTTTCAGTCAGCCATGAAGGTGTTAGCATTCTCTGGTGCCATGCAAGTGCACCATAGTGGTGTCATTATTTTAAAGGTACATGTTATTTCCAAAAGTGACAAAAGATGCCATGTACAAAGTGACAGAGTTTGGTAGCTAGGTATCCTGTGGCTATATTAAGTAAGATATTTTTGGTGGCTTGTAATCTATGCTTATGTGGGATGTTGGTGTACAGTAATTCCACATCCATTGTGGCTAGGATAGTGTTCTCTGGGAAGTTGTGGTTAGACTTATTTTCCTTAAGATGCAAGTTGTATCCTTCGCTGAGTCTGGAGAATTGCAACGTATCACCTAAGAATTGAATCCATATATCCAGATGTCCCAAATGTGAAGGTTTCTTTGCTTGAGACAACAGGCCATCTTGGGTTGCCTATTTTATGTATTTTTGGTAGTAGATAGGAGGTGCCTGGTTTAGGCTTCCAAGTAAGTAATTAGGATCATAGAATCATAATGCTGAAAGGGACCACAAGAACCATGTAGTTCCTGCCATGCAGGAACACACAACTGAAGTGCTTGTGAAAGATGTCCATCCAACTTCTTTTTAAAGATCTCCAGCAATGGAGAATCCATCACCGTTGGAGACAATCTATTCCACTGTCAAACAGCCTGTATAGTAAAAAGATTCTTCCTAATGTTTAAGTATAATCTCCTTTCTTGTAACTGGAACCCTTACCTTCCAGTCTCTGGAGCAGCAGAAACCAAGCGGGCTCCATCTTCTACAGGATATCCTTTCATATATTTAAAGACAGTTACCACCTCAGTCTAAGGCTGAGGTTGGCCAGCCCCTCCCGAAACTGCAAACCCCAGGATTCCATAGGAGGTTGAAAGTGGAATCATCGCACTATAACAGACTCGTGCGGAAATGGCCTAAGTCTCTCAGTCTTCTCTTCTCAAGGCTAAACACACACAGCTCTCTAAATCAACCAAAAAGTGAATTTTTCAACCTGAATATGCATCACTACAAATATTCTTTCCATCCCTAATATAGAAATAGAAGTAGAAAATTCATGGAGAAGTTATACCAAAATGGTGAAGGGCCTGGAAGCCAAGCCCTATGAGGATAGACTTAGAGAGCTGGGTATGTTCAGTCTGCAGAAGAGAAGGTTAAGAGGGGACATGATAGCTATGTTTAAATATTTGAAGGGATGCCACGTAGAGGAGGGAGAGGGCTTGTTTTCTGCTGCTCCAGAGACCAGGACAAGGAGCAATGGATTCAAGCTGCAGGAAAGGAGATTCCACCTGAACCTCAGGAAGAACTTCCTGACAGTCAGGGCTGTCCGGCAGTGGAATATGCTGCCTCGGAGTGTGGTGGAGTCTCCTTCTTTGGAGGTTTTTAAGAAGAAGCTGGATGGCCATCTGTTGGGAGTGCTTTGAGGGTGTTCCTGCATGGCAGGGGGTTGGACTGGATGACCCGTATGGTCTCTTCCAACTCTACATTTCTATGATTCTATGATATGGTGCAGCAGGAGTGGGCAACTGTGTCCTTTTGGATGTTTTTGGACTGCAACTCACATAAACATTCACTAACAGCTATGCTAGCTAGAGTAGATGGGAGTTAGAGGCCAAAAACATCTGGAGAACCAACATCTACACCCTGCTGTTAATATTTAAGGCTGCAACCATGTACTCACTTGGGAAGCCCCCTTGACCTTAATATCACTTCAATGTGATGAGAGGCAGCATTGTGTTGAAGGTTATTGGGTGCTCATTGCAAAATGTTGCACCAAAACGAGGTAGTATAGAAAAGCATTGTCCACTTCTTCCTTTGGGCCAGATTAGAGTTGTTTATATTCTCCAAGAGAAAAATGGTCCTATTTGCTTCTGTGTAATTTAATGCAATCTGAGATCTTTCCAATGAACACAGACAACGAGATTAACTTGTAAAAGACATTCTGAATTGTCATTTTAGGACTGAATGACTCTGTATCAAAGGGTAACCTTGAGCAACAGCAGCATCTCATCCCCATTAACACATGTTTCTTTGTGGGCTTTGGTTTTAAGGTAAATGCTAAAGAAGAATTCTATGGAACCCTAAGGTCATTTCCACACAATGGTGCTGTCCCACTATGGGGACAGGATGGCAGCAGTCAGCTGGTTGTGCTTCTGCATGATGTAATTGCTGGTCCACTGCTATCCCATCCCCATGTGTTGCGCTTGCAGGATACTCGCTAAATGGATAAAATCCATTTAATGCCCGTAATCACGTGATGCTCCAGTACCTATATGTCCTGCAGAAGGGCAGGAAGTGCAATGGTGACTCTTCCTACCCCAGAGCAGCCTGGGAAAGTGCCTGGCTGCACTGTGGAAGGAAGAGGCGTGGCCATCGCATACCCTTCCATGGGGAGCTGGTCCCATGCGGAGGGGAGCATTCCTGTCACACTCCCTTCCCTGCTGGGACTGCAATGGGACAACTCAGAAATGGCCTAACTCTTCCATTACTGATTTATGACTTTTAGTTATCCCTAAGAAGTAAATTATTCTTTTTTAGGTACCCAATATCTTTCCTGGCATAATTTTTTAAATTTTATTTCCTATTTCTTCTTTCTTTTAATACATCTTTGAAAGATTATAGTAATATCATCAAGCAAACCCATTAAAACCATGAGGGAGCAGAAATTCTCGATCATTTACCCTTTTGAAAATTTGCAGACTGATCTTTGGTCCCTCCTGACCTAACTAGGGATGTTCACCTACAGTACTTCCATGGCAGAATGGATTGTGCCATTTCAGGCAAGTGATTGCATTTGAATGCTTTCCTCTGTGCCTGTGACTTCTGGCAAACAGAAAAGTTGGGGAGCAGCGAGCAAAGAACTGCCACAAAATCAGTGGTGTAGTGGATCCAGGGTTTGCAAGGTCAAAGCTGTAGCACTTTTACATCTCACAACCTTGGACTCCCCCATTTTCTCTGTAGTCCCTACAGTAACTGGTGGGGAAATGGATTCTCCCAGCAATGATTTATTGCTATGTGTTATATTCCTGTTGCACTTATTGGGGTCGGCTTTACAAATGGCACATTCCTGGCACAGAGGAAAATGGGTCAAAATTATTATAGATCAGTCCAATAATCTGCACTTTTAGATTATCTTTTTTTGTGGAGGTGCTACACAGAGTGACCTGATAAGGGCACAGTTCAAAGTTTATGACCACATCAGTTGAATACAACCTTTCTCTCTAGTACAATAGATATCTGTCTGCAAGGCATTCTGCACAGTGGAGTACAAAAATAGTATTTCTCCAGCCTTGCAGTCTTAAGCGCTAAACAGAATTGGGCCCGGTTAATATTTGGATAGAAAATCACCAGAGTCCTGCCTGAAATCTTTGACAACTGTTGCTGACAGCCAGTGTTGACTGTATTGGGCTCCATAGACCAATGGTCAGAATTATGGAATCATAGAGTTGGAAGGGACCCTATGAGCCATCAGGTCCAACCCCCTGCTCAGTGCAGGATCTTCAGCTAGATTATCCCCAGCAGGTAGCTCTCCAGACTCTTTTTGAAGACATCCAGGGAAGAAAAACCCTCTAGGCAACTGGTTCCATTGCTGAATTGCTCCCATTGTCAAGAAATCTAACATTCACTTGAAATCTATTCTTCTGTAACTTAAACCAGTAGACCAATTTCTATCCTCAAAAGTGGTATGTAACAAGTCTCAGCCCTCCACATTTGAAGCTTTCACTTTCACAGATTTGATTACTTCCTAGTTTCTCCAACTCCTGCCCCTCCCACCTCAAGTCCTTCTTTTCTAGGGGAACCTTCCCTCTTGGTGGCTCGAATCAGGTTATGCAGCCCTTTAAATCCTCTGGTCCTCTGGTCCTCATCTTCCTCCATCAGCTGCTGCCAGCCCAGCTAAGGATGGCTCACAGCACAATTTCTCAGCACCACAAACCCCCTCCCAATGCCCCCCATAGCCATGGAAAGAGATGGGTATGAGATAAGAAGTACAGGAACACCATAATGCTGACCTACTCCCCTTTCTCTCTCCTTTCCCTGAGGTGGTTTGGACTGTGGGTGCCCCTTTTCTCCACCATGTCTCAGCCCCTTTCCTCCCCCCCCAAACTGTGCTATTTGTGGGTTTTTTTCCCACCTTTGTGGGGGTCCTGTGCCCCTGTCCCTAGTGTGGAGGGCCAACTGCATTTAAAGAGTGTGATCAGGTTATCCCTCAGTTTCAGTCTCAGTTAGTATAAGGCAACTTTCTTTGTTGCTAAACCTTCAGCCATCACATTAGTCTCACTGCAGTGGCTACAGAAGGTTTAGCCTACATTTCACCCTTGGATCCCCTGGAAGCAACAAAACGTCAAGATCAAGTCAGGTTTCCAGCACCCCATCCTCACCCTTCAATGTGCTTTGTATGTCATCCTTCCTGGTGAAGAGAACTGAAGACCTTAGAAGTTTGCACATATTTTTCCTCTTTGGTTTGGCCTACTAAAGGCATTACCTTAATACTCTTTTTTATACATGTCTTTTAAAAATACTCCCCGCCTTTCAAAATACCTTCTGGTTGATTTATTTCGGTGTGACTTAACTGACTCTAACTTTCAGTGAATCAGAACCCCTTTCTCACTTGTTCTGATGGAACAAGAGTGAGCGCTCCATAGAGGCAGCACCAGAGGGGATTCCGGTGACTCAGAAGTGTCTCTTTGAAGTCGATTGCTTCCGGGCTACTAAGTCCCTTTGGGAAACTGAAGCGGGGGATCCGGCCAGGGTTCCCCCAGGCCGTTCCGGGGGAAGGGCTGGCTGGTTCTGCCAGGCGCCCAGACGCACCAATCCCGCAACCAACGGGCTCCCTCCGTCAAGTTAGGCGCAGATCGCCTTCACTTCGGCGTCCAAGTCTGGCGAATTGTTCGCGGGCGAGGTCGAGTCCTTGTCAAGGGAAATAACGTAGAATCAGCCTTTACTTCCTTAGTAAAATGTGGGCTGGGGGGGGCAGGTGGAGGGGATGTAAGGCAAGAATGTTCCCCGGGGGGGGGAACCCCACTTTCCTGGGGACCAAAAACCCCCACCCTGACGGAACCACCTAACCGCTTTTGACCCACAGGGTTTGACCTTAAAGGGAGATGGAGAGCCACAGCTTTGAACAGGAAGGAACAAATCCGCCCCAGCCTATCCTTGATCATGCGGCGGAGCGGAGGGGCGGACGGCATGTCGGTGTTACTCCTCTCCAGATAAAACGGGGTGCCGGTTTTGAACAGGATCCGGGATCTCCTTCTCTCTTCCCATCCCACGCCGCTGCCAAGTGCCTGGGCTGTCGGGACCCACCGAGGCCGGCAGCCTCCTCGTTCTCCGGAGCGCCGCTCGCCTCGCCTTCCCCGCCGCCTTTGGAGACCGGGACCTCCGCCGCCCCGCGCGCCGGTGGCCCCGGGGAAGCGATGCCGCCGAGGCGCCGGCGGAGGGTGGCCGCTCGCTCCGCGTCCCCCAGCCCCGGCCGCGCGGGTCGCCTCGGCACGAGCGGCGGGAAGGAGGCGGGCGGGCGGCGCCACGGGGAGCGGGGCGGCGCGCTCTGGCGTGGACGCCGGGAGGTGCCGCCGCTGCGGCCGCCTCCGCCGCCAAGCCGGCGAGGAACCTTCAGTCCTGCTCCGCGTGCCCTGCCTCTCCCTGCCCAAAGGGTTCCCCTCCACGCGGGCACGCGCACCCCCGCGCGCTCCTTCGCCGCCGCCGCCGCCGCCGCCGCCTCCTCTTCCTGGTGTGCCTTGACCCTCCGGGAACCGAGCCATGAGGCGTCGCGATCTTGGCTCCTGCTAGCCGGGGCTCCTTGAGAGCCATCCGGGAGGTACCTGTTGGCCGGTCAGGAAGTTCCCGGAGGCGCTTCTCCAATGCTGAGGAAGCCTGCGTTGCCCCCTTCCTCCTCCTCCTCCTCCTCCTCTTTTTCATCCTCCCTGGCAGACCCAGCGCCCGGGGCGGCGAGTAGGCGTCCTGCCCCCCGGGGATTGGGGCTCGCCTTGCCTTGCCCAGCAGCGCCCGAAGGGCTCTCATTTCTCGGCTCGGAGGTGGCCTCCGCCCCTCCGCCCACCCCAGGAGGCGCATGGCTGGCGCGACAGCTCTCAGGACCACCCGAAGTCGCCGGATGTTGCTTCCCTTGGGCCACTGATTGTCCCTGGAAATAGGAAAAGAGCGAGCGAACGGGGGTGGGGAAGGGAGCGGGGACGGGCTGGAGCCCCCGTCATCGCGCGCGAAGGGCTCCGCTGGCGACGTGGAGTCGAGGAGGGCTCTTGCCTGCAGGCGCGCAGGACGGGAAGGAAAGAGGAGAGACCCCGAAAGCGAGCGAGCCAGCCGGCGGGGACCCAGAAGATCCGTGGCTCTCCGCCCTCCCCCCGCCGCCCCTGCTTCCTTGCTTGAGCCGCCTCCTCCTCCCCCCACCTTGCCTTCTCCTGGGCTGCCCGCACTTTCTGCCCTGCTTTTTCCCCCTTCTGCGCTCCGGATCATGTCCGCTAAGCTGCTCCTGGGTGTCTTCCTGCTGTCCGTACTCCAAGCCTGGTAAGTCCCACCTGGCGCGCTCCTCTCGCCTGCCTCCTTATGCCTCTCCCACCCACCCACCCGCCCAGCCCGTCTTCCTTGGAGTGTGTAGTTTTAAGGGGAGCGAGAAACGGACAGACAGACACACGTCTCAAATGATTTGCAGAGGACCTTGTCGTGCGTGGCAGGGGTGAGGAGAACGGAACGTCTGTCCGTTCCTTTGAATGCACCTCGCTGCTTGAGCAGAGCTGTCTCTCCTGGCTGGCAAGCTAGCGGCGCTTGCACCGTTAGTTGCCTACCGTGAGCAACTGCCCAACCGCGAGGGGTAGTTGACTGCCCCGACCCCTCTTCCAGGGGCCGTTTTGAGGGTCGGAGAAAAAAAAATGCTCTTCGTTTGAGCCGCTCTGGAGTCAACACTTTTAGTTCCCCCTCCCTGCCCGGGTTGAATTCCTCCCCCCGCCCCCCCCAACTCCGGTTTTGGCTGAAAGTTTTCACCTGACTTCGCTTGGCGAAGGGGAGTGGAGAGCAAGCGAGCCCTTTCTCCTCTCCCCGTCCCGGATGGGAGCGGAGCGGGGCAAGAGTTGTGAAAAGGGGCCCGGGGTCTGCTCTAGAGTCAGACGCTCCCAGTTGCCAAAGCACCCTCCGCGGTCGCACCTGCCGCGATGGGAAGTCGGCGGCTCCAGAGAGGCAGGGAAACCGGTTTAGACTTGCCGGCAGAGAAAGCCGTCCAGCCAAACGGCCCGAGGCTGAAACACCGAGGCACCCGGCGCAGAGGAGACGTTATTGAGGCAGTTAACTTAGTTAAGACGTATGTGTGCCTCCGATTTGGAAGGGATGCCTTGCGAGGATCATTTGGTCGAACCGATCAAAGCGATGATCTGAACAACTTGTAAGAGATAAGCCGCAAAGATGCTTCCCTTTGATAGCCACGTTACGCGGTTACCGTATGGGTAATGCCTTATTGCTCATGTCTCAGCGTTACCGGGAAGCATAGCGCGTAATTAGCGTGCCTTAGGGTCCCTTTCTCCACTTCTTTTTCAGCCCGTCTCATGGGAATAGCTGCCGAACTCCCCACGGCAATGCGATCGCCAAACGGGCGCTTTGATCAAGGGGAAGAAGGGCTTTGCGATTGCTCCACGTTATGGGCGAAGGCAGGGTGCTGATTCTGTCTCCCTTTCTGGATAACTTTCGCAGGAAGCACTGCATCTCCAAAGGCAGCTGATGGCATCGCTCTTGGTGGGGTAGTGAATCTGCTCTAGAATTCTGTTGGAGAACTATCTAGAGTTCAGACCCTCGTTTAAAACTAGGGTTCAGGACCCTGGACAGATCCTAAGACCCAGATTGGATTCACTACTCTGGGGACATGGAAGCCACTAGCTGCCACTCTGCTCCTATAACTCCTCCACAAAGATTGAATTGTTGTTGTTGTTATTGTTGTGAGGTGCCTTCAAGTGGATTCTGACTGAGGTAAACCCTATCCTAGGGTTTGGCAGGATTTATTTAAAGGAACTTTGCCATGGCTGTCCTTTAAATATAGCCTACAGCACCTGGTCCTTCTTGGTGGTCTCCCTTCTAAGTCCTACCAAAGAATATACTACACCCATTTCTCTTCTGAATTGTCCCCAGTACAGATAAACAGCCTCTTAAAAAGTGATTCAGTTGCATGACAGTAAAACCAACCTGGGATTAAACAAATTAATTGGAGAAAAACCATATCCATCACTACTTGAGCTGAGATGTCTATGTATAACCTCAAGTAAAAGAGACTGTGTGTCTTGAGCTCTCATTATTGGGGTGCATAGGCTAGGATGGTTGGCTTTTATAGGGGCCCACATTCAAGAGCAAGAGGTATTGGCAAAGAGCTTGTGCAACCTTGCCCCCATCCCAACTTCACAATGGCAGGTACAGGATGATATGCACATATACCTCATTCTTGTCATCCTCCTCTTTAACAAGCTACCAAAAAGAGAAATTATCCAAATGTGTTTATGTATCTCAACCATCACATACTGTAGGGATGCACATTGAATGTACACAGATATCCGTGCTCCTCATTTGTAACGTAGAGGGGACACAATTGTGTGCAATCTGGCTCACAGAGATTTGGCCAGGTCAACTCTCTCCAAATTAGTGCCCTCCAGATATCTGGGACTATAGCTCCTGTCACCCCCAATGAAGAATGAAGAATGAATGGTGAGGGATTGTGGTTGCTGAAGTCCAAAACATCTAGAGGACACAGCTTGGGGAAGTTTGTCGATGTGACTGCGATCTCAAAATGAATGATGGCTTAAAAATTGGGTTTGGTGACTAGTAATCAGATTTTTGCTTAACGTAGGCAGCAGGGTATAATCTATTTCAAATGTGCTATTGTATTGGAAAGATGTGGTCATCTGATGTCTCTCTCTCTCATATCCATCACACGATTCCTTCTTTTGTCAGTCTTTTATCTGAAACAGGATTTTGAAGTTCTCTTTCAGTGTTAGGGTAAAAAGCTATGTATGGAATAAGCTAGGTGAGAACCTATGACTAAAAACTGAATTCTTCCTCTTCATCTCTTGTGCCCACCGCCAAGTTGATACTTCTGTCTATCTTTTAAGTTTTGCAGAAACCAAAACCAACACACACACACACATACACGCACAAATAAGTTCTGAAAGAGGACCCTGGAAGTCAGGCCTGAAGTGCACCGTTTTCCAGACTCCATCTCTTTCATAATGAAAGAGCCCTGTTCCTTTCAGTCAAGCATCTTGCTTCCTGGAAGCCTACGCAAAGACAACATTCCCTTGTTGTATATGCCCTCACCAGCTGAAACCAAAAACTTGAGTGTCTTTGAACATGGAAGTTCAGTATATTGGAACAATGCCTAATTGTTGGGACTGTCCTCATAAATTTGTCTAACTTCCAAGCCATTTGGGATCATTGCCATCTTTTGTAGCAGTGAATTCCATAAATAAAATGTGCATTGTATGAAGATGTACTTCGTCTATCTTCCCAATCTTTTTTATTGAGAGACTTGGAGTCCTAGCATTGTAACAGGAGAACACAAATTTCTTTACATCCATTTTCCTTTTACAAGGCTCTCTTCTGTGCCCATGTCCTCCATGCGTCCATCTATTCCTTTATTTTTATGCTGTCTTTCTCCCAGGCTGGGACTCAAAGTGGCTTGCAAAAGACAGAATACAATAAAACACATATTGTTAAAAATAAAAGACATATAATTAAAAAACACATATAGTTAAAAATGTACAAAATCAAGATTAAAACAGTGTTAAATAACAACAGAATTAAAACCAATTAAAACCTTGCTATAAGACAGGTTGAAAACGTCCTCATCTCTCTGAACTCAAGATCCCAAATCATTTTTGTCGTTCTTGACAGAGAAGGTGCTCTCCATCTCCTTGATCTGTTTCTTTGTTCTTTTCTTTTCTTTTCTTTTCTTTTTTGGCATCCATTTTGAAATGGATAACCCAGAGCTGTACACACTATTCCAAATCCAGTCACAACATTAATTCATTTAAAGGCAGTATGAGATTGATCATTTTATTTTTAATTCCCTCCCTGTTCATCTGTTGAATGACATTTGCTGCCTTTTCTTAAAACTGCTGCTTTAAACACACACACACACACACACCCCACTGGACTGTGAATTTCATTGAGCTCTCTTCCAAAGCTCCAAGATCTGTTCCTGGCTTTGTTATAACCATTTCAGAACCCAACAGTCTATTGCTGCAGCTGAGTGTCCGTGAAAAGATCTACATCCTTTGGCACTAACAGTGAATATCATTTGTCGTTTGGATGCTCATTCAGGAGCAGTGATTTTTTTCAAAACAAAACAAAACAAAACAAAACAAAACAAAACAAAACAAAGGGTTCTTCAGAGCCTGCCTAGATTTCACTCCTTCGGATAACCAGAGATCACCTATAAACTTTGCCATCTCACTGTTCATTTTTGACTCTAAGTCATTCATGAGAAAGCCACAGAGACATGATTCTCACTCCCCCACCCCCAATTAGGGAGAATGGGTGAGAATTTCAGTTCAGTTAATTTTTAATGAGGATTTACCCAAATTTGCATATTGCTTCACATTTGGGATGGCAAGAACTTGAGAATTACACAATCTGAATGTGGGAGAAACCAAAACTGACAGATTTAGTCATCAATTTATCTATTGGAGGGATAACTCTTAAAAGTCTAGCTTTTAATTAATTTTAGTTAATTAATTAGAGTTACCGTCTCTTCTTCCTGAGAGAATATCCCCCCCCCCTTTTAAAAATGATTCTTTTATTTAGAAAGAAAGAAATACAAGAAAGTAATAAGCATATGAGAGCCAGTGTGGTATAGTGGTTTGAATGTTGGACTATGATCTGGGAGACAAGGGTTCAGTTCCTCACTTGGCCATGGAAACTGACTGGGTGACCTTGAGTGCGTCACATACTTTCAGCTTCAGAGGAGAGCAATGGCAGACACCCTCTGAACAAATCTTGCCAAGAATGCTCAGTCTTAGCCCCAGAAAACCCCATGATAGGTTAACCTTAGGGTCGCCATAAGGAGAAACAACTTGAAGGTGTACAATGACAACAGTAAGCATATAGTAGGCAGGAAAAACACAATCTTCTCCATGATGGAAAAAGCTGTACCTACTGAATCTGGCCAATGTAGATTGAGAAGAATTTCATTTCATCTTGATGATCCTATATTTCAGGGGAAGGAACTGGCAAAGCCACCTCTAGATATTCCTTGACTAAGAACACCTTATGAAATTCATGAAGTTGCCATGAGTTGAAGACACATACACATACATATGAAGAATATATCAAAAATTACATTTTTTTGATGTTCAAGATGAGAAGATCTTGAGGTTTTGCCATTTTTAAAAATGTGGATGCCTACAAAGTGAATGGCATCAAAG
This sequence comes from Cyclura pinguis, assembly GCA_030412105.1. Classification (NCBI taxonomy): domain Eukaryota; kingdom Metazoa; phylum Chordata; class Lepidosauria; order Squamata; family Iguanidae; genus Cyclura; species Cyclura pinguis. The sequence continues at coordinate 185,810,972 of CM059601.1, forward strand.
TTCACATCCTTACTACAAATACACATGTCTGAGGAAACTTAGCTACTTACTTTGCTTTGTTTTCACGATTTTCCAATCCACAACTATTTCCCTACTCCATTATTTCTCAGGAGCCTCTTGTGAGGAATTTCGTTCATAACAACGCTTTATCTATGTATCTATCTATCTATCTATCTATCTATCTATCTATCTATCTATCTATCTATCTATCTATCTATCATGGTCAGCTTCCCATTCGTGCAATTGTTTGTCCATTAACACCCTGCCCCCAGAAGAAAATCCAAAATTCATTCTGTGGTGATACTTTTGTTGGGCTAGTTAAAAGATGCAAAATACATCACACTATCTTTCAAGCTTTACAGGCTTCTTCATCAGGCAAAGATGTTAAAAATAGCATGCGAGGAAAAGAAGAGACAGTGTTGGAGTCATAGTGTTTATATGTTGGACGTTACAGTAAGTGTATGTAGATGAAAATTGAACTTCCCTCCACAATAGCTGTGGAACAATGGAACAATGGCAATAAAACAGAGTTGGGCTTTTCCATCTGAAGTTACACAGCATCTCCACAGGTGGGTCTGTAACTGGTTGACTGACCGTTCCCAAAGGGTGCTCACCAATGGCTGCTTTTCATCCTGGAGAGAAGTGACTAGCGGGGTGCCACAGGGTTCTGTCCTGGGCCCAGTGCTGTTCAATATTTTCATCAATGACTTGGATGAAGGAATAGAGGGCATGCTCATCAAATTTGCAGATGACACCAAATTGGGAGGGGTTGTTAATACGCCAGAGGACAGGATCAAAATTCAAAATGACCTGGTCAGATTGGAGAGCTGGGCCAAGGCTAACAAAATGAAATTCAACAGAGAGAAGTGTAAGGTCCTACACTTAGGTAGAAAAAATGGAATGCAGAAATATAGGATGGGGGACACGTGACTGCATGGCAGTACGTGTGAAAGGGATCTAGGAGTCTTAATAGACCACAAGCTGAACATGAGTCAGCAGTGTGATGCAGCAGCCAAGAAAGCCAATGCAATTCTCAGCTGCATCAATAGGAGTATGGTGTCTAGATCGAGGGAGGCACTGGTACCACTCTACTCTGCTTTGGTTAGACCTCATCTTGAATACTGTGTCCAGTTCTGGGCACCCCAATTCAAGAAGGACATGGTCAAGCTGGAGCAGGTCCAGAGGAGGGCGACCAAAATGGTGAAGGGCCTGGAAGCCAAGCCCTATGAGGATAGACTTAGAGAGCTGGGTATGTTCAGTCTGCAGAAGAGAAGGTTAAGAGGGGACATGATAGCTATGTTTAAATATTTGAAGGGATGCCATGTAGAGGAAGGAGAGGGCTTGTTTTCTGCCGCTCCACAGACCAGGACAAGGAGCAATGGATTGAAGCTGTAGGAAAGGAGATTCCACCTGAACCTCAGGAAGAACTTCCTGACGGTCAGGGCTGTCCGGCAGTGGAATATGCTGCCTCGGAGTGTGGTGGAGTCTCCTTCCTTGGAGGTTTTTAAGCAGAGGCTGGATGGCCATCTGTCGGGAGTGCTTTGAGGGTATTCCTGCATGGTAGGGGGTTGGACTGGATGGCCCGTGTGGTCTCTTCCAACTCTACATTTCTATGTTTCTATGTTTCCACTGAGAACTATATTTGAATTTATCTAATGTGAAGCCTCTGGGATGGAAGAATGCATTTAATATCTTGGGAAAGTCTGCATTCTTAGGCATGGAGACAACTTTAGAGGATGGAACAGGAAATGTCTATCAGTTTGAGATCAAACAGGTTGTCTTATCTCATGTTGGAGGCATTAAACCTTAAGGAAAACAGTCCTTAGTGTATAATGACACAAAATCCATTTCCTCAAGTATTGGATCTTCTTGTCTGCACCTGAGTTTAGTATCTTAAGATTAGAAAATATTTATTCAGGGGTAGCTGTGTTGCACATTAAAAAAAAAAAAGAATTCTAAAAACCATCCTGTGGTGATACCTTTATTTGGCCATCAAAAAGATGTGAGATGGCCAAATAAAGATCGGGGATGGTTCAGTCGTACCTTAAGTCAGCAATGTGGGTAAAATGTTCTAGAGAGCAGACAAAATTCATAGGGGCTTTCAATCCCTTTATTTTTGAAAAATAAAATACTGCTATACAGATTTTGGGTCAGAATGCCACCTTGGAGGAACTCAAAATTCGCTCCTGAACCAATGGTTCTTCAGATATTGTTAAGCTAACGTTAATCAGTTCCAACCGGCATGGTCAATGTTTAAGGATGATGGGAACTGAAATCCAGCTAAGTCAGCTGTAAGCTGTTTAGTTTTCTGTGGAAATAATATCAGTGCAATCTGAAGCTTCTCCTTCTTACCGAAACAAACAAAAAACAGAAACAAAAAACAACTGTGAAGCAAATTGCTTCCCTTGTAAAATCAGTAATTTCTGTGTGTAGTCAGAGTTAACTCATTTTCTTGTCTCCCCCCTACAATGTAATCTGGTAAGAGCTCATTATCATAAATGTTTTTTAAAAAACTCAAAAGCTGAAACATCTATCATGAATACAGGTGTGTGTGTGTGTGTGTGTGTGTGTGTGTGTGACAGAGAGAAAGAGAGAGAGAGAGCTCCTTTTGCAACACTCAACAGCTTTATTTACCTCAGAAGTGGGGAAACCTGTGACTGTCTGGGGGCCCTTTCACACTGTACAATTATTTGGCTATGATTCCACTTTAACTGCCATGGCTCCATCATCTGGGATTCTGGCATTTGCAGCTAAGGTAGGAGTGTTTACAATTCTCAGCCAGAGAGATCTCATGTCTCGTGAAACTACAAGCACCAAGGAGGCAGCTGTGGCAGTGAAGGTGGAATCATCACACTATAAGCTGTGTGATGTGAAAGCACCACAGATGTTTTTCACCCCACCTTGGTCAAAAGTAAGGTGGGATGCCTGAAGATTTCCCACCTTTGATCTTTGCTCTTGTGGCTTATGACATCATGGAACCCAATTGTGGCTGTGGAGGAAAACCTGTCCCATGCGAAGCTGTGGTGCTACATCCAGCTCAAGACATTTTGCTGCCTGAGGCCAAGCAGCAACTATACCCTTCCTCATCATCCAATCAAGAGATACAGTACTCAAAGCCAGCCAAGCGCGCCAAGTGCCAACAGATATTAGTGGGGCTTACTGTTAACCAGCAGCAATACTATAATAACAACAAATTAAAAAAAAAACCCTAACAGTTAGCTATCCTCCCATAGCACCCCAGATCTGTTGCCTGAGGCAGCCACGTCACTTTGCCTCATAAGAGGGATGGCCCTGAACTGTGGATTTCACTTATTCTAGACTCTGGACTGAATAATTTTTGTGACAAGGAGCTTTTCAGCGTCTACCTTGTTCAATGTGTAGACTCTCTCTCTCTCTCTCTCTCAATGGAAAAGGGTTGTAATCCTGTTCATTCTACTGAGTGGAGCCTTCAGTTTCTGCACTCAACTCTTGCCCTGCTGGCACCATTGAAAAGAAGTAAGGATTCCAGAGCCCTGTATTTACTGTACCGATACATTGCATGAAAACATGTTTGAGGAGATACCAGACAGCAGCTGAAGGAAGGCTGAATTTGCCCAGAATCCTTTCATAACTCATCCTGGAAAGCAAATAATTTAGTTAATGTACCCTGATAAATCATGGGTGCCAGCACTTGAAGGAAAAAATTACCAGACTTACAAATGAACCAGTAAGAGCCACAAGCAACAAAATGAAGCTTCCTTCCACATCTTTTTTTTTTTTTTAAAGAAAGCTCAAATATCCCAGATGTACTAAACTGTAATTTAACTTAGGCAGCTCTCACGTCCAGTTGCTGGCTGGTACATCATATAAATAAAACAATGTTGCAGCAAGATCGGAGAGGTTGTGAGCACATTAACTAATATGGAAATCTGGGCAAATGCTCAGCAATGACCAAAATGGGAGAGGAAAAGGAGGAATAAGCAAGCTCAGGATATGAGGGCATTGTCTCAGTAGCGGCCATTGCCACTACAAGCCTTCTTTGAATACATCACGGGAAGAACTTAATAACATGGCTCTTCATCTCTAAACCTACACCTCATGTACGCTTTGTGTCAAGAAAGGAGAATAATGTAACTCACCAGATCTTGTTGGACTATAACTCCCAGACTTCCTCGCCATTGGCTTTGGCAGATAGGTCAGATAGGGAGTTGTAATCCAACAATAACTGGAGGTAATGCGCAGTGTTCACAACTACTTTAAGCCCATCAAAGAATGTCTTTCTCTTAGAATTTTTTTTTATGTGCCCTCCAATAGAGATCAGATTACTCATTGTTTCTCCATAGGTAACTGCCTTTTCACAGGTGAAAATATTGCTCACCAAGTCTAGAAGTTGGGAAAGGGACTCCAGAACTGCAGTTCCCCAAAGAATTGAGCAGGAAATTCTGAGAACTGCAGTCCAAAATTGAAAATCCACAAAACAGTGATACCATTATTGGGTCAATTAAAAAGCACAAAACACATCATGCAAGGTTTTGAAGCTTCACTGTATTTTGCTGCATGGCCAAAACAACTACCTCTGAACATGTAATGGAAAATAATTTAATCTTAATCTCTGGTCTATCCTGGTGTTGAGAACCAGGTTAGTGTCATGGTCTGAGTGATGGAATTGGAGTCTGAAAGAGTAGGGTTCCAATCCCTGCTTGGCCATGGATATCCACTGGGTAAACTTGAGCAAGTCACACTCTCTCAGCCTCAGAGGAGAGCACTGGCAAACCCCCTCTGAACAATCTTGCCAAGAAGATTCAGTGATAGGTTTGCCTTTGGGTTGGCATAAGTCAGAAATGACTTGAAGGCACATAACGAAGCCCAGCGTTGCCTGTTATAATTAGCAATGACTGAAGCAGAGTTCATTCTTATTCTCCACTATTTTTATCCTTTCACCTGAAAAGCAAAGACTGAACCTCCAGAGACCTTCTATATTGAAAGCATATGTTCTGTTATTGAGCTGGGATTTCTACCTTCTCATGAAGCTTTGCAGAAGAATTGTAGATTTTATGTTGAAGTCTTCTCTGTCCTCTTGGAACACCAATTTCCACAGTAGGGCTTTAATTATTCATTATTTTTCCCCCTCAAACAAATCTATGGATAATTTTTACAATTTTCTTTTCATGGCAAGAAAATCTTCAAAAACGGTGCTGTTTTTGAAGCGTGTTTGCTATTCAGGTCTGATTCTGCACAACATTTGTACATGGTTGGTTTGCAGAGAAAACAGCATTTTCTTAGCAGGAATCAGCTTTTTCCATGTGGAAAATAATATTTCTGTGGAGAAATAGTATTATTTTCTGTACAGAAAATGTGGGTTCCTGTGCTGTTTTCTGCACAGAATTAATTTCTTAATTTGTATTACCTTAATTTGTTTATCTTATATTAGTTTATGCACAGAAAAAGCTGTTTCCTGCACAGAAAGTGCTTTTATCTGCACAAAAGAACCATGTGTGAATTTTGTGCAGAATAAGTCCCAAATTGAAAAGATTCTGGTGAGTCCAGATTCTTTTCATCAGGATTTTTTGACACTTGAAATGCACATTTTCAACCTTTTTAAAAGATATTTTAAAATATTCTTTCTATCCTATCCTATGCCTTGTTTACAAGCACAGCAGAATGAGTTAGAGTTCTGAGAGAATAGGACTGATAGCATAATTTCAGAATTGACAGAGGTCAAAATTTGTTCAGTGAATAAGAACTCTCCAGCTAGCAGAAAACACTGCTGTGCACTCTTAGAGGCACGGGGGAAAAATCCCTGTTGGTGCCAATAGGAACATATTTTTGAAAATTTCATACCCACATGTAGGGATGAGTGTCTCATACTGGCTGTAACAGGGAAAGGGAGGGACGAACTTTTCCATGTGGTAGTAATCTCAGTAAAAATCACTTCTTCATTATACACATTGATTGACTGACTGATTTTTTCTTTGTTTTGAATTCCTGAGAGAGTTTCATATTACCCATTCACCATAGTGTGCAGTTTGGCCCATAGTTGGAAAACATGATCTTCCTTCTACAGTGTAAACAGCTTAGTTGTCTGTTCTATCGTTGCATTTTCACTTTATTCTGTTCTATGCGTTGATCTAGACCTTAGAGGAGCTGAGCCAGTCTGAAAGTGGTTTAAATCTAAAGCATCAGGATTATGAACGAATGAAACTGTACCATCATCAGAGACTAATGAATCTGTCAAGTTCCCCTTCCTACCACATATTGACTTTACAAAAAGCCCTCAATTTCTTTCTAGCCCTTCTATGAAAAAATAATTGTCAGTTTCTAAAATCTTGCTTTGTTTCTGGGATTGGTGTATTTATGAAAGTAAAGCAATCCATATTCAGTCAGACCCTTCAATGTTAATTTCAGAAGATTTAAGGTAGGAAAGTTTACTAATCTTTCATCCTACCCGCATCCTCCCAAGTCCCTCTGCAAAGCCAAGAATCCTCTTGGGAGGTGGCTGCTGAAAGAGGGGATAATTTCTCCCAATCAGACTTGCATACTAACTCAATGTAAAGTGTCCTGTCTCTTCTTCCACTTAGCAATCCATAAGTCCATCCAGCCTGATTCACAGAGGCTATTCATCTTGCAGAAAGTTGGTGACAATCGCAGGTAGTGTGGAGAACAGAAAGGGGAACTTTTCTTCCATAAATTAATTTAGGTTTGAAGCCTACGTATTCTGTTTCAACTTCTTAATTCTTAGTTTCTTACCCTTAAGGTATTCTGCATTACATATTGGGATTCTGAAGTGTGAGAATAATTAATGCCTTTTTAATGGTGGGCAAGTTTCAGGAAATACTAGCATGTCTGAATTTTGGATATTTTTACTGTGCAAAAGATGGACTGGCATGGGTCAGAGAAGCCATATTTGGCATTCTGCATGGTGCTCTTTTGCCATGGCCTGCTAGTATAACAACTCTATCTGTGATTCAAAGGACAGAAGAGCTAAGAATGCTTGCAACATTTGAAAGAAAGATGTACAGATGAAATCTACAAATTGACTTATATCTGGGCATTTGGTCAGCTTTTATAGAGACTTATTTTTAATATGGTTCTTTTCTTTTCTTTTCTTTTCTTTTCTTTTCTTTTCTTTTTCCTGCATTATTATCTTGGGATATTATTAATATGTAACTGAGAATTTTCCTTGTGCATTGCTATTATGCATTTTAAAAAATCTTTTTAAAAATTAGCAAGAAGATAAAATAAGGCAATCACATAGATAAAGAAGAAAAATGGCATTTATTTATTCCAGATTCATGATGTGGTATGAAATAATGATGTGAGACTGTGCAATTATTTTCCATTAGAGTGTCCTAGTTAGACTTTCATCTGTGACAGGAGGAAAATATAGATACACACATTCTTTCTCTCTCTCTCTCTCTCTATGTATATATATACGTATATGAATGAAACAACAAATAATTTAGAAATGTCTCTGATTACTGATGAAGATACGCTTAGTTTCTACAATTATTACTGTAAAATTGGGCATTACTATTACTCCCTTGTTTATTTTTAAATTGCAGCTCAAGAAAGGTCGAAGAGGATGACTTTGAGGATTTTACAACAAACCAGAAATGGGTAATGTCTCCAAAAACACACGACACAGATGTGACACTGTTGCTAAACAAGTTGCTAAGAGAATATGATAAAAAGCTGCGGCCAGACATTGGAAGTGAGTACTTTTTCTGTAATTTTCTGCAGTGGAGGAGACAAATGTCTGTATTGTTTATTGCAGATACTTATACTCATCTTGGCTTTTTAGCTATCAACATGAATGCTTCAAGAGGTATACCTAAAACTGTGTTTATGTTCAACCTGACTACAATCTGTACTATGTATGCCAGACAATAGAGAGTACAAACAATAGAACACTGAGCATCATTATAGAAGTATATAGATTTATCGAATATAGATGATAATGCTTGGTAAAGTGGAAAGTAGTAGGAAAAGAGGAAGACTGCACTACAGCTGGAATGATTCAGTCAAGGGAGGCACGTCTCTGAGTTTGCAAGACCTGAGCAGGGCAGTTGAGGACCGAGGGTCTTTGAGGTCCCTCCTGAATAGAGTTGCCACAAAGTCAGCTTGACAGCAAACAACAACAGCAGCAGCAAAGATTACTCGTATTTTAAGGTTTTATTGTCCCATGATCTCCAAAATGGTATTGCAAAACTGAACAAGATATAGAAAAAAATAACTAAAATTATTGTGGGGGCAACAGAATCTTCCCCGAAATGACATGTGAAGCTGTTGGGGCCACTTAGGTGGGGGTTTTTTGGGTGGGGTAATATGATTTGATTCTATGCTAAGATTGGGAGCTTGTGGCCCTCTGGTATTGCTGGGCGATAGCCCCCATCTCTCCCAACCTCTGATTGCACTGACTGGGATTAATGGGAGTTGGAGGTTAACAACATCTGGAGGGTCGTTTGTTTCCTATCCATTGCTGAAAGGAAGTTAAATGCAAAGACAGGTGTTTGATTTAAAATGTCAAAATATTTGTGACGTATGTTGCATTGCAGTCCTTTGGTGAGATGAAAGTTTCCAGGGCATTTTCACATAGTCAGGTAAATCTAATTGTAGATGCACTGAGTCAATGGAACGTATGTATGTGATGCAGTTGTTAGTCTCCACTGAATCAATGAAGATTATAGTGGACCTTGTGTAAATATTGATTGACCACAATCCCACTGATTCAATGAGTCTAGTCTAGTTTGGACTAACAATTGGATTTAGTGCTTGGCCACAAATGGCTAAATTGTGCCAAAGATTTATAAAATTTTGAGGAATGAGAAGAGAACTGATGTCTGTATCTTTAGAATCGTCCTTTCATAATGCTAGAATAATTTCATGCAAATGATTGGAAATAGGTCAGAAACTATTGAATTTGAGTGTAAAACTAGCACTCTGGGAGAACCAGCATTCAAATCCCTGCCCAGCTGTGGAAATCCAACAGGTAGCCTTGGACTAGTTACATATTCTCAGCGTAAGAGGAGGACAATGGCAAACTGGCCTTTGGATAAATCTTTTGAAGGAAATCCTATCATGGCCCTTTCCGCACCTTATCTTTTTTCAGCGCTGGGGTGGGGGGATTGTGCAAGCAGCCTCTGGCGAGAGGCTCTCGCGTCCCTGCTGCTTCAGCTCCTCATGAGCTTCCTGCTCGCGTGAAAGCCCAGCCTCTTCCTTCCGCAGCGCAGCCTGGGAGTTTCCCAGGCTGCACTGGGGCAGAAAGCATGACTGGCGTGGGTCCAGAGGCTCCACACGCCAGGTAAGTGCACGCGGGGCCTGGGAGCAATGCGAGATTGCGCACCATTTTCGGCTTCTAGCCCAAAATGAAAAGGTGTGCGATCGGCGCTTGCTGGCCCCTGGAGCATTGCACAATTGTGAGTGTGTCGTGCAGATCGCTCCTCACAATCACGCAACTCTCCAGGTGCCCTTTCACATGGCAAATGCCGTGCGGAAAGGGCCATAGAGTCATCAGAAATCAGAGTTAAGTTGAAGGCACATAATCATAACAAAGGTGGAAGACAAGGCAAAATGTTCAATTATCTTATAAAAGTCAGTACCAAAGATGCAATAAATGGTCTTCGATTTAAATCACTTCTTAAAATAAATTAGAGTAGGCTGTTAAATGATGTGTAATAATTATTTATATCATCACCTCTGATAGGTAAAAAGGGACTTTGCATGTTTAGTGGCAGTATATCTGGAACTGCATGATGATAGGATGTAGGTGATTTATTACATCTTGCTTCTGGAAAAATAACTTAAGCCTGCAGCAGCAAAAACAACAAAGAGGCTTGTGGCATCTTAAAGACTAGCAGATTTATTATAGTATAAGATTTCCTGTCCTAGCAGAGTCCATCTTCTCAGATGGGTGCTGTTTTATCATGTTGACAGATACACACACAAAAACACAAGTATAAAGAAGGACAAAAATGCAAACAGTGCAGTAAAGTGAGAATAAATGCAAAACTGTAGTCTGTGTGACAATTGTGCATATGATGCTTATGAACAGCAGTAACTGGTTATAACAAAGAGCTAAATCTAGTTGTGAGACTAAATTTGTGTAGACCCACTGAATCAATGGGATTTACATAAGCATTAGCATACCATTCAGAAATCAATTCAATGTTAAAGGTAAAGATTTAACTCAAACTTAATATTTTTATTGGGTCTGACTGGTGAACAGACTGATAAGAAGTTGGGAAGAATCATGGCAATGAGATTGCTGTATGCACAGAAATAGAAAAGCTTGGCTATTCCTTCACATGAAGTCAGGCTGGATTTGGCAGATGCTGGATTTGGCAGAAATGGATAAATTAACTATTTTAATTAAGAAAGAATCTTTGGTTAAATTTTAAAATGATTGGGATGAATTGATTGTATATCTAGGAGACTGTTGGGGGAAAAAGTCAATTATTGGTTTTGAAAATTAAGCTTAAAGTTATTAAATACTAGGCAGCAGTATGATAATGATGAACACACTAGAAGTAGTATATCTTGTAGATTATCTTTGAACCAAAAGCTGATGAGTTACATGTCATTTATATGTATTTTTACTCCCTTTTTAGTTTTGTTGTAGTCTAGTTTCAGGCCATTTCCTCACTATACTTTTATAGTGTTATTATTCCACTTTCAACATCCTGCGGAATTCTGGGGTTTGTAGTTTACTGAGGCCAAAGAGTTCCCTGGCTGAAAATTCTAAATGCCCCTCCCTAAACTGCAAACCCCAGGATTCCATAGGATGTTGAAAGTGGAATAATAGCACTATAACAGTGTAGTGTGGAAATGGCCTTAGTTTCTTTTGTTTTTGTTTTTGTTTACCTACTTTTAATCCCCATATTTTGTTTTATATTTCAAATAAATCTATATGAAATCCAATAGATACTGTAGTTGGAATGAGCACTTGGATTTAGTGAGCTTTCCAACGACATGTCACTGTTTGGGGATGAGACTGAGGGACAAGGTAAATCTCTAAATCTCTGGTCTAATCTAGAAAAAAAAAAATCTCAGGATTGAATGTTTCAGTTTGTCAAGCTCATAGTTGCATTCTCCATTTGTTGCATTATCCTTTTAGGATTTCCCTTATGTTCAATTCTCCTGTTATCTCTCCTCAGTCACTGGCCTTTTCCGCACTTTGTATTTGCAACGGAGCAGAGTGTCCTCCAGCGAGGACGTTTGCATTTGGGGGCGGACTGGGTCCGGACTACTTTCTGTAGTTTCGGACTTCAGCCAGCTCCGGAACGACCAGAAGCGGTCGCTCGCTGTGCTATTGAAAGACCACTTAAAACAGGTCTTTCAACAGCGTGGCGCGCCCCACTCCATGGCTGTGCTCCGGTGTAGATTTGCAGGCTCGCACCAGCGCTAGCCTGCAGATCTTCCGGGGGTGGGCTTTAGGCTGGCGAACTTCACTGGTTGGTGGAGAGCCTCCACCAACCAGAAGCCACCATTTTCGTCCCCGGGGCAGTGTGTAGCGTGGCCATGCACTGCTCCGGATCAGCCTGGATCCTCCGAGGAAGCACGCCAGTCCGGTAAGTAACAGAACAGGGCGTTTTCTTCGCCAAGTGCGAAAAAGCCCACTGTTAAGCTTACTCCATTGTTTGATCATTGGGTAGACATCAAGCCTGTAGGTTTTACTTTGTGTTTTTCTAGAAAACTTAGATCTACCTAGCAGAGCCTGGTGCAAATGTTACATATACTGCATCTCATGTTCCCCAGTGGTAGATACACATATGCATATTACTTGATATACTTAAGGTAATACACATCCATCAGTTTAGTAGCCTTTAATGACCCTAACTTCCAATATATTATTGTGAACCTCAAAATTGATGGAAGGCAGGCAACTTAGTAGCCATTTACAATAGACCTTTAACTAAAATAAAAACGGTGCATGTTAAAGGTCCACCAGGCAGATGAAAGTGGGATAGGGAAAATGATATCTTTTTACTTTTTAAACATTTACTTTTTTCCTACTGGAAAAATCTTAGGTTGTTTGCTAATGAGATGCTCTGTAGGTATAATTAAGCTGCCTTGATTCAGCATGCACAAATATATTCATCTGAGGCACAAGAAGTTGTGTATACAGGTCCAGATAGGTCAATAACTTCAGTGTTGTAATTCTCCTGTGGCGTAGTTGTGTAAATTTGATGGGGGAAAAAACCTTCCTGGATTAAGAAGCTACAGCTGCCTCCTTGGAGAAGCACCCTCCGCCCCTTACTTCTTCACTTCTTCTTCATGAGAAGTTCTGGTAGCTTCACAATTATGCTGCCTTCAAGTCCCATTATTATCGAATCATAGGCCATTTCTGCACTACACTGTTATAGTGCTATTATTCCACTTTCAACATCCTATGGAATCCTGGGGTTTGCAGTTTAGGGAAGGGCATTTAGAATTATCAGCCAGGGAACTCTTTGGCTTCAGTAAACTACAAACTCCAGAGTTCTACTGGATGTTAAAAGTGGAATAACAGCACTATAAAAGTGTAGTGCAGAAATGGCCATAGAATCATAAAGTTGGAAAAGACCACAAGGACCATCAAATTAGAATTGGAGGAAGATTTATCTGCTAGTCCAGCTGGTGTTTATATGTGGAAAGGGAAGAGAATGCCATCTTGTTCTTAGATAGGACAACAAGACCTTACTAATAACGTAATTATCAGTGGTGGGATAAGGAGGGTTGGATTTTTTATTTTTCTGGCTGTTTCATCTAGCTCCACCATGATATACAAATGTTGTCTTTTTTCAAGGTATGTTCATGTTTTCATTTCATTAATAAGCATGCCCAGACTTGGAAGCTCTTTAACACTTGACAGAGCAAAACTCTTCAGGTTGTAACAATAACATGGTTCAGAGCAAGTAACATCTGCAACAAACCTGCAGGACTGGTATTTCATTTTATCCTGCACATCATGTTCACAGGTCACCAGCTTTGAAAATAAATTATTTCTCTCACACAAACCCTGAATGAAGAGATAAAATTAGAAATCTGTAGGGAACCTAATCATAAAGTAAATTTCCATAAGACTAGCTGTGGTCGCACATTATTTCCAACACTGGAAGATCATCTTTTGGCAAAATAATCCCCCTTATCTCTCACTAGTCATTCATAAATTTCAGCTTAGACCAAGAGTCCAAATTATTTGGAATGTATGAGATGTCAAACAAAACAAATGAAACTAACCCCTTGCCCTAATCATTCATATATATCTGTTTCAAGATTCTTAAACAACTTCAATGAACTGTAATTTTTTAAAAAGTATTTATTTTTGCCAAAGGAAAAAAAGAATAACCTTTGGTCTTGTGGTCCAAAGTAGGAACCTTCAGCATTTTCACCAGATCAGGCTTGCTGCTTGATTTCATGTTGATTATATTTGGGAGAATATGAACCTAGCACATTGTATATACCCCTTCACATTTTTGTTCCTCCCCCTCCTCTACTATCACAGATTCATATTTATTTCATTGCTTGAACAGAACCCACAGCAAGCAGCAATTTGTCCTTGTCATGATGTCAAACCACATGTTTCCTGGCCACCTTCAATCCGCTTTGTTTGCATCGATGCTGACAAAGTCCTTAGCTGTGCATACCTAAGTGTACTTTTATCATTATATATGCATTTATTGGGAAGCGCGATTCAAGCCCCACTTTTCTAGAGGGTGACAGAAAGGGAAGGGTCTTGCCTTGAAATCCTGTGAGCCTGAGAAGAAGAGCACCAAAACCTGATTTTTGTGAGCAGAGATAGAGCACAACCAAAGCTGTCATTGTTGTGTCTTCTGAGATCTTGGCTGCTTGGGGCAGAGAGCCTGGAGGCTGGTAGGGAAAAACAGTATATAGATTCTTTTGGTTTACTGCCCATTCAGTTACCCAGCAGACTCCCTGTCTGAACTGACAGAGATGGACATAGATTTATGTTAGGGATTCTTGCATTTTGGAAACTGAGGTATTTCAGCATTCATACTGAGTTTCCTTTGTGAGGAGCAGCTCTGAAATCTGTGTTTCCTTATGAAAGCCATGGCACTGTCCAAATTGGGGCATATGCACATAACAGGTCATAGACCTGAGCTGTCTGAAATGCCAGTGATTTGGGGGTGGGGGACATGCCAACAACTTCTTTCTCATGGACAAATGGGTACTTGTAAGACTCACTGAAGCTCAAACCTCTGCAGGATTGGCTTCTTCCCTGGGGCAGATGGTGCTTAGAAAACTACCTGATAGAAATAGGAAAACCTGGCTAGTTCTCAGAGTAAAGAAATGATCCAGTTGGTCATCACAATCACTCCAAAGCATCCTCTCCCACTGACTAGGTCCCATTCTGCCCCCAGTATACCAGAGAATCTGGGATAGTGAAGCAATAGTGTGACAGCTAGAAGAGAGGTAGGGGAAAACTCAAGCAGAGTCTGAGTGAATATGGACTAGCATTAACTTTAAGGTTCACTGATCTTGGCATCATTTTCCTGGATTTGGTACCGTCTGGCTTAGATTACCGTAATGAACTCTGTGTTGGATTGCCTTTAAAAAAAGCTTGGAAACCTCAATTTTGGAAACTGTGATGAGAATCCAAATGTTTGGAAACAACAAGCAGAATGAGCTGCCCAGGCTATCAAGTGGGACTTGATGATATGAACAGTGGGAGATTGCTAATCCAAGTATTTAAATACCTGGCTCCTACCCTCCCACTGGGCCCAGTTCAAAGTATTGGTTGATAAAGTGTTGCATGGTCTTGACAGCCAAAGGACAACCATTCCCTATATCAGATGGCATACGGCAATGAGATCAGAACTTGCAAAATCATTTTTAAAAAATTAATATGATGACATGGCTGCTCAATTATGGATGGCTTCAGCATGTCATTATATTCATTTTTACCAGTAACTTTATAAGCATTCAACTGGAGACAGGATTTTCTCAGTTCTGAGGAAGACCTCCAGCCCATATTGTGTTTTATGCTATATAAGTTTGGGCTACTTGAAGGACCATATCGCCCTTTATGAGCTGATTAAAGCTCTAAGATCTTTTGCAGAGGACTTTCGTTCTGTCTCACCACCTTCTGAGGCTCATTTGGTGGGAACAAAAGAGTGGGCCTTCTCAGTAGCTGTTCTGATTTTAGAATTTCCTCCTAAGAGAGGCCAGGATGGCCTCATCCTTGCTCTCTTTCCATCAGTGAGTTAAAACATTTTTATGTTATCAAGCTTCTGGAAACTGACTGGGGTGGGCTTTTAATGCTGTGTGGTTCCGTTTTTAAGGTTTATATCTAGTCTTCTAATGCATTTTAATGTTTTAATGTCTAATACTTTTGTTGTTGTCATGTGCCTTCAAGTTGTTTCCAACTTATGGTGATTCTAAAGTGACCCTATCATAGGGTTTTCTTGGCAGCATTTGTTCAGAGGGGTTTGACTTCGTTGTTCTTTGCAGCTGAGAGGCTGTGACTTGCTCAAGGTCACACCGTGGGTTTTCATGGTCGAGCAGGGATTTGAACCCCGGTATCTGGAGTAGTCCTTTGCTCAAACCACTATACCACACTGGCTCTATGTAATGTTAATGTTTTTAACTTCATAAATTGTTCTTAAATATAACTTCTATATCTATACCTTTATTGAACACTTTGCATAGTTTTAATCTGTATTGTTTTAAATATGCCGTTAGCTGCATTGAGCCTCATTACTCAGGCTGGCCCCTCCCGAAACTGCAAACCCCAGGATTCCATAGGATGTTAAAAGTGGAATAATCGCGCTATAAGGGTGTAGTGCGGAAATGGCCTGAGAGAAAGGCAGAATATAAATGAACAAAATTATAATAATAATAATAGTAGTAATAATAAATATTACTAATGTAACTTCCTGGTGCTAGATAAGATAAATATTATTTAGCTGAGCATTTGGAAAATGAAACATTTTAGCACTTAGTTGCCATGGGTTAAACTTTAAACTGTATTTTTTCAGATTTTAATTTGGGTTATTGTAATATTTATTCTGTTACTTTATGGGCTATTCCACTTGAAATATATGAGTAGAAAGACAAGACAGAGATAAGTTAAATACGTTTGGTATTGACTGAAATGTCCGAATATTGGGTAAGGTCATGTGGAGAAGATTGACAAGGTAGTAAACCAAGGCTCAGAGTGCTGTCTGCTAAGTCTCAGGTCAAATGGTCTTACTCTTCTTGAGGGACATTTTCTAGTTTTAAAAGCCATTATTAAACTACCATCTACATTAAACCAACATGTGGGATTGAAACAAACAAACATCTGCTGTGTATTTTTTTTAAAAAAAAACGACGACGATGAGTTGAACATTTAAAAAGTCATAAGGATGTCCTTATATGTCTGGTTATTTAGGTTAAGTTATATATTTCTTGAGAAAATTGTGTCCTCTCTGGATTAGAATATATGGATTGTCCCCTTGCCCCCATTCTTTTGATCAGGAGACCAAAAGACCCACAAAACAAGCACCTACAGTGTCCCATGATTTTTGATTGCTCAGCAATGCCCAGGACATTTCTAACTGTATTACACCAAAATCAGCCTAGGAGACTAATGTGTGTTTTTGAAATCGATTTATGGGAGTGAGAGTAGGGCGGTATCCAATGTGATACAGAAGAACTAGTTCTTAAGGTGACATCCTTTGATGTACTAAACATTAGTTCTAGTGCTTGGTCTATATCACTAGGTGTCACTGTGGTGCTGTTTGCATAGCTAACAGGACTGTATCATGGAGGGAAGCGGTCACTTCAAAACAACTGTTCTTTTATTAATTTCCTGTGGTACTGTGCTTACTATTCTAGGCACACTTTCCTGGGTATTAAGCTCTACAGTGAAACACCTGAGCAAACACTAAGCTTTAGATTGTGCTGTAAGCTCTACAAGACAAGACAGTATTTTTAAAATACAAACAACTGGGGCAGCCAGGGCAGGTCTAATACTTTGCCTACTGCAAAATCGAGTGTAATAGATGTAATTTTGGATTATGGGAGTTTTGTATGAAGTATAACATGGTTTCAGAAGAGAAGATGACTAAAGGCTTATCATTTTATTATTACTGTTTTTCTTTTTTTAAAAAAGAACCAGAACAGGTCAGTAACAAGCATGTAATAGAGATTTAGACTGTTAACCAAGGAGGCAGAAGAGGTGCATTAAAGTCAAAAGACTCATTTTTCAAATATCCTTTGTGCATAGTAATACCTTTTGAACAAAGAATTTTTGAATGAACGGAACCACGCTACATGATTTATGTGTTTGATGCATTTATATCACACTTTTCTGTCAAAGCAGTTTATAGTAGCTAGCAAAAGAAGTGTTAACACCCAGCCTTTCTGGAAGTCTCCACCCGTGGTCCCTTGGGTAGGGGAGTGGCACATGGGAATCAAAAGTGAAAAGGCTCCACACAAAAGCAGAACAAGGCCCCTACCTTCAGCTTCTGAACATAACGTATTAGACGTGCTTAGCCTGCCATAAATAATGAAATTACTTACAGAAATAAAATATAGCATATACAGAAGGAAAAGGGGGAGATGTGAAATATTGAGTGTACCTCATCAGCTTAAATTCATCAAAATAAGATTCAAGTACCTGTGGAAAGAAGGCAATATAAAAACAAATTTTAAAAGCCCTTGTTTGTTAAAGGAGTGATGTTTTATAAGGATTGCTTTGATAAGTCTGATGAAATGAAGAATGATTTTAAAGCCCAAGTAGCATATATGTGTGTGTGTGTGTCTGTGTGTGTGTCTTTCTTTCTTTCTTTCCATCTATCTATGATGTTAGAACTTATCATATCACATATATGAGACAAGATTCACTTAACTATAAAAGACAGGTGGGAAAAAAATATAATTATCCAACATTACACATTTAATTTGATCAGATACAATTTATGAAATGAGATTGGACTGGTTACAAAATCAGAAATAATAGTTCTAAAGAATCAAATGCCCTTTCATGACCACCTAAGAGCATCAAGTTTCCATTCATGTGGACAAGTTCAGATAATTCAGATAATTATTAATAAGGGTATGGACTACATTTTGGAAGATAAATAGAAACAGTGGCTATCAAACAAGGACATTTATTTGTCCAGGAAGGACAGATCTGCTTAGTTTGTTTCAAAATGCTTTAAATAAAATAAAACCCTTTAGCATCCCTGCTTCTTAACTCCTCCACTAATACTCTGTTTTTTGGTCCTTTAGCTAAAGCTGCAACTGCCCACTCCCTCCAAGATAGGAGCCTGATGCTTTTTTCTTCATCTAGCATGTCACATCTAATTAAAATTAGTACTCATTTTTATTAATTTTTTTTATGCCATACCAATTTTAGACAAATGGACAGCTTTTTTTTTTTTAAATGTTGTAATGATTTCCTGGAGTGATGGTGGTCCAGAGTTGAGTACCGAGCATCCTCTGTGCCTTTCTTCCTCAATGAAACTCCAGTGCCAGCTACAAGCCTGGATTTGCAGGACAGTTTATTCAGCACACAGTGACATTATTTATGTCCTGCCTTTCTGCCAAGAAATGGAGCTCAAGGCAGCTAGCTGTGGTCAAATCAAATCAAAATGAAAACAATTAAGACATTTAAAAAAAACAGATTAAAAACACAATTGAAAAATGTGTCAGTAAAACAAAACGAGATCACCCAACCAGGGGAGAATTCATTCAGCAGTAGCTCAGCTTAGATGCCAAAGTCCTGTCTGAAGAAAACAGTCTTTGCCTGATAGCAAAGAGACAACAGGAAAAGGACTAGCCTGGCTCTCTTGGCAGAAAGATCAAGAGCCTGAGAGCTCAGAAAGCCCTCAAATGCCCTTTCCCTCAGCTAAACGTTTATTGCTACCTATGGGATCTCATTATTCAGCCGTGTTATGGCTGACATAATCAGCCAAGATGATAAAAGGTCAAGAAGCATTCCTGTTTTGTTCCCATGTCCCCAAGACTATTTTCCAGCTCTCAAGTAATTTCAAAGTATACAAGGGCAAGTGGCATGATGTAGAAGTCCTGTGGCTCAGAGGATGGCAATGGCAAACCCTTTCTGGGGAAAAAAAAACCTGCCATGAAAGCCCTGTGATAGGTTCACCTTAGGGGCAACTGTAAGTTGAAAATGACTTGAAGGCATGCAATAACAAACAACAAAGCACCAGACATCTCTTTAGTAAGAGAAGAAAGAGCGTTTGGATGGCACTAAGCACCTTTGCTCCTGTTCATAGCCCTTGGCAGTACCCTCTGATCTGAGGGAGACGTCTGAGGTTCCAGCTACTGCATTGGAATTCGTGAGCCCTCATGGCGCAGTGGTTAAATGCTGGTACTGCAGCCACAAGGTTTGTGAGTTCGACTCTGCAGGGCTCCAGGTTGACTCAGCCTTCCATCCTTCTGTAGGTTGGTAAAATGAGTACCCAGCTTGTTGGAGACAATTAGCTAACACATTGTAAACCACTTAGGGAGTGCTTAGCACTGATAAATGGTATAGAAATGTAACTGCTAATTGCTGGTTTTTCTATGTGAGCCAACACGCGGATGATGATCCATGTTGAGCAGGAATCAGTTTTAATGCATGAACACATAATTGCATGCTGGATTGGGCTCCAAATCTAGGAGTTCATTCTTCTGTTTTTGACTGAAATCTTGTATTAATGTTATTGAATTTAATAGGAAGAACGTATAGAAATGTACAGATAGCCAGATGTTTATAGAATGATCACAGTTTACTTGCTTAGTCAGTGTGTGCTTTGATACAAGGACCTGTTAGATCTGGCATCTGTGAAAAATCCATGCCATTAAATAGGGCAGGGAGCAGAAAAAAAGCTAATTTTTATTGTAGATTAAAACAATACAAAAAAAGAAATATAAAATAAACAAAGTAAAATAATAAAGAACAAGCAAAAAAACAGAAGAAAGTTGATTTTCTGATTGTTTCCTCAGCAGTTATACAAACAAACAAGTTATTCGTACTTCACTCATTAATATTTAAATCACTTCCCTTCTTCCTATAATCAAACCTTTCTAATCATCAAAAACCAAAATTAACATTTCATTTTTTTTTTTTGCAAAAAGTCTATAAGGGGTTCCCATTCTTTAAGAAAAATTACCAATGACCTTTCTCTAATCAAACAAGTTAACATATCCATTTCTGCCAGATCTATCAATTTCAACATCTACTCTTCTAGAGTAGGTCGTTCTGAGTTCTTCCATCCTTGTGCATGTAACAGTCTCACTGCTGTGGCCATATATTCAAATAATCTTCCATGTGGCTTCTCCAGTTGTGCATCCAACAGTCCCAAAAGAAATATTTTTCAGTTTAAGTTGAATTATAATCTTTAAAATCTTCTGAATCAATATATAGATCTGAATCCATTTTCTTTTTGTTTTTTCACTTTTTTTTGTTTTTTTATATGTTCACAACATATAATAAAATGTACCTTCATGTTGCCCACATTTCCAACAAAAATTAGGAATGCCTTTATTCATGCCAGACAACTTGTCTGGTGTCATATACCACCTAATTCTCTTTAACATTTTGACAAAGTGCGAATTTCAATCCCTTTGACCACATATGTTTCCATTGATCTATTTGTATATTATAACCAAAATTCTTAGCCCATCTTACCTATTTTTCCTCCATTTCAAATGTCAAGGAAAGGTTATGCATCTTAGAAATTATATGTTCATCAGATTCTGACTTCTCTTATTCAAAACTGTATGTATTTTTGTCCATTTTAATTATTGTCAATAAGAAAACAATTGAAAAGTATATCCTTCTGATTCTAGTTGCTCTCTTGGTTTCATTCTCTATTCCCCTTGGTACAACTTCAGCAGATTCTGGTACAATAACTATTCTTTACCTAGTGTTGCTTTTCTATAGAAAGCTTCTTGTGCTGAGACCCAAAAAGGTCTCTATGGCTACAACATGGGTTTGTACTGATTCCATATTCTCAACAAAGCACATCTCACAAATGATTTTTTAAAAAAATCTTTATTAACATTAACTTTGTTGTACCATAAATATCCATGCCAACCAAACTTCAGGTCAAGCTCTTCTAATTATAGTAATATCTTTTCTCTCAGCATCATCCGTTCTTTCACCCTAACCAAACAACAAGCTGCAAAGTACAATTTCAATTCCAGTAAACCCAATCCTTCTCTCACTTTTGCATCTTTTAATACCCTGTATCTAACTCATGGTTTCTTCCCTTGCCAAACAATTTTGATATATCTTTTTGCTACTGCTTAAATAGCACATCCATTGTCAAAATCTGTATTGTCTGAAATAAGGAGATCATTCTAGACAGAACATTCATTTTTATCACAGAAATTCTCCCCGACAAAGTCAAGTTTAATCTTTCCCATCTTGACATATCCTTCTTGATTTCACTCCATGTCTTAACATAATTATTTTGAAATAAGGTAGTACTCATGTTCATCAAAGTCATACCTAAATATTTAACTTTCTTCTCAATTTTGAAACTCAATTTTTCTATCAGTTGCTTTTCTGTACTTTTATTTTTCAATTGCATCCTTGTCTTTTGGTTACTAATTAATTTTGAAACCTGCCAGCAAACCAAAATCATTTAATAAAAGAAACTTGACAGTGTGTAAAAAAAAAAATTATACTCAATGAAAAATATACACACCCATGAAATCTACTTGTTTTAACAGGGGAGACTAAGCAAAGGTTATTAATTTACATCCTCTGTGCATTTAAATTGGTCTTATAAAGATCTTTTTTAAAAAAAATAAACATATTTCTTGTTCAGTGCAGTACAGCTTATCTTGGGGCTACATAAAAATAACGTAATTATTTTACTGCTTCAAAACCAAAGGTTCATGGGAAGAGTCTGAGTGTTCTCAAAACTTTGTTTTATAAACAAAATGAGATTTCTCTTTACTTTCGCCATCATCACCACTGGTTTATTTATATGTCACTTTTACAAACAATTGTGCACAAAGTAACAATCAGTAACTATAGATATAGCAATAAAGGAGTGTGTGTGTGTGTGTGTGTGTGTGTGTGTGTGAGGGAGGGAGGGAGCAACCACATAAACCCTATTCAGATATTCTCACAGAGGATTAAACTCAACACATGAGGAACAGAGCTAGTCCTATCCCGTCTGGTATTTCATGTGGAGAGAGACAGTTTGCTACAGGTAGAGGTTCCCCAGGTCAAAGGACAGGGTTCATACATAGAGGATTTCAGTCCCTTCAGACATGTGGTGAAGGACAACAGTGGGCCAAGCAGGCTTCCCTTCTCACTTGTGGATTATAACCTTTTGAAAATGAATGCCTGAAGAGAAGACCAAGGGGTGACATGATTGCACTCTTTAAATACCTCAAGGGCTATCACAGAGATGAGGGGGCAGGCCTATTCTCTGCTTCCCCAGAGGGTAGGACCAGGTCTGATGGCTTTAAATTGAAAAGAGTAGATTTTAATTGAACATTAGGAGGAACTTCTTGGCAGTAAGAGTGGTTTGGCAGTGGAACCAATTGCCAAGAGAGATGTTGTGGTCTCCTTCTCTGGATATCTTCAAAAAAAGAGGCTGGTCAGCTACCTGTTTAGGATACTTCAGCTGGAGATTCTGCATTGAGCAGGGTATTGGATTCAGTGGCCCATGAGGCCCCTTCCAATTCTATGTTTCTATGATTCTATGAATAGGGCTGTATGACAAATATTATTCAATAATTATGCAGGTTATACTGTTAATATAAAGGAAATAGTAGCTTTAATGTCATTGTGAATTGAGAGGCCACATTCTGGCATCCATCCACAGACCGACTAGAGTTGTATACCAAATTTGGTTGGCCATTTAAGTACTTTCCTGCTTAAGTAAAACAATAGCGGTGATGTAAGTGTGCCCATATGCCTCCCCTGCAGAAGGAGAGTATCTCTGTTACTGTGTTCAGCCAAACATGGTTACAGAAACCTCTTCAGGTTTTTGCATTCAGTGGGTAAAGAAGGATACTGCCAGGCACATGTGGACGTTTGAAGGGAGGCTATATGGGTGTGCTACCCACTTAGCTCTCCAGGTAAGTAGGCAATGCTTGAACAGGACTTTTTGTGTACATTTATTGTAACTCTCCAAGGTTTCAGAAAGTGGTATTTACAGGTCTTACCTTGAAATGGCAGCAGTCATTTTAAGTTAATTTTTGTTTTTAAACGTTTTGTTTTTGAAAATGTTAAAGATAAAATAAAGTTGGAGGGTGATGAAGCATGTGGCGCTCTCAGGTCCTGCAAGGGGCCAATCTGGTTCCCCTACTCCTGGCAGTTGCTCACCTCTACAGTGAGCACACCCAGACTCCTTGAATACCAACCACATTTTACTTTCCATCTCATTTTGTTTTGTTTAGCAAAATGAAGAGTCAAATAAAAATCTTGACGTTGTCTTTTGTTGCAAAATGTCTGTCCCCTCTCCCTGTTGTTTAAGGCCCAAGAGGAACTTTTTCTTCCAACAGGAAATGACATGAAAGCTGATGTCTGGTCACTTCCTGTGGGGGAAAAAAAGCTTCAGCTGGGCCTAAAATGGCCTGGGGCAAATTGCAAAACTGTCCCCATATCTCAGGGGATGTTGGGGAACATGGGGAGCAAATTTGTGTGTGTTTGTGTGTGTCCTGGGAAGAGTATGACCCTCCAAGATGATCACCCCAGCTCACAACTCTTGCACATCCCCAATCTAATATTTTGTATACTTTTAGTTTTAGTCAATATCAATGCTTTTTATGAAATATTCAGATTCTTGCAGGACAGTCATTTAAATTTGTGGATAAGTTCTCGGATGATAATGATGGGCTATGATCACTGTTAATCATAGGAAGCAACCCAAGCTCATAACCAAACTGCAACTGCAAAGATATACATCCCTATTTTTCCCTTTAGTTTTAGTTAGATCAATTGTCTTTATAGAGCCTGTAAAACCATCATAATACATGCTCTGTGTTATTAACAACCTTTTATTATGATGACAGCACGTTTTAAATTATGTAACAGCTGCTAGAGAAAACTAAGATTGATTTATTGGGCATACAGTGGAAAATATGTATGAAGGCACCCAAGAAAAGCCCAATTGGCTTATCTCTGAGTAAACAGGAGCAGGCTAATTTGTTTCTATCTCAATTTTAAAAATTAAAATTCAGCAAGACTCCTTAAAGGACAAATGTTATAACAGAGAAAACAATGAATGTGTCTCAGATTATCTCCACATTTGCCAGTCCAAAGAACTGCATATCTATCAGTGCTCTATAAATTTGTTGCTTAATTAGTTGCTTGCATGCACTGTTACACAGTATGTCAATTTCATCACAACAGTTAAATTCCATCATTTAAAACCAGTATGCAGAAGTAGTCTGGGCATCCTTTTACAAGATTAAGGTGATACTCAATTTAGCTGCTTCTAATGAACTCAATATAAATTCCCAATTTGGTTTTTGAATTATTTCTTTTAGATATTCTGGTTGGATGACTTGATGTATCTAAACAGTCATGCTCTAAATATATTCCAAGATTTTTTTCCAGTATATTTAATCTTGGGGCAGTTCTTTAATGAGGTTACTTCAATCTCCCACAAGAATAACCACACATACATCTATTATAAATATTTAACTATAGCCGTACCTCTACATCTATATCCATAATATGTGGATGTCATCACTTTACTCCGAAGTTATATCCATCATGTTTTTTTGTACCCACACACATGAACAGTATAATATTCAACGTACTGGCATATTTTTATACTATGTGGTATTGTAATTTTAATGAAAGAAGAAATAATGTTTCACCAGATCAGAAAGTGCTTAGTGTGTACATTCTCTAACCATTATCAATCATGCAGAGTGGTGAGAAAGAAAGATGGATCCCTGAAAAACACCTACAGATCAATGGAAACATTACAGATTGAGCAGAGAGATTAAATGAATCCAGTCTAAGCTAAACTCCCAGAAACCAGAACTAAAAAAAGAAGAAAAAGAAAGCCCACAGTGTCAAAAGAAGCAGAAAGATCTAAAAGTATAAGAACAGGGGGGGGGAAGTCCTTGACTCTTTTGCCAAGAGAAGATCATTAGAAATTATATTAAATTTCAGCACAGGGAACAAGGCTAAAACCAGAATGAAAATGGTGACAAATGAGTTACTGGTAAGAATTTGGGGACAGCTGGAACACTCTTTAGAAGATTCAAATGAAAATGAAAGATAGAGTAATGGGTGATACATGAATGGAAATGATGAATCAAGAGAGTTGGAATCTATTTGCTCCTGGCAAAAAGAAGAGAAATATTACCTTGTTCAAAGACAGAAGGAAGTAAATATAGGAAGACAAATTGGCTGAGCAAAGTGATCTCTTTGGCCATTTCCACACAGGCTAAAAAAAAACGGTGCACAGCATCCTCCAAAGAGGATGCCTGCACCTTAGAGTGGACTGGGTTGGGCTACTTTTTGTAATTCTGCACCTCAGTCCGCTCCAGAACGTCCAGAAGTGGTTGCGCAGTGTGCTTTTTGAAGACCTGTTTAAACAGGTCTTTCAAAAGCACGGAGCACACCACTCCATTCTGGCGCTCCTGTGCAGATTTGCAGGCTCACACCAGTGCGAGCCTGCAGATCTGCCGGGGGCGGGCTTTAGGCTGGCGAGCTTCAGTGGTTGGTGGAGAACCTCCACCAACCGGAAGCCACCATTTTCGTCCCCAGAGCAGTGTGGAGCAGTGGCCACACACTGCTCCGAAGCAGTCTGGACTACAGCGTCGAGCCAAGAAGTCCGGTAAGTACCGGCACAGGGCGTTTCCACCGCCACGTGTGGAAATGGCCTTAGTCTAGACCATTTCAGCATTTCATTTCATTGTAATATGCCAACTCTCTTAAACATGGAACATGGAACATTTTACACTCATGTACAGGACAACATTATTTGTTTCATTTGAGATGCCAGTTTTACCATCTTTTACCATCTTTGAAGGAATTTTGGAAAAAACGTAAAACATGCTTCAACTTCTGATCTGCCTTTGAGAAACTAAAAAGAATAGCGGTGGATACATTCAAAACATCATTCTGTGTTTCATTAAAACATTCTGTAATGCAATCTCTACACAGTCCCGTTGTAAACAATGGTTCTCAGATTTGGGTTCCTAGCTGCTGTTGGCTGATTTATCAGAATCCCTGAGCATTGTCCACGGTGGCTCACTTTCCAACTCTGGGAATACTGATTTAGGTAACAAAATGAAATTGATCATATCCAGTTATGTTGAAATATTTCATTTGAAGTTCAAACACATGATCCAGCCCTGCACCGCAGGGACAAAATAAGAAAAGAGATTGCAGAAGAATATCTGAAACAAAGTTTCTTGAACAATGCTAATAATGTACACAAAAGCATTAAGGAAATGGATTCACAAATTAGATGGCACAAGATGAAGAAAGCAAATTGGATAGAGAAAAACACAACATAAGAAGAGACCAAAGTGCTATCTAGTCCAGCATTCTGACTCCCACAGTGGCTGATCAGATACCTCCAGGAAGCCCACAAGCAGGACATGAAAGCAATAGGCATTCCTCTCTGTGGTTCCTCTGAAGCTGGTATTCAGAGGCAACACGCTTCTATATATTAATCTGTAGTAGTATATACGTCATCAGGATGAGATGAAAAACCTTCAAAGAATATGCTAAGTAAATGAAATAGGAGAAGGAGTGAAAGATGTGAAAAAACATTAGGGGGTATATTGAAGAAAGAACCATGAATTGAAGTGCCTTTGATATATAAGCAAAAAACAAAATGAAAGACAACATGTAACAGTTGTGAACAGGAAAAAAAAAAAATCAAGGATACATTTATTCTTAGATATCTCTTAAGTATGTGTATTTTGAACTCTTGTACTGTTTTTTCTCAGGGGAGCTCTAATATGGTCAAAATTGGACAAAACACAAAATGGGACTGGATTTTACAAGCATAAACTGTTGGATCCTCCTCCTCTCCTCCTCTTCTACAATTACTATTGTCATGATTTCCTGCCAATATGTTTGCATCTTATGTCCCTCTCTGAACAAAATAAGAACACATTTGAAGTATATTCAGGAGTATAAAGAGCTGGCATGATGTAGTGGTTTGAGCATTAGACTACAACTCTTGAAACCAAAGTTCGAATCCCCATTCAGCCATGGAGACCCACTGGGTGACCTTGGACAAGTCACAGCCTCAGAGGAAGGCAGAGGCAAGCCCCCTCTGAACAAATCTTGCCAAGAAAACCCAATGATAGGTTCACCTTAGGGTTGCCATAGGTTGGAAATGACTTGACGGCACACAACAACAGCAACAACAACAACAACGGGAAAAGAAGACAATAAAAGTGGGAATAGACATGATCTCAGAAGACTCAAAGAAGTAAAATACACAATTCTTTTTTTCTTTTTTTTCTTGAATGGAGGGCCTCAGTGGGGTGGATCATTTTGTAGAATGTTTTCCGTAAACTCATCTCCCATTTCTTTGCTGGCTTCTCCCTTTCTGTGACTCTGCATCCTTCTCATTTGGTCTCCCCACATTTTCTCCACCACCTTTTAATTATGTAATTAAAGTATAAAAATATTCTGCACATGCTTAGAGGCTCTTGAAAGTTCAGATTAAGAATTCTCCACTCTTGGTTTACTAACCAGTCTTTGTAGATATCCAGTTCCTGTACTTACAGTGTCCACTGACTGAAATAAATCACTCCTTCAAACACTTTCCTTCCATGCAGTCCTTTGGGCGCAGGGGGAGACATTCTGCCTTTCAGGCTTAAAAAAACTGGGATTTGAACAAATTGGTGGGATTGGAAAGAAAAGTGAGATGCAGATGAATGGAAGAGAAAGGAAGAGACTGTATGGAATTGAAATGAAATTGAAAGGAAGGCACTGTAAGATGAGATCCCATGCTTTAGGACCGCACCTGCCAGATACTGCCACCTTGCCTAGACAACAATCCTATTAGGTGCTTTGTAGATCACAAGGGGAAAATTCTAGGTTGGAGGGCAGCAACTTTAAAAGGATAAAAAGAGTCCTTTTGAAGGCATTAATAAAAAAATCTGCTCCCAAAAGTGACAACCTGCATGCCGTTCTCTGCAAATGCCATAGTCGGACCCAACACCAATGTTTAAATCAACAAGTTAATCAATGATAACACAACCAATTTCAGGTAGCAATGTTTATAATAGTGAATTAATTCCATGATTTTTAAGCGGACATTAACACATTAATTTAATAAAATTACAAGCAAAGTGATTCCAACTAAACATCAGGAAGAGCATCTTTAATGTAAGAGCTGTTTGAATATGGAACGACTGTCTCAAATTCTCTTTCTCTCTAAGTCTTTAAACAGAAGTTGGGTAGACGTCTTTCAGGAGTGCTTTAGTTATGTATGCCTGCATGTCAGGGATTTGCATCAGATGGCCCTTGTGGTCCTTTTCGGCTCTGTGATTCTAATTTTCAAACTTAATGTTCCAAGATCTGCCTAGGGAACTTTGTTCAGACCAAGAACTGCACACTCTCATCAACAGCCTGGGAAGCTAGCCTTAAAAAGTAATTTGTTATATGGCTTATTATGAAACCCCACCACTACCATATAACTTTCTACTGTCAACAGCAGAAATGTTATTTTCATTCCTTTTTTTTTTTTTTTGGTCCCTTTTTTGAGAAGGAGATAGCAAACCAGATGGGAGCTAACTGCATCTCATTCGTAGGTCAGAGATACCCTACTTCTGCTGTAAAACATATGTGTTAGCAAGAATTTCTGAATGACAAGTCCATACCAAAGACTTGATAGAAACAGATTTGACTCAGTTATGAAGATATACAAAAGATATAGAGAGATACAGTTTAGCTGAAGAGAACTCTTAACTCTTTTACAGAAGCTCGATCCAGAAAAAAAAAAAATCTAGGTCTTGCTTAGTTGCTAGGCAACATCATCCTTCCATTGCACCCAGAGCTTTTCATTATCTCTGTACCCTCAATCATTTTCTCTGGCCCATGTATTAACTATTTCAAAAATTGGGAAACAAATCAGTTCTTTAAAGGAACTTTTTCTAGAGTGATTCATTTGCTGTCACTGTTCCACAATGCACTGCACCACTGATGGTCAAATTAAAATAAATGTGGGGAGGTGATAGATTTCACAGTTAACATGCCATGGGAGTGAGGAGGGAGGGACAAGCTAGGCACGCCCATGCCCCACCCACTACTGGATCCGTGACAAAAGGCAGCGCTGTCAAGCACTATTACGGTTCCACACTGAGCCAGCTGATGAGATTGAAGTGCTAATGGAGGTTCTTAATGGATTTTCCTGGAAATAGATGCAGTGGTTTGGCAATGCTTGGGGATGGGATAGCAGCTGGATAGCAAAGATGTCATGCAGTAGCATGGCTCTTGAACTAGAAAAAAACCTGTTGCTATTGCGGTTTAGTAATGTAGTGCGGAAATGGCCCGTGGCAGGACGATGAATAAGAAAGTGATGAGGACTGTTCTGAGTTGCCTGTTGCCTTACTGCCTTGGCTTTGAGGACATAACTGAAAGCAGGCGGGCATGAAACAGGCATCCTGGAACTAGCCATCTCCTGCTGCTGCTCTCCCACTTACGTGAATGGAGAGGTTGCCAAGTTATTCTTGGCCAGTCTGTTCTGCAAATGGTTTGCCACAGTAGGATCCTTGCCGTTAGCTGTAATTCTTTTGGTGACTTATGCTGGTGTAAGTCACTTTCTTGATAGACATAGAGGAGGGGAGGGTGGCGATGGCAGCAAAAGCCATCCCCGTGAAGAAATAAAGCTGCAGCACTGTCTCCCTTACAGCTCAAGATCTGGCAGAGCAGCTTCATCTCCTGAGAGGGAAAGACTTGGTCCCCACCACATCATCACACTACTCATGAGCCCTTTTCCTCTCCCATCACCATGGGAGAGCCTTCACTACCTCCTCCTCCACGGGATCCCCAGGTGCTCTGTTTTGTATGTATGATAGATCTGACATTCATTGATCCTATATTAGGAAGAGCAGAAACTATTCACACAACAGAACAAGCCCCAGGCACATGGTATGCAGCAAAAGCCCCCCAAATTACACAATAAATGCTGGGGGGGGGATCTGTTTGAAGCATATTTGACATCCACTTTTCCTATTTTCAGCTCTCCAGATGCAGGTGACAAAGATGAGTGGCATGTAAGGCAGGCCTATATAAGACTCACCTCAGGCTTCATAAGTGAGGGCCTCATGCAGGCTTGCCTCAGATGTCCTGGCCAGTTTTGACTAGTCTGACCAATGAGTAGACTCTCCCGTATTGCTACTTGGGAAACATAGCAACTCTACATTGTCCACCACTAGCATAGTTATAGTGGCAAATAGGATCTTGTCCATCTCCTATTTAACTCAGTAATTATAATGGGATCTTGGAATTGCTCCTCACCATAAAAACAAAGTAAAATATGTGCCTTCAAGTTGCTCTTTGTCTTATGGTAGCCCCATGAATTTTGTAGGGTTTTCTTAGGCAAAGAGGTGCTTGCTCCTCTCTTCCTCTAAATATAGCCTACAAAACCTGATATTGCTCTTTGGAGGTTTTT
This sequence comes from Cyclura pinguis, assembly GCA_030412105.1. Taxonomy (NCBI): domain Eukaryota; kingdom Metazoa; phylum Chordata; class Lepidosauria; order Squamata; family Iguanidae; genus Cyclura; species Cyclura pinguis. Next base: position 185,841,511 of record CM059601.1, read on the forward strand.
AGGCAGAGGCTGGATGGCCGTCTGTTGGGAGTGCTTTGATGCAGGTTCCTGCATGGCGAAGGATTGCACTGGAGGGCCCCTGTGGTCTCTTCCAACTTTATGATTCTGTGATACTGTGATCCCGTCCCAGTACTAACCAGGTCTGACTTTGTTTAGCTTCCAAGATCGGATGATTTCTGGTGCACTCAGGGTATGTAGGTACTTATAGAACAAAATGTTAAGGGAGATATTGAGGGCAATCCTTGCCAAACTAGAGCATTCAAGACTGTGGTTATTGTTTTCTGTGGTTAGGTGATCAAAAAGATGTTTATACTCTTGTTGCAATTTGAGATTTAAAGAGGAAAGGAATCCTCACTTTAAGAAAAGGAAAGAAAGACACAAGGAAAAGAAATGAAGAAAATTGTCAGGCATCTTTCCTTCATCCCCCTATGGTCTTTCAATTAACAGAAAAGATATATCAAAGTCATAGTCATCTTTTTATGTAGTTTATTAAAGGGTGTGTAAAAGAATTTAAATCAGAAAGTGTAACACTGTCAAATCCAGGGAGGCTTCTGCAGATCTCTGCTAGCATAAATGGAAGCAGAATTTATCCCCAAGATTTACTGCTACAAGATCTGCACTTAGTGGAAATTGTCAAATACATTTTGCCAGCTTTTCAAATAAGGGGGTAACCTTCATTCATGTTTCATTAGTTTCATCAATGGCCTTCTTAATTAACACCAGGCTGTTTGGATATTACAGTGTATGTGACAAGGAGACAACAGCTCTAAATATTTCTCATTTGGTGCTACCAGATGTCAGCCTGGCACTGTTGGAATTTGAACATGTTTATTTTCTACAACTATTTCCTTCTTTTACAAAAATAACCATCCTATGTTAGGAACTGTTTCAGAGAAGATCTGAGAAGGTTCATATCTGCTGACAACCTTTAATCACTCTTCCTCTTATGACATACATATAATTTTAGGGTTGCTGACAGTACTTTCAAACTATTTTTGTCTGATCATTCCAACAGAACAACACCAGAGAGCTGGATATACCTTTACCATCTGACTGACAGATTTGTGAAAGTAGCAGGGCATTCTCCTTCCTACCCAGGCGACTGTGGGGAATGACTGTTGCTATATGACAGAGGGTTCAGAACATGGCTAAATAAAGCCTTTTTGAACAACAACAACAAGGGCTAGCCCTACCGTTAGGGAAAGTGAGAATGCTGCCTTGGAGTGGAATCATAGCTGATAAAGATGGCCAGGGGCCAGCTGAGCCTATAGTAGGCCAGCTGAAGCTGTGAGTCCACACCCACACCTTGTTGAAAAATAGCCAGGATAACTTGCACCGTGACCTAAATTTGTACTGAGATTGTGCCTGTGCCCCTTGGATGGAAGGTGTTTGATTTCTTGTCTCCTTCCTTGCGTCAATCTTCCTCTACTACCTCTTTTGGCTTTTCTGGCAGCAGGTCTTAGTTGGCAGAGCTGCTCTACCATCAGCATTCTTTGTGAACAGATCTCTGAGATCAGCTTGCAGACAGGGCTTCTGCTGGTGAGTGGGGTTTGTGCCTAATCCTAACCCCCTGTTCCCAGCACATTATAGATTTAGTATCATACTCTTAGGACCCAAATTTTGGGTGTCATAAAATGGTAGCAAATTTTAAATGATTTAATTTGTTCATATTGTGGGGTTGTTGTTTTTGTGTGGATGGGAAGGGGGTGATTTTCCACTACATCAGCCAAAACAATTTGGCTAGGTTTAGATACTATGCACTTTGATTGTGGTGGAGTGGGGAGTAGGGAGAAGATACCATATGCTACTTTACCTCAGGCAGCAAAATGCCCCAGGCAGGTTCTGAAAAAATATGTATTTATAAAGATTGTTCTGTTCTCCTGGTGTAGCTCATCAGTACAAATGATTACCCAAATATCTGTTTTCTGTTATTCAGTTCTCATGTTAACTTGTTCATGGAAACCACTAAGGACCACCCTTTCACACTTTTACTGTATACTCCAAAGTTGGGCAGCTCTGCCTCTCCAGATGTTTCTGAACTACATTTCCAATAGTCCTTCACCATTGACTATGACTAGGATTTTTGGGAGCTGCAGTTCAACATCTGGAGGGTCAAAGTGGCCTATCTGTCCTATGCACTGTATTCTGTGCATACTGCACAAGAAACTACAAGAAACAACAGGTTCTTTTCATTATGTTCTGCTTATGGACTTCCCATAGGCAGTTAGTTGGCCAATGTAGGAAACAGTATTCTAGACCAGAATTGTGATCCAACACAGCTCTTCTTGTGGCCTTCATTGAAAAGATGGCCAGGACATTACCTCAAATTAAATTTCCACTTTGGTAATGTTTAGCCTTGGTCTTCAAACACCTAGCCCATTTCTGCGCTAGACTGTTATAGTGCTATTGTTCCAGTTCCAACATCCTATGGAATCCTGGAGTTTGCAGTTTAGGGAGGAGCCTCAAGGGCCCCTCCCTAAACTGCAAACCCCAGGATTTCATAGGATGTTGGAAGTGGAATAATAGCACTATAACAGTCTAGTTCGGAAATGGCACTAGTTCAACAACGAGACATGTAAGGCCAAGGGAAGCTAATCCTTCTTACTGAAATGTGGTCACCATTATCCAAAGAAAAAGAGGCACAAGGACTTGTCCTGATAACCAAGGGGAGAAAGATCCCGTGCTCTTATCCTAGGAGCCTCTCCATCTCGTTTTCCTGTTGCAGAGAGAAAACATTTTCTACTGGAAACAAAGTATTATATTGCTGTTTATTTATAGAAGCAACAAGATTTTAAGAAGTCCTTCTACTCTACAAATAAAGATTTGTACGGCAGGAAGACTTCTGAAAGCTTGTTGGTTCTATGGTCTTGGTGCAATTATACTGCCATCTTAAACTTGTTTGCTCAGCAGGAAGTTCTGCTACATTCAGCAGGACTCACTGCTTAATGAATATGCTCAGGACTGCAGCTTCCGAGAGCCAGTTTTACCGTTAGTTTCATTTGCAGTTTGGGTGGAAGTTTTCAGTGTTCGTTTGTATTTAAGTATAAAATTCTTTACTTCTCTTTATCCGATGCTTTCTTTTCCCCTTGATCTGTTGGCAGTACATAAAATGAATGACTATGGACTGTATTTTTGTTCTGGTTTCTTTTGTCTTTTTTGATAACAAAAATCTATCACCATGTTTTTTCCAACAAGACAGTTTTAGCCCTTTTCATCTCCACTAGGAGCAGGCCTTTTATAAACCTAATTGGTCTTAATTGGCCATTCCAGACCAAACCATTCCAAAGTACTACATTACAATAGGGATAGCTCATAGCAATATATTGCACCAAGAACATAAAACCTTCACCCTCAGCTAAACTCAGAGACAACAGGGCAGAATAAATAAGGTGGCAGATGACAGCGTTTCCCCTGCTAATCAAAAAGTGGCAGCACTTCAGATCTATTTGCCTTGGCCCCAAGGAGAGCTGATAATCCCAAACAGAGTAAACTCACTGAATGAATAGACTTTGCCTAAGTGTTGTCCTCTTGTTCTGCAATTGATTAGATCTAGCTGGGACTAGAAATTGCATTTAGGCCCTGGCTTCACTATAACCAGGTAATAGGAATGGCTTTGGGATTCAAAAAACTTTTGGCATGATTTTGTTAACCCTGGTGAAGTGAAGGGAAACCTTGAGATCCAAGCTAAGGTCTTGTGTTTTTCATTTTGACCTGTGAGGAGAGTAATGCTCATTGTGACATGCCTTGTTTTTCATTCTGTTGTAAATACTGTAAGAAATCTGGTCAATGTGAGATCTGTGAGAGAGTTCACGTTGTCCCTGTTCAAGATCTGAAGACTCGTAGGAACAGTAGCTCTTTTGCTCTGTGCCCTTTTTTTTTTTTTTTTGGCCCAGGAATTATGCTCCAAAATTACATCTATTATGGTTTTCTAGAGTTCCCTCTATTATTTCATTTCGCAGCATCAAGCCTGAAGAAGAGTTGCAGCGAGATTGCCATTTTGTTTTCAGTTGCGTTACAATCAGGGTTACATTAATCAGCTGTATTTGTTCAACGGAGTTGAGATTCCCTTTCTGATTGCCGAAGCCAGGGCTCCAATTCATCCAAGGCTATTCTTTAGGTTCAATTTGAATTTTTGATTTTAATTAACTCTTCCAAATTGTCTGAGAGCAACTGCTCTTTAATGCTGTAAAATTACTTGAGCATTGAAATTCTGGATTAAGGATTATTTATTTATTTTTAAACCCTGTGGTTATAGGCTTGACTGGTCTTTTTAATAAACTGCTGAGTATATCAAGCATCAAGAAATGCATGGTCATTACGTTTAGATTGAGACTGAATTTCTGACTTTAATTAACTAGTCAAAATTTTTGTACAGTTGGCCTTCCATGTTCACAAGGGTTAGGAGCAGAGGACTCCTGCAAAAGTGAAAAAACACAAATATCAAAATGTGTATCTGTGGGAAGGGGGACCAAGGCATGGTGAGGTGGGGGCACCCAGGGTCCAAATCAGGTCAGGGAAAGGGAGTGGGTCAGCATGGTGGCCCTGTACTTTCTCTCTCTTGCCCATTTCCTTCCTTGAGTGTGTGGAGAGGGTTTGGAGTGTTGAGAAATTGGGCTGTGAGCTGTCCTTAGCTGCACAGGCAGTGGGTGGTAGAGGAGGAAGAGGGCTCAGAGGTGGGGTTTTAAAGGTCTTTGTAGCCTGATCAGAGATCCTGAGAGGGAAGGTTCCCCCGGGAAAGAAGCAGTTGAGATGAGGGTGGCAGGGATTGGAGAAACTCACAAACAATCAAATCTGTGCAAGTGAACCCCTCAAATGTGGAAGACTGACTGTAAAGCAAACATTTCTTAACAGTGTTGAATTGTTGTAGATGAAAAGATATGGCATCCTAAGTATTTCACATGCTTGACTCATTTCCCCCCCACTTGTGCTTTCTTCTTTTAACAGACGAGCAATATCAGGTTGTAGATATACATACAAATTGCAGCTACATAAGAATGCGATGGGTTGTTAATAGAGAAGTGAGCTCAAGTCTGCACTTGTGAACTGTGCTTCTTTTGCCTCTTAGGAGCTCAGAGATTATTGTTATTATCATTTATTTATATAGCATCATCACTGTACATGGAGCTTTACAAGGAAAAGAACAACAGAACAGATCCTTGCCCTCAGGCTTACAATCTAATTAAGACATACCACAAAAAGTAAAGGGGATGGCAGTGCAGGAGGGGATTATGTCCAGCAGATCATGCTTCTTATTCTCTCCCTGTTTGGCCAGGGTAGTGGCAGTTGGGATTGATTCGGGGGGGGGGGGGGCTTTTATCTGCCTCTGGACCTAGGCGTGATGGAGCTGTATCTGGCTCTTCCCCTGTCCCTCCAAGGCTACAGCAGTGGTTGGTTATCCCTTGCCACAAACCTGTGTGGTTAAGAGATTGTTGGAAAATATGAGAGATGGTACTGGATCTCTGAAGTAGAGAAATGAAATTGGCAAGGTAGAAGCTGAATAGCAACCAGTGTCACAGCCACCCCCCCCCCAATACAGATTCTGCTGGTGAAAGACAAGATGCTTAGTCTTCTTTATAAAACACATAAAATATCTTTACTTAAAATACTTGTCCATAATCTACTTGGCTACAGGTTAGAGGGATACAGGAAGAGGGAAGCTGTGGTATAACGAACAAGAAGTCACCATGGGTTGATGGCCACCATTAGTGCTTTGATGAAGGTTCCTGCATGGCAGGGAACTGGACTGGATGGCCCCTGTGGTCTCTTCCAACTCTATGATTCTATGATTCCATGATTCTAATGCTGTGCCTAAACCCCTGTAAAGTAACAACTAGCCACTAGTAAGTTTAGGCACGCAAGTGTTGATGACTGTAATAGAGATGACCATCTGATTGTTTCTGATCTCTATGATGAAGCAGGAATTAGATCAGAAGTTGGCAAATGCAACATTTCTCTGCCCTGGGACCTTGTCCTTGTCCTTGTCCTCCTCCTCCTCCTTTAAAATGAGCATTTAAAAAATGTTAAACAGTATGTGTGGGGGGACATATTTAAGGGTGGATTGCTGCATCTAGACACTTCCACAAGAGACAGCTCACACTCTTTAAATGGCTGGTAAAAGGGCAGCCTGTGTAGTCCAAAAGTGTTGAGGGCCACAAATGTAGCTCCATGGCTTCATTTTTCCCACACAGGCTTAGACAGATGCAAAAGACAGCTAGAGATATAAATAGATAGCCACACAGATAGGCAGGCAGGCACCTTATGGAACATAATTAACTTCAAGCCCTCTTTATTATTGTGAATAATAACTATTTTTTCTAAGGTTTTTAACTACTTTTTGCAGGTTTTAAAAAATATTCAATGAATTGCACATCCCAGCCAGAATCCTGCTTGGGAGTTACAAATGCAAGGGGAACAGATCTCTGTCAATCTCAGCTGCTACTGTCCAGTAACTAGGGATTATGGGAATCAAGATGGGATTTACTGAGACAGTAAATCTCATCTCAGTTTCCCCAGTTCCTACTTACTGGGTAGCAGCCATGCAATTGATGGGGGTCTGTTCCCGTCTCAATTGGAAAACAGTTAACTGATGTTTCCACCTCCTCCAGTGAGTGATGTCTAGTGTGACAGGCAGAAGCAGGACCCCTGTCACAATTACCTCTCATTCCAGAGATCATTTTGTGGGAGGAAAAGTCAGCTGCTTTTCCTCCCACAAAATGATCTCTGGAATGAGACGCCTGTTGCTTGCAGTGGCTGCTGCCCAGTAGGTGGGGACTGGGGGACTTTCACAGTCTCTATATATCGCCTAAACTAGGGTCTAGTAGGGATCATGAGTACAAAATAGCCACAGGTGCCTAACTCTAGGTTACACATTCATAACTGTTCTACTGATTCTGGACCCTATTCTTATTTTTTGAAATTGTTACCATCAGTCAGTTGCTGGTAACTTCTGTTGTACATTATATGAGGCTGCCTTTTAAAATATTAACTCTCTAAGTTTTGTGACTTGCCAGATCTGTGTGTGAGGCAGTTAGGAATGAAAGGCAGTTTATGGAGCCACTGCTGGGCCAGGCTTGTTTCCATGATCATAAATTATGCAGTGATTTAAGTGTATGGCCAATGATGTTCTCTAGATTCATCATTCAGTGTGGTCCTTTTGACACTAAACAATTCTAGTGCTATGATTCCACTTTAATGGCCATGGCTGCATCCTGTGGGATCCTGGAGTTGGCAGTTTGTTGAGGCACTGGAACACATTGGCTCAAAATTCTAAATACTCCTCCTTAAAAGGAATAAAAATAATATTGATCATTATTTGTTTCTATATGAAAAAAAAAACATGTTTCCTGACAACTGGGAAAAGCAATTCAGAGGAATAGTAGAAGAGTGAGAATCTTGCTCATTTTCTCCAGATATTTGAACGTCCTGACGTGCTGTGGAGGAGTTATTTTGTGTAGAAGAACATGGAGGGGATGTGTGTGCAAAACAAACAAGCAAAAATCTTTATCCTGTGCAAAACCCCAGGAACATAATAATTTCTGTGTCTCTCTCTGTGTGTACATGCATACAGAAAACAGGATTTTTGCTCACAACCCACTTTTTCCTACACAGCATAATTCTTTTGCAATACTTCAGGATGTTCAAATATGGGGAGAATACTGAGGAGGAATGCAGTGGGGAGAAACTCCTACAATTATTTGTCTTTGCATATGAGGATAAAATAGTCAAATGCCTACATCCTAACCTACAAATGCCAAGATTCCACAGGATGGAAACGTGGTAGTTAAAATGGAATCATAGTGTTATAACTGCACATTTTGAAAGACCCCTATGTCTTCAACCATGTATTAACCAAACCTGTACAAAAACTTTATTTGTGAGTATATTCTATCTGTTGTGTTTATACTGCTTTTAAGTCAAAGCCAGCTGTGAAAATGGCTTACAACAATTAGACTGAATCTTGAACTCATCTGAGTAATAGTAAGTTCCTTTTAGTTCAATGGACATAATTTCAGAGTTGACACGGATAGGGTGGCATTGCTAAAACAGTGGTGGGAATTATGTGATTGCTCCATTTTGTTGGGCTGTTGCTGGTTCACCAACAATATCTGGAAGGCTGCAGCATGCCCACTCCTGTACAGAAAGATACAGTAAATTGGATGTATATGAAGTGAGCATGTGGACCAAACTTGTTCAGCCAGGCTGATTTAAGCAGTACAGTTTCTGTTGCTCACTGAAATGGATGCAACAGGTTGTATGAGGCACTCACCTTTGACTCCCCCGCCCCCAACAGTCTAAAAATTGTCTATTAAGACTAATGGACTCATTGTCTAAAATAGTATTTTTTCTTAACAGCAAAAGAGAAAGAGAAAGACACTAATGCTTCTTGGGGCAGGTGGTGATCATCCCTATTCTCCTTTCAGAAGGTGTGCTACTATGGGGCCCTGTTTTGTGTTTGACGTCAATAATACCTAGGCATAGCCCAGAGCTTTCTAATAGAGAATGTGGCCAGCTGCTCATGAGAGCTCGTGCTGTGCTGCTGTGCAGGAAGAATGACAGGGTGTCATGAACTGAATTCACACACACAAATAGAATAGTGCTTAAACACTATTTATTAGGAGCGTGGTACATCGTACAGGACTTCAGTGAGTGAACTGGAGGCAATTAGAAAGATTCAAAACACAAAATACAAAGAGTACATCTTCCCGCTCACAAGAGACCTTGAAGTCTTGGTGCAGCCTGGTTATGCTTATCAGTGCATTCCTAGCTTTTTTTATCTAACGGTCTCTGGTTCTCATACCTTGTTACAAGCAAGCTGCTCCTTAACTCCTACTACATATCCCATTACTAAAATATGTTGGGCTACCTGGCATCCTGCTTGTCCTGAAAAGAAACAACAACAACAACAAGTGAAACAGCAATTAAGAAATTGAATCAGCATAGCAAACAATGAATAGGGAAAAAGGGGAAGGTTGGGTAATGTGGAAGAGAAAGGGAAAGGGGGAGACAATAACTGAAATGGATTTATGAAAAGCATTAGCTAAACAGGGAGCGGTGAATATGTTGATGAAGGAACAGTGACGTGTGTCACTCTCTGAAGAAGAATTTGAAGGAGCTGGTTTCAGTAAGTTGGAATGAAAAACAGGGTGAACAAGTTTGTAGATGTAGATGATTTGCAGGTGTTGCAAACAGGACAGTTTTTTATGTATTCTTGGATGTGTTTGGTAAGACCTGGCCAGTGGAAAAGTTTTCTGATTGAATGTAGAGTTTTAGGGAAACCAAAATGTCCAGCAGGTTTGGAGTCGTGATATCTTTTCAAAATTTCAGTTCAGCAAGCTAGGGCGATGTAGATCTTAGTTCCGATGAACGCCAAGTCATTGAACCAGGCAACTGAGTCTTTGTGTGTTTGTAGCCAGGTGTCTGTCAGGTAGGCAGATTTTAGAGAATGCTGGAAAGCAGAGTCAAGCAGCGTTGAAGCTGAGGCATGGGCTTGTTGTTGCGCTTGTGTAGTAACTTGTAATCCAAAAGTGTCTGGAGAAAAAAGAGTATTTTCTTTGGTAGGAGTAGAGAAAGAGGGCGGTTTGTGTCAAGGCAGTCTGGAGAGTGGATCTGCCAGAGTGTTTGTTTTTCCAGGTTTGAAAACAAGCTTCTTGGCAGTTTTTAGTGTTTCAAGATTATGATGGTCTGTCCATACTTTAAAAAGAATTCTAGCATCTTCAAGGAAGTGGCACCATTTGGAGAGCGCGAAATGGATGACCATAGCTTCTTTTCCCCAGATCGGCCAGTTGTGTTGCAGGGTAGAGAATTTTTTGGAGATGAAGGCACATGGTTTGATATGGCTGTCTGTGTCCTGTAGTAAGAGAACAGCTCCCATGGCGAATTCAGAGGCATCAGTTTGAATTATAAATTCCTTGTTAGTGTCAGGGAATAAGAGTAGCGGTTTGGAGGTAAATTTTTTCTTGAGAGCATCAAAGGCTGTTTGGCATTTTTCAGTCCAGAGGATGCGGTTGCATCAGTTAGTCTGGCCGCCAGGTGCTTTCTTTAACAGGTCAGTGAGAGGAAGTGCAATTGTGGCAAAGCCTTCTATGAAGTTACAGTAAAAGTTTGCAAAACCAAGGAATTGTTGTAGTTGCTTTCTAGTTCTGGGGGCAGACCAGTGCAAAATTGTAGAAATTTTGGAGGGGTCCATGTTTAGGGTATTATTACAAACTTGATACCCTAAACAGTCAAAAGTTTGAGCGTGGAACTCGCATTTCGAAAGTTTAACAACAAGTTCATTGTCTATGAGTCTTCGTAATACAGTGCGTACAAGTTTGGTGTGTTGTTCAAGGTCCTCTGAGTAGATCAAAATGTCATCTAGGTAAACAACACCCTCATAGAGGAGGTCTTGTAACACAGAGTTGAGGAACATTTGGAATGCGGTGGGACCAGCTTGTAATCCAAAAGGGAGAACAGTCCATTGGTAGTTACCCGGGGGGGGGGGTAGAGAAGGTGGTCAACCATTCACTTTCAGGGTCCATGCATATTCTGTGGAAAGTTTCTTTGAGGTCCAATTTGGTAAAATATTTGCCTTTAACCACTTGGTTTAGGATATCCATAGTCAAAGGAATCAGGTACGCATTAGGCAATACTGCCTGATTAATTAAACGATAGTTCCCAATAAGCCTTGGTTCTCCTACATCTTTTTTCTCACGGAAAAATGTGAGACTGGCTGTGGGAGCTGATGAGGGCTTAATGAATCTGCATTGCAGGTTTTTGTTCAGGAATCTTTTTAGGACCTCTAGTACTTGGTTGTTCATAGGGTATATTTTGGGTTTTGGAATTTTAGTTCCATCTATCAATCTCAGTTTGCAATCAAAGTCTCTGTGCGGGGGCAGTTTGTCTGCTTCGTGGTCTTCAAAAGCTTTCTGCAGATCCCGGTACTCTAGTGGGATTTTCTGCAGTTCCTCAGGACTCAAATTAAGTGCCGTATTGGGAGATTTTATTCCGGGCACTAGATTGACATCATGGGTATGCTTGAGTAATCCTTGGGTCCAGTCAATTTGGGGATTGTGCTTTTTCAGCCAGTCGTACCCAAGAACTACTTGGAACCCAATTTTGGTGGGGACGAGGAAATGTAATTGCCCCTGTAAATTCCCCACTTGAACAGGGATGGGTTTGGTCCTTTCCCATACAGGGCCCCATGCCATGGGTAAGCTGTCCATTTGAGATAAATTGATGGCTTTTTTTAGGGGCTCAAACTTTACTGCAAGTTCTTTGGCTGCTGTGGGATTCAACAAACTAGTGGTGCAGCCTGAGTCAACTAAAGCCCTGTACATTCGTAATTTCCCATCATTTCCTTGTAAAGTTACTGTAACATATACATGATGAGTTTTAGTTGTACTTACATTTGCGGACTGGTCGGGATCCCAGTCATCACTGTCTGAGTTGAAGGTGGTCAGTCAGCTGTTCTTGCCATTGCAAGCTCCAGCAGAGGTTCCGCCGGCGAGATGTTTGGTTGGAGGTTGCAGAGTATCAGCTTTGTGGGATGCAGGCCGGGTGGTGGGGGTGCCCGACTTTTCTTCAGTGGGTTTCTTAGATCCCTGGCATTCACTGGTGATGTGGCCTTTTCCCCCACATTGGAAACAGGTACCTTCTTGGAGTCATTTTTTCTTTTCTTCGCTGCTTAGGAAAGTAGTTTCTCAGGGTGCCCGGGGTTCGGCGACTATTTTTTTGGGCTTGTCTCTCCTGGGCGAGCTGGACACTCTCCATGATGCTTTCCACTTCTCCGCCTAGTTTCACCCATCTCGAGAGACTGGCAGGATCTCCTTGTGTTAGGCAGCGATCTAGTATGGTGGGGTTTAATCCATCTTGGAAAAATTGCTTGAGGATGTCATCTTCCATTCCAGTACTTTCGTGGCTAACTTTCTGAATTCATGGGCATATTTCCCGATGGCCCCCCTTTCCTTGGTGTAGTTTTTTGAGTTGGTATGTGGCTTGTTCTTGGAAGAAATGATCTTCAAACCTTTCTCTGAGGTGATGCATGAACAGCTGCAGATCAGCTGTCTCTTCAGCTCGTGAGTCGAACAGGCTGGCAACCCACTCTGCTGCTTCTCTTTGAGGTGCTGGCTCAGGTATCTGGCTCTGGCGGCATTGTCTGGGAAACTGTTCCCGTAGTCAACCATATAATTAGAGGCCATGTTGAGGAAGTATGTTAGGGTGGTGCCATCACTATCATAAGTGGTCTTCAATTCCTGAAAAGGTCTTGGACCCACTTGTAGGGCTGGTATCCCGGGAGGTGCAGGTGCCGCGGCTCCCGGAGCAGCTGCTGCCGCTGCTGAAATCTGGGGTGGCACACGCCCAACCTGAGGCACCAGAAGTCTCCAGTTGTGTAGCTGAGCTCTCAGTTTAGAAATTTCTTCTCATTATTTTTCCGCTTCTTCTTCCCTGGCTAGAAGTTGTTCCATCAAGCTGGTCTCGACAATCAGTGTGTCCCATCTTGTAGCCCAATGGTGTTGGCACAGAGCAGTTTCTGGTCTTTCCCCTCAGGCCCAGGTCTGACCTCCAGTTGGGGTGGTTGGAGGAATTGAGGGCTGTGTCTTGGGTTTCACATCAGGAGGCCAGCTGGGGTCCGTCTCGTTTCTTTCGGCTATTCCATCGCCTGGAGTTTCAACGACTCCACTGGATGCTCCTTCTTCTTCAGGCTCTTCTTCAATTTTTTGATACATATTGTAATATTTTTACAAGCAGTTCACTCTGTCATGAACTGAATTCACACACACAAATAGAACAGTGCTTAAACAATAGTTATTAGGAGCGCAATACATCGTACAGGACTTCAGTGAGTGAACTGGAGGCAATTAGCAAGATTCAAAACATAAAATACAAAGAGTACATCTTCCCGCCTGCAAGAGACCTTGAAGTCTTGGTGCAGCCTGGTTATGCTTATCAGTGCATTCCTAGCTTTTGTTTATCTAACGGTCTCTGGTTCTCATACCTTGTTACAAGCAAGCTGCTCCTTAACTCCTACTACATATCCCATTACTAAAATATGTTGGGCTACCTGACACAGAGATTACATGCTAAGAAGAAGAGGAAAGGTGAAAAGGTCACTCTTAACATTAGGGAAGGTGAGGGGTTTGCCTCATGCAACAGATTTTGTCATGAAAGAACAGTAAATGGATGGTTATTTAATGTATTATGAGCTAAATCCAGCTGCTAGTCCTACTCAGCTAGAATGGAACCATTAAATTAGTTGCTGAATGGCCAGCAAACCCGCTTGCTTCAATGAGTACTACCAGCTGGGTTGTATTTTTACTGCCAGCAAAGGAAACAGGAACTTTTAAGGGATTCTTTTTTCCGCTCCCAAGATAATTTGACTGCACCTTGATTTTGGAACCAGGGTGGACACCATTTGCTGTGCTGTATCAGGTGACAACAGGTCTTGGGATGGCTCCAATAAAAGGATAAGCCCTTATCAAATGAAGGTTTCCTTTTTAAAAAAAATGTAGCCAAATTTCAATCTACTGTCTTTTAAATAACTTGGTGAAATGAAGAAGACAATTCTGGCTCAGCCCAAATGTGGAAGTGTTTATGGGAACCTGTTTCTAAATACCCTAAAAGCACCAGATCCCATTCGATCTTGGAATCTAAGCAGGGTCAGCTGTGGTTAGTACTTGGATAGGAGATCTGCAGTGAATGCCACATGCTGTAAGCCGCATTTCTGAGGAAGGAAGTGATGAAACCATATCTGAGTATGCTTTGCCAAAAAAACAAAAAAAAACAAAAAACTATGAAATTTATGGGCTTGTCATAAGTTGACAAGTGTGCGCACGCATAGACACACACACTTACTTACACACATTATCATACTGTTTAGCACTAGGTGGCAATGGACTTAGTCCTATCTGGCTAATTGGGAGTCCTGTTATTCTTTTCTTATACCTTTGTGATTTAGCTTATGTCCTCAGATCCTTCCGTGACACAATTTCTTCCCTGTTCCAGGCAGTTGATCTCATATTTCCAGGTCATTCCTTCCAGAGGAAAGGACAGAAACAGGTGCAGATGGACTCAGGCACTCAGGGGCTGGCTGACATAAAGAAACTGCCAAGTCACAGATGCTGGTGATCCAGAGAACCTTCTGGACTCTGACAGCTGATGGTATAGTCTAGATTCTTCCAAGGGTAGAGCAAGAAGGCACTGCAGATTGAAATATATACATGCTTTAATTCCAAGGAGGCTATTTTAAAAGAATGCTACTTTGAAAAACGTTAATCTTAGCAGCTATGGAAGGAATACCATCTATGCTGTGTTCTTGTTTCAAAATGGATTTAAAGATCTGAACACTGTGATTAGCAAAATGTTTAATACAATTCTCTGTATTGTCTCTGGAGCAATATTAAATACTGTTTTTCCCCCTTTCTTTCCCAGTGAAACCTACTGTCATTGATGTTGACATCTATGTTAATAGCATTGGCCCTGTGTCATCAATAAATATGGTAAGTGTCTCACAGTCAGTGATTTTATTGGCACCGCTGTTCTTAGCATCAATATCTGGGCTCCCTAATTTATCTGAAACAGGAGATGAGGTGAAGTGTTATGGCTGCTTAAGTTGTTCTATTCTCTGATATAGTTCTGCTTTCATGACAATTTTGTGTCCCTTTCCTAGGGGAAAAATATAATGATCAGAAGTACTGTGCTGTGATCTGTCTGTCAGAGAATTCTTGTCAATTATGAATATTCAGTTTCTCTTTGGAAATACACAACTGAAACAATGTTCTCTATGCTGTAGCCAGGGAAAATATGTTCATCAGTTCTATGAAGCTGCAAGCAATGGTGAGACAATACGCTGACCTGAGAAAATAACTGTAATGCAGACTAACAGTATGGTATTGAATCAGAATTATGTCCAATGAGATTAACTCCCAAATACTTTGTGTAGGATTATAGTTTTAATATTAAATTTAAAAAGATGGTAATGTGTTTTGTTACAAGCTGGCCTGATATATTTTGGAAGTCTAACTTTATGTCGCAATGGCTAACAAACTGAAGCTGCAGCCATACCAAGTGTTGGTCATTATGTTCAGCCTTGAACATCCAGCATGTTTGAAGAAACAGCTGAACCGTATCAGCACTATATAACCTGCACAATACAATCTCTCTGAATTACCAGTTGAATTCATATCCATGGCTGGCTACTACGCATATGTTTAAATTGTGGAGGCAAATGTTCAGTGGCAGAAGGATCCAAGTGTGATTTCATATCAAAATGTTGTCCATACCTTTCAGGAGGGATATCTTCAAAGCTGTCTTCTCAGATAGGAGGTGGCTCAGACTGACCTAACTCGCAGATGCCAATTGGCAAGAATGACATTTATGATCACTGAGGATCCTCAGAGGTATTTTCCACTGACTCCCATGAGATTTACTATGCTTTTTAGGAGCTAGGGGCAAAAGAAGCTTTCCTGTTTGGGAAGAGGGATAATTTTTTTTAAAAAAAAAAACTTCACAATTAATCTCAGAATTCCTTCAGGTCTTCTTCTAAGGCAGCACTCTAAGAACTGAATTGGTATTTGACTTTTCAATCCAATAAATTTATGGAATTGTCCTACTGGGCTACTCCATGTGGAATTTAATTCCATTTTCAGTTAAGCTAGGCTAGTGTGATTTTGGTTTTAAACGGTTTTTTTATTTTTAATTTCTTTAAAAAATTTTCAGCTAAGCTTTTCAGACATATAGGCCTAAATACAATAGTTAGTTCCAAAAAGAGTACATCCAATCTTATCAGTGGAACCTACATAAATGTTGAACACATTCCCATTGATTCTCTGAGCCTACCCTAATAATTGGATATAGGCCGAGGTTTACAATCCTCACTCAAGGGTAAATCTCATTGAAGTATGTGGAAAGTTCTTCTGAATAACCCTATGCAAACTTACCTGGTCGTAAGCTCAACTGAATGTTGTGCAGCATATCTGAATAAACCTGAACAGCATTTGGAGAGTTGTTTAGGAGAAAAAATGGCTCAGAAAGCACTTCAGAGCTTTGGACAGGCAATGTTTGGGCTTGAAGTTTCACTTTGGATTGAATACAAAATAGAATCTTGGTTTTATGTATTATCTGGAGTTCTGAATGTGTATTATCTGAAGTTGCTCAAATACGGATCCCAACAGATGCATAAAGTATATTTACTGTATGTTTTGTCAGAACTGAATATACCTACTCAGAAAGATAGCTATGGAGGATTTGTGCTAGGCACTTCTAAAACACGAGCATTTTTAAATATGTTAAGTATCAACAGAGACTTACCATATTTGCTGGCGTATAAGACACACTTTTTTTTCTTAAAAAATATCCTTTGAAAATGGGGTGCACCTTATACACCAGCAAAAATGGTAACGCTAAAAACATAGGGAATGAACCGGGAGCCAAAATTCTCCTTGCCCAAGCAAACAGGAAGGGAAGGGGTAGTGGAATCCAGGTGAAGCACTCCTTACCTTCTCCTCCTCTCCTGTGCATTTTGACTCTCCTAGGGCCCAAGAAAAACTGGTGCAGCACTCTTTTCATTACCCTCCTCTCCTGGTGCAACATTCTTTTTATTCTCCTCCTCTCCTGGTGCAACACTGTTTTCATTCCCCTCTTCTTGATGCAGCATTCTTTTCATTCCCCTCCTCTCCTGGTGCAGCACTCCTTTCATTACCCTCACTAAGGAACTAAAAAAACATTTTCCTGAAAAATACCCCTTGAAAGTGGGGTGTGTCTTATACGCCAGTATGTCTAATACACTAGCAAATACGGCAGAATTTAACACAAAAAACCTTATTGTCATAATTTGACGAAAGTTCCTAGTATAGTGTGACTTCTAAGTGGATGAAGTATGGCAGATGTGATATACATAATTGCAAGAGGATGTGCACAAAGAGCCTTTAAATATGGGAACAGGGGGATTAAAAAGAAAAATATCTATTGGTCTGCCTGTCTTCAGAAATGGATGAAATCTGCAGGAATAGTAGGTAGCATCTTAGCAGGGATGAAGTCTGATAAACTTCAGAGAAATAGATGCAGAATATTTTTCCTATTGTTGCCATCTTTAAAACTAATTTTTGGTGGATGTGAGAACCGATCTTGCTTTTTTTGCTGCTTCTGCCTTTGCATCTCCCAGAAAGTGCCTTGAGGGCATTGCGAGTTTCGCTTCATTCCTGCTTCATCTTTTGTGGAGAAGATGGTTTCATTTTGTTGAAAATATGTAAAAGTGCATCCTGATTAAAAATTAATAGGATGCGAGGGCTGGGATGTTAGGGAAGGCCTTTATGAATGGACCAGTCTGAACAGGAATTAGAAGATAATACACAAGAAAAGTCCACTGTGCAAATTATTTCAGTGTTGTTACTCCTAAGAGAGAATCAGTTTACAAGTACAGTTATCCCTCCACAGTTATGGGGGTTAGGGGTGCAAGATGTTCACAAAAGTAGAAAAACCTTGAATATCTATAGGCTGCAATGGGGAGCACACCGGCTGCCCGGTTTTGCCTTTGAGGCAGTGGGATTCCTTCACAAGGCTGAAGTGAGTGGCTGGCAAGGCTTTATACTGCTACAGGCAGCCCTCCACATCTGCAGGCTTAGCAGTCACAGATTTGATTATTTTCAGATTATTTGCCACTGCCTCTGCTGCTGCTTCATGCCATTTTTAATAGGGACTTACAAGCTTCGCCTCACATTTGCAGTCTCTTGCAGTCTTTCTTAGTCTTACAAGGTTTGCAAAGAGATTACAAGCAGGAGATGAGACTTATAAGTGTCTATTAAAAATGCTGTAGGGTAGCAGCAGCAGTGGCAAAGAAATCACAAATAATGAAATTTGCAAATATTAAACCTGTGAATGTTGAGGGCCAACTGTAGTACTGTTGAATACTGCTAGTATAAAAAGCTCTGATATATTTGGTTTGAAATCTCCCTAAAGGAACATGATTGAGGAGCCCTGGTAATATTGGAAAATAGAAGTGTGAGTGACAAAGTTGCAGCACATCCCATCCCTCTCACTACACTTGACATTCTTTTTGTTATGGAAAGTTTGGGGAAAGTTCCGTAATGTGTCAAGCTGAGGTTAAACTGCAGCTAAAAACCTCTCTTCCGCAGCACGTCTAAAACCTTATGATACCCCCCTTTCATTTGAACCAGAGTTGCTTCATTTTCCACACATTCTCTATTTGACATGGGCCACTTTACCTTAGAAATCAGGTTTATCTGAACAGATACAAGCCTTTAGTAGTGTTGAGGTACTAACTGGGTTGTTTTCTTGTTTATTTTTAATAATGTGTAGGATATTGTGCTTGTAAAATAAATTAATTTGGGCCTATATTAGACTTCAATTTATGCTATTATTAAAAAAATGTATGGTAATGATTTGTTGATTTTGTTGATTTTTAATGACTCAGTCTTACTCCTGTCTAAAAGCTTTTCTGCCAGTGGATTTTTCTAGAAGTGACAGTCATGACAATCTAAATCATGACTCTTCTCTAAAGAAAACTATTGACACTTAAATGGTGGTGAAATTAATGGGAGCTGTTAGTCACCACCAGTTGGTTTCATTCATTTTCATAGGGCTTGAGTACAACTAACTTTCTGTGGACGAGGGTAAACAACTATTTGTTTCCCTTTCTTATGGCAGTGTTAGGGTGTTGTTGATTTTTTCAAACATTGATTTGCAAACATGCATGTTCTTTCTTGATGCAGTTGTTGTCTGAAAAATGTTTGTATGTTTGTATGTGTGCTGGGGAGCAGTTAGCAACAAAAAAGAGGGTTTATCAAACCCCCAGTAAGTGCATTCGATGAAACTTGAACTTGATTTCCTGGAAATTCCTCCTTTCTTTAATTTTCTATTGGTGAGAGACACAAGACAATATAAGCTCTCAGTGCCACTCACTGTGAAATAAGGATGGAAAGAATATTGGAAATATTTTTAAAATTGTCAACTCCCCCGCCCCCCCAAAAACTCCAGTAGTATCAAGAAACTTTGTTGAGATAAATCCTGAACTGATGAAAATCTTCACATTTCAAGACTTAATCTGTTCAAAATGTGGTCATTTTGCATTAAAAAGAGCATTTGTCTGTGATGGAAGTGCTGTTTCCTGCCAGGAAATGCTGCAATCTGCAGTCTATGCAAAACAATCACATGCCAATTTTGCATAGAGCAAGACCCTTTCTGCACCCTACCTTCTTGCGTGGTTCTCCATTGGTGATCCCAACAGCAGCTCTACCGGGAAAGGAGCGCCACGGGAGTGCTCCCCTCCACATTGGACCTGTTACTTGTGGAAGGGAGCGCGATGGACACGCTTCTTCCTTCAGCAGCACAGCTGCGTACTTTCCCAGGCTGCACTGGGGCAGGAAGCACCGTCATTGTACTTCTGCAATTTTTGCAAGACCGATAAGTGTGGGATGGTGGCACAATTGTGGGTCATTGACAGGGAAAACCCATCAATGATTTAATCCATGATTGTGCCACCTGTGGACGGGCAAGGAGCAAGACTGTGATGATGTCATACAGAAGTGTTGTCATGATCCCAGTTCTCTCTCATCCTCATGCCAGGATGGAAGGCTACTGCGGAAGGGGCCTAAGTTTGAAATTGTGACTGTTCTTGGAAAATTGCATAGTTTTCAAAAACTTCCTTGCTCTAGGAGGAAAATTCCTAAAAATCCTCATAGCTTCCTTTGAAAAGAAAATCAGTGAAGTATTACATCCCTGTTGTGTAGTCAAGATGGAAGTGCAGAATTTTTTAGGTAAGAAGCAGAGATCTACTTCACTTAGACAATTTACTTGGATCATTGACCTTGCATCTATACCACACTGATTATAATCCTTGCTGTACTGATGTATTATTGTCATTGTAGGATAGGGTTAAGGGTAAGTTCAGAATCCCACTCAGCTATGAAACTCAATGGAGGATTTTGTCTCCATTGCTGTCTCTTAGTAGGGATAGAAAGAATATTTTGATATATTTGACAAATTGTCATAGTGTGATTCTGACAGATTCTCTGGAGAAGTAAATCCTAGACTGATGAGAATCTTTGAATTTGTGATTTAATTCTGCACTAAATTGTGCCCCCCCCCCCCCGAAATAGCATTTTTTACACTGGAAACAGCACTGAATATTTGTGTGCAAAAATATTTTCTGCACAAAAATTTGCTATTTTTCTGTGCAAATTTTGCACAGACTAGATCTCTACCTACAGCCTTTTAAGCAAATAAAATAGTTTCTTGTGCAGAAAAACCATTTTCTACAGACATACACACACACACATACGCACAATCCAACTTATGAATTTTATGCAGAATAAGCTCTGAGCTGCAACTTATCTTTGAAAACGGTGCAGTTTTTGGTTACTTTCTCATAGGGGAAGAAAATTGCTAAAATTACTCATTGCTTTTGAGAGAGAGAGAGGGTGGGAGGATAAAATGGGATGAGCTTCACATACACTCTGTCTCCCATTCCCCTAAGATCCTCAGTGGAAGGTAAAGATGGGATGAAACTTGATTAGTATATTAACATATACAGTCACTTAAAGCTAAATCTGAGAAAGAGTAAGTTTCTATAATTATAGCAGTTCTATTTGACTTGCAGCTGCAATGACTTGAGGCTATTTGGTTGTTACAATTGTGTGATACTCTTTGGAGCTGTAAAGTATGAAAATGTATGACTCTATCAGTTGCTAAATTTCTGTTATCAGAGAGAGAGAAGTATCAAAACTATGTCAGGATACTGGCAGTGCACTTTAAGATTAATCCACTTCTATTGTTTTAATGAGATGGAATTAATGAACATCTATTTATATTTTACCTAATAATCCATATTGTCTATGATTTTAGTTTACTTCATGTATTTTTATACTATTTCATGCATTTATGTCCTATTTTATGCTTTTATATCCTGTTTATTGTCTATCCTAATTATTTAGTTATATCCTATTTTTAGTTGGTGTATTTTCTCTGTACTGTACCATTGGATGGTTTGCTATGTTGGATTTATGGACCATAAAATGAAGTTTGATTTGATGAAAATGTATGACTCTCTAGATATGGGGAATTGGACTGTATATCCACATTTGTGAGAAAAGGATATTAAAGTTACCAGTGCTACCCATCTTATTCTTATGTAGTTATTATTTATTTGTTTATTTTGCATTCCATCTTTCCTCCCTGAATGGGGAGTTTGAGGTACAGTTTCCATCAGAATGGTACCAACAGTGTCAAAACAATAGATCACATTCCACAGACCATGTAAGCATGGCATACAATTGATTTGGTTTTATATTGATCTATAGTGATTCCACCCCTAGTTCCTCAAATATCGGTAGTACAACAAGCAGATGCATAGATTCATCGAATCCTTTGGTTTCACTAAGAAGAAAAGATTCTGCCTCATTTCCTTTAAGCAGGATACATAATTATTTTACACACAGAGCACTATGAATCACTAGAATCCATGGTGTACCCAGCTTGCACAAGTCACCCTGTTGATTTGTAGTTATGGTTGAAGAAGATAATTAGCTGTTTGTCATTCCTAAGCCTGAAACAGATGGTCCTGTTGCTTTACATTCTTTGCCTTACCTGGAGGGAAAAAAATGAATCAAATATTTCACTTTGACTAAATGCATGTCTGTCAGCTCCCCTACTGCTTGGTCTTTGTTTTCCCTTTTTGTATTGGTAGTTTATGGAGATTTTTCATGATCTATATAACTGTGCATTCTTTATTTTCTAGCTAAATTTTTTTTCACCGACAGCACAAGATCTTGAATTTTTCCTCTCTCTTCTTAGGCCCAAAAATGGACAGTCCCCCTACCATTCTGTGTGACTCCAAACAACCTTGATATGCTCAACTGGTGAAATCTTAATATGAAAATAGAATAATGAGTGCTATTTAATTCTGTTTTACAAAAGATGTGGTAGTGCTTTCTTCAGTAATGCTTGTTCAGAAAGACGGAAGAGTTTGCTCAGAAGACTACTGAGCATTAAGCCATTATAGAGAAAGTGAATCTGTAATAAGGTGGGGAACATGTGGTAGTGGAGGGGTTTCTTGCTGCTACAGTCAATTTGGTAGCAGTAGTGGCAGGGGGTTCAGCCCTTAGTGGACTCCTGATCCCAGCAAATTGTTCATCCTTGACCAGTAGTAATTTTTTCAGGCATATTTGCACAGACCTCTTTTATATGT
Source organism: Cyclura pinguis (assembly GCA_030412105.1). Taxonomy (NCBI): domain Eukaryota; kingdom Metazoa; phylum Chordata; class Lepidosauria; order Squamata; family Iguanidae; genus Cyclura; species Cyclura pinguis. Next base: position 185,863,688 of record CM059601.1, read on the forward strand.
CAAACTGAAGTTCCTTTCTTGAGCTATATTTACAGTGATCTCTCCACATTCACATGGGTTTGGGTTCAGAACCCTCATGAAAGTGGAAAAATCATGAATAAATCCCATCTCTGTGATTTGCCTCCCATTTCCTTCCAGGGCTCCTTCTCTCCTTCTGGGCCAGAAACAGGGGAACTAGAGGGGGAGCTCTAGAGAGGAGAAGGAAGGAGCATGGGTGCCCTCCTCATTGCCTTACCTCTTACCTCAATGCAAGTTCTCAGCACCAGGGCATAGGCAAGGGAATGGGAGGGGTGAGCTCCTGATGCCACTAGGAAAGCATTTTTGCACATGTCCCCCCCCCCCCCGCCACCATTACCTTACCTTTTGCCTCAGCATGCTTGCCTTCTTTCTCCCTGCTGGCAAAATGCAAGGGAATGGAAGGAGAAGAATGACAGGGAGGCTGAGGCACCTTGCAAATAATCAAATTTGCAAGAGTCAAACCCAAAAATGTGGAGGGAAGATTGTACTCATGTATATATGTACTCATATATCATTTACTTATTTGCCATTGCATCTTTTGTAAGACAGGAATAAAACACCGGTTTTTGTAGTCTAGGATATTTGACTAAGTGGATGTATGCGTTGTTGTATTGTCCTTTAAGCTGACTCTAACTTGTGGGGGCCCTATCATGGGTTTTTCTTGGCAAGTTCTGTTAAGAGGAGGTTTGTTATCGCCTTCCACTTAGACTCAGAGAGTGTGACTTGCCCAAGGTCACTTGGTGGGTTTCTACTGCTGAATGGGGATTCAAACCTTGGCCTCCCAAAGTCCTAGCTCAACACTCAAACCACTAAATCATGCAAGCTCCAAAAACTATTTTCCATTCTAGCTTCTCCTTCTCATTTCAAATTTTTGATCCAAGTAGTGCTGACCATTACCATATGCTAACAGTCCTGTGATCCTTCCTATGTTATGCGAGGCTGTACGTTTGAGTTTAATGGCAAAGTATTATTCTGTTCAGTGGCAATGGGATCCTATATCAGCAATTTCCTTTGCTGAACCACCCTGCTGCCTTTCTTGATTTCTAGGGTTGGTTCTCTTTATTCCTAATTCTACAATGCTGAATCAAGAAAGAATCCCAGAGGCAAGATCTGTTCTTTCCTTCAGAATGATGTGAGGTGGGATAGAAGTAACTGATAACTGAGCTCAATGAGTTCATTAATGATAACGGATCCAGAGCTCAACTGAGAAATGAATGGAATGCCATTGCTCCTGCAATGAAGTTCCTCTTACTCCTGCTTCCTAGAAGGCAGCTAAAGGAATTTCACCTTCTTATCAGGGGAAAATGTGGATGCATTTTGGGGCTGCTTCACACCTCCCAGCTTTGTACAGATATCAGTTCAACTCGTTTTACACTATATTGATGAATCAATATTTTAGTGATTTCATTGTCAGTGTGCGTACATGATTTTATTTAGCCATTTTTACCAAATAGGAGATTACTCCAAATAATGCAGTCTTCAGTAGTTCTGGATCAAGAGAAAAAAGTAGTATTGCTCTGGACCCTCTCTTTGGTTTTAAAAAAGAAAATGCAGAAATGTAGGACCAAATTTAATATTACATTAAATTCTCGGTGTCTGTTTCAATAGATACCAAATTCCTATCTCATAAATGGTCTTTTAGAAAACTCCAGCTTAGGCAGGACTGGGTTTTTGGTTTTATAATCAACATGTGGTGGTGAGGAATTCTTCTTTTTATTTTGCTTCTTTTGATGCATCATTACCCAAGCCCACTTTGGTTAAAATTGCCCCATGCATCAGGACAGCTAGGTAAATATTTTAAACCGACTGGCTCTGTGTAGCTTGAAGGCAGTTTGAGGAATATGTGAATTAGGGAGAAATGCTTAAAATGGAACACTCCCTGTAAAAGAACATCTACTCTTAATTTTTTTTTTCAGAAACCTGTATCCTTAATCAACATGGACATGCATGTATTTTGCTCTGAATTTGCCTCACATAGTAAAGTTACCTTTAAAAATGTAATACAGGTTGAGCATCTGTTATCCAGAAATCCAAAAATCTGAAAACCTCAAAAAATGAAACTTTTTGCAGCCAGCTGCCCGCTTCTGCCTTTGAGGTGGCAACTATAGTACTCTGACTTTTTCATCTCTCAGACCCTTAGTTTTTCTCCTTTTGCCACCAGCCACCCATTTCTGTCTTTGAGGCAACAATTGTGGTGCTCCTTCTCATTTACCTCTCAGATCTGAGGAGCCCTGTAACCACTGCCTTGAAGACAGAAGAAGGCAGCTGGCAGCAAAAACAGAGAGACTGAGCTTCTGTAAAATGATGAGAGGTATGGATTTGCATCAAGTACTATGCCTTTATTCCTGCCATTTCACAGATCCTCAATCTGTCCCCAGCCTTACATCTCATATACAACATAAATAGGGAATGAATGGGAAGTGGGACTATTCCAAAAAGGTACTGTATTCCAAAATCCACAAAAATCCAAAATCCAAAACACTTCTAGTCCTAACCACTTCAGATAAGGGAGGCTCAACCTATTTTTGTTTCGAAGCCTTCCTTATACAATCTGTTTCTAGATATACTGGATTACATTTGACTTAATTTCAGAGATTAGGATCCATGCATTGATGGTAATTATGTTCACTGTGTTTTGTTTTTTTTTAAGTCCAAGCATAATGTCCCATTTCCCACAAACATAATTAAATGTAATTTCAGGGCATTTTCCTGAGACCAATATGAGGGACAGTCTTTTTGCTGGCTACATTTGTTTCCTCAACTGACCCCATCCTTTGCTATCGCTATAGTTTTTAATTCCACAGTTGTCAGTGGTAGAAGCTGTGACTGACAGGAAGCATCGGAGACAGTAATAGAACTGGAAGGAGGCTAGGAGGAGCAGCAAGACAAAGCCCACAGTTTTCGGCTCCCTGTTTTGTGAGTTTCACTGTTGAGAATCAACTGTTTCATCCATACAACTATTTGTCAGCCAGTCCTTACCTGCTCCTCAGCCTCCTTCTGAGCATTGTCTTGTGGCCTGCTGACCTCTGCTTTTGGTCTTTGCTCCTCCTCAGCTGTCAGTCAGCTGGTTTTATCCAGTGGTTCCGAAACTTTGGTCCTTCAGCTATTTTGGACTTCATCTCCCAGAATTCCTGTCTGTTAGCCAAGCTAACTTGGAGCTTCTGGGAGATAAAGTCCAACCTGGAAGAGCAGAATTTGGGAATAACTGTTTTATACCCCACCCCCATCCTTTGCATTTTTTAGGGCTTTTCTCTCCCCCATTTTGTGCACCTCTGAGGGAGTCAAGATTAACATGCCCTCCCACTTTCCATGCAAGACACTTCAGTTTTGCTGATGCTACTTGGTTGTAACCTTTTGGCTGTACACTTGTGACACACTTGTAGTTTTGCATTTTCTGACTCCAAAGCTGCTTCATTCTCCAGGGAGGTTCTTGAACTGGATTCCTAAACTAGCCAGACTGGATATTGTAGAGGCATAGAATGTGCACCTTCTGCATCCTATAAAGCCTGCACGTCCCACTTTTTGCAGCTTCAAAAACCCTCTACCTGTCTCCCAAAGCCTGACAAATTCCTGAAAATTGTTTGTTTGTTTTTTAAAAAAATCTGCTGTTCTTTGGATGAAAATTGCTTTAAAAGTGTGCCCATACCCCCACTAAAGGCACACAGACATACAAAAACCCCTCCCACCTCCCCCTGAAATATCTTCTTCTCTGTTTCTCCTTCAAAATGGTAACAGGAAATGACATCACCTCACACCCTCTTGCCATTTTGAGGGGAAAGGAGAGAGGAGAGCAGGTATTTTGGCAAATTCAGGGCATGTGCAGCTTGCAGAAGGCCAAAGGAGAGAAAATTTACCCCCTTGCAGTTGTTTACCTGAGGATACAGCAAACTCTTCCAATCTTGCTTTTAGTGGGTAGAGAGGCAAATTCCCCTAAATGGAATTCTACTGGCATGAAAGGTTAAACCAAGCTGTCCTTCAAACTTTCTGCCAGATCCAGCAGGAATCGTCTAGGATTTAAAAGAGGAGGACAATTTGCCACTTCATTCAACATCATATTCCACTCCACTTACAACTGTTCTTAAGCCCACCCTTTTCCATCAGGCACACAAGAAAGTACAGAACCAGCCTTCAGGCTTTTGCAGATCATTGGCAGTTATTTAACTCTCCAATATCACAGTACTTCTTTATTGTCCCCAGGACAGAATTTTCCCCAGAACATAATCTAGCCACATGATGAAAATAAGATGAAAATATGATAAGGCTCTATATTGGGCAGGTTTTGTTGGGGAGGGGAGTCAACCTGACAAACTTTCAGCCCTCCAGTAACAGCAAATTTCATTCTGTTTTCTGTGTAAATGCTTGGAAGCGTTTTCACTCCCTGACAATTGCATGGTGAAAATTTGTGTGTGCAATTGAGTTCTTAAGAGGTACACCACCCTTTTTCCAACCTACCTGTTTAGAATTGCTGTGGTATTGAGCATGTATTGACTGAGGAGTGCTCTAAGCTGATTGTGTGATTTGCTTTTGCCTAGACTTGAATCTAAACAGAGGTTACCATGGAAATCATGATACTTGTTGATTTAGCTGGGACCTTCCTGTAGGTATGAATGGGAATTCCCAACAGGAATGGGGTGTTAGTAAGTGGACTGAGTGACAATACTGTGTACACTTACTCAGGAGTAAACCTGGAGAATACAGTAGGACATATAAAAGAGCAAAAGATTGTGTAGGCCCCATAAAGTGACAGACACCAATGTATGTAACATCTCTAGGCCACAGACCATTGGCAAAGATTTAAAAGAATTCAGACTACAGATTGAGGCCATTTCCACACTAGCCTATTATACTGCAATTATTCTACTTTCAACATCCTATGGAATCCTGGGGATTGCAGCTTAGGGAGGGGCCTTTGAGGCCCTTCCCTAAACTGCAAACCCCAGGATTCCATAGGATGTTGAAAGTGGAACAATAGCACTGTAACAGGCTAGTGAGGAAATGGCTTGAAAAACCATCTATTTCCTCCAAATTTGCTCTTCCCCCAACTTGGAGACAAAAATTTTTTGCAAATTTTGATAAATCATAAGCAAACTGAAGTGACATTCTTCCCCAGTTCCGTGGACATCACTTTTTCCAGCATGGGAAAGAATGAAACAGGCATGGTTCCCGATCCCTATTTCTTTAGACTGCGGGACTGAGAATCTGTTGCCATTTGTCAACTAATCTGCATCTATCTGGGGTCCATTTTATCACCTTCCGGCTGCCTGGACATTTAAGTTGTGACCACAGTAAAATCCAGACAGGCAGAGTTAGTTATCAACACTCCACTTATTCTTAAGTGTTGGAATTTTAAGATATTTAGATATTTTACATTTTATATAGCTCATGAACACATTATATAAATTTTCAGGACTTACACAAATTTCAAGATTTCACAAATTATGACCCAAATCCGTGTGCAGTCTGTATCAACTCCATGTTGTACTGGCCCATTGCATAGGTGTTAAAGCCCAGAAGCCTCTCAAGAACAAAACATGGCAGCTGTAAAGCATCATTAACATAGTAACAGGGATTCAAATGCATTCTATAAACCTTGGGCCTTGATAAAGAAATCTGTCAGAGTTTAGCAATCTGTCCAAATTTAATAAAATTTGCAAATGTCTTCATCTTTGAGATGGGAAGAATCTAAGTTTAAAAAGACTGTAAATGGGAGAAACTGAAACTGAGAACTTACATGGCCTACAAAGTTAATAGCACTTTGATGCTGCCTTAATTCTGATGGCCCCATCATACAGATTCCTGATATTTCTAGTCTGGTACGTTTCTTGCAATGCTCTTCTAAGGAAGCTTTCTTAGCTTCCACTCCTTGATGCTTTTTCACTGGCACTGTCTTGATCCAAACCACAATCCCAGAGTTCCATGGGCTGTAACTATGCAGTGTAGATGCACACTCAGTTTTCAGGGTTTGTAAACTCCGCTGTTCTCTGGCTTTGACAATAAAGACACTCAGGCATTTTATGAAAGGAAAGCCAAAACCCTGTGAAAGCTGGAGGAATACAAAATTCTCAGTAATTTCTAATTGAAACAGTTTATTTAATTTTCATATACTCAAGACTGTTAGCTCTACTCTTCATCATGCTCAAGCCAGTTTACAATGCTTAGTGTGTTCTTCTACCTTGAGGAAAGATTGACCAGGCTGGCTGCTATGATTGTCATTCCAGATTAACTTTCCTGAAGGTCAGTGGAACATGTGAAGAAGGCAGTGACAAAATACTGATTTGGGTTCTGGAGAAGCCCAAAGATTAATGTGACTTCTGATTGGAATGTAAGGGATATTGACAGATGTTCCTTTGCTGGACAAAAAAGTGTGTTCCAACATCTCAGATACTTTGTCAAGAACCCTAGTAGCTGGTGTGAGATGGTTCACTTTTTCCCTGAGAGAAAAGACCAATACTTTTCTTCCATTTTTTCCCCATTTTCATTGGTTTTGGGATGAAAAATTTGATGGATTTGATGTTGGGTCACACAGCCATTTGGGTTCCTTCCAACTCTGTGTTTTTATTTGTGAATAGGATTTCCTTTTGCACAAATAGCATTTGTGTACAAAATGCTCTTTGCACAAAAAATGCACATGGTGCAGAATACATTCTTGGGCGAAAATATATTTGTGTGTGAAGAATGTTTTTGCACAAACGTTCTTCGTGAAATTTTGGCAACAAGGGACTGAAATACGAAAAATCCCCCTAAATGTGCAAAGCCGTTGCACTCTCATCCAACAAAGAGAAAGGTTTTGAGTTGTTTCCTTCTCATGTGCAAGAAGGAAATAAAAGATGGTTTATATCCCTATTACGGAGCATTTTACCAGGTAGAAAGGATAGGTTGTTCTGGTTTTTTAGCATTGGAAGCTAGTGGCTTCCATGTCAGTGGAATCCTCTGAGCTTTAGTTATGCAAAACACTGAACTCTGTCCCCAGAAAGCTCTAGTTCTAGTCAGGTCATTTGAAGTTCAGGCTCGAATGCAGAGTAGATTCACCATCACTCTGACATGGGAGCTCTAAGATGCCATTAACTTCTGGACTTGATGTTGGGTCATACAACCATTTGGTTTCCTTCTGACTCTGTGCTTTCATTTGTGAATAGGATTTCTTTTTGCATAGGATTGAAGATGTTTACTCAATGGTTACTTCATGGTCCAAGTCTAGGCTTCAGCATAAGCTTTCATGTAATCTATCCACTCTTAGCAATCTGAAATGCAGGCTGAAAAATAAAAGCAGATAACCTGGTTCTCTGAACCTGCCTTTGTAAATGGTTGCAAACAGTACAGCTAGGTGAAATGAGATATGCTAAAATGCATGTGTGATTACAACAGGTTCAGATTAGAAAGATTGTCAATATTAGTGTGATGTTAGGAGTGAAGAGCTGATTTTTCAAAAACAGTCACGCTATGAAATAAAAAAAATCCAAAAATTCTGACACGTCCACAATGAAAAACAAATTAAAACAAATTGCATTTGTGGTCAAAAAAATGTTAGGTGTCTGTTTGAGAATATTGGTCCGAGAAGTACATATCCAGCTGAAGACTACTACTTATTTTTTAATGTAGAAATTCAAAGCTGAACTTTCCATTGCTACATCGATATCTTTTTTAGCTTTACATCTACAGGAAAAAAGTGAACAGGACACTACTAATTGCATTTCTTGACAAAATGTTGGACAGGTTCTGCTCAGAAAAATGGTGGTATGTTCCTATCATGAGGATCAACTTTTTTATTATGTAAGAGTATGTTAAGTGTATTAGCATAATGGTCATGCAGTGTACTTTGTAGCTCATTTTGCCTCTTGTTCTGGACTACATTGGTTTTGTGCAAAATGACACCACCAATGATATTTCGGAACCCTTTTTCCGGATCTAACATCACCTGCACACATTAGTGACCATATCTTATTTTCCAGATGAGCATTTCAAAAATATGCATTTAAAGTGATAGGCTTGAAACAATGGTTATCTCCAACTGATTAGCCGCACTGGATAATTGTTGACTCACTGTCTTCCCATTGATTCAATGGATCTACTTCAGTTGAAGCTAACAGCTGAACCACAGAAATGAGCTAGTTCGCTCCAGTGGAGACACTGAAAAGGCAGGAAACATGTCCTTACTATTAAAGCCCTAAAAAGATACCTTTTTCAATTAAATTTGCCCCTTGAAAAAAGCCAGCCACTGTGGCTGTTTACCAAACTCTACTTTTTCCTTACTTCCACTAGTCTGTTTCAAAGTCTGTTACAGTGATATGCAGTTTTAAAACAAATTTTCTGTATATCATGTTGCTATCCTCAATTTATAAATGACAATGATACAGAGGTTGGGCCGTAAGACACATAACATTTCTCTCTCATATTGATTTTATATGCTTACAATCTATTCCAACTGAGATCAACAGGTGTTCTCTAAATCGGCTTTAAAAAGGGCAAACACTTTATTCTAAATCAAGAATATGACCTTTACAGAAGGTTCTATAATGATTTGGGCTTCATAGGTATTTGACCATTCCACCTGATGAAGATTCTGATACTTGATGGAGAAAATAAAGTTGTTCATCTGCCTGCAACTTACGTTCTTCCTAAGTGATAGGCTCCAGCTGGCCCCTCCCTAAACTGCAACCCCCAGGATTCCATGAGATGTTGAAAGTGGAATAATCGTGCTATAAGAGTGTATTACAGAAATGGCCTATGTTTCAATGTCCAAATTTGCCAGTAAGTGGTATAGGCACATGCCCTAGGGCTTGAAGATTTTACAGAGTGACTGCTAAAACTTGGACAAAGCGCTTTTGTGGAACAAATTATGCTGTACAGAAAAAAGGCTTCCATGGCAGAGAAAATTTTTAATCCATAGTTTACAAATAACATAAAAAATAATTTAGACCAAACTGGGATTGTTTCAGACCTCCATGCTTATCCCAGTCAATATAACCTGGGATTGCTTTTCAGGAAGAAACACACAAACATGTGCGCGTGCACACACACACACATCTCCTTGCTATCGTTTTAATCAAACTTGGATAATATAGATAGTACGTGAGCATGGCTGTGGAATGAGGGCTTCTGTTTGTTTAGGGCATTCATACACTTTGATCTGGCCAGCTGAATTCACATTTTGGCAACCCCAAAAAGGTTATTTCCATAACTAGTCTACACATGAGAAGAAAGCTTGAAAAGTAGCCATGTTAGCAGAGGCATTTTTGGAGCTGTAGTCAAAAAAGTAACTTTTGCAAGCACCAGCAAAGAGAGGGGAGGAGTGCCTGTCTGTAGCCCTTGTCCAACCCATGCGTTTACTCCCATGGCTGGTATCCTTACACCATTACATGGAGATATCCCATTTAAATTTGACATCTGCGTGTTTAAATTCAACATCTCTGTGTGGTTTGGTCCTGTGTGCAGTGGTATCATTCAAAATAATTAACAACCAGTTCTAATTTTTTTTTCTAAAATATGTAAATATGTGGATGTTTCCCTCTAGTCTCACTTCACCTGGGGATGTTTGCTGCTTCCCTGCTGAGGAGCTGTCAATATTGCTCCCCCAGCTCTGTGTCTTGCTAGTGTTTTCTCTAGCCCTTCAGAAGCAGCTGTGTTGGATGGTGGGGTGTTCTGTACATCTGCATCCCCATCTGCCCTGCAGCTCTGGAGGATCCTGTCCTTCCCTCTCCTCTGACTCTCTCCACTCTCCTCATCTGCTCTTGTCTCTTCCTTCTCCTTCACTTCACTGTTCCTGGTTCCCCTTTTAATCTCCCTAGCTCCTACATCTTTTAAGCATTTTAACAACCAGTTTGAGTAAACCGATGCAAAGCAGCTGAATCACGTCACTGCCTATATACAAAAGAACATTTATGTAAGTAGACCATATTTGAACCTGTCAGCCCCACATGGATGCGAGGGAGGACACTGGTGGAGTGGCAGGTGGGATGGAGAGTGGAAGCATTCAGCTTCTTTCCCAGCATGCGATAGGCTGGATCAGGGGAAAATATTACCCAAACTGGCTCTGCATGTGGCTGTTAGACGCATGTGCTTAGAAAGTCTAGGAAACATAAACAACCTTCTGTACAGTTTCTATATAAGTACTATTGTCTTGCTCATCCACTGGATAAGCGCTGATTCACTCATTTTTATACACTGATGGATATTGCTTGTATGAGTTTTCTTTTGTAGTCCTTCATCAGCTCTTGCTTTTCTGCCCATTTTCTACTCCCACATATATTTTATGCAGGCTTTGTTTCCACCTCAGTCTTTTGTTCACAGTTCAGATTCGCCAACCCACTACACTTAACAATATTCCCATGGATTTCATCCAAGTTCAGTTTTTATATCTTTGTGTCTCCCTTTCTTTTTTGTGCCCAAGTTGCTTTCTACTTTTGAAAACAGATGTCTTAAAATGACTGCTTTCTGGTTAAACATTTTTCTGCTCCCATGATGAAACCCACATTTCCCCCTTTCTCTCTTTCTTCCTTTCACCTTTGACTCCTTTACATAGACCCCAAATACACTGCAGAAGGATCTGCAGCTGTGGAAACATCAGTAAACTAATGTGCTTTGGCATTTTTTTTAAAATGAAAATGCTACTCTGTTAGTATTCTATTTATTTCCAAATTATTGTTTGGATTTTGATATAAATCACTTTTTATCTATACAGGCTTCCTTTAACTATGATGGAAATAGCATCTTTCTACTGGAATGTATATGTAGAATGGAGCTTATGTGCCCCAGAATGGAACAACTCATGTACCACTAAAGTGTATAGTAGCCACCCAGGTTTCTAATAAATTTCCCTTTTCCAATTTTCAGCCTAGACCTGAAAAACTTTGTGGCTGTTAAGCACATGGGAGACATAAGTAACTAACAACAGGACTAGGTTATCAGTGGTTCAATTGATACAATTGCTCCAGGCCTTTGACTAGCTAGGGGGCTTGGTGTATGGGGGAAAAAAAGACACATTTCTCTTCTTCTTCCTCTTCATCTGCAGTCACTTCTTCCATCTTCCAGTGTTTCTGAATTCATCAATAGTTTGTGTGTTAGTTGAGTAATTGAATAAAAATGCAGATAATCAGGTGGTTAGTATGAAGGAGCAGGGACAAAAATGACTCCATACATGAAGATTTGATGTTCCTTTCTATTGTACTGTTTAATTTCTGTGTCGCTTTTCCCACAACGGTGGTCACACATGTGCACATAAGGGTGTGTGTGTTCTGGGAATTACTCCAGGGCTCCACCCTCCCTAATCTGACCTTGACTAACAGGCGGGTCATGCAAGTTTTTTGGGCCTGCTCAAGCAACATGGAATTTTCTCTTTCTGCTTCTTTTCTACATTTTTCTATGAAAGCAACATATAGATTTAGTAGAATTGTAATAAGAAAGGTGGCAGTAGATTTTGTTTCCTCAGGAGTAGTGATTCCTAAATTGTATGAGACCCAACAGTAGATTTCCACACCTTACCTGTCTCTGGCATTGTCCTAGCGTCATCCCGGCAGCGGCTTTGCTGAGATGAGAACCCAGATGCAAATGCTCTCCTCTGCACCAGTTGGCTCCCTGGTGGTTTTTCCAGTTCCTTCCTCTGAGATTTTGGCCCTTTCCACGTGGGGTTATTAATGCAGGTTACTACGATGTAGCACTGAGCATTTCTGCACGTAGGAGCAAATTAGGTTCACTTTATTTTCCATCTTTCCACACAGAATCCCACATTAATGCACCCCTGTGTGGTGGGAAACCATGCTATTTGAAAACCGGGAAAAAAATCTGATTCACATTCTGACATTGAAGCAAATTCGGGTTTTCGCAGTGATGTGGAAATGTACATTTGCACCAATGCGCATTGGTAAGCAGCAGTGGGCGGGCTGTGGGAACAGGAAGTAGGACGTACGGTGTTTGCTGGTATAAGACACACTGGCGTAAGACACACCGTATTTGCAGGTTGCATTCTTTAGGAAAAAATGTTTTAGTTCTGCTGTTCCCCATTTCATTCTCCGTGCCCACTGGCCACCCCCTCCCGCACCTCTCCAGACCCACTTGCCACCTGCACGCACCTCTCCGCACCCCATCACCACTCCCATGCACTTCTCCATGCATGCTTGCCACCTGCACGCACCTCTTCAATTGGGGTGGGAGAGGTGCATGGGGTGGCGATTGGGCTGGGAGGGGTGTGTGCAAGTGGCAATGCGGCTAGGAGAGGTGTGTGCGGGTGATGATTGGGCACAGGTAACGATCTGCCTGAGTGGGAGGAGTTAGGGTATTTGCACCCCATTTTCAGAAGGCATTTGGGAGGCAAAAGTACCTCTTATACGCCGGCAAATATGGTAGTAGGTACCTACATAGGTACATACAAACGTACCAACCCAAAAGACAAAAAAAAAAAAAAAAATCCAATCACAGCCTCCGTGGCAGAGTGAGAGGAGTCGAGGGAGTGGCCAGCGATGAGGTAGTGCAGATGTATGAACTCACACTTCTCTGCAGAAAAACAAGTCAAAAGGAGGGCTGTGTGGAAAACAAGGAAAATTGCATTATTTAAATATGGTAAGAAACGTTACGAACCGCTTCTTTTGCCTCATGTGGAAAGGGCTATAGTCTACAGCACCTGGTATTCAGTAGCTGTCTCTCATCCAAGTACTAACCAGGGCTAATCTTACGTAGCTTCCAAGATCAGACAGGATCTGGTGCCTTTAGAGTATTTAGGCCTGGAGATGTTATAGTACTGCATTAAAAATAATGTTACTCAATATTACCCAGATTTTTTACCCCTTGGCAGTGAGTAATAATCACTTCCTGTTATATTTTAATGATCACTGTAGGTATTTAAGGTGTTCAAAGGCATGGGGTTTGTTCTTTTTCTTTCTTTTATGGAAAACAAGGGAAAACAAAACAGCCTGTGATCTTGTTAGCTGTTTCTTAGATGATTTTACCACACTCCAGAAAGTGTGGGAGGCAGCTGCTCATGCTTTCTTCTGAACACCTCTATTGAGAGGGTGCTCTAGGCAACCACATTTCCTGGAACTTCTTACTATATTTCCAGAGATGCTTAGAAGCAACCAAGTGGTACGGGATACTTCTTTTCTGGCAAAAAATAGAACAATGCATACCGAAGGATGACTTTACATACTTAGGGCCTTTCCGCACTACACTGTTATAGTGCTATTATTCCACTGTCAACATCCTGTGGAATTTGGGGGTTTGGACTCAAACATTTCACCTGACTGTGGGGGCACTAGCATGTGGAGACCTCTGCGTGTTTGCTATCTGATTATTCTTCCTCTTGCTTCCTCTTGCTATTAGCGATATATAAGCAGTGATATATAAGCAGAAGAGACTGGGCAGCTTTCATATCAGCACAAAATGTGAAACAAGAAAGAATCCAGGAGTGAGAGAATAATTTCTATAAATAAATATTTAATATGGTTCTTTCCTCTACACCAGAGCGCTGTAGTGCTAAGATTGCATCATGTTTCATTGTTAGGGTTAATATGGTATAGCATAACTGGGAAACAGGATATTTTCCAAGTAGGTCTTGCTGTGAGTTCAGTTGTCACCAAGTCCAGTCACCATTGTTAGCTCTAATTGGCAGCAATGTCTCTCCAGGGTTTCAGACCTGATCCTGCTTAGCTTTTGAAATCAGATGAGGTATGCTAGGATAATATGATACTTGGTAGTATATTGATTGCATCTATGATACAGTGCTATTGTGCTTGAATCTATCTGATAGTAATTATCAGTCTGCTCTGTACTATCTCTGTGTATTGTAGAAAGTAGTCTATACAATGGAGGAATATGAGAACTTGAAAAACAGATTGCCAGTAATTAAGACACAATATCCAGCTAACATTGCAATTGTACTTACAGTTAAGAGGAAATTTACATGAACACATATGAAGCTGCTAAGAAGTGATCTGATGGTATGGACTGAATTTTACCTACTAATCTTAGAAAGGCTATGGAAAACATAAATAAGAGTCTGAAAGCAGTTTTGGAAAAATGGTAGTGGTAGCTAGATTTCATGGGGGCTGGTGAAGTTCCATCAGAACAGAATTTGGAAAATATAATTTTTGGACTATGGCTTCCAGAATTCCCCAGCCAGCACAGCTGCTTTTCCACTAAAGTACTTCTTCTCCACTAGTAGTTCTCTGCATAGTTGTGTATCTGCCAGAGCAGCAACACAAAAAGGGAAAACAAGGCAATGGTGTTTAACATCTTTATAAATGACTTAGATGAGGGAATAGAAGGCATGCTTATCAAATTTGACAACAAATTATGGGGAGTAGCGAATACCCTGGAGGACAGGAACAGAATTCAAAATGACCTTGACAAATTGGAGAGCTCGGCCAAAATTAACAAAATGAATTTCAACAGGGATAAATGTAAGGTTTTAACATCTAGGCAGTAAAAATGAAAAGCACAAATATAGGATGGGTGACACATGGCTTGAAAGCAGTACATATGAAAAGGAGCCAAGGATTTTAGTAGACCACAAGCTAAACATGAATCAACAGTGCATGCAGTAGTTTAAAAAGCCAGTGAAATTCTGGGCTGCATCAATAAGGGTATAACGTCCAGATCAAGAGAAGCAGTAGTCCTCCTCTGTTTGGTTTGGTCAAGACCTCACCTGGAGTACTCTGTCCAGTTTGGGACACCACAGTTCAAGAAGGATATTGACAAGCTGGAACATGTCCAAAGAAGAGTGTCCAAGATGATCAAAATTCTGGAAACCAAGCATTATGAGGAATGACTCAGGGCAGTGGTTCTTAACCTTTTCTTTATTAGGGACCCCCTGTAAATATAATTTGTTGCCAGAGTGCCCCAGGACTTAAGATTTAATTATTTAAATTTAGTCTTAAATATTCAAATGTCTATTTATTAAAAGTTTCTTGAGACTAGGATTCAAATCCCCACTCAGACACCGGATGACCTGGGCAAGTCACAGGAAGGCAAAGGCAAATCCCATCTGAACAAATCCTGCCAAACTAGGGGGGGGGGGGGGAGGGGAGAAAAGAAAAGAAAAGAAAACCTGTAATAAGTTCAGCATAAGGTTGCTATAAGTCAGAAGTGACTTGAAGCTACACAACAACAAAGTGCTGCCGTTTCTCTTTTGTCAGGGATATAGCGGCAGGGTGTGTGAGCACAGAGGGACATGGCGGAAGGTGTGCTGCTCCTTAACTGCTCCTTTGTTTGCAAAAGAGGGAGCAGTTTGGGCACCTGCAACTCCCTCCCCACTGCCACATCCACGCTGCTGCCACTGCTGGTGGTGTCCAACAACAGAGCTTCGGTTCTCCTACAATGGCTCCATGGGCCCTTTCCAGACATGGGGGGGGGGCGTGTGAAAACGCTACTCACCGGACTTCTTCAGCGTCCAGGCGAGTCCGTGGGGATGAGGAGCAGTGTGAGCTCGTCGCTCTGCACTGCTCCGGCATCCAAAATGGCGGCTTTCGGTTGGTGTAGGCTCTCCACCAACCAGAGAAGCTCACCAGCCGAAAGCCCGCCCTCGGAACATCTGCAGGCACGCACTTGAGCATGCCTGCAAATCTGCTCCAGAGCGTGGCGACGGAGTGAGATGGAGTCGCACGCTCCGTGCTTTTTAAACACCTCTTAAAAGAGATTTTTAAAAAGCACACTGCACGACCAGTTCCGGTCACGCAGAACTGGACTGAGGTGCGGAACTACGAAAAGTAGTCCGACCCAGTCCACTCCACAGTGCAGAAGACCTCCGTGGGAGGTCCCTCTGCCCCGTTTTAATAGCCCGGTGCGGAAATGGCCATAGACTCCCAGGGGTCCATGGACTCCAGGTTAAGAACCATTGACTTAGGTAACTGGATCTGTTCAGATTAGAGAAGAGAAGACTGGTAACATGGTGGCTATCTTTAAATATCTGAAGGAGTTTCATGTAGAAAATGGAGCCAGCTTGTTTTTTCCTGTTCCAGAGACTAGAACATGAACCAATGAATTCAAATGACAAGAAAAGACATTCTACCTAATCTTTAAGAACTTTTTTACAGTAAGAGCTATTCAACAGTGGAGTGGATTGTCTGAGAGAATGGTGAATTTTCTGTCTGTAGTTCTTTAAACAGAAGTTGGATAGATATCTTTCAGGAATGCTTTAGTTGTATATTCTTGTATGGCAGAGGGTTGAACTAGATCACCCTTGTGGTCCCTTCCAGCTCTAAGATTCTGTATTTGTAAGACAGGCAGATTAACCATCATCCCAGGAGTATAAAGCATGGAGCAAATTTTTAACATTCAAAATATAACTTTCAGCATGAGCTTCCCCAGTACAACTAGCATTTTCCATATCTATCTAAAAATAATACTGAGAAGCAACTGCTCCATATATACTTGCAATGAAGAATGGATTGCTCAGAAGTTAGAATGGACAGCAGGTTCTGTGCATTCAGAATCAACTACCTTAGCACCTTCACCTATTTCTCCTTAGAAATACCAGTGAAAAGCAAACCAATACAGTTTTTAGCTTATATATGTCTACTTAGAAGTCAAGAGGACTGAGTTACATAGGACTAAGCATGGACAATAAGCTCTGAGTCCCCTCCCCTTCCTCCTGTTTGCTACTGATCTCCTCAAAATAGAAGAATTGACTGCAAAATGAAGGGAGAATAGCTGGTTTCAGAAAGAGACTTGTAGGCAATGGTTGATTATGGGTTAGCCCTTCATATGAAGATCACACAATTTTCAGCCATTCCAGTGCATCCTAGGGAAAGCTGGTCTATCCCCATACAAGATCATGAGAGAAAGTTTGCCCTGTCTCAGTACTGCCACCCACTGAAGGACTAGCATGTTCTGTATACATGCACGTAAAACACATGTGTACAGATGGCCCTCCACATTTGCAGGTTTGACTTTCATGGATTTGATTATTTGTGAGTTTCTTCAATCCCTGTTCCCCTACCCCAGGCACTACTTTTCTGGGGAAATCTTCTCAGCAGCTCCCGTGCAACCCTTTAAAAATCCACCTCTGCTCCTCCTCCTCCTCCTCCTTCACCAGCAGCTATCCAGCCAGCTAAGGACACCATGCAGCCCAATTTCCCAGCACCACAAACCCTCTCCTGATGTCCCCCCACCCAAGGAAGGAGATATGTGTGAGGCCATCATGCCAATCCATCCCCATCCCCTCTGCTTTCCATGACCTGGTTTGGACCCTGGCTGTTTGTTTTCCCCACCATGCCTCAGCCCCCTTCCCACAGACAGACAGACAGACAGACAGACAGACAGACAGACAGACAGACACACACACACACACACACACACTTTGATATTTGTGATTTTTTCCCACTTTTGCAGGGGCCCTGTGCCCCTAATTCTAGCGACTGTGAAGGGCCAACTGTAGTTCTCTCTTAATGTTATTTTTAAAGTAGAAGCCCAGTGAAAAGTCAGAGCACTGTCAGAATAGTCAGAGCAAGTGCAGTAGTGTCCGAATTTATTTGTTTATTAGTTGCTGCACCTGGCAGGTGAGTTGCAGTGCAGTGCTCAGTATGCCCTAAAGATAACAGATCACTCCTTCTTCTGAGATGAGGGCAAACAAAATGAAGCTTAATCTAGATAAATCAGAGGTCCTGAGCATGGAGAACTCCACTAATCCAGATGGGGGTGTGCAAGTAGTGCTAGGTGGGCTTGTACACTCTTTGAAAGTCAACAGAACAGCCTTGAGGTCTTTGTGGACTTGGATTATCTGTGGAAACACAGGTTGGAGGGGGAGTTGGTTGCTAGGTGTGCCTTTTACCACCTTCGGCTGATTCAACACTTGAGAGCTTATCTGAAGAAACTGGACCTTGGTACAGTTTCTATTCATACTCTGGCTTACCTTCAGATTAGAATACTCTAGTGGGTACATTTCAGATGATCCAGAATGCTGTTGTTTGATTACTTGCAGGAGATATGGTGATTGAAACTTACGAACTCGAATTTGATATTCAACTAGAGGGGACCCATTGAATCATTTGTTAGGAGGTACATTTTCAGGCCCTCCATTAAAACCAGATTGGCAAGTATGAAAGATGGGCCCAAGATGAGTGGTAGAACTCCATCTCCTTGGATGTATATTTGTTGCTTCTTTAACTGCTTTCCAGCAGATGTTAAACATTCATTTGTTATTGAGGACTGACCTGGAGCTTTAAACTGCTCTATCTTATTCTTTTGCATTATATTTTCTGTGGGCTGGTGGTCTTGATTTGAACTGATTTATGTTGCTGTTTTATTTTTAGTATTTTATATGTGGGTTTCACATGTTTAAATTGTCTTTCTGTTGTTTTAGTGCTCCAAAACAGCTTTTCTGCCCTGAAAGGTGACATGCAACTATCAAAATGATTAAGATGTGATTTTAATGTCAGGTTGGTTGGTCAAGTGACCACTGAGAAAGTAACTCTAACTTTAGGAAGAAAAAGGATAGTACCAGCACGTTGTGGTGGGATTTTCTCTTCTGTGCTTTTCTGAAAAATACAAGAGCGTTCTCAGTATGTGTTTCTAGCAGCCTCACATCAGATTAAAGCTCTCCTTGTGGGTTTTGTCATACCTTCTAAAGATTGTTTTAGTAATGACAGTAGCAGGAAATAGCTTTAGGCACCATAACAACAAAGACAACGATGTGCTTTTGTCTGTTTGACAATCTTTTAAATTTAATTTTGCAGTGCTGGTCACCACTGAGCTGTGGGTAAAACATATTTTAAAAGACTAGACATTCCTCTAGTTTGTCTCTCAAAACTAGGAATGAACAGTCCATTGGAATTTCTGCTAAATTGTTCTTTTGTCTGCTTGTACAAAACTATTTTGAACCTCACCATTGGCTTCCATTCTGCTGCTCTGCCCTTCAGAGTTTATCATTTCCTGTCAGACTTGCCTTCTTTCCAGCTTTGTCCAGACTCTCTACCTCATTTCTCTATCCATCAGGTATTGCTGTCACCTGCATTTCTTTTCAGTTTCTTTTGAATATATTCACCTTCACAAGCTCATTCACAAGGTTACTTGCTGCTTGGCTGACAAAAATCAGCTGGTTTAACTGCATAAGTCATTGCTCACCTTGTATTCAATAGTGGCCCTTTCTGCATGTGTGTGGGGGGGAACAGCCGGAAACAGAGCTTACCGGCTTTGTTTTCTGGCCGGCCACGAGGAGCAGCGCGAGTTCACTGCTCCGCAGTCCTCCGGCGTCCCAAATGGTGGCTTCTGGTTGGTGGAGGCTCTCCACCAACCGGAGAAGCTCGCCAGCTGGAAGCCCGCCCCCAGCAGATCTGCAGGCACACACTTGCGCGCGCCTGCAAATCTGCTCCGGAGCCGGGCGACGGAGCGGCATGGGGTTGTGCGCTCCGTGATTTTTAAAAACCTCTAAAAAGAGGTTTTTAAAAAACATGCCGAGTGACCAGTTCCGGTCGCTCTGGAGTGGACTGAGGTATGGAACTACAGAAAGTAGTCCACCCCAGTGCACTCTACAGTGCAGAAGACCTCCGTTAGAGGTCGCTCTGCACCGTTTTACTAACCCGGTGTGGAAATGGCCAGTGTGTGTGTATTCAGAAGGTGTTTAACTTAACACTGTTGTGCTGAATGCATGCTCCAGACCTTATAAAAATTACTCTTCAATTATAACTCCCAGCAATGGTGCTAGGGAGGGATTATAGGAGATGTAGTCCAAAAAGTAAATTTTATAAGCTCTTATAAGTATCTTCCTCACAACACTAGCTCACTTGGAATCAGAAAAAAAAACCCAGATATTTTCTGCAATGTTTGCATGGCAGAGTTCTTGGTATTTGTTGGATTGGTTGGCAGAAGTGCAGATTTAGGCCCAATGGATAGCCACTGATGCATTGCCAAAAAGAGGGAATATATCCCTTGCCCAGAAAAGGGGACACAGTGGCTATCCATTGGGCCTAAATTTACAAAATATTTACATGTATGTATATAAATAGTGTAAATGTAGAAGTCCTTACTATGATTTCAAGGTGAGAAAGAACTGGATGTGACCACTGCCTATCTGTACTGCCTGCTCAGTCTGCTCTCCAGGTGGTTACTCTCAGTGGACAATGTCAAGACACCAGCTCTTCCTTTTCTTGATTATTTATCTTCAAGCTGGGCCTGGAAGGACAGCCCTTCAAACAGAAGGCTGTCTTCTGTAAAGACAAACATATGGCCATCTTGCAGTGCATAAAAATACTTTTGAGAAGGGGAAATCTGTTTGGAACAAGGCACATGAATTTGATTGAATGGAATAGATACTATTCCATTGAATATTCTTTTTAATTCATAAAAGCCCAATTTGAAGTTCACACCAAATGTACGAATGACTTTTCTACAGTCAAGGACCCAATTAGTCTTGAACAATCACATTGTAATCAGAAGAATTCCTCCAGAGTAACTAAAGAAAATATGAAATAGAGTTAATGCAACCATTTTCTAACAATTATGATTTAGAGAGAAGGTCTTTCTCTCACCACTCAGTTTATATTTTATTTACATGTGCTGGTATTCCACAAACCAATGCTTGCTTGTTTATATTCATTTTTTAAAGAGAGTGGATGGAAAAAGAATTACACTGTATTGTCCATTGTTCATTTCAATTTTTAAAAATCACTAAATAGGCTGAAGTGCAGGCACAGGTAGGCTATATTTCAAAGGAAGGACTGGCCACTGCCTCTGCGTATTGCTTACATAACAAACTAAGAAATTCATGGGGTCACCATAAGCCAACAGGTAAGTTGAACGCACGCGCACACGCACGCACACACATTTGTGATGATAATATTATGTACACTTGAGAGCAGGCTGTGCTGACTTTAGTGGGACTTGCTTGTGAGTATTCATGCACAGGCATCGAAAGGATCCAAAGCAGACTTTAATATAATATATGCTTAATTGTTTCATTTTTATTAACTTCCCTCAATAATTAAGGGGCCTTTCTGCACTAGACTGCTATAGTGCTATCATTCCACTTTCAACATCCCATGGAATGCCGGGGTTTGCAATTTAGGGAGGGGCATTTTAGAGTTCTCAGCCAGAGATCTTTTTGGCTTCTGTAAACTACAAACCACAGAATTCCACAGGATGTTGAAAATGGAATAATAACACTATAACAGTATAGTGCAGGAGGGCCCAAGGGGTACAGCATTCACCTAAGCAAAAATGAAATGTTTTCAGTTTGTTTGCACAGAATTAACTTAACTCCCTAATGGCTCCTTATATTATCGACATTAAAATGTCCACTATTTTACTAGAATAGTTTATGAAAGAAGATATTTGAATGGGGAGATTTCATGGAAATGACAAACCAATACCTCAGAGTATCACCAGACTTTGGTTCGTTGTAGTAAGAAATGTTAGCTTTTCTATAAGGCAGGGGTGGGGATTCTTTTTGGCTTGGGAAGTGAATTCTTGAAGCCTGCTTTCCAGTAGTGACAGTGGTTAAGGGCGCAGGACAGAGCTCAAAGTTAGTGAGGCTATATATCATTGCTTCCAATTTGGATATTTCCCATTTTTTTAAAACAAAAAACAGATCATTTTCTACTGCAATGTCTTTCCTGTCTGCAAACAAGTCAGTCCCATTTTACATTAAAACCACAAGATATACTTTTACATCCCATCATTGACTGGAGATAAAACAAGCAACAAACTTGAGGCCAGATGTGGAACCACTGCCTGACACCTCTGGCCCATGTGCCAGAGATTTCCCATCCTTTCTGCAAGCCTTCCTTATATTAAGGAGTTTAATACTACTGTGCTTGGAAAAGTAACTCTTTTCTTATAGCTTCCACAGTCTTCCAGCCATACTTGTTAAATTACCTATCAGACTACCTAATTTACAATTAACATCTTTCAGTGGTTTATGTGGGAGAATTTCTCCTGACCCAAGGGTTTATTTTTTTTAAAAAAAATTGACTTATCTATAGTGAATTTATAGTCCTTGTTAGTACTAACTTTGTGAGTTAGCAGAGGGTATTACATGAGGAAAGGATCTTGGAACAAGATGGCTGGTACTGACATGTGCTTGGACATATACATTTGTGTTCCCCTCTCATGGGGAGGAAGACACAAGGCTTCCACAAGGCTTACATCTGGGATACATTCATGCGGAAGCACCTCTAGTATGGAACGGTGACTCTGTGCAGTTAATGGCCATAGGGCCTCATAATTTTTGTGAGGAAGGCATTTCTTGTCTGAAGTACCATGACTGTACAAACCACAGTAGTCTTGTGGACAGTGAGTTGCCAGTTCATACAAATAGTGCAGTGGCTATATACTTCCAATTAAGGGTCTCTGGGTTGTGATCTGGTAGGGCAACTCACATCTAGCTAACTCACACCTGATACTGGTTTCTGTCTTCCTATTCTTTTTTTACCCCTTTGTTTTGTCCTCTAAGGTCAAGCTTCCCTCAAGCTTTTGCCATCTAAAGTCAAGCCTTGCATTCTGATCTTGCTTTTCTTGAGAACCAGACACATACTGTATTTGGTGGTGTATAAGATTCACTTTTTTTCCTGAAAAATACTGCTTGAAAATGGAGTGCATCTTATATGCCTGTGTGTCTTATATGCCTGTGTGTCTTATATGCCAGCAAATAGTATTTGCCAGTGTATAAATGGGGTGTGTCCTACACACAGGTGCATCTTATACACTGGCAAATACGATATATAACAAAACTGTTGGGTAAAAAATAAAACAAGAACAAACCCAGGTTGCTTTACTCTCATTAAGGACAGTGTGGGGATACATCTGAAGTTCAAAGTGACACTAAAGAATAAATCACTGTTGTAGATAATTTTAAAATGGGACTGTGTAAATTTGTGGGGTGTGTGTTTATAATGGAAATGTGTGTTGTCTAATTTTACTACTTTTACATCCCACGTTTTCTCCAAGAGCTCAATTAAACCTACATAGATCTTCCCCCACCAGCTATGACCTCACAAAAGTTCTGTGAGACAGTCATCACCTAGGAAGACATATAGTAGACTGAAGCTTTAAATTTGGCTCTCCCCAGCTGCAGCCTGATATTTGACCCACCTTACTTTGCTGACTATATGGCATTTGTCATCATATTCAAAAGCAGTGTATCTCTGAATAACTTAGATAGGGGGCAGGTGGACTTCTAACATGTCTTTAAGGATCTATGATAGGGAAGGGTCTTGGAACTGTATTCCAGTAATGTTGAGACTAAGGCCATTTCTGCATAATGGGACAGTGCTGCTTCTGGGACACGATGGCAGCAGTTGTCAGATTGTACTTCCACATGATGTTGTCATGGGCCCCTTGCCATCCCATCCCCATCCATTTTGTGTCTGCAATCATGTGGTGCTCCTGTCATTCCCAGCTGTGTGGAAGCTGCAGAAGTGCAATGGTGATGCTTCCTTCCATAGCGCAGCAATAGAAAGTGCATGGCTGCATGGTAGAAAGAAGAGGTGGTGCCATTGCACTCCTAAGTGCACAATGCACTGAGGTGTAAGAGCACAGTGCACAACCAAAGCAAAGTAGGGAAGACCATATATAACTCTTACCAATCTGAACATTATTCCTGCCAAGCATGCAATGGGTCAATACATTGCATGTATATCCATGTCTAAAGCCGAGGGCAAAAGCCTTCTGGCTTGCAAAGTATAGCTGTGTTTGATGCACATTTTCTGAGGATTAAGCCCAAGTGGAACAGCTTCCTAGGCAGAAAACCACAGTTCAGTTCCATTGAACAAAGAAAAACTTCCAGATCTACAAACCATAGCTCATTTCCATGCAAAATCTTCCTGGTCTTCAAACAAAACAAAACCAACAGTGAATTATTGGAGACAAAGGCAAAGTAAGCTTTCAGAAAGCTGATGAATCCCCTGTGAGCTGCATCCAGCCAGAAGGCTAGAGGGTCTCCATCCCTGTTCTGCAGAAAGCTCCAAAACAGCTTCTGTGATAATAAACATTTAATAAATCAGAGATTAATTAGTCAGAGGATTCAGAATCTAGATGATGCAGTGTGTTCTTTGTTTTATCTCATTCTATGGGATGATAGACTGAGATGAAAGTATACAAAACACTTCTTTGCCAATCAAAACCTCCTTTCCTTCTTTATGCTCCTTTGTGGTATAAATCAATTAATTGTTCCTTCATTTCAGTGGGCCTTGTATAGAAGCAGAGAAGCCTGTACTAAACTGTCTGATAAGTACAGAATAAAGAATGCCAAGCAGCAACACTGCATTCTCCATTTCTTTGCCATCTCTCTTTTATTCATTTTCATTCTCTGAACATCATTGTCCCTTGATCACATGCTCACAAAGCATTTGGCCATCAAGCTATATTTTTGGCCAGAATGTTCAAATCTGCTCTTCTTCTCCCTTGCTTCCCCCTTCCTGCCACCAGTCCTCTTTCTCCCACTGTTGATTTGGAATGATCAGGGATACTGATTCATTTACTTTTTCTCCTCTTGTGGTACAATGAGAAAATTAAAAAAAGCTATTACTATACTTTGTAGGACTGTGGGGTACAATATAGATGAAGGTCACTGAATTCAGTGTTATTGCCTGCAGCATCATTCTTTAGAACCAATCTTTTTGGTCCACTGCCAAATAAAGAGCAAGACTGTGTGCAAAAAATGTGTATGTGATAGCATGATATAAGCCAGTGGAAAACTTCATGTATGAATGGTACCATCTTTTGACATTCACAACTATCATTACTTCAAGAGTGACACTTTGAAGACCAACAGATTAATTGTAGCATTAATTTTCATGGATTATAATCCCCTTCATCAGATGTATAGAATGGTGTTGAGTATATACTCCAAGCATCTAAAGAAGTGGGCTATGGCCTATGAAAACTCAGGATATAATTGAACTGTTAGCCCCTAAGGTGCCACAGGACTCAGTATTCTATAAGAGTATATCTACTTTACACATCTATTGCAGTCTGACACCACTTTAATTGCCATGGCTCCATCCTACAGAATCTTAGCACTTGTAATTTGGGAAGATGAAGTACACTCTCTATACTCTCACAATCTTAAGAGGAAAGCAATGGCAAATCTTGACAAGAAAACTCCATGACAGATTCATCTTCGGGTCATTATAAGTTGGAAAGACTTCAAGACACACAGCAGCAGCAGCAGCAATAACAACAAGAACAACAACAACATAATTATATTTCTCTGCTGAGGAGTTCTAGAACTGCAGTTTTAGAGGGCAGGACTCTTTTGCAGAGAATTCTAGGTACTGTTAATTATAACATCAAAGGGGGACAGTTAGTGGGAACCTGATTATCTTGATTCCACCACCTCTATGCAGAACAGGGATGTAAATCTTCACATGTATCTTTTTCAGATGTCAAAATGAACACTTTAGCACATTTGTGTTGATTTTGTTGCATTTTGGGATTCTTTAGCAAAAATTTCACAAAGTTTGTGCAAAAATTCAGAGGGTTTTTTCTTCCTTTTGGACCCCACCCCTTTTTTTCCCTATGGGTGCTTGTGGTAGCAAGATTACTGGCCTTTCCTTCACAGGGGTGAAACATCTTGTGGCAGTGGACAGTTTTTCCAATGGGGTATGTTGCTGTGTTGAAACATGACATCTCCATGCCGTGGATCTTATGAGATCATAAGGTTTTAAATATGGGGGTTTTAAATATGAAAATATGTAACAGGCAAAAATAACTGCTATGAATCTCATTCTTAGGAGAAAGGTGGGATATCAGCTGAATGAATGAATGCATA
Organism: Cyclura pinguis; assembly: GCA_030412105.1. Lineage (NCBI taxonomy): Eukaryota > Metazoa > Chordata > Lepidosauria > Squamata > Iguanidae > Cyclura > Cyclura pinguis. Next base: position 185,889,396 of record CM059601.1, read on the forward strand.
AACACATTTTCTCTTGCTTCAAAATGATACCAAAACTTGGGAGGGCAGAATCCTTCATTTGCTTTTTAGCCATAGTTACTATTTGAAATGTTATTAAATTGTTTGGAAACAGGCCTAGGCACATGAATAATTCCTAATGCATTCATTTTTTTCTATTTAGCTGAGAAAAGAGAATGGAAAAGAGACAGGAGATTTGGGACTTCTCTAAGCTTTCCCTTGTTACTGTTCTTAGATATGCACACGTGTGGCTGAATATGTGGTGTTTACTATTAGCTAGCATTAACTAGTCTCTCTCATTGTCCTTGTTAAAAAGAAACTGAAACAAAAGATTTCCAATTGGCTCCAGGCATATTTGTATACTTTTATGCTATGACACAGACATGAATGTGGTCTCCTTAATACTTGCCATTTTTCACAAATAAAAAAAAGATTAACCACCATGAAGCTCAATTTAGATAAGGATTTAAACTGGGCTGAAATGAAATGATTTGTTTCCCCAGTAGCACAATCATTCATCATCGGGCAGGGCAAAGAATGCTGCTTTGTAAAAGCTGTTTATGGAAAAATGGGCCCTTTGGGGCATATTATTACAACCAGTGCTTTGAACGAATGAAATTAGTAATATATATGAAATGAGTTGGCCTATTCCAAGGCTCTGTGTGCACTTTAGTCTCCTCCTGGAACACGCTTACCTGAAACAGCAGCAGCCCTGCTCAATACAGGGAGTTAGGAAAGGGCAGTTCCCAAGGTAAAAAGAGATATGTGTTTCAGAGATTCCAGAATGTCAGGGCGTTGCTGGATTTGGGTAAAAGTTTAAAAGAGATTTCATCCAAATTAGGGATAGATGAATCTATCAAGTTTGCTCTCTCAGTTTTCTAATCTTAAATTGTTTCATTCCAAACCTGGAGATTCTCTCCCATGTCCATGCACACTTTTCTCAATATTTGCACCACCATGCAGATGACATTCAACTGTTTCTCTTTTTTCCATCTAATGTCAAGGAAACTGTCTCAGTTCTAAATCAGTGTCTGTTGTCAGTAATGGACTGGATGAGGGCAAACAAATTGAAGCTTCATCCAGAGAAAACAGAGGTGCTCCTGGTCAGCCAAAAGGTGAATCAAGAAAGGGGGATTCAACCTGTGCTGAACAGGGTTACATTCTGTCAAGGTCAGAGACCTGGGCAGTGAGCCAGCCCAAAGAAGGGAGTGAGAGAGCTAGCAGAGTCCTGCCAGGAGGAGTCAAGCAAGCAACTACTCAAAGGAAGTCCATTTACCTAAGCCAGAGAGACAAGCAAAAGCCATAGTCAGAGTTCCAAAAGCCAGGGGTCTGGAGCCAAGAGATCAATCCAAGGTATCAGGAGCCAGGTGCTGGAAGCAAGCAAGAGACAAGGGGAGAGTTTGTAAGAAGTTTGCCACAAGCAAAGGGAAGCTTCCAAGCAGGCAATTATATAGCCCAAGGCACAGGTGTGCCCAGTCACCGCTTCTTAAACTTAGCCAAGGAAGCCTCCCTTTGCACAGCTCTCTTGAGTCTCTGCCTTGATGGGGTGCTGATTGAAGCAGGCTCCAGAGCATCTTCAGAATTGGATCCCTGTTGCTCTAAAGGAGCAGGCACAGGAACGTCCGAGCCTGCTTGGTCCATGGCAGCAGGGGGAGCTCCTGAGCTGCAGGATTCATCTCAAGCCAGAGCCACAGGGACCAACAGCTGCTGCTCGTCATCTCCACCCTGAGCAACAGGGACCAACAGCTGCTGCTTGTCATCAGCAGCTCTGACAGGGGCTTCAGTTATCACACATTCTCCCTCATATCTCAGGTTTGTAGCTTGGGCGTATTTTTGGACTCACCACTGATCATGGATGCCTAGATTTTGGTGATGGCTAGAACTGCATTTGCACAGCTAAAAGTAGTACACCAGCTCCATCTGTTTCTTGAGAAGCCAGGTGTGACAAAATAACACATGTTTTTGTCAGGGATTCCAGGCAGGGAACCCTGGGAAAATGATCAACCCACTGCAAAGATGTTGCATCATGCCCCAGTTGTAGGTAATTGCAAGGTTGCATAAGAAACTGGGGTTGTGTGCAGATGGTAGAGGGAGGTGTGTAAACCTCTACCTGATTGGTTGTAGATATGTTTATAACAAAGCAACGCCAGTATCTATTTGTCTGTTGACCAAACCTGGTGCCTGGAGCAAGCTTTTCTCCATCTGTCCTATGTTTTGTATATAACGGAACTTTGCTGCAAGATAAAGTGCCTCCTGTTTTGGAAGAAACTCCTCCGTGTGTGAGTATCCTTACTGGGGAGCAAGGCTGCTGCTGTTGGCTCGCTGAACTCTGGTTTTTCCGCTGCGTTTCTGTGGGGCTAAAACTCCTATCATCCCCAACATTGGTTATGGGCCCAGGCCCAGAGTGCACAGCATCCACAGTGCACCTGTAGTTGTTTTTCCCCTGGATACTGGGACTGTTTTTGACTGTTTGCCTGGCTCTCCGGTGCTTCAGGAGTCTGTGTTTTGGCAGAGAGACAGTTAATCTTCAGTCCAGAGCTCATCAAGGTCACTGCGGCCAGCTGCTTTGTTTGTTGAATTTTCCTTACAAAGGCAGCAGCATGGCTGAGGGAGGTTATCTGCGTTTTGAAAAGTTGACCGACGCTAATGATCAAAGCTGGCAAATTTATGTGAGAGCCACTTTGACGAAGGAAAACTTGTGGCACATTTTGGAAAATGAGGGACAGGCTCCAGAAGGAGCAACTGCTGTTCAAATAGCAGCGTTCAGGGTTGCTGACAAAAAAGCCAAAGCAGTTATTTTGCTTACTTTAAGTCCTTCCCAGTTGATTCACGCTGCTGCTGCAGACACAGCATATCAGCTCTGGGAGGCTCTGAAGCGTGTGCATCAATCTTCCTCGTGTTTGTCCAAAATGCTATGGACGAAAAGACTGTATAACACAAAGTTATGTCCCGGAAGCTGTGTAAGAGAGCACTTCATGCTGATGAAACAGTTATTTCAAGAGGCAGCCAACAGATGGGTAAATATCCCAGAAATGCAGAAAAGTTTTATTCTGCTGGGAAGCCTCACTAAGGAGTGGGACTTTTTGATGTACAGCCTCCAGGGTGTGCGTGAGGAAGAGCTGACTGTAGACTTGGTAGCCGGGAGGATTTTGGAGGAGGTCCAACGTAAGCAGTTCAATTCCAGACTGCAGTCGGAGGGGAGAACAGCCAGTCGCCAGGAGGGAGAGGCAGCTCCCAAGGAGGCATCTGACCTGGAAGAAGGAGCAGTTTGCAGCTTTGCCAGATGCTGCTACAGAAGTAAGAGAGTCGGCCATCTCCAGAAGGACTGCAAAATGCCAGTGCCGAACAGAGGGAAGAAGACAGCCCAGAAGCAAAGGAGCGTGTGTTCACAGGCTGAAGGCCATGTGTTTGTGGCAAAAGAATAGTCTGAGAGTGGTGTGTGGTTGCCAGACAGTGGTGCAACTCACCACATGGTGAACAATTTAAAGCTGTTGAATGATGTTACAACAGCAATTTCCCTTGCAGATGGGGCACCAAGCAAGGTGCAAAAGATGGGTACTGCGTATGTGCCATGTTTTAGGAAATCTTTTAATAATGTATTGTGCGTGACAAATTTGCAGAACTGTATTTTGAGTGTCTCCCAACTGGCCAGTGAGGGTTACAAAGTGGTGTTTGAAGGGGAGAAATGTACAATAACTGAAAATGGTGTTTTTTGTGCAAAAGGGGTGAAAAAGCAGGGGTTGTACCACATGTTGCCCAAAGGAAAAGTGGCAAACGTTAACCCTTTGTGTAACAAACCTCTACATGAAAAGTGTGTACATTACCTCCACCGAGTGATGGGTCATGCCAGCTACAAAGGTTTGCAAGAGTTGGCAAAGGTATGCCCTGGGTTACAGGTCCGGAATTGTCCTAAGTTCCTAGAGTGCTCTGTGTGCAAAAAGGTTAAGGTAAAGGCTTACCCCATTGCCACGAAAAGCAAGTGTGTCACCCAACGGCCTTTTGAGGTTGTACATGCAGATTTGGCTGGGCCATTCAAGCCGACTGAAGGGCAAAATAAGTATGTCCTGGTAATTGTAGACAGACACACCAGGTACTCCTATGTCTATCTATTGAAAGAGAAGAGCCAAGCAGCAGATACGTTCAAAGAGTGGGTGAATGCTGTTGAGAGGGAATTTCCTTATAAAGTGGCCAGTCTTGTGTCAGATCGAGGGGGAGAATTCCTGTCTAATAGCCTGAAAGCCTGGATGCGTAAGAAAGGCATAAGGCATAAAACCACCAACCCCACATCTCCCGGGGAGGATGGTCTTGCAGAAAGAAGAATTGGGCTGTTAAAACAAATGAAGGACTGTATGATGGAGGATGCCCAAGCCCCAGCAGGACTTTGGGGAGAAGCAATAGCGACAGCAAACTGCCACTTAAACAGGATGTGGTGTTCAAGTGTGAAGCAAACTCCATATTACCTATTGTATGGTAGAGCGCCAAACCTGCAGCATCTACGTGTTTGGGGTCAGTTTGCTAGTGTATATGTTCCCCCAAGTTTCAGAAAGTCTGGAGAGGAGAAATCTAGACAGTTACGCTTTGTGGGATATGAAGGTCACAAATATAGATTTCTACACCATGCTGGCAAAATAGTGTATTCTAGGAGTGCAAACTTTGAAATCCATTCAGGATGAGATAGGCTGTACTGTAACCAAGAGGTTTTGATTCCCCTGGTAAAAGTGTGAAAAGTGTTCCCGAAATTCCTGAGAATGGAGGGGCAGTGATGTCTGATGAGGAAAAGGACAGTGTCCCAGATACACTTGAAAGCTCTGAAGATGGAGGGGTGGTGATGGCTGATGATGAAGAAGAAAGTACTGAGGAGGAGAAGCCAAAAATCTCACTCAACGTCACACCAAAGAGTTCAACACCGCCACCTAGTGCTGAACCTGCATTTACGGTCAAGAGAGAGCCTCGCACTGAGGTCAGCACTAGTTCCAGCAATGGTTCCAGTGGAAGTGGGTCAGGAAGTACTCAACTTGCTGAGTCAGGAAGTAAAGTTGTGCTTATCCCTAAAAGATCAGGAGGAGGGTATTTTGTTGTCCCGTGTGACTGAGGCAGAAAATTTGAGTGTAGGACTACATTAGGGTATGGTATCAAAATGTGAGGGAAATGGTCCAAGATGGGATTTTGTGCTTGCGGCATTGTCCATCTGCGGATCTGCTCACAAAGGCACTTCCAGTAGTAGGCCATGAGAAGTTGGCAAGTAAACTGGACCTTGCCACCAGAATGTAAGGTGGAAGATGAATTGTACCCCTGAATGTATATACTGTATGTATTATGTAACATGTATTGTATGACATGTATGGATTATGAAAATGTCCTACACAGTGGCCTGACCATTTTGGAGGGGATTGTCAGGGATTCCAGGCAGGGAACCCTGGGAAAATGATCAGCCCACTGCAAAGATGTTGCATCATGCCCCAGCTGTGAGTAATTGCAAGGTTGCATAAGAAACTGGGGTCGTGTGCAGATGGTAGAGGGAGGTGTGTAAACCTCTACCTGATTGGTTGTAGATATGTTTATAACAAAGCAACACCAGTATGTATTTGTCTGTTGACCAAACCTGGTGCCTGGTGCAAGCTTTTCTCCGTCTGTCCTATGTTTTGTATATAACGGAACTTTGCTGCAAGATAAAGTGCCTCCTGTTTTGGAAGAAACTCCTCCGTGTGTGAGTATCCTTACTGGGGAGCAAGGCTGCTGCTGTTGGCTCGCTGAACTCTGGTTTTTCCGGTGTGTTTCCGTGGGGTTGAAAGTCCTATCATCCCCAACAATTTTGATTACATCTGAGCGGGTTACTGAAATGCAGTCTCCATGGAGCTGCCTTGGAAACTGTTCAGAAGCTTCAGTAGGTTCATAATGTTGTGGCTAGACTGTTGACTGAGGTTGGTTCTAGGAAGCATATTACTCTGGTGCTGAAACAACTTCACTGGCTGCTGGTCTGTTTCTGGGCACAATTTAAAGTGCCGGCTTTCCAATAAAGACCTATATGGCTTAAGTCCAGACTATCTGAAAGCCTGTAACTCCCTGTCCAAGCCTGCCTGACTCTTAACAATCTTTGGAGGAGGATATTTTCTCTCTCCCAGCACCCTCCTAGGTTCAGGTGGTGAGGACAAAGGAAAAAGCTTTCTCAGTGTCTGCTCCTATCCTTTTAAATTCCTTCCTGAGAGAGGTTCCATCTACCCCCCCACCCCCATTGTCTTTTTTGCCAAAAGGTAAAGGCCTGCTTGTTTAAACAAGCTTTCAGCCTTGATTGACCAGGTTGGAGTGATGTGAAACTGGGTGTGCTTGGTTTTAGTATGCAAAGATGTATTTTAAGTGTTTTAATTGTCTTAAGTTCTAATGTTTGAAAAGTAGTGTTTTAATTGAACATCTGGTTTAACGCTTTCTTAAACTTTTGTACTCTATATTGTTTTTGATTCTTGAAGGTTAAAAACGTGTATCATTTATATTGTATACACTTAGGCCATTTCTGCACTACACTGTCATAGTGCTGTTATCCTACTTTCAACATACTGTGGAATTCTGGGGTTTATAGTTTAGGGAGGGGAATTTAGAATTTGTAGCCAGAGAGCTCTTTGGCCTCAGTAAACTACAAACTCCAGAATTCCACAGGATTTGAAAGTGGAAAGCACTATAACAGTGTAGTGTGAAAATGTCCTTAGAATCCCATTTGGGATAAAAGTGGGATATAAATCAAAATACATACATACATACATATATACATACATACGTATATAAATGCAATAGAATTTTTCTATGTAGTTTTTCCTGACATGAAAACTTTGGAGAGTCATTTTCTGCATATAATGTATTCCAAATGTCATTTTGACGAATGTGTGCACTGGTGCATGCATTTCTTATTGGAAGACTCCAAAACACCAACAAGTGGAAAACTCAAAGGAAAATTGATTTGAAATATGAAATCAGGCAAGTCAATATTAAAATGAAAACTAATCCCTAATATATATTATTCATTTTTCTATTTTTATTTTTTACTGTGGGTAGCAAATCTGAGACAAAAGAGAAGACCAGATAGAGTCCTTGTATAACCACATAGACAGCTGTTGCCAGAGTTTTTCTACTTTGATTCTTTGAAAGGCAGAGTAGTCTCTCATCCTTAGACCCTGGCTCCTTACCTCTATCTAGTTCTGCTTTTTAATGTTCTTTTGTTGTTCCCTTTGCTAACACTGACAATTGGTAACATGCTTATCTGAATTTTGCAAAACTAAAAACTAAACTAAAAGAGGTGAAATATTAACATTTCTTCTATGGATCCTGTTTCTAGAGCCCTTTTATGTTGTGAGATATTTTATGCTGTTGTGCTGAGTGTGCTTCCTCAAAACAGGCCACTGTTATTGCCCATGACAGAGGAAGCCATGAACTAGAGTTGTCAAAGATTTAATTAAAATTATGGCAGATCTGGATTCGTTCCTGACTATAACATGGTCTTTTCCACATGAGGCAAGAGAAACAGCTCATGCCGTTTCATGGTGTATTTAAATAACACGGTTTTCCTTCGCTGTTTTCTGCGCACACCCCCCGCCCCCAATTTAAAGCTTTTTCCTGTGAAGGAGTGCAAGTTCATGCATCCACACTACCTCCTTGCTGGCCACTCCCTTGGCTCCCCTCACTCTACCCTGGAGGTCATATTGGCTATTTGTTTTTTTGTTTTTTGTTTTGGGTGGTTCCATTTGTGCGTACCTATGTAGGTATGTACTACATACTACATACCTACTTCCAGCTTTACAGCCTGCCCTCTGCTGCCCACCAGTGTTAATTGGTGCAGATATACATCTCCTCATCACTGCAAAAAACTGAATTTACTTTGATGTTGGAATGTGAATCAGATTTTTTTCTGGTTTTCAAATACTGCACTTTCCCAACACATGGTGGCATATTAAGAGTGGATTCCATGCAGAACGATGGAAAATAACGGAGGCTACTTTGCTTCCACGTGCAGAACAATATGACGCTACAACGCAGTAACCCACGGTAATGACCCTGTGCGGAAAGGGCCCATGTTACTTTACTGTGGATCAGATGTGTGATGGGAGGGAGAAAGAATTGCAGCCTATAGGCTATATATATTTTAATTCCTTCCCACAGCCCCACAAATTCCCAATAATCCCTACAATTTGATTTCGGGAGGTAGAAAAACCAGCTTGAAATAGCCCAGACTGCTGCATAATGGTTTAAACCATGGCAGTTGGGCTGGAACAATGTAGCACATGAAGACTACATGATGTGCTCATATTTCTGGTTCCCTATAGAAGTCCTTCCAAGGCTGCTTCAAATACATGAAGGTTAAAACAGAGCTTCTTTCTTTGTTTTAGAGTAGCAGTCTCTGACACAAAGTAAACATTTTGCCTGGCATTTTGATTGTGAAGTGCAAAAAAAAAAAAAAAAAAATCACTACCTTTCCAGCCCCGCCCCCCAATAACCAGCATATATTGGCATGTACATATACCAGATATTAGTTTATGAGAATTCTCAAAGTATGTTTAATATTCAGGAATACATTTGTGAACCCTTAAAATAAAAATAAAAAATCACTCTCATTTGTGGAGTGTTCTAGTAGACTGAGGCTTAGCGGTGGAACTGTACACTAGTGATGTTGCTAGCTACCGTCATGATTGAAGGATGTGTTAAGCATAGGCAGTTTGCAACCAAAGCAGGCAGGTGCCTTTTGCATTTTGGATGAGGCATCCCTGTGGTCAGGCATCCCTGTGCTCACCCCTGATGTAGAGTAAAAGTTAAAGTTAAATGTATACTGCTTAATGAACATCTGCACTTATGTAAATCCTGTCGATGCATTGGACCTGTTCTACTTGAGACTAACAGTAGCTGTTAGGCCATTATATTTACTGAAGAATCCACTTGAAATATCATCTGTGTAATATCTTAAGTTTGACTTTAGCATGCCACTGTAGCATGCAACTTCTCCCGTTGCAGTTTTCTTTGCATCTTTGATACTGTCACCATGTTGGTGCTACACAGCATCAGAAACCTCAGCCATTACACAGCGAGTGTTTCACATAGCCATCACAAGGGAATGCTGTCAGTATGATAAATGTGTTGTGTACTATCCCTGCAATTTCAATGCATTTAATTTTTTATTTATTTATTTGTATTACAAAGCACAGCAAAACACTTGCTTATGACAAGGTCCTCTAAAAGTAGACACGTAAAACAAACTTCATTGAGTTTCCCATATTCTCGCTCTCCAACAGCATTTTTCAAGTGATCTTTCTTTCTTTCTTTCTTTCTTTCTTTCTTTCTTTCTTTCTTTCTTTCTTTCTTTCTTTCTTTCTTTCTTTCTACATTAAACTGACCAATTTATTCAAACATAATTGAACAACATTAGGACTAAATCGTTGCCCAAGTTTCCTACTATATATAGGTATTGATCTATTTGTGAAAAGATTTAGATAAGAGTGTGACTTCTCTAACTTATAACAGCATTAGAGAACACTGTGACCACAAAGACAGGCAATATTTGTCTCCATCAATTGTTATTACATAAAAGCATTCATAAAATTCAAGTGATTTTTCAAGGTGAGATGGTAAAAGTGCTAGTATGGAGGAATTGAGAAAATTGGCTAGATCTCTGTTGGGCAGTTATAAATGCATAAGTTCTATGTAATGATTCCTGTCCCAGTCCCTCCAATCCCCACTTACCAGGCAGCAGCCACTGCAATCAGTGCGGGTCTGTTTCCTTGTCAATGGGGAAACAGTCAACTGAGGTTTCCATTCCTTCTTGTGAATGATCTCTGGTGGAACAGGTAGAAGGAGGACCCCTCTTGAAAGATTGCTTGTGCGAGGAGTAGTGGGATCATCAGCCAGCTGTTTTCCAAGTGACAGGGGAACAGATTCTTGTTAACCGCAGTGGCAGCTGCCTGGTAAGTGAGGATTGAGGTACTTTCACAGTCTCTGTGTATCTCTTAAAACTATGGGCTACATAGGGATCATGAATACAAAACAGCCACGAGTGTGTAACTCTAGGTTATGCATTTGTAACTACCCATCAGGATTCTAGCCGTTGTTTAATACTTTTGGGATTTCTCGATAAAAAGGAAACCTTCAATTTGTGAAGATGAAGTTTAGCGATTGTTTTGAATACTGAGACGCTGTTTGCTGACAGTGTACGTTTCATTATATGGACTCTCAAATCCGTGTAAACAAGTATCCAAAATACTTTTAGGTCATTTTTATGGTAGCTACACTTTTTCTTCATCCTTAAATTATTTAGTCCTCTTACAGCAACTATAAGAGTTTCTAAGACATAATTGAGTGCAACCTATATTCAAGTGGAGAAGATACATTATGAATAATACATATACAGCAGTAAACAGGGTGAAATAACTTTCTTGGTCCACTCTTAGGAAGGGAAGAATTTTAAAAGAACACCCACGGTCCCTGCAGCAAGAAGAATAAAAACAACAAATTAACCTTAAACCTCATGTCTTCACCCTTGCAGAATGATTACTACAGTTGGCCCTCCACTTTTGTGGGTTTGACTTTCATGAATTTGATTATTTGTGAGTTTCTTCAACCGCTTCCTCACCACCATAGGAGCTGCTTTTCCGGGGGAACCTTCCCTCTCAATGGCTCCTATCAGGCCATGCAGCCCTTTAAAAAAACCACTTCTGCTCCTCCTCCTCCTCCTCCACCACCAGCTGTGGCCTGGCCAGCTAATGATTGCTCGCAGCCCAGTTTCTCAGCACTGCAAACCCTTCCCCAGTGTCTTCTAACACCCAAGGATGGAGATGGGCAAGAGAAAGGAAGTATATGGCCACCATGCCAACCCCCACTTCCCTCTCCTTTCCCTGATCTGGTTTGGATCCTGGCTGCCCACCTTCCCCAGCATGCCTTAGCCCCCTTACCACAGACACACACACACACACTCTGTTATTTGTGATTTTTCCCACTTTTGCAATGGTCCTGCGCCTCAACCCTAGTGAATGTGGAGGGCCAACTCTATTTGCCTTTTTATAGACCTTGGTCCTGAAGAGAAACACAGTCTCCTACTAGTTTTTGAATCTCTTTGTGGGGCTCTTCCTTGCCATACTGAACTGCATTGTTAATTATGGTGACAGGAAACACCACAGAAATAGTTTTATTTCAGTCATTGCCCAGCAGAGGGCCAATAACTGTTGGGAGTTTATGGTCCCACTCCTTTATCACTTCTGTCAGGGGAAGGAATTTACTTTTATCCTATTTCTTTCTCTACAGGGAACCCTGAGGGCAATCATTCTGTGAAGTGGTTAGAGATTTCTATGAAGTGGCCATGTACACGTGGCCAGAAAAGAAGACAAAAGATTTGCATAATATCTATCTAACTTTGAAACTAATTATGGTTATATAAATATAAATACCTCTCACCAATACAGGAAGGACTATGATGAGGACCCCTGTGTGGCTGCTCATTCTGTTGTCTGGGTGCTCTTTGTTGAAGACTGGACAACACTTCAAATGCTGGATGACTCCAAGTTATTTGTGCATATAATATTTTGAATGTTTTTATCCACTGCATATGATCATGAGGGCTCTAATGGTTGGTGAGGTGATACAAAAATGATATAAATAAGGAAATAAAAGGTCTATTTTCCTTAAAGTAAGGCACTTTGCTGCCCTAGATTTCTAGCAGAGACCTCCCCATCAGGTTATGATTTCCAAGTCTTGGGACAAGGAAAAGAGAAGACACTGGCTGTTAAACTCGTACAAAATCAGTCTAAATGTGTGGTGTAAATGGCCCTTAGAAGAAGGGATAAGTGACACCACCCATAACTGGGTGTCTTCTCTTTATCTATTAAAGACAGCAAACCTGAGTCCAGTTTGTGTACTGTAAATTCAATAGAATTTTAGAAAGACATTTCATGAGATGCCCCTCTTTGAATGGAAGTTTATTTCAATTTATTCATTGAAAAGACTTTCCTTTATTTTCCACCTTAGTTACGGAACACAATGGATGAGGGAGATGTTCGTCTTGGTAACAGAGGCCACAGCACCACTTGAGAGAAAATTCCCCCTGTAACTGCCCAATGTCCTGGCACTCATTTTCATGCTGTTCTTTGTTGGATTCAGTACATGTTTTCAGTGTGCTTATTTTCTGATCCAAACAAAGAGCTACTCACAATGCTAATCTGTTTTGCACTTATTATTCTAGACCAGTGGTGGGTGACTGCCAGGGCTGGGGAAGTGGGCAGATTGGTCTCCTGTAAGACTTCAGAGTGCCACATCCACCTACCTCCTTCAGCATTTTTTTTACTACTCCCTCCTTTTTCTACTGAAAAATGCTCTCAACTAGTCCTTAGACTACCATTTCATTTCCTTTCCCCTGTTGGAAAAGTATAGGCAGCGCTGAATAGTAACCAGGCATACTTCTGAGTAAGTACACACAGGAAAAGGGGAAGGCAATAGTGGTGGAGACAAAAGGAAATTGGAGGCATTGTGGGGCTGCTTGTAACCCATGTCTTATATAAATCATATCCCTGATGTATACCTTCAAATTCAGTATCCCAAAATCAGCAGGCTGACTGCATTATGCAGACACAATTCTTTTTGGAATTCCCTTTCTTTCTTTCTTTCTTTCTTTCTTTCTTTCTTTCTTTCTTTCTTTCTCTCTCTCTCTCTCTCTCTCTCTCTCTCTCTCTCTCTCTCTTCTTTCTTTCTTTCTTTCTTTCTTTCTTTTACTGAGTCCCACAAACCCTAACAGCCACCCTGTTACCAAGACGAACATCTGTTCCTCTGTTACCAAGATGAACATCTAACAGCCACCTTGAATTGATGCCTTAACATTAATTGCAGGGCACATTTCTTTAATTATAGATAACTAGGAGGCTCTAGTTTGAATGTCTGCAAACATTCCATGGCATCACTGTAACTCTGAAGCAAGAAGGGGCTTGAAACCAACAATTGCCGTTGGCCCTCCACATTTGTGGGTTAAGTATTCATACTGGGAAAGGGATGGGACAGGAGGAGGACACACATGTTCACTCACATGGGTAGGAGGGGTGAAGGGGATGGAATAGGAGGAGGCCATATACATATGTTCACTCACTCACATGGGTAAGGGGAGGAAGGAGATGGGATGGGATGGGATGGGATGGGAGGAGGTCATGTACACATGTTCACTTGCCTGGGTGGAAGGGGATGAAATGGGATGGGAGGAGGGCATGCATGCATTTGCTTACTTACTCATGTGAACTGGCAGGAAAGAGGAAAGGGATGGGATGAGTGTTTCTTTTTTCCCTCCTCCCATTCCCCCATCCCATTCCCTCCCCCCCCATCACATGCATGCGTGAATGAGTGAGCAAAGGAACATACACTTAGATGGGCCCAGTCACCCCACCAGTACAGGTACCGTGTGTGTGTGTGTGTGTGTGTGTGTGTGTGTGTTAAATAGAGTTTGGGGGAGCTTACAATATTAATAGTTTTTCTACTTTCATGACCTTAAACCCTGCAAAAGTGGAATGCCAGCTGTAGTTTCTGCATATCTATCTGCCTGTCTGACTATTATCTATCTCTCCATCCATCAGTGATCTGAAATGTTAATGTGCTGAGAGCCGGGATGGGAAAATCCCACCCAAGCCCATTCTCTTAGCAGCTACATTTCTAGAGGGAATAGAGCACTTAATTAATTCTGACTCATCTTTAACATGAAACTAACCTGATCTATGGCTGCAACCATACGGGAACATTTTAAAAAAACAAACCTATGTGCCAGAGACAGCAGAAGAAGAATCAAGATGGATATAACTGCTCTTTAAAAATAATACAGTATCCATTTTGTGGAAAAGGGATGTTAGCTGCCATCATCAAAACAGTTCCATCTTCCCTCATGCACTCAAGGACTCCATCATCATCTTTCAAAGTAATGAATGCACTAGCAATTTAAATTTATCCCTCTGTTACAAAGACACTTCTGTTCATGGTAATATACTTTACTAATATATGCAGAAGAGCTGTAAATGAGGGATAAAAAGGATTGAACTCATACATTGCCAAGCAGATGCACTCATTTTTTTTTAAAAAAAAAACACCATTACATAAAAAGAAGTTTATGTTTAATCGCAACTGTCAAGTTCACACACCATTGTGACTATTATAAAACAGACAATTGCCTTGAGCAACTAGCGTTAATATATTGCCAACACACATGTGTATGACTGTGTCTGGAGTCAGAGATCTGTCTGCAGAATGGGGAGGATGAGAAGAAAAAATGTAGAGATCACATACTGATTTTAGAGAATAGCAGTTCCTGTATGCCTCCCCATGTTTCAGATAGTGGATACTTACTTACACTATACTTACACTATACTTAAGCCTACTGGTTGAAGAAGTCAGAATTAAATCTTATCCCTCTTTTGGAAATCATGATAGTAGTATGGAGTTTTTCTGCTTTTGTTTTCAAAAAGGTGAGATATGGAATATCAGAGGTGGAGGGGAAGTTGATCTCTTTAAATTTCTTGTAAACACATCTTGTGCAGTAGAATTGAAGTGGGACTATGAGACTAGTGAAGAATTTAACAGTAAATGAAAACAGCAATTACAAATAAACTAATGGTCTGCCAAAAAAAATAGGTAGTTTTTTGGAGCTTTCCTGAGGACCTTCTAAGAAAGGGCCCAAGAAACTCACGTAGAAGCTCATTCTGGAGATGTGGGGCAACCGCCAAACAGGGTTTCATCTTTTGTTCATTTATTTCACTCCCTCCTTTTGGCCAGAGCTTAATTGTGAGGCAAAAAGCCCTGGCTCTTATCTTTCAGACAACAGGAATGCAATCTGCCACAGACCTGAGATATGACAGAAAAAAACCCCTGATGTGTAGACTCATATATCTGAGATAATCGTTCACTTAGATTCTGATTCTGTGCCTGCACTGAGTAATGCATCTGCAATGTCTTCTTGAGAGACTGTTGTTGCCTGTAGCTATTTCACAGAAATTGTTGAAAGTGAACCACAAAACTGATTCCTTTTGCAATATTCACTCCGGTGGAGTTTAGTGCTAATGCCCAATTAAATGGGCATTAGGTTTCTCACCAGTCACTTTAGGGCATACTTGACATCTGTCAGAATATTGCAGAATTGTGGTTAAATTGAAACTAGCCTAAAGAAACATGAAAATAACACCTACTCAACTTGCTCTCAATTATTCTGTAGTTAATTATGATGCCTGGAGAGCATAAACACTGTTTGTGGTGGATTTCCACTCCAGGTTGCTCACCCAGACATCAGTCCTTGGACTTACCACTCACCTTGCCCTGCAACTCTCAACCGCTCCCTGGCTTTAGTAACTGAGGTACTGAATTGACCTTAGCCCTTGACAAAGGGATATGATTTATGTTGGATTTGAATTGGTGATGGCATGGCCCCTTTCTCTTTTAGGCATTTTGATAAAAGACTTCCAGACAGAGGTATGGAGTAACAAAACAACTGTGATTTATTGATTAACAGATAACATCCCTACCACATAACCATATGCATTTCAATGTAACTAGTCAGAAACAAAGTACAGTCATCCCTCCACATTCTCCAGGGTTAGGGGCATAGGACTCCCATGAAAGTGAAAAAAATGTGAATAATTCTAGGCCCTCCCAAACCATACTTAACACACAAAAAAGTATGATCACCATATTCAATCCACTGCGGATTCCTTTGAGGCATCAGCGTTTCTTCACAAGGCAGAAGTGGGAGGCTGGTGGGGGCTTACTGCCACCTCCATTGCTGCCCCACACCATTTTTAATAGGGATTTACAAGTCTCATTCACAGTTTCTCAATCTCGCGAGGCTTGCAGTCCCTATTAAAAATGGCATAGGGAGGTAGCAGCAAATAATCCATGAATAATCAAATCCACAAAAGTGAAACCTGCAAATATGGAGGGCTGACTGTAATAACTTTTCCATGAACTCTTTACTCAATATATCATTACACTCTCGAAAGCCAACAAACTAAATCTCTAGTACCACTTGACCCTATATCGATCTTATCTATTTCTATCTATAGTCCTACCTCTGTTCCAGACTGCTCTGATAGTTGAACAGCCAAACCTCTGGTCTTTTATATTCTCTCCTTCCTGCCACCCCTCCACTATTCATCAGCATTACAGGAGTTGTAATTGGCTTCCCTTAGCCCATGTAGCCTAATGATTTAACTCTTCTTCACATTGTTGTTGTGGTTGTTGCTATGATTGTTAATTAGTTTCTGTTTTCTACAAAATTTCCTGAGCATGACTGATAGCAAAACATTGTAGCACTATGTATTTTGTGAAATATAGGCGATTTCCGCACGAGGGAATTAAAACGGCGCAATGCGTCCTCTCACGGAGGTCGTCTGCACCTTGGAGCGGACTAGGTCCGGACTACTTACCTCAGATCTGCACCTCAGTCCACTCTGAAACACCCCCAACTGGTCCTCCAGTGCGCTTTTTAAAGAACGGCAGAAAACCGTTCTTTAATTTTTTGGAGCGTGCCATTGCATACCTGCTCCCTTGAGCAGGTTTGCAGGCTCGCACCAATGCGAGCCTGTGATCTGCAGAGGACGGGCTTTAGGTGTGGCGAGCTTCGCAGTTGGTTGGGACCCATGAACAACCGGAAGCCGCCATTTTGGAAGCTGGAGCAGTGCAGATGTAAGACCTTGCGCTGCTCTGATTTACCCTGGACGAGATGAGGAGCCCTGTGGAAGGGCTTAAGGGACAGTCTATGTTGGTCCATGCCCAGAAGATCCAGTAAGTACTGGCACGGAATGATTCCTTCACCTCATGCAGAAATGGCCATAGAAAACCAGTTAATCGTACAAACATGTCACAAATAGTGTTCCCATATTGTACTTCCTCAACTCTGGGCATCTAATTTCCATTCTAATTATGTGAATTAGACACATTAATTGTTGCATTCACCACCCCACCCCACTAAGTTTAAAATTTCATATAATTTTTTAGTTACACTTGATTTGAGAGAGCCAGTACAGAGTATTGTTGAAAGGACAGGACTTGAAACAGTGAGAACCAGGTTCAAATCTCTGTTCAATCATGGACTTAAGCTTGTGACTATGGGCCACCTCTGCTTCTCAATAAACTTACAAGATTGCTATGGTGATTAACAGGGAGGGGAAGACCAGGTAAAATTGACATGTTCATTTCTAGTATAGTACCTAAAACAACAACCTTAAAATTTCACCATTCACAGATACTTCTAGTGGTGTTCTCATCAAATGACTTTTTATTTTGCTGTTAGTTGTTCACTGATAACAAAAAGATCCATGAAAACACCATAGAAAGGCCCTGAAAGTGACTGCCACCTGATTCATAGTGCGAGATGCAGACAAAGTTGAGATAAATAGTATTCAAAGACATAGCAATATGTATTAATGATCAGTATGCAAAGGGAACTTATAGCACCTTTGAGATCGAGAGAAAGAAGTTGGCAGCATAAGCTTTCATAGATTTAAGTCTACTTCATCACATGCAGTAATTAAAGATGGGAGTGTGGTCTGATTTCCTTCAGAGTCAGAAAGTAAATATTTTATTATCCGTAGAAAGCAGCCTGCTCTAGCTGTCTTTCAGCTACTTGATTTTTCTTTCAAATGTTCATGATAAGCAGCTATGTTAGGATCTCTGTGCTCTTACCTCGTCATCATCTGGTAATGCTAAATGATGGTATTCTATTTATTTCCATTACCACTCACCTCACTCGTTGCTTCCTCCCACCCCAAACATGTATATAAATATCTTCCAGCTGAGGCATCTGATGAAACGGGCTGCAGTGTGTAACAGTTTATGACAAATAAAACTTGTTAGTCTTTAAGAGCAGATACTGTTGTTGGGTAGATAAGGGCAGAACCTGTTCTTTTGCTGCAAAGATTAATACAGCTGCCCCCTTTGACAAAGTTGTCTTGGGTGGTTAGCTATTTGGAATGCCAGTGCAACTTGATGGTAGGTTGCTAGGCAACAGGAATAGCACCTCAAAAGTGAAAGGTGCGTGTGGAAAGGGTTTATATATGAGAGGAATTCTATATAAGGCAATGTTTCTATGTGGCTTTGGAGCCTACAGTGAGCACTTGGCCAGAAAGAGGGTGGCTTGAGTATGATTAAGCAGCTGAGGAAAAGACACAGGGAATTTGTGTCATAAGCAGAGATTGAGTGTCAGTCTGTCAGAAGTTTAAGCTTTTAATGTATCAACATTGTACTGTAACTGAACTCAAACAGGATACTTTATTTCCACTGTTACTCTAATAAGTGTTACAGTTTGTTTTATAACCACTGAGTTGGTCTGAGTTGTCCAATGTCACTGGTAATTATTTGAACATGCTGCCTCTAAATAAACAGGAACAGTTAAAACTCTAGCCCTGTAACACAAAGTCTGTGATAAAAGGGTGGAGTCAGACTAAGGGATATTGACAAGGCATCTTACTGGATTGGGACTGCCACACCAATCTGAGGGAGAATAAGGACCTGTCACACCCCTTGCAACAAGTGTTCCTTAGTTCAACAAAACAAAAGAAAATACAGGTTAATGAAGTAGACATGCTCCTGGACATTACTACTTTAACAGAAAAACTGGTACCACAGGCTGAAATAACATGGAAAGAACAAGGAAAGGTTCATGCACCACAAAGAAGAAGTGCAGTTCAACAGGTTTCAGCAAAATTTTTATTCAAAACTTAAAATATCCGCACATGAAATGAAACAACCAGATCAAATAATCTTTGCAGAAGTAAACAAAAATATTAACCTTCGAGAGACCACCTGAAAACTTCTTCCAAAATGCGTTTAGGGATGACTTTTTTTTTCTTTTCACAAGCTTCTATTTTCTTATAACTTCCACTTTGGTGACCAGACTTATTGATCCATTTTGTTTTTAATGTAGTTGGTGTGGCAGGCATATCTGTTTCCCCTTTTCTCTCTGTTTTGCTGTTCATGCATGCTCAATAAGGGACAGTTACAGGAAGGTCAGCTAGAGTAGAATCGCATTCTTTTTCAGCCCAAGCTTTTTTGATTTGGTCACTGTAGACACACTGCTGCAAAACAACACCCAAAGTCTGTGTTTCTCCACCCACCCCCATCCCCTCAATGTCAGGGCTGCTAAAAAGACTTCCAGCTAGAGAGAGGAAAAGAGAGGCCATGTGAACATAAAAAGACTTTGTAGAAAGGAGCCTCTTTTGTTAATCCAAGTATGCCTGTATGTGCCAATCCCATGCGGCAGATGTGGTCCCCATCCATTACCTCCATCCTTGTAGTTCTCTGCGACATAAATCCTTTCTACATTCTCACAGGGGTGGCTGGTGTTTTGTTTCCCTGATGGAATTTACACTGTAGAAGTAAACAGTATTCCTCTCTCATGCATATTTAATATAACAGAACATGTGTGTGAGTAAATAGATCAAATGCCCATACCAGACTCCCAAGACACATAAATGTGGAATTAGTCTATTAAAAAAAATCATTTCTTTATAATTATTCAGATCCATTTCCAAAAAAAAAAAAATCTGAACATTCATGTCAACAATCTACTTGACTAAGTTTCTATCTTCTCGTCTTGCCTTTTTTCACAAAATAGTATCATGAAGTGGCTGCCTTGGGAGCCAGAGCACTGGAGCGATGAAATGCACTGTTCCTCTCCTCCTGGAAGATTTCTGTGGCTGTTGCTCACACTTTGCCCCCTTTCTGTGCTCCTAACTTGCCCACTTCCATTCTCCCCTCTCCCTTGACAGCTCGTGCCTCCGCCATCCCCTCATCTCTTGTGCTTGGCATTCTGCTGCTGCAGCATCTCCTACTCTTTCCCCACTTTTCTCACTTTGTGACATTGCATCTCCTCTTGCGCCCTTCCCCTAATCTTGCCTATCTCTCTCGCTCCTCACAGCCTGCCACAGCACTTCTCACCTTCCTTCCCTTCCCTCCCTTTTCCTTCCTCCCATTCACTCTCTCACCTCGCCTTACATCCTACCGAGGTGCCTTTGCTTGTTTCTTGAGCTCTGCCACTCACACCGCTTGCTTTTCCGTCTCTCCTACTCTCTCCCTTGCCTCCCCTCCCCTCCTCACAGTGTGCCCCTGCTTCTTCCTGCAGTCTGCTTCTTGCACCACTGGCTCTCCTGTCTCTTCTAATCTCTCAGCTCAAAGGGCATCCTTGCTTGCTTCTTGCTCATACTGCCCACTCTCCTGCTCCTTCCTTCCCTCACCTCACCTCCCACCCTTACAGGTGGGCAGATGATGGCATGCCTAGAATTCAGGTAAAATTTGGCTATCCAATGATATGTCAACCCTAGTCATGGCAATATGCTTTTACTATAGTTTTAAATAGACCTCAAATTCATAAATTCTCCCATTCTTTTTGGTTTTAGAATAAGTGAGCCTTTACTCATGAATAAAGATTAATTACATCTTCAAAAGGTCATCTTATTCTATTGGGGAAAAAATGTAGAGCCTTGGATATTCAAACTTCTTGCTGGCTGGAGTGATTAGTTCAGTCTGCCACTAGACCTATATCCCATAAAAGTCTTTGTGCTGTTAACTTACCAACAGCTAGGTAATTTGGAAGATGTTCCTTTTCCTCTAACTCTGTCTACGGCATCTATTCTGTTTTTAAACACTTGAGTCATTTTGTGTTCTTGGCAATGATCAGAAGCTAAGAATAATCTGAGCAGCTTCAAACCTGTCTTGTGGGTATGGGGACATTTGAAGAAGGGCTAGAGGTCAGTGATAGGGTGCATGATCTGGTATCCCAGAAATCTGACGTTCCGCCCCTGCAGTGCTGGCTGATGCATCTCATGTCATTTGTTTTTGGGAACAGTGTTCAGCACCTATAACACCTGTGAAGCTCAGACTAAACCTGAGACTGGATTCATTGCCCTGCTGACATGGAAGTCTCCAGTCAGTACTGAATCCCCAGGTTAAAGCATGCTAGGCAAAAGGGCCAGAGCTTGAAAAAGTTACTACCAAACATCAGAGTTGGGTAGTTGGGTAATACTTAAAATACCATGAAAAAGGGAAGCTTTTAGTCCTCTAGTGTTCTTCATTAGGAAGAATGTGGTGCAGGGATGGGTGAGCAATAAAAGAAATCCAAAAATCATTTTGATTACATGCTAAAGCCATATGATATGTAAAATATAGCCATTTTAAAAAAAAACACACATACACATTGTACTGATAACTTTATTAGTCCAACCAAAAGGCACAAATACATTGAGCAAGCTTTCAAAGTTCACAGGCTTCTTCAATAGGCATGGATATTAAAAGTCATTTGAGGGGGAAAATGAGATGATGGAGGGTCACAGAGCTACCTCTTTCTTGAGATGCTAAAACTGAGTTTACGATGGTGGCGAAGGAAGATTTGATGCAAATAAAGGCCACACCCCTTCCCAGCCATGAGGCATTTGGGACACAGGGCAAGGCAGACAACTTTTTTTTTCTTTTTTTGAAAAGGATTTTTCCCTTGAGATCAAGCTCATATCTGTCCTGAGCAACTCTACAAGTTCCCTTGTAGGCAGAATACAATGATTCTGTTGATAAGGCTTTGTACTGAAACATGTGGAGACAAATTTAAGTACTATAAAGATAAAGTGAGTCAGTGGTAGCCAATTTCAAATTGTAGGTGGGATATATAGTTAGACTAAAAGTACAAGATGGAGGATGCAGGCTCAAAGAATCAGCTTGAGACCTGATGCTCTTAGCTTTTACCTCAGGGGATGTAGAATGAGTTGCTTGTCTCCATCTTTATAGGTAAAGTACTGCTAGCCACCCAATGAGCTACAGTACTTTTAGTCAAAGTGTATAGTTTTTATGGTGGTTTGGAGCAGTAGGACCAAGCAACATAGATTTAAATTTAATCTACAGCAAGAGATAGACAAAACTACTCACTTGGAGCCAAATTATGTGTGTGACTGGGTTATTGGAAACAACCATGATGGCTAGGCATCTCTGAGAGCTGAAGTTGAAAAAGTAACTTTTCCAAACCCTGAGTAAACCTGGGAAAGTCCTTCAGGAGAGCTGTTGCTGCCAGTCAGAACAGACAATATTAGCTTGATAGACTAATGCTATGATTCCACATAATGATGAACACAGCAAATAAAGAGGCCCAGTTGTATACAAATAGTATCTGTAATGCAAAGATGCAAAAGGTTAAAAACATATAAAACCATGCATATCCCAAGTATATACTGTAATTCAACAAGGAGTGAAAACATTCATCACTGCTGAAGCAAACTGTCGGTATCACCTAATTGCTGGTTTATAACATGAATGGAGATTTGGGATTTTCAGAAATCTATATGTGATTGTGGCTGGTGATTTCAGTATCGGGGATGGTGGTAGTGATGGTAAATCAAATAGGTAGGGGTCTGAACGATAAAGGAACTGTTACCACACCTTACATTTCTTACTCTGCAGGATGTGCTATTTTCATAACTGCAAATATTTATGGCTTGTTTGAAAGCATGCTGGTTGAAAGCATGTTTCCAGGTCAGGATTACCTCGGACATGGTTATAACATTGTAAATTCAGAGAGGATTAAGTGGGAAAACCCGATGCTAATAGGTCTGTGTTAATCCTTTCAAGACCCCAGGCTACATGCACACTCAATACAATGGAAGGTGATACTGCCCTGGTAAAACAATGAAGGACCCTTCTGTGATCCTGCCCTATGGAAGTCTTCCCTAGACTCCTTGCCTGACCAGACATTAAGAGATTGTCATGACTCCCACCAATGTTTTGTTGCCTACAGTTAAGACAATCAGTCTATTCCAGACTCCTTTGTCAACTCCATGAGAAAGCAATTACCACTTTGTCTATGTACCCTCTTTCAAGGTAGGTAATAGGCTATATAAACCCCAGCTTCAATCCCTGTAAATTGTAGTACTTGGATGTAGAATGTGATACCCAGACCACTGTTCGTTCTTGCTACTCGTTCTTGCTAGTGCTGTCTTGAGCCACTCTCCTTCAACCTGCTTCTTCAGTACTGGTAACTGTCCCCCTTTTCACCCATTCTCTCTCCCTCTCAATCTCTATCCAGCTTTTCATGCCTCATTTTCATAGCCTTGTATGGTTCTTGAGAGTGTCTGATTTCTTGTGTGTTTGCTAATTCTCAACAAAATACCTTTTTAACTTTTAACTGAAGTCATTTCTACTGCTAGTACTGTTACAGTTAGTACAGTTAGTCACAGGTGAAAAGTTCCTGCTGTCATCCTCCTCTTGCAGGCTTCCTTTGAGCTATAATTCCTCAAAGTCTAAGGAAACACTGGTATTGTGGGTAGATCTCAAAGTCCCTCATCTCTTTGGGTAACAGAGTTATCCAAGATGTTGAGGCCTTTGCTACAAACAAGTTCAGCACTTCCGATGGCTTTAGGTTTGGACTAAACCCAGACCTGGTTTACCACAATGCCGATTCAGGGTTTAAATGGGGACCTGGGAGACACCAACTGTATATATTCCTTAAATGTACTATGGGTATATAATTGAGTCTCTTGATTTGCTGTGCTGGTGATTCTGATCAGACTTGCCTAGTGTGTATTGTTATCTGATAGCAGCTTCACCTGAAACTGAAAATTCTAACATAATAGGAATGATTAATTTATTTAAGTACTAGCGTATTTACCCAGCGTTGCCCGGGATTTTATTTTCTTATAGGTAATACTTGTTACAAATACCTTAGGAATTAACTTACCTTACAAATTAGATACAGTTGAAATACACAGATTTGAGATCCTGTGTCTCTAATTCCCCAAACTGTGTTGTCCAGTACCTGTAACTTTTCCCCATATTCCCCAATCCAATCTGTATTAAGAATTAGTAACATACATAGGTTGGTTTCCTGAGGGAATGCACTGTCCTCCTCCTTCTTGCTGCTAGTCCTTGTCTCCATAGCCTGAGGCCCAAGAGCCCTCTGGCTGAGAATTCTAAAGGACCCTCCCTAAACTGACAACTCCAGGATTCCATAGAATCTTCACAGGTAGCCAATCATGTGAGGTCTTCTCACCTCACACAGCCAATCATATGAGGTCTTTGCCTGCCTGACACAGACAAACATACAAACTCACAAACTTTGACTTTTATACATTAAATATATGTATCACTTTGAAGGAAAAAAATTCCTCTCAAGAAGGATTACAACTTAAAGAAAAATTTAAAAAAATCATAAGGTAATTGAAAATATAACATGCAATTATATGAAATACTGGCCTAAAATCTTCCTCATAACCCAACAATTACCCACAGAATAAAATACATCAGTATGATTAAGCTACAACTTTATTTTTTTTTTAAGAAAACATATACGTACATTGACCACCATATATAAACTGATCTCATCTGCAGAAGTATAGATATCATCTATTTCTTCCCCTGTGGTACTAACGGTAGTCACAGTTGCTGCGGGTTTTACATGCAAAGAAATTCTATTAACCAGATCTCTCTTTTAAAGAATATTGTTTCTCGCATTACTTTTGGAGGGAAAAAATAAAGCACACTTGCTTTTGTAAGACACAGCTTTCGTTCTTTGGGCTGTATTAATTATACAGTCATTTGAGCTTTCACAACAACAGGCTCTTTGTTGTCATTATATTTGAGCAAACCAATAATGCACGTGCATGTCTGTTTCCTAATTAGGCAATTCATATTTTTCCCTGTTCCTAATGCAGCTTGATGAATATGAGATGAGTTGTCAACACAGGATCACGGAGCCTGATTTGATATCAATAAAAGTGGGGCAATACACACTTGGAATGGCATAGTTTTTGTTTTCATTTTGTTTTAAGAAAAGCAGTTTCTTTAGACTGAAACTCTGGCCTGTTTGCATGTTGGCCTTGCTCTTACGTGCACCATATATGTGGAGGACAAAGACAGAGTGGACCTGCTGCATGTGTCTCCAGTGTGCGTATGCTCCAGTTCTAGTGGTATAGCTACAGGTAGGGTGGGCAAAATGAACACATTGCTCCCTCTCCAAAAAGGAATTCTGTGCCCCCAATGAAATTTTTCTTCATTCCCCAAATTTTTAGCATTGCTGAGAATCAGGAAATGAAAACCATTCACACCTAGAACTCTTGGATTTGTTGGATTCGCATTCCTTTGGTAAAATTGCCTGTCCCTTTTCTTTGGATGCCTAAACTGTATTTCTAATGCTGAAGTGAAATTTTGAGTTACTGCAAGAAACTGAGAGACTGAATGAAAAATCCATTTTTTTTGGGGGGTGGGCATACATTTCATTTGGAAGAGGACAATGTCCTTATTTTGCCCCCCACAATAGCTATACCTCTGCTCATTAAGTGCCTGGGCAGGTCGGAAGATAAATGCTCAGAGCAATGAGAGTGGGCAGAAGCAGCTTGGCTGCCTCTCCCATTCATTAGATATATGTCTAGATAAGAAGAAATGTCAACAGGGAAGCTGAAGTGGGCAGTTGCAACCCAGCTGCCCCCTCAATATGTTAACTATTTATTTGGGTTCAAAGGCTTGTGCAGAGGGGAGTTGGTTTGGGCAGCTTCAGACCTCTTGTGGCAGAAATGTGTGGTGTTGTGTTGTTGCTGTTGTTGTGTGTCTTCAAGTCATTTCTAGGGCCATTTCCTTACTACACTTTTATAGTGCAATTATTCCACTTTCAACATCCTATGGAATCCTGGGGTTTGCAGTTTAGGGAGGGGCCGGCTGGCCCGTCCCTAAACTGCAAACCCCGGGATTCCATAGGATGTTGAATGTGGAATAATTGCACTATAAGAGTGTAGTGTGGAAATGGCCCAACTTATGGTGGCTCTAAGGTGAACCTATCATAGGGTTTTCTGGGCCTGTGAGTGTGTGATGTACCCATGATTACTCTGTGGGTTTCCATGGTTGAGTGGGAAGTTAAACCCTGATCTCCAGGGTTGTAGACTGTAGTTCAAAACACAGTCCACAGTCTGGAACCAACAACAAACACATACTACAAACAAACAGCCCTTTCCACTTTGTGAAGTTCCGTTTGCTTAGCTGATGAGCCAGGACACATGAACCAGAAATTAAATATTCCAAAATCCTTTTCACAAGACCACAGAAACTAGAGACAGGCCATAGTGGTTCTCTGTTTCCTAGAGTGAAGATAGCATAAAGTACTGACTGAATGTTAGGATCAGGATCAGAGGCTCTTCTCTAGATGCTTCCACCTTCAGAAGTTCACCAGCTTGCAACCAACAAAAAGGCCTTCCCTGTGGCAGTCCCTTGCTTTGAAATGTTTTTCCCAAAGTGACTCACCTAGCATTTGTTTTGATAAGCTTCAGGCTTGCCAGTCTAAGATCTTTTCATTCTCCCATGCTGCCAGCCAGATTGGCTACTGTGACATCCTGTGCTTTGCATATCACCTTATACATAATTCTTAATGCTATTTAGCTGGTTGGAGATATACATGTATCTATGAACAGCATTCTTAAAATATTAGATCTATTTTTACTGTTCTCATTCATTAGCCACTTTGTTAATTATATGAAGGAGCAGGATGCAATCCTTCTAAAATAAATCAGGAGTGTTGACTGACCTTCATTGCCCACAGTGTACACATTTCATCCTGCTGTCAAGATCTGATGGAGAATTCTTCTCTGTGTCCCACCTGTACTGGAAGGACAGTTGGTAGGGATGAAAGAAAAGGCTTTTTCAGTAGCCAGACCAAAACCACCAGAATTCCTGGCCCCAGGAGGCTGGGCTGGCAGTCTCTTTGGTTATGTTCTGCCAGATGGCAAAGAGCTTCTTGTTCAAGCAGGCATTTCCTTCACTGGAAGATTTTTATTACATTATTTTGTGTTTTTATTGCATTTTGTTATTGGTTTTAATACTGCTAAATGCCCCAAATGGTGTGTAATTGCTAGAAATCAGAGATAAATGGTTTTAGCATTGATTAATTAATTAATTTCCATAAGCAAGTTTGTCAAGGTGGTTGTTTCTTTGCTAGTAACATTTTTAGGGCTAAATTGTTGTTCTCAGCTATTTGAATGAGCAGTAGGGTACAAATGTAAGGAATGGTTTTAAGCCCCATTTAAGTCAATGAAGTCTCCTTTAGTATGAATGATGGGAGAACTGCATGCAATGCTTTGCATTTGGGGGGTGATTAGTTTTTCCTGTGTTTTGTACTTCTTTAAATTAATCTTGTTGATAATATATTGCAACCAATGAACTATGAGTGATTACCTCTCAACAGAATTTCTCTCTTTTACTAAAAAGCTTAACTGCAAAGTAATTTAGTTGTAAAGCATTGTGCCAGAGTGGGGAAAAACCCATATATACCTCTTAAAAGAAATGGTTTTATTTTGGTTTTCAATTGGTAGGACCAGCAATTTAGATATTGTGCAAACGTACTTACTTGCACAAGCTGAATGTCACTTTGTTCTCAGCAGCCACCCAAAATGCCTCCATCAGCAAACAGGTGTATACAAAGGTACAGCTACATCATGGCAGGGTTTGGGTGGCTGGTTATTTTTAAAATGGACATTTAGACTAACCTTTGTTCAGTGTGGACAGACTGTGTTAGAAGCAGACTTACCCCTCCACAGACAAAGAAAGGTTTCTTCCATTCATGGAAAGAAGTGGAAACAATTGGAGGCTTACCTCTTGTAATGAAGTTCTGGGGGTTTGGCTATCTGGCAAGCCAATGCAGCCTGAAATAAGGTTGCTAGTCAACCAGAATAGCACCTCAGGAGGGAAACCCAGCCCACTAGTGTGTGGGTGTGGCTGATAGCTGAGATAAAAGATTATATAAAGCCAAATTCCTGTGGGTATTTTTATTTCTTCAGTAAGAGCCTAGCAAGGAGCTAGGGAGTAGACTCTCTTAATCAGCCAGAGAGTGTGTTGGAAGGTTTAGTTCTCAGTAGAAGCCTAGTGAGAGGCAGAAGAATAATTGAACCTTAGTAGGATCTGGTAAGAGAGTGTGACCTAGATTGGGGGTTAAGGTCTTGGTGGGAGTTTATCCTGAGGGCTGTTATATGATACTTGTGCCTTATATGAAAGCCTAAAGATATAATTGAACTGTTTCTGAGCAGGGAGTTAACTGTTAATATTGTCTGATAACTACACCGAAGAAGGCATGAACATTGAACTGCATATGAACTGTAACATGTTACATTATTCTTATCGTTATCTTAATATATGTTACAGTTTATCTTTGTAAATACTGATTCAGCTTGAGATGTCTACAGTGATAAATAACACAGAAAACACACTGCCATAAAACTATTAATAGGTTCTAAATAAACATTGAAAACCCTTGCCTTTTTACACAGAGGCAGTGCTATAAGACGGGAGGCAGAGCTGGGTGGTAAAGACAGGTGTTTTGTCAGATTGGGAACAGCCACACCAATCTGGGAGAAGTAAGGACCTGTCACAACTCTGAAGGAAGTAATCATGTAGCATTCCACCTTCTATCTGAAGCTCCACTGCTGCTCCCCACACTTTTGTAGATGGATATGGGTTCCCCACACTTCTCAAAACAGAGTGGAACGTGGTCCTGGGGGCTCTGGTGGGTGAAATGGGAGAAAACACCACACTATCTCCTTCCTACTATGAAGAGAGCGAGATCCAACCCATTGGCATTGCCACAAGCCATAGACATGAAATATAATTCAAGCACTGGCATAGTGTTTAGTGTCAATATTTTTAAATTTTGTTATGTAAAGAAAAAAGTAATGGTACCATTTTATTAGAAAAGAATGGTGAAAACTTCATTCTTGTTACTCTGGAAATTACTCAGACAGTGGCATAAATGGGGAATCTGTTGCAATAATGTCTCAGTCCAGCAATTGCCTAAGGGTGTTGACTAAATAGCCTCCACTATAATGAACAAGTAAGGTCATGCTCATACAGAAGGTCAGAGAGCACTTCAGATTATGTATAGACTCTAGATCTGGTGATTCCCCGTTTTAGGGAAGGTTAAGGTTTCAAGGAAAAAAAAAACCTTAAAGTGTGATAGTGTCAACAAGCTGAGAGGGCCGGTGGGTCATCTTCCACTCCATCTCAAAACTTCCAGAACAGTGGTAGCAGGCCCCAGTGGCCATTAAGAAGACAAATGATTCTCCCTGTGTGCCATCTAACAACCCAGGAAGCCCACTCACAGTGTTGCTGTGACAAGGTAAATTTGAATGAGCAGATTCACATATGAGCAGCTTAAATATTAAAACTAATGTAGGTTCAGGCAGGAGAACCTAACATGATCAGGAAGCAGGAGACAGAAAGAAAAAGTAGGAAGGAGACAGCTGTAAGACAGAGGAGTGAGATAAATTGAGGTATGATAGGAAAAGCTGCTAAAAAACTGACAAGTGAAGGAAAAAAAAACATTGGAAGAGTTGTGTTGGATCAGATCAAAGCCTAATTTAGTCCAGGATTCTGGTCTCACATTGACTAACCAGATACCCATGGGAAGCTGATAAGTGGGCAGTTGATATATGGAGACCTTGAAGCTGGGGAAAATTTGTAATCATCCTGGTAATTATGGATAACTTTATAAATGAAGAAGAAATGAAAACATAGCTATGGCAGAAAGAAAGGGAAATAGCAGAGCGAAAGTGCTCTCCTTTTCATACCCATGAATGTCACAGGTGGGTTTGAAAAAAGCAATCATCTAAAAGATGGTCTTTGTTTATTGTTAACCTTCAGGACTTCCCACCTAACTAATGTTTTTAGCCTACTTTGTTTATATTCTACGCCATTGCTGCCATAACGACCCGCTGACTCACTTTTTAAAAAGTCAAAGGCTTAACACCAGATTTGGTCATATTTAAAATTAAGCCCATTAGAATCAACAGGACTTAAGTCAGTCATGACTCAATCATGTTCCAATGACTTCAGTGGGTATTCTGTAAACATGACTAAGCATTCAACCCAATATTTTTTGTATTGATAGTTTGTATACAAGAAATGGATGTAGTATAGGTCTTTAGCTGGCAAATTTAATTTTGCTGCTCAGTTCCAGTTGCCATGCAGTCTGTTCACCACAGTTCAAAGTTACCCATACTGGATAGTTAGCAATCACAGAACTTCACAGTCGTTGTTACCTTTATTTTGTAGCACTGCAGTCTCAGAAAAGGCATGACAGGTGTGAACAAATGAAAACTTTGTTCTGGCTATTTAATTGTCTTTTACTGCTGTTTCCCCATCTATTCCTGATTTACTGCGGGCCTCCAAAGAAGAAAGGACAAATGCCTGTCATTTTAAAATATTGTGTTTTATCTACTAGAGGCTATTTAGAAAAGGGGTAAAGGAACCCTTCCAAAATGTTGCTGCTATAGGACAACTCAAGGACAACTAAGGAAACATTAGCAGTATTACACCTTCAACACTTTGCTGATTTAGAAAGCCCTTTTTGAGTAGAAGTTGTGGCAAGCAATATATCCAAAAGAGCAATTTCTGCTGTATAAAATGTAGTTGGAGAGTTCTACAGCCATACTAATTATATATGTTAAAACCAATGGCTGTAATTAAATATGCCAATTCTCTATTCCATTCTTGCTGTAAACTTTGCATGTCATATTTATTTATAGATAACAGAATGTATACATATAAATTGTTGGTTTGGATACTTGGCTGGCCTCAATTACTATCTCTAATGTTAAGGGAGCTTTGGATGCATGATAAAGCTGCAGGGCAAAATCTGGAATGTAACCAATGTTTTAGTTGTAGATACTTCCATTTAGCTGATAGTTTAAACTAGCAAAATTGAAAAAGGCAAAAACTCATCATCAATATGAGGTATCTGATTTAAGGTAACAGTTCCATTGTTGGTCCATACCTTTCATGAAAGTGGTTTCTTACCAGTTTTGACATCTGGATTCCCCAATAAATTCAGTTTGACATGAGTATATGGATCAAATTCCAATAGATGAAACAGTATTTGCCACAGAGTTCTAACTACTGAGATTGTTGGAAAAACACTGTCTTTTTTTAATAAAATGAGAACCAAGTATTGTCCATTTGAATAGAGGTGCAGAGATGAAGATTCCATGGCTGACCATGGTGAATTATTTACTTTAAGTGGATTTGTCTAAAAATTACTAAAAGGTAGCAGATATGTCAGATAGTGTGTAAGAAATTCTGGAATGCTGCAGCCTCCCTCTTTGATTTGAATTTGCATCCGTTTCCTTGAAATTCTGGGATCAGATGAAACCTCCCATAATCTCCTAAACAATACATTTAATTTTTGAAAATACTTGCAAAGCATAAGTTGAGAAATTCCGTTAATAACAAACAATTCTAGGTATAACATTCATTTTAATTGTGTTTACCTTACCCCATAGAATCATCTTTAAGGCTAACCATCTCTCTAAATCTTTTGCGGTATGTTTTATCAGCCTACTTATATTAAGATTAATCATCTGAGATAAGTCACTAGGGATAATTATACCCAATTAAGTAATAGCTTTCATAATAATTTATGTTTATGCTACCCTGTTTGTGTCCCATGAGAGTTCCCTTATAGGCAAACTATGATTCAGAAGATGATGTATGCAATATCTGTTAATTTATATTTCCTCTTGTTTAAGAACATATATCTTTATTTTTTTCTATCATTGATTTCAAGGTAGCATATATGGAATTCCCAGTCAGTCTCCCAGTGAGGTATTTTCCCTTCTGTTTAGCTCCAGAATCTCCTGTGGCCTCAGATTATGGCTTAGATAATTAACTTTCTGAGCCCTTGGTATTATAGATGATGAACTTTCTGAGCCCTTGGTATGATTTTCCCTACCACCTGACAGAGGAAGATGATCCTACTCCTACCATGATGTCCAGTGTTCCTCTGACCATTGGCTCAAGACGGTACATTCCCAATGGCTAAAGATCCCTCCCAGTGGCACATTACTAAATGAATTTCCTATAGCAGGAAAGCCAACCCATGGTATTGGGGCTGCATACAGTTCCCTACCCCACACCTTGCCTGCAACCTTCATGATCATTTTGTTATGAAATCCTCCCTCTTCAAGGTTGCAATGAGAGGAGAGATTTATCCCTTCCTACAGTGCAACTGATGCAACCACCTCAATGATCCCAGCCCTTGTCCAGCATGTGTATACTTGTACATGTGGAATCCCTGGCTCCTCAGCTAATTCCAGATGTAGTTTTTAGAGCCAAAAAGGTCTTAGATTCTTCTGCAAAGTGGCCAATGCCTTTCATATATTCTTTCATTTACTGCTGATGCTTGTCAGAGTCCAACTCCCAGCCTGTGCCTCTCTGCCAGCAAAGAAGGGGAGGCAACGATACTTGCCCTAGAAGGAAGAGGAGGCAGCGGGGAGTGTTCAGCACAAACAACTAATGTAAACTCTGAGCCAAGCTGAGTCAAGGTCTAACCCAAAAGGTCCAGGAAACTGAAAGTCCATCCAGAGGGATCAAGGGAGCCCGAGCGCAAGGGTCAAGAGGCTTGCATAGTAATTTGCTACAAGCAAAGAGCAAGCCACGCTGACAGACTTAAACAGCCACAGAAAACAGGTGTTACTTGTCATTGTTTCCTTAATCTAGCCCATGCAGCTTCCTCTGAGCTGCCTGTTTCAGCCTCCTCCATGATTGGGGGCTGATGAGCACAGGTGACTGTAATTCCTCCAAATCACCTCTCCGTCTGGAGCTGGCTGGGGCAACTCTGCCTCCACTTGTCTTTCAACTGATGGGGATGTTTGAAAGCTGGTTTGGTCAATCCTGGCTCTGTTCCTGGCACAATCAGTTGCTCATTGACCTCAGAGCCATCGTCTCACAATGAGAGGGCA
This sequence comes from Cyclura pinguis, assembly GCA_030412105.1. NCBI lineage: Eukaryota > Metazoa > Chordata > Lepidosauria > Squamata > Iguanidae > Cyclura > Cyclura pinguis. The sequence goes on from CM059601.1 coordinate 185,922,116, forward strand.
TGTAAGCTGGGAGGGATGACCAAGGCCATTTCTGCACTAGACTGTTATAGCACTATTATTCCACTTGCAATATCCTATGGAATCCTGGGGTTTGCAGTTTCGGATGGCCCCTCCCAAAACTGCAAACCCCAGGATTCCATAGGATGTTGCAAGTGGAATAATAGCGCTGTAACAGTGTAGTGTGGAAATGGCCCAAGATTGGCTCTGCCTCTTGCTTCTTCAGTGACACTCTTGGATATCTTTCCCTAGTAACCAGCGTCCATCTGCACCACATCCCAGAGGCCTCTGTGAGACTGCAAAGGCACTCTGATCATTCTGTACAGATGGCTGCTAGGCCTAGAGCAGCCTCTGGCTGAACCCATTCTAACACAGAAAGCAATACTTCTGACCCAGCAGGCATCCTTAGATCCCTAAGAGGCTCTGCCAGACCTTCCTATTATTTGGTAGGCTGTGGTGAGCAGCAGGTAGCAATACAGAACAGGCTCCAAACAGCTGTGTTCTCACGGTTCTCTCTCAGGTGGGTGAAATTGGGATGTGACACCAAAAGCCAATGTAGGGATCATTTGCAGCCAAAGAGACACCATTTGGCTATTCCTGTCGGTATATTTGTCAAACAGTCTAAGATGGATTGGTAAAATGTAAAGTTCAAAATCTTAAGTCTGAAGCTCATTCTGCCATGTTCTTGCACCTTGTTGCTCTGTGAGAGAAGCACAATTGTCACAAACGCTAAGAATTGCCCAGTCACAACTGAAGTGCTAGACTGAACATCCATACCATGGGTTGTGCTTCCCTAGTGTAGGACACTCTCTCATTGATATCATTTGGGCCACTGGGAGGATTATTCAATCAAGAAAAATAGGTCCTTTTGAGTCAATGGGCAAGGGGACCACTTATGTTGTACTAGAGGTTAAGATATCCTAGACTGTGCATTTCCAACTCAGCCAGCATTTCAAGAAAAGAGAACTGCCCGCTGCAACCAGTCATTCATTCAATCAACTGATCAGTCCTAGGCTTCCAATACTAAGAGCAGTCAGGAACAGCTGGTTGTGTGAGTCACTGGTGAATTTGGAAAGAAAAAGCCAAGGTGTTTTTGCAAGTGGCTGTTAATTTGCCCATCTGCAACTATCTTGGTCAAAAACAGATCCAGATGCCTCATCCAGACATTTCTCAAAAATGCATTCAGGAATGCTTGGCACTCTGTTAGGTAGAAGTAAATAACTATTATTTCCAATAATAAAAGGGCAAAAGGCAAGAGATCTCCAGTCCTATTTGCAGAGGACAACAAACCTGTTCTTTGATTAAGGGAGTTTAGATTTAGATTTCTCTTAAAGGTTACAGCCACATACAACAATGTTTAAAAAATTAAAGGAAAATATAACAATTTATATAAAAAGTTTTAGTTTTAATATTCCTTCTTCCTTCAGGGGACCATTGGTCCCATAAGAAAGGAAAGTGTTTGACAACATTCATGTGTGTGCGACAGTTCTTTTGTTTTTCAGTGGGGAAGGAGGCGTACCAGTTCGAGTGGCAGCAAAGCATTTGAGGATTTTCCAGTTCTTTTCTTTGAAAAACAAGCAGTGAAAAAGGTAATTTCCTCTTTGCTACAGATCCATAGCCAGCAACTCAGGAACATTTTTCATTAGCTACAGAAATATTCACCAGAGTAGGAAACTTGTGGCATTATAGGTGCCTTACTGGTAGCCGTGGTGGCCAAGGGTGATGGACTTAAATGTCCAACAACATTTAGAGAGACTCGCCACTGATTTGCTCTCTTATTAGAAACCCTAGACTAAACTTTCAACATACAGTTTACAGAAACAGCCTGCATGATGTAGTGGTTTGGGTGCTGGACTAGGACTCTGGAGACCAGGATTTGAATCTCCACTCCACCACAGAAACCCGCTGGATGACCTTGGGCAAATCATACTCTCTCAGCCTCAGAGGAAGGCAATGGCAAATTCCTTGTGTTACCATGCTGTACACCCCCATAGTACAGTACAATTGGTGAGGAATATCCTTAGATTGGCAAGAGATAGCATACTTATGGCTAAAAGTCATGTGGAAGAGAAAGGACTCTGGCTGGAAGCTAAGACAAAGGACCTCTGCATGGCCAGGTCATAAGTTCAGGAAGATCAGCTAGAAAGCCCAACCTGATAGGTTGTAGATGGTCCTCTAAAGGACCCAAACCTAGGGAACAATAGCGAGCAAAGCTGCTGGAAAGAGCAACTCTCCCCACAGAAACTGTCCTTTTGTTCCCTTACCTTTCCTGTCATTAAGAGGCTATTGTGATCTCCCTCAATGCTTTCTCACCTACCATAAAGACAACCAGAACTTTCCAGACCCCTTTTGTCAGCTCTGTCACGTTCCCTTCAGGGCAGAAAAATGATATTTAAAAGCTGACTCCAAGCCTGACAATTCGTAGCACCTTGTACACACGTAGGCATGTCACTCTGTCCATTTGATCCCCGATTCCCATGCCCTGGGTTACCTCAACTCAGTGTTTGAATCATCTTGCTTTGATCCTCCACTTCTGGAACAGTAATTATCACCCACTTCACTCCAAAATTCTCACTATCCACCCGTTCTCTCCTTTACCTTCACTAGTCTTGTGTGGTTCATAAGACTGCTTGATTCTGTGTGTGTATGTGTGTGTGTGTGTGTGTGTGTGTGTGATTTTCACAAATAAAGACATTCTCTTAACTCTCAACTGTGAATCTCAACTGGTGTTAGTGCTGGCATACACAGGTGAAACGACTCCACAGTTACCCTCTTCTCACAGGCCTCCTTTGAGCTATAATTACCCACCTTTCTAAGGAGATGCTGGCACTGCTGGAGGACCTCAAGGTCCATCACCTTTTGGGGGTAACACTTCTGAATAAATCTTGTCAAGAAAATCCTCTAATTGTTTTTTCTTAGGGTCACCATAAGTCAGAAATAACTTGTAGGCACAGAACAACAACAAACAGATTACAGAAAGGCCCAATGGAAACAATATTGTGGCAGGACCAGAGGGAACCATTTTTTCGTTGAAATGATGCTCCTGGGAATTATGCCATGATTATTTTCATGGCAGCTCAGGTACTGCTTTAAGCAGTGGAGATGGCTGGTGGGGAACAAAAGAAAGAAAACTCTCAGCTGCCTCATCTGATAGTCCCTTTCCATTAATAGAATTCTCTTTCCCCATTCTTTTTCTCCAAAACTTTTCTCCTCAATACCCAGATTTTAGTACTTTAAAAACCCAAGGGCCAAATGGTAACATAAAATCAAATCTACAGCTCAAAAAGTCCCAGTTTAGTCCTTCGCATTATCCCCTGGAACGACAGCAGACTATTAGGCACTCCTGAGCACTGGATATGGATTAACAAGCATATGTCAGATTACTTAACAAATCTAATTAAGATACCTTGCTGAACCACAGAGAGCCCTTGTAATCAGGAAATGAAAAGGAGAAGGGGGACATTTGTTCTATTCCATCCTTCAAAGATAGAGTGTCTTGATGGATCTTAGCAAAAGGAATGACTAATGAGCTTTTCATTATTGAAACTGACAATTCACAGAGGTGTGATCAACATGTGTTGCAGAAATGCTTGCATTAACTGCTTGGCTCACATTGATAACCAAGTGTTCTATAATGGTGGGTTATTTTTGTCATCCAAAAAGAAAGCACAGCTTAAGATCAGTCGGCATATGTATGTGATACTTTCCCTACAATGTGGGTTCAGGTCCAAACGTGAGTGTGGACTTCCTATGAGATATGTGGCTAGAACCATTTGCCCAATCATTTCTCCTTGTGCTGCTGAGTGAATTTCCTGAACTTTTAGTTAAATTGCTGTTTCTCCATAAGAGACACCCCGCCTTTAATGCCCTATGCAAAAAAGACTGTCAGAAAGAGTTGTAATCTCCAATAATGAACATGTACAAAAATGCAGCTGACATGGTTGGATAAGTAGATAGTGGGAAGAGATGGCTTAAGGGAACTAGTTTGGGAGATAGGCAGCAGCTTGAAAACTGCCAAGTAACATCCTGCCATGCAGACCATATAATCGATTAGCATAGACAACTGAATCAGAGAACGGCATAACTTTGAGCTAAACTGTGATAGATTTTTCTCACAGACACACTGACTGTGGGAAAACACCTGATTTTCGGGGGGGGGGGACCATACCATCTCAACAAAGAAGCTAGTGCACCTGCAGAAACTTTTGTATATAACAAAAGTCCTTCACCAATACGATGTTATTTTTTTTAAAATTTGTAGCTATGTCTCTCTGCACCACACACAAAGAAACTGAATGTGAGCTGCTGCCATTCCCTGCCCTGATTTCCAGTAATTAGCTGGACCTCCTAAAAAAGATGTGGGTAGTGGTAAAAGGGATAAGTTGTGTTGTGGTTATGTGTCAAGCTGATTCTGATTTATCGTGACCCTGTCATATGGTTTTCTTGGCAAGATTTATTCAGGAGAGATTTGCCAACACCTTCCTCCAAGGCTGAGAGAGTGTGACTTGCTGAAAATCACTCAGTTGGTTTTCAGGACTGAGCAGGAATTTAAACCCTGGTTTCACAGGATTCAACATTCAAAGCACAGTACCAGAGTGGCTCTCTGAAAGGGATATCTAAAACAGGGGTGCGCAAAGTGTGGCCCACAGGCCATATGGGGCCATCAAGGGCCATTTTTGTGGCTTCCAGGTGCCCCCACAGCCATTGAAATTAGGTTTTTTTAAAGAAAAAATTACAAAAATGTATGGCAAAAAAATCAAAATAAAAAAATTGCTCCAAAATACTCCCCCTGAAGGGTATGTGGGGGGCATTTCTAACATGTTTGGATACCCCAAGTGCTCTCAAGAGGTCAAGCTTTTCTTTTCTTTTTTCTTGTCCTCAAATGCCTTCGCCATTTGTAATACCAAGAGAGGCCTGATTTCCTGAAACGGGAAGTGGCCTCCATGTGCTGCCTGTTATTAAAAAGGGCCTTTCCTAGGTCTAAAATGGGCCAAGGTGGGCTCAAAATGTGGTGGAAATAGTGCCTTGTTCCCTAAAAGGCTTTTGCAGGAAAATATTTATTTTGATTTTACTTTAATAATTAATAAATATTAAAATAATTTTAATATTTATTTATTTGAGAGAAGATATGGTGAACGGTGCACTCCCCCAAGGTTTCCTATGAGGCTGATGTGGTCCCTTGCCTTTCTACAGTTGTCCATCCTGATTTAAAAGTACCTTACTTATCAGCATATAAGACCCATTTTTTCTCCCCAAAATAGCCCGTAAAAATGGGATGCATCTTATATGCTGGGTGCTCATTGGAAGCCCTCCTTTCACCACCCCTACCTGCTGAGGCTAAATGCATATGAAAGGGAGGAGCTGAAAGGAGGACTCCCATGAGCCTCCGCCGTGCTGGCTCTGCCCCCTGATCCTCTCAGCCTTTTCTAAGCGTAAAGAAAATGCCTAGAAAAGGCAGGAAAGGGTCATGGGGAGCCCAGTGCTCATGCTGGCTCTGCCCCCAGAGCCTCTCCTGTCTTTTCAAGGCATTTTCCTTATGCCTAGGAAAGGCAGGGGAGGGGCTGGGGGGTGAAAGGAGCAGTGCCTCAATGTCACCCCTCTTTTCTATCCATTTTGCCTTGGTGGAGAAAACTCCCACCAAGGCGAAATGGAAGGGAACAGGAAGCCTTGCTGCCGTAGTAAAAAAGTTCTTCCCAAAAAAATAACCACCAAAAATGGGGTGCATCTTATACACCAGTGTGTCTTATATGCCAGCAAATACGGTATGTATATCCCCTCATTTTCAGAATCATGATACCTCAAACTGAAGCAGGAACTTATTATCATGGATGCATGCCACAAAACTGAAATGTTTATTTGTGAGAAGGCCTGTCAGATGCTTAAGGGATTTTTAGCTTAGTAATAATATTTAATAATATTCAGCTTCGTAGTAATAGTTTAGTAATAATAATTAATTGGCTAATGAGTTAGCTAATTAATTGACTAATCAATTAGTTAGCATTAAAGATGAATTTGCATACTACCAAAGCCAACTGGGTGCATCTTTGGCCCAATCCAGGCATTCAGATTCTGGTAACAGGTGAGGAGGAGGAAGGCCATTCATCCATGTCACTGCAGGAGAATGGTTATGCCTCAGCATGCTGTGACTCCGTATACACTGTCCCCACTGCTGGCACCCTCATCTAAACTCAGGATAGGTTTCTGTACAGAAGAACAGGTCTTAGAATCCTAGGCCATTTCTGCCCTATGTAGACCTGACCACAGCTGCATGGTATGTGGTAAACTCCTGCAGAAGTTAGGGATCCCCTAACTTCTGCAGGAGTTTACCACATACCGTGCAGCTGTGGTCAGGTCTACATAGGGACCACAAAACACAGCATCCAAACACGAATCAAAAAACACGAAAGATACTGCAGGCTGATCCAGCCAGAAAAGACAGCAGTAGCAGAACACACTATAAACCAACCTGGACACAGAATGTTACTGGAAAGCACAGAAGTTCTGGACCATTCTGGCAACTACCAGGTCAGGCTACACAGAGAGGCCACTGAAATCCACAAACACTTGGATAATTTTAACAGGAAAGAGGAGACTCAGAAGGTCAACAAAATTTGGCTGCCAGTATTGAAAAACACCAAAATCAAAACACAAAAGAGATTAACGAGCCCTAACGAGCCCCACCTGGGCTCAGGAAGTCTCCCTCCAGGAACAAGTATTCAATACACACAATAGGGCTATTATGCTAATTGCTCCGTCCCCTCTGGAGGAGGAGACAGGCATATATATTCTCCACTCCACTTCCAATTCACCATTCCTCTGAAGATGCCAGCCACAGATGCAGGCGAAATGCCAGGAGAAAATACAACCAGAACACGGTCTCAAAGACCAAAAAACCCACAAGAACCAATGGATTCTGGCTGTGAAAGCCTTCGACTCTACATACAAACCCCGGGATTCTGCAGGATGTTGAAAGTGGAATAATCGCTCTATAACAGTGTAGAGTGGAAATGGCCCTAGACATCCGCCCTCAACAAAACTGGGGTGAAAGTAACAGAGGGTGGCTGGAGCTAAGGCAGCATGCCCCTCCTCCTCATGTTGTTAGGAAGCTCAGTTTGAATGCCTGAGTAGGGTTTTAGAAAGAACTGTAAAATAGCTTACAACTTCTAGTAAGACATTGTTTGGAGTAAAATATCTATAGGATTGCACGCCTCCTCCTATTCTGTTATGATGAGATATTCTTTTCCTTTCCAGTAATATATTGGCCTTTAAAAAAAAAGCTGCTGCACAAATTCGTATATAAAGCAATTAAAGTTTGCAGGTATTCTTGGACCTGGCTATTATTGTTCTCAGGTCAGGTGCATAGGAAGTAATTCATTTGTCTGAGAGATTGCAAATGGTGTCCTGGAAATGCAGGAGTTCCTTTCCACTTGCTGAAACACTGAGGTTACATCAAGTATCGCTTTAATATTGAAAGGACATTTCGTTAGGATTTTATAACATATACTGTTCTGTATCATATAATGACTGTGTGGCTAATAATGGAACCATGCAGTTAAACAGAACATTCCTGTGGTGCCCAACAATACTATCAAAAAGCTATATAATTTCTGTAAAGATCACTAATATCTCCTTTCTCTATTCAGCTGGGCGTTGTTTTGTTTTGTTTTTGTTCTAGGTACAAAAATCCAATTAGTTTCAGGGTTTTTTTTTTCCTTCTTTCTACAAAATCTCCATGGGAGAACTGTTCACACTAGCAGCTAACTGCTTCATTTTCTGGTCTTGCAAAATAGCGTTTCCCCCAATGATACAAATGTCAGATCTGCTTTAATACATTTGTTTTGTTGTGTAATTAAAAGGCAGTTTCCTAAGCAATACTGTCTTTCTGTTCCTTTGAACTGGCAGCCTGCTATCTATGTTAGCATGCAATTAAGCCTGGATGTGAAAGACAGATATTGTGTGTGTTTGTGTACAACACAATTGTGAGTGTAAATTAATTTCAGCAACTGGAGAATACCCTCTTGATGCCCTTTCAGTTTCCTGTCCATAGAACAGTTTCAGCACAATCTTACAACATGTTTACTCATAAACTAGATGTCATACTTAAGGAAATTTGGATTCTGACATGAAATGATCATTCACTAATTCAGGGAAAAATATATGCAGGAAAAAATGCCTTTATCTTCCATCTTTAGCACCATCTAAATTAGTGTTGTTCCTGGCACACAGAAAATGTATCAAAATGGAATTTAAAAAGTGTACTTTGAGGACAAAAATATTTCAGAGTTATATTTTCAGACAAAATGAAATTGCAATCCAATACTATGCCAACTCAGAGGTAACTTCTGTTGGTTTCAATGGGGTTTGCTACCAGTTAGGTGTGTATACCTCAGTTAACAAAGTAGATGTGTTTCTGGACATTGCTTCTCTAACAAAGCTGAACATAAAATGGAAAGAATAGGGATATGTCCCTACCCCACAAAAATAGAATAGTAGTTTCATGCCTTTCAGCAAACTTTTTATTCCAGACTAGTAACACATACATGTGAAATGAAACAACCTGGTCAGGTAAGCCTTGCAAGTAAGCCTTCTAGAGACATATTTGAAAGCTTCTTCCAAAATGCATCCAGGGATGAATCTTCTTTTACCAGCCTCTACTTTTCTTATGATTTCCAGTTTGGTGGCTAAATTTATGATCTATGTTGTTGTTTTAAGATGCTGAGGATAGCTAGTGAGACAGGTTTATCTGCTCTCCCCTTTTCTCTCTGTTTTACTGTTACCAAAAACAGAGGCAATTGCTTTTTACTTTGCCTGTTGTAGGCAAGCACGCACAACTGCAATAATATTGGGTACAGTAGAATTCCATTCTTTCCCTCTTCAAGCCTTCTTATACTGTTTACTGTAGGCATCTGCCAGAACCTAACACCAAAAATCTGCATTTCTCCATCCTTTCTTCACCATCCTCCCAATGGTGGGGTGATTTTAAAACTTCCTACTAGACAGAGAATGGGGAGTAAAAGTGGTGGCTCGACAGTGACAAAAAGTCTTTGTAAAAAGGAACAACTTCAGAGGCTTGTTAACTGTACCTGTATGCCTGTGTTACTATAATCTTAGAAATATATTTAAGTGGAGCTGAGGAGTATAGCCTATGAAGGAAAAGAATGCTCTAAAGGTATAGAAGTTGGGAGTAAATAATTTTTGAGTGAAATAACTTGAAAAATTGTAGGTTTTTGTAATGTTTATTGCACACTTAAAATGAAACAAATACGTCAACATGCAGAGCAGTTCTACCTCGTTTGCGAATTTCTTTTGACTGGATCAAAATTACTGTGAATGAAAGGAAAATAGTCTCTAGTGGTGTTCTGCAGGTAGTAACTACATTCGCTCTGTTTTCATACTTCCAGTTGTGCACAAGGTTGCACAACTGAAATAAGATGTTTTGATTTCTACTCACCTTTTTCATACAATGTTCCAGTATGAAATAGAAAAAAACCAAAACAAAACCCTCTACGAGCAGAAGTCTCATGAAGACTTGCAGAGGGGTATCTTTGGACCCAGCCCACTATGGTGTATCTGTAAATTCATCCCAGTGTCTCTCTGTGGTTAAGAACTGACTCACATATTTATGCTAATGGCTAGAGCAAGAGAATCAGGCTACAATTTGGTACATACTTATCTGACAGGATGTTTTATTCGGCTGTGTAAAAGTTACTTTCAAGTACATAGGGGTGCACAGCTCATGATGTGGATGTGCATGGTTTTATATGCTCTTTTAATTGTTAAGTGTTTAATTTGTTGTTTCTTGCCTCAATCCATATGGAGAGGTGGGTAAGAAATATTATTGTCCCTCTTATTATTATAATGTTGGTATCAGATGGTGATATCTGAATGAAGCTTTCATTTCTAGACCTTTAAACTGGAGACAGTTAATGCATGCTTAGAGCAACATGTTCAGTACACTCACCAACTGATTGAGAATAGGGATGGAAAGAATCCTTCCAATATTTGAAAAAAGGTTTACTGTTAGATGTTAGGAAACCTTGATTAAGGAGGAACCTGGATGGATGCAAATCTTTGCAGTTTGGGACATATTTGCCATAAAGTTCACACATTGGTTTGTTTTTTTGTGTGTATATTTTTTGTATAGCCAATAGCATTTTCCGTGCAGAAAAGAATTGTTCTGTGCAGAAATATCAGTTTCTGTGCGGAACATGCTGTTTGGGACATGAACAAAGGTGTGAATTTTGCACACAATAAATCTTGAACTGCAAATACTCTTCAAAAACTGTGCAGTTTTGAAAAATATTGGTCTATCTGGAAGAACATTTATAAAATTACTAGGTCATTCAAAAATGAATTTAGCAAAGAATTATACCTCCAATTAGGAAGTATCTCTATACAGCTAGCTGAGAGCCTCTAAAGTAAAGTAAGGAATTTTGTTAGAGCAACGAAAGCAGATGAAATAGATCACAGTAATTACATTTGGGAGGAAGAAGAAATAAGTACCATATTTGTCGCTGTATGAGAGGCACTTTCCCCCCTTAAAAATAACATTTAAAAATGGGGTTCGTCTTATACGTTGGAGCATTATATACACTTGCAGATACCACCCCCTTTCCTATGCATTTTGCCACTGCATGAGTTTTCAGTGCTGAGGAAAAATGCATAGGAAAAGACGGAGCTCCAGGGGGATAAAGGAGCACTCCCACGAGGCTTCCCCCACCCCTCCTTCGCTTCCGCTTTGCCTCGCCGTGAGTTCTCCATGCTAGGGCAAAATGCATTAGAGAGGGAGGGGGAGCTCCGTAGAGGGAAAGGAACCCTCATGTGAGGCTTCCCCCACCCCACTTTCCCTTTCCCTTCTGTTTTGCATGGGAAGGGAAAGGAGGTAGCTCTGGAGGGGGGAAAAGAAAGTTGACACAACTTTCTTTTTGCCCCTCCAAAGTTCCTTCCCTTCCTTTCCCTGCTAAACAGAAAGGAAAGGGAGGTGGAAGAAAGCTCCTAGGAGCTGTCTTTCCCTCCCTCCAGAGCTCCCTCTTTTCTTTCCTCTGAAAAACGGAAGGGAAAGGAAGGCAAGAGAAAGCTCCTAGAAGCTTTGTTTCCCTCTGTCTGGAGCTCCCTCCTTTCCCTTCCCCTGCAAAACAGAAGGGAAGAGAGGTGGGGGAAGCCATGCTATTTTTAAAAACTAATTCCCTTTCCAAAAAAAATTAAAAATTGGGTGCATCTTATACGCCAGTACCTCTTCTTATATGCTGGCAAATACAGCACACAGCCAACATGGTGTCATGGTTTGAGCATCTACAACCTTGGCGACCAGAGTTCGATTCCCCACTCAGACATGCAAACCTACTGGGTGACCTTGGGTACATCCCACTCTCAGTCCTAGAAAACCCCTTGATAGGTTCACCTTAGGGTTACCATAAGTTGGAAACAACTTGAAGGCAAACAACAACAACAATAACAACAAGTTGTCTTCAAACTGTGCCATACTGGTGAAATAGCTGGAGCAAATCTGTGCCAGAACTGATATGACTGTTCATGAGGTACCTTGAGCTGCATGAGAGAGACATTTCAATCTGAAATTTATGATTAGAAAAACAGTCTAGGGATCTTGCAGCTTAATGAAACATGAAAAGTAATACATTTTATTCCATTCTCTATATCAATATCTACAATGTGAGCTTTTGAAAAGTGTATGCTTTAATAGCACATCATGGGGAAGACAAATATTTATTGTTATTGAAGAAATATATCTTGGCACACTGAGGTAACAATGGGAATTATCACTTCTGAGACAGAAAAGGCAGACAGAAAAAATTAAAATCAATGAGTTGTACCACTTCCAAGAATGATGAACAATAACATTTTCCAATATGATTGGATTTTTTTTAAAAAAAAAATACACTGCCTTGATCCTACTCTTCCAATGTTTCCATTTTCATTGATGCCGTCACTGATTAATCAAAATTAGTCTTCCTGTTAAGTTTCTAATTGAAGCCAACTTGTCTACAAAATTGGATTTATGATGTTCATATCTGAGGGAAGCAGATGCGCAGGGTTTATTAAACCACTGAAAGAGTAGAAAACTAAAGCTGGTACAACTCTAGCATAGGAAAAGTGACAGAACATTTTTAAATAGTTTGCATATGCCACAGAAACACTGAAAGAGGTGTCATCTAATTTCGTTTACACGTGGAGACTCTTTCCTCATCAAGATAGTTATGAAATGTTATAGGGAATCTAAACAGTTTGGGTAAGATTAGCCAGATTTATCAGAGAGGGTTTTTTGCTTCTCTAAGTTAGACAGAACTTACCACTAGGACTTTTTTCAAATGTTCAAAGTCTATTATGTGAGATATATTAAAATCCATTTTTCCCATACATTTGAACATTAAATAAAAAGTAGTATATGTGTAGGCAAGGGCAATGGAGAGAGTGGTGGAATAACAGAAGACTTCCCTGGTCTCCTGTCATTGCTAAACATGTAACAAAAGGGAAAACTGGTGAACTAACTGAGAAGATGTTCTGGCAGAAAGAGGTTTTGATGAGGAGAACAAGGGGTGGTCTAAGTATTTTTCTTTGGCTTGGATTTTAACCCACCCGGAGAAGAATGGGAGGGCTTGTAAAACCCACCCCTACTTAGAAGTCATTCCCTCCCATCCAAGCTTGGCTTAGGAAAACATCGCTGATATTACTAACTAGCGTATATACCCGGCATTGCCCAGGATTTTATTTTCTCATAGTTAATACTTGTTAGAAAGATTTGAGATCCTGTGCCTCTAATTCCCCAAACTGTCTTGTCCAGTACTTGTAACTTCTCCCGATATTCCCCAATCCAATTTGTATTCAGAGTTATTAACATACAGAGGTTGGGTTCCTGAGGGAATACACTGCCCTCCTCCTTGCTGCTAGGCCTCATCTCCATAGCAACTGGCCAGGCCCAAGAACTCTCTGGCTGAGAATTCTAAAGGCCCCTCCCTAAACTTCAAACCCCAGGATTCCATAGAATCTTCATAGGCAGCCAATCATATGAGGCCTTCACCTGACACAGACAAACATACAAACTTTAACTTTTATATAGTAGATAATAACTTCCATTGCTCTGGCCTCTGCAAGAGATAACATAAATCAGAATCTGCTGGACTTAATCCCCTCCTCCACTGTCATCCCCTTTTGTTTTTGTTTCATGTCTTTTTAAATTGTAAGCCTGAGGACAGGGAATTGTCAATTTAACAATTTGTAAGCCACTTGGGAAGCCTATTTGACTGAAGGGTAGGGTGAAAATGGTCTAAATAAAATAAAATAATAAGTAAATGACATCCCTCACCAGCTGATTGCAGTGTAATAACTGGATGAACATTATTGTCTTGATCATTGCCACAGACTGAGCATAAACTAAGCAACATTTACCAGGTGCTGAGTGACATGTTATTCAGATATCATGGTATAGATGAGGGCATCTTTTATTCACACTGTTGAGATTGCTTTAGCACACCTGCTTGATTTAGTACATCTCAAGTTCCTTTCAGAAGTTCAAAACTTAGCAGGTAAATTTAATCATATTCCAAACAAAGGAAATATCTGCAACAAATATATGTATGGTTAGAGGAAATGCTTCTGGGTTAGGAATGAATAGGTGTCAGTGGTTGGTACATGTGACAGGATAATCAGATAGACTGCTATCCATAGGGTATACCTATGTACATGGCACTGTGAGATACTTATTATAACATATGGGTGAGGGGTACAGAAATTTGAAAAATAAATTAGTGAAAATATTTGAAGGATAGACAAAAAACACCGAACTGTTTTCATCTAATTCTCTTTATCTTGACTTTTTCATTGGTGATGCAACATCCCTGTGGTTTCAGCAACATGCCAAATGCTATTGGTGTAGAATATACTTCCAACAGTAGCAAGGGTGTTCCCAGAATAGTATACTGGAACAAATTTACTCTGCAGGATAGCCTTAACCCCCTGTTGCTAAAATAACAGCTTGGACTTCAGCTTGAGAGACTACAGATTGTTGATTTGCACTACATAGCTACTTTGGTCGGTCTCATATTTGGGAATCTCTCACAGTTAGGAATTGAACTGCTCACAGTCTGTAAGATTATTAGGCTAACAGCTGTGTCAGACAGTTGGTCCATGGGATAATGAGACAGGAACATCTCCAAGACAAAGTTTCTGATGTAAAAGGGACAGGATCATTCCAAGATGAAGGTAGAAGCATCACTGTTGCTGTCATCAGTGTATTCCTCCATGAGCGCTGATCGTGGCAATCTGAACCGTTTAGGTTCAGATTCCAAATCTGTCTCATATGCATTTTTAGAGTTTCCTTCTACTGTGATTCTTCCTACTACCACATGCCATTTCGGGGAGGAGGGCTGAGATTTTTTGTTTGACAGAAACAATTAGTGAGGGAAATATGTTCTGTCATAGGCAGCTGAGCAAAATGGGGTGAGAGGGCGCTTTCGCCTGTTACCTTGCTTATATTTGTTGTTCTTTTTCGTTATTTGCTCCCAACTGCTTTGAAGTTACTTGATAGTTTAATTATATTTTTAACTTTAGTACAATGGTATTTTTAAAGGTTTTAAAGTTCTATCTGTTTCTACTTTTGTAAGCCACTTTGAGCCCCAGATTGGGAATACGGTAGGATATAAACAAGTTAGTAGTAGGAGTAGAGTAAGCCAGCTTGGTATAGTAGTTTGAGCTGTGGTTTACAACTCTGGAGACCAAGGTTCAGTTCCCAGCTCAGCCATGGAAACCCACTGGGTGACTTTGGGCACATCATAGACTCTCAGCTCCCAGTAAACCCCATGATAGCTTCACCTTAGGGTTGCCATAAGTCAGAAATGACTTGAAGGCATGCAGTGGCTCTTTCTCCAGGAGCCTCCCATCCCAGCAAGGGGATGGGAGAGGAGCAGGACTGTGGCAATGCTTCTGCATGATGTGGTTGCAGTCCCATCTTTCTCTAGTTGTCAGGTGGCATGATAGTGGATTAAATCATTGACGGGTTTTCACTATCAATACCCACGATCGCACAACCATCCTGTACTTACTTGGCCTGTGGAAGTGCCAGAAACACATTGGAGGAGCTTCCCGGCCCAGCGCAGCCTGGGAAAGTGCCCAGCAGCACTGCAGAAGGAAGGAAGGAAGGAAGGAAGGAAGGAAGGAAGGAAGGAAGGAAGGAAGGAAGGAAGGAAGATGTCCATCACGTCTCCTTCAGCAGGAGCCAGCTGGTGTGAGGAAAAGCGTTTCCATCCGCACTCTCAATCCCAGCAAAGCTGCCACAAGGACTACACTGGATGATGCTGGAGACAAGTAAGGTGCGGAAAGGGGCAACAACAAGTAGGAAGAGTAATAACACCAACACCAACAATGGCTAACAACCAACACTTGGGCTCATAGGGAGTGTCAGAGGGTACGATTCACCCTCTCAAACCATCTGTTTTAAGAAACAGGGCCTGAATTCAGACACAAACCACCAGTGATAATGTAAAGGCAGGAGACCCCATGGAAATATCCTGTGATTTTTCTTTCTTCATTTTGAAATGGACACCTTTTGGAGGATGTACTCAAAAGCAGGTGAAGGGCAAATGGGGATAGATGCTCAGTCCTTTCCATTTCAAAGTTGCCCCTTGGTCTTCTTTCTATCCCACTGGTAAAAATATGCAGACTTCTATATAAGTACCCTTTCTATTGAGAGTCAACATGGGGTAGTGGTTTGAACATTGGAGAACAGGGTTTGATTCCCCAATGGGCCATGGAAACTCACTGAGTGACCTTGGGTGCATCACACACTCTCAGCCCCCAGAAAACCCTGTTATAGATTTATCTTAGGGTTGCCATTAGTCAAAAAATGACTTGAAGGCACACCACAACAACAACAACAACAACAACAACCACCACCACCACCACCTTTCTAATGTTGCCCATTTATCTGCTTTTGCTAATAGGCTCTTGTGTCTGCCTTACGTTTTTTGAAAAAAATAGGACAAAATGTTGAGTTCTCCCAGACTGTTACAGATTCCTTCCAATAATATTTTCCTCTATAGTGAACAATGTTTCAGAATTCGGATTAAATACTTCAGCCAACATTACCTGGAGGAGAGAGATTCTCTGGACACCTTAAAACAGGAAGCACCCAAAAGCGCTGATAAGAATTAATGCAACATGTATTGAGCCTTTAAAATCCCTATGGTGATTAATGCCAATCAATTAATAATTTAGTTAACACTAAGTGCCTATTTTAAAATTGGTCATTTCCAAGCTCTAGTCTCCTACTTTCTAATATTTCACAAATGAAAAACAGAACTTATGTGGCCAAGCAACATCAGAGTGTGGTCAAAATGGCAAACGTTATTAAAGAGGAAGAAAACACAAGCTATGAGAGACTGCAGCAGTTTGCTTTGCCTGAGACTACAGGGAAGGGCAAAATTACAACCCTTCCTTTCCCACCCTTCTGAGTTAATGGAGCGTGAACTACTTTTGCACTCTGAACTCAATTTATACCAATTTAAGTAAGCTGAGGACAAAGGGGGAAAATAGGAGGAGGAGAAGGGTACTGGGACATTAAAAAAAATGGGATGACAGAGGATTAAGTGACACACTCTCTGCCAAATCAGGACAGTTGGAGGGCATGTGGTCTTAATCTGGCTGAGGTTTCTATAGCATAGGATGTGCACAATTGTGAATACAGAGTAGAAATCTATAAATACGGCCTTTAGAGGAGAAATACTACATGCTCTTGAACAGAACATGAGGTTGCATTTTGCAGCTGTTAGGATTATGGCTAATTTCAATAGACCCAATGTTGTTTGCTGTCAGAATGATCTTGTATATATTAGATAATTGACTCTGCTTCTGTTGGTTTGACGTTGCTGACAAGCAGTTATGTTCTATGCCACATTCTGTAGCTTTGATGTTAATGTTATGGCCTACAGCTGTAACAATTAATAAAAATGTTCACTTAGCTGTATTTCTATTTACTAAATTCCCAGGCTAATGCACAGAACATAGTTTATAAAAATGAAATCTAAGTAGTGTATAAAGTCCTGCAGTTTTGCTTACTGCTTGTCAGATGTTACTTCCCACATATTGGCATTGTTGTGGACAATAGGAGAACCCTAGAAATTTCTCACTGAAAAATTTAGAATATGTTGCTTAATGTGACTCAAGTTAAGCATAAAATATAACAAACAAGTCTGTCTTAGCTACTTATGAAAGAGTGTTTCAAGTCTGCCAAATGTAATCAATATACATTTTCTAAAGCTGACATGTTCTATTAAACTGGAAAACAATATTTACTTAGCCAATGATAAAGCAAAAATTATTATTTTAAGACAGATTTATGGTAATGCTAGAAGCTTTTGTCTGTTAACTGAAAAACCTCAAGGACCTTTTAAACTTCTTGACCTAATGAAATATAACTGAGGTGAGTAATTTACCTTGAAACATATACAATTCTGGATTTGCAGATGAAACAATAATAGCAGGAAATTGTTTGGGCTTGTATGTGTGTTTTAGCGTGTGTGTGTGTGTGTGTGTGTGTGTGTGTGAATGCTGTGCAGGAATCTGTCCTCTAGTTTCTCAAGTTTTTTTTTTCCTTTCTTTTTTTCCTCGTGAAAGATGCTTCAATTTTTCTGCCTCATGCTCAGGTGTTTTTGTGTGTGTGTGTGTGTTTTTTTGGAGCCATTCTTTACGAAGTGATCAGGATTGTTGTTGTTTAGATTTTTCTTTCTAATATGTTATTGTTGTTGTTGTTGTTGTTTGCCTTCAAGTCATTTCTGACTTATGGTGTTGCTAAGGTGAACCTATCACGTGGTTCCCTGGGGCTGACAGCGTGTGGAGCACCCAAGGTTACTGAATGGGTTTTCATGGCCAAGCAGGGAATCAAACCCTGGTCTCCAGGGTCACAGTTCAACATTAAAACCACTATACTGTTACCAGGCCGTACACCCCTACATTCTGATATGGTCTAATTGGTAAAATATATTAATTGGCAGATGTGTTGGCATAAAACATAAATTATACTTGTGGCTGGCGAGGCCATGTGGAAGGAAGGGCCACTGGCTGGAAGTAGGTCAGAGGTGACCCCAGCATGGCCAGATCAAAAGTTCTCTGAAATTAGCCAAGAAAGCCTGACTTAATGGCTCTGAGCCAATTCTATCAACTGCCAACATCAGAAAACAATAAGGTGCCCAGGACCCCTACTGTGTGCATATCCTACTGCTGATAGCCCAGAAACCCCCTCTCGACCAAGACACTGAAACCAATCAGTCCATTCGAGACCCACTGTCCACAATAGGTTCCCTTTTGTCTTACATCTGGAACCTTCACTGGCACTGGCTATTTTCAGGGTACAAATACCCCTGATTTCAGGATGCCCAGTGCAGTCTCTTGAAAGTCTAACCGTGACTCTGTCTGGCTGGCTCCTGAATGAGAACTGTCCTTAGGTCATACCTAAGCCAAAACACATTTCTGCTCTTCACTACTCTTCGGGACTGGTAATTGTAAATCCTCCCAAACCCCTCGCCCTCTCTATAATTTTTACTGCCTTTCTCTTTCAGTTAGCTCTTGCGTGAATACTTGATTGTGTGTATCGTGTATATATGAATGAGTGAATTCCCCCCAATAAAAACACATTTTTAGCTTACCTTTTAATAATTGTCTGGCTTTTGCTTGGCCTGACCCTGTAAAGTTGGGTAAAAGGTCCTGCTGGGTTACCCTGCTCCTCATTTTGCTAATGCCAGTGCTCCGCTAATTTCCCCAGCCTTTATAACGTGGAGCGAATCAAGGTGTCCCCCATGGGACCCCCAGAAGTCAGGGTAACAATACCATATGGGCTCTCTTGTTTCTAATATACTCTTTCTCATCTTCCTACATCTTCATTAACTTTCCATGCTTCCTAATCTGGAAAAAAAAAACATGGAGAGGAGTCACTTCATAACATTTCTTCTGGGCTTTAAGTAAAATGTGGAAGTCTCAGGAGGTGGAAGTGCTAGAGGGACAATTGTACCATAACAAACAGAACACTCAGTGCTCAGTGACCTTCCAGCTTTCTTGTAATTAAGGTTAGTGCTAAGAATCTCACTTGTCACCCATGAGAATATTCATCTCTTTTGAATCCCCCACAATCCATTTCTTTTCTATCAAACCAAAAGCAAGTGCTTCAAGATTTCCAGTGCAGCATTTTTCACTCATAGCCAGCCCTCCTCTAGAGATTAGCAGAAAGAAGCAGTATTGACAAGAGGGAGAGGAACAACATTAGTGTCCTCATGCTGGAGGAGGAAAGAATCCTGGGGGAAAAGTTCAAGAAAATCAACATGCACCCCAGGGTCTCTTTCCTTTTCTCTTCTTTGTGGACAATGAAGTGCTCAGTTCCATGATTAAATCAGAACATCAAAACTAAATGCCTCCAAGGAGCAATCCCAAACTCCATGTCAGGGACACTAAGGGGCCACTGGCTGCTGTGGACTCCCCCAACCTCACCCATAGAAATCTTCTCTAAGTACTGATGAAGGAGCTTTCCATTGACATGGCTGCCTGCTGCCAGTGAAACGTATTATGGAGACAACCCCCTAGCCCCCAAAATAACCAACCTAACTCAAAAACAAAACAATAGCAGCATCAACAAGCCAAACCAAGGCCATTTCCACGCTGCACTGTTATAGTGCTATTATATCACTTTAAACCATCCTGTGGAATTCTGGGGTTTGTAGTCTCCTGAGGCCAAAGAGCTCTCTGGCTCAGAATCCTAAATGCCCCTCCCTAAACTGTAAACCCCAGGATTCCATAGTATGTTGAAAGTGGAATAGAAGCACTATGAGAGAGTAGTGTGGAAATGACCCAACACAGGGTAGTTTAGGTGAAGTCTGTTAGGATGGATGGTCAATTTGACAAACCATGGTTAGTCTCAGTAATGAGTTGCTGAAATAAGCCAACTTCAAAGTATAGTACAGCTTTTCTTTGGAAGACTGAAGTATGGTTTGGTATTACAGATGATGCAGGGTGCTGTGAATCAGATCTCAAAATAGCAACCAGCATTTCAACAACTAGAAGTAGGGATGGAACATTCAATAATGTTTCGGAAATGGCTGAAAAACACATATTCGAGGATTGAGAAATCCTGAAAGAAAGATTCCTAAACTGACAAGAATCTTTGTGGTTGCTTTATGCAGAAAAAAAAGCATCTGCTATGCAGGAAACAGCCACTGGAATCCTAGACTGGCTGCTTACTAAAGGAGACATAACTTGTTAATGTCTGCTGGCATGACCACCCCTCCATTCCAGTGGAGAGCCAGCCACTGCATCTGGTGAAGAAGGTCCCTTCAGCTGGCAATCAGGGCACAAGGAAGATGATGTTTCCATTCTCCCTATTACCAGTGAGCAAGGCTGCAAAAAGAAATTGGGACAAAGTTCCAGCTTCTGTTGGCCACAGGCTCACTGTCTGGCTGGAGGGGGGTGGAAATGCCATTGCTCCCCAGCCGCTAAGTGAACAGACCTCCTTCACCCAATCTAGTGGCTGGCTCTTAAGGTGGACCAGGAGCTTCGGGCTACTGGCTGTTAAGTGGGCTATGACTACATAGGATTAGTAAATAGGATTAGTAGGATTAGGATACATAGGATTAGTAAATACAGAGTAGTTGCAGACCAGTATCTGTAGATTACTGCACTTCTGAGCACTTCTGTAGTTATCTGTAGATAACTGCACTTCTGAGCATAACTCCTGGTTTTCCCTCCAGAGAAACAGTATTTTCTGCACAGAAATTTTCTCTTCACAGAAAATGCTGTGATTGAGGACTTACTATATGGGAAATTTGTGTGTGTGTCATTTGCACAGAAAACAGCATTTTTCCTGCAGGAAACACTTTTTTTCTGTGCAAAAGATAATATTTCTGCATAGAAATATTGTTTTCTCTGCACAAAATGCTATATCTTTAGAAAATGCTCTTTTTTTGTGCAAAACAATCACACGTAAATTTTGTGCAGAATAAATCCTAAACCCTGAATATTTAAAAAATACACAGTTTTCAAAGGCAAGAAAATTGCTGAAATTACTTGTTGCTTTCTTCTAAAGGAAGAAAGCTAGAAGCCTAGCCACACATCTTACAGTGCATAGGCTGATGGGACTTCCCTCTACACACATACTTCAACAATCTCGGTTTGGAGGAGGAAGGAGTTCCAGTGGTAATGGAGCGTATGGTTGCACACAGAATTCATATTCACTGGCAGAACTCAAAAGGTAAAAAAAGAGAGAAGAAAATGTAGAGTGATACCAGCACCAACTGCTGATATGCATGTGGGCTAACATGTTTTAAACCAGATTGGAAGTAGGTTGGCCATTATTTATTTGCTTTTGTTGTTTGATTACTGATGCTCATTTTAAATTGCTCAGTACGTAAAAGAGAGGTATGTCATGTGCCTTCCAAAGAACTGATGGTATGTTAGCATTTAAAAAATGAATAAAAGCCACCTCATCTTGGATTTGAAAAATGACAAATACTGGTGGAAGGAGGGAGAGATTTGGAATAAATGGTAGGCTATACTCTGTTTTTCTTTTCTTTTCTTTTTCCTTCTTGTCTTTTTCTCTTTCTTTTTCTTTCTGTTACTTGTTTAATCCATATGTCTCTACGTTTGCTTACATTTTTTTCTGTTCTTTTTATATATTCATTTATGTATTGGTAGTGTTTTTAGTGTTTTGGGGGGAATGTTAATAAAAATAAAAAAAGTAATAAATACAAATGAGAGAACAAAGAGTAATCAAGCTGCTTTTTTTTAAAAAAAATACATACTGATGAGATGACTCTGATGTTTATAACACTGAAACATCTTCAGTCTGGGAGCATCTGTTATCATAAGGTACCTTAACTGATAAGCCTATCTATGCCACAAGCCTTTCCTGACCTAAGGCTTTACAGCTGTGTTAGAATACAACTCCCACCATCCCCAAACAGCACTAACAATTGACATTGTCTGTGGAAATTGGGGTTTGTGATTGAAACACTTCTGGACGGTGCTGGCATGGGGAGCCCTGATCTATGCAATGTTTTGTGGGAGAAATGAATGAGAAATAGGAAATGTTTGCTTTTTAAAACAATGTCATTGTAATTGGATTCTTAAAAAGAGAACTTTTATTTTTATAGCTTTCCAAGAGCATGACTGAAATGATAATCCGTTTGAAGCAGAAATATGCAATTTTGCACCACATGAATTCGCACCCCTGCATTTGGAGGAGTACATTCCATTTTTCTTGTGCTTCAATGACATTGTCCACTTGATTGATTGTTCAGCCATTTGATTGCAAGTAAGATAAGGAGGGAAGACTGTTGAACTATTGTAAGACTTCTATTTAATTTCATCTGAAAATATAATGTAACCAGTATATGCTGACATCTGCTTGTTTTCTTCTGCTTGTTTTTTGCAGGAGGGGCAATATTTGCTTCCGTGGTTTCATCATTTTTATTTTGCATGCCTTCCCTCATCAGCCGTTTGACCTTGGATAAGTCATTCTGTTCATCATTTCAGACTTCAGAATAATTGGACTAATCATCTGTAATAATTAGAGGAGCCATGAGGCCTGACTAATGATTTGAAGAATGTGTTAGAATTTGCCATAAGAATTGGACTCATCAGTGACAAAAATTGTTCTAAATAATGAAACTGAATGACTTTAAAAATAATGCAGTATTGTTCAAAGTGCACACTGACAACAACAAATTGTTTAACTTGTATATTTGTCTTTAAGGAATGATTCCAAATGTTCCAGTGGCATTTTGTTGCCATCCAACACTAAAGTAAAGGATGTCCTTTGGCACAGATAGAGAAGTAGAGATATAAATTATAAAGTACCAGGATCTCCAAAAAAAGAAAAAAAAAAAAGAAAAAAAAGAAAAATCTCCATTCTTGATGGCTGTCTGTAAAGACATGTGATGAGATTCTTTAAAGAAGTGGTTCTTAAACTTTGATCCTCCAGGTGTTTGGGACTTCATCTCTCAGAAGCTCCAGCAATCTTGGCCAATGGTAAGGGTTAGTGTCAAGATGTTGCAGGTGGAGTAAAGGAAACCAGAAAGATATATAAGCCATAATTGGAAAGAAAAGGTCACAAATTTATTGGATGCAGTTCAGTGTTGGCATGGGATAAGACACAGGCCATTTCCACGTGTGGCAGTGGAAACGCCCTGTGCCGGTACTTACTGGACTTCTTGGCTTGACGCTGTAGTCCAGGCTGCTCCGGAGCAGTGCGTGGCCGCTGCTCCACACTGCTCCGAAAATGGTGGTTTCCGGTTGGTGGAGGCTCTCCACCAACCGCTGAAGCTCGCCAACCTAAAGCCCGCCCCTGGCAGATCTGCAGGCTCGCACTGGTGCGAGCCTGCAAATCTGCACCGAAGTGCCAGAACGGAGTGGCGCGCTCTGTGCTTTTGAAAGACCTGTTTAAACAGGTCTTTAAAAAGCACGCTGTGCAACCACTTCTGGATGTTCTGGAGCAGACTGAGGTACAGAACTACAAAAAGTAGCCCGACCCAGTCCACTCTGCGGTGCAGACGTCCTCTTTGGAGGACGCTCTACACTGTTTTTTTTAGCCTGTGTGGAAATGGCCATAGATTCAGGTGTCAGATAAGCAACCTGTCATCTCACAAACCTATCCTTCATAGCCTATCTGCCAAAGAGGTCATCCATGGGATGGCAGTTGAAGAAACCATGTGAGCACTTTGCCACTGTGCGGATTCCCTTGCTGGCAGGAGGGAGTTGGAAATGGCACCCACCCACACCCAAAATGTTGGGAGAATGGATCTCTTTCTCTCAGTGCAGATGATGCCTAGTACAGTACATATGTAGGGGGCAGGAAATCCTATTAAGTTATGTGTATGTAAGTAAACAGATGATGTAGAATTCGTGGCATGGATAAACAAAGGAATACTAGAAACGGAAGTCAGTAACACCTGGCATGGGGATGTGAGAACTTGTGGACTGGATTTCTTTGATTTCCACCTGTATTCTCCTCTGATAATTTGTTCAGGATGCAAGACTTTGAGCTAAATCTGTTACTCCAAACTGAATCAATGAAACATACCTAAGTGTTGACTTACCAAGTCCCATTAAATCTATAGGTCTACTGTAATTGGGACTAACAATTGGATTTAGCCTCTTGTTTTTCTTTCCTCTTATGGAAATTAATATGTATTTTCTCCACTAATTAAAACCTGCTGGTACATTTTTTCAACTGTTTTTATGATCTATTATGAGTTCAATGAAGGACGACATCAAAATATAAATTCAAGTCAGAGGTGTTCCTAACAATTGAGTTGGGTACTTCAGTGCTGGAATTCCATATCAGGTGTCAAAATTAAAGTCTTAGGACTTTTTATTTATTTATTTTTTTTAAAGAAGTGTCTGCTTTGGAATCTATTCCCTAAATGGGACTGAAGATTTCACCACAAAGTTTGGTGTTCTCCTTTTTCTTAGCTTTGTGAAATGGAACATGTGAACAATTGTTTGGCAATGTTGGTTTCGCAGATGAATATCAGTGCTGTCCTAAGCAAGTAGCTACCAAGCAGGAAGCCATCTTGGTAGTTCACCTCAGATGTAGTAGAGCCTTCACAAAGAGGATCACTTTGTTTCCATCCATCCATCCATCCATCCATCCATCCATCCATTTATTTATTTCAGTGCGAGGTCATGGTTTTTCTATTCCCCCAAGCATTTTCAACAGTCCTTGTTCACGTTTCAACATGCTATTTTTAATCTGAGCTTCCTAATGTTTTATGATGTCTCTTTCAGAGGGAAAGATCTTTATTCCACATTTTAACCTCATTGGGTTTTTTTTAAAATCCCAGTCATAATTACAGCAGGGATGAAAGGGATTTTGGTTAGCCATGAATCACTTAAGTCACAATGATTTTACTAGCTTTATTCCAAATACGCATAGCAGTTTCTATTTTTAATTTTGTGTGTGTGTGTGTGTGTGTGTGTCTACCTTTGGGTGTGCATAGATCTGTAAACTGACCAGAAAAGTCACTGTATAAGTGTATCTGTCAACTGAATCAGCAACAGCTGAACAACTGAAACAGAAACAATACCATTTGATTTGGATGATATGCTCACAGAACACTGAAACCAAAAGTTCCAGGATAGAATTCATTACTATGTGATTTAGAAATATATTTGCATAAAATGTTCATTGAAATCCATTTATAACCATCATCCCATACATAGAAAATTCATGAGAGTGAAACTTATCAGTTACCATTTTATTACTATTATTAATATTAAAGTTAGCTTGCCAACTTTAATTATGTTTGAACATTCTGGAGAAGAGGAAAAAGGTATTATGGGCCATCGCTGGATTTTTTCTTCTTCTGAAGTATATGATAGGAGGTTCAGTAATGATATTAACAGAGCCATTCAGATTCAACTTGAGCTGCAGCAGCTTGTGCAATAATGTACATTGCATAAGCCAAGAAACATCATTTTTAATTTGCTTGTCTAGTCAACTGAGACAATGATCACCTCATTTTTGTTACAGCAAGTATTAGAAGATATCTGCAGTTGATCTTATAGCATACTTGTCTGCTGCATGTTTAGAAATTCAACCACATGTTTTAGCTTTCTCATTAATTGGAAACTTCTACTGAGAGATAAGAAACAAATTTAGACAGCATGGGGCTCAATCTCCCATTTTCTGTACTGACAGAAATGCAAAAACACACAGAGAAACCCAGGCATCTGTAAGCAGCATGATTCTTTATCTCTGTCTAACTGGCGTCTTCAATACCTTTGTGTCTGCATAGCAAAAGTGGTGTTTGGTACGTTTGATGCTGCATCTGCAACAACATCCCATTGTTATCCCAAAACATGAATGACTCAGGGATCCACCCATGATGCCAGTACCTCTGTGCAATGTTGGGGAATTATTAGCTCAAAATTACACCAATGTTTACCAGTACTTCTGCAAGAAAGAACCAGCCAGAGATCCAAAAGTAAGCTTCATATGTTTTATTGGGGGAATTAATCACGCACACAAGGTCCAAACACTCATGCAACCACACAAGGTTAACTGAAGGAAAAAGGAGGAAAGTTTTCAGGGCATGGTGGGTGATATTTACTAGTGTAGAAGAGCAGCGAAGAAGCAGCAATGTGGCTTAGATTTGCAACTAAGGACAGTATACAATCAGAAATCAGAGCAGCACAGTGGCAACCAGCAATATGTGTACTGTGAGTTGACTGACCAAAAGTAGGGGTTACATACCCAACTTCTGCCTGGAGGGCAAGGGTGTGAATGGCTGTCCAGCCGAGTAAACAAGGGAGTTTGCGGAGTGGACAATGAGGTCTGGAATGGGCTAATAGTCTTGGTGTTAGGTGACAAAGGGCTAATGGTTGCTGTGATACCCAGTGCTTGTGGGACAGGTTTTAGGACAAAGGAGAGGTTTGCATTTTCAGAGGAAGAGGAGTTAAGGTAATCAGCAGTCTGGTGGGAAGTTCCCAGACTCTACTGTCCAAAAGGTAGAGTCATTAAGGCTAACTGCAAACCTATTATCTCTGGAGTTTCCTGGTGATTTCCTCACTGTGAGCTGGCTATACCTAGATGAGGTTTCTGACTTAATTCTCAGTTCAGCCAGTCTTTTCCTCTTGTCCAACCTGGCTATACAGCATGTTTTATATCAAAGCCAATTAATACATTTTCCCAATTAAATCATATTTCACCAATTAACACATTGGGGTGTACAGCCTGGTAACACCATGTCTGAAAAGGAGAAATGTAGTAAGGCAGTGGAGCCATGACTCACAGGGTCGGAATGCTGCAGCCTTTTGATTAGCAAGAAGAAGAGTGTTGTCTGCGATCTACCCATCCAAGTGGCTTTCCAGATCCCTCTCAGAGTGGCTGCAATTCTGTAGCTGTTGTTGGGAAAGAAATTAAATATATTGTTATGAGCTATCTCTGTTGCAATGCAAAGTCTTTTATGGGGGAACGGCTTGGTCTTGAACAACCAATTAAAACGCATTAGCTTTAAAAAAAGACCTGTTCCTGGTGGTGATGCAAAATGTTAGAACTTGTTTATTATTGGGTTCACTTCATACTCTTTTGAGGCAGTATAGTTTTGGAGTTGCCATGATGGGCACCCTCATTTCAGACTTGCCAGCTATGCCACTTGTATTAACCTGTCCTGTTACATTTATCGGAACATGTTCTTTAATATGAGGAAAAGGTAAGTGGTATTGTTTAGGATGGAAGTTTTAGACTATAATAGCTAAGATATTTTTTTGAAATTGGTTTTAGCATGAAAAGTCAAATATGCATCTACATTTCTAAGGGTAGGAATTGGCAACATGTGACCCTAAAGAAGTTGATGGACTGCAGCTCCATCTGAAGGGATAATGAGCATTGTAGTCCATGTATAGTATCATCTAGAGACTTTAATTGTGTTCAAATGACTATTTGCTGCCAAAGCACCAGCTTATTCTTACCATGATGGCCCATCCATACCTCAGGAGAGAAGTGAGGATCCTTTTAGTTATTAAGTTTAGCTCCAAAGGATACATAAGCAATACGTGCCACCCACTGAGCTTTGGGGCATCCCACCTTGATATGAAAGAATGACTGGAAAGGAAAAGAGCTCGAGTGAAGGATTAAAGAACAAAAGTAGATTGAGATCGGGAGAGGAAAAGGAGTGAAGATATGAATGGCTGTTCTGAGGTGTGGCTAAATCTCTAGTTGGGCACGATGGAAAAAAGATACTAGACTAAATGTCCCTTTGTTCTCATTCAACATAGCTTGGAGGAAGGGGGGAAAAACTAATGTGGATTTTTCTCACTCCCAGAGCACATTGCTGGGCCTAAGCAGCTGGTATTATACCAGCCCAGAATATTAACTTCTCATTAAAATATGACCAATAGGTCTACATGGTATAATTCAACTTGCATTAGAGTTAAGTGAAAAGCACTGAAAGGCTTCATAAGAACTCTTGTTAGGTGAAACTGTTGATTTACTCTGCATTTGAGCTTTTCCATGACAACCCGCTCCCCTCTGGTGATAAAACTGGACCACCTGGATTCCAATATTTTAGAAGGTTCCCCCGACTCCTAGGAAAGAAATTCAGTCAGCTGTTTGGCCATCTGAAGTCCAGGAACAATTTTACCAAGTGAAGTACTGTTTCTTTAGAGATCAAGTGGGCAACTGCAGCTCCTTGGGTATTTTTGGCCTCCAACCATTATCAGGTCTAGCCAGTGTAATTAAAGATTTGTGGGAGTAGCAATCTAAAAACTTTCAGAGGTCCACAGTTGTCCACCCTGGTCCAGAGGTTCTATTAACATTTACTTGGATGATCAGGTCCCCACTCAACAATGCATTGCACAAAAATCAGTAGAAAGGGGAAAAAAATCATATAGCGGACTGTCTCATGTGGAAGGTAATGCTACTGCTGCTTTAACTAAATGCTTGATTTCCTGCAAATGCAACTGGGATGAAGCTAAGCAGACATTTCTATGGTTTCTGGGCAATGTATGTGTCTCAGTCTTTAGGAAAATTTTACATAAAATAGATACCAGCTGAGTAGTTGGAATAAGGTAGAATGAAGGAGAAACGGAGGTTAAGGTAGAAAAATGATCTCTGGTTAACTTGTCACTTCCTTGTAGTCTGTGCTATCTACTTTGAACTCAGTATTTTGTATTTTGGTACATGTCCACAGTAAGGTACATAAAACAGTTTAGCAAAGTAACTAGAAGATCCTCATGATTTGGTTCTTCCTTCATTTCTCATACATTCCTGCCCTGACAGATTCCTCTGCTGAAATGCAAATGAGGTATTAGAGTAGAACTACCTCATCTCTCAGCTGAAAGGCTATGTTACCTAGGGGAAATAGTTACTGAACAAAATCTTAATGTTCCACCAAAGCATAAAATGTGCCTGTTTGTTCACCCGGCTCTTCACCAGCAACTGATTGCCCTTAAATTTGGCTCTTGCCTTTTTATTACACCACCCCATTGTGATAGCTTGCTTTTAGTTAAAGCAACAGAGCGGTGCCAGAAGTTAAATCCAAATCTTGCAGAGAATAAGGTTACAAATTAATAGTAGTTGGTGGGGTCTGCATACAAAATTGAATTATTTACAGCTGGGGGATCTTAAACACTGAAAAGCACTTTCTGAGTCTGGCTCAGACCTTCAGCATGGAGTGTTTTTCTGTTTGTTTTTTTTCCTGGCAGAGCTTGTCCAGCACAGTGGAGAGTAAATAAATGGCTCTGTGAGCTGGACAGGCAGTGAATAGCTGGTCAAACCAAGAGATGGAATGAGAGGAGGCAGACCCAAGTCCCCTACTGCTCAAATGCCAGGCAAGAAAGACATAATAACAATTAACCACCTGAGAGGCAGTGGAAGGAGGGGGAGAAAACATTCCAAGCCGTATAAAAGAACAGGTTGGACACTGCAGTTGTAAATGGAAAGTGGCAAAATTCCTCAAAGAGAGAGTGAGTGAGAGTAAATGCATCCCACCGGAAAATGTGAGTGGTTTCTACTTCATCTTGGGCATGGCCAAGCAGAGAGCAACTTCTCTCATTGCGAGGGAAAGGCAGCAGGAATATATTTATACAAGAAAACTGTAGCTCACATTTCTTGCTCATGTTTTGCACTTGTGACTATTTCATATTCATGATCCCTATGTAGCTCCTAGTTTAGGGGATACATTCAGACTGTGAAAGTCCCCCAGTAAGCACTTACTGGGCAGCAGCCACTTTAGTCAGTGAGGGCTTCTTCCCCTGTCATTTGGCAAGCAGCTTGCTAAGCCTACCACTTGCCCTCGTGTGAGTGATCTTTGGCATGGGGGGGGGGATTTTGATGGGTCCTGCTGGCTGTTGCACCAGAGATTGGTCATTGGAGGGGGTGGGACTGTCAGTCAGCAGCTGCCCCATTGACAGGGGAAGAGACCTCTGTCAAGTGCAGCAGCTGCTTCCTGGTAAGTTGAGACTGTGGGGAATGGGATGGGATTCACTGTGTAGCACAGTAAGTATAGTATTTACATATAGATAAATCCCCAGCAGGATTACAGCCGGTATCCAGGCCTTGCAGGAATACAGCTTTCAGAATTACCAGAATAGGAACACCTAACGTAAAATCACCCATTTCATTGCATTCCCGGTGTCAGCATCACAGTCTTCACAAGTTGTCAGGCAAATATCAGCAGTAGGGATCCCAAAGTATTTGCAGAGAATCTGTATCATAAAAGCTCCAAATCATGTGAAAAACCTCTCTGATTAAAGCAAGGAGTTGATTTACCCCCTCAACACATAGAATGCAGCAGAACTAGTGAGTAGTTCACTATTCGTTCTCTTAAAAAAAGAATGTTTCTTGCAACTTGGGAAACCTGGTCAAGAAAGATGAGACTTTGGTGAGAATTTTGCACCCCCACTCCACCCTATATTAGGATCTCCAAAAGTGCTTTGGCTGACTGTGTGGTTCTCCATTAATATTTTCTAAATATATATAAAACAAAAAAGATCAAATTGGTATATCCAGAAAATGTCCATAAAAATTACATTTAGTTACGTTCTGCAAGATTCTTGTTTTCTGTGTAAGATTTTTGTGTGCAAGATTTTTCTTGTGTGAGATTGCTGTGAGAACAATGTTGATTAAAAAAAATACACGACTGTCTGAAAACAGTGGAATTCTTTGCACAAATCCACACAGTTCTTCTGCAGAAAACCACATGTATTTCTGAGCAGAACGATTAATTTTCCAAAGCACTTTGAATGTATTAACACCAGGTGAGAAACTGCTAAGAAATATTTATTTTCTCCACAGTGGAAATTATCCCCATTGTTCTAAGTGGAATTGTCCTCATTTACAAGGACAAAATAATCAAATCTTAACATATCTACTAGTGCCAGACATCTGGCAAAGGAAAGGAACCTTCTGAGTATGTCCACAGCTCCCACTTCTCATTTCATTAACAGAGAAACACCTAAATAGGGCTCTAGTGGCCAGCACAAATATTCTAAGTAGAGATGGAGAGGTATTTTGAGCAGAGATGAAGAAGTCACCAAAGTCATTTATTTTGCACACAGATATCTAAGTCCTTTTGGGAGACAAAGTTATTTTGTCTCAGAAATTTACAGTTATGAAGCTTGCTATAATTTTCATAAGCTCAGACATACATTTTTAAAATATGTACAGCTCAAATCCTGCTCACAGCTGAAAAATGTACACGGCTGGTGGGTTCCATATCAGCGGGGTGATAAATCTACTCTGCTTCTTAGTCTGAAATTTAAAGATGCTAACCTAGATGCTAAAGAGGGTATTAAAGTAGTTTTGGTGTCTTGGGCAGCTCCTTGAAAGTCTGGACTGAACCTGGAGTAGATTCTTTGGCCCACTGTGCCACCATGCACAGATTCACTTTAGTCAGTGAGGGAGAAAAAATACAGTAAAAGACATATATTAGGAATAATGCCTAAACAAATGATGATTTAGGAAAATGCGTAAGGCAAACCCATATGAATTTCTACATGGGAATTAAAAATGAACGCCAATATCCTACATTAACTACTTTGTTATAAATGAGTTATTAAGTACCATCTCCTGGCCTGAGGCCCCAAGCTCACCTTAACAGCCAGCAGTCAACAGCCAGGGCAAAGGAGGTCTTTTCAGCTTCTGATCAGGTTGCCAGGAGGAGGATGTTTCCACCCCTCTCCCACCATCAACCAAGGGGTCCTGCTTGTGAATGCCTCAGGCTCACTTACTGGTGGGAAGGGACTGGAAATGTCATCCTTCTTGCACCCCAGTCAGAAGCTGAACACCTCCTTCACTTGATGTGGCTGTTAAGATGGGTTGGAGGGCATTTGTAATCATGGCAATAGTGCTATGATTGTGACCATGTAGTGGTACTGAATATAGAGCAGTTATGGATCCATAACACTAAGTTACAGCAATACAGTCAATTTCCCTAATAGGCAAAAGGACGGGATAGGAATGCAGACAAGATTCAGAGAAAAGCAATAAAATCAAGACTGAATGTTTTTGTATTTTCCTTTTGGAGGAAAAACTATACATAGGATAGTGAAGTTCACTGCCCACTGAAATCCCAGGCACTTTATGAAATACACCAAGAGAAGAAATTAGAAGTTTGAGCCACTAAAGTGATCTGATGTGCATCTCATAATCATAGATGGAAGAAGGGTTTGCACACAGAGAGAAGCAGAGACTATAGCGAGGTCAGCTAACACAACACAAATGAATAGTGTTGGTTCTCATGGAAAACCATATGAAATATTGTGGCTGTTCTGCAGATATTTCTGTCATGGAAGATGCTATTTTGTTGAAACTTGAGTGATTGTTTCTAGGAGGCTTTTCGAGAATCATAGAATCATAGAAACATAGAGTTGGAAGAGACCACAATAGCCATTGAGTGAAACCCCCTGCCATGCAGGAACAAATGCTCAAAGCACCCCCACCAAATGGCCATCCAGCTTCTGCTTAAAAACTTCCAAAGAAGGTGACTTGACCACACTTTGAGGTAGCATATTCCACTGTTGACCAGCTTTGACTGTCAGGAAGTTCTTCCTGATGTTTAGATGAAATTTCTTTTCCTGTAGTTTGAATCCATTGCTCCATGTCCTAGTTTTTGGAGCAGCAGAAAACAAGCTTGCTCCATATTCAACATGACATCTCTTCAAATATTTAAATATGGCTATCACATCTCCTCTTAATCTTCTTTTTGTCAGGCTAAACATACCTAGCTCCCTAAGCCTCTTCTCATAGTGCATGGCTTCCAGACTCCTCATCATTTTGCTTGCCCTCCTCTGGACACGTTCTAGCTTGTCAATATCCTTCTTGAACTGTGGTGCCCAGAACTGGACACAATGTTCCAGGTGAGGTCTAACCAAAGCAGAATAAAGTGGTATTATTACTTCGCTTGATCTCGACACTATACTCCAGTTGATGCAGCCCAGAATCTCGTTGGCTTTTTTAGCTGCTGCATCACACTGTTGACTCATGTTCAGCTTATGGTCCCCATCCTATATCTGTGCATTTCATTCTTTCTTCCTAAAGGTAGTACCCTACATTTTTTCCTGTTAAAATTCATTTTGTTAGTTTTGTTCCAGTTCTCTAATCTGCCAAGGTCATTATGAATTCTGATCCTGTCCTCTGGAGTATTAGCTATCTCTCCTAATTTGGTGTCATCTGCAAATTTCATGAGCACCCCCTCCATTCCCTCATCCAAATCACTGATAAAGATGTTGAATAGCACTGGGTCCAAGACAGAACCCTGTGGTAACCCACTAGTCACTTCTTTCCAGGATGAAGAGGAGCCATTGTGTTTGGGCAGTCAACAAGTTACAAATCCACCTAACAGTAGCTTTGTCTAACCCACATTTTATTACCTTGTTAGCAAGAATATTGTGGGAGGCCTTGTCAAGGGCCTTACTGAAATGAAGATACACTACATCCATGGCATTCCCTTCATCTACCAAGCTTGTAATTCTATTAAAAATAAAGATTAGATTAGTTTGGCATGACTTGTTTTTGAGAAACCCATGTTGACTTTAATGATCACGGCATTCCTTTCTAAGTGCTTACAGACTTTTCTGGTATTGATGTCAGGCTGACTGGGCAGTAATTGTTTGGGTCCTCTTTTTTCCTCTTTCTGAAGATGAGGACAACATTTGCCCTCCTCCAGTCTGCTTGAATTTCTCCTGTTCTCCAGGAACTCTCAAGGATTATTGCCAGTAGTTCTGAAATTACTTCTGCCAGTTCTTTTAATACCCTGGGATGTAGTTGATCTGGCCCTGGTGACTTGAATTCATTAAGACTAGCCAAATATTCCTGTACTGCCACTTTACCTATTCTGTGCTGCATTTTCCCTATTACATCATCTGTTCATTTTCTCCAGGTCGAACACTGTTTTTCTTTTCAGAGAAGACTGAAACAAAGAAGCTGTTGGTAGTTCTGCCTTTTCTCTGTCCAAGTCACCACCTCTCCATCTTCTCCTCACAGTGGCCCTACCATCTCCTTGTTTTTCCTTTTCCTACAGACATAACCAAAAAAGTCTTTTTTGTTGTTTTTAACCTCTATAGCAAGTCTGAGCTCATTCTGCACTTAAGCTTTTCTGACTTTTCCTCTATTATTGCTGGCTATTTGTTTGAATTCCTCTTTGGTGGGGTCCCCCTTTTTTCCATTTCTTGTACATGGCCCTTTTAAATCCTAGTTCATTTGAAAAATCTTTAGAACTCTGGTCACAGTTCTGGCTGATAGCTTCCATGCTGGTAGGACAGCAAAGTTGCTCAAAGCTTTCATCTCAACAAAGTGTTCAACCTTTAATAGCTTCAGTGCCTTCCATAACTCCTTCAGTTGCTTATCTCCTATGTGTAAATACACACACACAAACACACATACACTGAGACATTTGCAATACCATAAGCACCATCTTGTACTGCAATGTCAATAGCTCCAATGACATTTTTAAAAAATCATCATCATCATCATCATCATCATCATCATCATCAAGGATTTTAGGGCACTGAGATATAAACTGATCATCTCTGTTGAATATGGCTCAATTAGGGAAGAGAAATAGTTTCATTGATGATCTCAGTGAAAATTTTTACTTGCTTTGAAAAGAAATACATTTCACCTGAAGCAACTGAACATGTGCAAGATTTGCAGATCATTTTGGAGAAATAAAGTTCACCTGAAACAATCTGCATGTTTCAAAATGTGGCTCAAAAGTGTACATCTGAAACAAAAACGTACTAGCCAAAAAGAAGAGGCAAAGACTGGACAAAATGCACACATGAATGTGTACATTAAAAAAATAAATTAAAAGATGCATACAAGTTTCCACGTGGGACTCCCCCCCCAAAAAAAAACCCAAATCTTGCGACCGGATACAAAATTAAAATGCCAAGAGGAAAATAAAAGTGTGATTCATGGAAATTCAGTGGAACTGAGACTCAGAGATTTCCAAAGCAGTCAGCTCTGGATGATGCAAACCTATAGGAAGCAAGACTAAGTTGATCCTGAAGATTAGACAAGAGTGTAAAGCCAAATAAGGCCATGGGCAGCATCAGTTGGAATGGTAAGATCTCTGGAAGAAAGACTCATGTACAACCAGTGTCAAATGGAATAAAGAGGGACTAGTTTCAATCCAGAGCAAATGGACGGGACAGTAAGGAAGTGTCATCCTCTTGCATTTCAATGTATGTTGCTATTCTTCCCCAGGTGGGGTAGGCCATAATGTCTAATGCTTGGTAAGGCTGTAGGAAAAGAGGAAGACCACATAACAGGGGAATAGATGCTATCAAGGAAACATGGCTCTTAAGCCTTTTCCGCACAAGGGCAATACATCACACTGGCATCGTATTCTTGCTGTTACCTCTGCATGTTAAACCGGTTAGTATTGATGTTTCCTCTGTGGATTCGCACAGCTTGAGCTCTTAGCGCGATTACTATCGACATAAAGCCAATGTATTGTAAAACCGGGAAAACTGATGTAAAGCACAAAAACCAGTTTGGCTGTATTTCTGACAACATGCAGAAAGTGTACACCGCAGAGGTGGTTCTCTGTGGGCGTTCCCACCTTTCCCTTGCATCATTTCTGTCCGTTCCTGTCTCCGCCCCTCAAACGCAGGGTGGGCGCTGGAATACAATGAAATATGTAGGGATCCTCAGGATGGTTGCTTTCAATTTCTGGCTAGCTAGACCAGAGCTTTCCAAACTTTTCACGTTTGTCACACACTTTTTAGATATGCATCATTTTGCGACACAGTAATTTTACTAGCAATTTTACTAGCAAACTGGAGGTTAAACTAACCCCTTATAAGAGATCCAGGCATATACATAAATTGTAATAATGAAATGTATGGGGACGCAACATATCTCATGAAAATCTTTCATTGATATTTTTAAAAATATATGATTTATTTATAACATTTATTTATAACACATAATATACGTTTCCAAGACTTGAATGGGGGCTCGTCTTCTGTAAGAAGGGACTACGCTGATAATGTAGCAATGTTTTTTTTTAAAAAAAATTGTCCAATCAGAGGCGGCAATGTGGAGCAAGGGAGGGAGTGGGAGAAGGATGGGAGTTTCATGAGAATTGACAGAGCAGAAGCGGCAACAAACGATTTTCACCGAATTACTTCAATAGAAACTGGAGGGTGTGCATATAACAATCCGGTAAAATTGGAGTAAGTCGGGCTAAAAAACACTGCTCACAACAGGCAGTGAAATGCTCCTCCACTCTGGTGTGGAAATAGCCTTAGTCTGCAATTCCTGAGCAGGGCTGATGATGATACGGTGACTTGGAGATCTCTCATAGGGCTGCCATAAGTCAAAATCAACCAATGACAGTTATTAGATGTTTGATGAGTTCATTAGAACCTCATTTTTGAAACAAAGAGGCCTGAGCTAATATGTGGACTGTAGAATTTGCCCTTCTATGACTTTACCACCCCACTGCAAAGCAGATCAAGTGCACATTTAAGGATAAAATATTTGACTGAAAATTGTATTTTGAGAGGAAAAAAATCCAAGAATACAGAGTTAAATATAACTTTTTTAAAAATGTCTTTTTCCACCCTCCACCTCCATCCAACAGACATATTAATGCAAAAGTATTACAGAATGAGTTTAGAACTGAAAACATGCCAAATGGACATGCACCAGAAACAGACTGATTCATCCATCTGTGTATCAGGGAAGAAAACAGACAAGGATAACAAGACATCAACCATAGTTTGATTTGCTGGTGTACAATCCAGTTTTGAGACTAGAGTGAATAGAGTAGGTGATTTCCCTTCGTATTTTGCCTTTGATGTAATTGTAGTTGAATGGACTTAGCAAGTAAGATTTTACAATGGAATTCTATACATGCCTGCTCAGAAGTAAGGCTCACTGAGGCCATTTCCGCATTACACTGTTATAGTACTATTATTCCACTTTCAATATCCTATAGAACCCTGAGATTTGTAGTTTAGGGAGGGACATTTAGAATTCTCAGTCAGAGAGCTCTTTGGCCTCAGTAAACTACAAACCCCAGAATTCCACTGGAAGTTGAAAGTGGAATAATAGCACTATAACAGTGTAGTGCAGAAATGGTCTCAGTTTCGTTAGATTTCCTCCCTGGCAAATCAGTAAAGGATGACAGTCTTAGTTTGCCATTTTCTTGCATTTTCTCTACAGGTACTTGAGTCTTAACAATCAAAAGATCACTCAATAGTTCTCTTACAGATGTTAGTACTGCTGCAGTTTATTTGTTTCAAAGTGCTGATGGCATGGTAAATCCTGAAAGCCAGCAGAAATGATTTGGCTTTCATTTTATCAGAATCATCTACCCTTCGCTTTCTGGAGTGAACTTTTTTTAAAAAAAACCCTCCCCTTTTAATTTTATTGGCACTTCATGGTAAGCACTTAAAACACTCTGCCTAGCCACATCAGCAAAGAATCTTTCTGATTTGCCCTTTACTGTAAGGAAAAGTGGAAAATGTGTATGTTGAGAGGGTGACATTGATGTAGGAAGGACATTTTCTACACTGTTAAAGGTTTAATTTTTATTTTACTATAATGTGAGTAGAAATGTATTGTGTATTTTAAGACAGGAACCCAGGACAGTGTCCCAGAGCCCACTGGAAGGAACAGAAATCTCCCAGAAGTCTGGGACTAAAATACCAGCATATTATAAAGCTTCCACTGCTAGTAGCTAAGCCTTCAGAAAACAATTTTAAACTTTTCAAGTGTAAAAACAGCTTCATAGAAAACCTGGAAAGCACCAAATTACAATGTTACAGTGGAGGGGGTGCGGCCACCTAAGGAAGCCAGGAAAATGAAATGGGACCCCAGCAGGATGTGGTTAGGCATTAGGGTACAAACTTACCCATCAGATGAAGTTCCAACAGTCATGCTGTCTAACAGAATGTTTCTAAAATATTACATTGACATTTGCACAAATCCTTATTCTTCTTTGACTCTTACTTCTACTTACTTCCTGTTTCCGAGTTTTTGACAGCTCTGAATTTATTACAAGATCCTCTTTTTAGGTATCAAATTATTTACACTGGTATTTCAACCAAGTAGAGTCAAATACATGGTTCATGCAGTACTGAAGCTGGTATTGAAGCATTTACGCAGTGGCAGTGCAATGGCATGGAAAGGTAACCCTGTAACGCTTAGGGCAAAGGTGCTGGCTACTTTATGGTGCAGGCACAGAAGACCAAGGACTCTGAAAGTGTACTGTGCTCTAAAGTGCGGCTTC
Organism: Cyclura pinguis; assembly: GCA_030412105.1. Classification (NCBI taxonomy): domain Eukaryota; kingdom Metazoa; phylum Chordata; class Lepidosauria; order Squamata; family Iguanidae; genus Cyclura; species Cyclura pinguis. The sequence continues at coordinate 185,960,350 of CM059601.1, forward strand.
ACGCTTCAACAGTAGAACAGTTGATATATAGTCATGGCCCAGAAACAAGCACATACTGTCACCACTAAGATAGATGTTACTGATTATTTTTGGGGAAGGAGACCTAATATATGGAAATGTGTGATGTCATAGGTACTAATTGGATTTTCAGTCATCCTCCCACATTTGCAGATTTGAACTTCACAAAGTTGGATTATTGATGGATTGTTTGCTTCCACCTCTGCTTCCCTTAGACACTCACAGACACAGGTGGGGGGCAGGGGAGCAGGATGAGGGAAGGTACATGCATGCATTCCCTCATTTGCTCACTCGGTCAGTCAGATGGGCAGAGGACAAGGGGATGGGATGGGGGGATGGGGGAGTGGAGAAGGGAAGGGAAGATGTTGCTGATTATTTTGGGGGTTGGAGACCTAATATGTGTAAACACATGATGTCACAGGTGCTAACAGATTTTCAATCATCTCTGCACATTTGCAAGTTTGAACTTTGCAAATTCGATTTTTCATGGATTATTTGCTACCACCTGTGCTTCCCTCGTGCACTCACAGGCATGGGTGGATGGGCGAGGGAGTGGGAAAAGGGAAAGCAAGCATGTGCAGGTGCTCCCTTGCTCATTGACTCAGGCGGGGGGGGGTTACTTTAACAAAGGCTCTGCACTCCTAAACCTTGCAAAAGTGGGGGGGGGGGCAACTGTAGCTTTATTTTGCTGGACTGAAGCTTCAAGGGTAAACAATGGGCTGGGCAAAAAAAAGCCCCTCTGGAGTGTCTTCCCTGAATCACTAGCCCCTGTCATTTCCCTGATTTGGCTGATTCACATAAACTACCAGCATAGTGTGCTTGCTGCTTTTCCATCTGTGGATCTCATATTACTCTACAAATGTCTAAAAAGAAAATTTATTTATTTATTTGATTTATATCCTGCCTTTTTCCTGAGATGGGATCCAAGGCAGTTTTTAAAAGTTTAAAACACAATTAAATGCAGATCTCATTTTACAGAAGTTAAAAAGAATTCAGAAACAATATATTAAAAACCATGATTAAAACCATTAAAAATATCTCAAATACAGAGAGCAGGATATTTGATAAGAGCCCAAATCAGTGGCACTTGTGATTTTCTTGTCAATGGGACATTGATTCTGCTCTGGGTTTTAGTGTGAACTTGAAAGGAGATCTCCAGGTACAGAACCAGTTCTGTAGAAACAGTTCAGGAAAATCTCTGATTCTGCTGAGTTACAGTGCTATAGTGCAAAAGTGCCATTTTGCTGATGCCTTACAACTCTAAAAAAATCAAAAAGGAAAGACGGTGAAAAGAAGGATACTTTTCCAACATGTCTCAGGATTAAAAAGAAGCCAGTTTGAGGGCAGAAATAAAACTCCGCAGCTAGTGCTGGGAATTTCCAGAAAATAGTCAGGGACAAAAGAAATATTGTCTAGATTACACACACAAACAGACAAGAACTATACCAAAAAAATAACTGCAACCTCTCGACACATTTGCTCCATCTGAAGGAACCCCTAGTCTAAAGAAGAAAATGACTATCGGAGGAATCAATGAGTATATTACACTGCAGATTAAATAACATTAACTGGATTAAAAATCAAGCCTGTGTGATTGCCAGCTGTATAACCTGTCGTAGTGAGAAACGATCATCCTGTCACATGATCATCTCAGTTCATTGGATTTGTTGAGTAAATGTAAAGACGGCAGTACAGATACAGGTCTATATTATCTCAATTATATATCTTTTATATATTTTATATTATCACCACACATGTATCTTTTGAATGTATGTGCAAATACATTTAGAAATATAAAGCCATAGCAACATATTGAACTGGTACATCTGAGTGTCAAAATATAGTTGGAAAGCCTATCAAGAACACAGTACAGAACTGTTTTTGTAAAGCACATATTTGTTTGTGGCTGCATTTAAAAACCGATCACCTGGGAAGGCCAAGTCAGTTGTTTTTTTTTTTAACCAAATGTTCATGTTACGCCCAAAATATAGAGAGTGGGAGATTTACAAATGTACTGTTCAGATAGAAAAGAACCTTGAACACTTATTTCATGATAAAGACAGATTTCTATGCATTTTCTAGAGTTTTTAAAAACACGTACAGCATGAACACATTAAAACAATTACAGGCAATAGAATGTCTACTGCAGTGGAAGACTGCAGCTGCAGAAAATTGGATATGTCATGGATTGTAATGGAGTGAAATCGAAACATTCACTTTGGATAATAGAATGCCATAAATATATGTAAGGCAGAGAAACATACTGCTAGTGTTTGAGATTATGCAGGATTTTTATTTTTTGTAGGGGATGTGTGAATAAATGTTTTAGAGATTGCTTCAGGGTTGCTGCTTCTCATATTTGAAAATCTTAGATGACTAACTCAAGGTTTGCCATCTGGAACTCATAAAAGTTTTGGTATAGAATGCCTTGCATTAAAATATCACTTGACCGTAATGCTGAGCACTCTTGTGTGGAAACAGTCTTCACTGAAATCAGTGAAATTTACTTGAAAGCAACTTAAGGAAAGGCACTTTAGGATCCTGGTCTGTTTTGTCCTCCATTTTTTTTTATTTGTTTGTTTTGCTTGTTGAATTGCATAATTGCATAGATTGCATAACAACAGAAAAGGAACAGCATGCCAGAAAACTTACCTGGGGCCCTGTCACACAACACAATTTTAGCACTATGATCGCACTTCAACTACCATGGCAGCATTTCCTATACAATGCAGAGGTTTGTAGTTTGGTGGGGCACTGGAGCTCTCTGGCTGAGAAGTCTAAATATTCCTCACTAAATTGCAAATCCCAGGATTCCATAGGATGGGAGCATGGCAGTTAAAGTGGAATCATGGGGCTCTAACTGTGTAGTGGGAAAAGGCCCCTGGTTCTGGCACAAGTTGTATTACCTTTCCTGCCAGGTGGACTAATGAAAAAGAGATAAATGATATGAAAAAGAGCCAAGTAAACAAACATTTGATGTGACAAGGACTTTTTTAGGGGTGGAGGGAGGTATTTCAGTACTTTTCACCAACAGATCATACACAGAGCTTGGAAATACGACTGTTTGGACTACTTATTTCTGAATTCTCAGCCCATAGAGTTGGGCATTCAGGGACTTAATAGTCCAAAAAGGTAACTCTCCCAAGCTCTGCTCAGACCCTATGCCCAAATTTAGATGTGATCAGATACAAAAAATCACCGGGAGATGAATGTACTATAGAAAATTTCACGCTGTGAATTGTTTTGCTTTGAATTCCCTGTAAAGTACAAAGGGGAGTCATTTGCCTTTTTTTTTTTCCCCCTGCAGATTTTAATGGGAAAAATAACAACTTAACATCTTTCACACCCCATTCACAAATGAAACAAGGCACACATAATTTGCAGTTGCATATTCTACCAGGAAGCACCAAGTAAAGAAGGGTCTGTCAGGGTGAAACTGGCAATTATGACCACAGGTAGGAGATGAAAGCTCAGTAGAAATCATCCCCCACACTCAGTCTTTGAGCTTCCTTACTTCAGCACTGCTATATCTCTGTTGGTTGCTGCAGGTGCTGCTCTAGCTGTAGCCATTGCAGGAAGAAGTTTCTTTCCTCTTCTTCTAGAGTGACTGTTCTGACTCGGATAGCGTGGAGGGAGGGCAATCTATTTCTGTCCTTCTCCCCATCATTACCACCCATGCAATTTCTCTTTTTTTTGTTTTTGTTTTTCTTTCACTATTATGAGGATTGTTGAAGGTTTTGTTTTGTTTTGTTTGGGAAGGCCTTTCCAAGCTGTATAGATGCCTTGAGACTGGAAACAGAAACCCAGCATGGGACACAGCAAAACTGATAGAGAGATCCCACGCACACCAGAGATTTTTAATTCTTACTTTGTAATTTTTAGTGTTGATTCCCTGTGTACCCAGCTACTTCTGTGATGCTAAATTAGGGACTTCTATCTCTTTTCTTGTCTCCAGGATCTCTGTCATTAACAGCTAATGGGCAACAGGAAAAATTACTTTTGGACCATAGAATCTGTCAGCAAACAGAGCTAGTGGTCATGCTGACCAAGGGTCTAGGGAGCTATAAACCAAACAACAGCTTTGCAAGTTTGAGGCACAACATGAATAGCTCATCTCATTTGACTGGTGGAGATGGGTGAGAATTTCATTTGGTTATATTTTTTTACAAGAACTTACCAACACTTACACATTTCTGCCTTTATGAGTTGGATGGAGATAATTTGAGATTTCTTTAAAAAAAATCAAGTTAGGAGGCTGCAAAATTGTTAGGTTTACAGATCCCTACCTCTTACCTTCCCAAGCATCCTTAGCACCTGGGACAAACTACAGCTGGCATCCTCTTAATGACATATGCTAGTATAATGCTTGTGTATGTCTTTTTTGGTCCTTGTGGGGGAAGGAAGTCAACATCTCCCAGCATCCTCCAAACTCATCTTTCCTTTTTGTCCACACAACCACTTTGTGTCCCTTACAGGGAGGCAGTGGAGAAACAGCTGATTTTGTCCCTATAGCCAGACATAAAATGACAACATAATTCTCTGGGACCTCTAGTTGTCCTCCCACTGATGTTTCACATACCTTGCTGACTGATCAACATACTTGGCTGATGCGTCACATTTACTGGAAGTGGTGACAGCAGGAAAGGAAAGGGATTGGTATAAGCCCTCTCTCCCTCCCTCTCCCCGTCTCTGTTCTTTTCTCCTTTCTCTCTGTTCCTCCTTAATATGTGGATATGTATCCATCCTTGATACTTGGATTAGTAAAAAATGTAGGCCAAGATCCTGCACAGGGAGCCAGGGCATAAACATCTGCCCAAGTGGAACTATACCTTGCCTGCCCTTTCCTGGTCATCAGGACTCACGTATCTTGCTGCTCCCCCTCCCCGCAACCCTGAACAGCTATTTAATGTTTCTTAGAGAGTGTCTGGGGTGAAGGAGTGTCTGACTATGCCTCTATGGCCAGAAGTGCACCTGGAGAATGGTTTCTTCACTAAGGCCATTTCCGCATGGGGTGAGGGAATCGCCCCGTGCCGCTACTTTCCGGGTCTTATGGCTCCCTGGTCTGGTCCAGGCTGCTCCGGAGCAGTGCATGCTCATCGCTCCACAGTGCTCCGGTGTCGAAAATGGTGGCTTCTGGTTGGTTGAGGGTCTCGACCAACCGCTGAAGGTCACCAGCCTAAAGCCCGCCCCTGGCAGATCACAGGCTTGCACTGGCATGCTTCATGCTTTTGAAAGACCGAAAGAAACAGGTTTTTCAAAAGCACGCTGGACAACCACTTGGGGTTGTTCCGGAGCGGGCTGAGGTGCAGATCTACGTTAAATAGTCCGGACCCAGTCCGCTCCCAGGTGCAGATGTCCTCCCTGGAGGACGGACTGCACCGTTTCAAATACCCTGTGCGGAAATGGCCTAAGTTTCTAGCTACAGGGACAAATCCATTCTGGGTTGTCATGTTTGGCTCTGTGTTGAGGTAAACAGTCTATTCCTAGTATTCGTATCCGAAGCCAAAGGATAACAAAATTTGGTGACTTTTAAAAAGAAGATCTCCTGAACTATTTCAGAAAAATGACGGGGAATTGAATCAGTGAGTGTTGTCCATTGTACAATGTCGTGTCCAAAGCAACACTTTTTTTAAGTTTTAGAATAAGGAAAATATATTTTCAAAGAATAAGCAACTCAGCAGTCAGTGTTCTATTTCTGGGTTAAACTTAAAACATTAGTTATTAAAGTAAAATCCAGTCCTTTGGGTAACACATACTTGTATCTTAGGCTAAGTTTGGCTCTCTGCTGCAATGAAATCAATTTTTGTAAGACATCTCAATGCTGAGATTAATTTGATTCCTGGCCTAATTGTGCCCATGGGAAAAACAATATATTGTTTTGCTGATTGCAACAGTTATATAGACAAAATGATATATCTTCACAAACACTGTGCACCAATTTAATTATTTGCACCAACATATTCCACTGAAAGCCTCCTAAACAATAAATGACCAAATGCTCTTCAGCACTATTTTTATCTAAAATCAATGCAAAGATGTATATTACCACTTATTGATAGTGCTTTAACAAATATTATTGTCCAACACCTAAGCTATATTGCATTGATTAATTTTTAAAAATCATGTGTGTGTGTGTGTGTGTGCACGCGCGCGTATATATATATATGTATACACACACACACACACACACACACCACATCATTCTTAGTTATATCCACTTTTTTGGAAGATATTTTTGATAAGTAGCAAATAAAGGACCTATGGAGGGCATTTTCTGCTGTGATTGTGGAATCCCTCCTTTTAGAGACCCATTTAGTGCTGTGTTGGCTTCATTTTGACACCAAATTAAAATGTGACTCTTAATTGAAGTTTTTGGGCCTAGAGATCATAGTTTGATGAAGTGGTAGTATTTAAGTTGTTTTAAATTGTTTCTCTGGTTTCTATTGATTGGTCACCTGTGCTTCCTTGAGATCTTCTGCTAGATCGTGGAGTACAAAGGCCTAAATCTAATTATTAGCCCCAGCTAGAGTAGACCTGTTGAATCAGTGACATTTCCACGGGTTTTTGACTTAGCAAGTTCCCCTTGATTCAGTAGAACAACTCTAATTGGGACTAACAATTGGATTTCAGCAAATAGTTTAATAAATAAAAAATAATAATACATTACCAATCACAAGTTGTATTCAGCATAATAACATAATTGCCAATATCTTGCAACATTAAAAAAATGATGTTAGTTATGACAGGGAATGTGAGAGATAGTAGTGTATCTCACAAGCAGAATAATCGGTATACACAGGTAGAGGGTGAATAATAACCAGTCCCTCATCCCCCACACATACATATAGGAAAAAAGATTAAGCAAGCTTAGTCTACTTTGTAAAACATATGAACTAGGTTTATAGACAAATACTGTACATTTCATAACATCCTATGATGAGAGCCTCAGTAATATTTGCTCTCTAAACGTTGAGGAAAGAGAACTACAGACTACAAAATGGGGGAAGAACAAACTCAGACTAACTGCAGACCAGCTGATGCAGGAAAATAAAGGGTGTGAGAAAGACCAAAGGCAGGGAATGACATGTATATATGTTATGCTTAAGCTCTTAAAGAGACATGCAAACTGGCATCTACCGAGTACAGGCAAGTTAAGGTTGCTACTTCTAACAATTATTCTTGTTACTTCCTGGATAATGGGCTGCTAAATAAACCAAAAAGTTGTCTGTCAAAAACAGCAACAACTCAAGGCTAAGAAATCCCTGGGACACAGTTTCCTGGCAGTGTGGAGGGCTGTACTGGGGAAGGAAAATAAGTTCTGTTCCTCTAGTCGGCATCAAAACATGTAATGTTGGTTGTAAATCCATCAGCACAAACCCAGAATTAGATACAATGGCTAGTATCCTGTTGCCAACTGGTGGAGTGGAAGACTCCACTGGTGTAAATGTCTGGGACATTTAATGTCTGGGACAGAGAAGATGGAGGTGGCTAGCTGGCAGTGAGTGGGACACAAAGCTATTCCTTAGCATCCCAGCTGGAGTGGTGCAGATTGTTGCAGTACCAAGGAACCACAGAAGAACACCTATATAAGGAGACCATCAACTCCATTTAATGCCTCTTTTCACCCAGCATGGGACCCAAGGTGGCTAACAGAAAACTAAAAAAAATGGGATAAGCTTTAAAAAACCTGATAATTAAAAAAAATTAAAATATTAAGTTTTAACAAGCATATATATTGGTATGATTCGGTTTGACTGTTTTTGTTTCATGAAATGTTTAATAAAAAAATTTAAAAAGTTTTAACAAGCATAAAAGCATTAAAAATACAACAATCAAGTTAAAGATACAGCATACTCCTCATGAAAAGGTTACCTGTAATCAGTTAAACATTAAATGCCTGCTTGGATTAAAAACATCTTTGTCTGCCAGTAAAAGGTGAGCAGGGAAGAGACCAGACTGGCCTCTCATGGAAAGGAATTCCATAAACTGAGAGGAGCCACTGACGAGGTTCTCTCACATGTCCTTGCTGTAGGGTCTTTATACTATACCATATAGTATAAAGACCCTACAGCATCCTGGCCTATAGGATTATTTTGTCTTTTTGTAAAAAAATAATTGAGCTACAACAGTTGATGTAATTGCTGCCCTTCCTATGGCAAGACCTCTTTATCTTGGCCTGTTAAGGGATGCTTGAATGCTTAGACTCATCTAGATACCAATACTTCTTATATCCCCTGAGGAACACCTAGATTGATGATGCAGTTTTCTAAATATTGCACAGGGGATGATGTTTAGAAAATTAAACCATTCAATCTGGGCAACCTGATCTTTGCCCAGGAAATTCACCATCATCCACAAAATATCAGAATTTCTCATCCAGCTAGCTTTGGCTAGCAATGATCAAGGACAAAGAAACTCAAAACCAAATCACTGATATATGACAAGGGTAAGCAAAGTGGTGCATTTCAGGTGTAATTGGACTGCAGCACCCAGCATTCTTCACCATTGGCTATGCCAGTTTTGGCTAATAGGAGCTGTAATACAATAACCTCTGAGGGACTGCATTATTTTGCCCATTATTAATAGATATATATTATGGATGTGCTGCTTATACCTGTCCTGGAACCCCTCTGTTCCTTGGTACTGCATTATATAGATCCATTTTTACACTACACTGTACTTGCAAAAGCATACTGGAATAGCAATATTTATTCCTGTATTCTTTGATAGCTAAGGTATTTCCAATTTTCTTCTCAATATTATATCAAATAATAACTTAAGTCCATAACTAAAATATATACTTTCCCTTTAAAATGCTTTGAATCTTGTCCTGCCCATGAACTATCCCATGATCCAAGATGGAACAGCTGTTTTTGACACCTACTTGTTCTACACTAATAGTATTTTTCTTCTCATCTGAACCTTTTGATCTCAGTTCCAGCTTCATTGCATTTACCTTCCTATTGCAGATGGAATATGGCTAGTTCTATGTGCCTTTTTAATAAACTGGTTCAGTACTTGATTCAGTCCCGCTTGTTGGAATTGTTTGTGTATGTATGTGTCCACAAATCACCTGTTGACTCATGGTGACCCCATGAATTTTTCATACGTTTTTCTTAGGCAAGGAATACTCAGACGTGGTTTTGCCAGTTCTTTCCACTGAAATATAGCCTACTGCACCTGGTATTCATTGACACTCTCTCATCCAAGTATTAGCCATGGCTGGCCCTGCTTAGATTCGAAGATCAGTTAGGACCTGGTGCCTTACCTTCATGAGAAAGTAAGAATGCCAATGATGTCTTTTCCACAACACTTCTTTAATCTATCCTCTTGTTATTAACTCAGGCCCTGAGCTCTTCTCCATTTTCAAACCGTTGACAAGACTTATTGTTATATCTCAGGGTGTATCTAAACTACACAGTTGTATCAGATTGAAACCACTTTAATTATCATGGAACCATCCTGCAGAATTTGCGGGTTGTAGTTTGGTGAGGTGCTTAGAATTCTTTGTAGACAGGCATCTAGCAAAGAATTCTAAGAATCTCATCAAACTAGAAATCCCGAGACTCTGTAGACCAGAGCTATGCCAGTTAAAGTCGTATTAATCTATAGAGCTGTGTGTGTATATCCACTTTCAGTTACTGGTTTCCATTCTGTGAAATCCAGAACTTCTTGTTCCAGTTATAACCCTCCTTTCCCCTCAGTTTAAAAATAAAGTAAAAATTATTCTCCCATACTGTTGCAGATATACAACAGTCATCAATTCCACTCACACCCCACAGAGCCCTTGATGCTACATAACAGAAACTCCTATTATCTTTAATGCACAAAGCCTCTATCAACTGGAAATAAATGTCCTTTACTATCTCTTTGTTCATCGTTAAAATCAGGGCTTTATATTCTTTTTTTTAAGCTGAAACAAAAAGCTGACAACATCCTTCCATTTCATTTCCAATATTGAACACAACACCTTTTTAAACTTCTTCTTTTAGAGGCAGAGGTATCATCATAACATCTGTTTTTCTTCACTGCCTTAGTCCCATTGATGAGATTCACACTATCAAAATTAATTTATTGCATTATGCAAAGAGTCGTCAATAGGATCATTAAAAAAAAGAAAAGAAAAATAGCCTTTAATTTCCTAAGCTCTAGAGTGCTAACAATTTCATACATTTTTATTCATTCCATTGTCCATTTTAGGCATCTTCTGTTTAAACATTCAGCTGACCTCATTGGAATTGGCTATACTGCTGTTTAGAATGGATCCCTTCGACACAAAGTATCCAGTTCAGTTATTAGGAACTGATGATCTCTAAAATAATCTCTAAAATAAAGTTAGGGCTCATGGCAAAAGAAATCATTGTATCTCACTACTTATATATCGATCATAAGGATATTCTCCAAATGTATAAACCATTTAGAATCAACAAGACTGTCTCTTGCTTAAACTGAATGAACTTCATTCCTCTAGTATTACTAATTCTATTGTTAGAGTTTCTTGCACAAAGACACCATGCTTTCTCATTCATCTTTTCTCCAGAGACCAATGTTTTCTAGTACAGACTAAATAAACATTCATTAACTGGCATATAGTTATTCAAGCATTAAAATCTCCTAAAGGATGTACATTTTCCTATTCCAAATATACTGTTCCAGTCATTGCAACAAACCGTATCTTCTTTCTTGGCTTTCCTTGGTGGTATCATGTCTGTATGCCCTTATTATCAACAATTTTGAATAACCCTTTTCAAGTAACATTGATGTCGCTATCAGCTTTTGGGTAGATGAAGACTCTGGAAATCAGAGTGAATGACGTAAAAATACAAAGCCACCCTTTGCTTTACATTCCTTATGGACAATATAGCTACTATAGAATGGTTCCAAAACCCACTCAACACTGCTTTCTCCTTAGTCCATGTTTCCTCAAGCAACAAACTATCAAAGTGTGGAATAGAATTCTGAAATTCTTCATCAGATTCTTATTTAACTATGTGCACCTAACTAATATCAGGGATCAATTTTTCCAAGCCATAATTCTTAAATTTATGTTTTCAGTGGTGTCCATTTTTTCTTTATCCATATTGATAGCTCCATTTCTGTTCAAACACATATATGTCCTATTGTACCCCCCCTTCTGTTGACTTTTAAACTCAACAAAATAAGGAGAATTCTATTTTGTCTCTACCTACATTTTATTAATAATACCATATTTGTTTGGGCTCTCTCACATGCCATCCCTGGGGGACTGTGCCATCCCCACATCCCAGGGCCAAAAAGAATTCTCTATCCTTAGAATTTTTTTTTTAAAGCATAGCTCTCAGAATTCCCTGACCAGCATGAACATTGGCTAGGAGAATTCTGGGACTTGTTATTCCAACATAATTTTTCCAAGTTGCACCCACCCTATCATGAAAGTTTCATTTACATTTTGTAAACGTAGTCCATTACATGGACAGGAAACTGTGGGTCCTGTCCACCCCATCTCCTTTCACTGTGAGTTTGCCTGCAGGCATCCACACAATAGGCAACATGTCTAGTGAATTAACAATATGCACATTCAGATGAATGTTTCTTTATGTGATTGGGAATTCTGCATGTGTTCTGCATGTGTATGAAGGAGCCTATGTGCATTAATTGGAAAATAAGTAGATTTCCACTCCAGAGTCTACTCAATACAAAAAGGACTTGGGGTAAAGTCAACAGCGGTAGCAATACTAAGAGCCTTTCCGCACTACACTGTTATAGTGCCATTATTCCACTTTCAACCTCCTGTGGCATTCTGATGTTTGTAGTTTACTGAGGCCAAAGATGCTGAGAATTCTAAATGTCCCTCCCTAAACTGCAAACCTCAGAATTCCATAGGATGTTAAGAGTGGAATAAACAGCACTATAATAGTGGAGTGAGGAAAGGCCCTGAGGGTAGAATCAGTTTGGATCACTTTTCTCCCACACCAGTTTCAATTAGTTATTTGAATTAATGGAGCCTATTTTCTGGAGAGTTACTTTTTGGGCTACAAGTCCCAGAATCTTCCTGTAACATTTCTAGGAAATAAATTAGTGGAAATCACTGTGTTATTGTTGGTACAGTTTTATAAAATGAGAATCAGCTCAGAAAAAAGTTCCCTCTCCCTGTGTAAAAAGAATGTGTATTAATTGTCCTCCCTACAACATGACTTGCCTAGGTGCGTAGAGGTGTACTTCAAAGAAAGTCTCCTTTATTTCAAAAGATCCTTTTGAACTTCTGTAAAGTGTAAGTCTTTTAAATGTAAAATGATAAACATCCCATTTAGTTAAGCTGTAATGAGTTGATACCTTGATTATGTGTTCTAAATTCTGCATTTTTCCCTATACCACCATTATTCTATGGCTATCTCACTCTGGTAGTGTGTTAGTAATTGCTTTTTTAATAAAGAGAATTTGTCCCTCACTAATTACAATCTGGCAATATAATATATATGAGCTCTAGACCAAGGGTGGGAAGCATGTGGCCCTCCAGATGTTGTAGGACTCTGCATCCCAGCAGCTCTTAGCCAGTTCTACCAATGGTGAGAGATTTTGGGAGTCACAATATTACAATATCTTTAGGGCTCTGTGATACCTACTCATGACCTAGACTGAGCACATTGTATAGTACCTCATCTGTCCAGCATGGCAAGAGTTTCCCAGAACAGAAAAGTGTTCATCAACCAACAGAAAATGACAAGGATACTCAATGAACCTTGATGTTTTTGTTGTTGTGACTTTGAACTATTTCTGATCCTAAGATAACTCAATCATGAGTTTCCTCAGAAGAGGTTTTCCATTGTCTTCCTCTGAGGCTGAGAGACTCTGACCTCCCAAAGATCACCCAGTGGATTTCCATGACCAAGTGGGGATTCAAATCCTCATCTCTCAGTGTCCTGGTCCAGCAATCAGACCACTACCACACAATGGTACTCAAATGAACTTCACAGGACAACATATTTCATAATCTGGGAGCAGTCATCATCTGGATGTTTATTTGTCCCAACCTCTCATACCATCACTATAGGAGAGAAAGATTTCTCCAGACTATCTTATGGAGAGGAGAGGCTGGGTAAATTGCGTGTCTCTTAATGGAAGCATTACAGTTATAGGAATTATTTGATAGAAAATGGTCTTAAATCCAATCTGTTCCATCAGAGTGTGATTAGGGGGTTTTTCCCCTCAGTTCTACAAGCAGTAATGCATTTCTTCTCCTTAAGTAAGGTTATCATATTTTGAAAAAGCAAGAAAAGAGGACACATTTACCGGCTGACTACTTCAAACCATAAATAGCTATGACAGTTCTCTCTTTAAATACTCTTACTATATACATTTTAGCTCTGAAGATGACATGTCCAGGAAAAGGAGGACTTATGGTAACCTTATCTTAAGCAGGATATGTCCTTCTTGTTGTTGTTGTTGTTAAGCCAGTTCTACAGCTGGGTTGTGAAGCTAGCTGTGAATCTGGTTGCACAGCTACTTGTACAACTGGAAACTGTGTTGGACCCCTCCATTATACATACTGTAGTCTAATCCCTAACAAGTTGTCCACACATGTGACATTCTTTGCATGAGGGAAATGACATAGTGAAATAGAGGCTATGGGTTTTTTCTTTAATTTTCTGTGGAGCCATGAGCTAGGAGAAAATTACTCATTCTCAACTTACTTTTTAGAGAGACATTGAGAGGGCAAACAAATAAGGATGGATGAATTTGTTTTGCTTTCTTTCACATTTTTTAAAATCAAGTTCTGTCCATTGAATTTGTGAAGAAATGTGGGTTTTGAAAATCTCAGTAACTAGAAACCCAAGGAAAAGGAGGAAGTGCTACTGATAAGTAGTTTGAAGATCAGCCCTGGCTGAAATAGATTTTGTATAATATTTTTATTAAAAATATTTTAGATATATAAAACAACATATACAGATTACAAAGACAAACAATAAACCTAAACTAAACCACACAAAGCTAAACTAACCTAAAAGGGGCCAAGAGTATGTGTAAATGACTTCCAGCCCACCAACTGGTGGCTCTATAGTAACTTACAAAATATGCTTCTTCTAATTTAAATCACTGTCACATATTAACTGCAAATTAACATTATTAGACTACTGTGGCCTCTCCACATTTGCGAGTGTTCAAGGTGCAGAGCCCTCATGAAAGTGGAAAAATCATGACTAACTCCCCTTTGATCCCACTCCCACTCCCTTTCTGGGCTCTGGCATAGTAGCCTTCCTTCTCAACGCCAAGGCAGAGGTAAAACAATGAGAGGGGAGAGCTCTGGAGGGCACAAGGAAAGCATGCACATGTGTCTCTCCCCCATCCCATTGCCTTACCTTTTCCTTCAGCATGCTTGCTTTCTTTCTCTGTGCCAAAACAACACACACAAGGGAATGGGAGGAGGAGAATGGGGGAAGACGCATGGGTGCCTCACGAATAATCCAATATGTGAGAGTCAAACTGTGAACGTGGAGGGAAAACTGTATTAGGTTAGTCTTCAAAACCAAAAACAAAATTTCTCTCCCAAAGATCTCTTAAGTATACCATCAGCTTATCCCAATGCTTCTTTAATTAAGATTGTTATTTAATCCATTTCAGCAAAATCAAGCAGCTTCATCAGCCAATGTTCTTGAGATGGAGTAGCTATGTCCTACCATTTCTCTGTGAAGATTATTTTGTCAGCTGTAATCATATATTGAAGATTCTTCCTAACTTTTTGTCTAACTGGTCATCTATCAATCCAGTAAAACTAAGTTCAGGCTTCAATAGAATACTTACCTTCAAGATATCTACTATCAGTCTGTGTATCATCATTCAGAATTTCTTTGCCTTCTCACAAGTCCACCACGTGTGAAAAAGTCCCTTCTTTTTGCTCACACTTCCAGCAAATATTTGAAGAACCTTTATATATTTTAAACAACCTATTCTTTTTCAAGGTAATCCAGCTATGGCAGAAATATAAAACTTTTGCTATAAATGTATAGGATATCTTCTGCTTAAGAGTTTTTGATATCATGCTGTGTCTGAGATCCAGCCTCATGTACTATACTTGTAACAGAAGGTTACGAGTGGCAGGCAGTGTGAACAAGGAGTGTATGATATCAAAATCTCAGGATCTCATTATAATTTAAATATATTGAGTCAACCACAATTAAATGTAAGTAGGAATCGGGGAATATATTTATCCTTAAAGATAAGAGGACTGTATTAAAGTCTGAGGCCCTTTCCGCACCAGGCAATTAGAACGGGGCAGTGCGTCCTCTCACGGAGGTCGTCTGCACCTTGGAGCAGACTAGGAGCGGACTACTTACCGGAGATCTGCACCTCAGTCCGCTCCAAAATGACCCCAAGTGGTCCTCCAGCGTGTTTTCTAAAGACCACAAAAAACAGGTTTTTATTTTCCTGGAACGCGCCATTGCGTTCCTGCTCCCTTGTGCAGATTCGCAGGCTCGCACCAATGTGAGCCTGCGATCTGCGGAGGGCGGGCTTTAGGCATGGTGAGCTTCAGTGGTTGGTCGGGACCCACAACCAACCGGAAGCCACCATTTTGGAAGCTGGAGCAGTGCGGATCTACAGACCTCGCACTGCTCTGATTCGCCCTGGACCATGGAGGAGCCCTGCGGAAGGGCTTCAGGGACAGTTCATGTTGCTTCGGACCCCAGAAGAAGCGGTAGGTAATGGCGTGGAGCGATTCCCTCGCCTCGTGCGGAAAGGGCCTGAGTGTGTCAGCAAGCAGTATTTTCACTTAAACAGACTTTGTAAAAAAGTTAAATGAGATGGGAGGGAATGTTGGGAAATGGCAGGTAATAGAGGCCATTTATGTTTCCCCATTTAGAGCAGGTTTCCCCATTTAGAGCAGGTAATTCCCCATTTAGAGCAGCAAGTTTGGAAGGGTTATTTCACTTGCCATGGTTATGCTTCACACCCTCTGTCACAGGAGTTTTCTTAAGTAACGTGCACATAGCAAAACCTATGCTAGAGGGAAATGATTTATCTTAAATAACTTTTGGGCAAGGTGGGTATGAGCTGGTTCTAACCTTCTAGTTCTTAGCCAAGAGACAGAAATCTTGCCAGTAATGATTTCACCTTCATTTTTAAAACTTCAAGTTATACATATTTAGAATATGAAGCACGCCCTCCAACTGGCCTGATTTGTCAAGGACAGTCCTAATTAATCTTCTGTCACTCTGCCTTTTCAGCTGCTTTTAAAATATCCCAGTTACTCTCTCTCTCTCCCTCTTTCACCTCAACTTACTTCAGTTGCTTCAAACTCAGTTTGCAGGGCAAAAGTAGTTTGCACCCAATTAACTCAGGGCAGTGAAGAGAGGAGAGGAGAGGAGAGGAGAGGATGGTCAGAATCTTGCTCTTCCCAGTTGGATGAGGCAAAAGCAAACTGCTGCAGCCTCTCCTAGCTTATCTGTTCTTCCTCATTAATAACTATACTCAAATGTTG
Source organism: Cyclura pinguis (assembly GCA_030412105.1). Taxonomy (NCBI): domain Eukaryota; kingdom Metazoa; phylum Chordata; class Lepidosauria; order Squamata; family Iguanidae; genus Cyclura; species Cyclura pinguis. The sequence goes on from CM059601.1 coordinate 185,976,821, forward strand.
CTTTGCCACTTATGTGCTGGTTTTCACCTGGGAAATGTTGAAGGCTATGATGAGGGCATGAGTAAACATTATTACTACATTGCTCAGGAAAGAATTGAAAGGAAATTCTCCTTAGTCTCACAAGCCAAATTCAAGAAGCATGGCAATACCTGCTGTGGGAATAAACCTGCCATTTAGGAATTAAAATGAGGAGCCACTGGGGGAAAAAAAGTGGTAATAGCATTTCACATATAAGGTGGTTGAATGTTCAGTGATTCACTCTCAGATTCATAATGGGCCTAGATGGGCAAATGTGTGAGTTTCACTTTCTCCCGGATTTCAACTTTTTTTACATTGCACGTTCTTTCCATCCTGAATATGAAGAAATGTTTGGGTTTTTTTAAAATCCAAAATGAATTGAAATGCAATTCTTGGCCCATCTCTAATTCATACTAAAGCAGAGTAGGCAACATGGTATGGGCTGCATAAGGTGTGTTTCTCAGACATCCATGCAGCCCAGCTCTGCTATAAACCATGATTGAAAAAAGCCTCCAAAAAGGGAGTCAGTGACTCCTTCAGAAATAGTTGGGTTTGTATATGTGTTATAGCTTCACCCTAATGCCTGTAAGCTCTGAGAATCAAAACTGGAAATAGACATGTAGTCACTCCCAGTTTTGATGTTATGTCTTTTCTTTCTCATTTGTGGACCTGGTGCAACCTTGGGAAAGTGCTGGGGGCACAAATTTGGCCTCAGTTTTGACCTGCCAAAGTTGTCCACCCCATCATAGTCGCTTACTGTCAAGTCAACGCTGACCTATGTCAGCCCTATCTTAGGGTTTTCTTGTCAAGATTTATCCAGAAGAAGTTTACTATTGCTTTCCTCTAGGGGTGAGAGAGTATGACTTGCCCAAGGTCATCCAATGGGTTTTGTGGCTGAGCAGGAATTTGAACCCTTCTCTCTCAGAATCACAGACCAACATTCAAGGCACTAAATCATACTGGATCTTCACCAAGGCTAAGCAACATGGCACCAAACGAACCCACAGTCCACACATTGTGATTTGCAGCATGGGTGACGATGCCTCTCTTTTTGTAGTCCCAGGAGGACAGTCAACAAACAAATTTACAAGGTCCAGGACTGTCTGCCAGATACAGATATGTCTACTCGGTCATATTCAGCTAGTGAGTCTCCGATTGTATGATCCTGTTGTAGATTTTGTGCTGCAATTCTAAAAAATGGGAAATAATCAAAGAGAATGAAATTGATGGTAGGACTTATCTGCCTGCAGTACTGAGCGCTTTTGCTTGCATTAGTTTTCAGTGCTGATGGAACAATAACCAGATCTCCTAAGAATGTAAGAAATACTTGCTCAACATGATCATGCTTCTGTTTAGTTCGGTAAAAGCAGCATCACTCTCAGAGATGTTGGGCAGTTCAGAGGCACGATACGAAGATGGAGAGGAAGCTCTGGGGGGAAAAAAATCTCTGTTAGTGTACTTGGTTTTTAACATTTTATTAATTTCTTAATTGTATAAGCATTAATTTTATATGTGTAACTAGAGGTGATAGGTTAGCTTGTGAAGTATGGAACTACTAACTTTAAGTGGATGCTTTGCTTTTAAGTGGATGCTGAGATTGCTTTCGGGGGGAGGGGGTCCATTTAAAAAAAGCAGCAATGACGATTCTCTGCTGATTGGAAAGAGATTTAATGAAGTTCCCCTTTTTATTATTGACATTAATGATATTCTGCATCAAGAATGAATTTTACAGGGTTAATTTATTTCAAAGAAAGTTGTTATTGCAGGTAAAGGGTGGAATAAATAATTCAGTCTCTGTACAGATTCTCCTTTTTTCACTCAATGCTGTACATCCCCCAGGGATATGGTAGTTTCCACTGTGCTAAAACTGCTGAAATTGGATTCAGAAGTGAGCTACAATTTAAAGAGAATAAGAATGGCACATTTGCTGTCTATTGGACCACAAAGTCCACTTTAAATGCAAAGACCTCTTCTAAAGATTTGCTCAATTATCTTGAGAGGGGGAGAGAGAGAGAGAGAGAGAGAGAGAGAGAGAGAGAGAGAGAGAGAGATGTTTTATGATCTAGTTAACACAGTGAGGCTTTTAATTCATATGACATATCCCCTTCAGTTTCCTGATCATTCATTTTTCTGGGGATGATATGATGGCATGTGTTAAGCTGTGTGCCATTGATGACCCTGGGTGCTTTTGAGCACTCCGTCTGTTAAACAGAGGGAAGTGATAGACTGAAGTGGTAAAATTCACTTCACACTGTAGAAACAGGACCTTGCATTTTTAAAAAATATTGTCTTGTATGGTATAGTGGTTCGGGTGTTGGACTAAGAAATGGGGAGACCAGAGCTCAAATCCCCACTCATCCATGGAAACGCACTGGGTGAACTTGGGCAAGTCAGACTCGCTTAGCCACACAGGGAGGCAAAGGCAAGCCTCCTCTGCACAACTCTGGCCAGGAAAACCCTGTGATAGCTTTGCCTTAGGATCACCGTAGGAAACAACTTAAAGACAAATATTTTTTCTGTGTAAAAACAAAAATAAAACAACCTACAAATGGAAACATACTCTCTCACACAAATCTTCTTTCTGTAATAGACCAGAACATCAGGAAGAAGAACATGCTAAAGCTTTCTGTTTGCAGGAATGTGTTTTTTTCCCCTTACACATAAAGGCAATTAATTTCCACCTGAAATCTGTAGTGGTATAAGCAATATTTGTAATGATTTCTCAGGCTTCTGACTCAGTTGGTAGGTCTTAGTTCACTCATGCACAATCAGCTTCTGCCCTTTTTTTTTTTTGTATTTGTGATTTGAATGTAACAGAATAACATTTGTATAGAGAATAACATTTATTATTATTATTATTATTTAAAATGGCTTTCCATTAAGGGAAATTACTGAGGACAGTAAAACTAGAAGCTTTATTTCATGTACCACAATGAATGGATTTTTTGACAGCTGGGAATATCGTTGTATTGTTGTTGTTGTTTTTATAATAAAACACTGTCAACTGATAGAAAAGAAAGTGACAACCAATTTATTGCCCTCCCCCCACAAATACTTAACCCATTGGAAAATATATGCATATAAAAAAGTGAACAAATACCTGAGTTTAGCCTCTTGGCTTATCAGAAGCTGATGGGGTGAAACCCTGGATTCAGCAAAAACTGCTGAGCTTCACCCCATCCCAAACCCACTTCACAATATGTTAGATTCTGCCATGTGGAACCTTAGAGACATGATGGTTTTCATCCCCACACTACAACCCCCTCCCAGCAATTCCTGATCACCCAGAACTTAGAAGAGATGTGTTTTTTGGACTACAACTCAAAAAGTACTCAGCTGGCATTGCACCTAAGATATTCTGGGAGCTCTGTCTAAAAAAGCCAGTTTCCAAGCTCTGCTAACACTGGGGAAAAAAATCCGGGGTTGAACAGTCATTGTGAAAGGAAAACTAGACTAACTTTTCTGTCTCCAAGCACCATATTTATTTCTTGGGTTCCTAAGTTCCCTTCATGGCTACTATTTGTACAGCCTTTTTCATCCTTCCTCTCTCACCTATGCCAGCCTTGTCACCAATGGTATCACTAGGGGGAGTGGACCACACTGGGTGACACGATCAGAGGGCAGTGACATCAGAATGACTGCCTGCCCCTTCTTGCTTCCCTACCTCCATGAGAGCCCATATAGCTACATATGACCACCCCCTTTTTTCTTATGGCTGGATGAGTTCCCCAGTGCCTTTGCACATATGGAGCCAAGAGGGTAAATCAGTGCACCCAGAGGGTGGATTCCCCATAGGACCCCTGGAATTGCAGCTCCTGGATGGAAAAGGTTTCATGGGAGTGGCACCATGAGTTACTGCACTGGATGACACCAGCCATAGTGATGCCGCTGCCAGTTATGCTGACGTTGTGTACCAGCAAGAATCTGACCTTTGTTCCTGGATGCAAACAAATGTTCTACATATGTTTCCCTATGTTCCACCACTTGGTCAGAAAGAACCCAATAGGGAAGACATCACTGTGAAGAGGAGAAGGGAAGAAAAGTGCCTAGCATATGTATAGCCAGCCAGTCACAGCCCTCAGAATGCTGTGAAGGGCAGCTGACAGAGAAGAGTGTAAAAAGAAAGGATTGGCAGTTTGTAGGGAAGGGGGTAGAATGAGATAAGGTTGGTGGTTGATGGGAGCTGTGTGCAGTTTATATAGAAGGAGAGGTTGGTGGTGAAGGGAGAGTTCAAGGACAGTTTTAAAAAGAAATGATTTGTGACATCAAAATACATATTGAAACAGCTTACATGCATGAAGTTTAAAACATCTCATGACTCAGTAAACTTTTGTTGTGGATATTGTTTTAAATCCCTGCCTGACTGCCATTCTGTTGAGGTGTAGTCTTCAAAAAGTAGCTTTTCCAAGCCACTAGCAAGTCCCATTACTCATGTAAGCAAACATATGCCAGACTTAGTCATGACCTCATGGGTTTTGGAGGCACTGTGAGAACTTGATATACATACATTTATCATAAAATGTCGTATTCATTCAAAGTGTCAGATGTCCTGTAGTGACATGGGAGAGCTCAAATACCCATCCCCAAACTGGTAGTTAGGGTGGGACCACCTTATTTCATAGTAAGGATTGTAGGAGTGAGTCTGGCAGCAATGTGAACCACTGATCTCCAGTGTGCTTTTGGAAGGACATGGGGACATCAGAAGTATTGTATTCCAAAAGAGATGATATCTCATTTGAGATCATTTGGTATACATATTGATGCATGAGGCAGTGTCAAATTCAGCTAAGCTAGTGTTTTCAAGATCTCTTGCACATAAAAGTATGCAGTCACTTTGCAAACAGAAGTCTTCCCTTTTAATTTTTTTTTTTTTGTCTATGCCTTTTAAAGGATATTGGAGGATAAAGAATAGGAAGAGAAGGAGGACAAGAAGGAGGAAGAGGCAAAAAGATGGCAAGATTGGATGAGGAAGGCTGCCTCATTTTATGCCTAATATGTTTAGGAGAAAGGTAGAATATAATCTTAATAAATAAGTAAACCTGTATCTGAACAGCCTCTTTACAAAGCAAGAATTCATATAGATCTCCATGCTGAGTCTTAAGAGAAAGACAAGAAGTTAGGAAACTGAAATCATTCAAACTCATCTCAATCAAGGCTTCAGACATCTGTCAAAGTAGTCTATAGTCCCAAGAGAATTTTACATACCCAAAATTGCAAATTATTTCTGTAATTGAGAGGTGTTCTGAACCATTAATATGGAATATTTGGGGGTTAGCTCACCAAAGTATTAATTGTAAAAATATTCCAAAGTGTTCTCCAGATCCTGGCTACAGACTTTTGAACCCCTTTCCTTAATGAAAAGGGGCATATCTCTAATAGGACATAGATTTCTACATTTTCACCAAAAAGTGATATAGTAGGTACATCCAGCAATTCAAACCTCCTGGTTATCAAACCGGAGGATTCTGGGAGTTCTGGTTCCTCCTCCCCTAAAAAAGTTTTCCAAGCTGGGGAGAAAGTATGTATGAGTGAGAATTTTGCTTCACCTCATTTTTGATAAGAATTTACTGACATGTGTAAATTTCATGTTTAGATTAGATTATCAGAATTTGAGATTAAAATTATTCAAATGTGGAAGAAATCAAAACCACCAGATTTTGCAGTCCTTAAGTCTAAAAGGTGAAAATGTACTAGAGTTTAAAATAAATGTGCATCTGGGAAGGTAACTTACTGTCTGATGAGATAGTGTAGAGGACTGGATAATTTTCCGGATAGAAATTCTAATAGCTTATGTGAAACTAAAATGTTTGTGTTTATGATGGAATCCTTGATCAATAAAGAGCAGAAAAAGAGCACATTTGGTTTTGTGGCTACTGGTGGACACACAAGTACTGATTCAGTTTCATTATAGGAAAAAGCATCTTAATAAGGCATTCATTTAAAAAATAGATTCTATTAGTATCTGATCAATGCAAGGGGATCTTTTTTTAACATCAAATGCACTTTGAATATGCTGTGATCCTTTCTAAGTACCTTGGCAGTTTCCCAACAAATGAATCTATTTTCCTTTAAATAGCTGAGAGGAAATAACCAATTTACAATCTAAAGAAATCCCTTCAGAAAACTTGGAACACTTTTAGTGTTTTTTTCTTCTTGTGCTTCGTTCCTTTTCCATTTTCATAGCTATCAACCTCATATACAGTGAGCCCTCCGCATTTGCGGATTTCGAATTTGTGGATTTGATTATTCACTGATTATTTGCTGTCACCTCTGCTGCCTCCTTATGCCATTTTTAATAGGGACTACAAGCCTCATGAGACAGAGAAACTGTGAACGAGGCTTGTTAAGTCCCTATTGAAAATGGTGCAGAGCAGCAGTGGAGGTGGCAGTAATTAGCCTATTAGCCACCCACTTCTGCCTTGGGAAGGAAACATGATGCCTCAAAGAAATCCATGGTGTATTGAATATGGAGATCATTCTTTTTTTGTGTATTAGATATGGTTTGGGAGGGCCTAGAGGTATTCATGGTTTTTCCACTTTCAAAGGGGTCCTGTGCCCCTAATCCTAACGAATGTGGAGAGATGACTGTCATTTTTCAAAATGCAACCCCAAAAATAAATGTCACAAACGAAAGGCCTTGACTTTTTACCACAAATTAACAGGTTCTGATTCTCAAGAATATCCAAACACATTCCTGATGAGCCAGCATGGTGCAGTGGTTTGAGTGTTGGGTTGTGACCCTGGAGACCAGAGTTGAAATCTTCACTTACCCATGGAAACCACTGAGTGACCTTGAGCAAGTCGCATACTCTCAGCTTCAAAGGCAAACACACACACACACACAGCCCAAACAAACTGTGCCAAGAAAACCCCATGATAAGGTCACCTTATGGTCACCAAAAGTCAGAAATGACCTGAAAGCACACAACAACACAACATTCACGGTCCATTTAGTAATTGAAGACTGATGGCTGGCTCTAGAAAAGGGGCAGCCAAAGTGCAGCTTCTGAGGCTGCATCTGACCTCCCAAGGCACCCTTTATAGGCTGTGACTCTTCCTGAATCCCCAGACTACCCTTTTTCTGTTCCAGAAAAAAATGAACTGCTTCTCTGGGAAACCTCCAGGAGAAATCTAAGAATCTTAGATTTCCAGAACTAAGTGTGTTTTGCTTCAGACTCACATCAGGTTTTGAGCCTCATTCCAATAGTATGGAAATGGGCACATATTTCCATGTGCAGTTCTCAAAACAGATGACTTTTGTGTATTCAGTTTGTGAATGGCATCATTTTTGTACACATTGTTCCTCCATTGTCCATTACCAAATGTGCACATATTTCTTTCCAGGATAGAGATTTCCAAGGTGGGGGGGATGTTGCAGGTCACACAGCAACCTTGCAAGTATATCGGGAATGGCCAGCAGATCTACTTAATAAGGGAATGGTGAATCCATACTGGGTCTTACAACCACTTGTTGCTCTGAAGTTGCTCTGAGCTTAATGGGAGTTCTGCCACTGCCAAATTTGGGTCCAGCACCAGCAGAGCTCCTGTTTAACTTGAAGCCACCATGGAAGTAGCACCAGTAATATTTGGAGTTAATCCATTGCCATTTTTTTGTCTCCAGAATAAATGAATATTGAAATGCAAATTGTTTCAGATCTATGTTTGGGTGCAATAGATGGGAATCCGTATTATTAAAATTCAAATCCAGTAAAAAACACAGATCTGATGAAACTCTCTGCATGTTTTGGGTTCCAGCCTAAAGTGATAGTCTCTTCCGGTTGCAGTGAGGGAGAATTAAGAATAATTCTCTCATTGAATGTAAAAATCTAAAGCTTGACAGGAGGATGCTGTTCAAACTACTGCCACTTTCCATACAATAAATGCAGAGGTTGGAGAAAAAGCTCCCAGAATGCCATGATAACTAGTAATGCTCTCTGAGGAAGTTTTGGAAATTGTAGTCCATAAAGGGAACTTTCCCAAGCGCTAAAGGAATAGGTGGCATGACTGCATTGGTTACACCATTGTTTGGGACTTTATATGGCAATGAGCTATAAACTACACTTCCTCATATTCCTACACAGAAAATCTCCACCCAAATATATGTAATATTAATGAGGAGCCTCCTTCCTTCCTGTTACCCACTACATCCTGACATTTCTTTGGATGTCAAAACATCCATCTTTCCATGTTGGGCAAACTGTACATTCAGCCAGCTGGCAAGTAGGAAAATGAGATTGCTTTGCTTCCTTTTGTTGAAGAGAGATATACCCATGGTCTTATGTAACAAAGGTGCCTGATGTTTTTAGAAAAAATATCACATCCATAATAGCAGGAAATGACAGAGATCTACGATCTGACTCCTCAACAGTTAATTTTCTGGGAAGGAAGAGGGAAAAGAAAAAGAAGAGTGGAGGAAAGCAGTGTCTGTTTACCCACTATGGTGTACATTAAATCAATGGCTCAGAATGGGAGAGAAACACAATAGCAAACTGCTACCTAGCCTCAGTAAAAAAATAGCTCAGCACTTTGCCTAAAAGTAAGCCAGTCACCTCTCTGAATGCAAACAGCAATTGCCAATACCCTGGTGCTATGAACAATAGGAGGCTGCCTAGTCTATTATGACCTAAAATATCTAAAAAGTACATGCAAATGAATCCTTTAGAAAATGCTTCTCTTTTGTGGATAAGTACCTGCAATATGCAGTATCACATTTCGTACATCTGTAGTGGCTGCTGTTTTCTTGGAGGTCTAATATTTTAATGGTGTGTTAGGGATGGCTCTCTGGTTTTTTTGTTTTTCTATTGTACATTGCTAGGCATGGGCTCCACATTACAGCTCTTCCTTGCCAGTCATCACAAAGGATATAACTTTTCACTAATTTCATTCTCAAAGGAGGCAATAAGTAATTTTAACAGTTTCTTCCTTGCAAGAAAGTCTATGAAAACTTTGTAGTTTTTTTTTTTTTAAAAAAAACTATTCATAGTTCATGGGTTATTCTGTTCAAAAATTCATGTGCAGGGGGGTTTGCACAAAAAGCAGTATTTTTTGCACAGGAAACTGCATTTGCTACAAAGAGATTTATATTTATGCACACAAAATGCTGTTTCCTGTACATTAAAAAGTGCTATTTTTCATTTTTTTTTTTTAAAAAAAGCCCTCTATGTGTGAACGTAGCAGAGAATTACATCCTCAACTGTGAAGATTTTCAGTGGTACAGAATTCTGCTCATGAGAGTTTGCTGACACTTGACAAACATGTTTATTTCAGCTATTTTTCAACTATTTTAAAATATTCTGTCCATCTCTACTTATCCTCACATAGATCCTACTAATGGTTCCACAGTGATGACTGGTTAAAGCAATTACAGCTCCTTGCCATTAGTACTAGTGCCACCACTTCTCACTTCTTGTCTGGATCTAGTGCTAGCAGAAGCTGCTGTGGTGGGTTCTGCCCCACTGTGCCTAGTTTTGGAAGCAGCAAGAAGAAAAAGTCACCAGATAGCTGCCATCAGGAGCAAATAAGAGTGTAAAAGAGGGAGAAGACAGGTAGGCTGGCCAACAGCAGCACCAGCAGCTGCCATCTTACTTAGTCATTGAAGGCAAGTGGTCATCAGAGACTAGGAGAACCTGTGATGATGGAGGAGGAGGAGGATGTTTCTTTAATTTTGTTGCCTGCTCCTTTGTGCTTGATGGAACCCATAAGCAAACTAAAACAACATGCTTGTTGTTGAAATTAGTCTCCTTCCTGTTATATGGTCTTAGCAGATGCATAACTGTAATGACCAACAATATCATCCCTGAACAACACCTAATCCAGTCTAGGCAATTTGGAAAAAATGATCCTGTTCAGTTTATGTACAGTCAATCCTCCACTTTCAGAGGTTCTGCTTTCATGGATTTGATTATTTGTGGGCTTATTTATTTATTTAAAAAAATTCTTACTGCCAATGTCCCACCACAGGAAACATATGTGTTCTCTCTGGGAATCTCAAGGTCCTCTAGTGTGATTCTATGGTCCACTTCTGCAGTTTTCATAGATTTTCTTGCAAGGAAGAAGCTGTTACAATTACTTATTGCCTCCTTTAAGAATGAAATTAGTGAAAAGTTATATCCCTTGTGATGACTGGCAAGGAAGAGCTGTAGCGTGGAGCCCATGCCTAGCAATGTACCATACAAGACAGGAAAACCAGAGAGCCCTCCCTTCTGCTGGAAGTGGACTACAGAGTCGCCTTGGAGGGCTTAGGCATTCCTAAAGAGAACACTTCCCTAGACATTGCTAGGTCTTCCAGCATAACTCTATGGCCATTTCCACCAGAAGCTGACTATAGAATCATGCTGGAGGACCTAGAGATTCCTAGAGAAGTATTCTCAGGTTAAAAAAAAAAGGTGTTTGTGATTTGTATTTTTATTCACGGTTTTCCCACTTTTATGGGATCTTGCACAATAATTCCCTGTGCTTTCATATTTCAAACTACATTTTCAGTATCATCATTGTGAAAATTCTGATCAGAAATTTGTTAATTCTAATAAGTAATTAATTCTTGTGGATTTTTTGATATTGTCTAAATATATCTGTGTCAGTATAATTCAAAAGAAAATTAGTGCTAAAACTTTTAACATTTCAGGTGCTAAAGCAGATTTATTTGTGGCACAGTGGCACTGTGTGTAACACACAGGAAAACAGTACTGTAAAAATTATTTATTGTACTCAGTCTGTGTTTGACCTTCACAGTCTCTGTTTATCAAAGCAATATAATAGTCCAGTGGTAGCAAATTGGATTTGTTATGCATTGGGCTCAGCATTCACCTTCCTGTGGTTGTATTTATACTTTATTTGTTTACTCGCTTCACAAAATCATCAGACGTGTACTGGGCCTGCCTCGAGATGGAGGGAATTTCCTTAGCATTCACTTTTTAAATAAGAATTTACTAAAATACATACATTTCCTCAGATATGGGATGGAAAGAACTTATGAATTCAAACATCTGAATGTAGGTGAAACAGGCTGACCTAAGGTTTGAAGAACTTGGCACTTTTAAATTAGGAGGGAATCTTTTAAGGCCACCACCACTACTGCTGCTGCAACTACTTCTCCTTCCTTTTTCTTACCTACCTCTTCGTATGGATAAAAACAGGGAAAAACAACAGATTAAAATACAATACATAATGCCAGTTAAAAACACATTGCATCAGTTAAAAGAAAATAAAAACAATACACATTAAAACAATCATTCCATACTTTAAAACTAAAACTAAGCCATGTAAATGCTGGACTCCACCTCCAGAGGGCTTTCTTATCTTTTAACAACTATATGACAAGCAGTGACAACATGATTCTCCACCCAGGGAACAGCTTTTATCTATTGAATTTAGATCACATAAGCGGGGAAGAATTTTGTTTCCATTTAGGTTTGATTAAACATTACAAAAAAATCACAAACTTAATATTTGGCACAGAAGAACTTAAAGTTTAGAAATGTGAGTACAGGAAAAAAAAGTGATTACCTGATCCCTAGATGAGACAATATGTAAACTCTAACTGAAGTTATGGACCTGCTCAGGGATGTATATCTGGATGGACTGGTGACTCTCCAATAGGCTTGTCAATACAATTGCCATTTAAATACTGTAACATTTTTTTAATGTCTCAGTGAGAAAAGGGAAAATCTAGGAGTGATTTCTCTTGCATACAATTTTGCAGTTGTCAAGTTCCTTTTATTCTGGATATCCTCATGATCAGGAATGCCAATTTTCCATCATTTCTGATCTCATGAGGAGCCTCCATGCATAGAGGAGGCTCTTGTTTTCAACCATTGCCCTCCATTTGTAGCTGGCAATGGAAACAAGGATAAAAGAGTGAGGCTAGTACACTCCCCAACCTAATATATCTTAATTTATTCTTATACATCATGACTGATATCTTATTCAGGTTTTAGAACACATGATTTGGAGCCAAAGTAGCAACGGCAGGGCACATGCAACTTTAGTAGAAGAAATATTGAGACCAGTCATCACAATAACAAGATGAAGTACCTCATTTCATTTGAAAGAGTTAGTGACTTGGTTTCTCTAGGCAGCTAGGATAGAAAATCATTTGTTGTTAGTTTACATTTATTTAAATTTTTACTGCCTGGCAGGAGAAGAATCACTTCTCAGATTTCAAAATAACTTGACTGACTTTAGTATACTGTTTATCTTGACTGGGCATTTGCAGCTTTGCTTTAGTCAGCGAAATGTCTTGGGATTTTATCATACAAGGTAGGTAAACTCCAATTACAACAGGATAAAAGCTGCTTTGGCTGGGACTTATCACATTACCTGATCATTCTTCTGTTATTCTAACAGTGGGAGACCATTTGGAAAGCATTTCTTTAACAAAAGAAGTCATTAATGGATATTTTGCATTTGTAAAAGAAAGACTTTGTAGATGGTCTCCCACCTGGAGAACAAAAGAAAAGAATTGATGTCATGTGATAAGTCCCAGCCAAAGAAACTATTATTCTGCTGTAATTGTCATTTAGCTGTCTTTTTTGATAAAGCCTTTGATGTTTGAGACTATCAGCGGTGGAACACTATGAAAATGCTGGGTGGTCCAAGCTAGAGAATCTATTTTCTCCCCAAAGTGTGGGCTTCTTAGATTCAAGGTAAGTGTGCACCTCACATATTCACTCCGTGAAAGAATCAGAATTGTGTCTATGTAGATTTTCACAGCACCAGTCATTTGATTTTGCATGAAAGTAACCTCCAGCTGAAGTGTATAGATATTTCATTGAACACTGGAGTTAGGATTATCCATGCCATTCTATATCCAATTTCTAGGTGTGGTTGTGAAAGCTGGACATTGAAGAAAACTGATAGGAAGAAAATTAACTCCTTTGAAATGTGGTGGTGGAGAAGAGTTCTATAGATATCACGGACTGCTAAAAAGATGACTTATAGAGCAAATCAAGCCTGGATATGGAGGGCTGATTGCACTATGCACTAACAATGTTTTAAAATCCTATTGCTTTCAAGTTTCTTGTATATTTTAAAAAATGTAAGCAAAGCACCCACCCACCCCCACACTTTGTGGTTAAGCATGCCAGGATTTTTCCTCCTGAAGTTCACAACCATAGGGCCAATTCAGAGATAACATGCTTAACAAACCATAGTAGGTTGAGAATCAGTATTAGTTTGTTTGGGCCTTCTTACTGCAATATCTCATATTTCGACTGACTTCAGTACAACACTCTGTTTCTATAAACTATGATTTTCCCTTACATTTGAAAGAGGGAACTGTGATTTACAAGACAGTCCTATACATGGGTACTAAACAAAAAATAATGTATACAGTGGGACTTAGTTGTAAATATATTTGTAAAGGATGCAGCTTGAATCCTGGTTTACAACTGGAATCTTAAAGAATGACCATGTTATTTTTACCCTGGTTAGTAACTCAGAATTAAACATTTTCCCCATTTGACCTAGAATGGGAAACTACATTTCAGAGACCAAGAGCAAAGCCAATGTGGACCTTAACTTTTCCATCCATCATATGAAAAGCATACAGAGCCTTGCAATTATTTTAAGACCACAGGATCCATTTAATTTTAGGATGAATTTTTATGTACTATTTACTATTTCAACTGATCATCGGAGCAAATGAACTCTAGCATGCCAAAGGTTACATTATAATAAACTTCTTATTCTTTAAGACATTATTTATGCATTCCATGTGTTGGGTCAGATGCATAAATTCCATATGATGGACAAAGAAACTCTTAATTTATCCTTTGCTGTATTGAATGATTTCCTTCCTGAGGTTTCAGAATATCTTCAGAATTCCTCATAAATTCCACTGTCTTAAGTATTTATATGGATCTTTGTAGATTTGTATTTATGTAAAGTTCCCCTAAGAACTCTGCAATACTTTTGCCACACTCTTAGCAACTTATGTTCTACCATAACGTCAAGAAATAGACTGAGTTAAGACCCACTGTGTTGTGTTATAACACATAATTATATGTGTGCTGGAATTAGCTAGGTTAATAGTAGTAATTATTTGTCACAAACATTCTACAAATTCTGAAGTGCTTTCCAGCTCGACATGTTCCAGCTCCTATGACTGCATCTCTCCCCCCCATATTGATTTATTATTTTCTACATATAAATATTCATGGAAAACTGGATCCTGTACATCCATTAAAAGTGCTTTTGAGCTATCTAACACATTTGTGCCATAATGTTATTGTGGGATGGAAAATGGAAGAGAGCAGTCTAAGTCAAAAAGAACAATTTAAGACTCATATTTTAGGAATATCTTTCTAACTTATGGAGCAGAACATAGACTCTGAGGGGTTGTTGAGAGTTTTAATGGTCTTAACATGTTTTTTCAAGTTGTCCTACTGCTCTGCCTTAAACTGCTGAAGTCTGTTGTCACAAATTAAACAGCTAAAGCCCTTTGTGCCACTTCCTTCCGTGATTAGACTGCTATAAAGTCAGAGGAGACAAATTGGTTTAAAAAATGGCAACTTTACTCCTGCAGTATATTGTAAGAAAGGTATTAAACAGGGCTGGGAGACTTGTGTCTTCCAGATGGTGTTGGATTCAATTTCCCATCAGCTTGGCCAATAGTAAAGGTTGATGGGAGTTCGGCACCTTACATTCCATAGCTCCACACTTGAGAGCCAGTGTGGTGTACTGGTTAGAACACTGGGCCAGGGCTTGAACTAGCCGTGAAACTCACTGGTGCGTTTGGACTAGTCATTCTCTCTCACTTTGATTGACATCACAGCATTATTGTGAGGATAAAATGGGAGAAGAGGAGACCTATTTACACCCACTTTAAATTCATCTGAGGGAGGAACGATAGAAGCACAACTAATAAATCTATAATAACAAAAGAGAATTTCTGCATGTGTGTCTTTGTGGCAGCAGCTTACAGATTAAAAGAACCACAAATAAAACTACATGTAACTAAAAACAGATAAAAATCAAGACTAAAATAGTATTAAACTATCCATGAAATTAAAACTGTTTAAAAGATTGAGAGCATAGAGTGAAAATGTTACAGCACACCAGAACAGAAAGCCTTTCCATGTAAAATAGTCACTTCCCAAATGCCTGCTGGAATAGGATGGCTTTCACATGCTAATGAAAGAATAGCAAAGATTGAGTCAGCCTTGCCTCCCTAGAAAAGGAGTTCAAAACTCCGGAAGGAGACATAAGCCATTTCTGAACTACACTGTGATAGCGCTATTATTCCATGTTCAACTTCCTTTGAAATTCCAGGGTTTGTAGTTTATTGAGAATTCTAGATGCCCCTCCTAAACTGCAATCCCCAGGATTCTATAAGATGTTGAAAGCAGAATAATAGCACTATAACAATATAGTGCAGAAATGGCCATAGAGAAAGCCTTCTCCCATGTTCCCACTGTGTCTCTGTGAAGGTGGTGGGATTAAGAGAAGTTTCTCCCCAAAAGATATTATCACTTGGGCAGACTGATATGGGAATAAGTGGTCCTTCAGATAACCTGGACCTGAGCCATCAAGGGCTTTGTAAGTCATAATCAGCACTTTGAATCGGGCTCATAAACAGCCTGGCAGTCAGCAGAGGAACTTCAACAAGGAAGTCATGCTCTCTCTAACCAACCCCTGTTAACAATCTGGCTGCAGTTCTTTGGACCGGACAAAGTTTCTAAACATTATTCCAAGGCAGGCCATTAGAAAAGTTTCAGTAATCTAAACAGGAGACATGTGTCCCTGTGGCCATGTCAAGCATCCTTAGGAATGGCTGTAGTTTGCACACTGGTTTTAATTGTGCAAATGCATGTGTAGCCACTGCCAAAACCTGAGCATCCAGGCTGAAATCTCAGTCACAAGCTGCACCCAAACTATACCTAGCTGTGAACCTGTATCTTCAAAGAGAGTGTAACACCATCCAACACAGTTTAAATACTTATTCCCTGTTCTGTCTTATGACTGACAAGGAGCATCTCTGTCATGTCTGGATTAAGCTTCAATTTGTTTGCCCTCATCCAGTCCAGAGTCCAGCAACGGTTTTTGCTAGTACTAGATGATCAGGGCCTCAGTTCTGCAAAGAGGTAAAAAATACTCAGAACAGATGGTTTCAGGAATCTTGCTGATTCCTTCCTTCCTTCCTTTCACATCTGGATGGCTCTTCAATTCTCTTCACAGGAGTATTGTGCAACCATAACTCATCATGACCTCATACTTTGTTGTTAACTGTCATCAAGGAAACTTCAACTTATGAATGAGTTAACTACAAGTCACTCTATCATCAACCAACCTGCTCAGGTCCTGCAGACGTGGGGCCATGGGATTCTTGATCTTTCCATCTGTAATACTGTCTTCCTCTTTCCTACTGCCTTCTACCTTTCCAAGCATTATTGTCTTTTCTAGTGAGTCATATCTTTCATGGTATGTCCAAAGTGTAACAGTCCCAGTTTAGTCATCTTGGCTTCTAGTGAGAGTTCAGGCTAGATTTGCTCTAGGACCCATTTGTTTGTCTTTTCAGCAGTCCATGGTATCATTAATCTCTTCTACAGTACCTCATTTCTAAGGAGTTCATTTTCTTCCTGTCAGCTTTCTTCACTGTCCAGCTTTTACAACCACACCTGGAAGTATGATGGCATGGACAATCCTATTTTTAGTATTCAATTATATATCTTGATACTTTAGGATCTTGTCTAGTTGCTTCATAGGCGCCCCTCCAAGTTCTAGTCTTCTTCTGATTTTTTGACTTCAATCTCCATTCTGATTAATGACTGAGACAAGGTATGTACAATCTTGAACTATTTCAATGTCTTCATCTTCTACTTTAAAGTTATGTAAATAGTCTGTGATCATTATTTTTGTTTTCTTAATGTTCAGCTGTAAACCTACCTTTGCACTTTCTTCGTTGATTTTCTTCAGTTCTGTCCAGCTCAAAATTTGATGAAGTTTTTTTACTTGTTATCCATGTTGCTGTGCTCAATTTCAAATCAAAATTCCAAAGGGGAGAGCACTAGAAGAAAATAATAGGGAAGCAAACATTCTTTAGGAAATCATGCTAGACATCCCAATTTGATGGGTAGTTGTAATGAATGATGTCTTAGAAACTGTTTTAATACTGGATTATTGGAAAGAATATGACGTTACTCTAATACCTAAAGAAGGGAAGATTTAACTTCACTGAAGAGTTATAGACAAATATCATTGCTGAATAATGATTATATTCACCTTGGTCTTAGCTGAAAGAATAAGCTATATAATAATAATAAATGAATAATAAATGAAAATCAAAGTGGATTTTTATCTGGTCAACAAATGAAAGATAGTATTAAAATAGTTTTAGAAGTGAATGAATACTTCATAAGCCACAATGAAAAACAAGGAGCTTTATTTTTTTTATATTTTTTTATATTTTTTTTATTTATTTTTTTTTGATGAAGAAAAAGCTTTTGATAATCTGAACTGGAAGTTTCTTTTTAAGGTCCTTGAATAGATCAACTTTGGACTCAGTGTGTTGACTTCGATTAAAGCCATTTATTCAAATCAACTGGCAAAAATATAGTCAACAGATATTTGACTAAGTCTTTTTCTATCCAGAAGGGACAAAAGAAGGTTGTACTTTATCTCCTATTTTGTTTATTTTAGCAATGGAAGCTCTGAATCAAGCTATCAGACAAAGTACTGATATAAGAGGAGCTGAATTAGAAAACAAGGATTTAAGTTAAGAGCCTTTGTAGATGATATAGTGATTATGTTGCAAAACCCATTGGGGTTGATATCAAAGCTGCAAGAAGAATTAAAAGAGTTCAGAAAGCTAACTGGTTTTAAAATAAATAAGGAAAAGGTTAAAATTTTTACTAAGAATATGAAGAGTGAAGATAAGAATTAATTGCAATTAAAGACTGGTTTTAAAATCGCAAAGAAAGTCAAATACTTAGGTGTTTATTTATCTGGAAATACCAGTCAATTATATTAAAATAATTATGTAAAAACTTAAGAATGATATGGGAAAATGGCAAAAACTGAATTTGTCCTTACAAGGAAGAATTTCAGCAATAAAAATGAATGTTCTTCCTAAAATGCTTTTTTTTTCCAAGCGATTGTTATATTGAGCAAAGAAATGCCATTTATTCAATGGCAAAAAGATTTGTTGCTTTGGGAAGGTAAAAAGTCAAGAATAAGAGGTAAGGTTTTACAAGACTAAAAAGATTGAGGAGATCTTGACTTACCAAATTTAAAAATTTATTTTGCAGCAGCATCCATGATATGGATTTTAAAAAAGGGATAATGTAAGAAGATAATAAACTTATAAATTTGAGAAGACATGACTTAAGATTTGGATAGCATGCATATTTATGGTATGATAAAGTTAAGGTTGATATGGCCTTAAGGTTGATAATTATTGTATTAGGCATACCTTACTAAAGCTTTGGAATAATTATAAGTTGAGAACATGTCCAAAAACACATTTTGGATATCCTTACAATGTTCTATGCTGGCAGCCTGCCAAGGCTTCACAGCTGTGTAGTCAGGTAGATAACAGTAACTAGCAAACAGCATTTGTTCTTTAAAGCAATCTGAGTTCATAGAAGCTTACAGCAACTAAGTCCAAAGTTACCAAGAATCCAGAAAGGGAGTGTCCAAGAGCAGAATCTATAGTCCAGGTCTGAGAAGCACAAGCAAGGAACACAAGAGTCAGCAAGGCTGTTACCACCAATAGAGTCACGAAGTTCCAGAAGCTTTTTGCCTTCCTGACCTCTGGTTATATAGTCTTAGCTTCCTACCCAGCTGTGGCCTAATTGACAAGCTCTTCTTGGTCTCTCCCTTTTCCACCTGCACTGGCTGCCATAAGTGCCTTCATGTCTCTAGGGTGTGACTGATGGGAAGAGTCCTGTCTGGGTCCTAGGGCAGGGGCATGACACACAAGAAGCTTTCTACAGAATAGAAATGAGATCCGATCAGTGCTGGATAACATATTCTGACCTGTTAACAAAGACAGACCAGGATTATATATTGAAACCTTTACAGCAACTACAAGATGAAGGCTTGAATATCCAATGGCTTACTCACCAACAATGTTAGCTAAGATTTAAGGACAATGAGAAAAATAAAGAGTTTGAAAGGAATAAATCTGATTTTGAATTATTGTTATGTATTAATGACAAACATTTGATTGAGAAGTTATATAAATTTTTGTTAAAAATAAAGATTGAAGAAGAACAGTTAAAGAATATATGGTTAACTGGGAAAAAATTTAGGGATATGATACTCATATGAATCAATGGGGAAAACTATAGAAAAACAAATAAAATGTAATTTGTTATGATCTTAAAGAAAATTATTACAATAGGATCTTTTTCTGGTGAGACAGCACTAAAATCTATTAAGCAAAGAGTATGGGATATCGCTTTTTGTAATCTTTGGGCAAATTCCATCTCATTCTGCTCATCCAGTGCTTTAAACATTCAGTATGTGGGACCCTTCCATCAGGCCACTTATTTAAATAAGTTGACTGTGCCGAACTATCACATATTATTCACTAAGGCCAGGTGCAATGCTTTTCCTTCATAATTACTTTTTGGCAGATTTGCTGGGTTACCCACTTCCTCAAGACTTTGTCCTTGTGGGTCACAAAATGTAGAATCAATGTCGCATATTTTGCTATCTTGTATTTTCTATAGTCAGAGTCACCATCAGTTGATCTCTCCCATATTGAGCTGTATGCTGGGCTGTTTGGAAAAATTCTATGTAAAAGTCCTGTTGGAGGACATATGGCCAAACGTAACCCTATCTGGTGCTAAATTTCTGTCATCAGCTATTAAGATCAGAGAGAGAGAAGTATCAAAAATATCCCAGGATACTGGCAATCCACTTTAAGATCAACCCAATTCTATTGCACTAATGAGAGAGACTTGATGAACACCTATTTATATTTTACCTAATCCATATTATCTATGATTTTAATTTACTTCATGTACTTTCTTCTACTATTTTGTACTATTTTATGCATTTATGTCCTATTTTTATGCTTTTATATCCTGTCCATAGTCTATCCTTTCTATATATTTGTATCTTATTTTTAGTAGGTGTGTTTTATCTATACTGTACCACTGGATAGTTTTGTTATGTTGGATCTATGGACCGTAAAATAAAGTTTGACATCTCTTGCTGGTACCTTACCCCAGAAAGACTTGCAAAGATGTATAAAGATATGAGAAATGTTTGTTGGAAATATCAAGCTCAAGTTGGATCTTTGTATCGTATGTGTTGGACATGTGAGAAGGCTAAACAATTTTGGAATAAAATTCAAAATATGACACAAAAATGTTTGAAATTTCCTATTACTAAGAAGCTGGAATTATTTTTGTTAGGTATCTGGGAAGAGGATACCAATGTGGAAAAACAACAGAAAATAATACAATATATGTTACTTGCTGCAAGACTAATTTTTGCAAATTATTGGGCAAAGTCTGAAATCCCTTCAGCATCTGAATGGTTTAACAGATTGATGGAAATGGTAGAAATGGATAAATTAACAACTAGGTCAAAGGGTCAAACAGAAGATAAATTCTTATCTGAATAGAAATCTTTGATTACTTAAGAAAAACTGAAGGTGAATTTATGGCATTAGGTTTCTAATATTTACAATTGTAAGCTTTTATTTCTATTTTGCTATAACATGAGAAAGGTATGATGAAAATATTAGTTTATTTTAAATTGTTGCCTATTAAAATATTTAATAGCTAACAATGCATATTATATTTGCTGTGTTGGATCATAAGATTTGGTTAAGAAGTTTATAAATATAATTAAGAGATAATTTAGGGGATTAGTGTTACGATTTATATAAAATAATACTTTTTATTGGTAGACACATTCTACTAAACTGCTAGATACATATTAGAGATTTAGGGATAGCTATTAAGTTTTGTTATAATGTTTATATTTGTTACATGAGATAGTTTCACAGTTTAAGATAGAATACACTGTGAGCAACAATAAATAGCTTAGATGCCAGTGATATTTTTAAAGGAGTGTTAAGTACAATTATTGGAGTAGGAACTGTTTGCAATAAGGGTTGGAGGCTTTTTTTAAAATTATGTGTTTGTTAACCTTTGTCATTTTAGTTTAATGCAGTTTAGTAATGAATTCCATGAATAATGAGTTGGATTGTCTTTTTTATTATTTGGTTGTATGTAAGACTTTGATATTGTATGTCATTTTTATTGGTTTTCTCTTTTTGTTTGTTTCTGATTTGCCTTAAAGTTTAATAAAATTTTTTAAAAAATTAAAAAGAACTTCCTGACAGTCAGAGCTGTCCAGCAGTGGAATATGCTGCTCTGGAGTGTGGTAGAGTCTCCTTCTTTGGAGGTTTTTAAGCAGAGGCTGGATGGCCCTCTGTTGGGAATACTTCTGTGGGGGTTCCTGCATAGCAGGGGGTCGGACTGGATGGCCCCTGGGGTCTCGTCCAATTCTGTGATTCTCTGATGGGTTATTGTCACCGAAGTTGCGCTGAACAGCTTCGAGTCAGAATTCTGAACTGGGGAAGTGAGGTTCTAGAAACAAAAAGAAAGGTAGTCATAACTCATTAGAAAATATTGTTAAGGTCTAGAAAACAGAAGAAGGATCTCTACAGGTGAAAACAGACAGACATGAGCTGAAAATAAGAGACTGTTAGCACATTTACCCATCAGTAATAGAACTAATTTAGAAATGCGGGTATGTATATGCAGACTTCCAAATGAAATTAGTGTGTACCAACTAATTAATAATCATGGTTCTGCTGGTAAAGCCTTCCAAGTATCCCATAAATCTATAGTCAATTTTGGAGCAGAGGTTCTGTCTAGCTCCTTCTATGTGACTACTCCATGAACAGTTTTCCTCTCACACCTGAAATTGTGTATTTCACTGTGAATTCTCTCAAGTGGTATTTTTTTCAGTAATAAGAAATTTTTTCCCCTGTAATCTTCCTTTTTCAAATCAATATTACTAAGAACACAAGGGGGGTAGATGAAAGAAGGGATTTGTCTTCTACCTCACATTACAATAGAATAATTTGTTTGATAACATGGAAGAAAGGCAGGAGGAAGAATTAGAACCTGTGATTTTTTTCCCCCTCTTCTGCTGAAATCTTAACAAGTTGGAGGTTTGTTTGTTGCTTAGTATTGACCCATTTTGTCTCACACAATGGGTGCTTAGATGTGGGGAAGAGGGAGAGGTAGTCAACACTGGGCATATCAAACTGCCTCTTATCCGGGGCATCAGTGTATCCAGCAAAAACTAAGTTGCAGCATTTCCTAACCAAGGGTGGGGAAGGTGGATGCTCTGTTTTTTAACTCTATGGTAAAAAACTGAGATGTGGCACTTTAGGATCATCTGGGTGAAATGAAGCATCAAAAATGCAGGATGTGTATTTGAGAGAAGTAATGGGCTTTGATGATTAAATGGCTATCATCACTCCTTGAAAATTCAAATTCAGCATCTCATCTGTTTTGACCTTATGGGCGCTCTAAGTTTCCCTGACCGGGGAACAGGTGGGAAAATAGGAAATGACTATGGCTCTGTTGTTGAGAGTCCTAAAGTTAAAAGTTAAAAGAAAGGGGGGGTGCAATGGGACAGAGTTCCGAGAGATCCTGCTGTTAAGATTCCTGAGGTTTAAAAGGGAGGCAAGGTAGGACACAAACAGAAGGCCCTGTGGAATATTAGTTATAGATCCAGGCAGCACCAAGTATACTTCAACTAATAATAAAATAAAATAAAATAAAATAAAATAAAATAAAAAAGGCTTGACAGGGAGTGACAATGTGCCTCAGAGGATTTTAGAAGAAATGGTTGCTCAGCGACTGCTCTGCATGTTGTTCTCAGTTCCCTCTGAAAGTAGAACAGGTTTCGTCATCAGATTTTTACCCTACTGAGACACTGGATACACCTTGTTTATTGCTCTTATTAAGTTTTTAAAGAAGTGGGCTGAGTACACATTACATGCACATTTATTTAATAGATCTCTAATACATACGTAAAGTGTGCATCGGAGCTGTTGTTTATAGAAAGGTTGTGTTAGGTGCGTTAGTAGGGCAAAGAAGCATCGGGGGAAAGATTCAAGATCTCCAAATATCTGTCAGAGGTTTAGGTGGAAGAGTAAACACATACTTGAAGTTTGCAGAAGGAAAGAACCTTCTCTCTCCTCATTTCTCTTCTGCTCCTCTTCTTTCATGGGCAACTTGCTGAGGCAATATTCCCCCTAAAAACAAATACAGGGTTCTAATGTCCAGATTTATGTGAATGATAGTTAACACCTTAAGGAATGAAAAAGAAAATACACAGGATTCCAGGCTGGTGCTGCCATTGAGACAAAGCAGATGCCTCAAGGCGGCAGACTGGGGCTGAACAAATTGAAGCTTATGGGATATCAAAGGAATCACTGAAACCTACTGAAGCCACTGAAAACCTTTAAAAACCCCTTCCACTTAAAAAAAAAAAGTTTTGTGCCAATTTTTGGACCATCCTTTGCCTGAAAACTGGTCAGATCCATCCTAAAATAGCTGCAACTGAGGCGGTTTACTCACCCTGCACCTCCCTGATGGGCCTCTAAACCACCCAGGAATCAAACAAAATGGCCAACAGAAGTCATGTCACTTCCAGCAGTGCAGTCTGCTGGGGGGTGGGAGATGCAAAAGGGAATGCCCCTCCATCCGTCTACAGTTGCTTATGATACAGAAGCAGGAACTCTTGGCTCCAGTTAACCAAGTGCTTTCATGCGCTACATTTATATACAACCTAATGTTGGGATTTGAGTTGCCCTATCATCAAAACACCCATGTGCCTTTAGCACCTAAGTGAAGAATTCTACTGATGCATTCTTCAACTCTACAAATCCATGGTGTGGAAGTCACCTCAGTTTTATTTCTATTCTGTAAGATCCTTTGTTAGGAAAATTTTTTGCAATGTTGGCTTTCTTACGTATGTGTGTGTTTGTATGTGTACATATGTATGCATGTACGTGCATGGCAAATGTGCTCAAGTGAGAGAACCTGGGTTCAGCTGATTCTTTTGCAATGTGGGTGTCAAGCCTCATCCTTAATTCTTTCTGACCCATCCACCTCACAGCAATGCTGCTGCTTTTCTTTTCTCTCTCAGAAGACTATTGTTACGTGACACATTTTTCACTACTTGGTCAATGAACCTGACTGCTCTTTGTATTGATTAGTTTTTAGTTCCAGTATCTCAGCTCTTACCAGACGGAGAAAGCAGACAATTACCTTTAGAAACTCTGATGCTCTGTACATAGTAGCAATCTAGTTTATTATGTCCAGAAACTCTGTGACTTTTAGCAGACACAAAACCAACAGAAGCTAAACTCCAAAAACTATTTCTTATTTCTGTAGTTCCCTAGAAACTTCATCATGATATCTACAGTGGTTTATCTTCTACGAGCCTCATAGAAAATGGTTGGGGAAGAGATGGGCATGGTGAATAACCTGGGCTGATGATTAACTGGTTAATATTTACAGGCAAGTGATCTCCTTACTAAACATCATCATTTCACTTTCTCACTCTGTTATCTTTTGATAGATGCCATTTTTATAGTATCTCCAGATCTAGGAAAACCAGTATATAGTGCCTAAATGAATGGATACATAGGGGTCATGAATACAAAGCAGACACAAATGCGTAACTCTTGGTTACACATTGATAAGCTAGTTACTGCACTATGAAAAAGAGATACTCCCATTTTTTTGGTAGTTGGAAATAATGTATCAGTTGCTTATTAGACAGAGAACCAACAATGTGATTTCAGAAGAATGAAGCACAAATTACAAACAACTAAAGGTATAATAGTTTATCAACAATATGATTTTCCCCTCTGTTTTAGCTAGCTTGGTTTTCAAATGTAACTTCACAAAAACTGTAAGAGAAAAATGTCTAGGGCTAGCAGCATTTGCTTTTAGATGATGAACACATGTTCCCAGTGCATGCTTTGTTGTGGACACAATCTCCAGAAGAATTTTTTTACTATTTCAGAGGAAAAAGGGGAGTACATCTTCTTGGATAGTGCCTGCAGCCTGTTGCTTTTGTAAAATCTGAGGCTGAAATACATTACAAGATAATCTAGTGGCCAGTTATTTAGGAGAACCTTTTTATTTCATTAAGTGGTTTTAATCAATTATTCCAACAGAGTAATTGACTAAATACAGGAGCCTGCAAACTCTCTTTTATTGCAAACAAACAGAGGGATGGATTAGATTTCAAGGCAAAAATGAACATTTCCAGCATTCATTAATCTTATGCTTATGTCTAATTGTGCGTAGGTTATATTAGAGCTGGCTGGAAATGCTGATTCTACTAAAAGTTCCCAAAATTGGATCATTAATTTGACTAGACATGTTTCAGAGAATCAATCAGAGCAACAAGCTTTGACTCTGTGCGAAAAAGAGATGCAGTCAATAAATGCACCTATTCCCATGCAACCGTCATGCCCTTGTTGTTACCTGCTATATTTTTAATTAAATACACACTTGTATACACATGTGTAATATTAGAACCATATAATTGCCCTTACTATATTTCTACAATTATATCAATAAACTGAAATACTTTGTCATATCGATATATTGATGACTAAAAGAAATTTAACTTACTCTTTAGGGAAGAAAGAATATTCAAAACTATTTGAAAAAAAATGTTGGAAAACATGTTTTTCAAGCATCAGGAAACCCTGATGAGGAACCTCCTGGATAATGAGCATCTTTGCATTTAGGAACTAATTGCAGTTGGGAACTGCACATCCTCTTGGGTGCAGGGGGAGAAGGAGCCAGCCAGCCAGCCAGCCAATCAATTCAAACCAATAAAGCCAATAAAGTTGTGGCCTTTTTTCTTCCACTTCTGAATCTGTGTGTTTTTGGCAGCATTCATCACCCCTAAGGACACAACAACATTTTCAGCATAGAGAGCACAGAGAATAACATTTCTGTACAGAAATTATTCATCACTTCCTTTGATAACAAAGTCAGTGAATAATTATATCTCTACACATTCTTCTTCAGTAATATCAGATATTTACTGGAAAAACAGTGTATTCTTATGCCCTGTCTAGCTGAAGGAATGAATGGTGAACGTGGTTGTAGCTGAACCATCACTGATTTTCTTGTTTTATTATCTTCTTTGCAAATATAATGGAGTTAGAACGATATTACTTGTGAAATCATCTTGCAAAAGAATTTGTATTCCCCAACACAGCAGGAACTCGGTCTCTCTTGGCATCTGAAAATAGGACTAATTTATATGCATGACTTTTCTGCTAATTATGTTGTGATAAATTACTGCGCCTTTAATATAATAATAGTGACTTGGTTGTACAGTAAATGTTAAATGCAAATCATCAAGTGCTAATGTTTTGAAACTGTTACATTGAGGATTTAATGAATTAGAGCCATCAAATAATTCAAAACATTTTCTGAAGTTCACTGGGAGCACACTCAAAAACACACCCCAACACCAGAAACACCTAGCCTGAATACTTCATAATGAACTGCTTGCAGAACAAGGAAACAATCTTCACAGAATGAGAGAATCTTGTAACTTTACAGGTTTGCTAAATTTATCTTCTGCTACTAAGATATAATGACGATTTTGAACTGGATATCACTGGCACTTTTGTCTCTAGTTACCATTCCTACAGTAGGATTGTAGTAAGAAGTCCAGCCAGAGATTGTCTCTAGCTACTATTCCTACAATTAGTAGGAATGTAGTAAGAAGTCCAGCCAGAGACATTGCTTCTATGGTTTTGACTAACCAATAAATTACACTACTCAGCTACCTGGATTTAAATATAATGGCTCCTACAAAGTGACTCCAGGTACTCAAGGTAACATAAGAGCAGGTCATTTTCATATTTTTCATGTATGTTAAAGTCCCCATGCTGTCATACCTGATCTAGCTTGGGTACTTTCACACAATACATTGTGTCAATCTAAAGATATTATGTATGAATGTTTAAAAAGTCCTCACTCTCTCACCCACCCTGGCCCTAGTTTCTTTTATTAAATCTAGCAGTGGATGTTTCTGTCGTAAGTATGAGCATATTATAGTGTGATAGCCTTTGAAGAAAAAGATATATGTGTAATTTTTAAAAGTCTGAACTTGGAAAATACAAGAAATATTAGCGCCAGAGTTAAAGTAACAATGGTTGATCAAACTGTATTTCATTCAGTATATAATATAATATAATACAATATAATATAATATAAAATAGAATAGTTTACAAGGTAAACTCACTGCTGGAAAAGCTGGATATTTCAGAAAGTTTTTTGAATGTTCAGTTTCTAAACATTGCATTAATACTACAGAGTTTTATCCACCTACAAAATACAGACTAACAAATGCCTATGTAAATTTTCAGGAAATCTCCCTTTCCCAGCCCTACAGTATAAATAAGCATTGAAGACTCGTTTTGTCTCCTCATTTCTATTAAATCACAGTGCAACCCAAATATCAATATTAAAACCATATTTATATTCATTTTGTTAGGACATTTTGGCATAGAGAAGAATCTTTCTTTAGCATTCAGATTTTCAAAGCAGCAAGGACTGCAATGTTATTTTACATAGCTATTGTTTTATATCTAAAAATTCAGCATGGATATTTGGCTATGATAGAGGCTCCAATACAAGCAAAGAAATCTGATAGCCCTCACTTGCTACTTAGGAATCCATTCATCATCACAGTTTTCCCACAAACTAGGACTAAGGCTGAACACAACATAAGATTCTTATCCAATAAGATACTAAGACCAATCTTCTTTACTGCTTCCACCAAATGAAAGGAACACAAAAGAGAAACACAAGGGTAATGAAAATATGAGATGTATCTGAAGGCTTTCTTTAACTTTATTTTTTTTTTTTTGTCATTTTGCTTCCAAATAGATTATAACCACAGTGTCTACTTATATAGATTGTGCAGCTGTCAAGACCTGAGTTAAAAGAATCTGGAATCACCAAAAGTAAAATATAAGGAAGTAGTGCTGAGGTTGGAATACCAGTACAAATCTAGCCTTTCTCTGAGGTGATCTAACTCATTGTCCCTAAAGAGTGTGTCAAGGCAAAATGCATGGCTTTGGATATGTCTTTTATCAGACCAATACTGAGGGTGAAATGGTTGTGGAAAGCACCTGTCATTCAACAGCATGGCCACCCCACCCATTACTTCACTCTGATGAGCATTAGTCAATGATGCTGCCAGTGGGGCAGTAGCATGTGTATTCCCCTACCTAACATCTTGTTACTGAAGTCATTGCTCAGAAGCCATGAATTTCATAAACTAGTAATATTTCAGCAAGAAAGCAAGTGAGATTCTTCACACTTACACAGCACAGGCCCTTGAATTACAAAGGCTTATGTTCGTATGACATCAGTGCAAAAAGAGATAAAAGACATTAGCAGACCATCATTTTCATGGAGATCAGCACAAGAATATGTCACTCTGCTCTCACAAAAACATGCAGAATTTGGCCCATCGTCATAAAGTTCCCACAGATTTACATAAATAACTTGATTTCCTACAGGAATAAATGCTATTATATAAGGAACAAGTTTTGAGAAGTGGATTAGTTTGAAAAGCCCAAGTAGGTTATTAGACAGAAATTTTGGTAACTATCGCTGTTGAGAAACAAGCCTGTTAATTTAGAGATTAGTGATCTTCTGTTCCAGGAGAAATGATGGAGAGGTATAGAGAATATCTTGTCCTGGAACAGCTTTCATAAAGGGAAACAGGGATTAGTCTTTGTTACCAGTGATATGCACAGAATATGAAAGGAGAGAGGAAAAACACGATCTGCAGTTGTATAGAATCCTTCGTCAAGTGAGAATCTTTTTGTAGTACAGCTTATGGGCAAAAGGATTATATCCCAGTATAATACAATCTCTTCTAGGACATATTTCTTTTTTTACAAAAAGAATACTATTTATATGATCATTTACTGCTTATAGACCTCCAGCTTGACTGAGGTGGGAAATCTGCACTTAGAACTACAAGCAAGGACCAAGAGCTGAAGGGTCGTTCCACTGCTGAAGCTGCTTCCATCAGCAGAACTAGGGTTGAAGGTGTGATTCCCACACCATTACTGAAGCCCCCTGTGTACCCTCAGAACCTATTCCAGAAGCCTGGAAGTAGTGTGGAACAGATTTCAGAGCAAGAGGCTGCAAAGGGAAAGGGAAGAAAATTCCATTGTGCCAACTAGATATTTGCTAGCGTGACACTGGATTTAGGGCAATCAGTGCAGCCCAAAGATTAGCAAAGCACATATCACAGAAGAGAGGTAGTTCTTCATGAATTTTCCTCCTAAAGGAAGCGACAAGAAATTTCAGTAATTTTCTTGCCTCTGCAAGAAAGTCTTCGGAAACAATGTTATTTTTGAAACCTGTAATCTTAATTTGGGGTGGGTTAATTTTTTTTTGTGCAAAATTTGCATATGGCTTTTTTTGCACGGAAAAAAGCATTTCCTGTGCAAAACTAGCATGTGGACTTTTGCACAGAATAAGTACCAAAGATTCTCATCAGCTCAGATTTTTCTAATCAGAGCTTCTTGACACTCAAACAAAAAAAACAAACAAAAAAAAGAAATCAACTATTTCTGAAATATGTTCAAATGCTCTTTCAATCCCCACACCACAGTCCCTGTGGCTGAACAAAGGGGAAGTGTCATAGCTTTCCAAAACAGTGGCATTTAGGCATTCACAACTATTAATGGACTGCACAAATAATATTGTTCAAACATGTCTTCTTGTCTGTTAGCTAGAACATCAAGATCATAATGTGAATCTACATTTTACACTTTTAAATCTTTATGTGGATATGTGGACATTTGATTTAAGTCAGTGGAATATTAAGGTTATTTCAAATAATTTTGAAAAATGAAAGCAGTGACATTTATAAGTCTCCTGGTGACCAAAACCAGTCAGCTCTTAAGTTCACAGAAAACTTCTCCTTTATGCCATTGAGCCGTACAGAATGGGGAGAGGGAAGTTATATTCTGGTCCTGCAGGCATTGCTGTACTGTAGAGGAAAGATATCAAATGATTTGACTTTTAATCCCTGAAATGCACAATAAATGGCTATATTCAGAAAATGCTAAGACATGTTACCTGTGACATAGATTTAGAAGCATTTTTGTACAGCAACTGTCTGTGCTCCTAGCTTAGATGGTAATGATTCATAATCAGAGGGACAGGCAAATAAATGTTTGCCTTGGGATAACCCTATGCACAGAGAAGCAGGCTGGTTATGCAGATGCCTCGTTCCTCCAGATCATGCTGTCAGATGGACAAACAAGCTGAACAGCAGCGTAGGCTGACAGGGTTCCTACATCTGCATATTGCACTTGCTACCCACACATCATGAGCATATCTGATCACTAAAAGAGATTGTTATGGCTTACATCAAATTGACAATGTATAAATCTGCCATTCAGATGTGCTCTTAACCAGAAAGCTGAAATGGAACATGTTCTATCCTTGCAGTTACACAAATGGTAATTTCAACACCCCAGGAAAAAAAATGTTGAGGCGGTATAACATGTCTTGGATAGAAAGCAATGAGTGTAAAATGTGCATACTAAAAGTTAAATTTTCTCAAGGGGATTCAGCGTTCCAGTGAAAATGCTTACGTTCGTTTTGAAAGGCAAAGAAATTGTTGCATGCTTAAATGTCAAGAAATGTTTTGAAACTGTGCAGCTGATCCTTTAGTGAAATATTAACTCATCCCTTTGGTGATGTCCTGTGAAAATTTAAGTAAACCGGAAATATAGTTTGATAAATGATGAGTCTTACTCATTTCTCCACACCTACAGAATGTCTGTCTGTGATCCAAAAAAATTTTAAGTGGTAATTACTTTGTGATCACACAAATCACAAAGTATGCCCAGAGAAATAGGACAACTGGAGAAATGTTTTCCTGGAATTTTTGGTTCACATTAAAATATATCTTACATTTGGATAATTTTGGGGTTCTTTCAGTAGAATTGTGTTTCTACCAATTTAGTTGGTTATGACCAGATAAGTCCAGGCTATCTGGGAGATTGTTATCTCCCTGTATGTGCCTACTCAGGGCCTGAGGTGATCAGGAGAGGCTCTTCTTTCAATTTTACTACCTTCGCAAGCATTGTTGGTGGGGCTGTGAGAGTGAGTATTCTCAGTGACTGCCTCTAGACTCTGGAACTCCCTTCCCAGGGAGGCCAAAATGGCCCCTCTCTGCTATCTTTCCATCAGCAGGCACAACCTGTTTTTGTTCTGACAGATTTTTTCATAAATAAAGTTTTTTTAAAAAAAAATGGGCTAGTGGGTTCTATATTGTTTTAAACTTTTTAATGGCTTTTTAATCTTTGTAATTGCATTTTACTCTGTAACTGGAAGTGTTTTAATATTGTGAGTAGTTTAATTCTACTGTCATGTTCAGTCTTTCTATGTTTTCAACTGTATTGCTCTTTTAAACTATAAAACCGCCTTGGATCCCAATTTGAGGAGCAAATTTGTGATACAAATATCATCATCAACAACAAGAATATCACCATCTTTTTAGTCTACAGTGTATATCCATTTTCCTAGATACAGATAGTTCAATGGGACTTACTTTAATGATTTTATTGGGCATAATGGATCCTACTTTAGAGTTGATATGCATAGTGTTGCACTGCTAGTCTTCCTTTACAAAGTCATATATCAAACCACAATTGCTACATGTTCCCATTTAAAATAATGCACCTCTAATTAGCTAAAATCTTCCTTCCTTCCTTCCTTCCTTCCTTCCTTCCTTCCTTCCTTCCTTCCTTCCTTCCTTCCTTCCTTCTTCTTTCTTTCTTTCTTTCTTTCTTTCTTTCTTTCTTTCTTTCTTTCTTTCTTTCTTTCTTTCTTCTCCCCTAGCCTCTTACGTATGCCAGTATTTTTCCAAAATAGAATTGCTTCCTAAAGTTAGGTTTTTGAACAGGAAAAATGAAACAATGGCCATTTACGCATGCGGCGAGGGAATCGCTCCATGCCGCTACTCACTGGATCTTCTTTGAGTCCGGTCCAATCCAGGGTGAGGAGGAGCAGTTTGTGATCGTAGATCCGCACTGCTCCAGCATCCAAAATGTCAGCTTCTGGTTGGTCGTGGGTCTTGACCAACCACTGAAGCTCGCCAGCCTAAAGCCCGCCCTCCACAGATCGCAGGTTCACATTGGTGCGAGCCTGCAAATCTGTATCGGAGAGCAGGCACGCAATGGCCCGCGCCAGGTTTTTGAAAAACCTGAAAAATCAGGTTTTTCAAAAACACACTGGAAGACCACTTTGGGTTCTTCCAGAGTGGACTGAGGTGCAGATCTACACTAAGTAGTCCGGACCCAGTCCGCTCCAAGGTGCAGACGTCCTCCATGGAGGATGCACTGCACCGTTTTATTTAACCCGTGGGGAAATGGCCAATGTAATTGTGTACCAGAATTCTGATGGAAGCTGTATTGTGGGCAAATGACTGTTCAGTGAGAATAAGCCATTGGGCCTTATGTATTAGCTTTCCCACCAGGAAATAAAAGAGGAAAGACATAAATGATCACGACCAAAACTAGCACTTACAGATAGTCTAGCAAGAATACAAGAATACAAGAATACAAGGTCACTTCTTCAAAACTTAATTGGGACCACACAACTCAGGGATTATGCCTTGCCAATGAGGGCTCTGTGGTACATTTAGATTTTGAAAAAGACTTTATACAGCTATCAGTAACACAAGATTAATCAATCATAGTTGCACATGCCTCAGTTTGTTACAGCTAATAAAAGAGGTTCAATGCAGCCTCATGGAGCTGTTAGGCTTTTGACCCAATGCTTAGTTGTGCACAGAATCTCAAAAATCAACAACTTTACAAATCAACTATTTGGTGCAGTGGTGTAGTGGTACCAAAGCTCACAGGGTTAAAGCATCAGGACCCTTTGATCAAGAGGAATGACAACAGGGTTGCTATTCACCTCTCTTTCAGGCTTCATTGTTTTCTCGAAGCTTAGCTGTGAACTTTGCAATAGCAGGTGTTTGTGTGTGAATTTTCTTAAATACCATTTATTTTTCTCTCTGTGTGTATGTGTGTGTGTGTGTAAGAGAGAATTTATTTAGAAACAATATACTATTGTGAGCTATCTCTTTTTTAATGTAAAGTACATTTTGTACATTTTGCAGAATATCTTTTTGTACCAATAAGACTGCTAAAACTAGCTTCGTTGGCTTTAACCTTTGGCTGGTGGTCTGATGCTTTTTCTTGTATCTATCCAACCAAATGCACCATTGCCAGCTCACTATTCTATGACTGTTAGACATTATTAGACATTATTCTGTGTAACGCTGAACACACAACAATCTGCATTTTTTGGACTGTCCTTGTGACTGTAACTTTAGATATTATCAAGATGACCACCTGTGCTTCAAAATTCAGCACTATGCTACTGATTCTGGTGGATGATCTATGGGTTAAATCCAGGCTCTGCCCACCAGAAAATGTAACTGGGGCTAGAACGCCTTTTTTGATAGCACAAGGCATGAAAAGAACAATTGCAACAAGTTTGGAATTGTGCACACCACAACTGTTAGACGTGCTACACATTCTCCAGATGTTAATGTGGAAGCCTGATTGGGGTGTTTCTGTCTGGAGAAAATAGGTAATATGCACCCAGCTTTCTGCCACTTCTCCCAATATCTCTTTTTTTCTTTTCCTTTTGTGTGTTCTTCCTTTATATTGCAATAAGTAACAAATGAAAAGTGGAAATCAGATGGGGATAGAATAGGGGAGTTGTCTGGGTATGTAAACTAAGGCTGCAATCCTGTTCACACTTTGTGTAAAAAATGGGACTTACTTCCTGTACAACCAGGCATAGACTGGGCTGCAAATTGATAAACAAATTGTTATAGTTTCCTGTTGTTTGCATTCAGTATGAAATCATTGGTTGAATGCAACGTTAGTTACGAACACCTTAGACCTACCAAAGTAGACCACAGACATTGATTTTTCAGTGGTTCTTAAATGAGTCGCTTAAGCCACATTATTTCATTGGGTCTGTTCTAAATACAACTAACTTTGAATCCAACCTTACTTTGCTTTGTCTTGCTTTGGAATGGATGCTTATTGATATTCATGACATCCTGTGGCAGTGGAAAAATTAGGTTTGCTTTACAACAAACTTCCTTTTACTTTAAGCATGAATGCTGTAAGTGGGGTGTATATTGGTCAGACAGTTGATAATGACATTGGCACACTTATTGCAGGAGGAACAATTAGGATATGGGGATATTTATAGCATCATAGAATACAGTAATTTCTCACCTAATTCAAATATAAATCCTCTGTCATCTGTTTTTAGAAAACTATCGCAATACTACAGTTTCTGTATGTTCCTTCTTTTACTTTATCTTGATAGTTTTTTTAAAAAAATACAGAACCTGAGGTGTTTGCCAGAATTAGTGAAGGCAGTTACAAATATATAATTCTAGGTTATGCATTTGTGACTGGTTCATGTTCACAATCCCTATGTAATCACTAGTTTAGGGAACACATAGGGAATGTGATAGTCCCCTGGTCCTCACTTCTTGGACACTTACCAGGCAGCAGCCACTGCAAGCATCAGGAGTATCCCTTGTCAATCAGGAAGCAGCTGACTGATGTTTCCACACATGCATAAAATCACAGAGTTGGGAGAGACCACAATGGCCATCGGCCCCAACCTGCAGCCATGCAGGAACACACACTCAGAGCACCCCCAGCAAATGGCCATCCAGCCTCTATTTAAAACCCCCCAAAGAAGGTCCACCACACTCCGAGGCAGCATATTCCACTGTCAAATGGCTGTTCCCATCAGGAAGTTCTTCCTGATGATTAGGTGAAATCTCTTTTACTGTAGTTTGAATCCATTGCTCCATGTCCTAATCTCTGAAGCAGCAGAAAGTAAACTTGCTCTGTCTTCTACATGACATCCCTTCAAATATTTAAACATGCCTAACATGTCCCCTCTTAACCTTCTTTTCATCAGATTAAACAGACTGAATTCCCTAAGCCACTTCCCATAGGGCATGGTTTCCAGACTCTTCACCATTTTGGTCACCCTCCTCTGGATACATGAAACATGACATGTTTCAGCTTGTCAATATCCTTCTTGAATTGTGATGCCCAGAACTGGACACAATATTCCAGGTGAGGTCTAACCGAAGCAGAATAGAATGGTATTATTATTTCCCTTGATCTTGATGTTATACTCCTATTGATGCAGTCTAGAATCACATTGGCTTTTTCAGCTGCCACACATCACACTGTTGATACCCAACACCTGAAGAAGGAGGCATTGAAACAAGGGCCATGATTCAGTTCACACTGGAGGTTACTTGTTGTGGGGGGTGGAAACATCAGTCCCCTGACTCTCAATCAACAGAGGAACAGATGCCTGTGGCTCACAGAAGCTGCTGTCAGCAGATGAGGGTTGGGAAGGAGAAGGCTGGGAGACACTATTTATCTATGTAACTAAGTGGTTACATAGCTAAATGGGTGATACAGAATTACAGTCCATATTTCCAAACTACCTTTGAACTGGAGGTTATGAAGAGTGATTTGACAGGGGCCTAAGCAAAATCTCTTAAGAATATTTAGCACAATATTCCTTAAAATGGTGCTTCCAGATATACTGCACTTCTCTTTCAATCTTTCCCATCCATGTGAATGGTCTTGCTGGCTGTAGGTAGTAGTCAGCTCATCTGGAGGGCAGCAGGCTTGGAAAGTATGAGTTCATGAAACATTTCAAGTTATCTTTCTTTTAAAAAAGAGAAGAAACAAAGCTAAAGAAAGGAAGTCCCAAAAGAGTACTATATGTCACAGTTAGCTGGGTTTTGTTTATTCGTTTTAATTCTGTTTTCAGTGAAGCAGGGACTTTTATGCCACATCTCTGGTGCAATGTTAATTAGGAAGGGACTGCTTTTGATGCTATACTCTGCTTTCTTCATCAGAGGCAAATAACAGAAGCATGGCATTTGTTACTTTGAAGCAATTTTTTTCCCCAGGAAAATGGTGGTTTAGTTTTTCTCCCTGGCTTTGTGATGTTATTTGGTTATACAGAAGGAAAAGTACAGGAGCGAACTTTAAGTAGATGTTGTTGGAAGAACAAGAACAACAATGCCATTCTGAATGGAAACAATCATAATGCATATTTTAAAAAGCCTGACAGAATTTTAGTTTACCAACTCTCCATGGCAGGAGTGAAAACAGTGGCGGATCTTGGAGTGTGTCTAGGGGGTGCGGGAGGGTGCGGGGCTATGGTGTGAGGGGCGTGGCCATTGTATGTGGGGGTGTGTCTGCGGTGCATGGGGGTGTGTCCAGGGTGCATGGAGGCATGGCCAGGGTACGTGGGGGCATGGCTATGGACCGGGACACCCCAAAAACATTGCCGCCCGGGATGAACCACCTCCCGGCCCCCCCGGCCCTAGGCGACTGAGTGAAAATCATGCAGTCCTTGATGGTGATGATTTATATCCTGCCCTTTTCCCAATTTGGGACTCAAGGTGGCTTACAACAGATTTTTTAAAAAATAGTTAAAATTCACAATATACAAAAGTTAAAAAGTGGTTAAAATATAAAAAAATTAAAACCAGTTAAAGACATGAACCATAAAAAGCAGTACAGTAAAGATACAGATAGAAAAGCTAGCACATGATACAAGGCCTGTCTCACCTAAACAATCAGTCCCCAAATGCCCACTAAAACAGAAAATCTTCACCTATCTACTGAAAGAGAGTTAGAATCATAGAATCAGAGTTGGGAGGGTGCCAGTCAAATCTCTCTGGTGAGGTAGTTGCAGAGCCTGGGGGCAGCGCTGAGAAGGCCCTCTCCCATTTTCCCAGCAGACATACTTACGAGGGTGGTGGGACAGAGAGAAGGACTTTCTCAGCAGAACTGAGAACACAGGTGGGTTCATAAGGGAAAAGTGATGTTACTGAACTGCTAATCCCAGCATAGCCAGTGGTGAGGAATACTGGGAGATGTAGTCCAGCAACATTTGAAGGGCTGCGTGTTTCTCAACTCTGACCTAGGAATATACAAAACCCATATGATAATTTTTTTTATGGTTTTTATTAAAATTGCTTTTGCTTTTCTTGAAGCTTTGTACATGTTTGGCCCAAAGGGGAAAGCAGAAACTTTCCTCAAAATTGGTCAGCTGCTTTAGAAACATCTCCACCCCTTTGTTTCTGGTCATCAATTCAAACTCTGCCCCGTCAGAACATACTACACCCTTGATGGCACCCCAGGTGAATGAACAAACTGTGGAAAATCCAAATCTCTGCCATACTTGGTTGAGGATATCTTCTGGGCCTCAAGCAGATATTGCTCAGCCTATCCCCCAGCATCTGGAGAGGAAAGCATTTTGACTGCTGGATGCCAGATGCTGCTGAATTCCAGCAGCAACCTCATCCTATCAACTCAGGCCTTTGACTTCCTAATTAAATAATTAAGAAAGGAAGCTATGTAGTATGAATTGTTGCCACTTTGGCTAAATTTGTTTCCCCGTCTAAAAAAGCAAATACAACTTAATTGTTTCTAAGCTTTCATCTGTTCTTTTTAGGCATCTCAGGTGAACTTGAAGACAGGTGGCATGGCCTATGTGCAATCTGGGGAAGATCACACCAACGATCCTCCCACATGCCTATTATTCATATATTATTCTATATGTACTCTTACACAGAAACTACATATGGAGATTCCTAAGCTAATACATCTGAGCAGTACAATCATTAAGGCTGCAATCCTGTAACTGCTTACTTGGATGTGAAGGCCTACTGAAGAAAGTGTGACTTATTTCTGGGCAGGCATAAGACGATGATCTTTATCTATACTTTTTCCTCAAACTGGGACTTAAAGCAGTTTAGAATTAAAATGAATGAAATATAACTAAAAACATGCAAAAAAATCAGCTTTAAAAACTATTCACAATATTAAAACAATTTAGAGCATGCACTTAAAATGATAAGATCAATTTAAAAAACAATACAATGAAGACATGGCAGCATCTTCTTAAGAGCCCTTCCCTTAAAAATCTTTCTTTCATTGTAAACCATTTCAAACATTGAACGTCCCAACAGAAGCTTCTGTCAGTAGAGATAGAGCACGCCTATCAGTATCTCTGATGTTGTTGTTAAAAGTTTCTTGCTTGACTCAGCTTCAGAGGCAGAGTGTTGCATAGGCTGGAGGATCTGTGTAGAAATAGGAAGACCTGGCTTCAACTTCCCATGCATTCAGCCATGAAATGAAACGGAGGTGACAGCGGGATCAAAACCATCTTTCACCTTAAAGTATTTTTAAAGGGAGCAGGGAAGAATATATTTGCTGCCCTGGGTTTCTTGGGATAAGGAAGAAGTCGTTACACTTTGTAGTCTCACTTGGCACCAGCTTGATTGAGCCTTAGCTGTCTCACTTCAGTCATCTAGAACCTGCAACAAGTTGTACCTCTTGATCCCAAATGAGTTCAGTGGTGGAGAAAATTTAGTTCATCCATTCCTTTAAAAGATTTATAGCCTGTATTGGAGGATAAACTCCCAGAGCAGCACACAACAAGGTTTAAAAGCCATAAAAGTTAGCAAAACAACAATTTAAAACAAAATATCAATGATTGAGCTAGAGCCAAATAGCTCTCTCTCTCTCTCTCTATATATATCTCACAACCCAATAGAGTCCCAATCCCAGTTAAAGGCCAAGGCCCAAGGCCAGCAAATGACTTCCTGAGGGCCAATTGAAGGTCTAGAATAGTGTGGCCTGGTGGAGACCAACTGGAACAGAGGTCCACAGTCAGGATCCTGCACATGTTCAGAGGAACTCTATTGTTATTTTAATTCCTGTATAACATAGCTGTTCTTGGTAATCAAAAGTTGTGCTGGAGGCTAACCAACATATCCTAGGGTTAATTCTCAATGAAGTAATTAATCTCATTGCATACCCTTATATCTTATTATTTAGCACCAGGCAATCTTGCTTCAGGCAAAGCTTCTACAAAAAGGTTCTTGTTTTCTAATTTCTGGAATAACCAGGACAGGGATATCACTCATTGTCTTCTTTTGCTGGCTGATTTTTATGTTATGTGTCAAATCCCTGTCAAATGCCTGCTGTTTTTCCAGAGACACACAAAGTAATGCGTGCCTGATACGGTAGGGAACAACTGATCTGTTCACTCAGAGGGCTTTGTTGAAGGTTAGAGACAAAACAGCAGAGCTCACAAAATGCCTCAATTATTTTGCACCTCCCAAGTGGTCTTCACACAAGCAATGCAGAAGGCTAGGGTTGTATTTCAAAATGCAGAATAACTGATCAGAAATCTCCATCAGTTTTCCTCAGAAAGACTCCTATAATGGGAGAAAAGGGTATGTGACACCATGATCAGATCTTTGTGCTATTATCCTTTTATAAGTGTGTGTGTATTTCATAGTGTACAAGAAAAACAGTAAAATCTACAACTTACTAAGGAAAGACAAGGGTTATTTTACTTAACTAATTGCAAGATGCTTGTTTAGTTATGCTAGTTGGTTGGAAGCAGCTGTTCTTAAGAGAGCAGCCATTACTTTTAGTGGGCATTTCTGCCCCCCTACATCTCCCAAGAGCCCGCAGGGTGTAGTGCAGGATGTAGTGCCTTGAGGATTGGACTAGAACTCTCGTAAACCAGGATTCAAATCACTGCTCAGCCATGGAAACCCACTGGGTGACTTTGGACAAGTCACAACCTTTCAGCCTTAGAGAAGGACAATGGCAAACCCACTCTGAACAAGAAAGCCCTCTGATAGATTTGGCTTAGGGTCATCATAAGTCAGGAATGACCTGAAGGTATACTACTACAATAACAACAATCTGGCTCCTCAACAACGGATGAAGCCATTCTAAAGTGGTGTCCTTCCTAACATTTAAGGGAAGGATATTGCCGGCTATTGATAACTGCTTATCAACTGGTTGAACAAGTTTCATTAGCTTGGTACAGGACTCTCTTGGCCCATAGTGTCCATAGGCTAAGGAGGTTTTCTGACTGATATATTATCACAGGACAGAGACTATGTAGATAACGTAGGAATTATGGCTTCATTTAATCTGAAATTTTGAATCATGCCTTGTCAGAATAATGTCCTCCACACTCAAGAAGGTTTTTCGGGATAATTGAGGCAGCTTACTGAGGATTTTGTTCCCATCTGCCTTTATTTGCCCTTTCACTTGCAAAGTCATTTCAAGTTGCATACTGATTTTGTTAATAAGGTTCTGCAGGAAGCCATATTATATGGAGTCAGAGGTTGTGAACAAATGTTGTCATTCTAAATGGGCTCCCTAGCATTTCTTAAGATCTTGTCTTCTGTGCAAGTTCATAACAGCAACTTCTCTTTTTAAGATATGAAATGCACAGGCTTACTTGCTTTTTGTGTCTTTTTTTCTACTCCCACAGATTCATATTCTGTATATTATTATTATCTTTTCATCCACAGCAGATTCCATGCTATTGTTATCATCTTTACTTTGCGATAAGCCTAGCTAGTCTTGCAAATGAGAAAAACTGTTTTAAAACAAAGCAACAGGTGAGAACTATTTCTTTGCTTATTTAATATTACTTTGGTACAAAGAATGAAAATGTGGTATCCTGAAACTGATCTAAGTGTAGTTCAAGCACATGAAAGCACTGCTTTGGTTCAGTACCTGATTCTGTCTTAGTACTTTAATATGGTATAACTCAGACTAGATTATCACTGCACTCACTTCATTATGTCAAGAGATTTCATTGGAAATTAGGGACCTTCATGCTGTTTTGTCATTTGCAAACCTGTTCACTGGTAACATTAAAAGTCAGCAGGGAGATAGCTCTTACATCCATC
Source organism: Cyclura pinguis (assembly GCA_030412105.1). Taxonomy (NCBI): domain Eukaryota; kingdom Metazoa; phylum Chordata; class Lepidosauria; order Squamata; family Iguanidae; genus Cyclura; species Cyclura pinguis. Next base: position 186,017,717 of record CM059601.1, read on the forward strand.
CACTTGAAAATATTTTTTGAAAATGTACTTCTCTGCTCTTAAAAAAAATCAGATCTCAAAAGTGAGGTATGAGCCATGCTGAACTTTCAGCTGAAGATATAACACTGAATCCATATAGACTGCCAAAATGTATCTGTTTAACTTAAACAAACAAACAAACATAACTTCACCAAATCGTAGAATCATAGAATTGGAAGAGACCACAGGGGCCATCGAGTCCAACCCCCTGCCATGCAGGAACACACATCGAAGCATTCCCAGCAGATGGCCATCCAGCCTCTGCTTAAAAACCTCCAAAGAAGGAGACTCCAAGGCAGCATATTCCACTGCCGGACAGCCTTGACCATCAGGAAGTTCTTTCTGAGATTCAAGTGGAGTCTCCTTTCCTGCAGCTTGAATCCATTGCTCCTTGTCCTAGTCTCTGGAACAGCAGAAAACAAGCCCTCTCCCTCCTCGACATGACGTCCCTTAAAATATTTAAACATGGCTATCATGTCCCCTCTTAACCTTCTCTTCTGCAGACTAAACATAGCTCCCTAAGCCACTCCTCATAGGCCATGGTTTCCAGACCCTTCACCATTTTGGTCATCCTCCACTGGACATGTTCCAGCTTGTTAATATCCTTCTTGAATTGAGATGCCCAGAACTGGACACAGTATTCCAAATGAGGCCTAACCAATGCAGAATAGAGTGGTACCATTACCTCCCTCGATCTAGACACCATACTCCTATTGATGCAACCAAGAATCGCGTTGGCTTTCTTGGCTGCTGCATCACACTGCTGACTCATGTTCAGCTTGTGATCTACCAAGACTCCTAGATCCCTTTCGTACATACTGCTATCCAGCCACACGTTCCCCATCCTATATTTGTGCATTCCATTTTTTATGCCTAAGTGTAGGATTTTACATTTGTCTCTGTTGAAATTCATTTTGTTAGCTTTGGCCCAGCTCTCCAATCTGACCAGGTCATTTTGAATTTTGATCCTGTCCTCTGGCGTATTAGCAACCCCTCCCAATTTGGTGTCATCTGCAAATTTGATCAGCATGCCCTCTACTCCTTCATCCAAGTCATTGATGAAGATGTTGAATAGCACTGGGCCCTGGATGGAACCCTGTGGCATCCCACTAGTCACTTCTCTCCAGGATGAAAAGCCGCCATTGGTCAGCACCCTTTGGGTTTGGTTGGTCAACCAATTACAAATCCACCTAACAGTAGCCCCGTCCAGCCTGCATTTTACTAGCTTCTTTGCAAGAATGTCATGGGGAACTTTGTCAAAGGCCTTACTGAAGTCAAGATATGCCATGTCTACAGCATTCCCTTCATCTATCAAGCTTGTAACCCTATCATAAAAAGATATAAGATTAGTCTGGCATGACTTATTTCTGAGAAATCCATGTTGACTTTTAGTGATTACGGCATTGCTTTCTAAGTAATTACAAACTGATGGTTTAATGATCTGCTCTAGGATTTTTCCTGGTACTGATGTCAGGCTGACCGGGTGATAATTATTTGGGTCCTCTTTTTTCCCCTTCTTGAAGATGGGGATGACATTTGCCCTCCTCCAGTCTGCTGGGACTTCTCCTGTTTTCCAAGAGTTCTCAAAGATTATTGCAAGTGGTTCGGAAATGATGTCTGCCAGTTCTTTTAATATCCTTGGATATAATTCAGCTGGCCCTGGAGACTTGAATTCATCTAGTTTAGCCAGATATTCCTGTACTACTTCTCTACTTATTCTGTGCTGCATTTCCCTCGCTTCCTCACCTGCTCCCCACCCCCCAGGTTGAGTACTTCTATCCTTTTGGGAGAAAACTGAGGCAAAGAAGGTGTTGAGTAGTTCTACCTTCTCTCTTGATAGATCTTGTGAAAAAAAAAATAAAACAAGGTGAACAGGTGTAATAAGTCCACTCCATTTAGGTATGTGAGGATGGAATTCCATATGTTACAAGAAACATATGACCCAGTTCAGAAGAGCATGCCTGTGGAAGGTTTCCATTCATCCCCTGAGGTAAAATGGAATGTTTTTCCATGCTGGTATGCCATATCCTGGCTCCCTGTCCTCATTTTACATTGCTAATGTGTAGGGGGTGATGTGGCTATTGCTGATGTACGGTGGGGCTGGCAGGATATTCCAGAATGGAAGAACCTGACAGATGGATGGTTCCATTATTAAATCTTACTGTGGTACAAACAATGAAAGTGTTACATACTGAAACTGATCTAACTGTAGCTCAAGCACATGGAACTTCCACCTACTGATGGAACCACTTCTTTAAGCAGAGTCGGGGGAGTTGGGGACAGTCTCCCCTCTTACCTACTATCTATCATACCACCCTAACCCACTCCAGAGGTATGTGAAATCCCCCAAAGTCAGTTTTCAGAGGGTATGGACAGTTGCAGAGAGCAGGAGAAAAAGTCCATTGCTCTGGCAAATATGTATGTTATAAAATATCATGTGTTTATGTTGTTCACTGCTCAGATTGCATGCATTGTGTTCATAACCTTTCTTTTCTGGTCTAGTCTCCCCAGTCTTCTCTTTGTGTCTCTGTGTGTGTTTAATGTAGTAAATTACTTTTGATTGAGTATGAGTGCCATTTATAATAGGGATATAAATATCTCCTTACTTCATTCACGTATGCAAGAATTGAGAAAGTTAGGTGTTTTCTGTCGGCTGGGTGAAATCACAAGCATCTTAATGCATTTTTCTTGTTCTTGTTCTTTTGTCTCCTCCTTTTTCTTGTATTTTCTTTGAAAAAACTTATTTTTGCCCCAAAAATGTTTTGCATAGAAGACACTTTTTCTGTCAGGGAATATGGGATTTGCACAAAAACAAATTTTTTATATACATTTTTTTTTCAGAGAAAAAGGCAAAATATCAAAATCAGTTATTGATCACTTTCTTGATGGGATGTCTTGGTGTGTAGAAGACATCCCTTCTCCTCAAGGACAAGAACATTTGGTACTATTCCCTATTTTATAATGATGACATCACTCTCGCATACAGTCACACACAGGCCATTTCCACACTACACTGTTATAGTGCTATGATTCCACTTTCAACGTTCAATGGAATCCTGGGGTTTGCAGTTTATGGAGGGGCCTTTAGAATTCTCAGCCAGAGAGGTCTTTGGCCTCAGTCAACTACAAAGCCCAGAATTCCACAGGATGTTGAAAGTGGAATAATAGCACTATAACCGTGTAGTGTGGAAATGGTCACAGTCTGGCACCAATCCAATGAACCTTCCTCTTTTCTAAAAAAAAATCCAATTCATTTTTGAATGCACATTCTATACGAATTTTTAATTCCAAATTCCTTCTGTGCACTTTTAAAGAAATGTTACAACTGAACCCACTGAACAAAGACAGCTATATTTCCTTCACTCTTGGCTGAAAACTTGAAGTACATAATTGTCTCAGAAACCGTATTGCATACGAAAAGATATATGTTCTGCATTGTGAAAAGTAGACTTATGTATCCCATTAGGACCTTGCAAGAAAAATCATGTCCGATAGATCAATCATATCACAACCGAAAGGAGCATCCTTTTTTTAAAAAATATTTTCTTTTCCCTTGTATCTGATTCATTCTTTAGTCAAAGGATTTTATTGTCAAATTAATATACTGTTGTGTCACTGTGGTATATTTTAAACTGTGCATAGCTGTATTGCATACTGAAACTTTGAGTATGGTCACATGATTCTTTATCAAACCCACTGTCCATTTTAAAAGCAGACTGGTTTTTAGAACTATTTTTAGAAACAGAAAGATTGAATTGTAACTCAAGAAGAATTGACATATATATACTGTATATATACAGTATATATGTGTGTGTGTGTGTGTGTGTACACTGTATATAGTATATACTTGTCTATACTATATACAGACTGAGTCTAACCTTTTAAAATAACTGTGTGGAGTGAGTCAGACCATGCTGCTCTCCTCACAATCTACCTCTGGAGATTTATTTCATTTATTGAACTTTTCGGCTAGAAAAGTCTAAGCAGTTTGGCCAGGTTGAAAACTAGAGAGGGCTCCTATACCTTTAGTGGTTATGTAGAAGAGGGAATTTCAACAAGTGTGTGTTGTCAAGCAAATAGGCAACAGGCAAGACCTGCTGAAATTCCTTGCTTCTCCTCAACCATTAAAGGTACAGGAGTCCTTTTCACTTTTCCCTCTGACAAACCTAGGGGAGAGTAGTGGAAATAACAGTACAATCTAATGACATCTGGAGAGCTGTATGATTCCCATCTCTGGGTTCGAGGTAGATGTGGATATATAAGGATATATATCCTTATTTTCCTCTTGTCATGTCCTAGTTAGATGCCAGGACAAATCAAAGATTTTTGTGGGACATAGGCTAAAGACTCCCAATACTTCCCCTCCATCAACCAGCAAGCTGAAAGTGGCTGTGCCTTCCCCTCATTACTATTGCCACCTGCCAACCCTTACCTTCAGCTTTTCAGCAACATATCCATTGGCTTTGTGAAGGCTGCCTTAGTGCCAACAGGGGCCATTTCGGCACGAGTCTGTTATAGCGCGATGATTCCACTTCCAACCTCCTGTGGAATCCTGGGGTTTGCAGTTTCGGGAGGGGCCGGTGGGCCCCTCCCGAAACTGCAAACCCCAGGATTCCACAGGAGGTTGGAAGTGGAATCATCGCGCTATAACAGACTCGTGCGGAAATGGCCAGGGTGAATGGTGGTGTTCCACAGCCAAATAAGAGGGTAAGTCAGCAGCTTTTTGTTGGACTGTGCTCAGCAATAACAGCTACATGCCACTCAGAGCGTGTGTTAAAGCTTAATGGGTCTTGTAACCAGTGTCAAGTTTTACTGGCTCTGGTCATCTGTTGGCAAGGCTGGAGCAAGACATTTTGCTGCCTGAGGCAAAGATGGTGTCCCACCCCGATTCAAACTGGAAGCTGAATGTTGACACTGTTGATAGTACAATGTATTCTTGAGGGCTATCAGATAGCTTAGGGAACACCGAACAGTCCACATAACCTACATATTTCTGCTCCCCCCATCCATCTACTATGTTACTCTGTCTAACGTAAGGCTGGCCCTATCAGGGTTTTCACACCCTCTGTACGGACCTCAAAAGCTGCCAGTGTCTGATGCTGTGACTACCCTGTGCCAACAAAATATTTTGTTATATAATGCCATTTTAGCTGTAAGTGCTGTCAGAGAGACAAACTGCATCTTACCTTTAAAGGTTTATTACGACTGGTCTCTTAGGATACTTGCAAGGACAGGCAAGGAGATACCATGTAGCAATGTTAGCTCACTATGTTAATAGCGGTATGTATTATTTTGGCAAACGCACTGAGAACAGCTTGATTTCCCTCATTAGAACTATGGCAATAGACAAGGTGGAAAATCGGGTTGATGTACAACACTGATTGCTAAGGATGTCCCTGGGAAAGAAAAAACCCAGGCTATAGAGAAGTTTAGAGAAACTGCCTTGGAAAGGTATAATTGGCCTAATTGGACCCTTTGCTGAATATAATTCATAGTTCCTTTTATTAGTGTTCACTGCCAGGATTTCATTAATAAATTTAGTGAAATTTTCAGTATTGATTTTGTTGTGAATCTCACCTATATTTTCTTCCCAATTTAGTTTCATATCAGGTTGTGAGTCTTTACTTTGTTCCTCCCTCATGGAAAATAGTAGACATTTTACAAATGTTTTCTGCAGCATATCCCCTTTAAAATGGTTCCCCCCGTTGATTAAAGTCTGTTACGCTCATCATTCAAAGATCACATTTTTAATTGAATGATCTGTGTATAATTTGAAAAAAATTATACTCTTTCCTCCTGTTGGTATTAGCACATTCTTGTGACCACATCTGGGATATATTTGTTTGAAAGATTTGTTTGTTTGTGATTTTTTTCCTCCCATGCTTAGTTTTGATTTCTGCTGTACTATTGATTGAAGTAATGGGCTTTTTAAAAGTCTTCCATTAAAACAGGGGGATGAAACCAAACCTTGTATTGCCTTTCAAATAGAAGCAATAGCAAACCACACTGATGTTAACCAAATTACATATTCTCCAGCTTTTCACAGATCAAAACAAGGACATTTGTGGCTGGGCAAAATCAGACTGTGGTGAAAGAGATGCGGTAAATTAAAAAGTGGACAAAAGTTATTAGTGAGGAGAATGCAGAAATCTGTTTTAAGCAGTAACCCTGGTTCACCTCTAGGTGTATGTTGAAACAATCCATCTGATAAAGGACATGTTTCTAACCTGTCTTTCACCCCACTTTTGCTCCTCCCTTTAGCTTCTCTGAAGTCCCCACAAGTCAGTAGGATGGAGTCAACATTTAAAAACTACCTGGTAACATAACTTTGCTCCTGCAAATAGAGGAGAGGGGCTTTCAGTTCCATCCCATTCTGATGCTATTAAGAACAATCAGAAGGGTAAGGAGGAAGGTCAAAACCTGCCTATGAGCCCAGCTTTGCCCATGTAGATCATGGGGTGGGAGAGGAGATTTAGCTTCCTCTGAGCTCCAGTAATATTAAGCTGTCAGTGAGGTAGGGAAAATACTTGGAGCTTGCCTGCTAACGTAGGCTCTCCTACCAGAGATCCTTAGCTCTTCACCAGCCAAAGGTGTGCTTTCAGGGCTAGACTCTGTCCTTTTCTCTCCAGAGTGCAAGCTCATGCCTATGGAGTTAACTGAGCACAATGGAGTTTGTTTTAGGAACTCAGAGGTGAATCACTTGAGCAATGGGAAAAGGCAGGACATTTTGAAAACAGCTGAAAAATTGGTAAGGCAAAAGACAAAATGTGGCTGCCCTGCTTGAATTCAGACATCTGGAGAGTATGAAATTATCATATTTCAGACAACCCTTGAAAATCGCCAATGGTGTTCCCATCCAAACCCTTTCAGATGGTGGAAATGGCTCTGAAAAAGGGGGAGAATATTCAGTCCCACTCTGTGCCTTAGCAACAAAACTTGTTTGTATTTAACGTCTCCACAGAAGGCGGAATTTCAGTGGGTGTTGCTTGTTATGCAAGCAACACCTGCTGACATTCCTTCCTCTGCACAGCCATTAAAGCTACAAGAGGCCTGACCTGTTTTTTTACCTGACAATCCTTCTATTCAGTAAAAGTATGTTGTGTTGCCTGTGCAAACTGCCTTGTGTTGCTTTTTCAACTATCACATTTTCCTGACTGTTAGACTACCAAGGAAGTGTGAACATTTTAGCTTTTATTTGGTTTCTGGATTTTCCTCTCTTATACTGTGTATAAAGTCCTCTGCTTTTTATGCCTGAGGAAAGTAATAATAACATGACACTATAATCCTTGGATACTTTTTGAAATAGTCCTACAGAGATGTGTATAAGTACCATCTGCCATTGGACTTTTAAAATTGGACATTCAATTCTATACCAATATGTACATTTTTCTCCTGCTAGAGACTGATATGAATTTTAACAAACTCATATGACTCATACACCCATTATTTCCTCATCTTTCTCTACTACCTTGTACAACCTTGAGTAATGTGAACTGTAATTGCTCACCAATTATTCTGGGTCCCTTGATATTGTGACTTACTTCTGCAATCAATAAAAAAGAGTGGTCAAATCCTAGGAAATATAGTTCTTTTTAAACCTTTCCACATTTAAATTATTTCCTGTATTAAATGAAACCATCCAGTGTAGAAGAACAGAATGACAAAAAGGTAATGCTTTTTTAAAGAAATGCCTCCTTGCCTCTTTGACTTTTGCCATAAAAATAGCATTGGAACTTGTTGCCTCAGTTATTTCATACTTTAAGTTAGGAATCTTAATTTTTCTTCAGTTCTCTTGTTTGTGTGTGTGTTCTATTTGGGGCTTTTTTTGAAATTCCTAAAGTAAAGCAATCCAAACCGCAAGAGCAAATAAGGATGATGTTTTATGTCAGGGGTGGCAGTGTTCATAGACTTGAGTGGTGAAAGGTTATGGAAGTTTCAGTGCAAAATATGTGCAAGGCAGCAGTAGTCCACCCCTACTGTATGTGACTTACTTTATTTGTTCATTCTGAGTTCACTGGAGTGACCACACGTGAGCCAGTATCTGTAAGAAACTCTGGAGGCTGATGAAAAAAGAAACTTCAAGCCAACAAGAAGAGCAAGCATAAGTAGCCACCAGAACTCATGCACCACAGAATACTGAGCCCTGAGAGGCTATGCCCAGCAGATGTAGCAGTATCACAAGATTGTGCAGTTAGAGATGAAAACAGATAGAGATAAACCTTCAAGAAGATTACAGAGAACAAGAAGCAAAACGTAGAAGAACAGCTGGGGGCGGGAAACAAAACCGGGCTTGAGAGTAAGTCTCCTAGCCCAATGAAAACCTAGAAAGGAAAAGCAAGACTGAACCCAAGAGAAGACTGTAGTCAAGGTGTGATTAGACCCTTGCTTTAAATAAGGGGTTAACAAAGTGATCCTTGTATTCCTTAGTTATTCTTGCAAGTGTAAATAGGGTAGACTTGTGAAAGCACAACATTTTAACTTACAACAGTAAATTGCTGCTGGATTTCTAAGCCACAAAGATATGTCTATCTATGTCATAAATGTATCATTTTTATTCTTGTTTAAGCCTTGCCTCTATTGAGGCTCAATCATACACTATGTTTAATCAACCATGCTACTAGAAGGCAAGGTCAAACGATAGGAGTGCTATTTATTTTAATGTGTGTTGATGGCAGCAGGAGCTTATTAGCAAGGTTACATTGGGGTTGTATCCCGTGCTTGCAGCCAGAGCACTCTGATATTAGAGCCTTTAATTTCTCCTAAGCCATGCAGGGCTCCCACCAGCAGGGCAAGAGAGAGGACCGAGGCAGGCATATATTTTTCTTTGTGTGTGTGTGTGTGTGCACGCATGCGTGCATTCAAATAAATAACTCCTCTCCTAGTGCTAATGGGAGAGGAGAGAAAGAAGTTATGTCTGTTTAATTTCTTCTATTGTTCAGGGATGAGACTTTGAGCTCCCTGAATACTCCCATCACATTTCCGCACTAGCCTGTTATAGCGCGATGATTCCGCTTTCAACATCCTTTGGAATCCTGGGGTTTGCAGTTTCGGGAGGGGCTGGCTGGCTCCTCCCGAAATTGCAAACCCCAGGATTCCAGAGGATGTTGAAAGTGGAATCATTGCGCTATAACAGGCTAGTGCGGAAATCGCCCTGACATGTCTCTTTCTCTCCACAAGACAGAAGTGCTGCTGCCACAAAATTTTCTGGGACAGAAAGGTGTGGAGGGGCTAGGAAACATTTCCCTATCTTGAAATGTATATTTTTCTGTCCTCAGAAGGGCAAATATGCTATAATACCACCTGAAACATCTTCCTGGTTGTTTCTTTAAAGAATCTATATATTTATTTCATGGTGTGCTTTGGAGGTTTTTGCTATAGTGTTGTTGGTACTACATCAGCAATAGGAACACAAGATCATCCACAAGATTTTATGTTATTTTTCGTGTATGAAACTGTTACTTCTTTATCTTTAATCTTTTTAATAAAGTGCTGCAACTCCCTTTTTGCGAGAAGATTGCAAAATATACTTCAAAAATAAAATTAAAAGTTTAATAATTTTAACACATTACTATACGTAAAAAGAAAAAAAAATCAGAGGTAACATTAAGAAAATTTTTGCTGCAGTCCTATACTTATTTATCTGAGAGTAATGGGAGACCGCCAATTACTTCCAGGTGATGCAGGCTAAATTTCAGAAGAAAGAACTGTCAAAATGACCTCTGATTATTCCTTGCCTAAGAAAATCCTGTGAAATTCATGAGGTCATCATCAGTCAACAGACAACTTGAAGCAACATGGGCGCGTGTGCGCCCACACACACACACATACACAAAAGCTTCATTAAACCTAGAAAGAAGATGGGCCTGGGATTGCATATTGTTATTATTAAGTCTTCTGGATGGTACATGTGTATGCATCATGAATTACAAATCATCTTCTATAGTACATGTGGGAAGTTATAACTTGATACTATATTTGTGGCTTAAGTGAAAGTCAGTTTAAATCATTCTATAGGATTAAAGGAGTTGATCTTGCGTTGATTGTTACCATTTGTATGTGTAAGAGAGTTCTGATCCCCCCCCATTCTGAGGCTCTCAAGCCTTAGTTGCTGCTTTAGCCAAGATGGAAGCACACAGTTCCAATTGCTTTGGTTTTTTTGCCTTCTGAAATTTCTCCCCCACCATGAAGCATTTAAACATGGAAGGAGAGGAGTAGATGTTGATTATGGAGTCAGCAGTAGTGTTTCAGTTACCAAAATAGAGCATTTTTCAATCAGCCTCCATTCATTCAAAAAAAATCTGTCCTGAAGAACATTCATGCATCATTTCAGTTGTTGTCTGTTCATTGCATTCAGAGGAGAGTCTCAAATGATTCAGATTTTCTTCAAATATTAGTGGAGTATAATAGTATGTTCTTAAAAGGGTGGGTTTTTAAGTCCAAGTGTGACATTGGTAAATCTCTTCCCTTCCCTTATTTTTATTTTTCCAATAATTCTCAGCATAAGCCCTGCAGGGATGATTCTATGTAAACTTTATTAACAGCCTGAATCACATAGTATTCACTGTGACTGCTGAAATGTAGAATACAATTTTTCCTGTTGAACATTCTCCCTCTGTATTGAAAATTTCTGCAATGTCTTGAAGACAAATCATAGATAGACTTTTTAGATCTGTATTTCAAGTGAAATAATATACCTTTATACTTGTGTAATGTTACAGTGTCAGTAAGCCTTTCATCTTCCTTTTCTCACAGAGAAACATGTTATAGTTTTTACAATGAGCAGAGCAATACCAAGAAGGCAGTACAAAGAGAAACCATGTCACAGGAACTACCAAATCAAAAGTCCTGCTAGGCTTATGCCAGCAAAGCAGAAGTGGATGAGGGCAGCTTGAGATGGATGGATGGATATCCCACCTTTTCCCCCAAAATTGGACTTAAAGCAGATTACAACATAAGTTAAAACAAAGTAGCAGAAACAATATATGGTACGAAAGTTTTAAAAGCATCAAGCAATCAATCCACTTAAAACAACTACTTTTAAGGTATTAATTTAGATCAATTAAAACCACATAGAAAACATATGAAGTATGTTTTCCTATTTATTTTATTTTTGTTTTTCTATTTATTTTATTTTATAAACAGCACACCTATTGCACATCCTTTTGTTCTAACCAGTTAAAGGCTGAAGATCTTTGCCTGCTAGCAAAGAATTGAGCAGAGGGTGGCCAACTGAACTTCCCTTGGAAGGGAATTCCCTAGCCTCAGACCAGTACCAACAAGGATCTCTCCAATGTCCTCACTAGGCAAACCTGGGAAGGTGGAGAGAGGGAGAGAAAACCACCTCCCAAAGATGGTAGGAATTGTGAAAGTTCTTATAAAAAAAATATGAAATGAGAAAAGGCTGGCATACTTCTTCCCTTTCCCCATTCATGTAGAATGTAAGAAGGGGGTGGATATGGCAAATTCCAAGCTGGCTTACCTCTTCCCACCACTCTGTTTTTTTGCCATTATCACCACTAATGGCAGGACAGAAAGTTTTCTGCACCTGTAACCTGGAAGGAGATCTGATGCATCCAATGGCCCCAGAAGACTCTCCCAGGGATCACCAGATTGTTGCTCAAGTTACCTGAAGAGCAAATTCCCTCAGTTTTGGGAAATAATCTTTCTTACTAATTCATACTGAGTTGTACTGCATATCACATTTTTAATACATACGTCTTTTTATTAAATAATGAATAATTATATATTGCAAACAATATAGTTTTTTTCCCATTTCTTAAATCAAGAAAATTTTTGTTCATCAAAGAAAGAAAGTGAGAGAGAGAGACCAAGAGCGAGGATAGCATAAGAATGGTAAATGTGGTCAAATGTTTTTCTGACTTTTTACATATTTGAAATACATCCTTCAAAAAAGGGTATTTTAACGTTGTAAGATTTTTAGGTTTCATAGGTATAAATGATATTTGACCCAACCTGAATGTTGATTGTCTATTTCTAGTGAAAACCAAGTGTCTACTTTAGATTCCACATAAATTTCACCACTTGCCTCAGGCGGAATACTTCACAGTGTGACTTTATACAAGAAATTTCTAATCATTCTTCCCTTGTATAACCAAATAATTTTTTAAATAATTTTTATTATTTTCCATTAAATTATTAAAACAAACATCCAAGAACACTGTCAATATAACAATAAGAACACAGTACCATATATAACAAATGATGAATATAATAGAAACAAAATAATAGCTGTCAACATAACAATGACATGAACAACAACAACAAAAGAATCTACATCTGCATTGAAGGTTGACTTCTCTCTCTGCTAGAACTATAGACTGGGTAAATTTCATTCTTATTATGTACCCTTTTAAATTCTCACTTGCAATGATATCATTCTGTCATTAGAACACACTGGCATTAATTATTTCTTTAATCACTCAAACATAATATATTAGCCCTTAGTTAATTAAATCACAGTCTTAACATAACTTTCCTATGATAATGACATATATATGTTGATACCATTATCGCGGCACCTTATAATTCCTTACTATCTATTCCTTGTCTTCTTGTGTTAAGATTTACCTGATTATTATTTACAAAAACACTCATTACACAATGTTTATATAATTAGTTCTTACATTATATTTTACATTACCCTTTGCAAGTAATTTATAAATGGTTGCCATGTTTGAAGAAATTTGTGATTTAGATTATTATCTAATGGGTAAGTGAGCTTATCCATTTCTATCACCTCAATTAGTTTCTCCAACCATTTGCCTTTTGATGGAATTGAGACTTTCCGCCAATGCCTAGCAAATATAATCCTAGCAGTTGTAACCATATGCCATATTAGCCTTTCTTTACTCTCCTCCCTGCCAGATTTGAATTCAACATTCCCAGTAGAAACAGCTTAGGACCAATTCAATATTTTTTTTCTGTTACTTTTTGCATTACTGCTTGAACCATGAACCAAAATTTCTGTGCTCTGTCACATCCCCACCATTGATGAAAAAATGTACCCTTTTCTTTATGACATTTCCAACATTTATCAGAAGCATCTTAGCAATCCTTACTGGGGGAACGTACCATCTAAACATGACCTTTATAGCATTTTCTTGTAAATTATATGATCTAGTAAATTTGGTGACCTTATTCCAAGCTTTTTCCCATTCTTCAAATTTTTTGGCCTAAATCAGTCACTCATTTTATCACGTATTCTTTGATTACTTCCTCCTCTATATCAAACTGCAGCAGTAACTGGTACATTCTTGATAACAAATGTTGGTTTCCTGTTTAACTGTAATTCGAATTCTGTTGGGTTCGTTTCAATTTCACCTTCTTTCAGATCTTTTTTAACCTCTCTTGAATCTGGAGATATTGGAACCAATGTATTGTCATTCCTTCTTGTTGTAGCTGCTGACGGCTTTTCAATTGCATCACACCATCTGATAGATAAGTCAGTTCTTTGTATGTAATATATTCCATATCACTTCTGAGGCCTTTAAGCAAGAGTGCTTCAACTGGAGATAAGCAAGATGGGAATTTCAGGCATAAATACCTTTGATATTTCATCTGTATTTTGTACAAGGATCTTCAGAAAGCATGGTTAATAAACTGTTTCAGCACACTAACTTTTTGGTATCACAAATAGGAATGCCATCTGAAATAAAGTTCATGGCCTTTCAGAGCTAAGAGCCTCAGGTTATTCAGGATAAACCATGGTTTTAGCCATACTAAGTAGCTATCCTATTTGTTGAATTCTAACATAGGATAACATATGACACATTGGAGGAAGAACAAGTGAATGTGCCTCTGATGTTGTGAGTGATACGATTGGTCCCTGCAATATTGTTCTAAGAGTAGATGTAGGGACAAAGTTGGCATCTAGGTTTGTGGCAGAGTCTTGTCCCTGTATTACCATCCATGTTATACATCTTGTTGTAAGTGAATTGTTTAAGATTTGGAGGCTGCCTGTAGGCCTGTTTCCCAGAGCTTGTGAGAGCACTGTATTATTCTCCAGATTTGGCTGTAGTTCACTGTAGTTTGTGGCTGACCTGTAATGATGCTTTCTCAGCACATGCACCAGAAACCACCTCTCTGCCTGCAGTATCTCAATGACATCTTTATTATTTGGACACATGGAAAGCAATCACTTGAACATTTTCACCATGATTACAACAACTTCCATCCTACCGTCAAGCTGAGCCTAGAACAATCCACACAACAAATTCAATTTCATGACACCACAGTGGAACTGCACAATGGACTTCTAAGCTCTGTCAAAAATTCCCTGATTCCTACACATGTTTATTTATCTCTACCTTCTACCCAGAAGACACTACCAAATCTATTATTTGCAGCCAAGCCTTCTGATACAACTACATCTGCTCAGACCCACAAGACAGAGATGTAGAGCTCTTGGATTTACAACGGGGATTTCTCAAGTTTACAATATTCAGTTTCAGTAAGAGCAATTTGGTAATGGAACCAATTGGTTAGAGCGAGTAGACTCTCTTTCTCTGGACATTGTCAAAAAGCAGTTAGACAGCTGTCTGTTGGGGATGTATTAGCTGTAGATCCTGAGCTAAGCAGGAGGTTGGACTTCATGGCCAATCCCTTCCAACTCTATGATTGTATATGCTAGTTGGGACAATCAACAGAATTTTGTCTACTAAGTTACAAAGAAACTATTTGCTATTAACGTTGTTGTTGTGTGCCTTGAAGTCTTTTCCAGCTTACGGCAACACTGGGGTAACCCTACCAAAGGGTTTTCTGGAGCATGAGTGTGTGATGCATCCAAGATCACCCAGTGGGCTTCCATAGCCAAGTGGGGAATTGAACTCTGGTCTCCAGGGTCATAGTCCAATGTTCAAACTACTACACTTTATATCAGTGAATTAATACTGTGGTGTGAGGTCCTATTCCATGAATAGCATGAATTTCTGGAAACAGAATGGAACTCTTCTACCTTGCCCTTCTATCAGCAGCCCCTGTCCTTCCTTCAAAACTTCTAGGTGCCATGTGATACAGACTGCAACAGGAAGGCAGAATCACTTATATATGTGGGTAGACATGTACTCTCACAATTGCATGTTTTTGTTTACGAGCTGGGAGGATGGGTACTATTAATATCTAAACAATAAGCCAATAGAATGAAAGAAGGGTGGGAACCATTTACCCTGTAGATGTCCTAGCAGCCCTAGCCAGTATAGCCAATGGTGAATAATGCTGGAGCTTGCAGGCCAATAAGGTGAGAGAGGCACTTCAACTAAAGTGATATGTGCCAGGATTTGAACTATGAGCTATATTGGTCAGAGTTATAGTTTCAAGCCTCTGAAAAGTAATTAGTTGTTTTAGAAACACTTAGAAAACCTTCATCCTCTTAGTCAAATATTATAGCCTTCCAGAGTCATATTTTCTTGCAGAGATCACACAGAAATCACCTACATGGCTGGGACAAATGTTGTTCCAATATATATATTGCTTTTTACTAATGGGTTTTGTGTGTGTCCATGTGCCAGCCAATGAAATATATTGAGGTGAGCTGTGAGGGTGTTAGTTTTTTTGGGGGGGGGGTGGAATTGCAAGAAATGACCCTGAAAAGCAGAACTGACATATTCTGGTAATTAGAAAGTTGGACTCCCAGCAAAGGGTAATTCTGGAATTTTCAGTGGATTCAGGAAATACAAGACATGTAAAATTAACTCCTCCAGTATCCTGAATGCTAATCTTCAGTAGATTAAAAAAATACCTCAGACTCACTCACTGCAAGATTTCTTTACCCAATACTTTTCTACATCTGAATACTATAACTACTGACTGATGGCACAAAGCACACTCTCATCAAGTCCACAACTTTGTCACCTCAGCACTTCCAGCAGAGTACAAGGTAGCTGCATTAGGCATAGTAGAAGCCAGCACTTGCACCATGTCATACTCCTCCTCCATCATTCAGAGAGGCAACATCCTAGTAGTAGTAGTAGTAGTAGTAGTAGTAGTAGTAGTAGTAATAATAATAATAATAATAATAATAATAATTGAATAGCTACACTGGAAGCAGAGGAAAGGAACAATGTGGGTGTCGGACTGCAGCTTGGCTACAGGGATTTACAGCCCACACTGTCTATAGGACCACATGATTCCTACTTCTGGAGCCAAGTAATTTCTCACTGTTACAATCATAATGTGATGTAATTATACCTTTGTTAATGGAAAAAGGAATTAGTTTCAAGTAAATAATTATTTATAACTTGTTATTGCTGAGTGCTGCTTCTACTGCGTATCATGAAACAAAAGAAACATAAAAGCAATCTTCTTGGCTATTTTAAATGAAGAAAGAAAGAAGAGCTTCTTGTTATCAGTAGTTTCTATAGAGACAGAAGCCACACAGATTACCTCGGTGCAGCTATAAATAGTTTGAGAACACAGTGCAGAAACTGAGTTCAGCTGTAGCTTTCCCTCTATGTAAAACAGATTTTACTCTTTCAGAATGAGGAACCAAATTATATGGTATATTATGCATTTTTTATTGAAGTCACAGATGATAAATAAGTTGCCCCTTACTGGGAGAAGAAAAGGTTCTACTGAAAGAGAAAGTATTGCACAAAGACTTGCTTCATTAATTGGGGCAGCAATAAAAATGCATGACCTTCAAGTTAGTACTAATACTATTATCTCTTTGACTTAATATATGGTGGTGTTTTCCTGCACTGTACTTAATCTGTAAAGCTCACGGTCATAAATACATTGAATCGTGATATAGAACTTAATCTAACACTATATAATCTAATGCAGTGTAGATAATCTACACTATTTCAAGATCAAATTAACTGTATATAATGCACACTGAAAAACTTCTTATTTCATACAACTTTGAAGTCAGACAACTGTAATGAACAATTCTGATCAATAGGGTTAACAAAATACAATTGTTTCAGTTTAATGTCCATAAAGTGAACAATATCACTCAATATATACTGAGTTCCACCATACTGAGATTCTAGTAATCTCAGGTAGACAAACTGCTCTACACAGAATACTCATCACAACTTTTACCAGACTTTCATTGTACTACTTGTCTGCAGTACCTTCCAAAGGATGTTTTATTCATTCCTAAGGGTTGTAATCTTGAATGGCTACTGGCCTAGCGCTCAGAGGCTACTAAGCTAGCCAGTTCATGTGAGAACATCACAAATACCCACTTTAAAATAAATAAATGCTAATTTCTTTGAAAGCTTTACCTACAGCCCCCTTAAAAGCATGGACCTCAAGGAAGCCCGTTGTAGCATAGAAAACATTTTGATCATGCTTTTTGCCATCTTTAGCAGACATATTCCAAGGCTTCTCTGTGGAAGAGCAAGCTATATATTCAATATTCATTTAAACATTTATATCTTTCCCTGCAACATGAGATCTCTGGGTGGCTTATAATAAAATCAGTTTAAACAATTTAATATTTAAACAATTGAAATAATATAAACATTTTAAACATATATTGAACAATGGAATAATTCAACAAGTTGAATAGTTTAAAATGTTGACTCAGTCTAGAACTCCTCTCTCTCTCTTTCTGTGTGCGTGTGTGTGTGTGTCTGTCTGTCTGTGTACACAGATTTGGATGAAATCTTTAGTCCCTGCAAAGGTTTTAATAAAAAATCAATTTTTAATTTGGTTCCAGAATGAAACCAGTGTTGGTGCCATTTAGGCCTCCAAGGGGAAGAAATGCCATAGATAGGTTATCACAGCAGAGAAGACCCCTTTCATATTCTCATACAATGGTTTAAACAGAAGAGGGCCCCTTTATGAAAAGGGCCAGGTTTGGAAATGGCCTTGAAAAAGCCACCATGTCAGCATTGATATAACTTTGTAAAAGTTATATCATTTTTTTTTTTTGCATATTCCTTCTTGCATATTACTCATTAGTTACAACTGATGAAAAGCAGTCCTCATTCGTAGAAGGAATCAATTAGTAAAATAAATTAATTATCAAAAGAAGAAAAAGTATCTTGTTCCTTCCAAGGTCTACTTCTACTATGTATCATGAAACAAAAGAGATGAAAGCAATCTCCTTGGCTACTTTACTAAGGCCATCTCTGCACTAGACTGTTATAGTATTATTCTTCCACTTTCAACATGCTATGGAATCCTGGGGTTTGCAGTTTAGGAAGGGACATTTAGAATTCTCAGCCAGAGAGCTCTTTGGCCTCAGTAAACTACAAAACCCAGAATTCCATAGGATGTTGAAAGTGGAATAATAGCACTATAACAGTGTAGTACGGAAAGGCCCATAGTTTGGTTAATGGAGTGCACCAAAGAATTTAAGTTAAAAAAGTTAGCCTGTGCTTTTCAGATTACAGCAAAGCCTTCAATTGTGTGTAGATAATGTAAAACTATGGATTGCCTTTAAAGAAAATGGTGTGTCACAACATTTGATTGTCCTGATATGTAACCTCATAGGCCCTTCCCTAAACTGCAAACTCCAGGATTCCACAGGATGTTGAAAGTTGCATAATAGCCCTATAATAGTCTAGTGCAGAAAGGGCCTAAGGTTAGTAACATGTTGTTGTATCCAAAACACTCGAAATTTCCCCAAATGATTAACAAAAACAATATCTTGAAGTCATAAATGAACATTACTCATATTTCTCAGGTCCACTGATGTTAATAGATTCCTATGTTATTTTGTTTTACCTTGAAAACTGCATACAAGTTATTTGTTGGCCAGACAGTGCTTCCAAGCAATGATAAAGGGGAAGTCCAAGGTTCTCCTAGGTATGTTATGTCCCGATTTTTTTGCAGAAGTACAATAGCTGCATGATGCTTGTCACTGTGGGGTGGGAAAGGGTGTGCTGAGTTGTGCCTTCCTGCGCAAATATTTGAGCATTTTTTGAGACTCTTTTCTGGATTATCTTGGAGCCAACAAAACTGCATCAACAGACATATAAACTTGACTGGTTTCTTTTCAGCCTCACTTGTGGTTACTTCTGATTTCTTCCAACTTCCTTCACAATGGAAATATGTTTATGCTTTATGTTTCAACAATGTTGAAAAACACTGCTTTATGCTTAGAAAGTAGTGTACAGGTTGTATGGCACTTGTTCTAAGACTGACATGTTTCTGCTCATTTTTGTGGAATAGCTAGATAGAAGTATTTTATTATTATTAATTAAAAGTTTTCAAAGTACATACAGACAGAACAAAACAAAACAACAAGAAGTTACAGCAACAACTAGATATACAAATCAAACAGGAAGAAAAATATATAAAAGAAAAATTCTAAACACTGGATACTAACAAAAAGACAATAGAAATATTTTTAAAAGGTGGTTTCCAGCTTTCATAGCACAAAATACAGATAACACTACATTAAAAATTTCTGTAATTACAAATACCAATCCCATACTTCCACTGCTATTCTTCCAAAGATACTAATTGCTGAATTCTACAGTCAACAAATTATACTCTTTTTCTTGCAAAAGAGGCATATTAAAGGTCACATTCTTTTCAAAGGTCACCAAAATCTTTTATCTTATCAGCATTGCCATTTTATCAATTTCAGCTAAGTCCAGCAGTTTTATCACCCAGTCTTCTTTCATTGGAATCTCTGCATTCTTCCACTTCTGTGTGTATAGTAGTCCATAGTAACACTTTTTGAGTGTTTTATCTTATATATGATTGGTGTTACCAGAAGTTGGTTGTTCCAATCTTTTTTGGCCAGGTAAACTTGGCTTATTTCAAATCTAACCTGATTTAAACAGAGAGGCAGCTCAGCGTGTGAGTGTGGAGAAAGTCTGGAGGAAAAATCTATATGAGACAACATTCATTTCTGAAGGGAAATATCACTGGCAGAAAGAAATACCACACAGAATAAATGCCGGCACTCCCCTTCTTCACTCTGTCAATATGTGCCAATGCCTTTTTCAACCACTACATTTGGGACTTATAAATGCTGGCTTTCTTTAACATGAATCTAAATGCAATTTACACTCAGTGTAAGGTCACTTCACACTTCCAGAGCAACAAAAACATGTCTTGGCATGAATGTGAATTGAATCCCCAGAGTCTAAATCTCTGATAGAGAAGGCAATGTGCCTTCTGTGTTACTAATTGGGTCAGTTAGCACATTTGT
This sequence comes from Cyclura pinguis, assembly GCA_030412105.1. NCBI lineage: Eukaryota > Metazoa > Chordata > Lepidosauria > Squamata > Iguanidae > Cyclura > Cyclura pinguis. The sequence goes on from CM059601.1 coordinate 186,037,869, forward strand.
GTGGAGGTAAATAGCAGCCAAAACTGAAGACCAATGAAAAAGCTAGCCGTAAATTCTCAGTTTTCACGAATTTTCAAGGCCAGGGACCTGCCAGCTTTCTAACTGATGTCGCAACAAGTGAATGTGGAGAGTGCAAATAATTAGGCTTTGGAGTCTACTGTTAAACAAATGAATAAATATGCTCCAAATATGCACAAACAGAAAGTGTATACAAATTTCCACCTGATCCAGATCCAGATATTCTGAATGGCTCACAGGTGCAGAAGCCAAACCAAAAACTGTGACAGAAGTGGCCAAATGTGACTCCATTGACGCATTTTGTATTTCCTGATGCTGCTGAACTTGTAGCTGCCATATTGCTCACTGGCCATCTGTTCTGATGATGGCACCAAAACACAGCAGAGAGCAGTAGCCGAGCTATTTACAACTGTGACAAAAACTTAGTTTAGAATCATAAATTAGAAAACCTAGCTTAAGGTTGGTGTCATGTCTGGCAAGGAGAGGGACATTTTGAACTCAGTGAGAATTTTTAGTAAATATTCCTAGGATTCCACTTTAAATCTTGTTACTTTGAGGCTTGAAATTTCTGTTCCCTAAGTTGAAATACCTAGTTCCTTACACAATGGTATAGTTTCTTCATGTTTTGCTGCTTAAAAACCACTGTAACCTAGGAGACTAGCTACAGGACCTCTTGACTTGTAAAAATGAGTCATGCTACATTTTTGAACATTTTTACAGTATACAAAAGCAACAATGAGGTATATGTTTAAAGGTGAGGGAAAGGGGAAAATTGATATACAGGTGACATTTTTCTTGTCAGATTTAAACTCACTTAAAAATGTAAAGTGAATTGTGCATACTTTAATACATAAAGTTCTAATTATTCTTATATTTGTTAAATGTAAGAGCATAAATGTCTTACAATGATGTTGGCTTGATCTGGAAATGGGCAATCAATTATGAACACCCTCGGATGTTTTTGTTTTCATTTAATAACCTGCTAGGGTTCTAATTTGAATCATAATATAGGCTGCACCGTATTATGTCTGATTAAATGTTGATACTTTTTTTCCCCTAGACTGCAACTGTTTTTCAAACAGAATTATACACGAAATGTGGGCTTTGAAGTTCCAGAAAGTCATAGGCAAAGAACCTCTAGCAATCCCTAAACTTACAGTTGTTGTTTTTCTTGTTGTGTGCCTCCAAGTCATTTCCATCTTATAGTCACCCTAAGGCAAATCTATCACAGGGTTTTCTAGGAGGCTGTGTGTGTGTGTGTGTGTGTGTGTGTGTGTGTGTGTGTGAGTGATGCTCCCAAGCTCGCCCAGTGGGTTTCCATGGCCAAATGAGGAGTTGAACCCTGGTCTCCAGGCCTATAATCCAATGTTCAAGCCACTACACCATGCTGACTTTTGCTCAAGAAATTCTCAGAGCCATTAATCCATTAGGTTTTCTTTTAGCAAAGCCTTTTTCTGTCAGCTGTTCTCCCAGCCTACATTTTCTTGACCTTTTCAGCTTGCCTGCTCACTTGTTTATATATTTTCCTTTTCAAATAGTAAACAACAAGATAAAAACACCTAAGTAGCAACCACAGCATTCAGATTACTTTGCCAAGAGAGGAAAAATGCATACTGAAATATAGCACCCTCAAATACCTGTTGAAAATTGAGCATCTGTGGGAAGCAGATGGAGCTCCTAGACAACAGTGTTTCAAAGTTTTGGCAACATAATAGAAAAAGGCCCTAATTGTGTATAGCCCTCTGCAGCTCTGGCACAGGATAAAACAAACCCAGAGCTCTGAGGATAACCTCAGTGTTCTGGAGGGTTGATTTGGGCTAATTTGAAGGTAAGGACCATGGCAAAATCAAACTTATGATGAAGTCAAGAAGAGGTTTCTTCCTTGAAACCCCAGAACAAACTACTCCCACTGTCCCCTTTTTTAATGCTGGTGGTTTTATACACAATTCAAGTGGCAGCTACATATCTCATTTTCATTCAATGTTTCCTACCCAGGAGATACTAGAGTGAGCAGAAGAATATGTGTGTGTGTGTGTGTGTGCGCGCGCACGTGCATGTATTCCTATCCTTATCCTTTCTTTGATTTGGCTTCATGGCATGAGCTATTGCACATGCTGTTACAGAATACTAATGAAAAATAGTGCATCAGCGGAAGTAAGAAGGTCACTGGAGATGAGGAGGGGAAACACTTTTCCTTGCCTCCTTGTGTTATCAACAGTATCCTGTTGTAGCAGTTGTGAATATGAAAAAAGGACAGTCATTTTTTTCAGGTTTTAAATGTTATTTGGAAATGAAATCTAATTGGCTTATATCAATCATTTTACTTCTTTGTACATTTCTCCAGTTGTTGTTGTTGTAAATTTACTTATACCCCACTTTTTTGCCCAAAAGATTGAATTCAAAGTGGCTTAAAAATTGAAATGAGTGCACCCTAATTGGCTTTGTCTCTAGTTTTCTCTGTCAACCATACTTTGGGTTGTACCACACATAGAGGGCCAGCATCAGATTTACAGGTTTGAGATTTATGATATCTGATAGGCTGGACTTCATCACCTTTTATTCCTTAGTACAATGGTTCTGCTCTCCTCCACTCTACTGCCTAGCACATTTTAACTACTGGTATAGTTTTAAATGGTGTAATCAGCACATATTTGTTTGTTTATTGCACTTTATTGATATTGTTATCTACAACCACTGACAAATTGTAACCAATATTTCCAAATAAGTCATATTATCCTCAAAAAATATAAGGATCCTTTTTGTCTCGAATCTCATCATTCCAACAATCAATTTTCTATTAAATGCTTGCCTTGTTTACTATTTCAAACTCTAGTTAGATTCATTACAATGTTTGTTTTAGGATTTGGAACCCTGTGAGACAAGAATTGCAGACAACATTTTAATGGTTCAAGTGCTTAGGTTTCACATCTGAGGAGGGAAGACATACATGAGCACCTATGGTTCCTACTGTATATCCACTGTTATTTTAATGGAAAACATCCAGAGCACAGAACCTCTCCTATTCATGGAAGATCTTTGTATTATCTAGAACCCCAATTTTCAAATGTATCACATCACACAGAGAACCTCCAGGACTGGAAGAAGCTGTCCATATAGGGATCTAATCCTCCACTAAGGGCCTTTCTGCACTACATTGTTAAAGTGCTATTATTCCATTTTCAACATCCTATGGAATCCTGGGGTTCCCAGTTTAGGGAGGGGCATTTAGAATTCTTGGCCAGAGAGCTCTTTGGCCTCAGTAAACTACAAACCCCCAAATTCCACAGGATGTTGAAAGTGGAATAATAACAGTATAGCAATGTAGTAAAGAAAGGCCCTATGTTTCTTTTCAAAGGCAGCAATGAGTAATTTCAACAATTTTCTTCCCACCGCAAGAGAGGCTTCAAAAGTCGCACAGTTTTCCAAGGCTATTAGCAATTCAAGACTTTTTCTGTGCAAAATTTGCATGTAGGTATTTTGCATAGAAAACAGCCATTTTTATTTATTTATTTTATATTTATTTATTTATTTGCACATGAAACCACATTTGCTGTGTGGAAAATAATATCTCAGCACAGAAATATTCATTCCTGTTCAGAAAATGCAATTTTCTATACAAATCAACATGTGTGAATTTTATATAGAACAGATCCCCAACTACAGCATTTATAGCTGTAGCAGGAATAGAGACTTCTGCACTGAAGTATTATTTCTCGATGCAGTAAATGGAGTTTCCTATACATAAAATTCTATTTTCGATGTAAAACAATTGCATGCGAATTTTGCACAGAAAAAGCTCTGCACTGTGAAGAATCTTGTCAGTCCAGGACCCTTCTCATCAGGGTTTCTCAAAACATGAAGAAATTTCTTTTTTTAACCATTTTTTAATTATTTTTGACTATTACTTCCATCATTTACTCCATATAAGACATCTTGCCTCAGCCTAATGTGGGCGCTAAAAACAGAGGTAATGCTAGCATGTTTGTGCACGTTCTCCTTCTTAGGATTCTGTTAGAAAGTGGAATTTTAATGCTTGAACAGGCTGTAATATAGGTGAAAATAGTCTATAGCAGTATAGAGATTTAAAAGCCTGTTCTTGACCATTGGATAATACAATACATAGCTCTGAAATGTCAGGAGATGCTAATGAAAGAACCTCTGTGGAAAAGCACAAATTCCATTCCTGTTCACAGAATTTTCACTTCCAAGATGCTTTTTTTATTGATTGGTTATTAATGAATTTAACTGAGGAAGATAGTCTCAGGAAGTTTAGTAGTTGGCTGCTCAGCAAACAACCATGAGGATGGTAAGAAAATGAATGGAAGTACTAAGTAGGTAGATTCTGAACAGATCTGGTCAAACTGCTTTACAGACTCATCTGGAATAGTGTCTACACTGACATGCAGAAATATAGGTGACCACAGTGAGGCTGACATGGTCCACATTTTAGTCTCCTAATTATTTTGCTGATTGTCTTGTGAAGTTTTAATACTAAGATCTCAAACAACTGCAGGTATGGTACTGAGTCCCTTCTGTCCCAATACAGAAAACAGCAGTCTATTTGCTATTGTGAATGGCATGTAAACATCAGTTTTTGAAATCCTTACTGCATGGAACAGTAGATGAAAGTCTTAACAAGCAGTGTCCTAATCCTCCACATTTGTTTCTTATTACAGACAAATAGCTACATAAATAGATTGCGAAGGGTGCATGAATAAACAATCAAGTAAGAAAATGATAACGTTAAGACTGGGTGCGCACCATTAACTCTGCTCCCTTGTCCGTAAATACTGCAGTTCTATTAAATCTTGACTGCTAATTCTCAAATAATTCAATGTATCATAACTGTCCTCAGGTTGTAGAAACACCTAACTTAATTTTCATCTAACAGGCATTCCTTTAATTATTTTGGTACTGGTATAGAGAAGTTAAATGCAATAACATTTTACTAATACACAATGCTAAAGTACCTACATTTCTTTCTTTTCAAGGACAATTTTGGGGTGACTGACTGAATGTTATCTACAAATGGGTTGGTGAATCTGATAACCCTGACATCAACACCCACAAAAGACAAAAATATCACAGCTTACAATCTAGACCTGCAGCTGCTTGATAAAGGATGTGAGCAACCTACACAATTCAGATAAACAGATAAACAGAAGTGATAAAACCAGGCAATTGTGTCTATAATGGAAAGGTTGGAGCCAAACTGATTAGAAATTGTTATCCTAATACTTATATAGGGACCCAATCAAATATTAGGAATCAAGGGGATGGCAGGAGCATTAAACTGTATTTCACATGAAACAGGCTGGCTCTTTGTAATTCCAGAGATAAACACTGTTAGCAGTGTATATAACCTTTTCCAATAAGTGCAGAAATGGAGGCCATTAAGGAATGCAATTTGTCTATTTCTTTTTAATGTCCCACAGTCTCACTGATTCTCTTTGTAGATCTGACTTTCACTTTTACAGACTGATGTGCTTTCAAGAAATTAACTTTTTCTTTAGATTTCAAACCCATCTCAGCTCACCCCCTTTAGCATCTCAGAGGAGGTAGCTGTGCATTTAAAGCAAAACTATCAGTCCAGTATGGTTTATTGTAACTGTAAGTTTATTGTTAATAGCCATAATCTATAAACCACATGGAAATGCATGTTGGGGATGATAGGAGTTTCAGCCCCATGGAAATGCAGTGGAAAAACCAGAGTTCAGCGAGCCAACAGCAGCAGCCTTATTCCCCAGTAAGGACAGTCACACACAGAGGGGTTTCTTCCACAACAGGAGGCACTTTATCTTGCAGCAAAGTTCCGTTATATACAAAACATAGGACAGACGGACAAAAGCTTGCGCCAGGCACCAGGTTTGGTCAACAGACAAATACATACTGGCGTTGCTTTGTTATATATATATCTACAACCAATCAGGTAGAGGTTTGCACACCTCCCTCTACCATCTGCACACAACCCCAGTTTCTCATGTAACCTTGCAATTACCCACAGCTGGGGCATGATGCAACATCTTTGCAGTGGGCTGATCATTTTCCCAGGGTTCCCTGCCTGGAATCCCTGACAATCCCCTCCAAAATGGTCAGGCCACTGTGTAGGACATTTTCACAATCCATACATGTCATACAATACATGTTACATAAATCATACAGTACATACATTCAAGGGTACAATTCATCTTCCACCTTACACTCTGGTGGCAAGGCCCAGTTTACTTGCCAAATTCTCATGGCCTACTACTGGAAGGGCCTTTGTAAGCAAATCCGCGATATTGTTTTTCAGATACCATACCCCAATGTAGTCCTACGCTCAAATTTTCTGCCTCAGTCACACGGGACAACAAAATACCCTCCTCCTGACTTTTTAGGGATAAGCATAACTTCACTTCCTGACTCAGCAAGTTGGGTACTTCCTGACCCACATTCACTGGAACCACTGCTGGAACTAGTGCTGACCTCAGTGCGAGGCTCTCTCTTGACCGTAAATGCAGGATCAGCACTAGGTGGCGGTGTTGAACTCTTTGGTGTGATGTTGAGTGAGATTTTTGGCTTCTCCTCCTCAGTACTTTCCTCAGTACTTTCTTCTTCATCATCAACCATCACCGTCCTTCCATCTTCAGAGCTTTCAAGTGTATCTGGGACACTGTCCTTTTCCTCATCAGACATCACTGCCCCTCCATTCTCAGGAACACTTTTGTCACTTTTACCCAGGGGAACCAAAACCTCTTGGTTACAGTGCAGTCTATCCCATCCTGAATGGATTTCGAAGTTTGCACTCCTCGAATACACTATTTTGCCAGCATGGTGTAGAAATCTATATTTGTTACCTTCATATCCCACAAAGCGTAACTGTCTAGATTTCTCCTCTCCAGACTTTCTGAAACTTGGGGGAACATACACACTAGCAAACTGATCCCAAACACATAGATGCTGCAGGTTTGGCACTCTACCATACAATAGGTAATATGGAGTTTGCTTCACACTTGAACTCCACATCCTGTTTAAGTGGTAGTTTGCTGTCACTATTGCTTCTCCCCAAAGTCCTACTGGGGCTTGGGCATCCTCCATCATACAGTCCTTCATTTGTTTTAACAGCCCAATTCTTCTTTCTGCAAGACCATCCTCCCCGGGAGATGCGGGGTTGGTGGTTTTACGCCTTATGCCTTTCTTACACATCCAGGCTTGCAGGCTATTCGACAGGAATTCTCCCCCTCTGCCTGATACAAGACTGGCCACTTTATAAGGAAATTCCCTCTCAACAGCATTCACCCACTCTTGGAACTTTTCAGCTGCTTGACTTTTCGCTTTCAGTAGATAGACATAGGAGTACCTGGTGTGTCTGTCTACAATTACCAGGACATACCTATTTTGCCCTTCAGTTGGCTTGAATGGCCCAGCCAAATCTGCATGTACAACCTCAAAAGGCCGTTGGGTGACACACTTGCTTTTCTTGGCAATGGGGTAAGCCTTTACCTTAACCTTTTTGCACACAGAGCACTCCAGGAACTTAGGACAATTTCTGACTTGTAACCCAGGGCATACCTTTGCCAACTCTTGCAAACTTTTGTAGCTGGCATGTCCCATCACTCTGTGGAGATAATGTACACACTTTTCAGGTAGAGGTTTGTTACACAAAGGGTTAACGTTTGCCACTTTTCCTTTGGGTAACATGTGGTACAACCCCTGCTTTTTCACCCCTTTTGCACAAAAAACACCATTTGCAGTTATTGTACATTTCTCCCCTTCAAACACCACTTTGTAACCCTCACTGGCCAGTTGGGAGACACTCAAAATACAGTTCTGCAAATTTGTTATGCTCAATACATTATTAAACAATTTCCCAAAGCATGGCACATATGCAGTACCCATCTTCTGCACCTTGCTGGGTGCCCCATCTGCAAGGGAAATTGCTGTTATGTTTGCATTTGTAACATTACTCAACAGCTTTAAATTGTTCACCATGTGGTGAGTTGCACCACTGTCTAGCAACCACACACCACTCTCAGACTGTTCTTTTGCCACAAACACATGGCCTTCAGCCTGTGACGACATGCCCCTCCACTTCTGGGCTGTCTTCTTCCCTCTGCTCGGCGCTGGCATTCTGCAGTCCTTCTGGAGATGGCCGACTCTCTTACATCTGTAGCAGCGTCTGGCATAGCTGCACACTCCTTCTTCCCGGTCAGATGCCACCTCCTGAGCTGCCTCTTGAAATAACTGTTTCATCAGCATGAGATGCTCTCTTACACAGCTTCCGGGACATAATTTTGTGTTATACAGTCTTTTCGTCCATAGCATTTTGGACAAACACGAAGAAGATTGATGCACACGCTTCAGAGCTGATATGCTGTGTCTGCAGCAGCAGCATGAATCAACTGGGAAGGACTTAAAGTAAGCAAAATAACTGCTTTGGCTTTTTTGTCAGCAACCCTGAACCCTGCTATTTGAGCAGCAGTTGCTCCTTCTGGGGGCTGTCCCTCATTTTCCAAAACGTGCCACAAGTTTTCCTTCGTCAAAGCGGCTCTCACATAAATTTGCCAGCTTTGATAATTAGCATCGGTCAACTGTTCAAAACGCAGATAGCCTCCCTCAGCCATGCTGCTGCTTTTGTAAGGAAAATTCAACAAACAAAGCAGCTGGCCACAGTGACCTTTATGAGCTCCGGACTGAAGATTAACTGTTTCTCTGCCAAAACATAGACTCCCGAAGCACTGGAGAGCCAGGCAGTCAAAAACAGTCCCAGTATCCAGGGGAAAAACAACTACAGGTGTGCTGTGGATGCTGTGCACTCTGGGCCTGGGCCCATAACCAATGTTGGGGATGACAGGAGTTTCAGCCCCATGGAAACACAGCGGAAAAACCAGAGTTCAGCGAGTCAACAGCAGCAGCCTCATTCCCCAGTAAGGATACTCACACACAGAGGAGTTTCTTCCACAACAGGAGGCACTTTATCTTGCAGCAAAGTTCCGTTATATACAAAACATAGGACAGATGGACAAAAGCTTGCACCAGGCACCAGGTTTGGTCAACAGACAAATACTTACTGGCATTGCTTTGTTATATACATATCTACAACCAATCAGGTAGAGGTTTGCACACCTCCCTCTACCATCTGCACACAACCCCAGTTTCTTATGTAACCTTGTAATTACCCACAGCTGGGGCATGATGCAACATCTTTGCAGTGGGCTGATCATTTTCCCAGGGTTCCCTGCCTGGAATCCCTGACAATGCAATACAGGATACATATAAATACAAAATAAAATTAGCTTTAATGTGTCATTTACTTTTATCAAACAATGTGTCATGTACATTAATGTGTCATTTATATTTATCACACATGCCATGCATAAAAGAACTAAAATGATTTTAAAAAACTATACTTGAAATAAAATTTGCCCTTCTAGTGTGCAAAGTACAGTAACTGCTTGCCCCCATTCATTATGACTATGGATGGAGAGAATATTCAAAAATATTTGGAAATGGTTGAGAAACTCTGACAGGAAGAATCCTGGACTCATGAGAATCTTTGCTGTTTGGGATTTATTCTGTGCAGAATTCTCACATGGTTGTTTTGCATAGAAAACAGAATTTTACATGTAGGAAGCTGCATGCAAGATAATATTTCAATGCAGAAATATTAATTCTTCCACAGAAAATGACATTTTCTGTAAGTTGTTTTCTGCACAGAAAATGCTGTTTTCTATGCAAATCAATCAAGTGAAAATTTCACACAAAACAAATCCCCAATTATAGCATTTTCTACATAGGAATTAAGACTTCTGTTTTGAAAAAATATTGTCCATACAGAAAATGTTGTTTCCCATGCTGAAAATGCTGTTTTCTGAACAAAACAACGATGTACAAATTTTGCACAGAATAACTTCCAAACTGCAAATAGACTTCAAAAACTGGGGTTTGCAGTTTAGGGAATGGCATTTAGAATTCTCAGCCAGAGAGCTCTTTGGCCTCAGTAAACTACAAACTTCAGAATTCCACAGGATGTTGAAAGTGAATAATAGCACTATAACAGTGTGGGACAGAAATGGCCTAACTCTCCCAACATCTCTCACTCATATTCCTAACATCAACCCTCATATCTCTCTCCCTCTCTAACTAACATCCACCCAGCCATTTTAAAATCCTTTCAAATATTCAGTCACTCACAGTCCCTCCCAATATTTCACACTCTCATCCCTTCCTTGACAGATCACTTAACTTATTATATTTACTATACATTAGATACATTGCCATATTTTATCAAGTTTTTTTCTAGCAGATACAAAAGGCCATAACATCACATGGATCACCATCCTCATTACTCCCTGCAAAAAGCTGAGCTGAAAAAAAAATCAGTCTAGCACTAATCTTTGTGGAATATATTCCAATTAAGAATATAGCCATACACCTTCCAAGTATGTGTGCCTTAAGCCCACATAACCATGACTGCCAAGTCTCACTACTGAGTTAGCTATTGTATCTTTAAAGGCCACAATTTCATTCAGCATAGGTATATGCAGGAGTTACCTGACAGATGCATGATCCAAGTCTTTCCAGGCTTTTGCCTGTCAATGGGAACTCAGAGAGAGTTTCTACCTTCTACAGAAATAGCTTTGTTTGGAAAATTGTCTGGCAAAGAGTTAAGCTCTTCCATGTTGTGGAATTCTGAGTGGCTCCCCCTCTCCAGGTGTTTCTCTCCTTCCTCAAGCTGATTTGGTGACTTATTCTTACGGTTTTGGTTCATGATTGTAGAGTATTAGCTGGTTAATTCTATGTTTCCTTTTGTTTTAAAAGCAAGAGGCTATTTCAGAATTCCTCTCTTGAGAAATTCCTTTCTTGAATAAACACACACACACAAACTAAAGTTAAGTTAATTTTCTTTATCTTCTTTAGCCTGAAGGTTTGTCTTACTCTCACACTGGATTGATTGACATACAGGGCCTTTCCACATGACACTGTTATAGCACTATTATTCCAATTTCAACATCCTTTGGAATTCTGGAATTTGCAAATTAGGGAGGGGCATTTAGAATTCTCAGCCAGAGAGTTCTTTGGCCTCAGGAAACTACAAACCTCAGAATTCCACAGGATGTGGAAAGTGGAATAATAGAACCATAACAGTGTAGTGTGGAAAGGCCCACAGTTTGAATGGGTTGCTAAAGACTTTAACAGAAAGTCTGGAAAAGAGATCTAGCTTCTTTTAAAGATAATAAGCCACATGTCTCAATTGCCTTGTGTCTGGATTAAGAATTATTAATCATGTGGACAGCAAATATTTCCCTAAATCAGTAATGGATGACAGTGGTAAAAAGGCATTCCCCTCCCCACACTCTGAGGCATGCTACAATTGCAGATTTTTCACTTGGACATGACTGGATGTCTACTTTCAGTTCAAACTTCCAAGTTTATTGACTGATTTCTGAATGTTTTCACAGTTGTTTTTTTTTTTTTTTTTGAGGGAGAGGACAAAAGGATTGGAGGCTGTTGATATTCCTAATGCAACCCTTAGTGGCGTTGGGGGCATTTAGTTGGTGAATTTACCCCTGAAAATGGGGGGGGGCTGAGGTTTTGGGGGGACACGTGGAGCCCATCCCTTGCTTTAAAGAGAAGAGGAAAATACAGGATAGATACTTAAGATCTGTCTCATGTTTCAATCTTCCCTCACCCCTCAAGTTTCAGGTTGCCATATCAACTCACCCTCTAGCCTGCTAGTGCTGCTCCTGACTGGCAGGTTAGTCTGTAATAAAACAATTACTATCCATGACTTGGTTCCAGATGAAGGGGCCACCTTGATATGTATTGCAGAGACCTGGATGTATGAGCTTGGAGGAACTGATCTGTTTCAGCTTTATCTACCAGGATACTCAGTGCAGCACCAACCTAGGTTAGAAGGCTGGGGTAAAGAGTGGCCATCATCCATAAAAATTCCATCTACCTCAAAAAGAAACCCATGACACCCAAGAACCAGTTTTGAGAGCTTGTACCTTGTACTGGGCCAGAGAGACAGAACAGGGATGATGGCGATATATTGCCTACCTTGCTGCCCAGAAGTCTCTTTGCCTGAGCTGCCCCAAGTGGTCTCAGAGGTTGTGTTGGAAAACCCTAGAGCTGTTGTGTTGAGAGACTTCAACATCCATGCCAAGGCTGTCCTGACATGGCCAGCTCAAGACATCATGACTACCATGACAACCATTGGACTGTCTCAGTAGATTGTTGGTCCAATACATGAAGCAGGACATAGATCACGGTTTTTCTGTTGGACCAATGGAAGATGGTCAAATATTTCAACAACAGATCATTTCCTTGTGAAGTCTGGTTTGAGAGTAATAGATTCTTCCTGCAAGAATGAGGATTCTCTCAGAGTGTCTTCCCTGTGACTATTGAAATCTGAAGAATTCCTAAATGCTGTATGAGATTTCCTGGCTGGCCAGATAGGCAATTCAGTTGAGGCCTTGGTCTCACTATGGAATGGGATCTAATCTGAATCAGGAATTGGGGGCATGAATTCAGCCTGAAATGGAGATGGAGGAAGACAGTGTGAAATGCTTAGAAAAGGAGACTGTGAAAAAACTGCTCCAGCTCCACTTCAAAGATGACAAAGCATGAGTTAGCGGTGATGCTCTCTTGCCGATGGCAGAACTGCTTAAAGTATTTGTTTGAGAGGCAGCAGTATGAGGAGAACAGCAAGATGGAAGACCTGACTGAGGTTGATGTAGAGCATGTGCATAAAAGTGTTGCCACAGCTGCTTCTGGACTTCTAGAAAACTGATGATGCAAATATTGCATTCCTGTTACCAGGAGAGCGGTTGACTGACTCTTGGAGCAAAATGGACCACAGAATTTTACATGAAAAAAAGTAACTCTATTCCAGAGTGACTGTGATTACTAAAATGATAGTCCTCATCAGTGCTCCCTCCTTCTTAGTTATTACTAGTTTGCCATCCTTCTTCCTAGGTGCCTTCTGACTGTCAAATGTTGAAAGGACTGTAGTCTTTTCATTTCTGCAATTGAATTGCTTAAGCCAATGATGCCCCATCCTGCTGCTTCCCATTCACAGCAAGGCAGAGTCTCCACTTTTCCAATAGGAGAAACAGATGTTTTCCTGTAGTTGGTCTTCCTGGAAGCCTTCCCTGCCCTGTGGACTCTCATCACCTCTAGAGACTTTTTGAAGGCCAGCTCTAGGCCCTGTCTGCAATCTGAGCTCTTAAACAGGAGCTGAGGCCGAGGTCTGTGCCAACAGCAGGTACCTGATCTTTATTTTATAAATAAACAGTGCCTGTCCATCAACCTTTTCCAGCATTCCATTCAGGTCATGATATCAAAGAGTGCTTGAAACCTTTTAACCATTTGATATTCCCCGCAGCTGCTTCCCTCTGCTATAAATTTGTTCTCACAAAGAAACTTCAATAAATCCAACATAGTCACTATGGAATGGGGAGATGGAAAGGGCCATTGATAAAATCACTCAGAAGTGTCCAGTCCAGTACTATGGAGACTGCAATTCATTCTGCTTTACAGAAGACCTGCAGGCAATGAAACAGGCTGGATGATGGCTAGAGTGCAACTGGTGTAGGTGTCAAAGGGAATGCAATTGGAAATCCGTTAAAACTCTTTGTTGTGCCTATTATCCTGCAATGTGGCAGGCCAAAAAATTATATTACACTAGTGGGATTCCTTCCTTAGTTTCCCAGCAGCCTTTGGGGTGCAGGCCAGGAGAGATCAGGAATGGAACCCACAGCTCTCTACTATCTACTGTGAAAAATTTGCCAGATACTGTGTTCACATTCTCTCAGAACTTGACACTACACTTATCACAGTGTCTGGGGAAGTGTCCAGTGCACCACTTGTGGATTGGTGGTTCTTAAATCCAGAAAGTGGGTAAACAAGGTTTCCAGAAATGGAGCTACACTCCTCCAAGGGAGGAAGTGCATAACTTGGAATTATTCAGTGGAGGCCCAAGAGGACTGTTACCCTGGTTTCTGGGGTCCTGTGAGGGACACCTCAACGTGCTCCAAATAATGGGGAATGGGAATTAGCAAGAGCACAAGCTAAGCAATGCAAGAGGCAGGGCAACCTAGCAAGATCTTGAACCCAATGTCTACGGGGTCAGGCTGAATCAATAATCAAACAGAAGTAAATGAATTGTTTTCCTTTATTTTAAAACACAGTCAATACGTATGTATGCAACCACTCACACAGACCTAATGAAAGAAAAGTAGGAGTTGGATAGAGGAGTTTGAGAGGGATTTTTCAGGGGAAATACTACACCTGATCCTGAAGCCTGGTTTATCGGAAGAAAAGTCTGCAGTATCGGAGATTCTCAGCATGTGGGAGCTGAGGGGAAGGCACGTCGAAAGGAGCAACAGCAAGGCAGGATGGAAGTCAGAGCGATCCGATGAGACGCTCAAAATCAGGGGGTCTTATAGGGGAAAATGTACCTGTAGGCTAGTCCATTCCCGGGGAGAACAGTGGGTTTTGGGCTGGAGACAAAGCCTCCGAAAGGTCAGTACTTTAGATGATTGAATTATGACAGCGTTGTCAATAGCGTAGACAGTATGCAAATGCGGAGTGCTTGAGAGTTGGATATTCCGCTCGTCAAGCTGCCTGCTTGGGGCAGGGGATCTTTTGAAAGCTGCATGCATACATAATGTGATAGTGGTGCTTGCCTGGAGGTCTCCTAAAGCTGCAATCCAGCAATTACTGGCCTGCCTGGATTTGTTTTGAATGGTTCAGCTATTTTCAGCTGCGCCCGTGTGCATGCTTGTCCAGGGGCCTTGCAAGCACATGGAGAGGAATGGGTAGTGAAAGCCAAATTCTTGATATCAAATGATATCTAATATACCACAGGTTCGGACTAGAAACTACAGTAACAGGACTCTGGAGCTGGGAGTGCTTGATGCCAGCTTCAAGTGGTATACCAGCTGTGGCCTCCCTGGACAGAGATAGCTTAACTACAGTAGTTCATATCCTGCTAACCTCCTGGTTAGACAGTAATGTGGTCTACTTGGAGCTACCCTTGAAGAAGACTGGAAAGCAGCAGTCAAAATGCAGCATATGTTGAGAACTGAGGTCCACTGTGAGGGGGGGCTCCTCTGTGTCTCATCCAGTGAAGTCAGTACACTGTGTGGCGACATGAGAAAGGGACTTTTCTGCTGACATCTTCCCTTGGAGGCCCCATTGGCATGAACACTGTTTCTGTTTAGGTGCTAAGTAAAACCTTGGCTGTTCATCCAATCTTTGGGTCTCCCTGATTTCTCTCAAATAATAAAGTGTATATTGTAGTACTGTTTTAGTCTTTTATATTGGTCTTAATTTGTTCATATGCTTTTAGTCAGTTTAAATTTTTTTTACCATTTTAAACAGTTTCAATCTGTTTGTTTTAGTTTTACTTGTTAGTTGCTAGAAATATAGGATGGAATAGAAATACTAAAATAAATAAATAGTTAACAAAGGATGTCTCACATCCTGTCCACGCTGTACAAGGCTGGAAGTGTGGATATGTGTGTTACAACAACATACAACAGGCACAGAAGATCTTCTTGAAAAGTTTAATGGAGATAGGAGAATATTGACCACAAGTATTAGCAGAGATTATTAGTGGACAAGCAGAGTCAGTGGTATAGTTGCTACAGCGGTGAATTGATTTCTGAGAGGTATGCACTGAAAATATGCACTGAACCATGCAGCTCACTGTGCTGGCCACTCTCTCTTAATCTAATTCATCCTACAGGACTGTCATGAAGGTAAAATGTTCGTGAGGATGGGAGACAGTAATATATTGTGCCCTGAACCCCTAAGAAGAACAGTAGGATTTTAATAGCTTTTAAAAAATAACATATTGTTATAATCAGAAGTGCCTCTATGTTTTTTCATCTGTGAAATATTGGAGGGTATGGCTTTTAAAGGTTGTGCCTCTGAAAATCTAGGAAGCCGCTAGTTTTGAATGTTATCTGGAATGGCTGTAAGGAATTCATAGTGCAAAGACAAAGTGAGTGCACTGAATCAGTAAGATGGGGTAACCGACTGGAAAATAAGATGTAATATGAATCAGGTAATAGTTTCAGACTTTCTTGTGTATGGAATGAAGCCTGCATGAAACAGATTACCAATGAAGCCACAATGAATGCAACAGAGAATGAATGTTAAAGGAGCTGAAAGAATGTCTTTAAGAATACAGATGGTGGCTTGTGCATATCATCTGTGAGAAATGACAAAGAAGAAAAAGGCAATGTCTTAAAAATACACACTGCATAGCTGACAAGAAGTGGGCTGAACACAACCATTTACTGTACCCAAAACATGCAAATCCTCTTTTTAGAAAATATATGAAGTCTTGTTTAGTTTGCATATACCAGGACACTGGTCTTCATTTCTCTGCAGGGAGATTTCCCCAAATTGGTGAGAGGCAATTTAAGGTGAAGGTTTAAAATAAAATAAAAAGTAAGAGTAAAATAATTTGTCAAGGGAAGCAATAAACAATGTAGGAGGAATGATAGTTGCAATGTGTATGAATAAGGGTTGCATTTTTAAAAATGTACTTTAAACTTTTCTTGTTTCATTACCTGTTATAGCCACTCCCAGATGCTTACCTTGCAGAATACCTAGTAGTGGTTGGAACTTATGTATCAGTGGGGAGGCAAATCCCTCCTAGGACCTTTAAAGAAGCTATCCAAGATGTTGGACCTATTGGGGGGATAAGTTGGATGATTTCTTGGATGATTTATTCAAAGTTTAAACTGAAACCCAAAGTGGATTCACCACTCCATTGACACAGAAGCCACTAAATGCTGCATAATACCACAGTGGAGCTTTGTCCACCTTCATTCTTTGTTCATGCCACTGGCAACACATTGGTACTGTAACTGCCACAGCTGGTAGCTTTAGTTCCAAGCCTGGAAAAATAATATATACTTTGGATTACAACTCGCAACATCCATCAGCTGGCCAGGATAGTTGGGAGTTCTGGGAGCTGTAATCCAAAAAGTAACATTTTCAAGTTCTGCTCTAACTCATATCAAAGACAGAAGAAAAAGGAGGGAGAAGCCACCTCCCTTCTTTCATAAGAAATAATATTGGTAAGCCTATCTGAATGTCAGAGCAAAAGGAAAAAGGCCAACACTAGTTTTCCAACTGTGAATTAGCTGAAGGCATTTCATTATTTTCAGCTGTCCCCTTGGAAACTGAAGGCCATTCTGCTACACTTTCTACTACATTTACAAGACAACTTGCATTTGGTGTGTGGTGAAATTCTCCATACTATATTCAGGATGATATCCATTTCTAAACAACTCTGAATTTAGCTGCCTTTATGTTCCCATCCACTCCCTTACAGAAGGGGTAGAAAACTTAGGACCCTCCCAGTGTTGATAAACTACTACATCTACCATACTGGAATTCAACGCAGTGATAGCTAGTGGCTTCCATGTAAGGGATAGTAATTCTGCTTTGGGTACCATGCCAAACATTAGAGGAGTTAATCATATTCAGTACTCTGAGTACCTTCTTTAAAATCTAGAATAATCCCTAGAGTGAATGAACGACACCCCTGACATGGAAGCCACCAAGTGCCACTGGTTCAAGGTCATTGGAAGGGCCAAGCATTCCTTGATCCTGGCCTCTATATAAATTCCTTTCGTATAAAAGCCACACAGCTGCACTGATGCTGTGCCTCAAACTTCAACATCCTTTTCTGGCCATGCTTGTCAATGTCTAGACTTTCTTATGCGTAGCACTGTGTACATAGGGACATTGACAAGATTGGGGTTCCCAGTTTTAGAGTGAATAGGGCCCTTTTTCCTCTGTTCAGCTAAGAGTACATTTATTGGGAGGGGAGGGGGAGAGAGCACATGTGCAATAGTGGTTCAACTCAGGTTGGGCATCAATCTAAATTAAAATTCAAGCTAATTTTGGAAAAGCACATTCAAACCAAACAGAATGGGGTTATCATCAGTTCAGTTTGGGGGTTGGCAAAGTGTGGCCCTGAGGCTTTGTGTGTGTTCCCCCCACCCCAAGGATTGTTTGTGGTCCTCCAACACCTCCATCTGACTTTTTTCTGTCCCTAATAAGCCTCCCTGTGCTATTTAACTTGAAAAAATATCCTTTGCTGAAAACCAGAATTTGACCTCATGCCACTTTAGATTTTTTTGTTTTATTGTTTGGTGATCCCTAAGTCCTTCGCCCAGTGGATACCAAAGCATACAAGTGGTCCCAGGACCTGCCACAGTTTGCCACCTCTGGTTCAGTTGATCCATTAAGAAATTAGCATCCATGAATGCCTACATAAATAGCTTTTCAGGACAGTTAAGATCTTACTTGACAGATAACCCTAATGCTTATTGATTAGGGTACAGGTGACTTCCAGGTTATCCAAGTTGTGCTGAAATGTGTAATCATGAAAGCTGGCACAGATCAAAAGGAATGGAAATTTTACCACTTTGCCTCATATATATGTCTAGTGGTGATTGAAAAAATAGGTTGATACATACATTCATAAAAGATATTAGGGCCTGGAAATTGCTAGTTGCAAATACTGTTACTTGTAGGACCAGAGTTGTATGAGTAAGTGATATTATAATCATAGATTAGCAAGAGATAAGTCACTATTTTTGTTATGCAACTGTAACTTTTAAATTACATTTATAGTTGTGGGAAAGAGGCCTCGCTAAATGGAATATCACACATTCAGACTTTCACATGTTCACATGTGCCTCCAGCTCACGTTGTAGTTTCTGAATAGTGATGTACGAAGCAAATATAGTCTACTATGCATGTTTCAGGAGCTCTTGTCCACTCTGTCATCTGCAGAGTACTGTTTATAGATTTTTTTTCCCACACCACTGAATTTTGGATGGCTAATAACAGTATTTTTCTACAAAGCACCCCAATAAAAAGGCACTGAAAACACATTTGTATTCAGTTGTATGCACAGAAATATGACGTCCTCTTTTATTTGCATCTCCATTACTGTCCAGCACTTTCAGAGTGAAATACTTCCAGTTATATATGTAAATCTAATACTAATATATATGTAAATCTATACTAATCTTATCTCTTTTTATGACAGAGTTACTAGCTTGATAGATGAAGGGAATGCTGTGGATATAGCATATCTCGATTTCAGTAAGGCCTTTGACAAAGCTCCCCACGACATTCTTGCAAAGAAGCTAGCAAAATGTGGGCTGGACAGGGCTACTGCCAGGTGGATCTGTAACTGGTTGACTGACCGTTCCCAAAGGGTGCTCACCAATGGCTGCTTTTCATCCTGGAGAGAAGTGACTAGCGGGGTGCCACAGGGTTCTGTCCTGGGCCCAGTGCTGTTCAATATTTTCATCAATGACTTGGATGAAGGAATAGAGGGCATGCTGATCAAATTTGCAGATGACACCAAATTGGGAGGGGTTGCTAATACGCCAGAGGACACGACCAAAATTCAAAATGATCTGGACAGATTGGAGAGCTGGGCCAAGGCTAACAAAATGAAATTCAACAGAGGGAAGTGTAAGGTCCTACACTTAGGTAGAAACAATGGAATGCAGAAATATAGGATGGGGGACACGTGGCTGGATAGCAGTATATGTGAAAGGGATCTAGGAGTCTTAGACCACAAGTTGAACATGAGTCAGCAGTGTGATGCGGCAGCCAAGAAAGCCAATGCAATTCTCAGCTGCAGCAATAGGAGTATGGTGTCTAGATCGAGGGAGGTACTGGTACCACTCTACTCTGCTTTGGTTAGACCTCATCTTGAATACTGTGTCCAGTTCTGGGCACCCCAATTCAAGAAGGACATGGTCAAGCTGGAGCAGATCCAGAGGAGGGCGACCAAAATGGTGAAGGGTCTGGAAGCCATGCCCTATGAGGATAGACTTAGAGAGCTGGGTATGTTTAGTCTGCAGAAGAGAAGGTTAAGAGGGGACATGATAGCTATGTTTAAATATTTGAGGGGATGCCATGTAGAGGAGGGAGTGGGCTTGTTTTCTGCCGCTCCAGAGACCAGGACAAGGAGCAATGGATTCAAGCTGCAGGAAAGGAGATTCCACCTGAACCTCAGGAGGAACTTCCTGACGGTCAGGGCTGTCCAGCAGTGGAATATGCTGCCTCAGAGTGTGGTGGAGTCTCCTTCTTTGGAGGTTTTTAAGCAGAGGCTGGATGGCCATCTGTCGGGAGTGCTTTGAGGGTGTTCCTGCATGGCAGGGGGTTGGACTGGATGGCCCGTGTGGTCTCTTCCGACTCTACATTTCTATGATTTCTATGATTCTATGAATATCTTCATAAATTTTGAGATCAGAAGATCCTTCTTGTGCATGCACAGATTTCACTAAGACAAAGCAGTCATGTAACATGAGCTACCATCCCTTTGGAACAGTAAAAATCTAGTAGCTATGGCTACCACCTTAGTAGATTTTGCTGGCATCTCCAATGCTGAGGTGAAAGATAAGCTGGGTGAATGGCAATGGATTTTGTACCATGGGGCAGCAGGAAATATTACTGAGATTTAAAACAAACAAACAAAAATTTAGTTACTTCTAAGAAATGGAAAAGTTTTTAAAATTTATTATCGTGACTATTTGGGGTAGTTCTTAGAACTGTAATTGTAAAACATTTTTAAAATAACTTTCAAGACCGAAGGATTTTCTGGTCTGATGGACTCAAGTTACTAACTACAGTGATCTAACAGGTAGGCCTTTGGAATACACTCTGAGGTATATTTACTTGTGCTTTCTTGTAACCATTTTAATTTAAATAAATGACTACTCCAATTGCTAAATAATTTGGGGTAGCCTCAGTCATGAAGTTGAAGAAATGAAAGAACTGAAATGAAAGAACAATTGAAATGTACCTCTCCTACCAAGTAGATCTGAGCTAGATTTGATTCTCTGATGGCCTTAATCAATTGATTTTTTCCTCTCCTTGGTTCTTATCACATTCTTAGCTTTCCATTGAAATCCAAGTGTTTTCTACTTAAGACTCCCTCTGCAGCTCTTCTTCAGGTGACAGCCAGCTGTACAGATTTCATCACAAGATTTTAGTTGGATCATGTCACTCAGCTGTGATTGGACAGTTTAATATTTTAAGGGCTTCAAAGAAGTCAAGTTACTGTTGCAATGTTTTAGTAATATACTTCCAGAATAGGTTATATTTGTTTCACCCAGTGTGGTGCTTAATCATTGGCTTTATTATGATTGTTATTGATCCTGATAATTTGAGTTGGCTTGCTATTTGCTGTCTTTTCATCTGTATGGAAAATGGTGGGCACACACATGCATAATTCTGAGCTGTTTCAGTTTGAACTGTCAATTGCCACTGCATGCTTCCTGCCAAGTAGAAGCCATCAGTGGAATAAGGACTCTTTTGTTTTAATAAGATAAGAGAAAAATATTCCCCAAGTAATTAGCCTGATGAGCAGGTGACTGGCCCAGTCCCAGTGATTGTTCCACAGGCAACTCGAAAGAAAGTGAATGGAATGCCATTCCAAGATATCAATCGAACACATAGAGCTGGCAAAGTTGGGAAGGAACAGATTAGAGCCACACGATGGGTACAGGCAACCATTTTGTCTACATTTGGGAACTCTTCAGAGGACAAATACCCTCCTGAAGGTTGGGTGGAAACAGCGAGGGAGCAGATCTTGTACATTAAAGTATGAGATGATTCAAGAGTTGCTTCTTCTTCTGTTTGAAACCTGTCACGTTTAAGTAAGACTGAGCTGGAGCAGAATGCTTGGCAGTGTAACATGTGTGCACATTTAAAAGGTATCTGGTAATAATTTTTTATTGCATTTTATTAAAATATTTACATCCTGACCAATATTCAAATATCTCAGGGTGGCATACAAGGAAATCAGTTCAAGAAGTCTCAAACAATTTAAAATTTAAAGCAATAAAAATAAATTCCAGTCTGAAAACACATTAATGAAATTAATTAATTAATTAATTAATGAAAACACGTTACTTGGAAGACAACTCAGAAGCTACAGCTTGCACAAAATGCAGCGACTATCTTGATAACCAGAATATTATAGTGAAACTACATAACATTACCTTTAAAGGAATTACTCTGGCTTTCAATTTGCTTCTATTTTAATTCAAGGTGCTGATGATAACATTTAAATCCCTAAGCAGATTTAACCTTAATTAATTTATTTATCTTTATATCCCACCCTTCCACCACAAACATTCTCACAGGAGCTGAACAATTATTTAGTTTGACAATTTAGTTTGACAGTTCTTTGCTCTCAGGCTTGAATCTTCTAACATATAAAAGTCAAAGTTTGTTTGTTTGTTTGTCTGTGTCAGGCGAGATGATCTCATATGATTGGCTGTGTCAGGCGAACACATTATATGATGGACTGCCTGAGAAGATTCTATGGAATCCTGGGGTTTATAGTTTAGAGAGGGGCCTTTAGAATTCTCAGTCAGAGAGCTCTTGGGCCTGGCCAGTTGCTATGAAGAGAAGGCCTAGCAGCAAGGAGGAGGGCAGTGTGTTCCCTCAGGAACCAAACTTATGTACGTTAATAACTCTGAATACAGATTGGATTGGGAAATATGGGGGAAAGTTACAAGTACTGGGGAAGACGGTTTGGGGAATTAGAGACAAAGGATCTCAAATATTTCTAACAAGTATTACCTATGAGAAGATAAAATCCCAGGCAACGCCAGGTATATACGCTAGTTTTAAATAAGACAAAACACATTAGGAATAAGAAATGGTGGTTGCGAAATAAGTCAAGCATTTCCTGGCTACTCTCCTTCGCTCTTAGAGTCTATAACAATGCCACTAGAACATGAAAGGATCAGCTATCACCAGCCACTGGGACCCTGGCATGATGGAGCTGTACTCGGGTGCTCTTCTCCCCCTCAGAAGCTACAACAATGCTCCAGGGGCTGGCAGGTGCCGATCGCACACCATTTCATTTTCGGCTTTGAGCCGAAAATAGTGCACGATTGTGCATTGCTCCGGAGCCCCACACACACTTGCCGTGTGTGCAGAACTCCGGAGCGCGGCTCTTGCGCTACCCGCTCGCAAGCAGGCAGCAGCAGCTGCAGAACTGAAGCAACGGGGATGCGAGGGCCTCTCGCAAGAGGCTGCTCGTGCAATCCCTGCACCCGAGCTCTGCAAAAAGGTGAGTTGTGGAAAGGGCCTTTGATTCCACCAGAGGGCATCACCTGTGAGGCACACTGTCAGTTAATCAGGCTGCTGCCACACTCTGTGACAATTACCATCCAAAATCTTTATTAAATAGAAGATAAACGCACAAGTCAATATCACTTTGTGTGCTGAAGGATATGGCTATAAAGACAAGTGGATTCGTTGTTACCATTACATCTTTAACTATTAATCTATATCAATCACACATCGCAGCATTCTCCTTTTAAATTTAAAACACAGCTGATACCTTACTGTTAACCTTCTTCTTTCATTCCTTACCCTGGCCAACTCAGCTAAGTGCTCATCTCTAACTGCTTAACACACACACATCTTTTCAAATCACATTCAAACACACAGACAATCACCAGTCTTCTCCAATATCCATGCTCTCATCCCCTCACAACAGGTGGCTTATCTTAATATCTCTACTATACACATTACACATGACAGTACTTTACCTTATTTCATCTATATACATTCAGTAACAGATTTCCAGAAGTGGAGAACATGTCAGAGCACCTGCCCCTGTATGCCAGTCCGAAGACTAAGGTTTGCTGGAGGAGCTCCCCCTCTGTGGGCCATTTCTGCCCTACACTGTTATAGTGCTATTATTCCACTTTTAACGTCCTATGGAATCCTGGGGTTTGCAGTTTAGAGAGAGGCATTTAGAATTCTCAGCCAGAGAGCTCTTTGGCCTCAGTAAACTACAAACCCCAGAATTCCACAGACTGTTGAAAATGGAATGCTAGGACTATAGCAGTGCAGGGCAGAAAGGCCCTGTGTCTCACCATTGGGGGCAATGTACTGTGGAAGAAAGTAGAAAATTACTTTCTCCACTGCAGCACCCCAGTTGTGTGATATTCTCCCCTTAGAGGTCCACCTTGTGCCAACATTACTGTCAATCCAGCACCAAATAAAAGCAAGGCTTTTAACTAAAATCACTGGGGCTTAATTTGCTTTTGGCCAAATCTGAACAGGTGCATGGTTTTAAATTATTTCTAATCATTTTAATCATTTTTAAAATATGTTGTTTTAAATGATATCTTAAATGGTTTGATATGCTTTTAGTCTGTTTAAATTATTCTTATAATTTTTAATCATTCAAAACTAGTTTAGTTGATTTTGTTGTACACTCTTTTGAGATCTCTGGAGATATGTCAGGATATAAATATTTAAATGAGTAAATAAAACAACACAAAGATTTAGAAAAAGTTTAGAGCAAGTAAAACTGTGTACATGACATGTAGAAATCAGATAAAGACATTACACCACAAAAATTTTAATGGTTAAAAAACTATGTCATAAATTGATGTCAAAATGAAGCCAATGTTGGGCCTTGAAGTTTGGCCTTTTGTAACTGTGCTGCCACAGTAGACATAGCATAGTAATGGAAGATCATTGTACAGGAAAAAAAGGTGGTTGTCCCCACAGAACCATAACTTAATTTAATCTGTTATTACTCCCAATCCCACCTGAAAGACAGTATTATTGCTACCACCCCTGTTGAATCTTTGCCTCACTTCCTAGTCTACCTTTAGCATAAATAAACATCCAGTGACTTGGGAATGGGATTAAGCAGCACTGGACTAGAAGTAGAGGGGATCTACATCTTCCCATGGGTACCTAAAAGTCTATGGGCTTTTTGTCTGGCCTGGGGCTGAATTAAATGCAAGCCATTTTTCATATATAAAAAGTCACTGTTGAGTCCTCCCTTTCCAAAAGAATATAAAAACATTATTACTCCTACTGAACTCCTACTGTTATAAAAAAAATCCATGACACAGCAACAAATATAAGGACCAAACCTAAATTGCTTCCTAGACAAAGACAAAAGGAGAACCCTTTAATTACAAAAATATAGCTGAAAGCAAGAATTTTTTTAGTGCTGATGGTTGGATTTCTCAAGAGCTTTCAATAATGGGCAAATCTGCCCAGCTTCTGGCTGCTGATTGCATTTGTTTTGAACTCAGATATGTTCATTTGATTAGTGCTGGAGGGCTGAGAAAAGAATGGCTAGACTGGGCTCTGTTAGAACAAATTTAAGCCATCGCACCAACAGTACACAATTACCTAGTTTTGTTGGTGCCAAGCTAATTTTAAACTGGGCCTGTTTATTTTTAGGGTCATTCCAATGTGATGAGTTATTAAATAGAATTCACTGAAGAAAGAGAGATAGACAAATAGTCAGTGACCTTTTTTTTTTTCCTTATAGGAAGAGTAACAATCATAATTTTTAAGTCAGTTTTTTAAAGTGTTGGAGTGGGCAAAATATGGCAGACACCCCAGAAGCCATTTTTTTTAAAAAAAGAAGATAAAACTTTTCTAATTAAGGAAGGCCACTATACCCTTTAGGAGCCAGATGGGGCAATTCCACCATGTTTTGGATCCCTTAGCATTACTGTTTTTTCAAATCTGGAAATGATTTCCTCTCACTTCCTTTTTTTTTTTCAATGCCCCCTCCAGGGTGTGTATCACACTGAGGGAATCAGAGGACATTTTTTGTAATAAAAATAAATTAAAAAATGGAGGTGGGAGGGGCAGGGGGAGATGTTGCCCTCCTAAAAACGGGTTGTATCTAGGTCCTTTCCAAGACCTTGAGAAGTTACCTGCGCTGGTAGAAACCACTGGAGGCCAATTTTGCTTGGCAGTCACCTGAGAGACTTTATCTGAAAATTGCTCAATGGATATTGATGGCAATAGTGGCAGCTTGACCTTCACTGTGCTCACTGAATGGCAGTCCTACAGATTTACTTTTAAATCAGAATGCTTGCAATTATAAATTCACTCAGTTGTTTCTTTCCTAGTCAAGCTCAATAACAGATTACTTCTTCAGTAATTATCAGCATGATGAATTAGCCTCAATAATGTACCACAATCCTGGTCCTACCTATCTAGGTCCATTCTTTTCTCAATATGCAAATCTGGGTACATTTTGACATTTTGAGAGGATACTGCATGGTAAGCCAAATTGCCCTAGCTTTTCCTCTGGCTAAGTATTGGCTGGCAGCTCTCAGGTCAGTGGAATAATGATTCTGCTCTGGGTTCTGGTCTCTACTTTAAAGGAGCTCTCCAATGTGCTGAACCAGTTTTGGGAATAGGGTTCAGCACCTTGAATAGCTCCTTTAAAGTTCAGCAGATTCACCGCCATGGAATTCAGGAGCCCCCAGTGCTGGCTGCATGATTCATTTTAAAGCTAGTATCTCAGAAATGTCTTCTTTTTATTCCACTATTTTATTTTGCTCCAGTGAACTTAATGAGAGCAATTCTTAATGCCAGAACCACACTAAAAATAAAGCAAATTTAAATTGCAAATTTAAAATCTATTGAAATTTGATAGAAAAAATATAAGCGATAATAAAATAATGAATGATATATAATATAGGGCAAAAAAAAAATCTAAATCATAACTGAATGCAAAACTACAATAAAAGCTCCTAACATACCCTCCAGGTACATAACCTGGAGGATCAGAAGCTCCTCCTGTAAAAACTAGATTCTGTAAGTGAAGACAATATATAAATATATTACATGCACATCTATAAAGAGGAAACCAGAAAAACAGAACAACCTCTGAAGATAAGAAAAATAAGGAAACAATTGGCTTTGTCCAAGCTAGTACAAGCATCTCATTTGTGGCTGATCTTGTCTAAACTTATCCAGAGGCAAGCATGTACAAGACTGCAAATCAAAGATTCTTAAAACAGAATACAAACAATATATATTTATATTTACCTGACTTGAAAGGTCGTGGGTCTCTTCGTAGGATTCAGCCACAAAAGTTGAAATAAATCACTAAACATATTCCAGTAGTTCTTCTTTTTAAAAAGGAAATCTCACAATAAAATTTGAATTCAGAATAAACAAAAGTATAGGAGACTATAGCTTATGCTGAAGTAATGGAGAAATCCAGCAGAAGAGGAAGAAAATGAAGGACAAAAATGGTCTCTAAGCAACTTAAGGCCCTTCTCTAAATAAAAGAAGATCAGGAGATAATCTCAGCAAAGAGCAGGAAAAGATGTCTTTCCTCGTTTTTTCTGAGAGAAGTCCAGCAAACATTAGATAATAGAGGATCTGCAAGTAATCAAAAACAATGTTTGTCTTTGGCACTTCCACAATATTTATAAAGCCTCTTTCTTTCAAAAGAATGTGCTCACTATTTCATTAGGGGTTTTTTTTCTTTTTTACAAGTTGTGTCAGGAATTTTGATGACCTACCATGGAATAACAAGACCAGAAACAGAAGGTTGGGTTAAATAAGGGCCATGTTGCTGACCTAGAACCTGTTTACATAGTGATGATCCTGGAAGGAGCAAAGGAGGGAGCAACTCGGTGCAGGTTCAGCTGAGGCCAAGTGTCATCCCTGGATTACTTCCTTAGCCTTCCCTTGAGCAAAACACCTGAGCCCCAGAGGTGATCTAATAACTGGGTTGCTCCCTGGCTGGCCATCTCTTGGAAAGCAAATCCAGGGCACCCTTTCCCAAGTCTCAGGACTTTACTGAGAGTTTTACAGGTTGTAGAAATGAGAGCAAAAAGCCCAGGTATGCCTTAACGTAGGTTTCTTTTTCTCCCCAGCTCCCAAGACCTAGTGAGGCAGTTCCAGAGCCCTACCTTACCCCAAAATGGTGCCAAAGTATAGACCAAAAACTCTGAAAATCTCCCCCCTCCACCTGCCATGGACAAGGGAAAACAATCTGCTTAGTCCTTTTCCCCCACCAAGCCAGCCAATAGGGAACTCACCCCATTGCAGGTCTCATAGGAGCAGCTTATTGCCCTCTTCAGAAAGATGTATGTTGTCAATTCTGGAAAGCTCTGGGTATTGGAAAATGATGGTGTGATGAGGAAGAAAGTGGCCCATCCCCCTGTTCAAGGCTTTATGTATTAAGTATTTACCCTTGTGTGGGTTAGATCAAGGCAGCAGGGGTCCCCTTTGCCATGCCAAATCTGGTGTTGTAAGATAGCAGACCAGACCATGACCACCTCTAACAATCTATTTTGTAATTCCTGAAAGTCAAGCAGCTGAAGGTGAATAACTAGCACTTGCGGAAGGGTCCCCATGTGCTCTTCAAACAAAAGAGGCAGCAAAGCACTCCAACAAAGGTCCCCTTTCCCCAACCTTTCCCCAGTCGCCAACTCACTTAATCCTAGTTGGGTCCCAAAATGGCAGCCTTGGACCTGATGTGCCACCCAGTAAACCATAGTATGGCCACAGATCAGGACCTGTCACCAGTCCACACATCACCTAGAATCTAACACAACACAAAATGTTAGCCACTCCAGCACAATCAGCACTTGAGAGGGAGCATGTACCTCTTGTAGGCTAATGATCTCCAACACCTAATCTGTTGGATTGACTGCAGGCCCAGTCCTGTGGCAAAAGCTGTGGAGGCAGCCCCAACCCTTAATGAATGGCTACCACACTTAACCCTTTGGAGGTCTAAGCTCTGCAAGGCCTTGAAGGCAACAAACCAAAAATGATACCTGCTAAGGGGTGTGGAATCGACATGACAGAACAGCAACCGTGGCCTAGTTCCCCTGACCTGAACATAGACATGCAAGGCACTAATAGGGCATAAAGCCCAGTCAGGGCACCACCCCAGTGTGACTGTCACCCCTGCCTTCTTCTGATCCTAAATACTGCTCCATGGCCTGGCAAAGCCAAATCTCTGAGTTCCAGTACTGTGTCAGAAATATGTCCTTGGGATGAGGCTTCTTAGTCACTAACTCCCAAGGACCTAAACAGTGTGGTCATATCTGCAGCATGCCAAAAATAGATAAATGAAGCTGAGAACTCTCCCTGCCTCTAACCATGCAGAGTGGAGACTAGAGAGAAAAAGGGTGAGAGATGAAATGAAGACGAAGGCTGAAGCACAGACATCCCTTCTCCTATGCCAATAAATGATCAAAACATTTAACCATGAAGATGTCTGTTCCAAGTAAGGTCCAAGTCCAGGTGAAGCCCACAAAGCAGCTCACAAGTAGAAATTGGTTCTGTACTGATTGATCTTTGGAATAAAAGCTTAGACAACTTCTTTGTTCTTTCCTCTTTTAATTAGGCCTGCCTTTCAAACTTTTCATATCAAAATCGCAGTGTCACAAATTTCTGCACCCCAAAATGAATCCTGAGTACCAAGTAGAAAAAGAACTCTCTGAAATACCGTTTTCTCAGTCTTGATAATTAAAAATGATAACCATAAAAAAGGAAATGCTAAAACAGATAAAAAATTAAAAGTATTACTAAAATAGTAAATCCCAAACTGAGAAGAATTTATAAAATAAAAGACTGTAATAAAGACAAACAAAACAGTCATAATAGAACCTTGAATCTCTAACAGATCTGTAAAAAAGGCATAAGAATTGCATTCTCTTACCTTAAAACTATAGAGAATGTATCCTTTTCAAATGTAAAATAAACAAAAACAAAATAAAATTATTACCCATTGTCTGAAAGTATAATAAAAGGAGTGTTCACCTTTCAAGCTTACAAAATAAACAATTTAAACTTAAGTCACCCACCTATCCTTTTTCTTATGATAGTATTTCAACTTTTATCATTATTGTACAGAAACAACTATAAGACAACTAGGAATCTGATAAACCAAAAGCATAACCCTAAACCTTTAACACAGACCTGCACAACTTGGCAGTAAATAAGGGCCAAAATTAAATAGGCTAAATTTCTTTGGGCCACAAATAAGTTTTTAGCACCTCACTTTCCAAGTAAAGTTATAAGAATGGTATAACAATGTTCTTTATTTGCAAAATAGTTTAATCATTGATTATACTATAATTATTAATTGATGATTAAACTATTTTGCAAATAAAACAATCCATATTATGAAAAAGGGAAATTTCAATTATTACACTTATTGTTTAAGAAAGAAAATATTACTTTGGTAAGTTTGAACATATTTTTAAGGTTTTCTTACAGGTGGAGTCTTAAAAGGAGCGGAGCTACTCAATGTTGCATGACAAATATAGTATATTATTTGCAGACATATTAGCAACAGCAGTAGACAAACAACTGGGTCATCTCTAAGCCAAAAATAAAATAAGAAATACATATGTAAAAAAAATAACACAAATAAACTGAAAATGCAAAATATTTATATACCATGCCAAGGAGTATTTTTTAGGGTTACCAGTGCTGAATGTCAACAAAAAATAACATAGTCTGACATAACAGTTCCTCTGTGTCAGGCTTGGGAAGATACTTTGACAAAGAATGACATCTGCTACCTCCCCTCCTTAACTGGCACTGGTAGAAGAAAAATCTGGGTCCCAAAACATCATCTAGCACTGCTGAATTATGAATATTTTTGTGTGTGCATATGTGAGTTCAAATCACTTGCCCTCTTACGGCAACCTCATGAATTTCATAAGGTTTTCTTAGGCAAGGAATACTCAGAGGTGGTTCTGCCAGTTCCTTGCCCTGAAATATAGCCTACAACACCTGATGGTTGTTGGTGTCACCCATCCAAGTACTATCCAGAGCTGACCCTACTTAGCTTCCAAAATCAGACTGGATCTGGTGCCTGTAGGATTTCTAGGCCTATATGAATACCTCAGCCTTGTCATTATTTTAGTTCTTCTTAAAAATATTTGTACCTTGTCCCCCTCGCTCTCCTAGTTCCTGCTGCAGGCCACACGGAATACTTTCTGGGCCGCATCTTGTGCAGGCCTGCTTTAACAACTCATTGTATTCTGTATTCTTCCAAAGTAGAACAAGTACAGCTTAGATAAAGGCTTGTTGCTATTATTCTTTTTAAATGAGAGAGGGGACTTTCCATTGCAGAATAGTGTATGTGTTGTCTTATCTTCAGACATCCTTCATTTAAGTGGTGATCTATCCTCTAGTGGCTTTCTTCTAATCTCTTGTTCCATATTTTCAGCTTCCAGTTATATTCAGTACATCTGTAAAGGTCCATCGTGGCATTTATTGAACCAAAGTTTTTATGAACCAAAGTCTCATTTCACAGAAGGCAGTTAGCCTTTAGGCCTCGGACAGTTTTTCTTGTTGACAGCATAAAATGAATGCAGTTGTACTCCTGTCCTTCTAATGGTCTTCCCATAAACAATCAGTTGACCACTGTATACACAGCATGTTGGACTAATGAGAATTTAAGGCCATTTCCATACCGGGCTTCTGAAACGGTGCAGAGCGACCTGTCACGGAGGTCTTCTACACCGTAGAGTGGACTGGCGTGGACTACTTTTTGTAGTTCCACACCAGAATCCACTCAGGAGCGGCCGTAACTAGGTGGGCTGCATGTTTTTTAAAAACCTCTTTTTTGAGGTTTTTAAAAAGCACGGAGTGCTCAGCCCCGTGTCGCTCCGTCGCCCGGCTCCAAAGTGGATTTGCAGGCGCGTGCAAGTGCATGCCTGCAGATCTGCCGGGGGCGGGCTTCTGGCTGGTGAGCTTCTCTGGTTGGTGGAGAGCCTCCACCAACCAGAAGCTGCCATCTGGGACGCCGGAGGACTGCGGAGCAGCGAGCTCGTGCTGCTCCACGTGGCGACGGACTTACCCGGCTGCAGGTAAGCTCTGTTTTAGCGTGTTTTTGCCCGTTCCCCCCCACACACATGTGGAAAGGGCCTAAGTCTCACCCAGCACTGTTCCTTATATATGTTCTTATGTTGTTGTTCTTTGTGAAAATGAGTCTAAAACAGAAAATGATGTTTTTGGGAATTGATTCCAAATTAACATAGCAGAGACTGCCAAGAATTAATAATAGGAAGCCATAAGCTCCAGGCTGTCATTAAGGGAGCATAGATCATGGGTGGGTAAGAAGAGACTACATCTGCTGTGGCCTCTTGAGCTGCTAATGATATAAATTTCAGTGATGAATTAGGCTTCTTGCTATGAAACAAAAAAACAAAAAGTCACTTTTGTGGTACTTGAAAGAGTATAGAGAGTAGTAGATCTCTGAGGTATTTACTACCAAGTAGGGTTTCATGACTACCCCAAATACTACTCTAATAGTGACGGTGAGTATAGGTAAGTGGGTGTGTGTTAGGAATGTGAACCCTCTATTGTTTCATTCTTTCATTCATTCATTCAATGCAAAAATATTCAAAAGTTTTCATCCAGCTGCGTGCAATTATAGCCATCATCCAGTTGGGCAATCTAACTAAATTGACATAGCTGGTGGTAGTGGCATAGACAGTAAGATAGTGTTAGGCAAAATGGCTGTGGGTATCAGAACAGTGGGATGGAGGGGGAGCTGTTCTGTTTGCGCCAGAACTGCTCACGAGTGAAACTTCCTCTTCTGTTCCCCTCCCAGTGCTGTACATGGCAGCACTCCAAAAGTTGTGACAGGATAAACTGCCAAGACCAAGGCCACAGAGAGAGTTTTCATGCATTTTTGGTGACATTTTGCATTTTGTGATTTTTCTGAAAAACTTCGCATTTTTTTAAAAAAAAATCAAAGTTTTCCAAAAAAAAAAAAAACCACTGAAGGGTTTGTGAACAAATGTGTTTTTGTAACAAGTATAAAGTTTCCACAAAGTCCCGCTTTTTTTTTTTTTTTTGGTTGTTGCTGTTGCCACTGAAACACTGGTCAATTCACTCTTGTTCTGGGATATGCATGATTGTGTGGATTTTTTTTTTCCAAAATGACTAGAAAAAGTGTACATTTTCTTTATACTATTGCATGTGTGTAACAGTCACATCAATATGAACAACTAAGATGATAGCAAATTCTTTGCCAGAAGGTGAAAGGGATTATCTTTTCAAATCACCTCAGCTTTAAAGGTTCCTCTCACAGTGTGCTCTAGCTCCACAATAAACATTTTCATTTTACTTCCCCAAAAGGAAGAGTCATTCACAGACTGCATCAAGGGTGAAGCGTTTAATGCTTGTGTGAAGTAGAACTGAGCAGGAAATGACAAAACAGAACGTTAAATCTTTTTTTTTTTCATCCATTAGAAAGACTTAAACTCTGCTGAACCTTTCCTTCTGAAATTGTGTACGTTCCTTACTTAATGGAAACACTATTATATATGTCATTTTCATTTAAAAAATTAAAGTTAACACAAGGGAAAAAAAGGCAACTCCAGTCGTGTAGGGACGAGGGGGCTGGGAGGGGCGGTTCACTCTGGGTGGCAGTGTTTTGGGGCCATCCCAGCCCGTAGCCACACCCTCGTGCACAGTGGCCATGC
Source organism: Cyclura pinguis (assembly GCA_030412105.1). Taxonomy (NCBI): domain Eukaryota; kingdom Metazoa; phylum Chordata; class Lepidosauria; order Squamata; family Iguanidae; genus Cyclura; species Cyclura pinguis. Next base: position 186,071,192 of record CM059601.1, read on the forward strand.
CCTTCATGCCGTAGCCCCCCTGCCCCTTTCCACACAAAAAGTTCTGCCACTGGGCAACTCAGTCCCACCCCTCAAAAAAAAATCTTCAAAGAGTCTTCTGGCACAAAAAGAATTGCATTTACCTTGATATTTAGAGACTATAAGGGTGTGTGTGTGTGTGTGTGTGTATACATGTGCACATTATTTGTAAAACACGTATACAAACAAATGGAGAAGATGAAAAGCAGAAAAGAGAAGAGTATAGGAGGGGGGAGAAATATATAGGATTTAACAGGGACATGGTATATTTACTAATATAAGTTGACCATATCTAAAAAGACCTTTACTTTGGAGACAACATTTAAAATACAGTCCAAACCAGCAAGATCTTTGGGCAACTGAATGAAAAAAAATGCACATGAAAATTTATATGCATTTTTCACTTTTTGCTGTTATATGCATCTATATTTCCTAGTATGTGTACTTTTTGCAGTTATTTGCCCCTTAATATAATATTTCTCTGGGTGCAATTTTCCTTTACATAAATATTTTTTGCAAGTCACTGTCCTTAATTATTATATTAAGACTTAATATATCTATTTTGTGAGTTGTGAAGCAGACCAAAAGTTTTTAATGACTGTGTATTTTGGTTTATGATAGTCATCTGGTGAGTAGTAGAAAATAATGTCATTGCCTCTGACAATCTCAGTGAAAGTAACCGTTTCACATTTCCCACAATTCATTGGGAAAAGAAATCCACTTTGGCATCAGAGAAACAAAGTGAGAAGAAAAAGCAAGGGACAGATATTAAAATGCAATGAAGGTAAAGTATGCACAGTTGACAAAATATACACAAGCATGCTTAAGTCAAACATATTTTGCACAAATGCCTATGTATGTATAAATGCACAAATAAGTGGGCATACTATGAAAATGACTAAAAAATAAGTACTCATTTCAGTGTGGGAAGAAAAATAAAGTCTTGTAGCCTGATATAAAACTTGGATAGAAAGAAACATTATCCATAATCAGAAAGAAAAATCTCTGAACCCTACATGAGAAATGCGGTAATGTTAAGAGTGAGGCTATCACATCCCTAATTCCATACCTTCCAACATTTTAGAGATGAAAACTGGGATGTGTGTAGCTAAGCAACATCAGAATGTGGTTAAGATGGCAAAAAAGTATTAATGAGGAAGAGTACACAAGCCTGGAGAGGATGCAGCAGCCAGCTTTTGTCTGAACCTGCTAGGAAGGCAAGATGGCTACCTCTTCTTTGCTTTGCCCTTCTGCTGAGTTAGTTGAGAACAAACTAATTTGGCACTTTGAATTCAGTTTGCACTGGCTGAAGTAAGCTGGGACAAAAGGAGAAGTCAGAGAAGGAGATAAGAAACTGAAAAAGGAGATGTTTCCTTATTCTGGAAATAGGTCCTGATAAGGCGAAATGGTCACTCAGTACTCTTACAGTCTCATGAAATTCCATTTGTGCATCCTCATTCATCTATTGCAGTTCAACACCATGCAGATGATTTTATTACTTGCATTGTAAAGTGATATTTGCACTACAAGTCAAATATTCTCATAAAGCCTGAAGTGTGATTCATATATTAAGACAGAAATAATAGAGGCATAGAAAGTAGGCAAATAGCACGTTGGGAAAAACAGGGCGATGTGCTATACTTGTTCTGTAATTTTGTTTATTTCTAAATAGCTGACCCAGGCCATTTCTGCACTAGACTGTTATAGTGCTATTATTCCACTTTCAACATCCTATGGAATCCTGGGGTTTGCAGTTTTGGGAGGATTCCATAGGATGTTGAAAGTGGAATAATAGTGCTATAACAGTCTAGTGTGAAAATGGCTTCAATGTGTATACATTTTTAGGGGTTTCATCCAATGGCTAGACTGGGAGCAGCAGCAGGACTATAGTTTGATTTATTGACTTATTTACATTTCTAGAAGATTCCAGTGTTGTGCCTACAGGTACTTATCAGTGTTGAGAGCCATTTTTTTACAATATGAAGACTAAACAGAACTGCATTTAGAAGAAGAACCTGTTGTAATATGTTACTATAGAAACTGGAAAAGCTGTTGCTGTGGTAAGAGAGAAGAGGAAGAGTTTCTATGGCAACAGATGGTAACTTTTGTAATTTGAGGAACTTGCTGAGAACATTGCTATTACCTCTAATGTCAGGCAGGTAATTAGCAGAGAAGAGGGCTACTTCTATAATGTCCAAGTTGCCACGGGTACATCCCTGCTCACTTTTGAGAAATAAATAAATTAGTTATCAGACTTGTATAATCTTTTTCACAAATCAAACTTGTTCTATCCCTTTCAAGAGATATTTTATATTCATGTATTCAATTTATAAAGATAATTTTAGAATGCCTTTTCCTCCCACAGAGGGCATTCCAGAAAAAAAATGTGCACACATACATAAGCATATACATGCATTCGCACACATATAGTAATACTTTGCAAGGCGCAGGTAGAAATATCAGGCTGAGTAAGTCAGAGATGGGTAAATCTTTACAGTGACTGGAAATCTTTTGGAATATTTTCTACTATATATTTTCCAAAGAGATGTGTTGAAAGGGTTTCATTGGGCATAAGTAAGTGCTTCAGTGGTTTTTAAAGTAAGAGAAATGATCCAGCAAGCTATTATTCCCTGTAAGGCCACACTTCGATATATCCAAAGCAAGAATACTGACCAGAGTGTACTTATAACATTTTCTGATGATTCCAGACATGGCAAAAGGAAATGGAGGTGCTCTTTTGTGATAGTTAAAAGCATAGAAAGAGCCAAGCTACATCAGACCAAATGCTAAGAATCTGTTCCCCCGATGCAGTGGTGGGCAGAGGGGTAACAGCACCCAGGGCAAGGGGACAGGGCAACCGGCGGGGGAGAGGCAACCAGCAGGCAAAAGTGGGTGGGGCGAGGGGGTGGAGAGAGAGCTAAGTGGAGGTGGGTGAGGCGAGTGATGGGTGGAAGTGGGCATGGTGAGCAGCAGAAGTGGGTGGGGCGAGTAGGGGCAGATGGGGTGAATGGCAGGCAGAGGTGGATGGAGTGAACAGCAGTGGGGGCAGGTGGGAGGATTCCTCTTTTTTACACCCCCCCCGACATTGGCGCCTGGGACAGGTGCCCCAGTTGCCCCACCCTAGATCCACTCCTGCTCCAATGGTCAACCGTATGTCTATAGTAAGGCCACAAGCAGGACAAGACCACAATAGCACTCTCCTTCCTACCTTCCTAGTAACTAATACGCCATGGCATTCTAGCAGTGTTACAAGAGGGAATATATATAAAGATGGGTGGATTTGTTTAAGTTTCTAAAGTTTCTTTTTGGAGCATTTTGTCTCATTTCTACATCAGTTTGCCTTTTATTGGGGGGTGATAAGTCCATGCATTTCCTCTGTATTTCTCCTGATGAATACATTAGGATGGTGCATAATGCATGAAACATGTACATTAAGGGATATGCACACATAAATACATATGCTATTACAACTGCATGCATTAGAAGAAATGTATATCTCCTAATTAATTCATTTTTCATGCATTGTTTGATCAGTGCAAATAAATGCAAGATAATTTACATTACAGTTTGCAGATTATTTCAGGAAGTGTGAATAAAATTGATTCAGATTAAAATATGAACCAAAGGAACTTCCTCCAGTTTTTGTTTGTTTATTTATTTAATATTCTACCTTCCTCCCAATATGGACCTGAGGCAGCTGACAACACAGGTCAAAATAAAAGATGCTTATGTCTTCTCCAGTGAGATACAACCATCATAACTGGTAGTTACTAATAGGGGTATCTTCAATTTATTAATTAATTAGTCTAATCTCCTTTTAAAGTTGTCTGAGTCAGTGACTGTCATCCTATCTTGTGCTATTAAATTTCAGAGTTTATGTGCAGCGAGATCAATCAGCTATCATAGTTCCTTTTCGGATGAAGAAGAAAGTCAGCAAGAAAGATATGGTTATAGAATATGTGGATGGAACAGATTCTTTTAGATCTGTGTCAGTTTCTCATCTGTTTATTCATAAGTGTGTTCCAATACATTTCCAAATGAGTTTTTCATCCTACAAAAAGTCTGCTTTATTTATACACATTTGGTTGTAAAATGTGTCATTTTAAATATACATCTCTGTGTGTTTCAAGTCAAAACCTGCAACATTAAATTAGAAGTGCTGAGAATAACTCTGTTCTGTTCTCATTTGCACATTAGTTTGGGGATTGCAAACCACTGAGAAAAATCCTTGAGCAACACTAAACTACAGTGATGTCAGCCTTATATAAAAATGAACCTAAGAAAGTCATGGTGGGGGGGAGGGCAAAGTGGATGAGACTTTTGTTTTGTGGTTTTGCAGAGAATGACAGCATGATTATATGAAGGTTACTCAGAGGTTAATCACACTGACTGCAGCAGAATGTATTCCCAAGGAAATATGTTTGAAATCTCGGAAGCTATATGTATTATCAGTATTGTTCATTGGTTCAATAGAAGGAGAAATTTTCTGACTGACAGAACTATATAAATGAGCCAATACTTTCATGCTGGGCTTCTTTGAATTGTTGGCCTTTTCTTGCTTCTGTAGACACCTTAATCATAAAGCTAGAATATTTCACAATAGAAATATGCTATAATATGCACAAAATACAATTACCAAAAGAAGTCTGAAACATAAATAATCATTTTAAAAAATCACAACTCAGGCAAAGCTGTGTCAACTGAGATCCTAAAAACTGCAAAGTATAATAGAACTTTCATTTTGAAGATAACTGTCTTTAACCAAATCACACTGTTATAAGCATGTTCCCTGAAAATTAACTTTTAAAGTACACTCAAAATAGAGGGGGAAAAACTTGTATCTAGTCAGAATTTTCAGCTTGATGATTAAAATATTTGGGATGTCTATTTGAAAATATTATTCATTCCTTCTAAATAATCACCAGCACCAAACTAGCGCCAATATCAACACAGTTCTCAGTAACTTCTTATATCCTTTTTTCTTCATATAGTTTTCTCTCTTTATTAAGGTAAAGAATTTTGTACTATTGTCTATTATAATGTACATATAAAGGTTTGGTTTTGTCTTATAACGAAAATAAAAAATGAAAATATAATCTAAGGCCATTCATTATGCTAATAATCTATAAACTACCTTAAAGGATGAAAAACTGCAGGAAAATTTAATACTGGGATCATTATCTCCATCGTACATCCACACAGACTGTTACAATGGCAGGGAACAATTTTCCTATTCAGAGAAACACTGGGATTCATCAGTTAGGCCATTAATGCATTATTTTCTCTATAGAATAAAGAGCTCCAAGCCAAATTGCAACAGTAAACAGCCTATCCACTCTCAGTGGTTGACATATAGATCAATTTTCCAGTAGTTACTGAGTTCACTTATAGCTGTTTCCTAAAACTGTTGACAGAATGGCTTAAAACGCCTTTATGGTGTTTAACTAAAGTCACTGAAGTCCCCCAGAGTTGTGCATCCATTTCTTAGTTAAAAAGCATTTTGCCTTAATAACCTGCTTCATCATTTATGTTGGACAATTAATATCAGAAACATGGTTGATAGTTACATTTATATGTAGGATTTTTTTTTTCAAAAAAATGTGCTTTTTTTCTATTTTGTTAAGTCATGTTACAAAATGCTGTCTTTTAGTGGTAAATTTAGTAAACAATTAAGTTTCACCTAATGATCGTTATTTTCTGGTTAAAAATTGTATATGAATGGTTACAAGGTGCAATAGTGCAGATATAGGCTACGTCTTCTCAACCTGAAGGTGATATAGGAAATGTAGGAAAGGAGAAATGTAATGTAGAAAAGGAGAAATGTAAAAGATTAAACATAGCCAGCAAATTGCAAACCATCAACATTTGCTGAGTTTCCAATATGGAGCCAGGATATTGTGTGTGAATGTGTGTGTGCTTAATTGGATTGTTGAAGTAATTATTAACATTATATTCCACTTTTTAGAATACAGATTTCCCAAGGTGGCCTACTAGTAAAATTAAAGGCTTAAATTCAGTCTTATATTTGAAGATAAAATCTCTATCAATATAATTATGTTGGTCCTGGTGTTGTACAAGTGCTAGAGCAGGGGTGCATAGCTGCAGAAAACTTGGAGCACCGCAATCCCGAAACCATGGAGGCAATTTGAACTTGTTTAAAAAACTTTGTAACCAGAAAGACACTCCATACTCCCTGGAGCAATATGGGACAATTTTGCCATGTTTTGGACTCTCCTGGGCTGTTTTAAGGCCTTAATTCCTGCAGGGCTCCAGGTTGACTCAGCCTTCTATCCTTCTATAGATTGGTAAAATGAGTACCCAGCTTGTAGGATGTAATTAGCTAACACATTGTAAACCACTTAGGGACTGCTTAGCACTGATAAGCGGTATAGAAATGTAATTGCTCTTGCTATTCCTCCTTTCAACTTTGTCTTTACTTCCTCTTTGAAAACAGGCCTCCCTCAAGCCCAAAACAGCCCAGAGGTAGGGAACTATAAAAGAACCTGTAGCTTGCAATCTCCATTGGCAACCATGGAACACAAAAGCTGCCGTGCAACAACGTATTGGATGTCATTAGAAATGTGTGACCACTTGTGCAATAACAGTTGCAGAAGTATCCACAGCTGAATTCAGGCCCCAAATATGAATATCACAATATTGAAACATAACTTATCAAGCTCTTTATCACAGGATGTTTGGTGTCAGCTAGCCATGCAGTGAAACAGGAGGATACCAACCAGCATGCATGTTTACCAATGATGTTGATAAGATGGAAAATAGGGTCAAAACAATGGGAAAACAGCACCATATTTAGGCAGGATAAATGGATACATAAATATAGACTGCGTGATATCTGGCTTGGCAGCAAACAGCACTAGAGAAAGTGATCTCAAGGTTTTGGTAGACCACACACTAAACATGTTAATTGTGTGATGCAGTGGCCAAAAGAGTCCAACCAGTTTTAGGTAGTCTCAAGAAAACTGTAATGTTCACATTGTGAGAATGAATTACACCACTCAGTGCTGTTTTTGTTAGACTACACCAAAAGTACAGCGCCCAGTTCTGGACATGGATGTTTAAGAAAGACACCAACAAAGTGGACTGTAGCCAATGGAGAGTGCCAAGGACGGTTAGGAGGCAGGAGATCAAAACCTCTGAAGATAGATGGAAGAAGCAGAGTATGCTGTTCTGACCAAAATGAGGCAGGTTTAGGCCATTTCCACACCACACTGTTAGAGTAGTATCATTCCACTTTCAACATCCTAATGGGATCCTGGAGTTTGCAGTTTAGGGAGGGGCATTTAGAATTCTCAGCCAGAGAGCTCTTTGGCCTTGGTAAACTACAAACCTCAGAATTCCACAGGATGCTGAAAGTAGAATAATAGCATTATAACAGTGTAGTGTGGAAATGGCTAACAGGATTTTTAGCATCCTCCCTACTTTCACCTGCTGCATATACCCTTCCACATTTGCAGATTGACTACCTTTTTCCTAATTTTTCCTGGAATGGTGCAGAAATGTCAGCCCACCCACTCGGAAGCTGCAGTCAGAGTTGAAGTTGGTGAAAATTTCCTCTATTATACATTAATAAAGTTACTAATCTAATTATCCCAATACAAGTCTCTCGCCTCTTTATATCTAAGAATACAGGCAGGTAAAAGATTAAGTGAAATGTGAAGACCCCCCCCCCCCCCAAATGCGTGGCTAGGCTGTTCAGACTTGTAAATATTTGATTGTAATCTTTTCTGATTGCAGGAATACCAAATTGATATATTTTTTGCTCAGACATGGACTGACAGCCGTCTCCGTTTTAACAGCACCATGAAAAGGAGTCTCACCCTCAACAGCAATATGGTTGGGTTAATTTGGATCCCAGATACAATCTTCAGGAATTCTAAAACTGCAGAAGCTCATTGGATTACTACGCCAAATCAGCTCTTGAGAATATGGAATGATGGGAAAATCTTGTATACTTTAAGGTAGGAAGTAAATTTCTCTGCCTAGCAATGAATGGCACCTTCATCCCTACCTTATAAAATGTTGTTTAGAGAGAGATAAATCTTCATTTAAACTATGTATTCTTCCAAGATCTTAGACTAGTTCTGAAATGAGTTGAACTCTCCAGGCAACTTGGTATATTACTTTGATGACCCACAGAATGACTTATGCTGATACACTACACCAGCATCTACTGTTGTCAAAAAGGGCAGGTTTTGCCATTCTCCTTTTGTATTGCAATTCAATTGAAAAAAAGACAAGAGAAAACAAAAAATCAGCCTTTTATCAAACTGGTCCACAAATTATAGACATATGTAGTGTTCTGGTATTCAAACTGAAATTCAGATTTCTTCATATGCTGTTTTCGTGGAGGGGACAGTTTCATGCACATGCAGAATTACCTGTACACATACAGATGGTTAATAAAGTTAATGCCTGTTAGCTGGCTCAGTAGAAGCTGATAAGTCTTTATGGTGCCTTATAGCTGATCACTGTAGTTCCCTCATATCTAGCTCCACCATTTCGCTCTCTGAAGTATGGTGTTGCTAACCAGCTTATGAAAATACTTATTATTAGTCATATTGTTCTTACTAAAAATTCCTAAACCCTGGAGAGATTTTGAAAGATAACACACAGCCTCGTGATCAAATAGATCATAGAGAAGCAGGGAAAGAAATATGGAGAGAAGAAAGCAAGGACTAAAACATTGTTTGCTCTGGGCCTTCAGCTGCTTTTTTTCTCTAGCACGTCAAATAAACCTTATTTGTCTCTAGTTTTAATATTTATCTTCATTGTCCCACTCTTTTACGCACTAGGTAGGATATTGGGCTATTAATCTTTTGATTTGTGTGCCAGTCTAGAACTTCTTAGGGATTGAATAGTGGGATAAAAATAAAATATATAAAACATGATAATAGAAGCCAAATTCAGTGGCTCAGGCCCTTTCCGTACAAGACACCATAACAGATCTTTTCTGTAGTTAAGGCAGATTCTCTTGAAATGCAGTAGCAATTCCACATTCCGCATATTTCAGCATTAATGCAAATTCAAGTGGAGTGTCTCTTCCACATTTTGGCCCGCCACACTGGCCATGATTGGCCTCTTGCCAGCACCACCATTTTCTTAATGCGCAGTAAAGCTCATTTAATGTTTCCGCATTGAGGCGGCATATGGGATATATGTGAATGAGGTGGCACAAAATGGATTTTTCCTGTAGTTCAAGTAATGTGTCCTAGCTACTGCTTTCAGACAGGATGGCTGTTGGATCACTACGACAACGTGCGGAACCACGGCACCTGAAATGAATACAACCCGTAGGTACTACATTTTAGCGACGCCATGCAGAAAGGGCCTCAGTTCAAGCACATTGCTGCTTGGTCACCTAAAAGTTTGCATGCTCCTTTCCTTCTTCCATCTTGCAAGGGTATTCCTTCCCTGACTCCCACATCTTTTCAATTTTGAAACTTAGAATAGTATTGCAAACACGCCAGTGCTGGGAGTAACTATAGCTAGATTTTTGTGGCCTGAATTCAGCATAACAGTAGCTGAAGAAAACAGCATGCCAACAGAGCTCCACCTGTTTTTCTGACTGCACAAGTAGTGCATTTGTTCTTGTGGTTCCCTGGGCATGCTACCACTTGTGCATCTTCTTGTGCCACAGCTCCCACAAGAAATTCTGCAACTGGAAACTGTTGGATTCCCCCTTTACACGTAGTCTGGAAGTAGGTGTTTGCAAGTGTTGTGTCATTAATGCTAGCAGAATGAAGCTATTGGATACTGGCCTAAAATACAGTTTTAACAATGGCTACAATCTGCAGCTTGAAGGTATTTTAGTTAACATCAAAAATAGCACAGATATAAGTGAAATTGACTGTAAATCAAATTGACTGTAGGTAGCTGTGAAACTGAAAGAAAAAGATAAATGTCCAAGCAAGAGGGTAAGAAGGAAAAACACATGAACCAATGGATTGTTCCTAATCATCAAAGCATAGTTAATTCTATTGAATAGCATCAAGTCTGTCCACAGATCATTGAGGAGACAGCCAAAAAAAACGCTGTACAGGCATAATGCTTGGTAATTCATACTTTTTGAGACAGCAGTGCATTATTATCCAGTGGTCCTTCTGAGGGGACATCCCATTATTCTTGCTGGTGGATATTGCATGCATGGTCCTCCAAAATATTCTAAATATTTCATTGTTAGAGAACATCAGTAATTTTGCTTAGATAATTTCAACAAATGTTGAGAGTTTTATTATGAAATATGTTATACAGTCAGCCCTTCACTTTCATGAGTTCAGCAATTGTGGCTTTGTTTATTTGCAGGTTATTTATTTGTTAAAAATTCTAACTGTATCTCTGTCATAGAAAGACTATGTTCTCTCTAGGAATCTCTAGATCCTCCAGTATGATTCTTTGGTCCACTTCTACCAGAATCTATGAGACTGGTGCTGAAGGACCTAGAGATTCCTAGAGAGAATACTTTCCTAGGCATTGCTAGGTCCTCCAGAGAAGGTCCTCTGACAGAAGTGCACTAGAGAATCATGCTGGAGGACCTAGAGATTCCCAGAGAAGTGTTTTCAGGTAAAAATACAGTGTTCATGATTTTTATTTTTATTTATATTTTCCCCACTTTTCTGGTTGTTTTGCACCCCAACCCCCACAAAAGGGGAGGGCTGACTGTAGTTCACATTTAATTATTTATAGCTACCTTGAGTGCCATACAACAGAAATGAAACGACCATAAAGCCTAGAAACATAAAAGCTAAACACTCAGTTTTATGCACGCAGTTGAGTCCCCACAATTTAAGCTTTATTTTTTCTTATGAAGCATTCTCCATTTGGATGAAAAATTATGTTATTGAAATATATGAGATCTTTGTAGAGGTATTGATATGTTTTAATTACATATTTTCACCACTGGAATGCTACTATCTGATTATCTTCTAATATTAGCTTTAAATATCTTTTTCACCTTGACAGAATTGCATGGAGTTGGAAGGGGGTTTTGTCCAATCTCCCTGTTCCATACAGATTCTGCAGTGCAGGATCCAGCTACTACATCCGTAACATATGGCTGTTTGGTCCTTGCCTAAATAGCAAATGAGAATTTATTACCTTCCAAGGCAGTCTGTTCCATTGCTGAACATCTTTCACTGTTAAGGGCGTTGCCTGTTCCACTATTTCCATCCAGTGGTTCAAGCCTTGCCCAGTGGAGCATCAGATAACAATTTTGCTCACCTTTTGCATTTAGCTTTTCAGACATTTGAAGCGAGATATCATGTCTTCCCTTAAACTTTTCGTCTTCAGGGTAAACCTACTCAGCTCTCTCAACTGTTTCTTAAAAGACATGGTTTCCAGGCTCCTCCCTATGATGCTCACTGTCCTCTGATTATATTCTAGTTGGTCAGTGTTGGTCAGTCTCACTATATGGTGACCACAACTGAACCATGTATTTGGACATGATACTCAAAAATGTGGCCTGATTAAAGGAGAAAAGAGTGGAACTATTGTTTCCCATGGCCATGACCAGAACGGTAAAGTTATATATTTTTTGGATTACATTTCATATAGTCCCACAATCACCACGGCCAGTAGCCATGCTGGGTGAGGAGTTCTGAAAGCTGCAGTGTAAAATAACTTTTTGAAGCTCTGCCCTAGGTGCCAAAGTTCAGCTAATGCATCTCAAGACTACACTGGCTTTTTTCAATAGTCCTTCTGAATTTGTGACATAGATCTTGTACAAACTGGCAACTAGTGGCAATTTAATCAGGTACATTTAATGTCACTTTGGGCTAGTTTTTCCCTTTTCCATAACCATAAATGCTCTTTGAAAAAAAAAGTAAAATGTATGGTCTACTCTTTCTTATTAATTATTGTGACGAAAGAGATCACCCCCCATACATACAAACACAAGTGGCATCTTAAATTGAACAGGGAATCCTGGCTATCTCTTTTTCTCCAGCCCCTTCCACTTTCTACTGCCTCTCTTCTTCTGTCCTCCCTCTGCCCAGAGCATTTTTGCAAGATATGGGAAGAGACAAGGACAGTCTGTTCCCTGACCTCTTTTTTTGTCTCCACTCCCACAGACATCTGTGGATGTTTGCATTCATGCATGTACTCACACACATACACATCCATATACACACAGAACACTGAAGATCCAATTTCAAATGTATAGGAGAGGGGTAAAGGGAACAAAAAGGAGAAGGTTGGCAGACTAGAAAGTGTCGGTTTTGAGGAATAAACCACCCTGCTGGTAAGAACAAAAATAGGAACAAGGGTAGAAAGCCCAAAAAGTCATGGAATTACCAATGCATTGTCTGGATCTTGGAAACAAATACTGTAATTTATAGGAGTAAAAACCATAATCTTTCAATATATTTGGCTAATCTGGATGAGCCTACAATTTCATTCATAACCTCAAATCATGTTGTAAAAATTAAATACTAGTAACAGTTTCAAGGAGAGTTCATTGGTTAATATTTGTGGTGCAAACAATGTCCAAATTCATTTGTTCCTCAAAGTAGCAACATTCACATGGAGAAAGACTGGAGAGGCACCCTTCCCCTCCATGACATAACATGGGACATATTCAGGGGTAGCTGTGTTGGCCATGCAGCAAAACACAACAAAATCCCAAATCCACAAAGCAGTGATACTTTTATTGGGCCAATTAAAATGCACAAAATACATCATGTGGGCTTTCAAAGTTTCATTGGCATCTTCATTGGACAAAGATGTTAAAAATCATATAGAAGAAGAAAAGTGATGTTGCTGGAGTCATGGGCTTACATTTTGTCTCAGACATTACTTCTTTTGTCAGTTAAAATGTTTTGCAGGGATATCAATGCAGGCAAAGGCCCTCCCCTTCTTAGTCATGTGGATTTTTGCTTTTTCGCTGTTTTGTGAAAGATTGTTTTGTGGGTTTTGGATTTTATTTTCTCATGAAAAATGTGAGCTAGATGAACTGAACATACTTTCACTGTCATGCATTGTTGTGTAGGCCCTGTCGTGCATTTTGGTTGAGGGCAACGACACTCATCTGTTCTTCCGTCTCCCAGAGTTCTTTCACTACTTCTGCTGAACTATATCCTGAACTATATTCGAAAACTCATTTGTCAGCCACCACATTTTGCTTGAAGCTACCCCAAATAAACTTTAAATGAGCCCTTTTACTGTTTTCCCAATTAAGCCTTTGTAATGTCCTCCTGTTGCTAGATGTGTTCTTTTTTAACATGTCATCAAATGGAGACTGTAATAGCTACCTGGTTTCCCTCCAGACTTACCATCAATGCCGAATGCCAGCTGCAGCTACATAATTTCCCAATGGACAAACATTCATGCCCGTTGATATTCTCCAGCTGTAAGTAAGAGTCTTGGTGCCTATCTACTCTCTGCAAAACTTTCCTTAGAAATGTGAATTTGCTTCTCATCCTGACAGGTGATTCATACTTGTTATAATGGTGCTGGATTAAGGTGTTCATTTGAGTGTTTCCTAGGTGTGCATGTTTTCCCCTTCTGCATTTGTGGCAGGAAGTTTCCAGCCTGCAGAGTTCTGACAAAAGGCAAAAAAATTCTTTACTCATAGTCTTGCTTCATCTTCTTTCCCTCTGAGGCCGCTGCAGTGGCAGTTGGGATGGAGGAAGGGTTTTTTATGTGCTTCTGATCCTAGGCATGAAGGAGCTATGTATGCCTGCCTCTTCTTCTCTCTCTCCAATGCCAAGGCAGTTGCAGGTGGAATGGAGGGAGGACCTTTCCTCTACTTCTGGATCTAGGCATGATGGAACTGTGTCTGCCTCTTCTTCTCTCACTCCTAGTCCAGGGAAGTGGCGCTTGTATAGCATTGTTAAGTGACACACGCTTAACAATTTCAGTTGGGTGCTATTTTCTGACTCTACATATGTGAGTCTGAGTGCATACAAGCACATGCATGCATGTCTACTTTTTTTTTTTTCATTGTGGAGAGAGATTTCTGGTAACCTTGTTGTCAATTTGATCACCATAGACATAAGAGATGCCATATATCTTAATTAACATGTAGTCTGCACTCCAAAATGCCAATGTAAACATTAGCCAAACCAGGTTAACAATGTTTTAAATTTTTGTCATAGCACTTTGTTTATTAGATCAATTTCTTAGCTGAAAATTTTGCCTGGGTAAATATTCATCAAAAATAATTTTGGGGAGAGTATCTGCAATGTTAACGTAAGAAGTTTTTTAAAGATAGCATTTCTTTCACAACCCACACTTTTTTCAATTTGCCTTACAGATGAGCTTGTCTTAGCAGATGTCAGAAGTCCAAGTATCTCTAATTTACAGGGTCAGGTGTGTGGTTTCAGCCCATCCTAACAATGTACACATGGAATGCAGTACATCTTGGCAGAATGATCTAGGCCATGTTTGTCCTCTTTTGAGATACTTTATTGCCAGGGCTACTGTGGAACTTCTGTAGGCAATGCAGCCTGCTTAATATGGTTCCTGCTAGGGCAAATGCTTGTCCTTGGACACTTGCATGAATCTTGTGCTCCCACTTGGATATTAGAGTTACAAAGCACTAAGAAGATTCATTATGAAATTATTCTGCAATAGCTCCATCATGTTGTTGTTTAGTTCTCATGTTTCAATGGGGCATGGATAGACGACACCCCCCACCCCGGAGAATTTTATCTGCCATTGGTAAGTAGCAAGCTTGTGAACATGCATTCATGGTGCCATAACTGCAGCAAGCATTTGTAGATTGATTGTTTCCATAATTCATGTAAAATGATATGAATGTGGAGTGCCTGCAGAAGACCTGACATTCTAGGTCATTATGGGACTTAACAAAAGATAAAAGCATCTTTGGGCCAGAAGAGGCAACTGATACAATGCTGTGGCAATCATTTTTGTTTCTTGATGAATGACTTTTCCTCTTGCCTGCCTCAAAGGACAAAGAATGTTATATTTATTTTTGGTTTGACAGTATCAACAGAAACTGCAAGTATTGTTTTTAAATGTGAAGCTATTTGGTGATAGCGATAGTTCTAAACTAAAGATTAGCTCAGTTTTTAAAGCTGCAGATGTAAAGTCCTGGGAATGTATACCTGGGACCATTGAATGAATTGGAAATTGACCTCCAAAGTCTTCAGAAGGTTATTCTGTCTTAGCTTTCTCCTTCAAGGCCCACACAGAAGTTTTAATGTTTCCTTTTCCTGAAACTTTTAATCTTGTAAATGTAGCAGCTGGTGGAAAGGAGATTGATACACTGGACTCACTGGTACCCTAGAATCTGAACCTATCCAAAACATAGAGCAAATGTCAGATATAGTCCCAGATCTCATCTAACCTACTCCACCAGCCATTGCTGGCACTCCAATCCTGGAGATTCTGTTCCATCCAAAGTCCTCTTGGACTCTGGCTCATAGGAGGGAAGTGGAGCCATTTTTACATATGATGGGAGGGAAAGGATCAGAGATGCCAATATTAACTTATTTTGTTCTCACATGCAAGAATAAAATTATAAAAAGACACTGAAGTAAAATTAAAGGTTCCTGTACCTATTCTGAAAGCATAGCAATATAAAGCATATTCTGAAATTCTCCACATGGCAATTGTTGATGTAATATGAACTCCACAACACCATTTGGAAGATTGTTATATGGACTCAGTCTCTAGGAAATACTTCAGCATCTGAATGAAGTGGAATTATAAGCATTTAATTTTTACACAGCCATTTCTTTTATGAAAGGAATGGATCATTCTCTGAAATTTTATTTTTTTTATATAAAAACAAGTTGTTTAGAATTTAGAATATTTTTAAATTGCCTCTCCATTCAGTGCAGAATTTTCCAATAAAGCAGCACAAAAGGAAAGCTTGATAATTAGTCATATTCCTGAACACAGTTCAAGAAAGGGCTTTTTATCTGTTGGAACACTGAAATTTGAAATAATTTTTTATTAATTTCTTTTGGATTTCTGATGTTTTAGGTGTAATTTTAAGCTCAGTGTACACTTTGCTGTGTGGGTAAATATAAATGTCATATTTCCTTAATAATGGATATTGTCAAGCAACAAAACCAATATATAACAAATGTATTTGTGGCATGACAGCTAAACTACATTCAAGTTGGTGTTTGATAAACATTTACCCGGGCTGGGAATAATCTCTACAATGCTTAAGTAAACATGCACTGAATTATGCTGTCAGAATTTACCTAACACTTTTGCTTTAAATCTGATAACCGATTTTTTTTCTTGCCCTGAATCATGACAGATTTTTTTAAAAAAATCAGAAAACTATATTTTTCTTACTGATTCTGATGTCCTAGCCCTTTAAAATACTTTACACTAGCCTCTTGACTTCAGTTATATTTTATATCAGAGAGCTCAACAGAGTAATTTTGCTTTAAAAAAATATTTTATTTTAATTCTTAACGTGATAACTTTTAATTCCATCAGATGATCCTTTGGTCTGTTTTCTGAGTCTGGGAACTATATGACCTCACTTATTCTTTCAAAACTTCAAGACGGCTCTTTTGTCTGAATGTGTCCTTTTTTCCTAGGGAACCTTGGCCCTTTCCACACCTTACCTTTTTTCAGCACTGGGGTGCGGGGATTGCATGAGCAGCCTCCAGTGAGAGGCTCTCGTGTCCCCGCTGCTTCAGCTCTGCATGAGCTACCTGCTCCTGAGCAGGTAGCTCAAAAGCCCCGCCTCTTGCTTCCGCAGTGGAGTCTGGGAGTTTCCCAGGCTGCGCTGGGGCAGGAAGCACGACCGGTGCGGCTCCGGAGGCTCCGCACACCAGGTAAGTGCACGCGGGGCCCGGGAGCAATGCGCGATGCTGCTAGCCGAAAATGAAAAGGTGTGCGATTGGCACCTGCCAGCCCCTGGAGCGTCACACAATTGTGAGTGTGTCATGCAGATCACTCTTCACAATCGCACGACTCTCCAGGCCCTCTGTCACATGGAAAATGCCAAGCGAAAAGGGCCCTTATATGTTACATAAGAGGTGGAAAGGTGAAAATAAATATAACTTGTGCTTCCCATTATTGCTCCGGCCCAGTGCTTCTTAACCTTTTTATTTACCAGGGACCCTCTGGAAATATAATTTGTTGCCAAGGATCCCCAAGATTTAACTCAAGATTTGAATATTTCAATTTATATTTGAGTATTCAAGTATTATTTAAATATACAACTATTTATTTCTTTATTAAAAGCTTCACTTGACTAGGATTCAGATCTCCACTCAGACATTGGATGACATTGGGCAAGTCATGTGCTCTTAACCTTAGAGGAAGGCAAAGGCAAACCCTCTCTGAACAAATATTCCAAAACAACAACAATCTGTGATAGGTTCACCTTGGGGTTATCATAAATCAGAAGTGACTGGAAAGCATACAACAAAGTGCCGCTGACAGCGGGAGGTCCTTTCTAGCCATCATGTTTATCAAGGTCAGAGACCTGGGCGGCTAGCCAGCCCAGAGAAGAGAGTGGGAGAGCCAGCAAAGTCCAGTCAGGAGGAGACAAGCAAGCACTTAAGGAAGTTCATTTGCCAGAGCACCAAGCGAAGCCATAGTCAGAGTTCCAAAGCCAAGGGTCAAGAGTCCAGAGATCAATTCAAGGTATCAGGTGCTGGGAGCAAGGTATAGGCAAGAGGAGGGCTTGTAAGAAGTTTGCCACAAGCAAAGGGAAGCTTCCAGGCAGGCAGTTATCTATATATATACGGGTGTGTCTGGTCACCGCTTCTTAAACTTAGCCAAGGAAGTCTGCCTTTGCACAGCCCTCTTGAGTCTCTGCCTTGATTGGGGGCTTATTGAACCAGGCTCCAGAGCCTCTTCAGAATCGGATCCCTGTTGCTCTAAAGGAGCAGGCACAGAATCGGATCCCTGTTGCATTAAAGGAGCAGGCAGAGGGACGTCCACGCCTGCTTGGTCCATGGCAGCAGGGGAAGCTCTTGAGCTGCAGGACTCATCTCCAGCCAGAGGCATAGGGACCAACAGCTGCTGCTCGTCCTCAGCAGCTCTGACAGGGGCTTCAGTTATCACACTGTCTCTCTCCCTTTGAAAACTGAATTATGGTGACCCTAAAGTGAACCTATTGGGGGGGGAGAGTTCTTGTCAGGATGTGTTGCCTTTGCCTTTCTCTGAAGCTGAGAAAATGTGACTTTCTTGATGTCACCCAGGGGATTCCATGGCCAAGTGGGGATTCAAATCCTGGTCTCCAAAGTCATAGACCTTTTCTGCACAAGGTGTGAGAAGTGGTTCACTGCGTCTCATGTCGGGTTTAAATAACGTGGTTGACCTTTGTTGCATTTTGCACACCCTCTGATTTCAAGCAATGCCATGCGAAGGAGTGTGAGTGCATGCATCCTCACTACCCCATCGCTGGCCATTCCCTTGGCTTCCCACACCCCACCCTGACAGCCATGATTGGCTGGGTCTTTTTTTGTTTTGTGTTGGGTGGTTCCATTTGTGCATACCTACATAGGTATGTACTACGTACCTACTTACAGCCTTACAGCCCACCCTCCACTGCCTACCAATTCACATTGGTGCAGATTGTACCTTTCCACATACTGAGAAAACTTGAATCTGCTTCAATGTCAGAATGTAAATCAGATTTTTTCCAGTTTTTAAATACCGCGCTTTCCTACCACATGGCAGCGCATTCTCATGGGATTCCATGCAGAACAACAGAAAATAACATAAGGTTACTTCATGCCCATGTGCAGAACAGTACCAGGACAACTCACAGTACTCTGCGGTAAATACCTTGTGCAGAAAGGGCCATAGTTTGGGTGTTCAAACACACACCTGCTGCTGTGTCCTTTTCGTCAGGGACAGTGGGGGGGGGGGATGGTCACCTAAGCTGCTCCGTCATTTGCAAACAAGGGAGCATTTTGCATGCACACACATGCTGCCACCACGTCCTTCAGCATCCACAACCCCTGCTACCATCTCTCTGATGAAAGGGACACAGTGGCAGGCATGTGCTTGCACTCAAACTGCTCCCTCATTTGCAAATGAGGGAGCACTTTCAGCACCCTCCCTCTGCCACATCTATGTTGCTGCTGCTGCTGTTGATGTCCAGTAACAGGTCTTCATGCCCCCCCCCCATGAGGAACCCCAGGTTAAGAACTACTGATCTGGTATATTGCAGAGAAGTGGGCATCTTTGGAGGGTCTGGCATCCATTTTTGCTCTCCTGAAAAAGGCTAAATGAGGTGAGGGTGCAGACAATACTGTTTGTTTTTACACTAATTTTTTGTATCATGGGTGGTGTTCAAGGGACTTGGGGAGGGACATGGGGAGTTTCTGGCAGTCTGCATTTTGTTCACCCCTCATATACATGAAAGAATTGTGTCCAGTCTTTAGCTGCTTTTGACATAGTACTCTGTAACTAAATGATGGATAGATGGATGGGTGGGTGGGTGGAAATGCTACTTTCTTACTTCCTCTTCATCCTGCTCTTGCTATTATTACCACTACCACCACTAGTGCATCATCATCATCATCATCATCATCATCATCATCATCATCATCATAATTGCCATCCTCATCCTCACCACCATCAACATCACTATCACAGAAATTTCTAGGATGTGCAGTATGGCTTAATATGAGAAGAACAGGAAGAAGAGTAATTTGTCATTTACATTTCCTTGTTTTTAGTGTGGACCAGTACTCATTCAAATACTGTTTAAAGAACTTCTCTTCTTCTTTCTCATATAAATGTGTCTGTACCCCTGAGTGATATAAAGCGAGAACTGGGAACTCAGTAGCAGCAGATTTTGTGATCAAGGAAATGAATTCCATGATCAAGGAAATGACAAAATGTCCCTAAAGTCACATTGGCTGAAACAAATGAGTTCCCAGATTGCTTAGATTATACTGTTCATGCAAGCAGAGGTACAAGGAGAAAGGGAGGAAGGGAGGGCGAATAAGCAGTAGGAAGTATGTTGTGAACCAGCCTTTCAGGCATACCTTTAAAAAAGAAAATCAAAGAGGTCAACACAAACTGAATGAGATTTTTCTGCTTACTTGACAAATGGAGTCACTTTCATAAAAGATCATCGATGATTATGATGACAACTGCCTACATTTACTGACAGATCCTGTTACTAAACAGTAAGACAAACTTATATTATTATTAAGTTTTAAAAGATGGCATTTGCTAGCAGTGAGTCACAAGTTGCTACAAGTGTCAACCAGTAACCACATCTGCCAGACTATCTGGCATGATTCATCCCAACTCAGGCTATGAGCTCATTTTGTTTGAAGATGAATGATTTGGGGGAATAGGAAATTAATTAACAATCAGAGAGAGTTCTCTGGATAAACAATGTCCATGGTTCAGCTGTATTCTGTTTTTTTCTTCATAATTAATGTTAAGATATTCTCACAGGGTATATATAACCAAAGAATAGGATTGTACAAATGGTTTGGAGTAAACATATAGCTATCAAGAAGACAGATTTCCGCTGTTGGTTCTTTTACTTTTTCAGGATGTGTGCTTGTGATGATACTTTCAGTTTTCGGGAGCTGTTTCATGGTGTTTTTCTGCCCGAAGCAGAGTAGCAAATGGCATTCCTCCTGCCAACATGGATCATGACACCAAAATATTTGGCACATAAGTCAGAAAATCCCACATGTACTTCACTCCATTCTGACAATAGATATACAATAACAACAGTGTAAATGATTAACTATTTGTTTTCCTTTCTTGACACCAAAAATCTGCTGCTTTAGGCATCTTCTTAACTTTAACTAATGGTAGAGCTGGACCTGCAGCTTTCACAACCAATATTTCAGGAAGCATCTGGAGTTTTAGTGATATGTCTGCCCAATCATTCCTTCCTGGAATGAAGCCATACAGACAGTGACTACATTATGAATGGGATGAAGTAATCTTGAGTGAAAATATAGTTCAGTCAAGGTAATGCATCCCAGATGGGTTATATGGGTGATCTTAGCTAATAAGGATCAAATTGCTTCACTTTCAAGCCTGGGAAGTTCTTGAGAATGGATGACATGGAGTGGCATTGTGCAGCTCTCCATGCTACAGATTCCTTTCCTGCCAATCTCACTATCAGTTTCCAAGTGCTTTTCCAGTTCCTTACTTTCCCCTCTTTGCAAGGGATTTGCCAAGAGAAGATGAAGCAAGGTGTTGTACATCATTCAGTCAATCACCATTTCCAACCTAAAAGAGATTAGTTGCAATGAGATTCCTGATCCTGTCTTGGCAAATTTCTCATAAACCTGACAGAGAAAGAGAGAGAGAGAGAAATCATTCGTCTGATCAATTCACTTCCATTTGTGGTGAGGCAATAGGCTCTGGAGGTCTTACGGATATTCACAGACCCCACCGTCCTTTCTGCTCAGCCCTATTTAAAGCAGTGAATGACTTCTTGCTATAATGGTATTGGATTATTCCCATTGTCAGCAACCATATTCAGAACTATAACAGAATATGGAACTTTGAGACTTTCTTATGGTTTTTCTGATGCAGATTTTTCTTTTTTTTAAAAAAAAAAAAAAAAGTCAGATTCTGTTCTCAAAGCTATTTTTGTTTTATTTTGTTTTGTTTTGTTTACTCTGAAATGCCTGTTCATGCCTGTTTGAATACTCTGAGTCAGCCTCTGGGGTCATTAAGCAGGAAGATTATAAATCTGTGTAGATTCTTGTTGCAGAAAACAAGAGTCAAATCATGGTACATATGTAATTCTTCACTAATTTTCTTCTTGAAAGAATAATTTTAGCTATTTCTTCCTGCTGCAAAAAAGTCTTCAAAACCATGCAGTTTTTGAAGATTATTCATAATTTGGGAGTTACTCTGCACAAAATTTGTATGTGGTTGTTTTGCACAGGAAACAGCATTTTTCCACACAAGAAATAGTATTCTGTCTGCAGAAAATAATATATCTTGGCAGAATATTATTTTATGTGGAGGAAATATTCTTTCCTGTTCAGAAAATACTGTCTGTAATGCAAAGCAACCACATGCAAATTTTGTGCAGAATGAATCCTGAACTGCAAAGATTATTGCCAATCCAGGATTTTTCTCATGCAGGTTTCTTGACTCTCAAAAAACATGTGTTTTGACCATTTTCAAGTATTCTTTCCATCTCTCTGTCTTGGCATACTTCCCATGGAGCAGCATAACTTGTGAAGTTTATTCTTTATTTTAATTTTATTTATTTATTTATTTATTGAGTTTATTTATTCAAATTTATTTCTTGCTGATGATGGGCACAGATGACTGATTCCACCACTAGTGACAAATGCAGGTATTATATTCTCAGGAAAGAATAATGTATGAAGTACTTGTTAATGTATGATAGTTCCTTATAATGATGATCAGTTTGCTTTCTTTAGTTCACAGACAATTTCAATGTGAAATAAACTACACAATATCTCATCACATAAACAGTAAAACCAGCTAAAATGCTAACTCATAATGACCATAAAGTCAAATGTATATACTTAGCCATTTTCTAACATCCCTTTCCTGATTTTTGAAATTACTGTTAAAAAGATTGCGACCTTCTGAGTGATTTCAGAATTGCAGCTTTTCATACTGAGAGGAACATCTCATCAGAACAGCCTGGGAGGGATACTAAAATTAGGTAGATCAATTTTCCTTTAGCTTCTTGGTAAAATTTACAGTATAATAGTGTATGTGTCAATGTTTTTGATATCCCCAGTAACATAGGGGCTGCTTCTGGAAGCAACAGGAACTCTTCTATATCATCCTTCCAAAAAGCAAGACTATGTCACATTGGTCCATGCTGATATGAAAGCTACATGACAGTTTGAGGCAGTTAAGTAGCATTTTGCATGATATTAGGGAATGTTAAATGATGAGCCAAAGGTGAACAGACATGGTCTGCTTGTACCACTGACTCCATTTCTCTATACCATGGATTCTTTGTCTGATTAGTAGCTTATTTGTGAGTTCTTCCTTAATGAGGAAAAAAAGTGACATCAATGTACCATTAACTTCTCAAGATAATACAAAGGTCTTTTTTAAGCAGGGAGTTATTCTTCAGATCTACCCAAAGCTGTTCTTAAGCTAAACAACTCAGGCACATAACAAGCAATGGGGAAGTCAAAAATTGGGAGACCAGTGTGTGCCAAACCATGTTTGAGGTGTTAATTAGGAATTATACATTTTCACAATAAATAGTGCTAGATTGTAACTTCCATGTCAGTGAAGCAGTTAATTCACACCAAGTTTTAGACCAAACTTTAAAGGAGCTATTCAAGATGCTGAATCTTTTTTGGAGTTCAACACCTTAAAGAATTCCTCTAAAGTTCTGACTAAAACTGAAAGCAAATTCATCCCCCCAGTGACATGGATGCCAGCATGCACCACTGGTAGTAGTCTGCACAGATGAGCAAGAATTCTGAGAGTGGTAAGCAAGAAAAAGGACTTCTTTTTTTTTTAAAAAAAATAAAAAATAAAAACAAAAACAAGCATCTAGGGACTTGAAATAACAAAGCAAGGAAGCTTGTGGAAAGCAACCCAACTGTTAGGAAGACCAGCTGCACTGTCACTGAAGCTATACATCAGAAAAGTATCATCTATATATGTGGGTATTAATATCATGTTGTGAGTTCCTTTCAGCAGAATTATTGTCATTAAGTTGTGGATATTTCAGCAGCATTTAATAACACCAATCACGATAGCCATCTGGGCCGTTTGGCTGATACAGGAATTGGTGGCACTGCTTTGCAGTGGTTCCAGTCTTTTTTGGTTGAATGTTCTCACAGGATCATGCTGGGTGACTGTTCAACTTTTTGGAATTTGTCTTGTGTTCCATAAGGATCAATACTTTCCCCTATGCTTTTTATTGTAGCCACTGAGAGAAATTGGCTGGCATCTGTGGGCTCAGTTTTATCAGTATGCTGATGATACTCAGCTTTATCTCTGCTTTACAAATGATGCCAAGGAGCCTGTGAAAGTCTTGCATTGTCATCTGGATGCAGTAAAGGACTGGATGCAGAAGAATAAACTGAGGTGCAATCCAGAGAAGACAGAAGTACCATTGATCAGTAGGAACTTGGGGCTGGGATCACAGCCTGTTTGGATGGGATTGCACTCCCTCTGAACGATCAAGTTCATAGCTTAGACCCAGTGCTGCTCCTGGAAGGCCATGTTGCTGCGGTGTCTGGAAGTGCCTTTGCCCACCTTTGCCTAGGGCTCCAGCTGCACTCCTTCCTGGGGAAGGCAGATCTGGCCACAGTGGTACATGCCTTAGTTACTTCTCAGTTAGACTACTTGGGGATGCCCTTGAAAAGCATTTGGAAGCTAGAGCTACTGCAAAATGCAGCATCCAGACTGCTGTCAGGTGTGCACTTTAGAAACCATATAACACTTATCCTGCAAGAACCGTACTAGGTTCCAATGTGCTTCTGTTGTTGACCTGCAGAGAACTAAACTGCTTGGGGCCAGGATATGGGAAAGACTGCCTCCTCCTACATGAGACTGCTTGAAATTTGAGATCGACAGGGGAGGATCTGTTGTGTGTCCCAACATCTTGTGAAGTTAGGTTGGTGTGTACAAATAACAGGGCTTTCTCTGTAGCAGCATCCCAACTTTGGAACTCTCTACCAAAGTACTTTAGGCTAGCTCCATCTCTTTTCAGCTTCTGGATGGCAGCCAAAACAGTGCTATTCCATATGCCCTTTAATGTTTGAAATTGCTCTGTTTTAACTGTTTTAAGATTGTATTTTAGGATTGTTTTTAGACTGTCTTTAAAGGTATTTGAAGAGTATTATGGAGTGTTTTAAAAATGTTTTGTCTTTGTACTACTTTTATTGCTATTATTTGTGTATCATCTCAGGAACAGTTTTTGTCTGGGAGACAATATAGAAATATAATAAATACGTACTTACATACATACATACATACATACATACATAGCAATGACATTATCTGCATGGATCTGCAGGGCCCCTGGAAGCCCCTGCAGATGTCAGACACTATGTTTCCCACTATACGAAAAGAACTGAAAACTTGTCTGCTCCTCCTCCCACTCTCCATAGACCAGGAATGGCTGGAGTTTGGGAGCTTCAGCTGAGAGAAAGTGGATGAGGGCACTGAGAGGAGACCATAATAGCTACTTCTCCCAATGGAGAATTGTGGCTGTTGTGATTTAATTCTTGGAAACTGGGCCATATTTCACATTGTGTTTCCAGTTCTCTTCTTTTTGTCTGCCCCATGAGAGACATGGAACTAGACTTTATTAGCTTGTTCCCATCAGCTTGGAAACCTTAGGCTTAACTTATGGATTGGCAGTAAAGGATTGTATTGATTTACAAACAAAACGTAGCCATTGTTTCCACTGGGGTTTCAAGACAGACAACCTCGTCTAACAAGCAGGTCAACTCTTATAAGCTGACTGGGATAAGCCCCAGTCAGCATTCATATAAGAACTTGGGAATATTACTTTTTCAAGTGCTGGATAGCAGTTTTCTCAAAGGAAGCACAACCCAAACACATTGGTGCTAATTCCCACTGTCTGCCTTTACTGGTTGTTCATTTTCCAGCTCTATTCATTTCCACGTCAATGGAAAGCAGAATAATGTGCAAATCACATTTTTTAATTAATATTCAGTTACTGAATTGTAAGCTTTATCCAGTGTATAGTCTCACTGATGCAGCTGGTCTTTACTTACATATGCAAACAAGCCAAAATCTTTTGATAATTTTGATAATTCCAAGAATCCTTCAGAATAAAAAAAAAAGTTGATATTAGTCTTTCTTTTTTCCTGAGAACTGTTTGAAGTGCTGATTCAGTTGCTGGCTAACAGCAAGGGTTTAAGTATTCCTCAGGTTCAGAAGCAATCAACGAGAATGCAGAATCCTGTAATGAGTGCTGACTTGAATATCCTTAGGCCAGAAAGTGGATGACATCTGAGGCAAGAATTCAATGGTGAGCATAGAAGAAGGTCTGTCAGAAGATCCAGAAACCAGCAAGTCCTCTTTCCACTGTATAGGGGTGAGAAAGCCTCCAGAAATAACATTTTGAATAATGTGGAGATCCAAGGGATGAGTAAGAGGGAGTGTGGAAAAGTCTTCTTCGGGGCATGCCCAGAGCAAAGTGGAAACAGGAAAGGTAGCTCCTACTAAAATTGCCAAGGCAGCATCTTTCCTCAACAGATGAACAGATGGCCTGAGGAAGATATTCAGCAGTCATTCTAAATCTGTCAGACCTGTACTTCTGTCCTGCCACCATTTAATTTCAATAGCCATACATAAATATATTATAGAAGTGCATAATGCCAAGTGGGCACATGCAAACTAACTGGGCTCCCGCTGACCCAGCTCCTTCATAGACGATGCTAAAACAATCAGCTTAGATTTTAGGAGTTGTAAATCCAAGTGTTTTCTCACCCCAGTCTTCACTGTAGTAGCTGAGACATTAAGTGCTATTGATTTCAAGAAATTCCATCAGTCCTCCTTTATACTATTAAGAAAAAGAAGTCTCAAACGCCCCTAAAGTTGACTTAAAAGAGTTTCCTTTCAAAGTGTAAAACTGTCCGCCCTTCAAGTACTTCCATTTGTTATGGAAAGCGTTTGTTTACAGTCCTGTCAGGCCATGAGCAGGTAGACTATAAAGGAAGTCATTAATGTCTGAAAAGAGTTACCGACACAAGGTAGAATGTCCATGCCACAATACTGTGAGATTATTTAACTGTCTGTCCATTTAACTATCTCTCTATCTCTGCCTTCCCCAACTTAGCACTCCTATGTATGTTAGATTATAACCAGGGATGTAGCTACATGGGAGGAGGCCAAATGAGGTCACCCCCCCCCAAATTAGAATTCTGCCCATCCATGAAATTCTCCTTCATGCCCCAAATTTCTAATACTGCAGTAACTTAAAACTTCAATTAAGCATTTAAAAATACAGTTTAGGCATCCTAAGAAAGGGGCAGGCAAAATTACCAAGGGAATATGAACATAACAAATATTAATTCCAGGTATTAACTATTTTCAAAGCCTCATTCTATGCAATGCTATAAATTTGGGGACTGCAGGAAAATTTAATGGGGAGGAGTATTCTAACTTGGAAGGGCAATGTTATCATTTTGGACCTCCCCATAGCTACACCTCTGACTACAACCTCCAGCATCTCAGCTAGCTGGAGCTGGTTGTGGGTGAGGGAAAGTTCTTACCTGTCATTCAGATCTCTAGGTGCCCAACTGAGAAAGACTTGATCTAAAATGTGAAAGCATGTACATTTGTGTGCACATGTGCATACACACATCTGTATGAACAAGCTTTAAACACTTCTTTGAATGTCCTAATTCCCCTTCATAATTAGAATAACATCAGTTAGAGAACAGATAAATGCATAAGCTTTGGACTAGCAGTCACAATCACCATTGTTAACCCCATTGCTCTCTATGAGGTAGTGGGAGACTTCTGGCCATGGGGAATGTGCTGTGTTCATGTATAATCCCCTTTCAGCCCTACTAACTGAAAGGTAAGGCTTCCAAGTATCATGGGGCAATCTACACAATTAGGTGATTGTGTTCATCTCTCAATCTGTAGAGGCCAAAAGGGACAGCACCAGAGAGGAATAGAGAGGTAATATGGTATAGTGGTTTTAGTGGGGGACTTTGATTCCTAGCACAGTTATGGAAACCTATTTAGCTTTGGACAAGGCACAATTTCTCAGTCTAAGAAGAAGACAAAAGAAAACTTCCTCTGAGTGTATCTTGCCAAGGTGGATGGGAGAGCTATGAGAAGGTCATCAGAAATCAGTTAATTTGAAGGACACAACAACAACAACAGCCACTACCACCAGAGGCGATGAAGCTATCCTGCTTGTTCCTGTTCTCGATCATGTGCTTCTAATTATTGAAACATCAAATTGTCCATATCCCAGGCAAAACAGAGATTAGTTTAAAATTATTTCATAAAATATTTCAATCAATAACACAGAGCTGCCAAATTTGAAAACAGGGAGTGGATCTAAAGATAATGTTTCTTATAATTCTAAACTGCTATACTTTGTCATCAAATTGAGTCTGACTTTTGGCAACCCTATGAATGAGAGATATCCAAGAGTAGGAATGGAAAAAATATTTGAAAATATTGAGAAAATAGTCAAAAAACATGTTTTTCAAATGCTGAGAAAACCTGATGAGAAGATTCTTTGGACTGACAAGAATCTTCATGGTTTGGGACTTATTCTGTGTGAAATTCACATGTGGTGGTTCTGTGCACAAAAAATGCTGTAGCTGGAGATTTATTTTGCGTGAAATTTGTGCATGGTTGATTTACAAAGATAACAGCATTTTCTGCACAGAAATTAATATTCGTGCGTTGAAATATTATTTTCCACACAGAAAATACTGTTTTCTGTGCAGAAAATGCTGTTTAGAATAGAATAAGTCCAGAATTGCAATTAGCTTTAGAAAACTGTTTCATTTTGAAAAACTTTCTTGCAGCAGGAAGAAAACTGCTAAAATTATTGGCCACTATCTTTGAGGAGAAACTTAGTTAAGAATTACATCCCTATGAGACCCAGTCATCAGCTGCCCTGCTGATCAGGCCACATGTAGAGTTGTCTTGCTCTTATTCAGCTGCCATGCACTTTACTTAGAATTATTGTCGTGATGCAGAGAATTCTCAGAGAAGTGTTGTATACTATAGCAAGGGGGAAATCTGTAAATTCTGTAAATTTTGCCTGTTCCAATATTCAGATTTTTAAAAATCTTTAATTCCTCCTGTATTCAATGTGAGAAAACCAGAAACTGTGGTGAATTCTTTAACTCTTCCCAAGTCAAAACCCACCAATCAGTATCACCAAAATTCAACAAGTGTTCCCGATATATAGAAATGATTCATGTGATGCCCATTTTATAGGTACTAATTAGAGGTGAGGTGCCCTTAAAGACAAAAAGGAGATTTCAACCCTAATTCAGAATTAACACGGGTTCAAACCCAGACTTTTAAGAGGTGAGCAGTAAAAGCCTGGATTGTCAGTTGATTTCTTTCACATTCGATGTTTAAAACAGCTTTCCATAGCAAATATAAATAAATTTGAAAATCTGGATGAATTGTTATTGAAAATGAGCTGCAATTGAACCTGAACTGAAAGAAGAGTCTTAGTCCTCCTGCTATATCATAAAAGGGATATGTAAATGCAGAAAAAGTCTAAGAGAGTTTGTGTGTCATTGTCATCATCCAGACTGATTTTATGGGTCTTTAGATATTCTAGACTCAACAGCCAGTAGATTTCTCATGTTTCTATTGTGATAAGATTTATTTCCCCATCTATTGTGGGGGGTGGGTGGGGAGGGAGGTTGCATTTATTCAAGTTTTGTTTTGTTTGTTCTGCTGTCATTGATGAGTAGTATATCCAATACGTACATTTTGACTTCTTGCCCAAATTGTGCTTTCAATTGTTGCAAACTGTGATAAACAAACATTCAATAAAACAGATTAGTGAAAAACTCACATAAATCTAAATAGCTTGCTTGGTTTTCAAATGTGGTATTTGAAATAATTCAAATTTTACATGGTTTTAAGAGAATTTTCAAATGTGTTTTTGTCATCTGAGACAATAAAATGACAAATAAATAGTTGACTGTCACCTTGAGATCATAGTATAGAGGTGTCTCTTCAATTTCTCTAAAATTAAGCTACAGAAAGCTGCAGTTTGACAGTAGCCCTGACAGTAGTGGAATAAGTAGTCCTGACAGTAGTGGGATAAGCAGAGGAGAGAAAAGCAATTTTAGTGGGACCAACAACTTAAATCCAGTTGGACTGAAAAGCTCCACAGGCATTCCAAGCCTTGCAGAAGTATTCACTCCCATTTGAATTGTCTATATTTAACTGTAGACAATTACCATTGTTATCAGTTAATTTACCGTTGTTACCATTTAAAATTACCATTGTTACCACTTGATGTACAGAAGATACTTAGAGAAGGTGCAAAATATTTTGGTAAAAGGGTACACAGCTGACAAGTGCTGGGGTTTTTTCATCCATCTTTGTGTTACAGTAAAATATTTGGCAATTTCACATTATTAAGTATCTTCTGTACATCGTGGTAACAGTGCCAATTTATTCCTTTCTGATTCTAGGCTGTTATACAACAACATGTGAAAAAATCAAAGGGGATGAATACAATGTGCCCACTGTATGTGCCAGGTTCCATTCCAGGAACTGCCCATGTAAAAGAAAAAATGCAAGTGTCACATTCCATTGTAGTTAATGGATACAATGCATGTGCCCCACCCTTCGTGTCCATTGACATTTGTGAGTGCAGTCAAGCCAGGAGAGGACACATTGTACTTTTTATTTTGCTTATTAAAGTATTTATATCCCACTGTTTGCTTCTTGAAATGTTTATATCCTGCCCTGTATTCACAGGTCTCAGGGCAGTATACAATAAAACTATTTAGTACAATTTAAGACAGTAGCAATAATCTTAAAACACTAAAAACATATTGAATTATCACTTAAAACCAGACATTTCAAAACAAGTGAAAAGAACCGAAAATAATGCAAACCATAGCACATGAGCAAACTGGATAAAATCAGTTAGGCCTCAAAGGCTTCAATAAAAAGCCATGTTTTGAACTGGCACTGAAATGATACCAGCGTTGCTGCCAATCAGGCCTTCAAGTAGAAGGCATTACATAACCAGGGAGCCATAGCAGAGAAGCCTTTTTCCCGTGTTCTGCCACCGTGTCTTGCCCCCCACCAGAGGAAGGCTTTCCCAAGAGACCTTGGTTCTTGGGCAGGCATGTATGGGAAGGGGTATCGTTGGGGGTCCCTTAGGGGGATTCCCAAGGCCTGTCAAAATTGTTTCCTGCGGGGAAAATTATCTAAGATCACTGCTTTAGAAATGCAAAGAGGGCAGGGTAATTAAGGATCTTTAACCCAATGTTTACAGGGTCAGGCTCAGTCAGAAATCACACACAAAGGTCCAATGAATGACTTTATTGAATAACAATAGTTTGCACTCACATACACGCTCACACACACATCAAAAGGGCTACTAAAAATAAAGAGTAGAAATAAGATAGATAGAATACTGCACCTTCTCCTGAAGTCCTCTGGTTAGAGAGCAACAATAGAGCACCAGCTCAGCAAAGAGACGCTGAGGAGGGAGGGGGAGCGATCAGTTGTTAACCGAGATGCATCGCACTCATTGCATCGCCTTTCCTCTCCTGCCTAACTAGCCCAAAAACAGGGACTATTTGTAGGAAAAATTTATTTTGAAGGCAAATCCTTTCCCAGGGAACACAGAGACAGGATAAGCAAAACACCTCCACACCTGGCATTTCTAGGAAGATAAAAAAATGTCATCTAAATAACAGGATCTGCCTCCACTTTGAGGCTGTAGTGTGAGTTTCTGGAGATGGATCTGATAAGGTTTTATTGCTTCCAGTGCCCAATCTTCCAGGAACACTTTGACTCCCTTCAAGTGGACTCCTTAAAAGGTTAAGGATCTTTTGTCCACCATGGGTTATCACAACATGAGGTCTCCTGTTGCTACGTTACTGGGGATTTTACTGGCCTGATCTGGTTCTTTTTGATCGTACAACCATTTATTGCCTTTGTGCACATCCAAGTGACCTCTCTGGTGCGTTAGATTAATTTTATATCAAAGTTGTAGACCCCGGGACAGGGTTTTGCAAGGGGACAACAATATTCTTTTAGGTATTGAGGAACAAAGCTGTTTAATACTTTAAATGCTATAACCAGCAGGTTGAGTTCACACAGAAGTGTGTTGGCAGTTAGTGCAACTCCTTTAAAACCAGAGTTATATGTTGTCCATGTGGCACTTTGATCAGCAATTTTTGCACTAGCAGTAGCTTTCAAGTAATCTTCACAGTAGTCCCACAGTACTTCAGACCAAAAGTTACCAGTGTATATATTATTGTGGTTAGGTTATCCTTGTCCAGGAATATCTGTAGATGATGCTTCAGATAAAACTAGCACTCTGAGTTATGAAGTCCGTTTGTACCT
Organism: Cyclura pinguis; assembly: GCA_030412105.1. NCBI lineage: Eukaryota > Metazoa > Chordata > Lepidosauria > Squamata > Iguanidae > Cyclura > Cyclura pinguis. The sequence continues at coordinate 186,103,184 of CM059601.1, forward strand.
TCGGTAAAAGAGATCTAGAAGTAGTCCCAAGCTAGACATCTACTCCTTCAGATGGAACGAACCCCTATTCAAGCAAATAGCTTGCCCAGTTCCTGGACTTGAAAACCATGAATCTACAGAGCCTCTGTTTTATTGGGATTCAGATACAGTTTAATGGTTCTCATCCAGCCCATTATACCATCCAGGCACTGGTCCACTGCCAGTGTAGCTCCAACTGACCCTCACAAAAAGAAATAGAAGCATCATCAACATACTGGTGGCCTCTTTGTGGCACTGAATTGTGCCACTGGGCAAGCAATTTCTGTTGTTATGCAACCGCAAAAAGTCTGCTTGTGCAGTGCCATATCAGGGGTCATCCTTTCCAGATTGCACATTTCCATCTGCACAGAGAGATACTGGCACAGGGACATAGAGTATGGCTTTTGACTGGAAACTGAACTGAAATAAGACTAATTTCTCCCAAGAGGTGGAGGTAAGAGCTTGCCACTGCCACCACTGTGCCCAAATCCTCCAGATGGTAGTTCCGCCCCTGCTCTGTTTCATAGAAGTCTTCCTCAGAGAAGGATTTGAATAAGAGATATTGGAATTTGTGTGGGTGTCCTACACCATTTGCTCAAGATCCAGTGGTCTTATAGCATCATCCACACATATTGTTTGGCTAGCAGCAGCAGAATTCCAAGCTACAGATGGTGGATCTTTGGATAAAAGCATCCAGTGTGAATTTCCATTCATAAAGCAGCTGTTCCATACACACAAAAGCAAAGTCTTATCACGTGGGTATCTATTTGCTAGATGAGTTTTGGGAGCTGTATACCACTTAGGAACATGAAGAGTGATCCTCAAGCTTTGTTGAAGATAAAAATCATAATGCACACAGTTGGGGCCTAAATGGGCTTAACAGGTTTTTCTTGATCACAGTTGACTTTATATTAAATACTCTGGGCAAAAATGCTCAAATGAGGGCTTATGCATATTGATCACTCTGTGCCTACCATATGTCATGAATTGGTTTAGCCTTTAGGAATATTATATTTTGAGCAGAACAGATGCATGTCCTTCAGAAGTGGATTTCCCCCCTGGAGGGACAAGAGAAGCACAGAGGGAATAGCATAAATACTTTAGGGAAGAATAAGCAGAAGGAGTGGGGCGGTGGAGGGGGGGAGAACAACTAGTGGAAATTCGACAGCGCTTGCAGTTATTTAATACACAGTTAAATTGCTTTATAGGAGGAGGTGTGAAAAGGTTTGTTACATGTTGCTAGGAGAGCTTACAGTTTTACACGAGCCTTTTACTCATAGATTTTCACTGAATCACTGCATGAGACCCTGATGTTGGTAAGCGTGGGCAGGAAAGCTCAAAAGACCTGGCAGATCCTACGGAATGTAAACCTTGATCAGTGGCTGTATGTCAACAAGGCTATGCCTTGATGAGTAGTGTTTACATTGTCCAGGTATGTCTGTTTACCCTGATCAAATGGATAAACAGGCAAAATTTTGCAAAAGGAAGACAGCACTGCTTTTAAAGAGTAGAATTCCTTCACATTCACACTGATGTATTTATCAGTGGGGAACGGGGAGTTAGGTCATTTCACCCAAATAAGAACTCTACCCCCTCCCCCAGTGAAAATTATCTTCACTTCTCAAATTTCTAGCAAGGAAGAGAATCTGACCTTTATACACAATATGCTTATATTTGCTGTTTTTTCATACCTTTGGTAATTTTGCCTGCCTGTTTTCTTTGAGTGCCTAAACTGTATTTGCAAGGCCTCTGTTGATGTTTTAAGTTACTTTGATGCTATAAATTTGGGAACTTAAGGAACATACCATAAGTGGGGGACAGAATTCATCCTTCCTCACACTAGTAGATACACCCCTTTTCATGTAAACAAAGAAGGGGCAATATGTTGGTCACAGGCCACATGGCTCCTGCATAGCATTTTGGGGGACCGGGTGTGTCCCATTTGCTTCCACAACTGTAAGTTTCCCATCAAAATTATTCACAGCTGCCAACAAGAAAATTGCTGAAAATCAGTCACAATATCACAAAATCTTCCAAAACCTGATAATTTTGCCTTCCCTTTCCCTTTCCTTCAGTTCTAGAAAGCAATATGCTCAGAGTCATGAAAGTTTTTTTAAAGGTGCCACCACCAGTGTTTGGCTATGAAATTTTGTTGTTCTGGAAGAGGAGACGGTCAGACAGAATCTTGAAAACAGGCAAGGCTCTATGGTGCAGGAGGGCTATTAAATAGGACTGTTTCAATGGAAGAGCATAATCATATCTAGAAACACTGCTCTTAGGTAATAGCTGCCTAAATCAGCCTATACTCATGCTAAAATATCTGCTCTGATAGTACAACCTTTCTCTGTCATGGTACAGCAAAACATGGATCCATATGACAGATAGATAGATGATTGGTGGAACGGATAGGATAGACAGATATTTGTGGCAGAGCTAGGACCTGCCTGATCCCATTACAGGAACCCACAGAAGACTTCAGAAAAGATGTCATAACTATCTGAAGGAAAAACAAAACAAAATCAGCAAAATAAGTACAACATTGATGTTTTAACCTCAACACATCAGCCTTCACTTTTGTTTTCTGTTAACATATCACAACTTCTAAAGTATGCAACTCATGAAATAATAGGGATGTGCTTTTAAATCTCTGCCTTGTCCAACTAAGCATTCCAGTCAATAATATTTTTGAGTCAGGTTTTAGTTTCCACTAATTCCAAGAAAGAGGGTGCTTTGGTAATACAATGGGGAAGTCCAAAAGGAAAGGGTAAACAACAACATCATCATCATCAGAAAAAAAATAGAATGGCAGGTATATCTCCTGCTGGTATGCTTTCTAAATTTTCTTTCTGCTTAACTGGACAGCTTATATTTGTGCAAGTTATTGTTTCTTCATACCAGTTGCTGGTACTGTACATTCCAGAACAAGGGCTTTGCTCAATGCCCTTGAGCACTGCAGAAATTCCTGTGTTTATTTTTGCTCCAGAGCTTGGCTATGCTGGATACTTAGTTCTGGATTGAAAGTCGTGTTGATGCCTGAAGGTGACAAGGGAATGAACAGGGGTGTGAAGCTATACTATCCTTCACACTTCTGTGCCTTCACACTTATGCCCTTTGGGCTTCTGTGTCAAACTATCCAGCCAGCTTCTGAAAAGGTTGAAAGGTTTTGATGTACTTTTTAATTCTCACCTTCTGTATTCCAATACTTTTATCTAGTTTCCTCTGCATACTTGTACACATTTTTAATGATCTGATAAAAAGATGACAGGTATAACCCCCAACTCCCAATGCGATTAGCTAATTTATTTTCCCTAATCATATGGAGTTTGTTAGAAAAGTAAGCCTTGCTGCAAACAGTCCTATTCAAATTATAGGAAAAGAGGTTTAAAAAATAACAAGAGCCTAGTTTCAGCAAGTTGCTGAAGAAAACTGATGTGCTTTAGCCATTAAAACTCTTCCGCAGTGAATGATCCAAATACAAACATGCAGTCCCTCATATGAGCAAATGTACAAATTTAAACCCACAGTTATTCTTTGCTTTTACTCATACTTGCCAACTGTCTCTTTCATCAATAGTTCTTCATGTTCTAATAGGATAAAAGCTTTGTTGTAGGTGTTTTATTATTTAAATTTAGTATCCGAATAATGAAATGAACAGTGAAAGACTGCACTGGTAGAGGAAAACATCAGTGAGAGCTAGACTCACTATAGCAATTTCTTTAAGGCACATCTTTCTATCCAATGCACGATGTACCTGGCCAGATGACAAACGCATCAAAATAATTCCCAGGACTTGGAACTAAATGGTTGGCTGCTCAAGGCTTCTCTACCAGCCTGCCTGCACACTACAGTCTTCTAGTCCCAAAGTCCTTCTCCAAATGTACCACATCAGAAATGAGGGTTAATACAAGAACAGCAAGTCTTTTTTTGGATCTGCTACCAGCTTTTTCAGTAGTGCTGCCAGCTAAAGAATGTCCTCCTCTGGAATGTGCAGCTGATGCCAACTTTGCCTTAAGACCTCAGGGAAAAAAAACTTCTTTTTTTATTCATTCAGGCATTTTTGAACATTCTTAGTATCTTAAGTGTTTTAAGCTCTCTGACCTTTAATGGGGCATTTATCTACTAGCTGCCAGTTCCTTAGTTAGTAAAAAAGGCAAGCAGAGGGAGATATGGCCAAAGTTTTGTTTATGCATGGTAAGAAAGTCTCCCTAATTTTATTGAAATGGGATGGGCAACTTTGGCCAGCTTGTGCACTGCTTTCACACACACACTCACACACACACAAAAACTGACCTCAGTGGGCCACCTCTATCCATTATCCAACCCCCTCCAAAGTCTGATGGTGAAAAAACTGGTGTAAAAATGGCTAATTAGAGGTGATACTCCTCTGTTTGAGTGGCAGGTTGTTTTTCATTCTGAGGTTTTCTAGAAGGCTTAAAGAGTTTTGCTATGCATTTTAATGTAACTCTGTGTTGGACTAAAAGAGCAATCAGTCCACAAACATTAGTCATTTTATTCTGCTCTTAGAAAAATAATTAGAAAACAAATTTGTTTGAGGGTGTTAAGCATCTATTATCGTTTGGAAAAGAGATAAAGATGGACTTCACTTGCTCATTTCAGAAAATCCGAGGTGATAGTAGATTAAACTTTATCAGTTTTCATTCATCTGTTTGTGAAAAGTGGATAATGCTGAAATTTGTAGTTGCCTCACTTGGATGGCATCCAAACTCCTGGACTGAGGGACTTGATTAAATTTTACTTAGATTTTTGAGATTTTATTTAGGATACAATGGGGAAAAAAAGGTGAGTTAACATACGCTCTGTAAAGAAATTCCAAACTGTAATCTTGTTAACACATTCATTATAAGTGTTTTATCTGTAGGTTTCTCTTCGGACGATGATGAGCCATTGGTTAAGTGACAGAACATTGCAGTCTATTCTACTGGGAGCCTATGTCTTTCAAAAGATCTGCATAAAAATAGTTCTGTTCACTTTATTTGATCAAGAAAAGCTGTTAGCTCCAGAGTGTTTTCTCATAACTACTAAGACCATTCATATGTGCATTTGATTGATTGGCTCAACCCTCTGTATCCAAGGGACTCAGTCTAGTGTACAGCGGTATCTCCTAAATGTTACTAGATGTGACACTTAAGGACCCAGTTTCGAGCAGATGAATGATTTGAGTATTAAAACAATGAAAATGACATTGAAAGTATAAGAGGTTTTAGAAAGAAAGAAAGACATGTATCACAAAATAAACAGCCAGTTGTAAAGGCCCCCAAAGGACAGTGTTTTGAGCAGGCAGACAGATGCTTTTTCAGTACTCTGTCATCTCCTTGCCAATGGTTAAGGATTTAGAGAGTTGCAGTCCAAAGCTTCTAGTAGGAGTCAGTTTACTTTGTAACAAGCCTCACTGAAAGTTCATAGAGAGTGGAGGTGGACTGCCCTGATTAAGGAGCAGGAAAAGGTTCTCAAGATGTGCCCCTGAAGCTTCAAAGTTCTCTGGTTCTCATTCTTGACTGTGGTTAGTTTGAGTTTTGTTGCTGTTGCATTGCATTCTTTTGTTTGTTTGTTTTTGGCTGTGACCCCCTTCCCATCAATTATGTCATTGCCTAGAAATGCAACAGTTGGCTCCTTCAGTGTATTCTCATCCTGAATGAATGGTCCTTGGTAATCTGGTCTTCCTGCACGTTTCTGAAGTCCTATGGATCTCTCTGTGACTTTAGCAGGTCTTTGATGACATAACTGTGCCATTAGAGAATAGAGTTATTCATGGATGATGGAGGCAATTTTTTTTTAATCATAAGTTGGCATGTTTCCTGGACTTGCACACATGTATTTTTATGGGTGGGTGGGTAAGAAGTGGGACAGTGTTACCCTGTTTACTGGGGGTCCCGTGAGGGACACCAAAATGTGGTCAACAGTAGGTGGGGAAGATTAGCTCTGAGCACTGCTTTAGCAATACAAGAGGCAGGGTAACGTAGCAGGATCTTGAACCCTATGTCTACGGGGTCAAGCTGAGTCAAGAAGCACACAGAAGTTGAAATAATAAATGTGGTTTTATTACAAACACAAGCAAAACAGTGTTTGCGGCACACTCACACAAGATAACTAAAGAAATAAAGGTTGGAGTGGGATAGAGGAGTTTTTAGAGGAGTTGCTGGTTTGGGTAATACTTCACCTGTCCTGAAGCCCAGTTGGAAGCAGAGAAGATGGAGAGCATGGATCTCAGCATGTGGAGCTGAGGGGAAGGCTCGCTGGACAAAGCGACAACAAGGAGGAATGGAAGCCAAGAGCGATCCAAGGAAGTGCTCAAAATCAGGGGTTTTTATAAGGAGAATTGTGACCACAGGCTAGGTCGGACTTGGGAAAAACAATGGATTTGGGGCTGGAGACAAAGCCTCCGAAAGGTCAGAATTTAAATGATTGAGTTACAGCCAAATTGTCAATAGGATAGACGGTATGCAAACGCGGAGTACTTGAGCGTTGTATAGTCCGATCCTCAAGCTGCCAGCATGGGGCAGAGGATCTTTTGAAAGTTGCGTGCATACCTAATGAAGGTACTTACCTTGAGGTCTCCTAAAGCTGCGAGTCGGCTATTTCTGGCCTGCCTGTATTGTGTTGGAATATTATGGTGATTGTTGGCTGACCCTGTGTGCGTGCTTGTCCAGGGGGCCTCGCAAGCATGTGGAAGGGAATGGTTATGTGAGGCCGAATTATTGATATCAAGAGATATCTTTTTATATCCCCCAAAGCTCGAGCTAGCCAGGGCAGTAACAACAGAGTCAGGTTTGGATCTCCTAAAATGAGACTGATGACTACATTGCTCCAGTGTGATGAGAAGTGATCTAAAGTCATGTCTGGTTTTATTTTCCAGCCCCAGATGGTCATTTTTCCTTGGGCATTTTTTTTTGGGGGGGGGGCTGTTGGAGAGTTAACAGGGAACAAGGGATTTCAAACTTACCAAACAAATTTACAATTTGGGGGTCAGGAGGATCTCCTGGAATCCCTGACAATCCCCTCCAAAATGGTCAGGCCACTGTGTAGGACATTTTGACAATCCATACATGGCATACAATACATGTTACATAATACATACAGTACATACATTCAAGGGTACAACTCATCTTCCACCTTACACTCTGGTGGCAAGGCCCAGTTTACTTGCCAACTTCTCATGGCCTACTACTGGAACGGCCTTTGTAAGCAAATCCGCGATATTGTTTTTCAGATACCATACCCCAATGTAGTCCTACGCTCAAAATTTCTACCTCAGTCACACGGGACAGCAAAATACCCTCCTCCTGACCTTTGAGGGATAAGCATAATTTTACTTCCTGACTCAGCAAGTTGGGTACTTCCTGACCCACTTTCACTGGAGTCACTGCTGGAACTAGTGCTGACCTCAGTGCGAGGCTCTCTCTTGACCATAAATGCAGGTTCAGCACTAGGTGGCGGTGTTGAACTCTTTGGTGTGATGTTGAGTGAGATTTTTGGCTTCTCCTCCTCAGTACTTTCCTCAGTACTTTCTTCTTCATCATCAGCCATCACCGCCCCTCCATCTTCAGAACTTTCAAGTGTATCTGGGACACTGTCCTTTTCCTCATCAGACATCACTGCCCCTCCATTCTCAGGAACACTTTTGTCACTTTTACCCAGGGGAACCAAAACCTCTTGGTTACAGTGCAGTCTATCCCATCCTGAATGGATTTTGAAGTTTGCACTCTTAGAATACACTATTTTGCCAGCATGGTGTAGAAATCTATATTTGTTACCTTCATATCCCACAAAGCGTAACCATCTAGATTTCTCCTCTCCAGACTTTCTGAAACTTGGGGGAACATACACACTAGCAAACTGACCCCAAACACGTAGATGCTGCAGGTTTGGCGCTCTACCATACAATAGGTAATATGGAGTTTGCTTCATACTTGAACTCCACATCCTGTTTAAGTGGTAGTTTGCTGTCACTATTGCTTCTCCCCAAAGTCCTGCTGGGGCTTGGGCATCCTCCATCATACGGTCCTCCATTTGTTTCAACAGCCCAATTCTTCTTTCTGCAAGACCATCCTCCCCGGGAGATGCGGGGTTGGTGGTTTTATGCCTTATGCCTTTCTTACGCATCCAGGCTTGCAGGCTATTGGACAGGAATTCTCCCCCTCTGCCTGATACAAGACTGGCCACTTTATAAGGAAATTCCCTCTCAATAGCATTCACCCACTCTTGGAACTTTTCAGCTGCTTGACTCTTCTCTTTCAGTAGATAGACATAGGAGTACCTGGTGTGTCTGTCTACAATTACCAGGAAAAACCTATTTTGCCCTTCAGTTGGCTTGAATGGCCCAGCCAAATCTGCATGTACAACCTCAAAAGGCTGTTGGGTGACACACTTGCTGTTCTTGGCAACGGGGTAAACCTTTACCTTAACCTTTTTGCACACAGAGCACTCCAGGAACTTAGGACAATTTCGGACCTGTAACCCAGGGCATACCTTTGCCAACTCTTGCAAACCTTTGTAGCTGGCATGACCCATCACTCTGTGGAGGTAATGTACACACTTTTCATGTAGAGGTTTGTTACACAATGGGTTAACATTTGCCACTTTTCCTTTGGGCAACACGTGGTACAACCCCTGCTTTTTCACCCCTTTTGCACAAAAAACACCATTTGCAGTTATTGTACATTTCTCCCCTTCAAACACCACTTTGTAACCCTCACTGGCCAGTTGGGAGACACTCAAAATACAGTTCTGCAAATTTGTCACACACAATACATTATTAAACGATTTCCCAAAGCATGGCACATATGCAGTACCCATCTTCTGCACCTTGCTGGGTGCCCCATCTGCAAGGGAAATTGCTGTTATGTTTGCATTTGTAACATTACTCAACGGCTTTAAATTGTTCACCATGTGGTGAGTTGCACCACTGTCTAGCAACCACACACCACTCTCAGACTGTTCTTTTGCCACAAACACATGGCCTTCAGCCTGTGACGACACGCCCCTCCGCTTCTGGGCTGTCTTCTTCCCTCTGCTCGGTGCTGGCATTCTGCAGTCCTTCTGGAGATGACCGACTCTCTTACATCTGTAGCAGTGTCTGGCAAAGCTGCACACTGCTCCTTCTTCCAGGTCAGATGCCTCCTTGGGAGCCGCTTCTCCCTCCTGGCGACTGGCTGTTCTCCCCTCCGACTGCAGTCTGGAATCGAACTGCTCACATTGGACTTCCTCCAAAATCCTCCCGGCTACCAAGTCTACAGTCAGTTCTTCCTCACGCACACCCTGGAGGCTGTACATCAAAAAGTCCCACTCCTTAGTGAGGCTTCCCAGCAGAATAAAACTTTTCTGCATTTCTGGGATATTTACCCATCTGTTGGCTGCCTTTTGAAATAACTGTTTCATCAGCATGAGGTACACAGCTTCCGGGACATAACTTTGTGTTATACAGTCTTTTCGTCCATAGCATTTTGGACAAACACGAGAAAGATTGATGCACACACTTCAGAGCCTCCCAGAGCTGATATGCTGTGTCCACAGCAGCAGCGTGAATCAACTGGGAAGGATTTAAAGTAAGCAAAATAACTGCTTTGGCTTTTTCGTCAGCAACACGATACGCTGCTATCTCAGCAGCCGACGCACTGGCCGGCGGCCGACCCTCGCTCTCCAAAACGTGCCACAAGTTCTCCTTTATCAGAGATGTTTCACATAAATCGGCCAGCTTTGATAATTCGTGTCATTTAGTCTTTCAAAATGCACAAAGGTTGTTTCAGTCATTCTGCTGCCTTTGTAAAAACAAAACACAGGAACACAGCTGGCTGGCCTCCTCCTCCAAAGTGTCCTTGAACAACACTGGACTAAAAATTAACTGTCTCTCTGCCAGAACACAGACTACCAAAGTACCGGAGAGCCAGGCAAACAGTCAAAAACAGTCCCAGTATCCAGGGGAAAAACAACTACAGGTGCACTGTGGATGCTGTGCACTGTGGGCCTGGGCCCATAACCACTGTTGGGGATGATAGGAGTTTCAGCCCCACAGAAACGCAGCAGAAAAACCAGAGTTCAGCGAGCCAACAGCAGCAGCCTTGTTCCCCAGTAAGGATACTCACACACGGAGGAGTTTCTTCCAAAACAGGAGGCACTTTATCTTGCAGCAAAGTCCTGTTATATACAAAACATAGGACAGACGGACAAAAGCTTGCACCGGGCACCAGGTTTGGTCAACAGACAAATACATACTGGCGTTGCTTTGTTATATACATATCTACAACCAATCAGGTAGAGGTTTGCACACCTTCCTCTACCATCTGCACACGACCCCAGTTTCTTATGCAACCTTGCAATTACCCACAGCTGAGGCATGATGCAACATCTTTGCAGTGGGCTGATCATTTTCCCAGGGTTCCCTGCCTGGAATCCCTGACAAAAAAGGGCTACAAAATGAAAGCTGGAGGTCATGCGTGGCCCAGTCTACATTTTTAAACCCCTCTCCAAATCCAAAACTATTTGTTTCCCCTAATAGAAGACAATAGCAGGGTAGTTACTCTTTGTACAAACACAGGAATATATAACTCCACTGGCTCATAATTTGTTTCTGGGTTGAATTCAAAGTGCTGGCTATGACTATTAAAGCCCTATGTGGCTTGGATCCAGAATATTTGGAGAACAGCATCTCTTTATATGAGCCTGCTTGTGCTCTAAGATCTGAAAGAGAAAGCTTTCTCTCAGTCCCACCACCATTTCAGGCATCTCTGCTGAGGACACATGAGAGAAAGAGAGAGAAAGAGCGTTCTTGGTGGCTGCTCCCAAGTTATGGAACTCCCTTCACTGAGAGATCCTGTTGGCCCTCTTGCCATTGTCTTTTTATTTAAGGAAAGTTTTAGTTTTTAGTGTGTTGTGACAGATGGAGCTTTGAATGAGAAATGTAATAGGGTTTTTAAAAATGTTTTAAGAGTTTTTTAATTCTATTTTTAATTGTGTTTTGAAATAGAAATTTAGTTCAATTGTGTTTTATCTTTTGTATTAAGAGCTGTTTTAAATGTGCTTTTAAAACATTGTACACCTCATTGGATCCCATGCTGGGAGAAAGGCAGAACATAAATAAAATAAAGTTTAAACAGATATCTTCCAAGCTGGTTGGCAGTAGTTAAGAGTTGTGGATGAGGTGGCAAATCCACCACATTGCTTTCTCCTGACTTCATGGGTGCATACCGTATTTACCAGTGTCTAAGATGCACTTTTCCCCCCGTATAATAGCCCTTAAAAATGGGGTACGTCTTATATGCCGGGTGCTCATTGGAAGTTCTTCTTTCACCACCCCCACCTGCTGAGGTTAAATGCATATGAAAGGAAGGAGGTAAAAGGAGGACGACTGTCAAGGTCTGGGACCCAGGCGGAGAGCGAGCCCGGAGAAGGGAGTAAGAGAGATAACAGAGTAAAGCCGGAATGTGTCAAGCAGGGAATTAACCATAGAAAGTCCGTTTACCAAAGCCACTACGACTTGCAAAGCTGAAGTCAGAGTCCAAAATCCTGGGGTCAGGAGCCAAGAGTTCCATCCAAGATATCAGGAGCCGGGTGCTGGAAGCAAGGAATGGGCAAGGAGAGAGCTTGTAGAAGGTTTGCCACAAGCAAAGGAAAGCTTCCAAGGAAGTAGGTAATATAGCCAAGGCACAGGTGTGGCCAGTCACTGCATCTTAAACTTAATCAAGGAAGCTTCCCTTTGCTCAGCTCTCTTAAGCCTCCGTCTTGATTGTGGGCTGATTGGAGCAGACTCAAAGGTATCTTCGGGACCACTGTCGGAACACTGTTCCTCTAAAGGAGCAGGCAGAGGAACGCCCGAGCCTGCTTGGTCCATGGCAGAAGCGGGAGCTCTTGAGCTGCAGGACTCATCTCCAGCGTGAGCAACAGAGACCAACAGCTGTTGCTCGTCATCAGCAGCTTCATCAGCAGCTTCGCCAGGAGCTTCAACCATCACAACTCCCATGAGGCTGCCCCATGCTGGCTCCACCCCCAGACCGTCTCCAGCCTTTTCTAAAACATAAAGAAAATGCTTAGAAAAGGCAGGAAAGAATCTTGGGGAGCCTGGCACTGGCTCCATCCCCCAGATTCTTTCCTGCCTTTTCTAGGTGTTTTGTTAAGCTTAGAAAAGGCAGGGAAGGAACCTGGAGAGCCTGGGTCTGGCACTGGCTCTGCTCCCCAGATCCTCTAAAGCCTTTTCTAGGCATAAAAAATACCTAGAAAAGACAGAGAAGGGTCTGGGGAAGCCCTGCACTGGCTCCACCCCCAGATCCTCTCCTGTCTTTTCTAGGCATTTTCCTTATACCTAAGAAAGGCAGGGGAGGGGCTGAGGGTGAAAGGCGTGCTACCTCAAGGCTTCTCTGGATGCCTCCCCTCTTTTCTATCCATTTTGCTCAGTGGAGAAAACTCTCACCAAGGTGAAATGGAAGGGAATGGGAAGCCTTGCTGCCAGAGTAAAAAAGTTTTTCCCAAAAAATAACCACCAAAAAATGGGATGTGTCTTATATGCCAGTGCATCTTATATGCTGGCAAATACAGTAGGTCTAGTGCACAATCTTTGTCTCCTCCTTGTCCATGGACCATGCTAAAACGTTGTGCAATATAGGCCCTTTCTGCACGCGGCAAGGGAATTGCTCCATGCCGTTACCTACCACTTCTTCTGGGGTCCGAAGCAATGTGGACTGTCCCTGAAGCCCTTCCTCAGGGCTCCTCCTTGGTCTGAATTGGAGCAGTGCGAGGTCTGTAGATCCACACTGCTCTGGCTTCCAAAATGGCAGCTTCCAGCTTCCAAAATGGCGGTTCTGGCTTCCAAAATGGTGGCTTCCGGTTGGTCGTGGGTCCTGACCAACCGCTGAAGCTCGCCATGCCTAAAGCCTGCCCTCCGCAGATCACAGGCTTGCATTGGTGCGAGCCTGAGAATCTGCACAAGGGAGCAAGAACGCAATGGCGCGTTCCAGGAAAATAAAGACCTGTTTTTTGCGGTCTTTAGAAAACATGCTGGAGGACCACTTGGTGTAGTTTTGGAGTGGACTGAGGTGCGGATCTTCAGCAAGTAGTCCGCTCCAAGGTGCATACGACCTCTGTGAGAGGATGCACTGCCCCATTCTAATTGCCTGGTGTGGAAAGGGCCATAGATAGTGATGTTGTGCTATTTCCAAGTCACCCTTTTTGGCCTATTTCTGACCCAAAAAGGGGACTTTGATGTGGTGGGGGTTGGGATGGGGAACCAAAATCAATATTTACTTTGCCACTCCTGACTTAGGCTTTCTGTTGATGATTCTAGATGGGACAAATGTGTTGGACAGTTGCAGTATTTGTTGCTGAAGTTCTCATTTAAACAAAAAATCCAAATGGCATTTCTGTGGTTCCAGACTATTTTCTGGCAATTCTTAATACCACCAGCAACATTTTGTTCCCACTACTCAATGGGGATAATATAGTAACATATCAGAACAATATGTTCACTTCTCAAGAATCATAGAGTTGGAAGAAACCAAAAGGGCCATCCAGTCCACCTCTCCTGCCATGCAGGAATACACCATCAAAGCATTCTTGACAGATGACCATCCAGCTTCTGTTTAAAAACTTTGAAAGAAGGATACTCCAAAATATTCCAAGGCAGCCTATTCCACTACTGAACAGTTCTTACCATCAAAAAGTTCTTTTTACTGTTTAGGCAGAATCTCTTTTCTTGTAGCTCAAAGCTATTTCTCCATGTCTTAGTCTCTGGAGCAGCAGAAACAAGCTTGCCATATCTTCCATATGACATCCTTTCAAATACTTAAACATAGTTGTCATGTCACCTCTTAACCTTCCATGCTATAGGCTAAATGAACCCAGCCCCATGGGGTATGATTTCCAGGCCTTTCTCTTCCCTTCTTTCTTTTTCAAAATCATTTTTGGAGTGAGGGTGCTATAGTGCATCAGTAAAATGACACTTTTGGATTGTAACTCTATAAATCCTTTTTAAAAATTAAGAGGCAAACTAATGTCCTTCAAGCTATTGGATTAACTCAGCAAACTGTCCCCAGTTTAAAAAAGAAACCTGCAGAAGAACCCTAGTTCAGATCTGAGAAGTTGCTACCCAAATCACTGGAAGACGTGGACACTCAGGTGATAACAACCGGCAAAACTCAAGGGAATACAATGAAAGAACTCATACTTCTTTAGACCTATCTGAAAGAGTCCTCTGTAACTATGAGCTAAACTCTACAAATATGATTTTTTTCATCTTAATTAAAATCAAAAAGTGGTTGTAGCCCTGCATATGAAATTAAATTTATGCATTTTTTCAAAAGAGCAACTAATGTTGAATTGGCTACTCACAAAGTACAGAAAATTGGCCAAATTATGGATATACTTCTTGCATTTAAGAAAATATGTGGTTAAACTCCATATGTTAGCCTTTGAAGGATATGAGTTTTAGAACCTAAATTAAATTGGTCGTACTAAGTTATGCTAATGTTGTTGCAAAAAGTGAAAGAAGCTTGTGACACTGAGAACCATTTCTCTGTGCTTCTGTTTGGCTACTTACTGGAAACCTTTTTTTAACAGGAAACCATCTATCTGTTGGCACGTTGTAGCTTTTAGTCGATAGCCTCACAGCTCCACATCTAGAATAACATCTGAGCGATCTAAAATACAGCATTTCAAAGAGAACCATGCATTTGTTGTGACACAGAGTTCACTATTGTGGGCGGGGCACATCTCAAATGACAGATGGTAGAACAAGCAATAATTACAGTGACTTCAAGGCTGTCCAGATGGCCATATATATTTGGATTTTTGCACCAGATTTTGCACCAAATCCTGAAGTTAAAGTATAGATTCATCACAGTTTTTGTTTTAGTCTAGATTGGGAAGTATGAATTCACTTTCTTCCCCAACAGTCTGAATGTTTACCATATGGTTGGGAACTCTGTTTCTGTAGCTTCTTTCTCGTATTGTGATGGGATTGTCTGGCACTTCTCTTACATTGTTACAAACAGACTTCAGTGTAGTTGTGTGAGAATTTTGGACATGCTACAGTATTCTCATTGTATAATCTCAGTGGATTATATTGCATGCAAACTTGAGGATGCCATGGTTCATAATGAGATTTTTTCAAGCGATGACACAAATAGAATTGATGGCATCTAAAGGTTTGCATAGAGAGGATTAATGGGATTAATAGATACCAGCATGGTGTAGTGGTGTGAGTGTTAGACTACAACTTTGGAGAACAGGGTTTGAATCCCTACTCAGCCATGGAAACCCACACTCTCTCACCCTCAGAGGAAAGCAAAGGTAAACCCCTCTAAATGAATCTTGCAAAGAAAAAAAAATCCATATAGGGTCACCATAAGTACAACATGACTTGAAGGCACACAACAACAACAAAAATTTGGGTAAATTCACGAGGTCAAAGCAACAAAAGTTGTGTTTAAAAGGTTAATTGTCATTTCTGGGGGAGGCAATTCACCCATTTTATGGACAAAATAAGGGAGGCTGATTAACCGTTATATAGAAAGATATCCAAATATATCATTTAATTTTTAAGAGCAGGGAACATACAAAATAAACTGTACAACTGTAAATTATTTAAGTGACAATATTATTTAAATTATTTAATAATACTGCCTTTTCTAAGCTTAATACTATATATCTATTATCCATAAGCTACAGCTTAATATAATGAAGACAATAGTATCTACTCTAAAATATTCAGAGTCATCTATTGAACAGCAGAGTTTGGAGTTGTAACATCTGCCCTGCATTCCCAGGCCTGGAAATACCAGATAGTAACATCTGTACTCAGTATACTTACACACACAGTCATTTTTTTCATACATTTTCATTCTGTAGTGCCTATTACTCTCTCATTCCCACATATGTCATACCAACATTCTCTCTTCAGTGTCACAACTGAGGGAAGATTGCAGCCTTTCCAAAAGAGAGAGTTGGTGGCACATTTTACTATGATATTACAGCAGCTCTGCCAGTCATCATCAGGAGACATTCACAGCTTGTGAGCTCCAAGCATACTAAAGAGGAATTAAGTATTGCTGCAATTTAACATTCATTTCAACCCTTGCTTTTATAGGCTGATTCTAAATATAGAATTCTTCATAAAAATATGTTTGGGAACATATTGGGTTTATCTTCTCTGTGCAATAGCAGAACGTATACAAAATATGCCCCAATCAATAAGGACACATGTATAGGCAAGAAAAACATGGTGATAATTAAAGCAGGTATTTCTGAATGAGTCTGAGGTATCTGTCAGGTTCTGATTAACTATAAATCTAACAGTCCCAGATGATAAGAGGTGATAGGCAAATCTTGAAACCCAGCATAGGTTTGTGAAGAAATTAATGTCAGAGATTATATGAATTCAAGATTCAGCTGCCACAGTCTTGTCAAAACACCCACCTAGCATTTCAAGAGTGCAAGATGGTATCTCAGGAACAGTGACTCCACATTATCTAGAGAAAAATAAGGTGCAGGCAAGTTACTTTAACTCTTTCTCTGCCAGGCCTGCTATTAAGCTAAGTGCTTTTTATTCTTGCTCCGTTGCTTTGGATGACAAAGAGAAGAAGGTGTTCAAAGATATTCCAAAACACCTTTAAGTACCTTCAAGACTAACACACTTATTATCATGTAATATTTTGGGGAATAGAATCTCCACTGTAATATATAGACACTTATGCTATATATGTTTCTTGTGCCACAAGACTCTTAGGACGTTTTCAATTATAGAGCTATATTCTACCTGAACTGCCATAACAACATCCTAGGGAGGGTATTTTGAATTCTCAGCCAGATAATTGTGGCTCTAGTGGTTCACCAAACAACAAACCCCAGGATCCCATGGGCTATTGCCATGGTAGTTGTGCTACATTTGTATAGTAGGAATGACCCTTTGGCTTTGCAGCAACAGATGAATGCAGCTGTCTTTTTGGAAACTGGTGGACAGGTTTCTTGAACACAATTTCAAAGGTGGCAGTTCAGAGGGAGAAGTAATGTTAAGATGCATGACAATATTAAGACATTTGTCCTATCTTCTCTTTTCAGGAAGATAAAAAAAATAACAAAAAACTCAACTCCATTTTGTTACATTCTTCCAAATTTCACCTGTATTCCTGTCTTATCCTTCCTTTGTAGTAGTTTCCAAGATTTTTGTTTCCACATTGAAGTATGTATGTATTTTTTGTAATATACATATTCACGCACCTTTCCTGACATGCACATTTTTATAAATACCTTCTCCCATTGACTAAAATGTATTTTGGTTATATGCATATTTAGCTGTTCACATTTTTATAATACATGCATAATTTTCACACTCAAAACACCATACACATTGCAGATGTGCAAATGAGGGAGTTTTGTCTTAACTAATTTTTTTTTTATTCAGATAGAGAATAAATAATGCTGCATTATTATTGTTGTTGTTGTTGTTGTTGTTATTTAGTAGTAGTAGTAGTAGTTGCTGTTAGCTGCCATCAGGTCTACTTTGCCTTATGGTGACCCTATGGATTCAATTCACCCTGTCATCAACATCACTGCTCAGATCTTGCAGATTCAGGGACATATCTTCCTCTATTGAGTCCATCCATCTGTATTACAATCTTCTTCTTTTCCTACTACCTTCTACCTTACCAAGCACTGTTGTCTTTTCTAGTGAGTCATGTCTTCTCATGATGTGTCCAAAATATGACAGTCTCAGTTTAGTTATCATGTCCTCTCAGGAGAGTTCAGACTTGAATTCCTCTAGAACCCATTTATTTGTTTTTAGCTTGGTCACCACAAGTATTGCAATGTTTATACATTCCATTTCTTGTTTTACTACGGCTTGGTTCCTCTCACTCATACTTCTTACTTTCCATGTTCCTATAATATGTGTTGTGCAGATTTAGATTTTCCTTTCACTTCTGAGCACATTCAATGAGCTTAGAGCAGCATATGTGACTCTTCTCCCCATAACAAGCCTTTCAGGGAGATCAGGTTGATAGAGTGAGACTAATCAAGGACACACACACTGTTTTTGGAGTAGAGACTTGAACTTGGGTCTCCCAACAAGTTGCAAGATAACATTCTATTTCCAGACTAGGAGTGCTTGGGACAGCACATTCTAGGATACGAAGAATAGTACAAGTGTTCATGTCCTGGAAAGAAAGAGACTCAGTGCACTGAGAGATCCCCTCAAAGAATTTGCCAATGGCCAAAATACGTTTTACTGCTAAAGAAGAGTGAATAGATCAGTACCTTTCTATTTAAAGAGCTGCCATTGTACTTGGTAAAAAAAAAACAAATTAAAAAGCTTTTCAAGTCTTTTGAATGACAGTAATGAATATATATGCATAAGAAAATCAGCTCATTTGAAATGTGGCACTGGAGGTGGGTGCCAAAAAGACAAATTGGTTCAAGAGCAAATCAAATCTGAACTCTCCCTAGAAGCCAGAATGACGACACTGAGTCTATCATACTTTAGACATACCATGAGAGGACATGATTCATCAGAAAAGACCATTATGCTTCATAAAGGGAAAGGCAGTAGGAGAAGAGGAAGACCTCATTACAAACAGACTCAATCAAGGAAGCCATGGCACTGAGCTGCAAGACCTCAGCAGGGCTGTTGAAAACAGGCTGACTTAGGCCATTTCCACACTAGACTCTTATAGTGCTATTATTCCACTTTCAACATCCTATGGAATCCTAGGGTTTGCAGTTTAGGGAGAGACCTTGAGCGCTATAACAGTCTAGTATGGAAATGGCCTTAGAAGTCTCTCGCTCATAGGGTTTGCATAAGTTGAAGGGAACTTGATGACTATTAACAATAAATATGCACACTCTCAATGCTGTCTAGTCTGAAACCAAAGTGAAGGAATAGTGGTGCACAAACTGCACCAATATGAAGGCAAGTGAAGAGAGCCCATGTGGCATGGTGGTTAGAGTGCTGGACTAGGACTCTGGGAGACCAGCATTTGAATTCCCACTTAACCACAGAAACTCACTGAATGATCTTGGTGAAGTCAGTGTCTCTCAGCTCCAGAAGAAGGCAACAGCAACTTTCTCGGAATATATCTTGTTGAGAAATCCTTTCACCAGTTTACCTTGTGGTCATCATAAGTCTGAAATTACTTGAAGACACACAACAACAAATGAAGACAAATATGGTGGGTCCCATTAGGATCAAATGCAGAATCTGGAACTGAAGACATTGTGTACTAGCACTTTTAAAGCAAAAAATGCAGTGCCAGGATGCAGCCCATGGTCTATTAAGCTCACTTGCAGAGGTGGGGAAGCTTCCACATTGTCACCCATTCAATGAACTAAGTGAATAGGCAAGATGCCGCACATCTAAAATCATCTAATGCCACTTTCCCTCCAAGCGGTATGTGGAAGCTTTGTCCATTCTGCCTTCTTTTCTTTTCTTTTCTTTTCTTTTCTTTTCTTTTCTTTTCTTTTCTTTTTCTTTTTCTTTTTCTTTTTCTTTTTCTTTTTCTTTTTTTTTGGTATCCTTGGTGATCTTTGGCATTAAACCAGAGTGAATCAGATAAGGAAAGCTAAGACGATAAAGGTTTCAGTAGAACTGCATAATCTGCATCAGAAATTGAATGTGATAGAATACTGCAAAATCCCTTGTGACAGCAATGGCGGGGGGAATAAAAAGATGACATTTTTGAAAATGCTATGGGTAGAGGAATCCACCTACTTCACATGTTTTGCCAAGTTAAGGTTTTGAAATATCAGCAAGCTTTTAATTGACAGATTCAAGGAAAAATTGAGCTTCCTTCTTTCTGCTTCATCCTGGCCTTCCTCTCCGCTCCCCAAATTTATCTCACCTCATGCTGCGGCCACCTTGACTGTCTATTTCTGTGATGCAGCACAAAATGAGTGGTGCTACTTTACTCACATGGCAGTTGACAAGTAGCAGTAGTGGTTCTCCTGCCAGATCCACAAAGCAAGGAAAAGGAGGAGAAGAAAATGAGGTAAGGTGAAGTGAGCTGAGATGTGAGGGAGAAAAAAGAGATATGAGGTGAAGGGAGAAAATAAGTAGTGTTGTGGCAGAGGCAAGCTGAGACAAGGGAAGAAAGCAGAAATAATAGGGAGAGAGGGCTCTTTTCCGCACCCCTCAGTCAACAGGCTTGCCCATTAGGTGGCTTTAGGCATGCAATGAGCCTTAGTTAGCCATCCCGTATTGATAATTTAAGAACAATACTGCATCACATCCATAGAAAATAATTGAATTAATGCATGAACATTTTCAAAACTATATTAAAATTTCTCTCTGTAGTGATGTAATTCTGAACTCACTTGGATAGGCTGCAGTACCCCTCACAACCCGCCATTTCTTTTTATATAGATGGGAACTCACTGCAAGTGTCCTGTTGTTGTTTTATTCATTTACAGCCCACCTTTCTTCCAACAATGGAATGCTAGGCAGCTAGCATTATAGCGATACAAATTTAAACATTCGTAAAAGTGTAACTATAAAATTTTAAATACCAATTAATTTATAAAGTTAAACATTGCCTGTTAAAATATTAAATACATTAAATACATTTAGCAAACTATACCAAACTTAAAGATAGACCTGCAAAGCATTAAAAGCCCAAACCTCATTAATTTATAAAAGTCTGATGGCACAAAAATGTTTTAACTTGCTATTGGAAGGAGAACAAAGATGAGGCCATCCCAGCCCCTATAGGGAGGGACTTCCAAAGTTTAGGGGCAACCACCAAGAAGGCTCTTTCTGTGTTGTTTTCTTTATTTGTAATTTTGGAACACTTTTATCTGAGTACTGGCACAAAATCTCTGGCCCAAACCTAATTAAGTTATTAGACATAAGGCAAACTTTTTCTTAGTCTCTTTTAGAATATAATAAATAAAAGATTTATGCATTTCACTTTGAATTTGCAGTAGAGGAGTCCTTGGAGTTCAGGATCAGGAAGAGCCTATAATAATCCTTCTCTCAGTTAGAGCTGCACTTGCATGTGACCCTGCTTTCTCATCTTCCCCTATTTCATGTACTCTCTGCCTTCTCCTTCCATGCTGAAGCTGCTGCCATGTTGCAAATTAGTGTGACAATGTCCTGTATTGTATGACTACAACTTAAAGATGATGCTTTGTGGGAGGTAAAAATACACATTTCAAAACAAGTCCAATATAGTGTGGTAGACAAGACTTCACCTTCTTGACACCATCTCCTCATATTGTGCTTCCTTTTCTCAAGGTAAATCTTTTCCATATCCACTACCCTCTTGTTGCTTTTGTATCTGCATTCCCTACTGTCAAGTAATGCATCACAGGAGGAAAAGTTACATGGTAGTGAAGAATGGTCTCCATTTAAAAATTAATTAATTAATATACACACATTATTATACACAGCGTTGTTCTGTGTGCCCTCAAGTCATTTCTGACTTATGGCAAGATGAATCTTTCATGGGATTTTCTTGGCAAGATTTGTTTAGAGGGGCTTTGCCTTTGCCATCCTCTGAGGCTGAGACAGCATGACTTACTGAAGGCCACTTTGAGGGTTTCCATGGCTGAGATTCAAGCCCTAGTCTCCAGAGTTGTAGTCCAATGCTCAAACCACCACATCACACTGGCTGAATGCACAGAAGCATAGATATTACCTATTCACACTTGCTATGCATATTTCCTTGAGCTTAAGACCCATTTAATTTAGTAGGATATTATGTTTCACATGCACTTCTAATGGCCACATGAGTGCAGGGAAACAGAGTATTGTTGCACATTAATTCCCAACTTTTCTTATCATTGCCTATTTGGTTAGGGCTCCCGGGGGCCCCCACACTGTACTATAGCTCCATGACAGCAAACAATTCAGATCCTTTTTATGCAGCTGTATTTGGCTCCTATCTTAGTTTATTTGGTAGTTTATGATCTGACATAGTACAACAGTATCAACCTTACTCAGAATGAAGTCCCACTGATCTTAACAGGTCTTAATCCCCAACAAGCATGTTTAGGATTGTAGCATTTTAAAAAGTAACCATCTTAAAATGTCTTAATAATTTGCTTTGAAAATAGAGAATTGGTGATGCTCTCTCCCTTCACAGTTGTATTTTTCAAAAATAACCCCTCAGGCTGAACTTGGAGGGAAAATGTGACAGAGGGCCCAGAAGTGGGGAAGCAGCAGGGTGAAAATTAAATATTTAACCATATTGAAAGGTCTGTAAGTGTGGCGTCATTATGCTTTTCATCTGGGTTACGTTTATTTAACATATTGACTGTTGAATTTAGTGGAAGAAGCAGTGCAAGAATTCCAACACCTTTTGCCTCTGAATAGTCAATTCACATACATGAGTATGCATACCCAAACACAGACACTCAAAATTCTTTCCAGACTCCAACACCAGCTTTGGCAGTCACCAAATTTCTGCTTCCACCCTAACTGGTCTTCTTCCTAAGACAACATAAGAAACACCCACCCACCTACACTGTTTTTAGTGAGTGGTTGGACACACTGAGACTGGGGATACCAAAACTGCTTTCAGAACTTGTGCTACCACCATTTGGCAAGCTCCACTTTCTGTACAGATGTTTTCTGCCTCTCACCACTCCTGTCTTCATGGCTTTGGAAAGAGGAGAAGAGGGACAAGGAGGCACATGCAGTAAACCACTGTGTCATTCCTGAAGTTTGAGCAGAATATTCTATATCAGTCCCTGTAGGAGCTAGCAACTTGCTGGAAGGAAGGAAGGAAGGAAGGAAGGAAGGAAGGAAGGAAGGAAGGAAGGAAGGAAGGAAGGAAGGAAGGAAGGAAGGAAGGAAGGAGGGAGGGAGGGAGGGAGGGAGGGAAGGAAGGAGGGAAGGAGGGAAGGAAGGAGGGAAGGAAGAGAAAGGAAGGAAGGAAGGAAGGAAGGAAGGAAGGAAGGAAAAGAAAGGAAGGAAGGAAGGAAGGAAGCAAGCAAGCAAGCAAGCAAGCAAGCAAGCTAGCTAGGAATCTGGGCCAGATAGTACTATGAAAAGGTGCCATGCCTAGATTTCAGATAAAGTCTAGTGAACTGGAGCTTGCTACCTGATTGAAGGTGTTCATGAAGATGTGTCTTTCATTTGGAGCTGACAGCTCAAAACCCAGAAAATTTTAACCCCTACTTGCTGCCTGGAGATGACCCATGAAAACCAGGGACTCCAGGGAGCATCTTGAGATTTGGGAAACCTAGCCATGTCTGACCTAGACTGTGTGTACTGAGCTGTCAGTCTTAACTTATCCCCATTAAAGATAGTCTTTATAGAATTTTAACTAAATTGATACTTAGCATCACTGTTTCTTTGCCACTAAGTCCCTAAATGCCTGAGCAATGTCTGGGGTATTTTCAAAAGTTAGTTCATTCCATTGTATAGATAGAAAATACACAAAACACAAAGAACTAACTCACAGAGTCCATCTGCAACAGTATCACTTCTGAAAGGTCAGTGTTGGGTACAAGGATTCCAAAATGTTAAGATATGCTTAGTACATTGCATATTCATTGGAAGCAAATGAAATCTATAAACAAAAGCCAAGAACAACAAACAATTTTCTCACAGAGTTTGCAACAGATGCTTTGACAAGTCAGAAGACAGCAAAGAGATTATGCTTTACCAAGGCTATTTTATATGGAAGTGTATTGAGGTGTCTTCAGCAGAAAAGGATATCTTATAGCTAAGCCTGTTGATAAATTGGAAAACCACAGACCTCTTCCTACTACTTAATTAAGCAATCAATAACTCACTGGAAGCACAGTGACAGCTAAGGAAAAAGTTTCCTTTGGCAGGAGTTTTTATTTAATCCTTTATGTTTAAATAGGAAGACCTATGTGTCAGTATCTTGCAGGGCAGAGACGGAGGAGAGGCAAGTCTCATCATGAGGAACATGGGGCATCTCAATGCTTGGAAAGAGATCAGCTCCTGAAACAGGAGGTGCTAGCTGTCCACATCAGCCAAGTCTCATGCAGCTGAAATGCTCCCAGCAGCAAACCATCACTGACCTGAATTGGGTCTGGATGTGTGTATGATTATCCCATCATTTCAGTTGTTTGGGAAGACAGAGACTCAGGTAGACATACTGCTGTTATTACATTTTCCTGTGTATGACTGGATCTGTTTTACTACCATGAGTGGGAACGCTGTGGTGGTCCGCCAGATGTTGCTGAACTACAACTCCCAGGATCCCTCACAACTGGATATAATGATTAGGGCTGCTGAGAGATGCAGTCCAAAACATCTAGAGGTTGACATGATTCCTATTCTTTTCCTATTGCATTTATTTCTCCAAGTGTAGGAATTAAAGTGATTAATGGGATCCAGTATGGTATGATGTGTTAAGTCTTGGATTACAATTCAACAGACCAGGGTTCAAATCCCTACTTGGCCTCAGAGGAAGCAAGGGCAAACCTCCTTTGAACAAATTCTGCCAAGAAAACTCTGTGATAGGTCCACCTTAGAGTTGCTGGCAAGTCAGAAACAACTTGAAGGCACACAGCAACACCAAGGAATTAATACTCAAATCGTAGCTTACTGCACACAGCAGAAGGCTATATGCAGGGCTGGAATTACATCTGGGCAAAATCAGACAACTGCCTGTAGCAGCAGGAGTCCCAAATCGTTCCTTTTGAGCTCCTTGGCCATTCCTTTGTGTTGGAGGACAAGTCTATGTGTATCACATGACCTTTCCTGCAGCCCCTAAATTAGCCCACTGCACTCATTGTCCCACCACCACTGTTGAATAAAAAGTCAGTAACCAGATCTTGTACTTCTATACAAGGA
This sequence comes from Cyclura pinguis, assembly GCA_030412105.1. Lineage (NCBI taxonomy): Eukaryota > Metazoa > Chordata > Lepidosauria > Squamata > Iguanidae > Cyclura > Cyclura pinguis. The sequence continues at coordinate 186,127,968 of CM059601.1, forward strand.
ACTGAGCTTGAGGGAGGTTTGCTGTTTCATCCTTTGCCTCGCTCAGCCAAAGACACATGTCTGCACACAACTACAATCAAAGATCTCAGCAGGTCCAGACATGGATTAGATACTTGCATGAAGAACACAGAGGAGTGAGAAGAGTAACTTTAGACGTTGGAGTCCAAATTCAAAGCCTCGTGAAACACAAGTGTAACAAGAATATGATGTGGCTGCCTGAAATCTGAGATCCTCAGCAGAGGTCCTGTTGCATGTCTCACCAACCTGAGGGGCTACGTGAGTGAGTATCTGTGACTATGCTTTCTATATTGTGACACATTGATTGTGGAATCCCTTCCCAAGAAAGATTGGGCTGGGTCAATCTCACTTGAGCTTCTGCCAGGCAGCTAAGTGGATATTGTTTTGTATGACCTTTGAAACTTAGCACCAAGGGTGTCATCTATGGCTGTTTTAACTATATGTGTTTTTAAAACCATTTTCTAAGAGATTGTCTTAGTCTTTTTAAAAAGTCTTAGTTGTTTGTTGTTGTGTGCCTTCAAATAATTTCTGACTTAAGGAGCACCTATCAAAGGGTTTTCTTGGCCAAATTAGTTCAGATTTGTTCAAAGGGGGTTTGCCTTGGCCTTCCTCTGAGGATGAGAATGACTTGTCCACAGTCACCCACTGAGGCCATTTCCACACGGGGTAAATAAAACGGTGCAGTGCGTCCTCCACGGAGGACGTCTGCACCTTGGAGCGGACTGGGTCCGGACTAGTTACCATAGATCCGCACCTCAGTCCACTCCGGAACGACCCCAAGTGGTCCTCCAGTGTGTTTTTGAAAGACCTGATTTTTCAGGTCTTTCAAAATGCTGGCGCGCACCACTGTGTGCCTGCTTTCCGATGAGGATTCGCAGGCTCGCACCAATGAGAGCCTGCGATCTGCAGAGGGCGGGCTTTAGGCTGGTGAGCTTCAGCGGTTGGTCGAGACCCATGACCAAATGGAAGCCGCCATTTTGGACGCCGGAGCAGTGCAGATCTACAACCACGCACTGCTTCTCCTCACCCCACCTCTCACCGGACTGGACCCACAGAAGATCCGGTGAGTAGCGGCAGGGAGCGATTCCCTCACCACGTGCGGAAATGGCCTGAGTTCCCATGGCCAAGTGGGAATTAGAACCCTGGTGTCCCAGAGTCCTAGTACAACACTCAAACCACTATATCGTTCTGGCTCTCCATTTCTGCTTATCTGTAGGAAAATTAAATTAATTCTTTAACTGAAGTAGGTAGGCTTTGGTATAGCTTGGTGTATTTTTCATTTGCAAGTCCTCCTTTACATTCCTCTTGTATACATGTGCATCAATAAAACTCTGGAAAAAAAAACATTTGGAGATATCCTATGCCTGATTCCATCAACACTGCTTTTTTTGCAGCATTTTGCTGACACATGCTTACATTCCATTTTGTGTACAGCCAGTGGCAAAACACGTTGATGACCTAAATATCATTTGTATTGTTATTTTCAATGTATTATCACAGTATTATTAATGTAAACATGCACCCAGGGATGAGGGAGAGAAGATCAGGGAAACAAAGAGGCTGTAAGCAGCAGTAAAGTTAGCAGGCCCAGTGCTGTGTACACAGTAGAGCCAGACTTTGAATGCAGTAGAAAATATGTCCATTTCAGAGTTTGAAGAAGTTAAGATTTTTTGGACCACAGCTCCCGCAATCACCTGACCTTTGTGGCCAGCCTTTTATTATCTGGATAGTCCGTTACAGTAAATGTTGAAAAACACCTCTGATTATTTGACAAAATTTTCTGTGCCCACACAGATGGTTCTCTTGGACTGGAGCGTGAGCTTAAAAATTGCTTGTCCAAACTCCTGCTTGCTGTAGACCACTAGATCCAATTTCTCTGACAGCTTTGCAGACAAGTGTTAACAGAGAGATGGATCTGTTAAGCCCAGTCTCACTAAGGTTTTAATTTTTCCGCAGTCAAGCTTCCGCCACCTAATTCTGAACAGCTTCTCTTGCCACGGAAATCTGTTTGTATTTTGTGGTCTATTTTCCTAACTGTATAAACAAGCACCTTTTAAAAAAAGTAAACATGTTGCTGAGTGTATTCTTGTTCTACAGAACAAATTGTAAACTTAGAATGGTTTGGGGTTTCTGACAGCAAACTACATCTGGGAACCCACTCCATTCTGGGAGGTGAAAAGTGGCTAATCATTTTTTAAAAAGTGGAGCAAATTTCATACATATCTCTATTGGTGGCTGAAGGGTAGTGTGGTCCCGTGCTGAAAGACAAAACAAAGACAACCGTGGAGACAAGATACAATGGACATGGAAAACTAAAATAACCACTTTTGCTGAAATTCTGTCAACATTTGTCATGAAATGAAGATACCTCACCCGTAGCCGTAGGCACAGCAAAATGGAACCACAAAATGTTCCTTATGGGGGAGGATTTATAGTTGGGAAAAAAACCTTTGCATTTTTAGCCTAAAACATTAACTCTAAAGCCATTCACATCCACAGTCTAGGCCTATCCCCTTCTCTAATAGAAAAGTATATCTAGTGTGACTAATGCCACTAGATCAGAGTTACACTAAAGTTACACTAGAGTTGTGTAAGCCAGGGGTACAGAGGAACTGTTGGATGTGCAGAAGTAAAGAAGGTGGGGTAACAAGGGATTTAATGAGCATGCTTAGTGCATAGAGAAAAAAACTGTAGGGTGCACAGAGTTATATGGGATAACTGATAGATGATACAAGCATAGGAGAGTGTTGTGAGGTACTGTGGTGGATTCAATATGTATTGAAGAGAGACATACAGACACAAACCTATGAGTAGGAAAATGGAATGGTGGAATAACAGGAATGAGGATGCTTTGCCAGGGATTTTTAAATCCCCCTCAATGGTTCGGTTCAACAGATTTCCTCATAGTATCTGAGAAATGCTCACTGTCTTGAGAACATAAATCAGCAAAGCAATTCCAGTTTATTCAACTGTGCTATAACACGGTTGGTCAAATTTAAAAGAGAAATGGCCTTGACTTGGACTAAACCCACACAGTGATGACTGAAGTTATTTCACTTTCTCTGCTAAGAAGACAAAAGAAGGACAACAAAATAGCACTTTGCCTTCAGAGTTTTGCCTCCACCTTCCTGGCAAAGGAATTAACCTAGGAACGGAAAATAGGCCTCAGGATAATCCCAGGATTATCTGAGAGGCCAAATGGATGACCAAAAATGGAAAACAAATAAATAAACCTGGAAGTGCTCAGAAGTCTGCTTCTGATTTTGGAAAATGGGAAAATATTAGCAATCTAGAAAATGGGGTGGGAGTCTTGTGTCCTATTTGAAAGGTGAATCACTTCTGCTGCAACTTTCTAAGAGAGGCAGTTCACCTGCCTCCCCTTTGTTTGGAGTAGAAATGGTTATCTCTTGACATATTTCTGAAAACCTATTTTTGGTTTTAATCTTGAAATGGATTTCTGAAAATATATTTTTGGCTTTGATCTTTTTATTAGAATTTTGTCGTATTAAAACTACAAAAATTCAATAAAGAAAGTAAATAGAAAAACAAAGGAAAGAAGGAAAGAGTAACTTCCAATCTTCTCTTCAATGATTATAGATATATATAAATGTTTCATTCCTCTCTTTTTAACAAACATCCAAAATCCTTCTTTTGATAGTTCTTTTTAATAATCAAAACCACATGTTACTGAGTCATTTCCATTGTTTGAGCACAAAATGTCAATAAGGGTCCAGTCTTTAGTCTATATCACTGAGAATATCTAGTTTAAACAATCAACTTAGCTATTTCTAATAAAATTATCAATTTTCCTCCTTCACATGTATTATAATAAATTCTACCCTAAATTCTACCAGACAGCTAAAACTGACTACCTGCTATCATATTCTTAAGCATTTCTGATCAATTTTTCTAACATTATATACCACAATACATCATTTTAAAAGAAATTAAAAGAAAAAAGAAAAAAACTTCTCTAAGCTCTCAACATATCAGTTATTAACTCCTTTGTCCATATTTTCCTTTAATCTATCTGCATATTGTAAGCAAAATTTCTAATCCATCTTCAACCATAATTATAATTTTTTAGAACCAGGCCACTTCCGCATTATACTCTTATAGCACGATTATTCCACTTTCAACATCCTATGGAATCTTGGGGTTTGCAGTTTAGGGAGGGGCCTAATATTTTACTAAGCCACCTTTACTGTCCAACTTTTTCCTTTAAGTAAAACTGTTGTAAATAAGTGTTATTTTTTCAGCACTTAGTCAAAGAAAGATGGCAGATTTATCTAAAGGTCCTATCACACTACACTGTTTTAGCACTATTATTCCATTTTAACTGCCATGGCAACATTTTGTGGAATTCTGGGGTTTGTAGTTTAGTGAGGCCCAATTCTCTGGTTGAGAATTCTAAATGCATCTCCCTAAATTGCAAATCCCAGGATTCTATACCATGAGTTAATATGGAATAATAGCACTGTAAGTGTCAGTATCACCTTCAGAACAGATGATCTGTCTTCAAATATAAATGAAGTAGTTAGAGAACGAAGCTTAAAAAATGAGATTAGCAAGTCCAATGTCCTATAACGCTTGCTTTGACAGGTGAGCTTGATGTTTCTTGATGATTCTCCGCACACAGGAAGAACAGCAGTTCTGGAGTCTATGTAGGTGATCTCACATCGCTCTTCTTTATTCAGAGACAGAGGGTTATTTTTTTTTTCCTAGCTCAAGCTCCCTCTTAGCCAACAATTTCCTCTGTTCAAGCTGTCTCTCTGTGAAGTCTGCAGAGAACGTCAACCTGCCATTTAGCCCTCACCAGAAATCTCATGATATTTGAAAATATATTTTGAGGGATCTGCAAAGCTGAAAACTATGCCTGAACATTTACAAAATGCAAAATTTGGTAGATAGCTATTAGTCCCAAACTGCACATTAAGTTTAGGACATGTGGACCAAGACAGTGTTTAGGTGAAATTCTTCAAGCATCTCTAGTTCAGACCCTCATGTAGTGACAGAGTAAAAGAGACAGCAAATAGAGCAGTACATGATATCAGAGAGTGGGGAAAAGGTAAACAGTGAATAACAGAATATGCTGAACTGAAACGGTTAAAGCAATGCTTTCTCCTGATTAATGTGCCCCTCTTATCTCAGTGATAACATAACAGTGTGTCTTGAGGTGACTGGATTTAGAAATTTTGGTATACAGTCATTGAACAGATTTTGGCTCTGTGTATATCAGAATTTACACACTTGCACAAGCCATCTTTAGTACAATGTTGGCCACTCTTACTGGAGCAATGGAAACTTTCTACATAAAAAATAGGTCTTAATTTTGTCTTCCAGTAGTGAGGATGATGAAACACACATTGCATGCTAACTATACAGAGTAGTAGAAATCTAAACTTCATATGGGATGCTGCTACTGGGTAACATTGCATTGGGTAACAAGGCACTTTCCAGATTTTGTTGGGCTCAGTGCCCATCAGCCATATGCAGCTTGACCAGTAGTGAGCTATGGTGAGGATTAGTAGTCAGTCATCAGAAGAGCCAAAGATTCTCCACTTTTGGACTGGATACTGTTGGATGTGGGATGAGGGAAGGGAGTTTTGATTGACTTCTAGGACTTCTCTGAACTGGACTGGTTGGCAGGCGAACACAGCACTACCATTATGTGGAAGCTTCCACTAACTCTCAAACACTTCTTAAAAGAAAAGAAAGAAAAACAGCCCTTGATTGTGACTACTTCTCATCAGCATTATGTGGAACATCTAATAATTAAAATAAAAAGCATTGATTTGTCGGGCTTCATGACATAAAACTGAGTGTAGCCATATTTGGCCTTCCTGTCCATTTGTCAGAAATGCTTATAGCCATTTTGGCAGAGAGTCAGATTTTTCATTATCACCCTTTAGTTGGGAAAGATGAACCTTGCTTTGTGTCAGGAACATTGCAATTTAAAAGTGTCAAGTTTCTACTGTGAATGCTCTTGATATATTTGCAGTGACTTTCACTGCTCAATGTCAGCATCGCTACTATAAAGAAAATTTTCCAAATTACTGTGATCATGGTGCAAATGATGCATTTAGGTTTATGAGAAGCAGAGACTAAAATGCAGGTCTACTGAGTTGGAATGATGTTCAAAACATTTTAAGAAGCACTGTCAGTAATGCATGATTCTATGGGGACTTTTTGTTAGTTTCTACTGACATTGGAACAAAATTTTTGGCTGGCATTTCGAAAGAGAAAAAGCAAATGCTTACACAGGTAGCTGCCCAGTACTAAGTCAGACTGTTTGTCTGTCCAGCCCAATCTTTCTTTTCTTCTGTACTTTTCATGTTTGTTTGTACTTTTCATGTTCTCTGGATCTAGTTTCAGTGGTTTGGGGCTAATGCCTCAGATTTGGGAGGCCTTGTTGTGCATGAGGTAGTCAGAAGAAGGCTGTATTTGTATATTAATAAATTATGTTTTGTGTATTAGTTTACTATGCTTAAGCCCTTAGTCTCTGTAAAACTAAAAATTCATTTGGTGTTTTGCAGTCATAGTGACAGCATGATCAACACAGAAGCAGTCTTTAATTGGGATAAATTCATGACAGCACCTGTAGGAGAGAACCAAAAGGACTGCAGGTGACATTCATATGTTATGCAGACTTTATGTTGAGAAAGAATCCAAATAGAGGGATGTATTTTTTGTTCCCTTTTGCTCTTTTTCTTTTTAGGTAGGATGTGCAAGAAAAAAATGAGGGGGGGTGTCTATCTGTTGCCTGTCTTTGCCCAGTCAGAACAGAGCTCTCACTCTCCCCCAAAACATAACTTCTGCATGAGCTATATTTCCTGTGTTCTTGATTTTTCCCAAGTTCTGTTTAGTACTGGCAGTTATTTAAGAGCCTCCCAAGCTCTTTTAGATTCTCCAGCTTTTGGGGATGATTTAAGAACATGGGAGCAACATTCCTGGGCCAGAGTTGGCTATCTAATCTAAATTCTGATTCCACAGTGGCCAAACAATTGCCTGTAGGAAGCACATCAATAAGACATGACTGCAACTGCAGAATCTGTCTTACATTCTATAGCAACTGAAATATAGAAACATATTACCTTTAATGCTAGAGGTGTTACAGAACCAACTTACTTATGGATCTAACCTCCAAGTTCATCAAATTCCTATTTAAAACTGTCAAAGATTGCAGCTATGACTATATTTTGAAGCAATCAGTCCTATCCTGAAGGTCCAATCCATTTCAGTAGACCTGTTCACTCTCAGTCTGGGCAGTCAGCCAACATGCAGCTGATAAGGCAGACAGCAAGCAAACAGATCAAGATGTGTTTCCTTATTTTTATCTAGTAAGCAAACAGAGGAGATACAAAATGAAGTAAACCAAAACCCCTGGCAACATAAATAGTCAATGCACAGTAAATACAATTCTAAGTCAGAGTACAGGGATATGGCAGGAGAAACAGTCAGTTAATCACTGACAAGTTCTGGAGGGGAATGGCTGATCTTTTATAGGCCCACAGCTTAACCCAGCTGCTGTGTAATTAACTGCTGTGTTCTATAAATTCTTTGAGATCTGCATATGCTTTCTTTTTCATGTCTACTCTCAACAAAGGTAGATATAGGTGAGTTATCTTCTGTGTCAGAAGGGGCAGGGCTCTATGCCAGAACTGGCACTGCCCCCTGTTCTATCTTTGGGGTGGGTGGTACTGTCTTCTCCTGTTCAACAGGTTTCAGTCTCTGAATCAGAGTCCATTTCTATGTCCTGAAATGACAGGGCATGACAGGATCATTCTGAGTTCTTATATTATAAAAGATATATAATTGTATACATCTCTGTGTTGTATCCCCTTAGATGCCCTTTCACTAATCTAACAACTCCAGGTGGATTCTTCAAGTTCCTTGATCATCCTAATGGTCTTTTTCTGCACCTTTTCCAGCTCTACAGTATGCTTTATAGGTGTGGTGTAGGGATGGGGAAAATATTCAAATATAGGGTCAAAAATATGTTTCTTAAGTGCCAGGAAATCCTGATGAGAAGAAATGTAGACTGGTGAAAATCTTCAGTTTTTGTTCAGAAAACACCATTTCTGTGCAGAAAGCAACTTTTTCTGTGAAAGAAATCTTAAGTTTCTGGGGGTGGGGTTGTGTGTGGAAAATACTGTTTTCTATGAAAAAAAAATCCTGTGCAAATTTTGTACAGAACAAGTAACCCAATTACTGCATTTTGTGCTTAGGAAACTGCTTTTTTTGTTCACAGAAAATCATGTCTCTATGCAGAAAAAGCTGTTTCTTGTACAAATATGTGCAAAAATACCATGTGTGAATTTTGCATAGAATAAGTCCCAAAGTCTAAATAGTCTTCAAAAATGTTCAGTTTCAAGGACTTTCTTGCATCAGGAAGAAAATTTCAAAAAAAATTACTCATTGCTTCCTCAGGAACAAAATTAGCAAAGAATGACATCCCAAGTGCAGTGACCAGAACTGTACATCATGCTCCAGTAGTGATCATACCATATATTATATTTAAATAAGGGCAATACAGCATAGCAGTTTTATTTCTGACTCCTGTTTCTAATTGGGACCTACAAGGAGTTTTTCTTTTTACAACACCTGCCCAGGGCAATACTTTCATCAAGCTATCTGCTAAAACCCTAAGGCCTCATTCTTGGTTAGTTAGTGCCACCTGAGATCCTGTTGATAAACCTGTGGAGCTGGGGATTATGCACTAAGATATATCACTTTACACTTGTACACTGGATTTCATCTGCCATTTTAATGCCTAAATGTCTAGTTTTAAGATATACATTTGGAGTTTCTCACAATCCATATTTGCTGTTACCGGTATAAATAATTTAGCATCATCACCGAAGTATTCACCTCAACACCAGCTTTTCTACCTAGAGATTCCCTATACCTCAGTCTTGAAAGACAGATATGTTTTGCATTTTGTTGAAATCCTATACACATTAAAATGAATCGCAGCTTATGACCTTGAACTAGTGTGAGGGAGGTGAGGGTATATTAGCAGATCTTAAAGTCATCTTTACATTTACTGAGGTGGGTTATATATATTTTCCCTTGTACTTGAGATAACGGATTTTATAATTTAATTAAGTTTGAAGAATTTTATTTTTTTTTATTTTGTCCTTGTCTTTAGGGTAATCACATTGTTGCTGTATTATTTTTGCTGCTGTTGTTAATTTTAATGCAGTCTATTCTGTGTTTTCATTTTTTAAAAAAATAAAAGTGCACTTGCAAGTATGCAAAATTCACAATGATTTGCTGGCAGAGCTTGAGCCCATCCCTTTCTTAAAAATAGTTTCACGGTCCATGCTGATGAGGTGCTCTCTGCTGTAGTTCAGGAAAATGCACTGTCTTTAAAAATAATCAGAAAGTTGAGGAACCAAATCTGGCTACTGTCCATGCCAGAAGGTTAATCTAAGACCATATGTGGTCAATTCTAGACCTGAAGCTGATCTGGGGTGAATAAAAATATGAGTAACCAATGAATGTAGGAGACAGCCACAGCAAGGTTTTTTAAATGGAAGAAGGAAGTCAGAAAAGAACAGAAGGCAGGTGGGTTCATCCAGGACAGTGGTGCTGAAACAGAAATCAAAGCTGCACTGTGACCCTTTTCGCACCTTACCTTTTCACGCTGCTGGGTTGGGGTTCTCATGCAAGAAGGCTTGGGAGGAACGCTGCCGCGTCCCTGCTGCTTTGGATCCGCAGCTCCTTCCTCCTCGTGCGAGCGCCCCGCCCTTTCCTTCTGCAGTGCAGCCTGGGAGTTAGAGGCTGCGCTGGGGCAGGAAGCGCGACCAGCGCGGCTCAGGAGGCTTCGCGCAGCAGGTAAGTGCACGCAAGGCCCCAGAGCGATGTGCGACCACGCAGCATTTTCGGCTTTGAGCCAAAAATGAAAAGGTGCATGCGTGGTCCGCATCGGGCCCTTGAGCGTTGCATAAACGTGAGTGCATCATGCAGACCACTTCTCACATTTACGCGACGCTCAAGGGGCCCTTTCACTTCAAAAACGCCGTGCGAAAAGGGCCTGAGATTCTAATGAGTCTAAGGACAAAAGCAGTTGGTGGGTTTTGACCAGAATAGGCTAAGTGCTAAAGAGCAATCTTAAAATTAATAGAAGCATCATCTGGGGAAGAGGCCATATTTAGCCCAGAGTAAGAAACCAGGTGTGAGCAAGGAAACAATCTCTGTGAAAGGAATAACACAGAAGGCAGGGCTCAGCTGCTGCTGCTGCTGCTGCTGGAAAGATGCTTCAGGGACATGACTGGGAAGTGGATGAGATGTATGTAATTCCTGGCTGGGCTCACCTTGCATTGCTAATGGCTATTTGTCAGAGTTAGACTGCAAGAGGCATATGCTTTTCCTCTATTGGGGCAGAACCCCAAGAAACCCCAAGATACATACATACAGATTTCTATAATAACGAGAGAATATCTCTGCCTTTTTCTGGCAGCTGTAATTCATCAAGGCATCATGCTAGATACTTCAGGATTTATAGCAGTGTTTCTTGTTGTCCAAGTTGAGTGCCAAGTTTCCAACTGAAATTCCACATGGGGGCTCAACAAAAACAAAAAGTGGGCATCCATAACTTATGAGGTATATCTCAAAATCTGACAAAATTTTTATGGTTGTGGTGCACAATATCAGTTCAAAAAGTCCCAATAGAGGACTTCTTAGAAGCAATTACAAGCTATTGCAACTCATCAGGAAACATTTTTAAGGGCTGAAAAACAGGAGAAGGCTCTCCGAGGCACCGTTGCTAAGATTCATAAGGCAAGAGAGAAAAAGGTAGGAAAACAGAAACAGGCTAATGCACTGCTACTAAGATTCCTGAGGATTTTAAACGGGCAGAAAAAATGGGAGAGTGCTCTGTGATAAGATACCTGAGGGGGAGGTTAAAAAAAAAGAAAAAGAAAAAGAAGTGTTTAGAAAACAGAAATCCCCATAAACCGCTTTTGGAAAATTAGGTACAAATTCAGGCAATGACGAGTTAAATTCATCTAGAAGATAAGAGAGGACTTCTCAATGTTCAGGGGAAAAAATGACAGGTTAAAAATAAATTGAGCAATCAGGGTGGGCTCTCCAAGATAATGTTGGAAAGATTTCTGAAATAAAAATGGAGAAGTAGGAAAACAGAACCCCTTTGGGATGGTCAGTTCTCCTACTAAATATATAAAGCAAATAGTTCTAAACTGTTGTGTTATTTCTCATACCAAATAGCCCATTCACTCTTAAAATAATTAAACATAGACACATGAAGCTACCCAAGTTACCTATGACAGTATATCAGTTGATGGGACGAAGGTGTGCTCAGTCTCATGGACAGCTATTCTGGTAGGAGAGAAAGTATAAACAGACTCTAACATTTTAGAAGAAAGAAAGGCAAACATATTATTTGCCCAGTCAGTACAAATATATTATTTTTATAAAAAGTGTTGTGTTAAATGTGACATCAGGAAATTTGAAAACACTGCAGAAAGGAATAAAGATGATGGGAATAATACACAATGATTGGAAAAACACTAATAGCATTGTAATTAAGTATCTTTTGCTGCCATTAGATTTTTTTTTCAAAGCTATCAAGCCATTTTTCTAGCTCATTAACTTTATTTAGAGATGACTAAAAGTTTCAAAACCTCTGCTTGCATATGGCAGGCCTATGGCACTATACACTACTATATAATTGACAGCTGACACATCATTGTTTTCCTGCATTCTGGGTTGTTTGTGTGGCCCAAGGCTTGGCACATGTTGTTTGATGCTCTTATTGGCTTACCATGTTTTGTTTGGGCTTTTTAGAAAGTTTACCTTTTTCTTGGAGGCACTTCTCCTCTCTGGAGTCCAAATTGCTTTTTAATCTCCACACATTTTCTCATTCCATCATAAAGATGAAAATCAAATTCTCGTTTCATAGCTGACATTGTACTAATTGAACAGGATGCCACACTGTAGACAAATACTCCCAGGTGTCAGTATCTCCCCTTAATTGCTTTTTGGGATTGTTGCTGATTAATGCATATTAATTGATATAGACAACACAGAGGCAAAGCATTACTCTGAGTGTTCAATATGAAGCACCCCACAGCATTGTTACTGCTGGACCTACAAGCTATACAGTATTTTTGGGGGGAAAAAACCCTGCAGCAATACAGCCTGACACATCTCTCTGATTGGAATTCTTGAAATGTGTACAGATGTTTCACTTCAATAGGGCTTTTGAAATTTTACTCAAATTTTCACTTCAGGCAGAACTTGGTTGCAAACCTGCTTAAAAATTCTTTCCTCTTTTTGATGTGTCTGACACCTCTGCTGGAATTATTGGGACTCCTACTCAACTTAATTAATGCCCAGCAGATGTTGATGTAACTATCAGCGGCCATCTTGCATTCCTTTTTTGCTGGCCAGTGTGAAATTCCAGAGAAGATGGTTGTGCTTAGAATGCTGTCATCTGTAGAGATGAGGATTAAAAAAGAAAAAAAGACTATAGAGCTGGCCTTTCCACTCATCCCATCACTGTGCATCATATTCTTCAGTGGAAATTGTTGCTAAGAAAAAATGGATGTGGCCCAGACTAGTCCAAGAGATAGTCTTCTCACCTACAGCCTCGGCCGCACAGCCTAAATAACAAACCTGGAACTGTCTCCCTCACTGAAGATGGGTGCTCACCATAATTTCTGCCCTTTTCCCACAAATGTCAAAGGACCCACTATTTAAACAGTGCCACCCAGATATAATTGTTTCATATTCTTTTCTGAGCTTGGTGCAAGGAATGAAAGGGGTGTCAGGAAGTGGGGGGGGGGCAATGCCACTCAACTCCATATATACTAAGAACACATACAGAACATAGTTGTCATGCCCTGCTTCCAGAGCATGGACTCTGACTCAGAGTCTGAAGCAGAGGGCACGCCAGAGACTGAAACAGGAGGTATGCCAGGACCTGCTGTACAGAGAGAGGTTACAGTGCCGGAAACAGAACAGGAGATGGTGCCAGCTCCAACAGAGAGTCCTGCCTCTTCAAATATAGAAGAACACTTACCTAGACCCAACTTCGCATAGCACAGGCAGCAAAGAGAGACCCAGTGTCGCTCTCTCAGAATTTATAACCAGCAACAATCAATCAAGGCACAGCTGTGCTAGACATTGGGTCTATTTAGCTGGTGCCCTTCCCCTCCAGGAGTTGTCAGAGCTTATCTGACCTGCTGCCTTGCTGGATGCCTTGACAAATGCTCAGATTGACCTTGGGTGCTCCCTTGCCATGAAACCCTGCTGGACTTTGTTTATATGGGATTTTTTTATGACTCCTTGCTTACTACCTGGAAATAAGTAACAAGCTGGGAGAAATTCAGTTTGTTTGTTTGATTTATTAGCTGTGCCAGGACTGAGATAGGACAATAGTAAAAGACACCACACAACCCATATATAGTTTTAGTTTTGTTTGTTTGTTTGCTTTAATTTATGTTGTAAGTTGATTTGGGTCTCATACTGGGAGAAAGGTAGCAAAATAATGTAGTCAAGGGCTACAGTTAGCCCACTCTTGCCATATATAATTAAAAGCTGGAGAATAAGGATGGAAACTGTTGGATGGATAGAGCTCTCCTTATGTACATCTTTACAGTCCTTCAGCAAGGGCAGGAAAATTTTCCATTACGTGTTCAAGAACTTCGGTACAGGGTTTCTCCCTTATTCATGGGGATACATTCCAAGATCCCCATAAATAACTAAAACCAAGGACAGTACCAAACCCCAAAGTGAATAGCAGCCAGCGAAGCTAGAGGGCTACTTCCTGTGATGCCACAGCCATTTCCTGTGGCAGTCTTGTCATAGGGGTGTTAAAGTGGGTGACAGGCAGGCAGGCAGGCAAGGTGCAGGTGGCAGGACCTGGACCAGTCTGCATCGGTGCTGTTGCCCGAATGCCAGAATTTTCCATTTAATATATTTAGACTTCAGTTGACTGCAAATAAGTGGGGATCCCTTTATTATCAATTGCATTTGTGATAAACATATACAAGCATGTAGTAACAAGGGGGAGGAAATGAAGACATTGCCCCCGACATGAAAATTCTGCCCTCCCCCAAAACAAAACAGTCCTTCAAATTTCTAGCATTCTGGTAACTTTAAAGGCCAGTAGAGTATTTAGAGAAAAAAGAATGTAGGCATCCAATGAAAAGCAGGAGACAACGATATCAAGGGAGTGCAAACATGGCAAATGTAAGAATTCCTGAGGTGAATCGTTTTCAAAGTCTCACTGTCTGCAATGCTAAAAAGGTTGGGAACCAAAGTAAAATTAAATTATGGGGGCAGAATTGCAATTGGGGATGCAGAGTCATCTTTCTCCCACCCCATAGTTACATCCCTATCAGAATGCCTTTCCTCAAACACAGTCTTTTAAGACATTAAACCATAACAGAATGGAAGATGGCTGGATGGAGCTTGCTAAATAAAGTTAAGTTTATGATTACAATAGCAGCCAACATCTCTGTAATTCTCCTTTTTTTAAACAAGCATTCCAAAGAGATTGCTTAGTATACCACATATGGAGTCAGCGCTCATCTTTGATCATTCAAGATAATAAGTTCCTGTGGGGCTTTAGGATGGAAAGGTAGAAACATGAATATAAAGAAAAAATTGTGTACTATTTACTTTTGAAGTCCTACAGATATGTCTGTCATCGTGAAATTTACTTTTCTTTTTTTAAAAAAAATGTATTTATTAACACAAATTGTCTATGTTTAAAACTACATAAAAATATTACAACAAAAACATGCATAAAATATAACACAATAAAAAGCTAACACAATACAAACTGAAAAGGGGATACAAAGACAAAATGCAATACACAAAATAAACTATGACTACAAACTTAGTTACTTCCAACCTTTCTTGAGATGGAAATAATAATGAACACAATAATGCTTCTTCCATTAAATAGTGCATTATTTGTTGCCTATGAAATCTCTCATCAAAAACTGCCCTCTTTCATAAACCCATGCTCTATAACTTCTATTTATTCTATTATCTAAACAATTAACATCTACATTTTATTCCACAATTTTCTTTTTAATAAAAACCTATTGTTGCCACTTTTCCCCCGTATGAAAACTGAGTTACTTTTCAAAGTTCTGCCATAAGCCAGGAGGTTGCCCTGATCTACTCATTTGAAATCTTTTATTTATGTATTGTGATTTCCCCACCACCACTGTTTATTAGCATTGGAAGGGGCTCTTATAATACCTATTTACTCACCTGCACAATAGTATTTGTGTGCCTAGATGGAAAAAGGCAATTTCCTAAGTGGCATTTTGCCAGTGAATGTGTTCCTTAATTCACAGCGATCAACTGAATTGTTCTAAAATGTACGGCTTGAAGATTATGGTCAATGTGTTTTTTGAAATGAAATGGAAATTGTCCAAAGAGTTTAGGGGAATTTGCTTAGAAACAGTGGTACTGTAACGTTTTCCTGGAAACCCAACACATATATTTAAGCTCAGACTATAAAGGATCCATAAATGAAGGTAAGATCGCTAGGTGCAGGGAAAAAATAGAGAGAGCAAGATTTCTGGATACATTAAATGATTAAAACAGAAAGTCCATCTAGACTGATTTGAAAAATCCCAGATTTTGTTCCTGTTCTTTCCAATTTTATACTGGGTTAAAATAACCTGAGGAGGTGGTATAAAAACTCTCTGTACAAGGAGCTGACAGAAAATATTCTGGAACAAACAAAATGTGTAGGGATCTTCAAAATATAAGCAGAAATAACAGGAACAGAACTAGGACTTTCTGGTCCTTTTAATCAGTCTGGATGCACCTGGAGTTGGCAAGAGGCAACTATGTATAGCAAGAGTCGTGATATATTTTAGGACAATTTTCAGATCATTTTTTTCCAGAGTTTCCAGTTCACAGAGACTGTCTAAGCCAGGAGTGGGGAACTACCAGGAATGGAGGGCGAGTGCATTAACCCTACATGGAACTTTGAAGGACTTCACCTCCTAGCACATCACACTGCACACATACATGCACACCATTTTAACTTAAGAAAAAAGAATCATCCCAGAATGCCCACACACACACCAAGGGTGAGAAAACCTTTATCCCTCACTTGAACTTGCACTCACTTATATGGAGGGCAGTTAGGGTATCTTGCATAGGGGACAGTCCTCTACCCACAGACCTGACACTGGGTACCCTGCCTTCCATTCTCAAGGCCTCAGGAATGAGGCAAGCTGCAGTGTATCTCTGAACATAGAGGGGAAAGAGATGCATTTCACATTCCAGAATTCAGCTACATACTGTATGTTCCCTTTCTCCACACCAGCACTTTCTGCTCTCGTTTATTCTAAAGTTCATTTTCAATTATTCACAGTAGTTTTTGACACAATTTGAATTTCTTAACTGCCTTCTGCAGAGTTAACAGAATGTATCTGATACACACACCACTATTTGTGGTAAGAGATTTGGCTGTTCTGGCTGCTTTGCCAAGTTTCAGAATAATCAGTAATGACCTGATGTATACAATATATATCTTAACCCTTTCAACAATGTTCATGAAATGCATTCCCCTACATAGATTAATAAAAACCCAGCTTTGAACTTTCTGTGTTATTAATGGTGTGATTCCCATTTGATTTAATCCTCATTTGAAATTTCTTAGAATAACCAAAGAAATTAGAAGGGAAATGGAGATGCTGTTTGAGCACCTCAAGGCAAATACGTTTTGAGGAGTGAAACAACATTTGTACTTATTTCTGACAGAAACCAGCAGTCGGACAACATGAATTGTGATTTTAATGCCATTTTGAGAATGTTTAAGGCAAGATCAGGTTTCTGACAGTACTGCTACAAAACAAGATTCAAGTGGAGTGTGGTTTTTACAGATATTTAAGAAGCACTAGAGAAGTACTGAAGATGCTTAAAACAATAAAATTTAAGAGACAATAACTCTCTTTCTTCATCTGTTTTGATGTGCCTTTGCCCTAAGACTTGTAGTGATTTCTGGAGATTTCATTTATTCCTTGGTGCCCATAAGAGCTTTCTTTGAAACACAGATGGCAACTTAATGGCCATTTTTGTCAAGGCCATGGCAGGAAAAGAGTTAAAATTTCACGACTTAACCCTTCCATAGTGTCAGGGCTACTCAGGTTTCTTTGGGTCTATAGCTACATGCCCTCCAAAATTGGCACACATGTGGCCAAGGAACATCAGATTGTGGTCAAGGTGGCAAAAGTTGTTAATAAGAAAGAACACACAAGATAGGAAAGGCTGTACCAGTCTACTTTTTGCTGAGCCTGATAGGAAAGGTAAGATTCCACCTCCTCTTCTCTCCCCTCTGCTGAGTTAACTGAGTGCAAATTACTTTTGCACTTTGAACTCAGCTTGCACCAACAGAAGTAAGCCAAGGACAAAGAGGGAACATGGGAGGAAGAAAGAGAAACTGGGACATTTTGAAAGCAGGTGAAAAAAGTGAGATAACGTAGGATTGAGTGGGACTGTCCTTGCCAAATCAGGAGAGTTGGAGGTTGTATAGTTACATGACAAAAATGTGGACGTTAACCATATTTGTATAAATAATACCTAGTTTGGCAGTCGAAACAGTTAATGGTACATCCACACTATGTAATTATAATTAAAACCGTTTGATGGCACTTTAACTGTCACAGCCTCATCTTGGGATTTGTAGTTGACAGAATTCCCTGCTAGTTCAAAAGAGTGGACTAGAGTGTTGTAGCAGAGACATTCTCTCTAAACTCAAAGGGTGAAACCATGGTAGTTAGGCAGCCTCAAACTGCTATAACGTTGTAATGTGGATACACCTAAATCAAACAATAGAACATCTCATAATACAGAAAAGCATCAAACAGAAAATTGTACTAGAAAATATCAATACCCTTAATGTCCCCCACACTAAGAAGAAGAAGAGGAAGAAGAAGAAGAAATAATCAAGGAAACAGCATGTTATGAACAATTTAGTTTAACAGAAAACTTACTGAAACACCATATTTTAGCTGAGCCTGGAAGAGTCAGCCAGGCTGACTTGGGATTCTGGGAGCAGTAGTCCCAAAATGTCTCTTTGAATGAGATTTTTTCTACCTCAGCAGGGTAGCCAAAGACTGAGGGTAAGAATTATGGGCCATTTCTGCACTACACTGTGATAGTGCTATTATTCCGCTTGCAACATCCTATGGAATCCTGGGCTTTGCAGTTCAGGGAGGGGCATTTAGAATTCTCAGTCAGAGAGCTCTTGGGCCTCAGTAAACTACAAACCCCAGAATTCCACAAGATGTTGAACGTGGAATAATAGCACTATTAACAGTGTAGTGTAGAAATGGCCATTGACAGAAAGGAAGCGTGATGGGTGGGTGGAATCCAAGAAAGGACCATTACCTTGGCATAAATCCTGCTGGTCTTCCTAACTAGAAGAATCAATCATTGAATCAATGGTCATGCAAATCCCATTTTTTCAAAGGATCTACTCTAGCAGATTTTGGATTTTGGATTTTTAAAAGCCTTATTTTACATTATTATTTTATTTGTATCCTGCCTGTAATAGGTGATGGCTCTGAGGGTGAGGCACAACTGATTGTGCCAGTACAGAGCCAGTGACTGACCAAGCCAACTTGCAGACATTCTCAGCAGTTGAAGGACAAGCGGAGGCAGAGTTGCCCCAACCAGGTCCAGAGGGAGAAGGAACCAGCAGCCATTTGGAAGAATTACAGTCACCTGAGCCCCTTAGCCTCTAGTCAGGAAGGAGGCTGAAACAGGCAGCTCAGAGGGAAGCTGCGTTGGCTAGATTAAGGAAGCAATGACAAGTAACACCTGTCTCTGTGGCTATTTAGGTCTGGCAGAGTGGCTTGCTCTTTGCTTGTAACAAATTACTTGCAAGCCTCACGGCTCTTGTGTTCTGGCTCCCTTGACCCCTCTGGACGGACCTCTGCTTTCTAGACTTTTGGACTGGACTTTGACCTGGTTTAGCTCTGCGGTTTCCTTAATAGTTGTTGTATCGGACATTCCTCACTGCCTCCTCCTCCTCCTTGCAGCAAGTATTCTTGCCTTCTCCCCCTTGCTGGCAGTGAGGCACAGGCAGGGAGTTGGACTCTGACACTGCCTTTCTCTCAGTTCTGGGACCCAAGGTGCTGACAGCATGAATAAAAAATGGATGGAGCTAAAACTACAATAAATTATGATATTAAAAAAACATTAAGCAGTTCATCATGTTAAAATAACCACTAAGTTAAACAAAATTAAAAAAACGTGTAAAAGCACCTCAGTACATTACAAAAGCACAAAAACCTGACAGCTACCTGGCAATGGAGGGCATGGAGCCGCCCGTGTGGATCATTACACATTACATTCTTGTCTGGGATCTCAGCCAAATATATTTATTGGTTCATGTATGCGTTTAATAGATTTATAGACTGCCCAACTGTCTGTCTGACACACACGCATTTGTAAATTGTCTCATGGGCATTTTAAAGATATAATTATTTTTGCATTTTGATATTGGAATTATCTTATTTTATTTATTTTTGACATTGTGTGTGTGCGTATGTGTATACACACACACACACACACACACAATGTCAAAAACAAATAAAATAATAAGAAAGACAATTCCAATATCAGAATGTGGAAATAATTGTATCTTTAAAACCAGCACAAAACTGGTAATAAAAAAAGCAAAAACTAAAAGATGAAATACCTGACTGAAGAAGAGCGTCTTAATGAGGATGCCAGGTAGTTTTGCATAGGAAGATCATTCCACATACTGTATTTGCCGGCATATAAGATGCGCCGGCATATAAGGCACACTGCATTTTCAAACGTTATTTTTTGGGGGAGTGGGGGGAATTAGTACTAGTACATCTTATGCACTGGTGAGACATCCCCAACCCCATTCCCTTCCATTTTGCCTTGGTGGGAATTCTCCCCAGCAAGGCAAAATGCATAGGAAAAAGAGAGGGGCTCTAGGGAAGCCTTGAGCCAGCGTTCCTTTAACCCCCTAGACCTTCCCTTCCCTTCCCCTTCCTGTACATAAACAATATGCATAGGGAAGGGAGGGAGGGGTCCAGGGGGCAGAGCCAGCACCAGTGTGGGGCTTCTCTCAACCCTCCCCTTCCTTTCCTATTCATAAGCAAAATGCATAGAAAAGAGAGGAGGAGGTCCAGGGGGCAGAGCCAGTGACAGTTCTCCCCACCAAGGCAAACCGGAAGGGAAGAGAGGGTGGGAGAAATCTCATGGGAATCCTCCTTTCACCTCCTCGCTTTCCTATGCATTTTGCCTTGGCATGGGGAGGGAGGGGGGGTGAAAGAGCTCATAATGACACATCCGACATATAAGACACACCCCATTTTCAAAGGTTTTTTTTTTTTTGGCGGGGGGTAAGTGAATCGTATACACTGGCAGATATGGTACATGGGGAGGGGAGTAGGAAAAAGCTCTTTTCCTGATGAGTGTCCATTATAGCACTACGTGTGACAACATCCACAGAAGAATCTCCCAAACACCTAATTTGTTCTTTTCTGGGTAGATTTTTAGATAGAGTATTTCACTCTATATTTTGGACTTGATCTGTATTGTCAAATATCTTTAACTGTCCTCTCTCTCTCTCTCTCTCTCTCTCTCTCTCTCTGTATGTGTGTGTGTATGTGTATGCACCTTCAAGACACCTGTCAACTTATGGTGATCCCATGAATTTCATAGGGTTCTCTTAGGCAAGGAGTACTCAGAGGTGGTTTGTCAATTCATTCCTCTGAAATATAGCTACAGCACTTGGTATTCATTGGCCATCTCCTATCTAGGTACTAACTAGTGCTCTATAATTCAGTCTGTCTCAGCAGTTTTTTATTGAATAATAATAATAAAAAGAAACAGAGAAAGACACAAGACCAAAAAAACACAATAACAGTACAAACAGCATACTAATACAGAAAAAAATAAACTATAAAAATAAACTACAGAACAAAACACTATCCATAAAAAAGTAAAATTATTAATAATAAACTAAACTAAATTACAATACAACTACAATACTACATATAACTAAAAATTGGTTCCTGTCCCTGCTGTAAACAGTGAATAGTAAACCAGCATTAACAACTATTAGATCCTAAAATAAAATTAAAGTTGATATCTGTTGCCTGTTATTTATTTTCATAACAAATCCAAGCTTACAAAATTAGTTAATAATTAGTAATTCTATGTAAATTATTAATCATAATTCTAACTTACTTATTAAATATCATTTCTAAAAACTTAATAATTGCCTAATGATTTTAGCCATTGGTACCTTGTTTTTATTCTATTCCATATTATAATTAATAATTCTGAAAATAATAATTCTTTATATGGTAAATATCTTTGAAAAGCAACAAAACAAAGTAAGGCTATTATCCAATTAATCCTCTTGCAATAATAGAAATGACAAATTTAAAATTAAGAGAGAAGAGAAAAAAGCTATATTAGTCATCAATTATCTTCAGTCCTTTTGTAATTTTTCCTCTAATAACTTGTAATCATAAACCATAAATCACAAACCATTTTCTTCATCAGATACCTTCTTCCCCTTTTTGTTAATCTATTTTTTCCAAAAACTGGATCATGTTTGAGTATTCCTAAGAGGCCTTTTATTAATACAACTGTGCATAATCTGTGTCTTTTGTCCTTAGACATAAAAATCATTTCCTCAAGTCGATCCCAGCTGTGACAAACATTTTTCCTGGGACTGTTCTTCAGTAAGTCCATCAATGAGTTGTTTTTCTCCTTTTTCCAGAAAAGAATTCTTGTGGACTCACAAGCCAACTGTCGTACACTCTCCAAAATAATGCCAGTTCAAAGTCCAAATTATTCAACTTCATAATTGCATTGGGTCGTGACATCCCTTGTATTCTTCATCTCTCCAAAATCAGCTATGTTGACTTTTTCCATCTCTTGCTGAATGTTTGTCTCATCTTGTGTAGATGTGCTATCCAAGTCATAGGCCAAATCTTGCAAAGGTTCTTTTCCCTCTAGTTGCCAGTATTTCATTTCATTTATTGTATTTTAAAATTCTCACCTTCATCTAGAGTATTTTCAAGTTTTTGTGACAATTGTGACAGTTGTTCTGTAAGCACTTTAAACTTTTTCTCAGCAAATACTTTAACTTGTCTAAATTCAGCCAGAAACTTCAAAAAATATTCAGGTACCAGTTTGGACCTTCCTAGATCATTTTTAATTTGTGTGTCACAACTCAGAATAGAAGTCATGATGAATTCCATTCAATGTTTTCTGTATTCTTCAACAATAAGACTGTGTTCTCAAAGCATTAGATAACAGGAGTTCTCATGTAAACTTTCCCAGAGATGTTAAAATTGGTTCACTGCACATCAAACAGATTAGACAAATAACTTTACAATTTTTTTCTTTATAGTGCCCAGCAAGATTGTCTTAGTAGTAAAATCAGGGTCTTATTCCATTATTAATGTAAATCAAATACAAAATATGATCCAAATCCAAAGTGCCAAAAATGTTCCATTAGTAACAAACAGCACAAACAATCAAACATCAGAAGAAAGATAATCAATCCTTTAATAGTCCAATAAAATAAAAAAGTTCAACATTCACCTCCAAATCCAAGCATATAAAAGTTACAATAACATGATCCCAGAACAACAGTAGCAGATAAAAAAAGAAAAAGAAAAAAAAAGGGATTGAGTACTTAAACTTAATTGATATATGGGTTTGATAGCAATCTAGAAAAGGGGTATTGTACTTTAAATACAAGAAGGTTCTGAAACTATAGGAAGGTTACAGCTGCTGTAAGCAAAAGGCTTCTTGTCTTCTATGAGTAAAGATAAAGGCAACCTCTCTATATACTTTACAAGAGATCTGGATGGAAGGAATATAATGTCCATCTGGGGGGGTGAATCCCTCACCCTGCCCAGTTCCACCAAAATGTGATTTTCCTGGAGTCTCAAGACCCACAGTGGCCGTTCCATTCCCGAGCAGACACTTTGCTGATCTGATCCTGGCTCAATGGAGTCTTCAGACTTCCCGTGTATCGGAGAGGCACTATGCTTCTGGGGACCACGATCTAGTGAAGCCCACTAGATCGCATCTGCCATTGATGCAACTGGATATCGGAACCCTCTCAGCAGTTTATTTTTGATAAGGCAATTGCAGAATCTGAACTATGTAGCATACCTAGGCAATTTACCCAGGTCCTCTAGGAACCAGGTCCTCTACAAAATATTCAGGCTTTCACAAGAAATAACCAGGAAAAAAAATAGTGTATTTATTGATTTAATTTTCTCTAAAATGTTCCCATTAAAATTCTTTCGAAAGTAGTTAAAAATGATCCATTGTAAATTAGAGATGTGAAGAATTCTTGCCAATTACTCATTTTGATGAAACAGACTGTCTCGACACTTTGTGCCTTTGTCAGCCCCCAAAAAACTTGTCTCAGGAGGAGAACAAGGCAACAGGTACTTCTTTTTCTGCTAACATTTCTGACATTTGCACAAATTGTCTCTGCAATTATTATCCTTTTCCCCCCTTTTTAGAAGTAGCTATTGTAGTTTAGCCACACAATTTGCTCAGTTTACACTAGTTGCATAAGAATACTTCCTGCATAGATGAAAACTCTTGAGATTGACAGAAAATATTGAAGCATCTGATAGGGAAACATTTGGCATTTTTTACAAAATGAGACGAACAAGTCTTTAGGCTGATATCCTAGGCTTCCCAGCATAGCATTCTAAAGCCTTGTATCTCAGCCTAAAGATTTGTTTGCAGTGATGTAGACTCGAGTCAATAGATTCAGACTTAAGTCAGACTTAAGTTGCTTCATGACTCAACTCGGACTCAACTTGGCCATCAATGATGCACTGACTCGACTCAACTCAAGACTTGTATATTTGTAATGACTGATTTGATGCCCTTGGTTCAGTAACATAACACATTCATCCAGAAACCTTATGATTTTGAACAATGCCTTCATCCCTTTTTTGCCTACTAGTCACATGACAATCTCTCTCAAGCCCAAAGTGTGGGCACATTTCTCAGAGGGGAACAGCAGACAGATTAGGCAATGGGTTTGAGGTGGGCTTGAGGTCTGCTCAGCAGCCTGTCCCTGCTGCATTGGAGGAGCCTTCTAAAATGTTTTCTAAGAGGAAAAGACAAGACTTGCCCCCAGAATGCAGGGTGCATTTCTCAGAGGGGAACAGCAAATGTGTTAGACAACAGGCTTGAGGAAGAGAGATCCTTCCTTCTAAAGCTTTTGAATCTTCAGTAATGGGGAGTAAGATAGGATCCTATTCCCCACGTCCAAAGCTGCAGATGGCAAAATTGCAAATGTGGAGAGTTGACTCTGCTTAAATTGTTAAAACTGAATTTATTTCACTCTATCCAATAATTCTGGAATTTTGGTTGGGGTATAAAGTTGGCTTCCAGACTTAAGACTTGACTTGGGACTTGACTTGAAACTCTCTTCAAGGACTTGAGACTTGACTTGAGACTTCGAGGTAGAGACTTGAGACTTAGAGTAAAAGACTTAAATATATCACTACTTGTTTGTCTCATTTTGTAAAAAATGCCAAACGTTTTCCTATCAGATGCTTCAATATTTTCTGTCAATCTCAAGAGAGTTTTGCAGGTAGAAATCTGTTATGTCTCCACTCTGACCACCCACAGGACCCACGGTTTAGCTGTCATAGCCCTTGAACAGCCATTCTGGAACTGGTGGAGAGCGGGGCGGGGGGGGGATGGAAAAGATCAGGCTATACACTATAGCCAGATGCAGATCAATAATAAGATTTCCTACAGTCTCAGTGAATGATGTCATCATTCTACATCTGGCAATGAGACCTACCCAGCTGCTTCACTAATCCCCTGTGTGCTATACCAAGTACAAAATGGCTGAGGGTTGGGGTTATCACAGAAAAACTGTGAGGCCTGAATGGGGGCCTTAGTCACTGAAAAGGGTGGATGCCAACCTCTGCAATTACTATAAAAAGAGGTACACAGTTGTAAAATGCATTTATGCTCATGCATGACACTAACTGGATGGTGGTCATGTATCTACATACTTTTTGTAAATGCCAAATCATATCTAGGGGGGAGAGACAAAAAATAAGCAAAAAATCTTACCAGTTAAAAATGAGACATGAAAAATTGGAGAGTGAACACAACAGAATGCCTGTTCCAGAACATTCAAAAAAAAAATGGAGTTGAAGCTATGCTTCTTTTCAAGTAGAAGAGAAAAAGAAAACTATGATCCATCGCAAGAACAACAAAACTCACAAAGGAATAGGCTCAGGGCATCATGTTGTAAGATCTTTTGTAAATAAGCTTATTCCTGTATTAATAACTGAAAGGTCCTTTTGAAAAGAATCCCACAATTCCTGGCAGGTGGCAAAGATTACCTTAATCCCTCAACAGCATCAAATTCAGTTCCATTGAATCATATTGTCCCATATGCTAATTTGTGTGCCATGATGTTCACTAAAGCTTGTAGCTGTCATAAACTGTTATAACCAAAAGATTAGGCTTCTAATACTGCCATAATTCTTACAGTTCTTTGCATAATGGAAGTTATTCGCTCAAGAGTACAGATTTAATTGATTTCTCCCCCACGCCTTACAGCACCCTGTGTCACAATTCCTCCAAACATCAGCAATGATTTGAAAATGTATGAGGCACTGCAGTGGGAAGGAGAAACAGAAAAGTTTCATTGTGTAAATGGAACTGAGTTCACAGTTCTTACAATCCAAGCCCTGTCTGATCTCATATACTACAAAATATATGTAAGGATGCTTTACCAGGTCTTGAAATTTTGTATTTTTGGAAAATATTTCAGAAAAGGAATCATCAAGGCATTTCCTCAATAATTTGACCCTATGTTATACATGAATGACATATCAACTTGGATCCCAAAAGGTTGGTTACATATCTGGAAGGCATTTCTGATGAGGCCATGGAATCCCCAGTTTCCATGGATTTCTCCCCTCTCAGAGTTCCTTCATGCCTTTCTTTATATTCCAGGCTCCCCCATCCCAGGAGTACCACCTAAAGAGTGCAGAGTGGGGTTGAGGACTCCACTGCCCCTCGGGGGACCTTGGAAGACCACACCCCCATATTGAACCCCATCTCCAACTTGTTTGAAATCTTTTTGCACTAGAAGTTGTTACCGCTGTTTCTAGCCCGAGCTTGTGGGATATTAAGATACCATTTGATATCAATAATTTGGCCTTCTGTACCCATTCCTCTCCATGTGCTTGTGAGGCCCCCAGACAAGCACGCACACAGGTGCGGCTGACAATAGCCGAACCATTCAAACCCCAATCCAGGCAGGCCAGTCATTGCCGAATGCAGCTTCAGGAGACCTCAAGGCAAGTACCACATTATGTATGCACGCGACTTACAAAAGATCCCCTGCCCCGCGCAGGCAGCTTGATGAGCGGACTATGCAACTCTCAAGCACTCCGCATTTGCATACTGGCTACTGTATTGACAATCTGGTCATAACTCAATCATCTAAAGTACTGACCTTGCTGAGGCTTTGTCTTAGCCTGAAACTCATTGTTATCCCCAAGTACGGACTAGCCTGCGGCCACAATTTTCCCTATGAGAACCCCTGACTTTGAGCGTCTTGTTGGATCGCTCGTGACTTGCCTCCTGACTTGCCGTCTCTCCATTTGACGAGCCTCCCCTCAGCCCCACGTGCTGAGAATCCACGCTCCCCAGCTTCTTTGCTATTACCGGGCTTCAGGACGGGTATAGTATTTCCCATACCAAACCTCCTCTCAAAATCCCTCTATCCAACTCCTACCTTTTATTTCTATAGTTCTTCTTGTGAGTGTGTTGCATACACGTGTTTGACTGTATTTCAACAAAACAATTATTATTATTAACTTCTGCCTTATCATTGACTCTGCCTGACCCCGTAGACATAGGGTTCAAGATCTCACTACATTACCCTGCCTCTCGCATTGCTAACTAGTGTTCTTTGCTAATTCCCTCCCCATTGTTTGAGCACATTTAGGTGTCCCTCCCGGGACCCCCAGAAATCAGGGTAACAAATTGCTCTTCTAAGTCAAGTCTTTAGCAGCAATTACAGCTCTGAGTCTTCTTGGGTAAGTCTCCTTCAGTTTGGTGCACCTGGATCCTGCAGGTTTTGTGCATTTTTGACAAAACGGATACAGCACTGTCAGGCTGAGTGGGAACCATTGAATAGCAGCCTTCACATCGTGCAGCAGATTCTTAATTGGGCTGAAGTCTTGGTATAATTGTACAAGTCTGAGGCCATTTTCGCATGACGTCACTGAACTGCTTCTGCCATGGGATGGCAGCAGTCAGCAGATCATGCTTCTGCACAGCGTCATTGCAGTTCCACTGCCATCCCATTGTGAAGTGTCACACTTGCGCAGTATTTGAAAAATGGATAAAATCCGTTTTACTCTTCCCCTCCCATGGCACTCCCATGCTAACCCTTATGCAGAAGCTGCAACCATGTGTTTGCAACACTTCCTGCCCCAGCGCAACAATGGCAAGTGCCTGGCTGCACTGCGAAAGGAAGGGGTAGGACTATTCCATTCGCTTTTGCAGGGAATGAGCAGGTGCAGAGGGGAGTGTTGCGCTCTCTTCTGACCCAAATTTGCAGCACCATAATGCGGAGGAGCATTGTCATGTGGAAAGGGCCTAAGACATTTAGATTCTTGTTTCTAAATCACTGTAGTGTTTAATGTCATTGTCCTGCTAGAAGGTGAATGCCCAAATCCCAGGACCCTTGCAGAATGAAACAGCAATTCCTCTAGAATTGCCTTGTATTTGACTCCATCCATCTTGCCTCAATCTTGACTGGTTTTCCAGTCTCCCTGCTGAGGAAAACCATCTCATATCATGATACTGCCACCCCCATGCTCCATTGTGGAGATGGTATTCTCAGATCAGTGAACACTGTGAGTTTTGCAACATATGTAGCATTTTTCAACAAGGCCAGAAAGTTTAATTTTGGTCTCATCAGATTAGAGAAGCTTTTTCCACATGTTTGCTGTATCTTCTATACACTTTGTTTGTTTGTTTTTGAAATTCCAAATAGGCTTTTATACAGGTATGTAAAGCATGCAGTTTATTTATTTATTTATTTATTTATTTATTTATTTATTTAAGTGTTTCTGTCCCACCCAGGCAGTAAGCACTAACAGTGATGCTTACATTAATAGCAGTTCTAGATGGTTGATCATAATGCAAATACAAGCATACTGCATCTAACAAGCCTCTGACAGTGAAGCTCCATTTTACAAAAGTTTTTGATGCCTGTGATGTCTACCCTTGCCTTCATTGTTCCCTGTCTAGCTGGAAGGGTTTTTTTTTTAGCAGCATCAAAAGGATGGTACATTTGAAGTATGGTAATGAAAGGTTAGACAGCCAGCATGTTGTGTGGTTTGAGCATTGGACTGTGACCCTGAAACCAGGGTTCAATTCCTTGGATGACCATGAAAACCACTGGATGAGCTTGAGCATATCACACACTCTTATATCCAGAAAACCCTTTGAGGTTTACCTTAGGATCACCGTAAGTCAGAAGTGCCTTGAGGGCACCCAACGAAAAGAAACAAAGGGTTCAAAATAAAGAAATTTTTGGTGTCAGGTTGCAGCAGCAAATAGCGCAATAAACGCTGAGCTGGAAAAGAGAGAGATTCTAGTCTAGCTGATTCAGTTGTAACCAAGCAAGTTAAACAGCACTGGCCTCTGGAACCCTTTACAGGGTGTGCAACAAGAGAATAACAGAGAAAAAAGAGGAGAGCAGATAAATCTGCTTGCCCAGCATTTTAAAAAACAAAATCAAAGATTTATAAGTTTTCACAACAAAATGGAAATCATAATAAGGATGGAAACTGGGGAAAGAAAAATTCATCCCTAGATTTTGGAAGAAGCCATATAGTAGTTTGTAGGAGGATCAAAATATTTTTGTTTACATATGTGAGGCCTAAATATGACTTGGTTGTTTCTTTTCATGTGTACATATTATTAGTTTCCAACAAAACATTTGCTGAAACATGTTGAACTACAGTCCTCCCCCAACATTTGTGGGTTTCACTTTCATGAATTTGATTATTCATGAGCTGCCTGCTTGTCTCCCCCCATTCTCCCCCTCCCATTCCCTGTCCTTTTGCCCAGGCACAGGGAGGGGAAAAGTCGTCCCTCCTCTGCACTCCCCTACCTGTTGCCTGTGCAATAGCACAAACAGTAGCTTGCAGGAGGATCTTCCCTCTCCTGCACTCTTCCGCGCATTGCCCACTCAATCGCTCTTGCACTGTCCCATCCGTTGCTCGATCACACTGGCAGCAGCCAGCAGGAGAGTGCAGAGAGGAAGATTTTCCCTCTTCTGCACTTTCCCGTCTGTCACTCATGCAAACATGCCGGCAGTGGCTGGCAGGAGGCTACAGAGGGGAAGATCTTCCCTTTCTTGCACTCCTCTGCGATCACCTGCTTGAGCTCGTCCATCATGTGCACGATCGTGGGAGTGTAAAAACAAGGCAGGGCGTGGGGGAAACAAGCAGGAGACTGGAGAGAGGAAGGCTTTTCCTCCTACGCTTTTCTGTCTTTCCCCTAGTCGGCAGCAGCTGAAAGAATCAGGAAGTGAGGAGTGCTCATTGGGAGGGAGTTATTCACTATTTTTTGACATTCATGGGGGTTCTCTGCACCTAACCCTTGAGACTGTGGAAGGCCTACTGTACTCTTCTTTTTTTGTGGTAGGAACCTATCCATATTTTTGCCCCTCTGGTATCAAGTTGGCTTTAAGTAATAGCTGTGAACACATCAGCTTTGTTAACCACATCCTGACACTGTGTAAGCCAATTTAAGATTTGAATTTTAGGCACCAGTTAAATATTTATTTCCCTCAGGCATTTGTTCAGCAGCTGATGAACTGATTTTGCTCTGTATGTACGAATTCATGAGATTATGTGCTGTCTTTCCACCAGCAGGCAAAGACCTTTTTCTTTAGGCGGCTTTCAGATCTTAATTGTTAAGGCAGAAAGGGCTTTTAATGGGGTGTCCTGCGGTTTTATCTATTTTATTATGTTTTAAATGCATTCAAACTGTTTTAACTTTGTATTTTTAATATAAGTGTTTCTAACTTTTGCTGTTGTTGGGTGCCCTCAAGTCATTGGAGTTTTCTTGGCAGAATTTGTTCACAGAACATTTGCCCTTGCCTTCCTCTAAGGATGACAGTGTAACTTCATCCAGTGGGATTCCATGGTCGAGAAGGGATTCAAACCCTGATCTCCTAGTGTCCCACACCAACATTCAAACCAATACACCACGCTGGGTCTCCTAACTTTTGAACTAATAGTTTTTAAGCTGTACTTTGTTTTAACTTGTTGTAAGCTGCCTTGGATCCTGTGCTAGGAGAAACGTGGAAATAAATTAAATTAATAATAAAATAAAGATGTGGATTTTTTCTCTCTCCAAACTTTAAAGTTGCAATATAAGAGAGACTGGGGAAGTATATAATATCTTGTTGCATGTTGTGACAGATGGAATTTTTAAAATAAATTTCTGAAAGACAGCTTGTCAAATTCCAAAGACCAAGGGCTAAACCCAATGTTCCTCATAAAGAGTTTTTGTATTCCCCACCCCTTCTCCTCTCTCCCAACAACCTCTATGCTATGGAAAACTGGTCCAGAGGTTTCCAAGAACTGATTTTGGCAATGAATGAGAAGGGGGATCTGCAGTGAGAAAAGCAGAGGTCTTGCTCCATTTTCCATTGAATTCTATCATTACGACAATGGAAACCCATCACTGGATTCTGTCCTGAATCTGGATGGATACAAGAAGACGTTCTAAAAATATGTTAAGTACAAATCTGTAAGACTTGTCATACTAGGCTGTCAAACCTGAAAAAGATCCATAGAACATGGAAGGGAAGGTGCTGATAAGGCAACATACTAGAGATCATTTTTCTTTTCAATATCTTTTCAACATTCTGTTATTAGTCTCTACTGAAAAGATAAATGATATACAGTAGGTCCCCCATAACTGCGGGGGATACATTCCAGGACTTAATCAGATGTCTAAAAATGTAGATAATAGTGCGAGAGCTGTCCTAGGCTTTGTGTGCCTCTTTCTGTTATGTCTGTCTCTTCCTCAACAGAGAGAAGTATGGGGAGGACCTGTGCCAGGCTTCATGTGCCTCCTTCTTTGGCAAAGAAGGGAACACAAAGCCGAGTACAGTTACCCTCTCATACATCTCTCCACTGAGGAAGAGACCCAGAATAAGACTGCCCATGCCCTCCAGTATACAATCTGAAAGACAGGATATCAAGGGTGAAAGGGACTAGCAAAGAATTTTTGTGCTACATTGCTTCTATTTTATTAATAAAAATGAGTTAATCTTTCCATGCCAAAGTTTAGTCTTTGTTTTTGTTCCTCCTTTTGTATTTGTTGCTTGGCGAAGTGTTTTGCTGTGTTTTCTATATCTTAGCTCTAGAATTTTTTGTGGTATTGATGTCAGACTGACTGGGTGGTAATTGTACGGATCCTCATTTGTCTCTCTTTCAAAAGGGGGACAACATTCGCCCTCCCTGTCTGCTGGGACTTCAGCTGTTTTCCAGGAATTCTCAAATATTATTGCCAGTGGTTGTGAGATTATTTCTGCCAGTTCTTTTAATACTCTTGGATGTAGTTATCTGGCCCAAGAGACTTGAATTCATTTAGAGTAGCCAGGTATTCCTGTATTACATTTTTACCCATACTGGTCTGCATTTCTTCTACTGTATCATTGGTTCCACTGATTTTCTTGTTGTTCCTTTAGCCATTCACATAATTAAATAAGCCCGATGATGATGATGACGACGATGATGATGATGATATTTGATCATAATTATATTATGTGAATCCCCTCAAGAGACCTGTAAATGTAGTATATAAATATATTAAAATCTCATGAAAGAACAAAAGTAAGGGTAGGACAAGATAGATTTCTAAATAGATTTGAAACTGTCTTCTAGACTTGCCAGAAAAAAATATTTTGTTAGGCCTGGAGAAGAACTTTGGAGCTTCTAAAAGTGCACCTCAGAAATGAGCAAGCTTTTAGAGCTACCAAAGTTATGACCCAGTGCCTTCTGCTCTAGACGAAGCAGTAAAGTTAAAAATATTGACACGCCCTTCCCAGAAAACAAGATTCCACATGCACCGAGTTACACCTAAAATCTCCTGGACCGAAGATTCTGTTTGACAGAATCCAATTCTTTTTCCATTGACATAAATCAGAATTTTGAAAACTCTTTATATAAAGAAAGGACGGAAACTATGTGTGAAAGAAGTCCTTTTTTATCAGAGTATATTATTCAATTATTTGAATGCAAGAAAACCTAGCAGAGTTACTTTTTCAATTTGATCTTTCTGCATTTCCTTGCTCCTACTATATCAGACTGATAGTTCTTAAATTGCTTGGATGTCCATTTTCCCCCCATTCTTCAGGCTGCTTTCAGTCACTTTCTCTCACAGTGTAAGAATTATAGTTTAATTTATTTTAACCAAGAATGTTGTCATCTCATTTATTTCCTGTTGCTTTCTCAAATGGTATCGTATTAGTATTTGTTTTTCAGACCCAGATGCCTCTCACCTCCTTGCATCATTTATTAGCTTAAGATGGCTCTTGCTGACTCAGAAAGGAGTTTGTCATGGGAGACTAATATGCGGTCCTTCCAAGGACATTAGAGATGTGAAGCAGCTTTCACAGTAGAGTGTGTGGGAGGGAATGGAAGGATTTTCACCATTATGAATATAATGGGATACAGAAAGGGGCACTCCCCCTCTTCAAGTGTGAGGGAGACAACACAATGGGGAAAACGCCAAACTGTTTCTGCTATTCTAATTCTGAAAGCAAGAAGATTAATTCCAGGAACATGCATGAGCCTGTTTTCAAAAAAGTTATCTTAACATATATGGGTGCTCACTCATTTTGAGAATAATTAGAAAACTGAACTGGATGGAGTATATATTTGGCTCCAATGCTCTTCAGCCTGACAGAAACACAGTGAGAAAGAACAGTTTCAAATGGCACTCTTTTTCTTTTTCTTTTTTCTTTTTTTTTTTGATACTGCACTCTTTGGGGATGAAGTGAGGGCTTTAAAAACCAACCAAATATATTATTTTTTTCAAGCCTTTGGCTTTCAATATTGATTCTGGTATATTTTGAAAAAAAATTGTTTGGTGTTCTGTTTTTATATTGGAGTTGTATTGCTGTGTGATGCCTGGTGGGTAGAAAAGTTATTTATAAATACAGGATATATAGGTGGATGAATGGATGTATAGATAGACAGACACGTATTCCTTTTCTTAGGTTACTCTTCTCCAAGCATAGGTAATCACAGGAGGTATAATTCGAAAGACCCTGGTAGCCTAATAAAGTTGGTAGACTCCGTGGGAACTATATCTGCCATAATATCAAGGCAATTTCTCTGATGGAGGCTTCACAGCAAAACATAATGAAAGCATACTCAGCATAATAGCAGCTGCCTAGTCAAGGGCATATTACTGAAATTACTTCATCAGGTAGACTGGTGCTCGGTTACACCCATCACAAGCTTGTACATGGTGTTACCCTAAGAGACAAAGGATCTTGAGGTCCACCCAGAATGCCAGCATCTCTTTAGAATTTGGGGAGAATATAGCTCAGAGAAGGCCTGTGAGAAGAGGGTAAAGGCAGGATCTTTTCACTTATGTATACCAGCACTAAGTGCAGAGAGGTTCCAGTTTAAAGATAAACAATATGCTTTATTGGAAATGACAACCACACATACAATGAAACAGACACTCTCAAGAACTGTACAAGGCTGTCAGAAAATAAGGCATTAGTTGGATAGAGAGAAATTTAGGGATGAAAAAAGGGTGATAGTTACCAGTCTAAAGAAAAGGGTTGAAGTGGAAAGGCTCAGACAGTGTGTGAGGGTAGCATAGACTAATAGCAATCAGACGTGTCTGAAATGCTGCTGAAGTACTACAGATTGCTGGGACCAAAGTCAGGGTTTCTATACCCCTTTTCTTATCCTGAAGGGGTGTTCTGGCAAAGCCTAAAACTTTCTCATGGGACTGACCAAAGATTCTAGAATAGGTGATTGCTTTGACACCGGAATGACAACATTTATGGGAATTGTGAT
This sequence comes from Cyclura pinguis, assembly GCA_030412105.1. Classification (NCBI taxonomy): domain Eukaryota; kingdom Metazoa; phylum Chordata; class Lepidosauria; order Squamata; family Iguanidae; genus Cyclura; species Cyclura pinguis. Next base: position 186,162,137 of record CM059601.1, read on the forward strand.
AACCTCTTGAAGTCTGGACCAATAGGAGATATGTAGGAAAGGCCTTTGTAGGGAGATGGTCTCTGAGCGTCTTATCTGAGCTTGCTCTGAAATGTAAAGATCTGAGATCAGGGAGGAGATTAGCTTGAACTCCTTGATGCCAGGGTTTTCTTGCTTACTCCTCTTTGAACTTACGGCCTGACCATGTCTGGCAACATGCTCCTCCAGTCAGTGTGGCTTCAATCATGTCCAAGTGTGAAAACAGAAAGCACATCCCGCAGGGTGGAGGTGTTGAGGGTGGTAACAGTGGAGGCAGGGCGGAGTTGAGTTTGAATCATAAGAGATTTGAGGTGTCAGAATTGGGAAATGTTGTTCTTATCTCACCCTCACCTGCAGTTCCAAACAGAAGCATCATTACTTAGTAGACAATACATGACTATTTTTTTTATTATTATTATGTAAAAATTTTGAAATAGTACAGTTACAGAACTATGGATTGCTTGATGGATTTCTTAGGGGATATTATTCTTCATGTAGTATGTCCATATCTATGGCAGTCCACTTCATTTATTTCTCATTATTTTCAGGATCTTCACTAAGACTTTTACTGAAGCCTTGTGAGAGACTAGATCTAAAGTGTTCTCTTTTCACATCTTGTTTTACTTAAGGCCATTTCTGGCTCTGTTGTTGCTGTCAACAGAGCTTTATTAGAACAATTTCATTACACAGTGTTGATAGCCTTTTCTGTCTCCCTGAGGATTTACCTTCTTAATGACCAAATATTGTTAGCCATCTTATAAAATGCAAGTATAAAAGGCCTAACTTCAGCATTACCTTTGTAGTGTGGAGGGGATAGGAGTTACACATGCAAAATATTGAGAAAAAATCCTTTTCCTGTGGATTTATCAACTTTGGATACCTACCAGTCTATCTGAAAATTGATGGAAAGGCCAAAATCACTGACAAACTCTGGTCTAACAATGTATTGAACACAAAAAAATAGTGGAAACACTTCTTCCAATCTTTTGAAAACCTTTAAGGAGCTTTATTGTAAGTGTGATGGAATTGTTAAAGTGACTTAAGGTGAAGTCATTCATCTATATTAAGTGATTAGGGATAGGAAAGTATTGTGTTAACTGAATCTTTAGAGACAACATGGTGTAATGGTTTGAATATTGGACTAGAACTCTGGGAGTCCTAGGTTTGAATCCTCATGTAGCCATGGAAACCCACGGGTGACCTTTGGCAACTCATACTGTCTCAGCCTCAAAGGAAGAGAAATCTCCTCTGAATAAATCTTGGCAATTCTACAGTAGGGTTGCTATAACTTGGAAATGACTTCAAGTCACAAACAAAAACAAACTGAGTTTTTAAGAAATGTATACAATTCTTGATCTGCAAGAATATTAAGAAAAGTGAGCACAAGTCTTTCTCTTTACTGCCATGAAGAGAAAACAATAAGCATTCCTTTCTCTCATCCCTTCAAGTAAATGTTCACAAATAAAAATGCATATATTTGCAAAAATGCACAGATACTTTAGCAACTCTAGGTGGTCCCAAAGGATGTTGGGACCAACCCTCAGGTGTTGCTATTAACCATGCTTTTCCACAGAAGTCATATTGAGACAAGAACCTACCTCATATCTCCCCTCAAGCCAGTCAGCAATGGTAGGAAAATGGGGGAATTCTTTTACCTTGCAGTGCAACTGAAAATCTTGGTAGAGAACCAATTGAAACTAAATATTAGGAAGAACTTCCTGATGGTAAGAGCAGTTCAACCAGTGGAATATACTGCCTCAGTGTGTGGTGGAGTCTCCTTCTTTGGAGGTTTTTAAACAGAGGTTGGGTGGCCATCTGCCAGGAATGCTTTGATGAGGTTGGACTTGACGGCCTTTGTGGTCTCTTCCAGCTCTAGATTATAAATATCCGTATAGCATGGAGTAGGAAAACAAATCCACCATCCAAACAAGGCACAGCAAAAAATTCAAACTCAGCTCCAAAAACGTGACTAAAAATCCCTATGCTACATAGACTCCAGCAGGGAGGGGAGGAGCAGAAACACAGCAGAGGCCTGAGATGGGGATCATACCTCCTTAATTACCCTAGTGCAGCCCAGCTTGACAACTAATGGCTTGGAAAGAGCAAAATCATTCCTGTCCTATGGTCATGGGAGGATGCACTTCCTGGACACCTCAGAGAGTTCATGAGCCAAGGGGAAAACATCCCACACTCAGTCTTTTAACTGCCACTGGTGGGCGCCTTGGTCTTTTCTTGGCCAACATAGTGATTCGTAAAGGTTTGTGAGATTTAGGAGCAGTGTAAGGAGGGACCAGCTCCCTATAGTGCAGTGTGGCAGGGTGTTTTTGTACATCAGGTCTTTTTTGTGTGTGTTATGTGTGCATCAAGTGATCTTCTTGAAATTTGTTCTAAAACTCTTTGCAGCAGATTTCACAATGCAGCTGTATAGTTGATTTTTGTCTTTAGGGAGGGTATTAGTAAAAGGCTTAAGCACGCTCTTGGTGAAAGCTGCTAACAAAGTGTTATCATTAAGTTAGACAGTTACAATCAATATCTTCCCCACTATCTTCAAGTCTGTAAGCTCCTGAATGGTGTCTAGACATCGCCTCCTTCCAGATATTGTAATCTTTAATTATTAATTGAATAGATGGGAACAGCTTCATTATTTCTTCTTGTGAGAACCATGAAGGAGAGGGTGTTAAAATGTACGTGGTGAAAATTAGCAAGTATTGAAAAATGCCTAAAATCATATAATGTTCTTCTCGAAAAAATGGTCAATGGTGAGTATTTATACAGAAGTGTCCTGCCTATAATTTATCCACTAGTTTTACTTCTGGCTTTACCTTTGTGAGAATCTAGATTTTTCAGGAAAGAAGAAAATAACTTTATGTCTTAAAGTGACAAGTGGGCAACCTGTAGTTTGTTGAAGCTCTCCCCTTTTCTCTTCACTGTCCAGTTCATTCACCATCAGTTAGGTAGCAGGGAAAAGACTGGCAGTTGGGAAATGGATCTTGATCAGACTTGCTACAGGAAAAGATTTAATCAGCATTCTCTTTACTGCAGCAGATAAGATTTGGGAATGTCATAGTATCATAGTATCATAGAGTTGGAAGACACCACAGGGGCCATCCAGTCCAACCGCCTGCCATGCAGGAACACCCGTCAAAGCACTCCCAACAGATGGCCATCCAGCCTCTGCTTAAAAACCTCCAAAGAAAGAGACTGCACCACACTCCAAAGCAGCATATTCCACTGCTGAACAGCTATGACTGTCAGGAAGTTCTTCCTGAGGTTTAAATGAAATCTCTTTTCCTGCAGCTTGAATCCATTGCTCCTTCTCCTAGTCTCTGGAGCAGGGGAAAACAAGCCTGCTCCTTCCTTGACATGACATCCCTTCAAATATTTAAACATGTCTATCATGTCCCCTCTTAACCTTCTCTTCTGCAGACTAAACATACCCATCTCCATGAGCCACTCCTCATAGGGCATGCCTTCCAGACCCTTCACCATTTTGGTCGCCCTCCTCTGGATACATTCCAGCTTGTCGATATCCTTCTTGAAATGAGGTGCCCAGAACTGGACACAGTATTCAAGATGAGGTCTAACCAAAGCAGAATAGAGTGGTACCTTTACCTCCCTCGATCTAGACACCACACTCCTATTGATGCAACCAAGGATTGCATTGGCTTTCTTGGCTCCTACATCACACTGCTGACTCATGTTCAGCTTGTGGTCTATTAAGACTCCTAGATCCCTTTCACATGTACTGCTATCCAGCCACGTGTCCCCCATCCTATATTTCTGTATTCCATTTTTTCTGCCTAGGTGTAGGACCTTACATTTCTCTCTGTTGAAATGTAATGTCATGTTATATGTTGTTGTGTGCTTCCAACTTATGGTGAACCTATCAAGGGGTTTTCTGGGGCTGAGAGTGTGTGACTACCCAAGGTGGATTCCCATGGCCAAATGGGGAATCAAACCCTGGTCTCCAGGGTCATAAGCTGGTGCTCAAACCACTATACCACACTGGCTCTCAAGAATGTCATGCCTTCCAACATATGTCCCAGTTTTCATCTATGAAATGAGAATGTCTTAGCGGGACATATGTGGCCAAGTAACATCAGAGCAAGATCAAGATGGCCCAAGTTACTAATGAGGAAGAACACAAGCAGCTAGGAGAGACTGCAGTATTTTGCTTTTGCCTGAGCCACCTGTGAATTTCATTTGAGTTAAATGAGTGCAAACTAGTTTTTCATTTTTTTCACTTAGAACTCAGTTTGCAGCAGCTGAAGTAAGCTGAGAAGGTGGAAAAAAGAGAGAGAAATTGAAACATTTTAAAAGCAGCTGAAAAATGGGATGACAGAGACTTAATTGTGACTATCCCTCCCAAATCAGAACAGTTGGAGGGCATGGACATACACTGTACCACCCTATCCTTGAATCACCACTTTAGACAATCCTATGCCCCTTATACTAGCAAACACATTCACAACATTTCTTACATGCAGAGCTTTGAGATGATATAAATCACGGGTTTAAATTTAATCTCCCCCACACTATTGCTTAAATTTAAAAAATATACCATTATCATTTTTTTTAAAAGAAATACTTATGCCATATCCTCCTTGATGGTGTGAACTGGTCTGCTGAGCTGTAAATTCACATATTTAAGTAGTCAGATTTCCCCAATCATTCAAAAAAATAAGTGATAAGTATAAGGAAATTTATGTAGATCAATAATTTAAACGGGGGGGGGGTCTCTTAGTGATTTAGATCATGATGAAATGGGATTTCAATTACTGATTTTTTAAAAAAGATTTATTTCTTCACATATTATTTTGTCTAATGGTGCAGATCTAAATAGATGAAATCTGTTTTGTCCAATGGTGCAAATCATTAAAATAGGTGAATTTGCAGTTCAGCAGAGTATTTTACAACATCAAGAAGGGTACATTTTGTTTAATTTTAAAGGTAATTTTCTTTTTATTAAGAAAAAGGACATGTGGGCCAGAGTCAACACTTTACATACATTCTATTGACTTAATGGTCCAAATCTAACTAGGAATAGTAAATGGGTTTAGATCAAAAAATGTTAAGCTAAATCTCAAACATTCTGGATTTACCATTGAAGCACTGCCAGATGTTGGCTGTCCTTAAAACATACATACATATTTATGTAGCAATCACTTAGGGCATCTAGGTGTTGTACATAGTTTGGAACAACACCCACAAAGGGCATAGAAGCCGTATGGATTCAGACAGTGGTTGATCTTGAACTAGATGTCCAAAGGTCAGAGTTTAGACCTCTTGGATACCATACCATTTTGCCTGATTTAAAAAAAAAGGTTTTCTTAAACTTTCAATTTTAGTTGCTTTCATTCCAACAGTGAGTAAGTATATATTGCCCTTAAAACTTCCGCAACTAAATTCCTCATTCACATTTTGACTGTAATTTTTATTTGCAGATTGAGACAACAATGCTAGTTTTCCTGCTTTTCCATGTTTGATTATAGATAACTCTGTGCGTGTGAGTAACAGAAAGATTAATTCATTTTCTTGACACTACAAGTACAGATATAACTAAATGTATTTTAGGTGAGATTTTGTTTAAACTGTTATTTTTAAGTTGGATGCAGAGAGAAATGTAGTATCTTAAAAATGAATTCAAATAAGAAAAAACAATTTAAAATTTAAAAATCTAGTTTTATTTTTTTTAAGTCAGCTTTTATCAGCCTAGCTTTCAAGATACTACCCCACCCCAACCAGGATATTTGACAGCTCTAGCTCTCACTTCTACTGACATATAAATTCTATAAATTTTAGATTTTTATATTCCACTCATCCATCTCTTGGTAGTGAACAAACATTATGCACGGTTGTAATAATATAAACCTACTTTATTAATTAGAAGCTTGTGATATCATATAAAACTCAAATCTTCATCTCCCTCCAACATATTAATACTTTGTTACCATTATACAGTACTGGCAACATCAAATTACAGGCTTACACTTTTTTTTCTGCACAGGAATCTATATTTGTGAAATTTCTCTGCTTCAACTTAGGCCATTTCCACACTACGCTGCTATAGTGCTATTATTCCACTTTGCATATCCTGTGGAATTTTGGGGTTCAGTAAGGCCAAAGAGTTCTCTGGCTGAGAATTCTAAATGTACCTCCCTAAATTGCAAACCCCAGGATTCTATAGGATGCTGAAAATGGAATGATAGCACTATAACACTGTAGTGCAGAAATGGCCTAAATGTTGGGGACGTAATGCACATAATGCCTCCTTGTAGTATGTGATATGTGTTCAGTGGTTATTCCTTTTTGGTTGGATATGTTAAAATGTAATAATTTTTATTAGAAAAAATCTTTGTATTTGTAGATGCACATATTGGATGTTGCATGTTTTTACTGTGTGAAAAAAACTTATCTTCTGAGATTGGAAAGATAAATATTCCTCATCTGCCACTCAACAGTCAAAAGATGTTACTGCTTTAGCCATGCATAAACATGTATTTCATAAGTGTTAGCTTCAAGAAAATGTATACATACTCTTCTTCATAGTCTATGTATTCCCCTCATTCTTCATCTCTTTCTTTTCTGTTTCCTTTCTTCTTAATCATACTTTCAAAATCCGATAAAAATTATAAAAATTTATTTTAAAATGCCAGATTTTTTAACAGTGTGGTGTCTTTTAAATTTACCATATTTCACCAACAATCTTAAGATTAAAACAAGGGAAAAATGAGAACAAGAGGGAACAACACTAAGCTGGTTCCCTCATAGACAATTAGCGGAAAGGTTTCAGATGGATATAAAAACATATGGAATTGAACTAAAAGAGAAAACTGGAGTAATTAAATGCCTGTTCAAAAATCTGCCTCATTTACTAGCCCAAATGCATCAAGAAATATCACATCAGGAGAGGCAAGAAGAAACAGTAAAGACAACAATGATTTCATGGGCTCAAAACATTGGACATTCAATTTAATTAGAGTCTTGGGAGCAGAGTTGGAAAAAAACACAGAAATTTACAGTAGCTCAGAATCTGAAAGAGAACTATTATAAGCTATTTCATAGATGGTACATGACACCAGACAAATTAAAAAAGATTTATAATACAGGTACCGGACACTGTTGGAAATGTCAGAATGAGGTCGGTACGATATATCACATGTGGTGGACATGTCCAAAAGCTAAGAAATATTGGATTGGAATACACAATAAAATTTGTGCATCAATGAAAGGTCAGTTTGCTAAGACACCAGAATTGTATTTGTTAAATATGACTGATATATTAGAAGGTACTGGTATAAAGAAGCATCGGAGAATATTACTGTATATGATAACAACAGCTCATATTGAATATGCAAAGTTGTGGAAAACTCAGCAAATACCCACAATAGAACAATGGTGGGGTACACTTATTGAAAACAAAAATACTGATATGGTCTCTCAGAGATTAAAAGGGAAATCAGACGAAGAGATACAAAAAGAATGGCAAATTGTAACAGGTAATTGCTGGGTTCTATCAGATGGAAATATATAATTCATGATTTAAGATAAATTATGAGGGGGCTACTGGATATATATCATGAAGCAGGAATATGGAGATTGAAATGCAAGAATCAACAAGTAATATTAGCAGTAAAATGTTGTACAATATTTTAAGCATTAAGAAATCTTGATAATGAAATCTAGATCAGTGTGGAAGATCAGAAATATTTCAATTAAGCTGACAGTTATAATTGTTTTATATGTGAATTTTGAATAAAATGATTATTAAAAAAAATTACCATATTTCAGTACCTCAAGGCAGGAGTCACATTATTGTCCCATCTTATTTGTAAAAGTGAATGAAAGTGTCTCATAGGTCTATGACATTAAACAGGTATCTTTGAAGCAAAGAGTGGAGAACTGGATGTTCTTATCATTAAACAGAGATTCTGAATTTCCTTTCTATAAAATTAATAAATTTCTTTGCTTGTTAAAAGAGCTACTATATATAACTTTCAGCATGGGAACAGGAATCCTAAGAAAGATTAATCCTAGTGTTTTTCCCTGGATCAAAACAGGATTACAGCTTGTAATTCTGAGAAAAAAGGAAGTATAACTCATTACATCCATGCTGGTTTGTCAAATTTTCTCTATATGATCTATACACTATTGCACAAACATCTGTCTACAGCAGCCAGAGTTTGTGGCTATTTGGTGACGAAATGTTGCTGAGGCACACTGTGAACCTCTGGGATTCTTATTCTGTTTTCACTCAATCTGTAGCAGCAGATGGAGACTGTCTCTCAGGACTACACTTTTCTCCAAGGCATTAGCTCCCAGCCTTCATTCCTCCCTTTACTGCACAGCACTCAGAGGCTTCAGGCAACTGAACCATCTTCATCCAGAGAGCCTCAGTCCATAATTCATGATAAGACCAGGGGAGCAAAGGTATGAAAATTGTCTGTTTCACACTGATACTAAAAATAAACAGCTGTTCCAAACTCCAAAAGTCAATTTCCTTCTTTGGCTATTCCTATCTAATTTTTGTTCAAATCATTTGCTTATATAAAACCCAGATTCAGAAAAGCTTCCCAAATGAAAGCCAGAATCAATTTATAATGATAAAGAGCATGTATTATAACTAACTCATGGTAAATGTCAAAGAATAGATTAGAAAACCAATTCACTTAGCAATGAAACTTGTGCCTCATACTAGTAGAAATTTCAAAGCAGTATCTTGAGCCAGTGTGGTGTAGTGGTTTGAGTGTTGAACTATGACCCCAAAGATCAGGGTTCAATTCCCCGCTCAGCCACGGAAACCCACTGGGTGACTTTGGGCACATCACACACTTCCAGCCCCCAAAATCCTCCCCCCTATGATAGATTCACCTTAGGGTTGCCATAAGTTGGGAATGACTTGAAGGTGCATGACAACAACAACAACAATCTTGAAATAAAAAGGCTTCTGTGGAGAGAACTGATGGGTGATTTAAACCTTAAGAATGCAAATACCTAAAAGCAGCAGTGATAACTGAAGTAATTGCTTAATAATGCATGAAGAATTGAGGCTTGCTTAACTCTCATATAAAGTGATCCAATTCATACTTTGTAGACTAATGTGGGGGATGAAACATACATAGTGTACTGATTTCACATGATTTTTAAATTTTGTGATGCAATTTCCAGCTTGGAAAAAGTGTAGAGAAATCCATTTTTAAAATCTGTGTTTTAAGGCAACATATTTAGACTTTTTAAAATAAAGTCATACAAAATCCATATCTTTATTGGTCCAGCCAAGAGGAGTAGTAATCTCACACTAGCTTTCGAAGTTTAACAAGTGCTTCTATCAAGTAGAGATGGTAAAATAACATAATCATGTGGTGGTCCCAGCATCTATATTCTGCTTTAAATATTAAAGTGTGTAGATTAAAAGTGACCTCCTCCTGTGGTTAAGTGGGAACAAAGGCATTAAAAGAGAGAGAATAAAGGCTGTCTTGTCCTTTGAAGTTGCAAGGCACCCACTCACCCACCCACACAGACACACACGCAGACACACTGCCAGAACTGTATTTGCACCTGTCCAGTAAGAAGCCACAGTCCTCTATGATGGAAAAATATATTTAGTCTGTTGTGAAAGATTGATTTTTTTTTTCATGGCAAGCAGTGCAAGGAAGCCCTGTAACCTTGCCATTTCTGGAAGCTTCTGGAAGGCAATTCACACACACCCACTTTTTTTTTAATCAGAAAAAAAGAGTCTTGAGAGGTTAAAGGCCACAAAATCAAGCTTGGACAACAATAGTAAGGGATTTTTCCCACTCTTTGTATTATACTTTAAAAAAATCTGTCTGAGACTAATCCACAGGAGGGCTCCTGGGTCTGATATTTGAAAAGTTTAAAAGCAACGTTGGCCAGTCTAGCAACAGGTGGGCAATTTTGATGGAGAACTTAAATGCTATGCTTTCTGTAGACTCAACCTCTTCTGTAGTGTTTCCTGATTTTATGCATCACAAAGTTACCACCAGGCAACCCCATGTTGGTCTAATTGGGGACTGATTTTCTATTATTCTGCCCTTCATGAAGCAATACCCTGTGTCGCCTATTTTGTTGTTTTCATTAAAAGAATGAAACGTGCAATGAGCGAGGCAACCTAATAAATGCTTTGCTGGAGAGAAGTAAGCAAAGGATATATGCCATAATTTTCCAGGAAAGCACACTGAGAACAAGCAAACCATGCCATTTCAACCTTCAGTAGGAAAGCTACTTGTGCTCAAATTAAAACAAAACACAAAACACGTTCATTTATGAAGGCTAGATAACTTGGGAATCCTTTTTTTACGGAACATTTACTACTGTTTTAGAGATTTCTATAAATACACCCTGCAGCAAAAGTTGAATGATTTCCAAGTGTGTTGCTTTTCAGATTTGGTGTAGCAGGCACCAATTAATTTTTCTGAAAATACAGTGTAAGATGGTATGGCTCCTTGAAACATAATGATGACTCTTCATTTGCTTCTTGTCTTTTGTGTCTCTGACTCTTCATCTGTCCCCCCTCCACTTAATGTGCTTGTGGATTTCCAGTCTTTTATGCCTGAATAAAACAGCGGTGAGGACTGCTATTGGGTTGAAGCCACATTTCAGATTGGTCACGTGCTTAAAAACCATAGTTGTGTGAGTGTGTGTTGGGATTTGTGGAATATTAAAGCATTTTTAAAGTTAAAAATAAACAACAATATGTGACAGATAAGTAAAATGTTTTTTTTATAAAGCTGAAAATAATTCCAAATTAATTCTAAATTAAATATTAAAATCCCATCATTCATTATCAACAAATAAAAAGTGTACATTCTTGCTTGATAAGTTATATTACCTTAAATGTCCCTCAATAGGCTTTAGTTATTGACTATTGAGATACTAAATTATAAGGAACTAAGTTGACTATGATATTGACCAGCCATCTGAATATACAGCATTTACCATTAATTCTTTTTTTTTAAATTCTTTTTCCTAGCCCCTAGTAATTTGCACTACTGTATTGAATTATAGAATTACAGAGTTAGAAGAGACCACAAGGGTCATTGAGTCCCATCCCCTGCCATGCAGGAATATACAAAGCGCTACCAAAAGATGACCATCCAGGCTCTGTTTAAAGCCTCCAAAGAAGGAGACTCCACCACACTCCAAGGAAGAGTGTTCCACTGTCAAACTGTTCATACCATCATGAATCCTAATGCTTAGTGGAATCACTCTTCCTGTAGTTTGAAGCCATTTCTCCATGTCCTAGTCTCTGGAGCAGCAGAAAACAAGCTTGCTCTAGTCTCCATATGACATACTTTCAAATATTTAAACATGGCTATCATGTCTTCTCTTAACTTTTTCTTCTCCAGGCTAAACTTACCCAGCTCCCTAAGCTGTAGGGCATGGTTTCCAGGTCTTTTACCATTTTGATCACCCTCCTCTTGACATGTTCCAGCTTTCCAATATCCTTCTTGACTTGTGGTGTCCAGAACCAGACACTGTATGCCAGGTGATGTCTAACCAAAGCAGAATAGAGTGGCACTATTACTTCCCTTGACCTAGACACTATATTCCTATGAAGTGCATCTTCTTATTTACACTACCGAATTTGTGTGAATGTGTGTGCACATCCATGCATTTGAGACTACTTCTGTTAATTCTATGTGCCATTTATTTAACTTAGTGATGGAGCTTAACTTCTGCTTAAAGATCTACTTTGTTTGTTAGTAAAATCCATGACCCACCAATTGAATGGAGCCTGGTGGTGAAAAGGGGTTATATTTCCAAGTATCTCTCTTCAGCATCCCATTCTGTGTGATATAATATTTTCCTTATTAGCATTTTCAGGAGGTAAACCCCTTCTATCTGGGTATTTCCACATTAAATTTAAAACAAAATACCCTTTGAATTAGAGTTGCCAGGTGTCCGTATTTTAAGAGATTCCCTTATTTGAGGGCCAAAAAGCTTGTCCCTTTATAGGACTGGCAGATGTCCCTTATTTTATTTATTTTATTTTAAGGGACATCTCCTATTGTTGAGGGGTGGAAAGATTTTCTTTTTGTGCCAGTCATAAAAAATAAAAATGTATCATGTAATTTATGAATGTGAACAAATTGTTAATTTTACAGAAAATTGCATGCCTGAGTACACCGAAATTAATGCTTTTATTTGTTGTTTTGGCAGAACACACACTTGTTAATACCTACTTGCTTGTCAACCCTCCATATCCAGAGTTTTGACTGCCCCTTATTCCTACTTTGAAAATACTAGTTACAATTAAAAAATACTGATCTCAGCAATTTGCTTTGAGTACCAGAAAGTTACTTTAAAAATTGCATAACAGGTCCAGTACCTCAAAAGTAGTTAATCAATTATATTCAATTCAATTATTATTCAAAATTAACTAAAATAGCTTGCTGTTTAGATCTTTTTTAAAAAAAAATCTGAAACCTATAAGCTGCTGCTCTGTAATGAAAAAGTGCAGAGGCGCTGTCACTGCAGACACGATTAAGACTTCCATATTCTCAGCATTTCCAAAAGAAAGGGGTTAACAATGCTATTTATTCTTTTCTTTAGAAACGAGAAGAAAAAAAATAATGTATCCCTATGTAGAGAAGAATCTTCACTCTCCATTTGAATCCATGCTATATCTTTATCCCCCCACCACCACCAATAAAATGGGATACAGTACTGGGGGGTATAGTGGTCTGAGCACTGGACTATGACCCTGGAGACCAGAATTTGATTCACTGTATGGCCATGGTAACCCACTGGGCATGTCATACAATCTCAGCCCCCTAAGAACTCCATGACAGGTTCATCTTAAGGGTCACTGTACGTCAGGCCTTTTTTACAGTGTACCTGATCCCAGTAGCATCCCAGGCACTGTCCCAGACTGTGCTGTGGCAGGAAGCTTGGCCATCATGCTTCCTGACCCTCCACAGCTTAGGTAAGTGTGGGAGGATGGAGGGAGGATGGCACGATCACTGGTCATTGAAGAGTAAAGCCCGTCAATGATTTGTGGTGCGATTGCACCACCTGAGGACAGAAGAACAATGGGAATGGATGACATCATGCATAAGTGCCATCCGGGTCCTGTCTTTCTCTTGTCCCCAATGCAAGAAGTCAATGTCCTGTGGAAAGGGCTTCAGAAATGACTTGAAGGCACAAAACAACTGTTTAGTTTAATTGAAATGCCATGTAATATATAATCAAATGAGAAACAGCCAAACTCCCATATGTGCCTTATTTATTTTTAATTTAAATAACAAAATTTTAGTTTTACTATTCCCCACAAATTTATCTAAAACAAAATTTACCACCCTTTGGTTATTTGAAAATCAGAGCTGATGGGAAGCGTGTGAAATAGAAATGAGAACTCAGAAAGACTGTGGCCCTTTTCACATGGCAGTTTGCAAGCAAAAGGGCCCCTTGATCGTCATGTAAATGTGAGGAGTGGCCTGCATGACACACTCCCATTTTCGCCATGCTCAAGGCCCGCATGCGCAGCGAATACGCATTTTTTTTATTTTCGGCTTTTAGCCGAAAATAACCCGTGATTGCACAAGGCTCACGGGCTTGGGCTGCACTCACCTGCAGTGCAGAGCCTCTGGAGTCGGGCCGGTCATGCATCCTCTCTTCAGTGCAGCCTCCAACTCCCAGGCTGCACTGCAGAAGGAAGGAAGGGGTGCAGGCGGGGCTCTCACACAAGCAGGAAGGAGCTGCGGAGCCCGAGCAGTAGGAGGCTTGCGAGACCCTTCCTGCCCAGGCTTCTCACACAAGGCCCACACTCCAGCAGCGTTAAAAGGTAAGCTGCAGAAAGGGCCTGTGCGCTTTAATAATGGCTAATCTTCCCAGCATGGTTAATTTAGGTTTTGTCTGGTCTTTCAATTTTTTCTCAGTATATTTAAGATGAAGTTATAATTATGATAATAGCTGGGAAGTATCTTCAATTAATAATACCCACAAACAGCTAAAGCTTGAGAAAATAAGGAATATCTGCCAATTTAATACATTACTGTATTTTTAAAAACTTTTTGTAGACATATGTAGACAAAATAATGGTGCTTTTCTAGTAATTAATTTTTAATCCCTGAGTATCTCTTAGAGTTAGGCAAAACAGTTTTAGGTGGAACACTTTTTTTGGATCTGTAAGGTAAAGTAAAATATTACCCAGGTATAAATTCAATGTATGAGTTACACCTTTAATGTTTATTTCTTTAATGTTCCGGTTAGTCCTAAGAACTCCTGCTAAAGCCCAATAGCAAGGGCAAACAAGAGAGATGAGAGTGGACAATCTTGCCTCATTCCTTGTGACAAATTAAAACGTGACTCCAAACCCTTTTCACATACTGAGGCCTGAAAATCTTAATATATTCTCTGCAGAGTAGATATAAAATGTACCACAACACTTGTCTTGTGAAGCAGAGCTGCAGTTTGCCCATGTCTGCTATAGGACCCGCCTCAGGAAAGTCACCATTGGACTATTCTAGTTTTATGATGCCGCAATAATAGTAAGGTTATTTATATGCTATTGCTATGGAGTGTCACCAGCCACAGCTGCTGAATGAACATGAACTCATTTTGGGTGATCAATTTTCTTAAGGAGCCATGGGAGTTGTAGTCCTCTGAAAGTGAGGGGTGCCCTTCTGTAATACATGAGAGCTTATTTCCCCATTCAACGTACCCCGGAAAAGTTGAACTAGGAAGAAAAGCAGATTATTCACTGAGCATTTTCAAGAGCTTTTATTCATGCTCCTGGAGCTGTTTTCTTCTGTTCCCATAGCAACTCTTGAAACCACCTGTGAGAGCTTTTGCTAGCATCTGTTGCTTGCACCAATCCACACTGGTGATGAGCAAACTCAGGGATTCTCACTCAAGAAAGCAAGCTTTGAATTTATCTTAGAAACTGTATGACTAATACTTCTTTGCCCTGTATTAGGCCAGGCACTGTGTGACATTTCAATTAATTATTTTTTGACATTCCCTCCATGACAAAAGTATCTTTTACACACAAGGACAGAAACTGTCACATAAAACAGTCATTCTTTTCCCCTAAATATGTTTTTTCTGTGTATGTACAGATAGCTTATATGATGAATGAGAAGAACAGCTATATTTCTTGTTTAAGGAAAACTTTTTTTTCGACCCAAAGATCAATAGATCCGTAATAGGAAAAGCAGAACTAAAAATATTCCAGTTTCATCATGCAATAACGTTGCAGATTGACTGAACTCTTGTCTTATAATGGTGCCATCATCTTTTTATGAAAAAAAATGAGGCTAGCACCTATATTGTACAGATGAAATATTTGTTCTGCTCATGATCAACCTGGCCTATCAATGGGATATTGCCTTACTCCAAGACCTGCCTATTGCTCTTTTCTGAAAAGCCGTATTGTGCAACAGAGACCTCCAGATGTTTTGGACACCTGTGATCCTTTACTATTGGGAACATTAGCTGAGGATTAAGGGAGATATAGGCCATTTCCACTCTACACTGTTATAGTGCTCTTATTCCACTTTCAACCTCCTGTGGAATTCTGGGGTTTGTAGTTTACTGACGCTAAAGAGCTCTCTGGCTGAGAATTCTAAAGGCGTCTCCCTAGACTGCAAACCCCAGGATTGCATAGGATGTTGAAAGTGGAATAATAGCACTATAAAAGTGTAGTGTGGAAATGGCCATAGTCTGAAGGATGCCAACTTCAGAATGCTATTCTGAAGCATGAGAGGTAGATGTAGGAGCTGGGATTAGAGCTGGTGCTGGCATTTTGCCTAAAGAGTTTCCCTTAGCACAATGGTTTTGATTTTTAGGGGGCCATTCAGAGATATTTCACACTCAAAGATTATGGATCTCCAATGATGTGTTCAAGTAGCCCCCCACTGTTAGAAGATGGTGGCGTTTACAACCCAGCTAGTGGTGATGATCATGGCTAACAGAGTAATCAATCCAGGCAGTTAAGCCCATGGAAGATTCTGCTTTGGCTTATGCTTTTAGCACAATGGTACACATTATTATGTTCCATCTTCACTTCATGATTCATATGGTTAGCAACACTGTTTTACATATGAGTGTGTAGTTACATTATGGGATCTCTGTTCTCTTTGCTAACAGTGTTTTTTTTTCCCAGCTAATGATGTCAAGTTACAGGAGGAAAGAGAACATGAGGGTTGATAATGTGTTAGCAAAACAAGCAGGGGAAGGAAACAGGACTGTGTACATGTAAGTACACAGAGTTCCACAGCCACTCCCAAAATTTTCAGCCTGATTTAACCTTGCCTATTAGCCAGATAAGTATGTTTAGTACTGTACTTGTTGTTTTTGGACTGATCGCATGTTCTTATTGATTTGAAGATAACTACTTGATCAATCTCATTTAGAAAGGTGCACTTTGCTGAAATCATGCTGAGTTACCTTATCTTCCCCATATCTTTTCCAATAAAAAATGTTATCCCTATGAATATTTTATGATCTAGAAATGTCAAAGCCAAACACTTTATTTTTAGACATCTTTGAAGCACTGTATAGTGCCTTTTGCAATATCAGGGAGCTTTCTTCATTTAAGTGGTGCCTAAACAAATTAAACAGGCCAGATGAAATATGAAGACTTGGCCTGGGCATAGTCTGGACCACTGTTATTGAGAAGAAGAGAAGAGAAGAGAAGAGAAGAGAAGAGAAGAGAAGAGAAGAGAAGAGAAGCAAGGACCATACAATGTTTTGGGAATAAAGAGCCAAGACCCAGTGGTATATTTCTTTTTCTAACACGAGAAGACTTTCTCGGGACTTTCTTTCATTTTCCTCTGCAGAAACATTCAGCCTATAAACCGGCTCCAAAGAGTTTACCTTACCAGGGTGCACAAGGGACTGTAGGAAGGAGGGGTGATTCCCAATCCTGGCAGAAGCAGTGGGATCTAGTGGAAGTACATTTCATGGCCATGAAATAGTCTAATAGCCTTACAGTTACAGTTTCATATTGTAAGGACCTAATGATCTAGAACTGTGAAAGTGTAGACATCCTGCAGGCCAGGACACCCTAGCTGTGCTCTCATGCACCATGAAGCCAATGGGTACATCAAGAAAGCTGTGGTGTGACAGCCACCTCATAACTCTGGAGTTCTTGGACCATTAACTTACCGTCTTGTTTCAAGTGTTAAATTATTTTAATTTGCTTTTAATATTTTAAAATTATTCTTGCCTTAAACTGTCGAAACTGGTTTTAAATGATTTATTAGAGACTTCCTGAGTTTCTTGTATATAATGGGGAATAGCAATATTTAAACAAACAAATTAACAGAGCATACTGGCAATTACAAGACCATATTGGGGGTGTTACCCCAAAAAGTAGGTGCCACAAGGGCTACTCTGCAATGCCAAATACCTCCTTGAAAAAGTGGGGAATTAATTAGCTCAAAATCAGGAGGTTGCGAAAGTGGGGCAACTTAGCGAGATCTTTCCTACCAGTGTTTACGGGCACACGCAGGAAAAGAACCAGCCGAAGATTCAAAAGTAAGAAAAAATGTGTTTTATTGAGGGGAATTCACTCATGTATGCACACAAGATACACACAATCACACATTCACACAAGAGCTAACTGAAAGAGAAAGGGAGGGAAAATTATAGAGAGGCTGACGGGTTTGGGGCATTTATAATTACCAGTCCAGAAGAGTAGTGAAGAGCAGAAATGTATTTTGGCTTAGGTAGGACCTAAGGACAGTTCTCATTCGGGAGCCAGACGGACAGAGTGATGGGTAGACCTTCGAGAGACTGCACTGGGCATCCTGAAATCAGGGGTATTTGCACTCTGAAAACAAGCCTGTGGCAGTGAAGTTTCCAGATGTAAGACAAAGGGAACCTGTTGTGGACAATGGGTCTTTCACCTGTTGATAGGCTTAGTGCTTCGATTGACAAAGACATGATGGGTGTTGTAATAGCTGTCTATTGTGGGTGCTGTGAGGAAAGAGGAAAGAATTCAGGTGTACAAGAGATGGATATCTGTCAATCAGTGTCCTGGTGGGCTCCTCACAGTTGGAGTCTCTGGAAAATTCCAGCTTCTATTTAAGCCTATTATCCACAGGAATGATGTGTATTTGCCTGACAAATGACTCAGTCTTACGTGGAGGAAGTTTTGAGTTGACCTATCCTTCTCACATTTACAGTCAAATTCTTTCCCTTGCTCAGTTTGACCTCTCCATCACCTCTCAGGCTTGAATTTGATATCAGAGCCAATAAAATGTGTTGCCAATTACATATGATGCCCATCCAAACCATACTAATATCAGGGACCCCCAAAGCAGAGCCTTATAGAGGAGACATTCTAATATCACATTTGGAAATGCTCTATGTAATGAATACAGTACATAGGTGTATGTGCATGGGTATACACACAGAATTTATTTATATATGGTAACAAATCAGTGTAAACAGTGTTTTCAAGTTCACCATCCTTAACAATGTCACTATGGTTTGGGTTTAAAAAAATTACCCTTGGGAACAGAACCTTATTTACAGATTCAATGGGACATAGGCCATTTCCGCATAAGACTGTTATAGCGCTATCATTCCACTTGCAACATCCTATGGAATCCTGGGTTTGCAGTTTCGGGAGGGGCCAGCCAGCCCCTCCCGAAACGGCAAACCCCATGATTCCATAGGATGTTGCAAGTTGAATGATAGCGCTATAACAGTGTAGTGCGGAAATGGCCATAGGCCCTTTTCGCACAGAGTTTTGGAAGCGAGAGGGCCCCTTGAGCTTCGCGTAACTGTGAGGAGCGGTCTGCATGATGCACTCACATTTACACGACGCTCAAGGGCCAGACGCAGAGCGGGCACGCATCTTTTCATTTTCAGCTTAAAGCCAAAAATGCTGTGCGCTCACGCGTCACTCCGGCGCCCCACGCGCACTTACCTGGCATGCGGTGTGTCGGGAACCGGGCCGGTCATGCTTCCTGGGCAGTGCAGGCTGGGAAAGGTCTCAGGCTGCACTGCGAAAGGAAGAGATGGGGCGCTCGCGCGACCAGGAAGCTGCTGCAGAGCCCAAGCAGCAGGGAAGCAGCAGAGAAGCGGGAGTGTTCCTTCCAAGGCTTCTCACGCGAGGATCCCAACCCAGCAGCACAAACAGGTAACGTGCAAAAAGGGCCATAGTTTTGTGACTTTGTCAAATTTAGCATTCAGTGCTATGTGAGAAACCTCAGAGTACACAATGAAGCAGAACTTATGTTTTAAGAAATAAAAAAAAAAAGCAAGTCTGAATGAACCCTGAGGAAGATCAACTTCCTTATTTAAGCAGCTGTTTTCCAACACCACCGTGTATTACTGTCAGAAAATAGCCTTCAGAAGTGCTTGTTTTCCCAAAGTGCCTTCCATGTTACTGCAAGACGATATGGCACAGTTGATGTTTGCTCTGGTCAACTTACTGCTGAACTTCATTCATTCGTTCATGTCCAGGCACTCTGCAGCCTTTCTGATACAACAATGAACTGATAGACTTCAAAAGGGGTCTTGTCTTTAGATGTCAGCACTGACCCTGTTTGAAACCTCAGCAGTTGATGGAAGTGGCTGTAAAAGCTTTGCTTTCCCCCTGAATACACTTAGAGACCAGGTATTCAGGGAAGAGTAAGCACTCCTTTGAACTTGCATGTGTCGCCAACAGAAAAACAGAACATCACATGACAAAGTAACAGCACTTTTCAAGGGGAACTTAGGTTGCTCAGACCTCTAGCAATCTAACATTCTTTGCACACATGAAATACATTGTTTCTTGGTCTGGTCTTACATTGAATGATGCTGCACAATCACTGGCAGCAGTGCTCCAAAGAAGGTAGAACCACTATTGTAGTAGCTGGTGGGCAGAATGTTGTCTTTGTATGCATGTTTGTACTGTTCCAAATGTTACTGATGTTGCTAGAATATGAAATTAGTGCACTCATAAAAGTGTGCTATGACTGTTCCAGAGGAAGATGTTAGTAGAATGATGTATAAGTAAGTAAACTCTTGAGAAGGAAAAAAAAAACCTTAACAAACTAACCTGATCAACTTCCCGGGCCAGATCAAAGCTAATGTTAGTTATTCTGGAGTCTCTCCAGGGAGATGTAGACTTGAAGGAGATGGTTTAAGAAAAGGAAATGCCTCAGGTTGGTTTGGAGAGTAAATTGATGTGGGCTTTCTATTCTGTTGTTATCAGCTCAGGTTCAACTAATAGTAGCTCTATGAAGGAGAGACCATTAAGAGACTGTGGTTGGCATCCTATTCAGCAGTTACAAAAGCTTATCATAGAATCATAGAAATGTAGAGTTGGAAGAGACCGCACAGGCCATCCAGTCCAACCCCCTGCCATGCAGGAACACCCTCAAAGAACTCCCGACAGATGGCCATCCAGCCTCTGCTTAAAAACCTCCAAAGAAGGAGACTCCACTACACTCTGAGGCAGCATATTCCACTGCCGGACAGCCCTGACCATCAGGAAGTTCTTCTTGAGATTCAGGTGGGATCTCCTTTCCTGCCACTTGAATCCATTGCTCCTTGTCCTGGTCTCTGGAGCAGCAGAAAACAAGCCCTTTTGCTCCTCTACATGGCATCCTTTCAGATATTTTAACATGGCTATCATGTCCCCTCTTAACCTTCTCTTCTGCAAACTAAACATACCCAGCTCTCTAAGTCTATCCTCATAGGGCATGGCTTCCAGGCCCCTCATCATTTTGGTCGCCCTCCTCTGGACCTGCTCCAGCTTGACCATGTCCTTCTTGAATTGGGGTGCCCAGAACTGGACACAGTATTCAAGATGAGGTCTAACCAAAGCAGAGTAGAGTGGTACTAGTACCTCTCTCGATCTAGACACCATACTCCTATTGATGCAGCCGAGAATTGCATTGGCTTTCTTGGCTGCCACATCACACTGCTGACTCATGTTCAGTTTGTGGTCTATTAAGACTCCTAGATCCCTTTCACATGTACTGCTATCCAGCCACGTGTCCCCCATCCTATATTTCTGTATTCCGTTTTTTCTGCCTAGGTGTAGGACCTTACACTTCTCTCTGCTAAATTTCATTTTGTTAGCTTTGGCCCAGCTCTCCAATCTGTCCAGGTCATTTTGAATTTTGATCCTGTCCTCTGGCGTATTAGCAACCCCTCCCAATTTGGTGTCAATTAAGATGAACTTATGATTTCATAAGTGCTGGAGATTCAGAAGTGTGGTTGTTAATGGCTAAACATGAATCTTACCTTGGAAGTTCCCCCATAGAAGTGTTTTTTTAGGTGCTGAAATTTGGGACACTAGGAAGTAATGTCAATAGTCCTCTCCCAGGCCCTTTTCACATGGTATCTGCTATGCGAAGGGCCCCTCAAGCATCACGTGACTGCAAGAAGCAGTCCACACGATGCACTCGCAATCGTGCAACACTCCAGGGTCTGGCAGGCGCCGATAGCGCACTTTTTAATTTTCGGCTGTAAGCCAAAAATGGTGCGTGATCGCACATCACTCTGAGGCCCTGAGCGCACTTGCCATGCGTGTGGAGCTCTGGAGCTGTGGCGCTCACACTTCCTGCCCCAGCGCAGCCTGGGAAACTTCCAGGCTGCACTGCGGAACGAAGAGGAGGGGCTCTCGCATGAGCAGGCAGCAGCTGCAGAGCTGAAGGAACCAGGATGCAAGAGCCTCTTGCTAGAGGCTGCTTGTGCGATCCCCGCACCCCAGCTCAGCAAAAAGGTAAGCTGCGGAAAAGGCCCCAGTTGTGGCGCACCTTTAGAAAAGCAGTTGTTGCAGGAGCCAAAAGAAACTCTCCAGCTGCCTATTACTAGCACACCTCATAAGTGAGAAAGCACTGCAACTGTCATTTCTCAGCACACCAATCTGCAGTGCTGAGAAATGGTTTAGTGAAGGTGCTACCGGGCTGAAATGACAACTTGCAGGGGAGGCCTCATCAGACATAACTATGATGATGGAGCTCTGTCTTCGTAGTTATGCTGACGGTGCAGGATCTCTGCCCTCATTAATAACAGCCCTGTTCAGGTCTTCTAAATTCAGGGCCCTGATTTCCTTGATTAAGTTAATCCATCTGGAATGTGGTCTACTTCTTTTCTCCCTGACTTCTACTTTGTTGAGCAATCAGATATGTCATGGCATGAAATGTACAAATTGCAATAGCCTCAGTTTACACCTTTTGGCTTCTAGTGAGATTTGAGGCTTGATTTGCTCTCAGGCCCATTTATTTGTTATTTACATGGCACCTGTAGAAATATCCTCCTAGAACTATGAAAAGACAATCCAAATGTGTGTTTTACATTTTTTTTAAAAAAAAAAATCTTAACAGGCTTTTAACAAATGGATTGAAAATGAAATGTTTCACAGATTTTATGATGTGTTCATTTCTATTTGCTGCATTTACAACTTTCAAGTATAGGACATAACCTCAGGGATTTTATGTTAAGCCTGGAGTCATAGCAAGTTTATCGTTGTCACAACCTACTTCGTGCAGCACTGATTGATTGCTGTCGTTTTAACCACTGCAATGAGAATGTATTGGGGGGGGGGAATTGTATTTTTATTCTGCTCGCCAATTTCCTCGCAATATAGACCACCATTATCTCATGCTTAGTTGCACACCTAATACTGGATGCTGTGGAACTTAATTTATACAAGGCCAATGAACCGATAGAAAAGTACAAAAACTTTCTATAGTGAAACACTAAGTAAGAGAAGTCAATATGAATTTTTAATTACACTTGGTTTGTATTTAATTTCTCTACACTCTTATTGTATTGAATCTTCTTTTTGGCAATAAATTCACTTTGCTTTTGTCTGGCTTTGTTTTTGAATTTTAATGAAGAAATAATTGACTATGTAATCTTGAATTGGATTACTCGCATCTTAAGCATGACTAAGAAATTAAATAGCAAAGAGGAAGAAATTAAATAAAAGGAAAAAAGAGTCTTATACTTGTTCCCTAGTCCTTTCTGAGAATATTTATATATGTGTCAACATCTGCTAAATGATTAGAGATTTCTTGCTGTGCAGCTCACCAGGCACCACAGACAAGGGGCAGAGGTAACACTCTCCTTGTACTAACCCTATGTGATTTACATTAGCAGCTGTCTGCATCAGCACTCTAAGTATGGTTGGAGAGATGGCCTGGGGGGACTTAGGGGTGGGCTGGAATTGTTCTAGGTGTGTGGGAGTTAAGAGGTTTGGAGGATGACAAGTGAGTGCAGGCATGGAAGGAAATTCTTCAGCTTGAATTAAAATCCCAGCTAGAAAGAGTTTGGTAGTCTGAGAGGTGAAGGAAATGAAGCACAGCTCAAATTAAGTTTTGTCACCACATCCTGTTCCTGTGAGAACCCAGTGTTTTCCCATGAAGTTGTGAACTACAGAGCTAGAAAAATTACAGTTATAGTTCCAAGACCCATCAAATAAGTTGCTATGATAGTTACATTCTCTTCTCTATTTCTCAAACATAACTAAAATAATTATTTTTAAACTCTTATTCTAGCAGGCAGGACATGGGCAGCTTATGACACTGTCATCTGAAGAGCTTTAAACAGTGCCCCTGTCATGTACAGGGCTTTTTTTAAAAGACAAAAAAGGCTGAGATGTAGTGGTTTGAGCAGTGGGTTACAACCCTGGAGACAGGACTTGAATCTCCTCTCAGCCATGGAAATCCATTGGGTGTGTCGGGGAAGTCACAATCTCTCAGACCCATAGGAAGGCAAAGGCAACAACACTCTGAAGAAATCTTGCCAAGAAAACCCCATGATAGGTTAACCTTAGGATCTCCATAGGTTGGAAATGACTTGAAAGCACACAACAACAACAACAACAACAACAACAACTGCATTGTACTTTGCCATGGCAATAATTTTTCTCCCACCCAACATAATTTTGTGATTGAAACATGATACTGAGAACTGGTGCGACTATTCAGATGAGAAGCAACCCCTCCCTTTGCTCAAAGCTGGGAAGACAGATCAAGTTCATGTTCAACTGACCTTGTTCAGTAAAGACCAAATGATGATGCGGATGTTATCAGAAACAGGGATGAAAGAAATTGGTGCAGATATCCACAAATGTTTTACTATAGAATAGCCAAAAACATAATTTAAGGGGCAAATGAAGATGCAAACAAAGCATCTAGAAGCCTTTCCCTTGGTTTTGAAGAAAGATTTCTTTAGCACATAATCCATAAAACATGTGGCATGGCATATATTCAGGGCATAGAACCCTGCAGAATCCTTAAAAAGTCAATATGTGGAAGATCTTTGCACAACCAAGCTGAAGGCGTACTTTAACCTACTGCTTCTGGTGGTGGACAACATGAACCCTTGGAGAAACTGTGACATCCAATCTCACAATGTTGCCATTTCAGAGCTATGGTGAGCCTGAAGAGATTCCGTGTACCCACAAGATACTTAAGATCCAATAACAGTAAAACAGGAGGAATACACAGGCCTTCACATAAGTTCATTGCCTTTGAGGTCATGTGGGATATGTTTAGGTAGCTCCAAAAGTCATGCACAAAGAACAATTAACAATTAACGAACAACCAGTAGAGTTCAGAGTTAAATGCTTATTCTGATAGTGTATGCTATGTAACCTACCAAAATATGGCATTAAAGTATGGTAATTCTGCAATGTTAAGACATAAGCTCTGAAGTGAGACATTTATTTGGGCAAGCGGCTTGGTACCACATGGGAGGCCCAGTTTGATTATAGTATATGGTGACAAAACTTGAACCATTTTTCTATGTTTGACAAAGTGGAGGACTATTTGTTGTTGTTTTTTACCATCTGTAATTTCTTTGTCTAGTACCTAACATATGTTGGCACAATTAGACTAAATAAATCAAATACCCCCACCCAGTTACATCTGCAGGGGCACAATGAATGATAAAAGCAGAAGCCTGTGTAGGACTGGTGGCAAGGGCCCCTGAAGATTCAACATGGTCTGGTTGTTTGTAGAGTGGCTGGCACAAAGAATAGTCCAACATTTTCCTCACCAAGGATATTTTGTTATTGGCGTAGAAATTACTTCTACAGGATCATTAAAGTATTTCTGTAAATATATCAAAACAGCTGTTTTCCTTCAGGGTTTATGTCCATATCTTTCCTTCACCATTGTAGTGAATCAATACCCCCATAACTATAAAAGTAATCATGATTACACAGCAAAAATGATGACATTATCTTTAAAATACAATAGTAATATAACTTTCAGGCATTGGAACCCCCTACTGTAGAAGGTTTAGCTAGTTCCCTCTCTGTTCTTTTTCTATCAACAAGCAAAGATGATTTTATTTGGCCCAGCACAGCTGCCTGTCTGGTATGAAAACCACACCCCACATGGGGAAGGGGACTTTACCTTTATCTCCCCTGACAATGTGAGAGGAAAGCTACTTGGTGGAAGCTGTCCATCCCCATACTCCCATCTATCCAGACGAAGGCTGTGATGGAACTTTTATTTTTTATTTTTTATTTTTTTGATGGAACTTTTAGAAGGTCATGCCCATAAAAAACTAGAAGGGGATCTAAAAGTTATGATTCCCTATTTCACCTTCTGAAAAACATTAGCCTACTCCATGTTGCGCCTTATGAAGACCCAAGCATTGCTAAATTGTGTAAGACACAAAAATCACAACTTGTGAAAATTGCCTAGAGTTGCATGACACACAAGAATGCAACCCCCCCATCCCAACCAAGAGCTGTGGCTGCAGTGGCAGCCTTCCCCCTCCAACTGTGCACTTAAGTGGGTGTGTATTTTCTTTTACTGTATATTCAAATTCAAGTCTCTTTATTTGCCTTGCTTCTAAATAAGCTATAATGTAGAAATCACAGAAAATAAAACTTGTCATAGTAAAAATCAGAGACAAATCACACCAATAGCAAGATATATAAAACACAGCTAAGTAAAATCAACAATTTGTGTTTTCAAGCTGTGTTTTAAATTTTAATTCCTTTATTAATTTTTTTCTTTTAATTGTATTTATTCTGTTTAATTTTACACTACTTTGAGTTCCATTCATGGTAAAAAATTGGGAAATAAGTTGAATAAATGAACAAGTAAGATAGCAATCCCTTTATTGTTGGGAAAAGAGTTTAATTACTAGTAACTAGTTATCTGTGACTCCTTACTTCCAACTCTGCACATAAAGAAGAAAGAAAACAATATTTATCATTTAGGGCCAGAATCTTTGATGCACTATCTTGCTGCATAACTGTGGTAGTTACATAGCCACACAGTGAACCTGGCCTGACCTCCCCAGTCCCCACTTATCAATCAGCAGCCACTGTCATCGATGGAGGTCTATTCCCCAGCCACTTGGCAAGTGGCTCACTAACATTCCCATTCCCTCTCATGAGTGACCTGTGTTGGAACAGGCAGAAACAGGGTCTTTGTCATACACACCCCTGCTCACAGTGACGATCACTCAGGCCTTTTCTGCACCTTACCTTTTTCTGGCACTGGGGTGCGGGGATCACATGAGCAGCCTCCAGCAAGAGGCTCTTGCATCCCTGCTGCTTCAACTCTGCACGACCTGCCTGTTCACGCGAGAGCCCCACCTCTTCCTTCTGCAGTGCAGCCTGGAACCTTCCCAGGCTGCGCTGGGGCAGGAAGCACGACCGGCACGGCTCCGGAGGCTCCATACACCAGGTAAGTGTGCGCGGGGCCTGGGAGAAACGTGCGATCGCGCACCATTTTCGGCTTCCAGACGAAAATGAAAAGGTGCACGATTGGTGCCTGCCAGCCGCTGGAGCATCGCACGATTGTGAGTGCATTGTGCAGCTCGCTCCTCACAATCGCGCGATGCTCCAGGCGTCCTTTTGCATGGAAAATGCCGTGTGAAAAGAGCCTCACATGGGTGTGTGAGGATGTCTTTTCTGGAGTGACAAGGAACAAACTCCTGTTGATCACAGCGGTTGCTGACTGGCGAGTGGAGAATGGGGAGCTTTCACAATCCCTAGGTATTTACTAAATGATGAGATACATAGGGGTCATGAATATGAAGCAATCATGAATGTATAACTCTTGGTTTTGAATTTGTAACTACCCAATAGGATTCCTACCTAGATCTTTAGCTTTAGTAGGTTTTGATAACTCTCCCTTGAGTCTAAAGCTTATTTGGAGACTTGACCTGAGTTGAGAGGGTAACTGTGCTCTGTGTCTACCCATGGACCTATTTTGGTTTTTGCTACAAACCCTTCCATACATACATTTTGAGCTTAGCTTCTTTTCATGGTAAACCATCATCTGATAAATATGTGATTGAATCCACTTCTTGTAAGTCCAAATACACACTCATCAAACTCATCCTGATTCATATGTTTTATTCTTTTTTGTAGTGTCCTTCTGATCTTCTTGCCCTGAGAGGTAAAAATTAAAACTCTTCCAATCATCTGGAACTGGGAGATGATCAATTTTCCCTTTAAAAAAGATAAGAGGAAACATTTTTCAGCATAAAATTTATTGGAGAAAAATATTAATTTTTGTTTCAACATACTCTCATATTTCTTCAAATCAAGCTATCATTTGCTTGTCTGTTACCGTGGCATTTAACTCAGGTCAACTTTCTCCTGCCTGTAGCAGTTCTTGTCCATCACATTCAAATAACATAGATTTCTGACATAATAATCTTTGGTGATGAATTCAAAGTAACCAATATTACAAACTGAGTACTTTAAGCATCAGAAAACTTCAGAAAGTATTCCACTCCCCTTTTCTTCCTTTTTTTTTTTCCTTTGAAATTTCTCTGTATCTTTTTTCTCCACCTGAGTTGATAAGAACTTGATATGTAATATTGGAAGAGAAAACTACTTAAAGTATTTTGGTGTTTCTGTTAATGCACTATAATTGCCCACATTTTTTCCTGAAACAGGTATCATCCTTTTGTTTTTTTAAAAGAGTCTCTTCAAGCAGGATGTGAAAGAATGGAACATTCTAGGAGTTGTAGTCTTTCAAACAGAGCTCTGCAAGTACATACCTGTATTGGAACACTACAGCTCCAGGAACTTCCTAGTGTCACTGGCTGTGAAACCAACTCCATCCTTACTAGAGTAGGAGGGAAATTGAGGACAACTGGCACAGTAAATCACGAATACATCTGAGCGTTGGAGTAAATGAGGATTGGAATGTATAGTCTGTTTTGATCTGTGGGAGCACAGCAGAGTCCCAGCAGGCCTACCTGCTTCTTTTTCCCTTTTTGGTTTGGAAGTCTTTAAGAATGTGCATGTATTTGAATGAATTCATTTCCACAAGTGAGCCCTGACTTGCTTTCATTCTTTGGAGTGAGGCGGCAATTACAGCAAAAAAAGTGCTCTATGTCTGGAATGTTTACCTTGGGCCTTAATCAGGAATGTAGCTATACGGAGGAGCAAAATGAGGGCATTGCCACCCAAATTGGAATGAATTTTTTTAAGTCCCCCAAATTTCTAGCACTGCAGAGTGAAACACTGAAAATCATTCATACCTGGAACTCTTAAATTTCCTGTGTTCTCATTCCCTTTGTTAACTGTTTCTTTTCTTTTGATGTCTAACTTTATTTGTAAATGCTCAGCTGAAGGTTCAATTTACTGCCGTACTAAAAACTCAGGAACTGAAGGAAAATTTCATTGTCAGGGGACAGAATTCCTATTGGGAGGGCAATGCTCTCATCTCTCTGTCCTTATAGCTATGTCCCTAGCCTTAGTGTACAATATGTTCTGCTGCCTTTTCTCACAAACTGCAACAGAATTATTCCCTCCCTCTTTCCATAATGATCAATATGTTCACCCTGGAAGTCTTAAAAAATGCCTGCTTTAATGGAGACTGAGTAACCAGGGTTAGAAGTGTTTATATATTTGTCACAGGTGATGTGAACCTATTGGCTTGGGAAACCTGAGATCTGGTGGCTCCAAGGAGCATCTAGTGCTCTCCGAGATATGAGAAGAATATCACTCATTTAATAGTTTGACTTCATGGTGGGAGATACCAGACTAAAGAAAAAAAATATGCATTTGAAGTTTTTCGGACAATACAGCCTGGTATGATCATTTATGTGACTTGAATAACTTTTGTATTCTCCTCCGTACACTCGGCCCTCCACATTTGTGGGTTTCATTTCCTCGGATTTGATTATTTGAGAGTTTCTCCAGCTCCTGCCCCCCACTACCCCACTACCTCAAGTGCTTCATTTCTAGGGGAACCTTCTCTCTCAGCAGATCCGATCAGGCCGTGCACCCTTTTAAAAACCCACTTCTGATCCTCATCCTTCTCCACCAGCCACTGCCTGGCCAGCTAAGGACAACTCAAGAGCTTGCAGCTCAATTTCTCAGCCCCACAAACCCCGTCCCAATGCCCCCCATATATACCCAAGGAAGGAGGTGGGAAAGAGAGAGGAATCATAGGAACATCATGCCAATCCACCCCCTTTTTCTCTCCTTCCCTGATCTGGTTTGGATCCTGGATGCCTGCTCTCCCTACATGTCTAGGCCTCCTTCCCACAGACACACACATACATTTTGATATTTGCAATTTTTTCATTTTTGTGCTGGCCCTGCACCCCAATCCTAGCAAATGTGGAGGGCCAACAATAGTTCTGAAATTCCAATTATATTTTAAGGAAGCACAGGGTTTATTTAGGGCATCAAATGTTACCTAACATATTTATTAACTTTATTTGTAAATGCTCAGTTGAAGGTTCAATTCACAATTTGCTTGTCTGGAACATTGATATATTTTGAACAGATGTCTTAAAGTTTCTTTTTCTTATTAATGCAAAGCACAACTGCAGTTTCCAGGGATGTAGTTCTGAGTGAACTGCAGAATATTATATACTCAGGTGTCTTGACTTTTTACTTGCTTTTTGTTGACTATTTGCACACACGTCCTGCATTGTGGAAATGAGCAACAATGAAAAAAATCTAAGCAGTATTGCTGTAGTCATATAGCAATGTTAAATATATTTTGCCAAACATTATGAAAGATGAAAATGAAAAACAACATGAAAGCCAAACCCTGGACACATAACCTTAATTCACATAGCAAGAAGTGGAGTTGGGTAGAGGAATTCCATTGTGAAAAAAGGGCAAACTCATCCTATAGCATTGGTAGTGCCTGCTAACACATTGCAGCCAATGAGACTTCAGTGACCATGCCTGTGGACTGGTTTTACTACAGCCAGATTAACAGATCAACAGGATAAATTTGGATTGTGACTGTCTGGTCATTCCAGAGATGATTTGTATATCCTGTATTTTGAATAAATATGATGCAAACAAGCCATTGGATGATCTGAATGAAATGATGTTTACTATGCAAAATCCCTTTGACATGTATCAAGTTTTCGGTGTTGTCCATGTGCTTATTCAATGTGTAATTAATCACTTTGATGCTTATCTGGATTTTTTTTTATTTTTCACCACTTGGAAGGTTTTCAAATGAAACAAATCAGGGCCTGGCTATCAAAATGAAACATGACATGAATCAGTGTCTGCCTTGTACAAACTCAGCTGGGAGAAAACTGACACCAATATTTTTCTTCTGGCAGAACAGCTTTGATTTGCTTGGGTAGATATAGCTAAACACATATATTTTAGGGCCTAATGTGTATATTTAACTACACCTACACAAGTGAACCCAAGCTGATTAGGCTGTCTCAAGCTGTTCTACCTATACAACAAACGAGTTCCGTGATAAATGAGTTCCGTGAATGTAACACCTATATGACATTGAAATTCTCCACTGTATTTACCATTAATGTTCTAGCGAACTAGGAAGCATTAATTTATATTTGACTGAAATGTGGCATGTGAGGTTTTAAATAAACTATGCAATAAATTGTCATAAGCCCACACAGACTGCATTAAGAACTTCCTGGTATACGTAGCAGATTGCATTTGAAGCCTATCAACCTGTGTTTGGAGCTCTGCAGTAAATACTTTCCTCCATGTAAGAGTGAGTGAGTATGTGTGAGAATGTGAGTGGATGTGCAAATTCTTGTTTTGATAAGATGCTAGAAAGTTAATGTGGACCAAAATCTTAGTGTCTGAGGTCCTTGTCTGAAATCAGAACCGTTTTGCATACAGTATTCTTTTAGAAGACAAATAAATGACTAACATGGACAGTCAATTTTCACTGTTTACTCCTACTCAGAAGGCGGTACTAATAACAGTAATTTTTTTTAATCATTTTATTCAAATTCAGATATAAAACAAACAATTATAACTGTCAACTTATTTGAAATATTTCTGATCTTCCACACTGATCTAGATTTCATTATCAATATTTCTTAACATGCTTAAAATATTGTACTACATATTAGTGTTATTATTACTTGTTGATTCTTGCATTTCCATCTCCATATTCCTGCTTCATGATATATATCCTGTAGCCCCCTCATAATTTATCTTAAATCATGAATCACAGATTTCCATCTGATGGTACCCAGCAATTACCCGTTACAATTTGGCATTCTTCTTGTATCTCTTCGTCTGATTTCCCTTTTAATCTCTGAGAGACCATATCAGCATTTTTGTTTTCAATCAGTGTACCCCACCATTGTTCTAATGTGGATATTTGCTGAGTTTTCCACATCTTTGCATATTCAATACAAGCTGTTGTTATCATGTACAGTAATATTCTCCAGTACTTCTTTATATCAGTACCTTCTAATACATCAGTCATATTTAAGAAATACAATTCTGGTAACTTAGCAAACTGTACTTTCATTAATGCACATATTTTGTTATGTATTTCAGTCCAATATTTCTTAGCTTTAGGACATGTCCATCACATATGATATATCGTACCGACCTCATTCAGACATTTCCAACATTGTCCAGTACCTGTATTATAAATCTTTTTTAATTTATCTGGTGTCATGTACCATCTATGAAATAGCTTGTAACAGTAATTTTTTTAAAAAAAACAACAACTACTTAACAGATCAGACAAAAGATTTATCTAGTTTTGTATTGTGTTTCCCAGCGGCCTCTGGGAAACCCACAAGTAAGGACTTATGGAAATAACCTTCCATCATTGCTCCATTACTGCTGGGTGATATAACAGTTAAAGATTTGGAATGTTTCATGACCCCAATGGGTCATGAAACTCACTGGGTGACCTCAGGCCAGCCATTTACTCCCAGCCTCACCTATCTCTCAGGGGTGCAATGAAGACGATCTGTGGGAAAAGAAAGCCATGTATCCTGCCTTGAGTTAATTTGAGAAAAGGTGAGCTACATAAATGTAACTTAAAAAATAACATTCAGTAGCACGCTCCCTGAGAAACAGTGTGGTGTAGTGTTTTGAGCATTGGACTAAATTTCTAGAGACCAGGAATCAAATCCCCAGTTGGCTATGGACACCCACTGGATGACTGTGGGCAAGACATACTCTCTTATTCTTAGAGGAAGGCAAAGGCACACACACACACCCCCGCAAACAAATCTTGCCAAGAAAACCCCATGATAAGTTCACCTTAGGGTCACCATAAGTCAGAACTGACTTTAAGACACACAACAACATGAGCATGCTTCCTCGGAACTCTGAAGTTCCATACAGCCATCGTGACAAGGAGGCCGTGTCAGGCTTACCCTCAATGATATTGTCTAATCTTTTCTGAAGCCATATTAAACATGGTGTTCATCAGTAGTATATATTGTTACAGAGATAATTCTTGCCAGCTCATGATGCATGAGTCTCGCACATGCTTTGGAATTTGAGATAGCACCATATATCAAAAAAGAAAACACTACTTTTGACAAAAATAACTGAAAATGGTTTAGCATGAGAATAGCTATGTTCTCACCTGTCATACGGTATTTTTGAAATGTACCACTGTCAGCCACACATCCATCTACATTTCTAGAAGAAATATAATATCAGTAGCATTGGCAGATACCTATGGTACAATGCAGATTATAAAAAAAATAGTTTAGAACATAGATATGACTGATGGTGTCCTCTATGGTTATGTTCTTGTAGTTCTTATCTCTAGCAAGAACCAATAGGTCTCAATTGCCTGTTCAGGCCCAAGCCACCACCCATGTATTAGGGATAATGAAGATAACTTCAGACAAGGAGAGGGGGTTACTCATAACAATACATTGTTCTTGGTAAAATCTATTTTCCTCCCCTACTAAATTTTGCAAAGCAGTGGTGGATCGTGATTTCATTGTTAGTGGGATGGAGAATCCACTCTGGTTTTTAATTCAAATTTTAAAGGAGCTGTTGAAGATGTTGAATTCTGTCCCTAGCATGGTCCTGCCAGAACACCTTTCCAGCAAAATGGAATTTGAGCTCCCAGGACTAGAGCACTGCAAGCGGCTGACTGCCCATTACATCTTGAAACCTTGTAATGACTAACTTCCAGGTGCTTCACTATAGACTGTATTCAATTTCACTTCCTGGGATCTTTCTGCTTCTTCACTGTTTGGAAATGATGGCGTCTGGTTTGTCTTTGGCTCTAGTCCTGGCTCCTTATTACTCAGGTTATGTTACTGCCTGGTAGGACAGTAACATAAACTGTCCTACCAACTGTACTACCAAACCTTGGAAATATTTTTTGATCCTGCTGTAGGACTCTTCCTGCCTTCTTCTTGTGTGCCTTCAGATCGTTTCATGGCAACCCTAACATGAACCTATTGCAGTTTTTTGGGTGGGGGGTTTGGGGGGTTCTGAATTTGTTAAGAGGGGGCTTGCGCTTCTCTTCTTCTGAGGCTGAGAGAGTGACTTGCCAAGTTTTCCACATAGGTTTCCATGGCCGATCAGGGATTTGAAGCTTGGTCTTTCTAACACTCAAACCACTACATCATGCTAGTGTAATTGAGGTACAACCCTGACTGGGTTTTGACCTTAAGCTGTAATCCTTGTTCCAGGTCTTGCTCACCATGGAACAGAATAATCTCCAGTATTGGTTAAACACATTAGATAGCTCCATTAAAGCTTGGGGTACAACCCAATGTTTGTCCATAAACTCTGAAACTTGTTCCAGAGGGCTGCCCATCCTGGAACAGAAAAATTTTCAACATTGATTAAACATCTTGGATAACTCTTTTAAAACCTGGGTTACATCCTAGAGTGAAATTACTGCACCACTGATGTGGGAACTATCAGTCTTAATTGCTGTGAGGACTTCATCTAAGTTCAAAGAAGGTAGGAAAGCTGAGAGAACAGTGGTTGAGGCTATAATTGTTAATCAAACATTTCCAGTACTTGCAACTCACTGGTTCCATTTCACTACTGCTTGTAACACAAATATAATGATCTAAATTGAAACAATAATGTAATGCCTTTCTAAGACAGTGTCATCTGCAGTGATGCTATAGAAGGCAAGAACTGGTAATTTGCTCAACATACATAGTTTAGCATTACAAGCCTTACAATCATGGGATCTGACCACACAGATGAGACTCCCACTCTGTAAGTGTAATATGTGCAATGAGTTTGTGCCTTCTGTTCTCAGGGAAAAAGGAAGTCATAGCAACTGCCTGTCTTTGCAATGAATATTTGTCATGATTTATTTTTCTCTTAAAACATCCAAAGATTATGTGTCCAAATTATTGACTTGAATGCCTAAACATTTTTTTAACTAAACTTAGCTTCCTGAATTTTTCTAGTAGTGTTTCCTGTTATAATAAATTAGATATTTTATACCAGTGCAGATGGGTACAATATTTAACTGTTGGGTTTGAAAATTAACATGTTAAATAGCTTTTATTTCATTTATCTTATTAAGTGTCCAGAGTGTTGCTTTTAATGAGAGACTGTTCGGTAGGACAAATTCATGAATCATCTGTTGTTAAGATGTAAGAAGAACACAGTTATGGGGCTAAATCCAATGTTTGTCCCATCTAGAGCTGATCCACTGACATAAATTGGATTAGTTCCACCTATGTTAGTCCCATGGACTTCAATGGGTCAGCTCTAGTTGGTACATTGAATTTAGCCCAGATAGGACAGTTGCATGGAGCTCCAGATGTTGTTGGACTACAAATCCCACTAACCATAGGAGGAGAATACTAGGAGTTGCAGTTCCACAATTTCTAGAGGGCTAAACAATTTCCACTCCTGTTTTAGCCCACTGACAGATGACTAAGCAAGATTTTATTTTCTTTCTGTTACCTGAATATACATATACACATCAATCACATCAAGCAAAATGAAAATGAAGAATCTTTTTTGAAATATTTCTTGAAGATTCACCCTTTAATATGAGTTGAATGAGTTCAATGATCTAGCTTCACCATAAAACAGACAACGTTAATGAAATATTTTGTTCTGTCTTGGTATTTGCATGGTACGTGTTATTCATCATTTCACTGAAGCTGCAAAAGCTCAGATGAGGATAGCAGTTCAGATTTATGCCACACTGCATATCACGTGACTGCATTTCAAAGAATAAAATTATATCTTTCTAGCCGAAGACACATATTTATAACATACCCAATAAAGTACCCACATGAACAATCTCTTTAGGAACCTGTCTTTTTGCAAATAGCAACTACTGGTTAGAGGGAATTTACTTGTCCATGTAGGCTCCCCTGATTTTATTGTTGAACTCTATAGAGCAACTAATTTGGATCGAGAGCATATCGAAGACGAGCACATCATGCAGTGATGTTCTGTATAAGATATATGTTGGTTATTGTGTAAATGGGTATGAAATGTATTGGCCTAAAACCAATGAGCCAGTCTCAATTAGAGTAGACTGACTAAATCAATAGTTGTTGTTTTTGTGTACCTTCAGGACACTTACAGCTTATGACAGCCCTATCACAGGGATTTCATTCTTCACTAAATTTCTTCTGAAAGGAAGCAACAAGTAATTTTAGCAATTGTCTTCCTACTGCAAGAAAGTCTTCAAAAACTCCACTCAGGCCATTTCCACACTACAGTGTTATAGCGCTATTATTCTGCTTTCAACATCCTATGGAATCCTGGGGTTTGCAGTTTAGGGAGGGGCCTGGAGGCCACTCCCTAAACTGCAAACCCCAGGATTCCATAGGATGTTGAAAGTGGAATAATAGCACTATAACACTCTAGTGTGGTAACAGCCCCAGTGGAATTTCATGGCTGAGTGGGGATTCAAGCTCTGGTTTTCCAGAGTCCTTGTTCAACTACATTACCCCATGCTGTCTGTATGAATCAATTGTTGAATGTTATGACAACATTTATGTAAATCCCCTTGTGATATATTTATCCCTCTGATGAGGACTAGCCATTAGTTTTAGAACACAGTACCAGGGTCATAGGAGCAACGTGTTCACCTAACACGCCAAATTTTGCTGTCATCACAGACCAAAGTTTTATTGCCACTACCAAAATTGTTCTAGAATCCTGTTGTCCCTTTTTATCTTCTGGAAGAGAAATGGTGGTGCTGTCAGTCTTTCAACACACCCCTTGCCTCTGCATGAATTGTCTCTAGTTAAGGGGCTGATATGTTGTTCAGGCCAAGATTTCAGTCTTTAGACTGTTCCTTACATGTAATTTCCCATAAGCTATGAGTGAGGAAAGTATGCCCTCTAAGGTTCTTTTGGGAACCCCCAAAGATTCCCCAGCCCCTCCCACCATTTTAAAAAAATAAGGAAAATTGTTAAGACCAGGAAGGGATTTTATTTAATTATGAATTAACCTGAAATCAACTTCCAGTTTACTTTCTTATTATGTAAAGTCCCCTCTTGGGCCTAAAAGAGCCCAAGTATCCCCAAAATGCCATCTCTAAAACAGCCAAGGGAGGCCCCAACCTGAGGAGATATGGGCTGTATTTTTCATTCCAAAAAGGTGAAACAGTTTTAAAATTTCTGAATGTGGAGGGGATGTGTCAGGGGGCGCAGCCTTCCAAGGTCTTGGAATGGGCCAGTATGCCCCCCATTGGCATTTTCATCTCTGCCTTAAGATGTGGTTTGCTGAATGACAGCAAAGGTCTATCAAAGTCCAGCATCCTGTTTCCCATGGTACCCAGCCATATGCTCATCAAGCAGGACATGGAGGGAAAGAGCTTTCCCCCATGGTTGTTTCTGAGCAATTTCTATACAGAGAAAATCTGCATCAGATCCTGATGATAAGCACATATCGTGTGAGCAAATTCCACTGTGTAAACATGGGCTGTGTGGAGCATACATTCTATCAGTTTTGAATCTCTCACCATTCAAATTTATTCAGCTCTGATGAGACCTTGGAGACATGGCTTGTTTGGACTGCCACTCCCAAGATGCCCCAACCAGCATGACCATGGGCTATCCACTTTCTTTCCTTGTTCACATTCTCCACATCATGCCTAACTAGAAACCTCTGTCATCTTCTTTTCTAAACTGAACATTTCTTCATATAGGAGTTGCCACAGCCATTGGTACAGCCATTAAATGCACTTTTTTGGCACCTTTTTGAGCTATGTCAACTGCTGTTTTGAGTTGTGGAATTATACATAACATTAATTCAGTCATACCATCGATTTGTATAAAGTATTGGTACTTTTCCTAATAATCTCCAAGATGATTTTTTCTTACAGTCACCACACTTTGGGCCAATATTATTGTTGAACTACCTACCACAACCCCAAGATTGCTTTCAGTCTCTGCCAGCTCAGACCCCACCAGGATGTTCTGCATGAATATAGTTTAATGAAATGTGGTATAGACTTGCCAGAGTTAAACATTGTTCAGTCCTGAGATCAATATGAGAGATTTTAAAATGTGCTTAAATTATCAGCTCAAAACATCAAGAGTGTTTGAAATTGTTACTTTCAGAGTTTTTCCCTCTGCTCTGCTCCCCTTTTCCTCTTCTCCTTCTCTCACACACCTTTTTAATACTGCCACAAATTGTGAATGAAAAGATAAAGGTGGATATACATTTTAAAAAAGCTTAACTTTGAAGAACAGTTGGAAGAATAATTTGGCCATTCAACTGACTTGAAAAAGTCTGTAAGGGTATTAATTCATAGACATGCCTGCATGGCAGGCATGCTTCCTCGTCATAGTAAAAAAAAGCCAAAATAAAGGCCTTCTGTTTCAGCAAATTGAACTCTACACAGTATAACAATTTATCAACAATGAAGTCAGTTCAGGATAGTTAAGTATATTGCTGCAAGCCCCGTTCAAAGCCATATAACTCCAGGGAGGCTCCACAGGTAGTAGTTATGAAATAATATCTACACTATGAAAACTTTCATACATTCTATCTGGCATTTTTTAACCTCAAAACCAGAGTTTGGAAAATTTGCTTTTTAAAACTACAACTCCCTGAATCCTCTAGCAGCAAGCTTACACCTTTTACTTATAATTCAAGCCCTAGGATTCATTAAATTCCTGCATGAATATACATAATAATGACAACAGGTGGGCCATCTGAAAAGCCACTTGCTTTTGCTGCCTATTGAATCTCCTACTTATTTTGAATTACTATTTCCCTTGATAACACAGCAACAACACACCTCATTTTATCTGGCCTGCCTTTCACAATGGTCTGGTTCCTCCACAGGAAGCATGTGTGCTGCTACTTGACTAAGGAAAGATTAGTTTCAAAATTATGAGACTTCATTATTGGAGGATTAGGAAATGTCTTGACATTTTAAAGTTGCTGAGATATTTTATGGTTGTAATTTTGCTGTGAAGCACTATGAAAACATTTTAATGCATCTTTGATGCATCTTCTTTCACATCTTTCTGTTTAGATAGGAGTAGAAATACTCTAGTCCAG
The DNA here is from genome assembly GCA_030412105.1 of Cyclura pinguis. Classification (NCBI taxonomy): domain Eukaryota; kingdom Metazoa; phylum Chordata; class Lepidosauria; order Squamata; family Iguanidae; genus Cyclura; species Cyclura pinguis. The sequence continues at coordinate 186,200,805 of CM059601.1, forward strand.
GCTTCTCCAATTATAACACATCTTTCCAGATAAGTTGCAATACAACTCTTGTCATCTCCAAGTGGCATGCTCATTGGCCACCTGAAGGAGGACACCAAGCTGGAGAAGATATTGCTGCACTTCAAAAGCTAAACACGGAGAGAAGATAAAGTCCTCCTACTGCATTTAGACTTTTCTTTTGAGGGGTTGGTTTCTTCATTGACAAGTTATAGAACAGCAGATGATGTGTAGTGTCTGCTATCTATCATACAAAAGTCTAGGAAATCTGAGTGGAACACCATCCACTAGTGATGTATCCCACAATACTGTGTTAGAATCATAGAATTGGAAGAGACCACACGGGCCATCCAATCCAACCCCCTGCCATGCAGGAACCCACATCAAAGCACTCCCGGCAGGTGGCCATCCAGCCTCTGCCTAACAACCTCCAAAGAAGGAGACTCCACCACACTCTGAGGCAGCATATTCCATTGCTGAACAGCTTTGACCATCAGGAAGTTCTTCCTGAGATTTAGGTGGGATCTCTTTTCCTGTAGTTTGAGTGTTGATTCATTTACTTGTCTGCCCATGCACACTCTAAAATCAGGATCAGAAAATGTGTGGCCTTTCATATGCCATTGGACTATAACTCTGATCAGCCCTGGCAATGGAGGCTGGTGGCTTTCACGTGATGGTGGGATGGTGAATCTGCTCCAGTTTTAATTTGAATGCATCAGGAGCTGTCCCACTGACATGGAAGCCAACAATCAGTAGTGTATAATGAGGGATGATGGGAGGTGCAGTCCACTATCAGGAGGGTCACATGTTCCATCCCCACTTCTTTCTTAAATTTTGATCCTGGTCCCACTCCAGATCTATCTTATCCAAAGATTAGATTGCATGCTTGCAAGGACACCTAAGAAAATAAATTCCTTGCTACACTTCTTCATTTTTCAAGCCGATGAGTTGTTCCCTCATCTCTGATGAAAAGCAACACCTTTTGTGAAAGACGGAAAATATGCCTGCATTCAGTAGCCTTCTTCCCCACAAAAAGATTATATTACTATCTAAGCTGAGAACACTGATCAGCTCTATGTATTTTTCACCCTTATCTGGGTCCTGTCCAAAAGATATATCTGCACTGAGGAACTATTTTTTTAAGCACACGCACACAATTTCAGGGCATGGTTTGAAGGTAGTTGATTATCTAGATTGATGAACTGAAGTGGTTTAAAGAAAGTTAATTCCTGGAAAGGAGACAACTTTGGAGCCATCTCTATGGTGTATTGATCTTTATGGTAGAAGAAAGGGAAAGATTTTAAAATTCACTTCAGTTCAACTTGGTGTGTTAAACATTTTCCATGTTCCTTCAAGTTCTGAGCTCCAGATTGCTGTCATATTGGTCAAGTTAAGGAAAAGAGTATAGGTTTCAATAGCTTGTACTGAGAAAATTGGCTGATCTGAAATCTGGGAGTACAAGACGTACTACGTTGAAGATGAACTATGTCACTGTTAAAACAGAAAGGCTAAGAAGTGGCTTATATACGTGTGTTTGACAGTACATCAATAGGGGATATACTGAATCTCATATTTATTGGTCCAGTGTTTGTGGGAAGAGGGGTACTAGCCACACTCACAATAAACCAATCCCTGTGCATTTGGTATGCAGGAAACTGGCCTATTACATACCAAATGTGTGGGCCCATCTTCTGTGACTGGAATTTGGCATGACGCATGTTGTTCTTCTTCTCTGATCAAGCCAAGCAGCAGACTTGCAGATCTTACAATGGCTGCTCTTACAATAGCTGTTAGACTCCCATTGCACAATTTTCTGGGGTTTGAGATTCCCCCAAATATGTGATCTTGCAGGAACCCAGAGATCTCATAAGAGGCCCTACTTTCATAAGACTTGAGATTGGTTTTATAAAGACCTGGCTCACATGTTCTCAGACAGTCTTGAGATAACAACTGGCTGTCTCACAATAGTACCTTGGCATGTCTTCGTTTAGCCATGCTTGCACTACAGAATATATTAAAACAGAATCTATAAAATTTGGGATGTTTTAAAAAGGATTATGTTCCTCTCTTCCTCAAGCAATTTCCTGGGTCTTCTCTTTCTTTTTCAAGGATACACATACACAGAGAAACTGTAGTGTTTCCTGATGTCCAGATCTCATCTTCCTTCTCCAGACCTCAGAGCAAGAGAAGAATCGCAGGGCAAGAGCGGTGGATTTAAAATAAAAGTTTTCTTTTAAACCATGTGCTCCTCACTTCCACTGTTCAGGCTGCTTCAGAACAGCTGCTCCAGATGGTCTGCTTGGCCACTTTCTCTCTTTCTTTTTCCCTATCACAGTTTCTCAAACCATAGCAAGACCAAGGCTTTGCAGGAAGGAGTGGTTAGCACAAGAAAATACCCAGCTGCCTCAATATCCACTTCTTCAGGAATTGCTGATTATGGTTCCACTATATGACTGGTGTTCTGTAGGATTTCTTACTATTAACTCTCTCAGTTCTATGTCTATCTTTTCCCTCTATCATAAATGGTGGAAACTGTGTGAGATTTCCTTTTCTGCTCTAAAGTGCACATATATTGAACCATTGTTAGCAAAATGGTGAACATTTCAGAACAATCTGAAGAAACCAGAATGGTTGACTAAAGAACTCTCAGTTGAGCTAAGTGTTAAGAGAAACATGTACAGGAAATGGAAGAAGGGAGAAACCACCAAAGAAGAATTTAAGCAAGTAGCTAGGAGATGTAGGGTGGAGGTCAGAAAGGCTAAAGCACAGAATGAACTTAGGCTGGCCAGAGACATCAAAAACAATAAAAAGGGCTTTTTAAAATATGTCCGTAGCAAAAGGAAAAAGAAGGAGACGATAGGGTCACTGCGCAGAGAAGATGGCAAATTACTAACAGGGGGAAGAGAAAAGGCGGAACTACTTAAAACCTTCTTTGCCTCAGTTTTTTCCCAGAAGGATACAAGCACTCAACCTGGCGGTTGGGGAGCAGGTGAGGAAGCAGGGGAAATGAGGCACATAATAGGTAGAGAGGTGGTACAGGAATACTTGGCCACTCTGGATGAATTCAAGTCTCCAGGGCCAGATGAATTGCATCCTAGGATATTAAAAGAACTGGCAGAGGTCATTTCGGAACCGCTTGCTATAATCTTTGAGAAATCTTGGAGGACAGGAGAAGTTCCAGCAGACTGGAAGAGGGCAAATGTCATCCCCATCTTCAAGAAGGGAAAAAAAGAGGACCCAAATAATTATTGCCCAGTCAGCCTGACATCAGTAGCCGGAAAGATTCTGGAGCAGATCATTAAGCAGTTAGTTTCTAATCACTTAGAAAGCAACGTGGTAATCACAAGAAGTCAACATGGATTTCTCAAAAATAAGTCATGCCAGACTGATCTTATCTCTTTTTATGATAGAGTTACTAGCTTGATAGAGGAAGGGAATGCTGTGGATGTAGCATTGCTCGATTTCAGTAAGGCCTTTGACAAAGTTCCCCATGACATTCTTGCAAAGAAGCTAGTAAAATGCGGGCTGGACAGGGCTACTGTTAGTTGGATTTGTAATTGGTTGACCGACTGAACCCAAAGGGTGATCACGAATGGCTGCTTTTCATCCTGGAGAGAAGTGACTAGCGGGGTGCCACAGGGTTCTGTCCTGGGCCCAGTGCTGTTCAATATCTTCATCAACGACTTGGATGAAGGAATAGAGGGCATGCTCATCAAATTTGCAGATGACACCAAATTGGGAGGGGTTGCTAATAAGCCAGAGGACAGGATCAAAATTCAAAATGACCTGGACAGATTGGAGAGCTGAGCCAAAGCTAACAAAATGAAATTCAACAGAGAGAAGTGTAAGGTCCTACACTTAGGTAGAAAAAATGGAATACAGAAATATAGGATGGGGGACACGTGGCTGGATAGCAGTACATGTGAAAGGGATCTAGGAGTTTTAATAGACCACAAGCTGAACATGAGTCAGCAGTGTGATGCGGCAGCCAAGAAAGCCAACGCAATTCTCGGCTGCATCAATAGGAGTATGGTGTCTAGATCGAGGGAGGTACTGGTACCACTCTACTCTGCTTTGGTTAGACCTCATCTTGAATACTGTGTCCAGTTCTGGGCACCCCAATTCAAGAAGGACATGGTCAAGCTGGAGCAGGTCCAGAGGAGGGCAACCAAAATGGTGAGAGGCCTGGAAGTCTTGCCCGATGAGGATAGGCTTAGAGAGCTGGGTATGTTTAGTCGGCAGAAGAGAAGGTTAAGAGGGGACATGATAGCCATGTTTAAATATTTGAAGGGATGCCATGTAGAGGAAGGAGAGGGCTTGTTTTCTGCCGCTCCAGAGACCAGGACAAGGAGCAATGGATTCAAGCTGCAGGAAAGGAGATTCCACCTGAACCTCAGGAAGAACTTGCTGACAGTCAGGGCTGTCCGGCAGTGGAATCTGCTGCCTTGGAGTGTGGTGGAGTCTCCTTCTTTGGAGGTTTTTAAGCAGAGGCTGGATGGCCATCTGTCAGGAGTTCTTTGAGGGTGTTCCTGCATGGCAGGGGGTTGGACTGGATGGCCCGTGTGGTCTCTTCCAACTCTACATTTCTATGATTCTATGATTCTTCTTTCTTAAATGCTTGATTTCTTTCTGTTTTAAGCTCTTGATTTCACTTCTTTCTTCTTCTAAGAATGTTCACACACTACAATCAGCAGAAGTATTTCATATGTACACATATACAAAGAATTTTGATTTGTATCCAGGTAATTTTTCACACATAGTAGTTCATCGTGTGCACACTGTACACCAACTGTTGATCTGTTTACAGGTATAGTGACTTACATTAATGGAACGCACATGTGTTCTTACAGGGATTTCTGTATGAAATCAAGTGTTTTGATTAACAAACTATAGAAATATAGAATATTGTGTCCTTGTATAAACTCATTTTAAAAAAAAGCAATTATCCATAAAAAAGTATTGCTGCTACACTACCATATTCAGTAGGGTTTTCATCGATTTTGTCTCTTTGGAAAAGTTATTAGTTCTACCTAAACAAATCAAATAAGTTGCCCCCGCCACATTTGCCAGGGTTTGGGACACAAGACCCTCACAAAAGTCAGAAAAATTTGAATATCTTCCCCTCTGCTCAAGTAAGCGAGCAAGGGAACACGCACACCTTTCTTCCTTCCACTCCCCCATGCCATTCCCTTTCCCCTGCCCATGTGAGCCAGTGCGTGGCTGAGGAAACATATTCAGATGCCTTCACTCCTCCCACTTCCTGTTCCATTCCCTCCCCTCATCTACGCAAGCCAGTGCATGAGTGAGGGAATGCATGAGTGTGCCTTCCATCCTCCCACTTTCCTGTCCCATTCCCTTCCCCACTGCCTACATGAGCCAGTCAGTGAGTGAATGAGGAAACACTGCTTGCCAAGCCTCCCCCTCCACCGCTTAGGATGACAAGACTGCTGCAGAGATCACCTTCAATGTCATCATCCTTCCCTCTAGGAGAAGGAAGAGGAGGAAATGACATTAAAGGAGATTTCAGCAGCCACAGCAGGTCTGGGCCAATGCAAGTGGCTCATCCTCATCCTCCTCTCCATCTCTCTTCCCAGGAAGTAAAAAAAAATGTATAAAGAATGGAAGAAGGATTAATGATTAAGGAAGAATACAGATATGTAAGCCAACTTTGCAGAAATAGCGCAAGGAAAGCTAAAGCGCCAAATCAGCTGAGAATGGCTAGGCAAGCAAGGAGCAATAAAACATTTTTTTTCCAAATATGTTTGAAGCAAGAGAGTGAAGAAGGAAATGGTGGGACCATTCACAGATGCAGAACATTTGGTGAGATGGAATATTATTAAACTTCCCATCCAAAAGTAATCAGAGAAAAAATAGTGAGCATACAATTGAGGTATAAAACTATATGATTTTCTTAATGTGCTTCAAGTAAGAAATATAAAATATTGTTTTAAACTGTTTTTTTAATATCATGGAGATCATCTTGAAGAGGACTTGTGTAACTGAGTAAAATTCCCACCATTGCAAATAAAGATGGATTCTTTAAACAAATGTTTTACTCTGGTCAAGGAGAAGATTGGTTAGATCCTCTAAGTTAATTCCATAAGTATGCAGGATAGTTCTTTTTAATTTTATTTTTATTATAAAAACACAAATAAAAATAAAATACTCAAAGGTATCATTACACATTTCACCTCAGAATGGATATCATTAAATCTTGTCTGGTGGTACTTAGATTCCATTTATCATATACAACTTTCCAAATGGAAGCTAATACTGAAAAATTAATTAAATTTATAAGTATATAAAATTTGCTTGATTCCCAGCAACCTCTGACAAAAAGAAAAGATTTTCTGGTCTTTTGCATCTATCTATAAATATTAGATGTGCATCTTTATTTTTACTTCCCTCTTACCATTTTTGGGAGGTGGGATTCTTTCATTTAAAGCTTACTTAAATTTCTTTCACTTGCTATTTTATTTCAAACACAATCTTTTCTGGCCCTGTTATTTTCATCTTTAATCATAACTTAATTAGTGATACTTCATTCAAATTTCCTTTCAGTACATTTTATGTTTTATAAACACGTCAGTCATATTATTTGCATTTAAAAATAAGCTTATCCTTAGATCAATCTGTGATCAATTTATGATCAAATTATTCCATTGCTTTCTGAGGAAATTTGACACTGGAGCCCATTACTCCATAGTTTTGTCTGACTTTTCATTGATTTGATGAGTTAAGAGTCTTGATCCTTCATTTCCAGTAGTGTAATTAACCACAGTTCTATATTAGGAATTCCTTTACTTTTCCATAATCTCACAAATAGGATTCTAGCTGCAGTGGTCATATGTAATAACTCTCTCCAATATTTGTCTAATTTTGCTGATGTTTAAGTATCATCAATACATCATTTTTAGATGGTTTTCTTGTAAATTTTGGGAGAGTATAAATTTGTTTGTTCTCTACCAACACACTTCCCAAATGTTCTAATTGAGTCTTGTGTCCAATGTTTTTGACCCATGTTATCATAATCTCCTTGACTGTCTCTTCTTCCAAATTTCATTGTAAAAGTAATTTATAAATGTTGGACATGGCATGTCCGGGGTTGTCAAATACATTTGTGGCCTAAATCAAATCCTTCTCGTTTTAGATACATTTGAATCTTTCTACTAGTTGAATGTGTGGAAACCAGTGACATTTCAATCCCAGCTGATCCAATTATTCTCTTGTTCTCTTTTCTTATTCCTTGTTGATCACAAATTAAAAGATCTCTATATGTTATTCGTCTTTTTTTTTTGTCATCTGTCTATCTTCCAAAGAATGCTTCTTGGGTAAAATCCAAGGTGGAATGTTCTTGTATGTTTTATTTTTAAAGTTCATCCAAATTCTAAACAGGGACTTAAGCATGCAGGATAATTCTAACAAGATTACCTAGGAACTTTCTATAAGTTTTCCTTTCTAGCAAAAGGTTGTCTTTTATCAAGCTAATCAGTCTTCATTGGCCACTGGAGACCAAGCAACCCCACCCACCAAATGGTTGGATTACAATAGGGATAACTCAAAGCAATACTGTGTGGGTGGTAAATGTTATAACTGAAGCCCCTGTCAGAGCTGCTGCTGATGAGCAGCGGCTGTTGGTCCCTGTGGCTCTGGCTGGAGATGAGTCCTGCAGCTCAAGAGCTCCCCCTGCTGCCGTGGACCAAGCAGGCTCGGACGTTCCTCTGCCTGCTCCTTTAGGGCAACAGAGATCCGATTCTGAAGATGCTTTGGAGCCTGTGTCAATCAGCCCACAAACCAGGCGGAGACTCAAGAGAGCTGAGCAAAGGGAAGCTTCCTAGATTAAGTTCAAGAAGCAGTGACTAACCACATATAGTCTTGGGCTATATAACTGCCTGCCTGGACACTTTCCTTTGCTTGTGGCAAACTTTCTACAAGCCCTCTGCTTGCTTCCAGCACCTGGCTCCTGATACTTTGGATTGATCTCTTGGCTCCAGACCCCTGGCTTTTGGAACTCTGACTATGGCTTTTGCTTGTTGCTCTGGCTTAGGTAAATGGACTTCCCTTGAGTAAGTGCTTCCTTGACTCCTCCTGGCAGGACTCTGCTAGCTTTCCCACTCCCTTCTCCAGGCTGTCTCGCCACCTAGGTCTCTGACCCTGACAGTCATATCCATTTTGTCTCTAACTGCTATGGAAGTTGCACCTAAACTCAGAAGGAACAGGAGAGCCCAAAAGAGTGGCAGACAATTTCATCATACTTGCAAACTACTTTTAAGGCTTTCACCCTCTGGGATCCACTACATAAGTATCCCACACAAGGGCTGTATGCAGCCTCTGGCCTGTATGATTCCCACTCTGTGTTGTAAGACCATTTCTGGAAGCCCTGGGTGCTGCCGCTGCCCTTGCTTCTGCAGACACATTTATAGAACTTTGATAGCCCTGGCTCTGTCCCTCAGAATCCTGGCATTTATGGTTTGGTACTTAGAACTCTCTACAAGCAAGTTCTAGAATTATACTGAGGTGAGTGCACTACAGTTCTCTTATAGCTAATTCTAAGTATCCCAAAAAGCTGCAGATCTCAGGTTTCCATAGGATGAAGTCATTGTCAGGGTAGCACAAGGTAGCTCCTCAGAGCATGTGCAGAGTGCTGATAGGGCAGTGACATCCAGCTGCAACCAAGCAGCTCCTGGCAGGCCAAAAAAGTTCCAGAGAGTCATAGAGATAAACTCAGGGCTATTTATTTAGTTAAGCATACTGAGGTTAAAGTTAGGACTTCTGGCAGCATGGCAGGAAGCAATAAGTAAGACAGGAACGATAAATCAGCAGGTAAAAACATAAACTGGCAACATGTCTAGATACCTTCCATAACTCAGTCAGCAGAGCAGCATGACCACCAGGAATTGACCTGAATGGTAAAGTACAGTGCCATACCCAAACCTTTTTTAGGGCTTAACATCACCCCAGACCCTATGGGGTGACCCAATCACATTTACAGCAGGCAACCTTCTCATGTTGACAAGGCAAGACCTTCTGAGGCTGGCTAGCCAAAACATTCTTTCAGCTGCACTCAAGGTCACATCACCTCATTCCTGCCGTCCACTTAGAAAAACCTTTTCTGCCACACCACACTCATACTGAATGCCTCAACAGTAGTGTGATACTATCACAGTCAGAACATGAAGTGAAAACACTGGAATGTCATCTGTTAAATATAGGCCTATAGAGAGAGAGAGAGAGAGAGAGACCTGCTCCAGGTCAGCAGAACAGGAATATCTAGCCTCCATCAGTCCACTATCCCCAACTGTGGCACTCAGTATTCACCTGAGTACTTCACATTCCTCTCTCTGATCACTCCTTCTCATGAAGAAACTGCCAGAATCCACCCACACTGTCAGTATGGAAAACCTGAGAAGGAAATATGTTAATTTTTAATAGACCTTGTCTGTGATTGTCTCTTCCTCCTCCAGATTGCTCCTTCTGCTCCAAGGCTTTGGGAGCCTTTGCGGAGGCAGGGAAGCCAGGCTTTGTATCTTCTGTGGAAGCGGCTGTATTAGTCTGTCTTATCAGATGGCAAGAGACAGAAGCAATCACCGTCTTCTCATTTCTATAATTCTTTTAGCTTCTTTAGATTAGATCTCAACTGTTCTCATTATCCTTGTAAAACCAAAACAAGGACTGTGGCATTGGGAAACTTTGCTGTGTCCAAATCCACTCACCTATGCTTATCTCCTGCCTAGGCTTAAGATCAAACAAGGCCAGCAACATACTTATCTCTACGTACACATTCTAGGACACACATATGTATATATATAGTCTCTGTCTCTCTCTCTCTCACACACACACACAAACAAATTCAGACCAATTCAAACCCCCAGCTTCTAGTATGGAAGGTAAAAAGAACTTGAAAGGAAGATAAGAAGCTTTTAAGCCCTATTCATTTCAGTAGGAAATCATTGCATATTCTCAATTCCCTCCTGCCGAAATCAGTAGGTATAACAAATGAATGTTGACAGTACTGAGTATTGTCTTCATTGGAATTGACAACTCAATGGGGGTATAGCATGGCCAGTTTTTCCCACTGTTCCCAAAATCAGCAGTGGCCAGCAAATTAGCTGCTGGTAAGTAAGGAGGATCTGTGGAGTGTGGTTCTTAGCACTCATGGCAAGATAGGAATGAGGAAGGCATTAAAGAGAAGGAACACAATTAAGTTTTGTCAAAGGGTACAAACTACAGCATTTCTGACAGATGGCCATCCAGCCTCTGTTTAAAAACCTCCGAAGATGGAGTCTTCACCACGCTCTAAGGCAGCATATTCCACTATTGAGCTGCTCTTACCATCAGGAGGGTCCTCCTAATGTTCAGATGGAATCTCTTTTTCTGAAGTTTGGAGCCATTGCTCCATGTCCTAGTCTCTGGAGCAGCAGAAAACTGGCTTGCTCCATCCTCCGTATGACATCTCTTCAAATATTTAAACATGGCTATCCTGTTGCCTCTTAACCTTCTCTAGGGAATTAAATCTTCCCCAGGTGGCATCCAGAGTTTCTGTACCAGCCTGAATGCTTCACAAATGGTTTTTGGTCACCCCAGGGAATTAATTTTAAGGTTATGGTCAAAATCCAACAATGCTAGTGGACAGCAAAACCATTCTAGCAGTGCTGCACTTTGTTCATGTAGTTGTGTGAAGCATTTGCTCAAAAGTTTGTGCAACCTCTTGCTCAGTGAATTATGAAACCATTTTGTGAAGCCAACTTTGCACAAATGCTTATGCAATAAAAACTGTTCTGGGTACGACCTGTGTGCCAACTTAAAGTGCACAACCACTGGGAAATAGGACCTGCATTGACACAAAGACCTGGACCCTGTCCACACCTTGCCGTTTTCCGGAGGTGGGGTGTGGGGATTGCGCGAGCAGCCTCCGGCAAGAGGCTCTTGTGTCCAGGGTCCTTCGGCTCCGCATGAGCTGCCTGCTTACGTGACAGCCCCGCCTCTTCCTTCCTCACTGCAACCTGGGATTTTCCCATGCCGCGCTGGTGCAGGAAGCACAGCTGGCATGGCTCTGGAGGCTCCGCACGCCAGGTAAGTGAGCGCAGGGCCCAGGAGCAATGCGCGATCACGCACCATTTTCGGCTTCTAGCCAAAAATGAAAAGGTGCACGATCGGCACCTGCTGGCCCCTAGAGTGTCACACAATTGTGAGTGCATTGTGCAGATCGCTCCTCACAATCGCGCAACACTCGAGGCCCTCTTTCGCATGGAAAATGCCATGCGAAAGGGGCGAGAGCTAGATACAGAAACTTAGCAGGAAAAAAAATGAACTAGTGACAAGAATTCTTGTTTAGCAAAACCAAAGTCAAAATATTTACTTTTGAAAATTAACATACCATCATATAGTTGTCAAGCTTTTTTTTTTTTCCATCCAGCCAATTTTAGAGCCATATAGTACTGGAGAGGGCTGTGCAACCACTTCAGTCAAATCCAGACATAAGTATGCTAATTGTGATGAAATGGACTCATTGTACCAGCTTTTGATCATACTGGATCAGTCCCATTTGATTCTGGAGCACAATCTGAAGAGCTCTGGACAAATCTAGACGTCATAAAATAGGTGTGGAAAAAGCTACAGAGTGCATCTCCAGCATGACTGTATAAGGACTATATAAGGAAGATACCAAAGTAGTGTGATGTGTAGAGGGAGAATAGTTGGGCAAAGCACTTTAAAACTATCACTGAACAATCTGGAACATGAATTTCACTAGTGTTCCTCATCTGCAGACACTATAGAGAGGGATTGTCGGATGTTACTGAAGTTGTATAGTCAGTCTATGATGTTAGTAGCAGATAGTGAAAGAGCTGTGGTGAGTAATGGATGGGAAAGTAGTGGTGGGTGGTGGGATCATTTATTTTTTTTCTTTACTTTTCTATTATTGAATAGTTAACCTTAATCTTTTTGCTTACCTTTTTTTTTTGCATTTTTTGTCTGTTTTAATGAATCTGTGTATATTTTAGACAGTCAGTGAAATGTATTATTCTTTCTCTTCCCCAATTCTCCCTAATTGTTGTTACTTAGGTGTTGAGTGGAAGTCAGACCGTTTGAGTCACCCCAGAAAAAGCACTGCGCCTTTATGTGGCAGGATGAAATCCAAATATTGCTAGATGCATTTAGAGCAAGCAGCAAATGATCCTGGGTACACACTATTACAGCACCAACCTACTACAACACCTTGAAGTCAATACCAAGCAGCCTTTCACACAGTGCAAGCAAAAGAAAAGGCAAAACAGCTAGGCAGGGGAACAAACCTGTATAACAGGAACAAAAGATGATGGCAGCAGCAGCTCTCTGTCTGTTCCCCACCACCGCCATGAGAGATTTAGGCAAGCAGCTCTGGAGAAGAAGGGATGGCAGAATATGGAGTCACAAAAGGAAAATCTCCAATGCCAGCCCCAATTACTAGATGCCAGGAATCTCACCACTTAGACTTTTGGCGATAAAAAATAAAGCATGCGCTCAACGGTCTCCTATTTTTCATGCTGTGTCACTGAATCTCTCATGATTATCCTCATCATCATTAGCATATATCTTAATTATACTGAAAATGTAGACTGGTGCTGATCTGCAAACCATCATCCATTGGTCCATAGTGAGTTTCCAGGATAGGAAGAAATAGCTGTAGCCAATGGGAACAAATATGTTTATGCCCTTGCATATTAGGAGGAGAAATGCCACTTCAGAAGTGCTGAAGGCCACTGATTTAACAGAATGGTGCTCTAAGGGGACATTGACAGGACAACAGAAGTGTGAAATGACCTGGCAATACTGAGTGGTCAACAGCAGCTTTTAAATTTTTTTATTGTTGTTATTTTTGAAATATAGCAAAACTTTACAGCTGTCCAGTGCAACACCCCTTGAAGTTATCTGTTTGAAATTTGGTTGAGTCAGTTCCCTCTTTAAGGGTTTACCATGCCTCCAAATGCAGATGCATGGGGGGGGGGGCATTAAAACATTACAGCCATTTTGATTTCCCAGGACAATTCAGTGGAGAAAGACTGGCAATCCAGATTGCCTGAATCCTGATTCAGGGTCTGGATCAGAGCACTAAGTTCAGATACAAATAGGTGTGATCCAAATCAGGCCCAGATCTGAATTGCTGAATTGGGCTTTAAACCAACCAATTCAAGGAAAGACATAATACAACTTACTATTGGAAATTAGCTACCTAGGCATAATAGGTTTAGTGTTCTTTGAAAACTGCCTGCATTTACCAATTTAGCATCAAGAAGTCCTTTTTTTAACAAGTAACAAGCGGTTAGAAACAGGGAGAGATATATTACAGCATCTACATTCTTTCTACTAAAGTTCCTTTCTCAAAATATATGTCAAATCTTGATCAACTATGGAGCCACTGAACTTGAAATTTATCTTTGAACTTTTTCTAACCCCTCAATTTTCTTGCTCTACAGTTCTTTCATAATGAATTGCCTGCGGTCTAAAATACATTTCTGGCAATAACACCAACTCTACCTTTAAAAAAAAAAAGCTCCACCTTTCAAGCTGATTTTTACACCTTTGTACAGCATTATTAAACTTAATAATACACATACTTTTCATCTTTAAGATTAAATCAAATAAACAATAAAATGGTGAGGGTAAAGAGTTGGACAGAGGATTTACTACTAGCTCCTAGTGTTGCATAATAAAGCTTCCCAAACAGGTTATAGTTATATGGTGAGGCTCATGGTGAACCTGTTAAGAAGATTTATGTTCCCCAGTGGTCTGCTAGCACAGCAAGCCGCCATCTCTCAACATCTTTTTGTAGAATTCATAATGCCTATGAGGAGAAAGAAAAGTATAAAAGTGATTGAGAGAAGGCTGGGCTCTTCTTTGTGCCTCTTGCTGAGCCTCAGGGTTCCTCTGTAGAAATTTCCTATACAGGAAAGGATACTCAGGGGCATGCAAGAAGATGATTCTTTTATCTTGTGTGATGAAGGCTCTCCTCTTTTAGTCCTCCATTGTAGAGGTCATAACTTGTGGCCCTCCAGATATTGTTGGACTTCTGTTCCCATCATCCCTTACCATGGACTATACTGGCTAGGGTTATTAGGAGTTGTAGTCTTGCAACGTCAGAGCAGCCCAAGTTGCCCATTCCCCTTCATACTTCAAACTAAGGGCCTTTCCACACTATACTATTACAGTGCTATTATTGCACTTTCAACATCCTGTGGTTTTCAATTTAGAAAGGGGGATTTGGAATTCTCAGCCAGAGAGCTCTAAGAGGCCTGACGTTCTGAAAAGGCCCTGGCTGTTTAAGGGCCTGTTGTCATGCAAACAAATCACCTTCCTTTCTTTTACCCATACTACCCCAGTCCTCTGTTCTAGGCAGAGCACACAGTTTGTCTTTGGAGCTGGCCTCAGGCACCTTCAACCATTGAGGCCCGCAGACTTGGATATTCAAAGACAGAGGTGGGTCCAGGAATAAGTCTAGGCTATGTATCTGCTCCTTTAGGTGGAGTACAACATTGTAAAGGGCAACTGGCTTACCTAATTTGTAGACCTGGAAACCTTCAATTCCCACTTCCTCTATTTGGGCAAGATACAACTTTGGTTCTCATCATAGGCCCTTTTCGCATGGCATTTGCCATGCAAAAGGGCACCTGGAGTGTCACGCGATTGTGAGGAGCGATCTGCACGGTGCACTCACAATCGCACGACACTTCAGGGCCTGGCAGCTGCCGCTCGTGCACTTTTTCATTTTCGGCTTTCAGTCGAAAATGGTGCACGATCACGCATTGCTCCAGGGCCCCACGTACACTTGCAATGCGTGTGGAGCCTCTGGAGCCACAGCAGTCACTCTTCCTGCCCCAGTGCAGCCTGGGAAACTCCCAGGCTGCGCTGTGGAAGGAAGAGGCGGGGCTCTCATGCTACCTGCTCAGGAGCAGGCAGCTCGTGCGGAGCTGAAGTAACGGAGACGCGAGAGCCTCTCGCTGGACGCTGCTCGCACAATCCCCGCACCCCAGCACCGAAAAATGGTAAGGTGTAGAAAGGGCCATAGTATTCAAGCATTGGCCCAGCATCCAGCCTGCTATGTCTCCAATGACAAAGAGGAGTAGAATTATGTGTTATGAGTCTAATGATGGCATGCAACCCCCATATCTCATGGGTTCACCCAGAAGTTTCATATTAGATGACATGAGACACAAAATATACGTGGCAAGATACAGAAGCACAATAAGCTAATATAAGGTATTCCCTGCAAATAA
The DNA here is from genome assembly GCA_030412105.1 of Cyclura pinguis. Classification (NCBI taxonomy): domain Eukaryota; kingdom Metazoa; phylum Chordata; class Lepidosauria; order Squamata; family Iguanidae; genus Cyclura; species Cyclura pinguis. The sequence continues at coordinate 186,216,053 of CM059601.1, forward strand.
TTTTAAGAAGAGCTCCCACTACAACAAACAATTGTGTTCAAAGAAAGTTTTAATGCTCCAGGTCAGCAGAACAGGAATATCTAGCCTCCATCATTCCACTATCCCCAACTGTGGTACTCAGTATTCACCTGAGTACTTCACATTCCTCTCTCTGATCACTCCTTCTCATGAAGAAACTGCCAGAATCCACCCACACTGTCACTATGGGAGATAGTGGCCTGAACTCTGTTCTTGGCTTACTGGCATATGACAGCACAAACTCCTTTTACAATAGTGTAGGTGCTTTTTTCCTTTCTTTCTTTTTTTTCTTTTTCTTTTCTTTCTTTTTTTTCCGGTTGTTGCAGAAGAAGATATCCTGCACCTCCTTGCACAGTGATACCCCTCTTATGTGCAACCTCTGCTCAACAGACTGCAGTGCACTTTCATGACCACTTATTGGCTGAGGAGATAAGAAATTCCTGGGCACAATCAAGCAGCTGTTTTGCAAAAAAAAAAAAAGTAGAATCGTTACTCTCTAAGACCTCCAGTGTACTCACTAGAGGTCCAGGTGGACAACGACCTAGTCTTCTTATTTGCCAGCCAAAAAACTGCAGCTACCTAGTAATCAGGAACCCCACTTTACTGACAGACTATAAGAACACAGCATCTCTCAAGCTAAGATTGCATGCATAGGTACAAAGGGAAGCCTGGTGGGCATGCACTGGCCAAACTTCATGCCTGAGGAGCACTGAAAAGAATTTTGGGCATTAGTTCATAAGACCTGGCCTCCTACTGAAAGTTTGTGTCCCCCCGAATCTCCAACTACAAGGAAAAAGGGTGGTGCCATGTCGCAAGTGTGTCTCTCAAGTGGTCATTCATGGATCAACCTACCACTGATGAAATGAGATGGGAAGAACAGCTGGTCCTGTTCAACTAATCAATCTAAATGTTTCTGTTGTAGCCACCACAGTGCTGATTAAATGTGATAAGATCACTTCTGAGCCAGGAACGGTGCAAAGTTAGAAGTCTTTCCCTCTTGGGGATGTCAAAAATACTTTTCAATGTTTGTAAAATTGTCAAAACTACATTTTGGAATGCCAAAAAACCCTGATGAGAAGAATCCTGGACTGACAAGAATTTTCGCAGTTCTGGACTTATTCTGGGTAAAATTCGCACATAGTTGTTTTGCACAGAAAACAGTATTTTCTGTGTAGGAAACACCATTTCTGCTTGGAAAATAATATTTCAATGCATAAATACTCATTCCTGCACAGAAAATGTTGTTTTATACTCAGAAAGAAAAAAAAGCTGTAGTTGGGACTTTGTTCTGTGTAAAATCCACATATGGTTAATTTGCATAGAAAACAAACAGCATTTTCTGCACAGAAATTACTTTTTCTGCTTTGAAATATGATTTTCAATGCAGAAAATGCTGTTTATTGCATTTTCTGCATGAAAAATAATATTTCAAAGCTGAAAAAGTAATTTCTGTGCAGAAAATGCTGTTTTCTGTGCAACCAACTACATGTGAATTTTGCACAGAATAAGTCCTGAATTGTGAATAGCTTTTAAAAATTGTGTGGTTTTTGAAGACTTTCTTACAGTGGGGAGAAAATTGTTGAAAATGCTCATTCCCACCTACAAGAAAAAACTTGGTGAATAATTACATTCCTATTCTCTCTCCACTTGTGGTGCCCCTGCTGTTAGAAGGCTTTAGTGGGAAGCCAGTAGCTGGCCTTGTATATCTTCAACATCCAGAAAGATGAAGATCATAAGATGGATCTTATTGCTTCCTTTTGCTTATATTCTAATTGTACTTTTGCAAACAGATGCCCGTTGCAGTTAGGGATGGAACAAATATTCTAAAAATACTTTTAAAATGGTTGGAAAATATTATCTTGAATATTGGAACACCCTATTAAGGTGAATCCTGTTTGAGACTTCTGCCCCAAATTTGCAAATGGGATTTTTGGGCAGAAAATACCATTCTGTGCATAGGGTACAGCAGGGATGTCAAACTCAATTTCATCTTGGGCCGCATCAGCAGTGTGGTTGACCTCAAAGGGCCTGTTCTATCTGTAAGACTATATAAATATATCTACTCTTTTATCGTATTAAAAAATTGCCTCTGGGTTCAGTTATTACTGGTTTTTAAATTGCCTTCCCTCTGCATTAACTTGTCTTTTCTTGGACATTTTGGGGCTATATGATTGTAGTTTATTGTCCCTATACCTCTGTAAAGTGACATAGAATTGGTCAGTATATCCAAAGTGTGCCCCTTTCTGCTCCCTAGACAGTTCCTTCTTCAGAATGCCAGCAGCAGGGGCCTGCAATGTGGAGATCAGGCTCACCAGGCAGGGGGATGCCGCAGCTGCAGGAGGGATGCGAGGGCCACATGAATTGGCCTGGTGGGCCAGATTCGGCCCGTGGGCCTTGTGTTTGACACGTGAGATACAGCATCTTCTCTAGGGAAATAGTATTACTTTACAGAAATATTTCCAGTGTAGAAAATGCTTCCTGAGCAAAATTGAAAAATGTAATTCTTTTCCCTTAATAAGCCTTGAACTGCAAATAGTCTTCAAAAACTGTGCAGTTTTCAAAGACTTTCTCACAATAGGAAAAAAATTGATAAAACTATTCATTGCTTCCTTCAAGAACAAAATTAGTAAAGAATTACGTCCCTAATTGCAGTGTATGTTTGAGTAATCTCAGATATTTTACTAGTGTTAGCTAAATAATGATACTTTTATTTCCACTTCATCAAGTCTATATTGCCTCTCCTTCTGTTCAGACAAATTTGTCATGTGTTCTTTGTTGTTGCCAATTTACTGATAATTAGCTAACAAGTACCAGCACCAATGAACAGAAGTCAAAAAAGGGCAGAAAAGCTGCATTAAACAATAGCTGCTGTTGTCTCTAAATGTGAAGAGAAACTATTTCAGTACCCAAATCTGTCTTGCCATATTTTAAATTGAAACTTTCTGTGTTTCAGTTTGGAGAAAGAAAAATTTCAATAAGCACATCAATGAAAAAGACTGGCCATAAACTCTGTTTCTGTCCAGTCACAAGTGCAAGCCACCATGTGCTGTTCACCGAAAGCATGTGTAATTGTGTGTTGGGGAATCTTGTACAACAAGAGTTGGCAATTTCCCACAGCAGGGGCCAACAGGGGCAACACTCTCCTGCCATCAGTGCTGCATCAATGTTTACGCCGCTGCTTATTATTTCTGCTCCTACCAAAGCCCTGCAGGGAAACACGGGGCTCTTAACTAATGCCCACTGTTTCCTATCAAAATTACAGCTCCCATAGCCCACAGAGAATGCACAGTTTTCTTCCTAGTAGAATTGATGTTCCCTACAGGCTGTTAGGAATGTGACTCTGCTAAGAAGCATGATATTCTTACTCCTGCATGTCATGTTTCTTAGAAGCAGCAGGGACCCAAGGACAGGATACAGAAATGATAGTGTGGGGCTTTGCCTACAGATGTGTGTTGCCAATACTTAGTTTAAAATGTTATTTATGTCCCACTTCTTTTGCTTTCAATAGGGCTTTCTGAGCACCTTTCACATTATATCTCAGCAATATTTTTTTTTTTACAAAAAACCCAGATGAATCAAGAACAACAATACTGGAACACCTCTCACCAACCCCACACAGTAGTATGACATTCAAACCTGGAACAATCATCAAGGAAGTTAGCTCAGATAAGGTATCTTGGTCTGTAATTTTGCTGTGCTTGAGGGGGAAAAAGGGACATGGACCCTTTCCACAAGGCATTTTCCATGTGAAAGGGCACCTGGAGCGTTGTGCAATTCTGAGGAGCGATCTGCATGACACACTCACAATCGTGCAACACTCCAGGGGCCAGCAGGCATCGATCGCGCACCTTTTCATTTTCGGCTGGAAACCAAAAATGGTGCGCTATCGCACATTGCTCCCAGGCCCCATGTGCACTTACCTGGTGTGCGGAGCCTCCAGAGCCACGCCGGTCGCGCTTCCTGCCCCAGCGCAGCCTGGGAAACTCCCAGGCTGCGCTGCGGAAGGAAGAGGCAGGGGTCTCGCTTGAGCAGGCAGCTCATGTGGAGCTGAAGGACCCCGGACGCGAGAGTCTCTCGCCGGAGGCTGCTTGCCCGATCTCCGCACTCCAGCACCAGAAGAAGGTAAGATGCGGAAAGGGCCATGATCATGTCTTCTAGGGGCTGTGGTTTCAACAGGGCCTCTTCTAGTGATTGAAATGCATGGTGAAATAGATAGACTTTCAAATGTCTTCACTGCAAACCATTTAAATACCAAAATGATTGTGGTTTTCTGTTCTTGGGATATTCAAAATTTTTGCCAAATCCTCAGTGTTGCCTTATGAGTAAAAAGAGTTTTCCCTACGGTGAGACCTCAACTGGAGTTATGTCAGCCTTAAGAGAACAGCCTACCACTAAAGAAGTCAGTCTAGTTTGGGTATGTCTTTACATAGTGAATGAAACAGCACCCCCAAATGTTCTCCTTGGCACAAGCTTATGAGATGAGGGGGTGCCAGAAATTTTGCACCTTTTTGAGAATGTTTTTGTACTTTTCTGTTGTTGTTGCTGTTACTCCTGCTACTGCTGCTGTTGCTATTCTTTCATTTATATTCTACCTTTTCCCAAGTTTAGGACTTAAGGAGGCTTACCACAGTTTAAACATAGTTTAAAAATTCATAGCATACAAAAGTTAAAAATCAATTAAATCTGGTTAAAAACATAAACCATTAAGCAACAAGAACAAAAAAATTTCTAGTACATTATACAAGACCTGATTCTCATTTAAAAATCATTTAAAATGAACAGAATGGGGAAAAAACAGTAACTGTTGCATGAACTAGTAAAAGCAGTAGCACTGAATGAGTTTTCTGTGTCTTTGATATCCATCTGCTGGTCCTTCTCTGTTGCATGTGTATGCTTAGATTCACAAGGGGATGGAGGCATTAGTTTTGTGCAGAGATACTTTGCACAAAATACATAAAATGCACACATATGCACACACACAAGGTGTTTCAGTGCGGCCAGTCAACTCAAGAAACTGGTCAAAAACAAAACTCATTAATGAGGAAGGATGAAAACACCTACAGTATTTTAAGTACAGAAATTTTTGAATTTATGTATTTTTTTAAAAAAAATGTGTGAGAGTAAAATAAAAGCCCAGTAAAATAAAGAAATCTATAAATAAAACAATAGAAGTACATTCTCTCTCTCTTTCTCACTACACGCACATGCGTGCACATACATACACACATACAACATTTTTGATAGACTGTTGCGGATCCCAGAACTGCTGAAGAAGGCATAAACCAGAACATCTTGCTACAACATATATAACTCAGTTTTTAAAAACCTATGGTGTATATATATATATATATATAGAGAGAGAGAGAGAGAGAGAGAGAGAGAGAGAGAGAGAGGTGTGTGTGTGCGTGCGCACGCGCACACACGCGCTCATTCACCCTCACACAAACAAAACATTAACAATAAATATATTGTTATAAAATAGCATTCTTATCAATGAAATAAAGAAATAAACAGCCTGGTGCTATGAATATTCATTCAAAAGTAACTCACTCTACTTTCAATAGGAGGTACTCTCAAAGAAGTGACCATAGAAGTGCAGTCTCATAACACAGTTCTAGACAGGAGCACTCAAACTTAAGTCAAGCAGATTTTGGTAATGTTTACACCCAAGTTTAGTGTACAAATTTAATCACAAATATGACCTTAGGTTAATTCAAAAATAAGTTTTTAAGTAGGGTCATACCTATTGATACTGCTTTGTTAGAAGGCTTAGGAGACCTTTCTTTTTATTGTGGAGAAAAGATATGCTTTGAATATGAAAATATTCTTTATTTCCTTTTTTAAAAAATGTGATTATCAATTAATAAACAATAAATCCTTCCACAGTTCATATGTCTTGCATGTAAGGTCATATATGACATATCTAATACTAATCGCTCAGAGCTCCATATTTTAAAGCAGGCTACACCACTGGCCATTATAACACCTTGTGAAAGCAATTTGATTATGCATTGTATGAAGAAGTCCTGTGTACTTAAGGAATAATCATGTTATGCTGCACCTTGCTATAATAAAATAGCACCAATGCAAATATTAGAAAGACTTCTCCAGAATTATATTAGGCAATATGTTATACATTTTATTTTACATACACATGAACACACACACACACACACACACACACACACACTGAACAACAGCAGTAACAGCAATTGTGGTCTTCATTGGGTACTTAGCATACTTAACCTATGTAGCAAAGGTGCTACAGAACTTTCCTAATAAATTGTGAAGATGTCTATCAGTGTGCTATCTGTTGTAGGAATCAGCTGTCCATTGTCAGGCAGTGGAGTGCCAGGATATTCAGCAGGCAAATGAATACAGCTTAGCAGTCCAGTAAAGCTTGCCTAGTCAGGGTGAAGCAGAAGCAAAGTCAAGTGTTGGTCAAAAGGTCAGGAATCCACCAGGCAGCAAGGTCAGACAATCCAAAGGTCAGTGAAGACAGGCAGATAGTGAGCAGATAATCTGTAGCACACACAAAGGCAAGGGCCAGCAAACACATGAATTGTTTTTGGCATCAAGCCACTGCCCTCTGCTATCCTTAAGAAGGCTGGAGTCAGCTGGCTCTCGTCCCAGCCTGATTAACTCCTGGTGCACTTGCATCTGCCTTTCCTCCTTCAAGGCCACTGTTCCCCTTGGGAAACCAAGCCTCAGCCCATGACACCAGCAAACATGGCCTGATTTGCATTGGGCTCTACTGAAATGCATTAGCAGTCCCTGTCTCTTGTCCAGATGGGCATTGATGCCCATTGTGCATTGGTTCCAATGTACAACAGCCACTTCACTGGCTCCCCTACATAGAAAGTCATGGAAGCCCCTTTCTGAAGGTAGATGTTGCAAAATTGCTGAGTCCTATTCCCCACAGACATAAGTCCACTTACATAGACGTAAGTCTCAAACTGAATTCCAGCCATTGTTACAGTTATTTTATACTATTTTATAAGTGGGGTCCACAGTTTTAGACCAACTGGATGTATTTTCTCATATCACTGTACCTCATCTGTTAGCAGATCAACAATCTCTATCAAGAATTTCAAAAATATGTGGTAACATAAGGATGGAAATCATATTCAAAACTCTCTAATTCAGCTCTCTCACATTGTAAACCAATGGGTACATCTTATTAAGCTTCCTGTTTCTTTTCTCAGTTCCTTACACACATTTGTTTCTACAACTCTCCTCTCCCCTAGAGACATGCACTGCCTTTACTTTTCCACTAACAGCATGTGCCACTAGTAGTGACTACAGGGTTGGCCCAGGACATTTTATTTCCTGAGTAACAATCCAGGTTGACTTCCTGGAACTTATCTAGGTGATTACAGAAGCTCCAAACATTTTAGCTCTTACTAGTAAAGAAAGAATTTCAACCCTTTGATTTTTTTTTCACATTTTCTGCAACTTTCCTAGCTCTACAATATCCAATTTGAGTTGGAGAGATAGAATGGAATACTAAATGAGCCTCACCATATCTGTGGATTCCTTACCTGGCAGGGTTTTTTTACTGAATAATCCTAAGGATCTTTCCCAAATTTAAAGTTCCTAGTCAGGCATCCTGTTCTGTAGTTTTGCAGAACAAGCAAGACTTACAATCCCATAATGTTTAGGAATTCAAGTTTATGGTCATTAATGACTGAACAGGATCCCAAATATCTACCTTTTCAGTCAAACAGCACCCCAAACAAAGGTTTTCTGAGGCATTGCAGATTCAGACACTGCAGACTGAGAAGTCATGGAGCACACTGAGAGAAACAGTTACGGCAGGAACCCATGATTGGGAGAACACTGACCTTTCAGCTAGGGTGCTGTCTGGCTGAGAAGGTATGTATTTGTGGGGTTGCATCATGTCCAATTAAGATGTGGGGGACCCAGATTCAAATCTGCACCTGTCCACTAGAGACCTTTGTAAAATGGTTGATATGAGAATAAAATGGATGGTAGGAAGCCTTTATGCAACTTGAAGGAAAGATAGACTATCAAGGTAATAATGAATGCTTTTTCATTACAGTTATAAGACTATTCTAATTTATCCATACTCCTCTGTGATAATCTCCCCAGCAAAAAAGGGAAACGCCCCTCTGTCACTTTCCTGTTTTTAAATGAATCACTTGCACATTTAAGTCCTTGGGGACATGCTTTTAATTTAATTAGAAAAGACCGAAGGGGCTAATTTATCTGTCATGAAATGGATGAAATTTCTGAAACACCTAACCTGGATAGTGAAGTACCATAATTAAATCAAAGCAGCTGCAAAGTCTGCCTTCATTTGCATAGTTACAGGGTGATAGAACTTTTATAACAAAAGTTAGAGGTTGTTGGAGTGGGTGACTGGGCAACACAAGATTTTTTTAGCAAATTGCCAGAGAAAATGTTCACATTGCCTGGAACATCAACTACTAGCAAGTTTAATTTATAAGCCGGTGATTTATTTTCCTGAAAATGGGCTAAAGCAATGATCATTTTGCCAGAAATACCTGCTCCGTTGCCAACAGCTAGGCCATGGCCGAGTGATTTGATCTCAGAATCCATTATACATTCTTCCTTTAAGCTTTCACATGCAAACACCAGAAATGAGATGATGGCCACCCCATATTAACTTATTCCAAAGCCAGCTTGGCACCTAGGAAGAGCCAATAATGCTTTCAAACTTGGAATTATCTAATAACTAAATTTACTCTCTGTTAAGGCCAGATATAATTGCAGTTATTCCCTGTACCTTTTCCAGATATCACCTTCTTGTCAGATGTTGATAGAGGCCTACTTGCTCTCCTCTACTTTCCTAATCTCATGACTCACAGTAAGTGAAAACAAATTGGCTTCTAAGAACACCTGTCCTTCTCTCTCCAGCAAATCCCCAACCCAGGACCCCTTATCCCTGAGTGACATGTCTCAGAAGTCTTTCATTACCACTTATGTGCCTCTCAGTGCTCACAAGTTCCTTACCTTGTCTGCCTTACCCTGCATGTCCCAGCTAGGACCAACTTTTTTCTCTTTTAATCAATCAATTCTAATTTGGGACACTGCCATAAAGACTTCCAATCAGCCAACAAATCCCATTTCAGTGGGGATTCAAACACTGCAGATTCTATTACTACTTGTTGGACACATGGTTGCTAAACACAGCCAGGATAGTGGTTTTCCAAGCCAAGCGGTTTTCTTAGGATCAAGAGCAATAACCACACCTGTAGGACAGGTTTAAAACTTTATTGCCAGCTTTGCACAGAAAAGGACATAGAGTCAGCCCTCTGCATTTGTGAGTCTGACATTTGCAAATTTGATTGTTCACAAGGTGCATGTGTTCCTCCCCCAGAGCAAACCACAAAGGGAAGGCAATGAAGGGTGCCAGTGTGGAAGACACATGCTTTCTGCCCCCACACCCTTCTCCACTTTCCCCCTGTCATTTGCCAAGCAAGGAGGGAAGACATGTGCATGCTTTCCATCCCAGAACCTTTATCTGCTTTCCCCCTGTCATTTGCCCCTGTGTAGAAGGAAGACATGTGCATGCCCTCCATTCCTGTATCTTTCCCTGCCTTCCCTCACTCAGGTAAACAACAGAGGGAAGGCACTGAAGGGCACAGGGATAGAAGGCATAGCAATAGCAATAGCATGTGTATTTCTATACCGCTTATCAGCTAAGTGCTCTCTAAGTGGTTTACAGTGGTTTTTTTAACTAATTTCCCCCAACAAGCTGGGTACTCATTTTACCAACCTGCAGAAGGATGGAAGGCTGAGTCAACCTGGAGCCCTGGTAGGATTGAACTCACAACCTTATGGCTACAGTACTGGCATTTAACCACTGGGCCACCAGGGCTCACTAACCATGCACCTGCCTTCCCTCCTTACTGGGGCAAATGATAGGGGAAGGTAGGGAAGGGCATGGAAACAGAAGGCAAAAGCACATGCATTCTCTCTGTTCCAGGTACATTGTGGAACCTATTCAAATAGATAATACTGACTTGCATGTAACAGAATAACTATTGGGGTAATTTACTGTCTTCCCAGTGAAATCAATGAAGTTAAAGTATACAATCAAATGTTTAGGCACCATTGACTGCACTGGAATTTAATTCTGAATGAGCTGTTGATTCCACAATTGACTTCCATTTGTTGTTTTCCATTCCCATTGGTCCATTTCCAATAGTTGAATTCCAACAATACATTGCGTTGGAATTCAGTTCCAAATCACTAATGACTAGTGGCTTCCAACAGCTCATTTCCGGTAATTGCTTAACAACTCAACATTAGAGTGAACTTCCAGTTGTTAATTTCCAATAGTCAATTGTAAGGGATCATAAATGGAATTGAACTATTCACTTCCAGTTGTTGATTTCTACCTATTGCAGAACTGGCTTTCAATACTGATTTCCAATAACAAATTGCAATGAAAGTTACTTGGAAATAATATACAGGTGCACTAAGTCATCATTCCCTTGAAACCAGTGAAATTAAAAAGTGTGATCACATTCTTAGGTTCCATTGTTTGGAGGAGAATGTAGCTGGGTTAGCATTCCTTACTACTGCAGCTGCTGGCATCCATGTCAGTAGATGGTGAATCCACTCTAGATTTAAGTCTAAACCTTGAAGGTGGTATCCAAGATGCTGAACTCTAACAAGGTGTGGCACCTTGGCTAGCGCCCTTAAATTTCAGACTAAAATATGAAACAGATTCATCACCTCACTGATTTGTAAGCCACCATCTGCCACTAGTTCATTGGTCTGAACTTCCCTTTGAATATTTTCTTGTATCCCAATGAGTAGCTTACTATACTGGAAATTTGTATGAGAGTGGCAGTGCGGGCTAGAAATTTTTGACTTCATATTTTATATTCTTCAGCAGAAGGAATAGAAGTTATCCATTCCACTAGATAACCTAGAGAACAAGAGACTTTCACTTCACAAAATTGTTGTCCTGACTGGACCAGGCTCTACTTGTGCACAGTGTGCATCAAAAATGTTCCAGTGAGTGCCAAAACACATAAAACCTCCTTAAAATATATTGATTTAAAACAAAACATTCTGAATGAATCTGAGGACAGTGTGTTGAATACATGACCTCAGGTTTTTTTACTGTAATGAAAAGGAAGCTAAGCGGAAAAATAAATATCTGTATTTCTCTGAAAACACTACAGCTATTTGTAGCAGGCTAACCTCAGGGGAAATGTATAAGAAGGTAGAAAAATTCTACTCTGTAGTGCTGAAAAACAGAATTTAATGCTACCATGCATACAGTTTCTAAATAATAAATGTTTGCATGATATTATGTATATACATCGTAAGCTATGACTCAATGTGCCTCACTACAAATTCATACAAATTCATAGATTCACCCTCTCTTTTTCCTTTTTTTGTGAGGAGGGGGGCTGGACATACTTGCAGAAAAATAAAGCATCTCTCCAGAGAATTAGCTTACCATATAGCAGTAGTTCTGTAGACTGTCCAACAGTATTTCATAAATGTTATCTCATTAACACTTATATCTGGACTAATAATATTGTCTGTGTTACAGCACAGAAGAAAGTTCTGACGTAGAGATAGTGGCCCTTTCCACACCTTACCTTGTTTTGGCACTGGGGTGTGGGGATCACACGAGCAGCCTCCAGTGAGAGGCTCTCACGTCCCCGCTGCTTCAGCTCCGCACGAGCTGCCTGCTCCCGAGCAGGTAGTGCGAGAGCCCCGCCTTTTCCTTCTGCAGCGCAGCCTGGGAGTTTCCCGGGCTGCGCTGGGGCAGGAAGCGCGACTGCTGTGGCTCCAGAGGCTCCACATACATGGCAAGTGCATGCAGGGCCCCGGAGCAATGCGCAATTGCGCACCATTTTCAGCTGAAAGACGAAAATGAAAAGGTGCGTGAGCAGCACCTGCCGGCCCGTGGAGCATCGCAAGATTGTGAGTGCATTGTGCAAATCACTCCTCACAATCGCATGATGCTCCAGGAGCCCTTTCACATGGCAAATGCCGTGTGGAAAGGGCCAGTGACTTCCTTAAAGCAACGGAGCCAATTAATCAAGGATATGAGTTTCTACTTTCCGTATTACATATCACAAAATATTACAGATCTTGGACATTAGAAAACATAAAGCAGCTTGTCTGTGGACATTGTGGATGAATTAAGGAACAGAGTCTTTCAATTCAACCCTGCACAAACCCCATACTCACTTTTGTATTCACCCACATTGCCCCTACCTTTGGTGTCCCTCATTAAATTTAAGCATGACCAGGAAATCAAGAACAAACACCCTGTTCTCTAAGGTTTGAAAACAGGAGGGCATCAGTCTTATCATGTGTGTATATATTGAGGAACATGTACTGATCACAAGATTCACCCAGCACCCGAATCAGTCATTCAGAAAACAGCCTATTTGGGTGGCCATTCCGTTCTTAGGTTCAAATGCTAAACTGCAACTCCAGCTCTTCACACCCCCCATTGAGTAACACTGGAAATCAACAAATGGCTGGATTGTTTTATGTTTGTCAGAAATCGGTGAAATTTGCAAGCAATATATCTTCTAATAAGGATGGTATATATACCAAACTGCAGATATATACATACAGAAATTTTGTGCTATCTGCCTTTAAATTTTGATTTTTTTTCCTTAAAAAGGGAAATAGCCAATACTTTTTTTTGTGGGGGGGTGGATTTAGATGAAGTTTGCAAGGATAGTTAAAACTTTCAACTTTCATTAAGAATAAGTGCAGGTGGTTTTGCAAGACCAGCCTTTACAGTTTAGAGGTTGAAAAAAAAAAGTACATGCTGGTAAACCTTTTTTTTTCTCCCAGTAGGAAAGCAATTGTTATTCAAAAAACAATTAGATACATTGTAATTCAGAAGCTGCAATACTTACAGAATGATGGGTACAACAGTTTTGTGAAAGGAGACTTCTCAAATGAAAATGTTTTCCCTTACATCAGAACTGAGGATCATATGGCTTTCCAGATCCTGTTGAACTGCAACTCCCATCATGCTTCACTATTAGGTGTGCTATATAGGCTGATGGGAATTGTACTTTAACCACATTTGAAGGGCGTCAGGTTTCACAGACCTGCCTTTCATCATAGAATTATTCCCAGCCCCCACCCCACCCCACCCCACCCCAAAAAAGCAAGAAGTTCAGGGGCTACAGAATGGGGGAAAAAATCCCACTGAGACTTTTTAAATTATTCAAGAGTTACAGTCACACTGCTAAAGTGCTTTAGCAAAATTACATTAGGTAACCAGCAAGATCACTTTTTTTTTTAGTGCTAATTTTTCTCCTTCTCTCACTTGATATCTCTTAAATGTCCTGGAAGTAATCGTTGCCTTTACTTGTAGCCATCTGTACTGACTCCAAAACAGTAAACAAACAGGAAAGCAAATGAGCCATTTCATTTTGGAATGTACTATGTTAAAAATAAGTCCACCTCAGAAGTGGGTGGGAGAAGTCTGTACCTAGAGTTTACTGGAAAAGTATTAAGACAAGCGAAACATCATCTGTATATCAGAAATAAAATCCATTCGTACAGGAACAAATCCTGGCATTTCCTGAGACCTTGCTTCATCTGGAAGAACTCAGTTGATCCCACAATCCCAGAAAGTGCAAAAAGACCAGGCTGGCTGAAGGATATGAAACATAGAGTGGTAGAGGCAGAAGAATATGAAAATCTAGCATATCCCAGACAAATATCCAGTGTACTAGCTCCATCCCCCCTCAACACACATGCAGTGTGATAGATTCCAATGAAACCTTTTTAACACTTGAGAGAATGAACTAGCAATGAGTATTGGACACTGATCACTGCAGTAATACATTCCTTCAGCATTTAACTTTACATCAGTCCCGGGATGAAATACCGTGGTACAACTATTCACTGTGGTCAGAAGACAAGGCTTCCAGTCACTAAGCTGCATACCTCTGCTCTCTTTCCTTTCTCTTCACTGTTGTTTTCCTGTTATGAAGAGCTTAGAAAGAAACCCATCAGTTTTTGGAGAGCTGTTGTAACTTGATGTACCTCTGAACCCAAATTGCTAACAAACCTGCAAGAGTGCTTATTTTGAATCTGGGTTGCTTCGGATGAGCCCTGATCAATTTGATCGTCTCCTGAATTTGTCTGAATCACTCCAGTTCAGTTCTGGATTCAAGATTCTTTAAAATACAGACCGCACATTCCTTTTCCACAGAAATAAGACTTTAGAAATAAGATTTGTGTCAGAGTATGTATACTAAAGTGGCTGATGTCTGTTTAGGAATTGACTTTCTAGCATGTCAGAAATTTGCTCTCCCCTCACCCCACAGCTGGCACATTGGAAGTGATGGGATATCATTTCTGGCTGCCATTTTTGGCTGATGGCCATTTTTACAGCATGAGGAAAGGTTCTGGGGGGGCGGGTATAGGTGAGTTAATTTGGGTCATTTGGGGGGTAAAAAAAAAATAACCAAAAAGTCAAAGGATCTGGGGATCTCTAGAGAGGCTTTGCAGACCTCAAAAGCAGGGCTCAAGGCTGAATGCACAGACATTTTGGTGCCTTTTTGGTTGTTCTAATGAAGGCGTTTAGCACAGTATGGGCTTTGAAATAAAGCTTAGTATCAACATAGCTAGCTCTGCATTTGAATGAAAAAGACTCTGAGACTTCTTTTGTTTTCTCCTTCAGTTTCCAGACATTCCTATGGAAAGAGCTTTTGTAGTGGACAGGAATCATTGGTGAACTGAGAAAAAAACCTACTGGCTGTGTTTCTGTAGTGTGGTTACAGATTTGTAACCTAGAGTTACAAATGTATAATTGCTCCATGCTGGATAAGACTATGTTTTCATGATCACGGCATTAGTGTCACAATCATAAATGCCCCCCTTTAAGAGCCAGCAGTTGCAGCAAGCAGTAGCAGATGTAGGATGTTGGCATGTGTCTGTTATTCAGCTGCTTGTTTGCCAAGCTGCTGAGCATTTAAAAAAATGACAATTTTATCTTCAAATTAATCTGCTACAACAACACAGATGGGGGAGAGAAAGTAGATGTTTGTTTGTTTCCCATCTTTTCTCCAGTCTAGGAACTCAAGAAGTCTTAGAGAAAGCAGACACAGATTAAAAAGCTCATATTAGTTTTTAAAAAAGACACAAACATTTAAAATATAACTGAATTACTGATAGAATTAAAATCAGTTTTAAAATTTATCCATTAAAAAGCAAGAAATAGGAACAATACAGCATACTAATAGAAGTCTGTTCCATAAAGAGGCAGTCCAAAGCCTGTCTAACTAAACTGGAGAATCTCTAGTTCACCAACAAATGTTTCCCCAGATGGATGGAAAATGTGCACTGTGCAGTGCAGGAATTGGAAACTCAATGTGGTAAGCAGCTGTCAAACGTGACAGGCCCCTGTGGGTTGCTGCCATGAGGAATCATGCTTCAGCAATCTTTATGTGGGGTAATAACATTTGAATTAGCTCTGATGAGCTGATCAAATGGCTGGAAAACATGGCAAAGAAAAAGGGAAGGATTTTATCCCATTAACATTTTGACTAGCCACCGATCTAACAAACAACTTTAGACTATGGTGGAATAGCTGTGACTCCTATCATTTGCCAGCAAGATATCAAAAAATGATTGCGTGAATAAAGATATAAAATCCACAGGCAGAGGATATGCCCAGCAAGTTCTCAGTTGTTGGCAGGAACTCATCAACTGAGTCTTTGATTAGGACTGAGGCAGAAATAGTGCAGAGATTTTTTGCTCTACATGTTTTACATGGTATGCCTGTGCAACAGTAATCTGTATAATAATGAACCAACTCCCTGTGGAAGCTGCCTTGACTTCCTTACACCTGGGGATCATGGATCCATGGATCATGGATAATTTATGGTACTGAATTATGGATACAACTGGAGTAATTATGATAGTGTAAGTGCAATAGTGTAAATACAATGCCCAATAAGCAGGTTCCTGCCAAGGAGGAATGCTGTTTTTTATCAAGTCTGCTAATAGTAAGTGGGAATAAACAACATAGAAGAGAGCATGCCATCAGTTCAGATCTGCATCCATTACTTCTTTTTAGATGGCAAAAGTGTTATGATCCCAAGAGATGAAGACAAGCAGTTGCCTTGCCAAGGAATTTTGGGTTGGATTGCACCAATGCCACTTTATGTCACTTTTTCCACAGTTTGGGTACTCAAGAAGACATATTAAAAACAGACATGAGGGAGGGGGTTTGGAAAAAAAACTCACATCAGTTTAAAAGAACATAAAAACTTAAAATACAGTTAAATTACTGATAGAATTAAAAACAATTTTAAAATTTATCCATTAAAAAGTAAGAAATAAGAACAGTACAACTTTGCTGTAACTCAGAGCCTAGGTGTATGCAGCTAGGAATAACGCTGGATGAGGATTTCATTTGACTTGTTCTCCCCATGCCCCCAAACTTACTGAAATTTGAAGATCTCTTCATGAAGGGACTTGCTTCTCTTCCCATTTAAATTTTGCACATTTTGATAACTTCTGATTTAAACAACAAAGTGAAATAAAATGTTCACATCCACATAATTGCTAACAATTTGAAAAACACAAATGTCAGTGAAAGTGAAACTAAAAGATCTGCCCTTCCATGCAGAGGGCTTTGAGGACTTTGGTCTTTCAAGGTTAGCTTTGAATGCCTTTGTGTTCAAGGCATTGAATTATCGTAGTTAAAGTGGCATCACAGTCCTTTAATTGTGCAGCGTGAAATGGTCCTTCATGTGCAATGAAGCAGCACTTCAACTGATGTACAGAATGGCAGCTTGTGGTTTCCATGTCAGTAGGATGGTGGATCCACTTTAGTGTTTAATTTGAACTTTAACAGAGCTATCCAAATTGTCAAGCCAATATAAGTTTAGCACCTTATACAAGTCCTTTAAAGACTGGACTAAAACTTGGAGTGGATTCACTACCGTTATCTCTTTAGATCACAGGATTGATAATTTTTTGACATTGTCAGCTAATGTGCATCTGTTTGGAGGTGTTTTCATCACTGTCTACCCAGCTCCCAACTCATGATCAGTGGTATAGTACAAACAGACAGAGTTAATCTTATCACTTCAGTTAAGCACTCTTATGTATTGGAATCTCAGGATTTTTAATATGGGAGAATGAACAGGCAGCACAGTGATCTTTTAGGCTACTTTATTAAGGTGGACAAATAATACATATGCTTGCATGCACATATGCTACTCCTCTTGGGGAGGAACATAGACTTCTTATTATCTAAGTACATAGCTTATAATTTCCTTTACTTTCCATCTAAGGCATCACAAATCTTGTATCATATGTTCTGACCATGGTAAAAAATTGCTGTTTAGTACAAACTATTTCATAATCCATATCAACTGACATTTGTAAATGATGTTCATGTCATTCACTTTCTCTCTTAGCAGGCATCTCTATTCACTAATTCATAGAGGAACTTAAACATCCATATGCATATAGCCCATAATATAGCTTATTAGCTATTTAGAGAAGAGGTTCTCTCATCCTTTCTCTTACCAGCATTGTAAGGGTATCTATTGTTTTAAGTCAGGTGGCTTCATGTTCAGAAGTAGTTGGTAAGTTGGTAGTTCTTACACAGAAACATATGACCTTTTACTTTACACAAACACATTTCTTTCCTTAATATTCCAGCTTCAGGACTTAAATTTTGCAAAACACATACCTAAGTTAGTACTCCTATAACACTGTTCTGATATGGAAGCCACCAGCTGGTACAGGATGATTGTGCTTTTGAACTTGCCTCTGGCAATTTCCTTTCCCTTTAATTTCTCTCCAGTTTATCAGCCACAGCCATGTGAAAGGTGAGAGAGCACACATGAAAATGCTGATTCATAAACTGGTAGAGGTATCTGATTCCTACTGAGCTGTTGAGCACAGCAATCTGCCCTGGAGTTTATCCAGAATTGTATGAATCAGACCAAGCTGCCCCAACTACAGCCAGGCTAATGAAAGATCATATTTCACATTGAAATTGGAGCTGATTTGAATTCTAAAATCACACTCTTCACGGAGGTGTGTATATGATCAGCTTTCTCTCTTGATGAAACCTTTAATCTTGTCTGACAATAAATTATCTTTTTGGCCTTGTCAGTCAGTAGGAACTGTAAATTATTTTCATTTATTTAAAAGAAATCTATGATAACTGTGACTCTGTAACACTTGACTGAAAATAAATGAACACCGCACTCCAAAAACACTTGTAAATAATTTTAAGAGCTCACAGATTAATGCCTAGTGTGTATCTTTAGTTTTGTAGAGCAACTTCAGAAAATGGATTAAGTAAATAAAGCAAAAGTTCATAAGAATGTTAAAATGTATAATTATATCTAGGGGTGGGATAAATCCAGAATTTTCCGAATCCAAATCCAGATCCAAATCCCTGGCAGGTTCTGGGAATCCATGAATCTCACAAATCTCAAATCTTCCTAATCGTTTTGTTAAAAAGGGTTTAAAAGGCAAGGGCAAGAAGGATAATCTTGGGCAAGACACACTCTCAGCCTTAGCAAAAGCCTAGGCAAAAGGAAACTGCCCTCTGAAGAAATCTGGCGAGGACAATTGTCATAGTTTTGCCTCAAGATCTCCCCAGACTGAAAATGACATGAAGGCCCTTTGTACACAGGCAGGAAAATGCTGATTATTAATCCCACATTTTTCTGCCTGTGTAAACAGGGCCACATACTACAGTACAAAGCTAATCCAGGCCAAAACTGGATTTTATTTGCATAGCTCCTTATGGCATCCTGGGGTTTGATGCACCAGCACACTTTGGCAGAGAAGGCTGTGACACCTTGTAAAACTACAAACCCCAGAATTGTGTATGAAAGAGGTATGCAAGGGTGCTATGCAAAGAAATCTTTCAGAATGTCCTTGAAATCTCAAGACTGTACCTTCCAGTCAAGTGCTGCACTTAAATATTAAATATTCAATTTAAATATCTTAAAATACAACCCCAGATGTAATTTCTGAAATTGTTAGGAAAGGCCATTATTACTCCAAGAGAAAAATTCACCTACTTGCCATATCCCCTTGTGTGTCTGGTCTCCCAGGTTTTCAGGCGTCCCGATCTCTCAGGTTTTCAGGCATCCTGGTCTCCAACAAACTATTTGGTTGGTGGATCCAAAAGATTCTGTTTGCCTATTTTGACTAAGGGATTCAGATTCACGAACCTTAAATCCTTGCTGAGGATTTGAGGATTTGGTTGGCCCATCCCTAATCATATCTAAAAGAAGACAAAGGATGATGATCAAAGAGGTAGAGCAATTGCAGCAGTCCATTGGTGAATTTCTTGTGCTCTAGGGCCACGTAGGCTGCCAAAAGTACAAGGTGTAGGAATAGAAATGAAAGTAGTCAGAAGCCTATTTTTAGTTCTGGAAAACAGGTTGCTTTGATGTCAAATTCACCAGAATGCCCCTGCCCTGCCTCCACTCCTGGTTTATCCAGGAGAGGCAATTCACCCATCCACTCTTTTTAACCAGAAGAAAGGACAGCCTACAGGATAGAATCATAGAATCATAGAGTTGGAAGAGACTACAGGGGCCATCCAGTTCAACCTCCTGCCATGCAGGAACCCACATCAAAGCACGCCCGACAGATGGCCATCCAGCCTCTGCTTAAAAACCACCAAAGGAGGAGACTCCACTGCAAAGAATGTGGAGGTTGCAGCCTCCCTGACTTCAAATTGTATTATTATGCTAGTACCCTTTCCTGATTGTCAGAGTGGTTAACTTTACGAAATAAAAGAATTCTAACTCTTGAGGGTGCAGACAATAGAATGGTGTGGCATACCTATATATGGTACAACAAGGCAAAAATTGACAGAGAATTTTCAAATCGCAACGTAAGAAGGTCTTTGTTAATCATCTGGATTAAAGTTAAGAACAAGGTCTACAACAAAATTCTGCTTTGGATGTCTCCACAAGAGGCATTCTATGGAAGATGGGCAAATGCACAAGAGAAATGCTTAACCTACAAAGATCTTTTGGAACAGAATGAGTGTGGAAACATTCAGTTAAGAACCAGAGAAAAATTAAAGCAATCGGAATTTAATCTCCAATGGTTTCCATATAATTACAGCTTCATGAAAGATACAAAACTGAATTAAAATAAGAAGGATTCTTCTTAAACAAAACTCCAAATGAGTTACAAAAGATCATTTTCAGCCATTCAAATCACTGCACTTCAAAACTACAAATTTCTTTTGGATCAAAATTTAGAAGATGAGATAGCTGAAGATGCTATGACAACATGGGCTAGCAACATAGGTCATGAAATACAACTGGACCACTGGGAAACATCATGGAAGATGACCAACATATTTAGTCTAGCTTCAGAAAACTGAAGATGTTCTATAAATGGTACATGACACCTGTAAAACTAGATAAAATGTATAAAACACACCAAAATAAATGTCGGACATGCCAAGAGATCATAGGAACATTTTACCATATGTGGTGGAACTGCTAAAGGGTAAAAAAAATTCTGGAAGCAGATACACAAAACACTAACAGAGATTTTCAAATCATGGATCCCATTCACCCCAGAAATATTTCTACTGAATATTCTTTATGATCTAGAACCTTCATTTTGTAGGAAATATTGGAGAATTCTCCTTTACCTAGTCACTGCAGCTAGACTACTCTTAGCCATACTATGGAAGGACCAAAATATACCACAATTGAGCAATGATTGATAAAAAACCATTGAGATGGAAAAAAAAAAAATCTCTTAACCTGCAGAACAAATGGGAAGTTAGATAAAATAATGAGTCAATGGTGTCCAGTTACAGAATTCCTCAGAGACAAATGGGGTAAATTAATTGTTGATTAAATTACCACCTAATTTGTACAAAAGTACCATATTTACCCCTTGGGTTTTTCATACTCTAAAATATTAAGCTACATTGATGTTTTGCTACAGCTAAGGGAGTAGGGTAAAAAAGAAGAATAAGAGCACAGAGTATAGAATGAACTGTGTAGAGCTTTAACACTATAGGGAAGTGTTGCTTAAAAAGACAACTGCTTCTGTTTTTCCACTGAGGGTTAAGAACAAATTTAAATTTATTATATTGCATATAATATTTTAATTATATTTAGGGAAATTAATTAGCGATATTGAGAAGAATATTAAGGCGAGATACCGTGAAATACTGAGCATGGAATACAGGATGAAGATGCTACGAAACTGAGATAATGGCCATTTCCACACGGGGTAAATAAAACGGTGCAGTGCATCCTCCACGGAGGACATCTGCCCCTTGGAGCAGACTGGGTTCGGACTACTTAGCGTAGATCCGCACCTCAGTCCACTCCGGAACGACCCCAACTGGTCCTCCATCGTGTTTTTGAAAGAACTGATTTTTCAGGTCTTTCAAAATGCTGGCACGCGCCATTGCGTGCCTGCTCTCCGATGCAGATTCAGAGGTTCGCACCAATGCGAGCCTGCAATCTGCAGAGGGAGGGCTTTAGGCTGGCAAGCTTCAGGGGTTGGTCAAGACCCACGACCAACCGGAAGCCACCATTTTGGACGCCGGAGCAGTGCGGATCTACGACCACACACTGCTCCTGCTCACTCCGGACCAGACCGGACCCACAGAAGATCCGGTGAGTAGCGGCAGGGAGCGATTCCCTCACCGCGTGCGGAAATGGCCAATATTTCAATGTCTCTTTGTTTGTTCTACTTTTGCTTCCTGTTTAGAATATTATGTAACATTGCAACTGGTATCATGAATTAACTTTTTTGGATTTCTGTTTATAAAGATAAAGTAAAAAAAAAGAAGAAGAAGAAGACTCCACCACACTCCGAGGTAGCGTATTCCACTGCTGAACAGCTCTGACCATCAGGAACTTCTTCCTGAGGTTTAGTGGAATCTCTTTTCCTGTACTTGAGGGCCACAAAGTAAGCTTTAGGGGCCACATACAAACCCAAGGCCAAAGTTGATTTCTCCTTGCTGCAAGCTATGAAACTTTAGAAATATGTCTGAATTAATCATTGAAATAGTCAGGTGTGTCCACTAGTAGGCTAAGCATGGAGGTATTTCTGTGTCTTGAAATTGTAATGGTCTGTACAAATGTGGCAATGGTCAATTTCAAGTAAGCAACAATCTGTAGCTCTTAATTATATACAATGCCTGGTCAATAATCTGAAAACAACCAGTACAATACAACAGCTGAAGCAAAAAAGAAAGTGGATACCCAATAGAAAACCTAGGAAGTAAATCACTGGGATACAGGCATAACTGTTCAATCAATAACCAGACTTTAACATAAGAATTTGCATACTAAATATGCTTCAAAGTCTCAGAACAGCCACATATATCCCAGCCTTAAGCTGAATCAAATCACTGAATGCCTTTCCGCACTACACAGTTATAGTGCTATTATTCCACTTTCAACATCCTATGGAATCCTGGGGTTTGCAGTTCAGGAAGGGGCATTTAGAATTCTCAGCCAGAGAGCTGTTTGACCTCAGTAAACTACAAACCCCGGAATTCCACAGGGTGTTGAACGTGGAATAATAGCACTATAATAGTGCAGTACAGAAATGCCCTTAGCTTCATCTGGCCTCAGTTAGTTTCACCATCACGCCTACTCCAGCAGCAGCTGGTTGCTTTCATGTCAGTGGGATTGGGTATCCAACATAGGTTTTAGTTCACACTTTAAAGGAGTTTTCCAGGGTATGCCATCTATTTCACAGCTAACCCCTAAGATATAGCGGCTGTTATTAATCTGCTCCAACTGGGGCTGTTTCTCCGAGGTTTCGTGCAGGGGTCTTCCTGGGCTCCAAAATGCAAGCGCCTTTCAAATAGGAATGCCAGTGTTTGACTCATATGCTCATATGCTGTTATGTGCCTTGTGCCACTTGTGAGAAATTCAATGTAGTAACAGTAACGAGAGATTTGTTTGGTGCTTTCAAAATGATTTGCACACATTATCTAGCAGCACTAGTTGCAGTAATGGCAATAGTGATATTAAATCATTTTCTAGACTGTTTCCTATATGTAATGATGTCTCAAAGTCATTTACAACAAATGTAAAATCTCAAAATGAAAAACCAACAGAAGTGATAAGATACAACAATTGGAGCACATTTAATAATTAATTCAAAATAAAAGTGATAAACATTTCACATCATAGGTGGAAACAGCATAGTCAGTTCAAAAATGCTTTGGTGAAGAGCTGGGTTTTTTCAAAGGCTCCTACAACCAACCATAGTTGGGCAGCTTTTATATGTGACAATTTCTGTATATTAATAGTCCTAAATTCTAAGCATTCTCGTTACACCAAAAGATGGGTGACTCAGAGGTCCACCCGCAATGCCAATGCTTCCATGAAAAGGTGGGGAATTATTAGCTCAAAAGGGAAACCTGCGAGAGGGGGGGTAACTTCCAGGATCTTTTCACCTCCATATGCTGGTAATAATGCAGCAACACCAGTTGGAGATCAAAAGAATGTTTTATTGGGGGAGAAATCACAAACACAGGCAAGATTCAAGCACTCTCACAACCATGCAAGACTAACCAAAGGAAAGGAGAGAAAATTGGATAGTGATGAGTTAGATCAAAGTGGGCGATGTTTACCTATCCTGAAGAAAAGAGACAAAGAGATGTGGCTCAGGCTAGGGGCTCGAGTGTAGCACAAGACAGGAATCTGAGAAGCAGAGTGATGGCCTATGTCCAGTATATTATGGACTGTCTAGCTTGGAGCCAGGGTTTAAATAGCCTTTTTCTGCCCTGAAGAGGAAAGTCTTAATGGCTCTCTGGCAGAGGAAACAAAGGAGTCCAGAGCTGGCTGGACTCCTTCTTAGCATTAGGGGACAAAGCAATGATGGAACTCATGATAGCTTCTTAATGTCTGGACAGGTGAGGGACTAAAAGGGGAAGTTCAGCAGGAAGCAGGTTATAGGGCGTTGTCGATTGTTGCTTTATCTGGGAGTTTCGGTGGCTGTAGTCTTTTACGTTTGGGCTATTGAGAGGACCATCTTCTCAGTGAACTTATGACCTGGCCATGTCCTGAGGTCCCTTCTTACCTAGTTTTGCATGTGTTCAGTCAGTTCTCTTTACCAGCATGGCTTTTCAGCTATAAATGTATGATTTATATTTTGTGCCAATATATGTAATTAATATAATATGATATAATATAATAATATAATTTATATGAATGATCATTAATTGCCAATCATATCATGGAGTAGGGATGTATGGCATGATAACAACCTTGTTGGTTAGTCTGGGAAAGATTTATTTAAATATGGCTAGTGAATTCATTGCAGTGGCAACTTAGAATCAAGCATGATTTTATATCTCAGTCTCTTTCCATACAGTCCTGTGCATGTTTACTCAGCACTACTGTAGGCTACACTAAATTCAGTGGAGTTTATTCCCTGGTAAATGTTTATACAACTGTGGCCTCAGTCACTTTTCTATAGCAATTCTTAAAGTCTAGCAAATCACCACCAGTTATTAAAGCAGACAGAACTAAATTTGTCTCCTTATCTCTGTCCATGATAAATGAAATAATTCTGTAATGCATAATAGCTAGAATCTCTTGCACTACTTGAAAATGCTTTATACCAGAATTTCAACCAGAATTCTAGACACTGTGCACCAGTATGTTTCTGTGACTCATCTTAATTTTGAATTCCAGTGTAGGCTCTTGTTGGTTTGGTCTATTAATGTTACAGATCATCTAAAAATGGTTCTGAAAATGATGAATGAGCCATACTGGCAGCAACAGTATAGTGAAAACAGGTTCACAGGATTGAAGTTCTAGAGTTTTCATTACAGGAACCATTTACCACTCCCTTCTCAGCTTGGCTACAAATCTTACAGCATGGGGTTGGATATCGCAACAACAAAGCATCATTAAAAAATATATTACTCTTGTAAAACAAAGTACTCTGGATGGCTTTATTCTGACTGGGCAATTAAGACCAATTACATTTATAAGAAAACTTCCTGCTGATGGAGATTGAAAACTGCTAGAATGGGGTGTTGATCACCTCAACTGCTTGACTTTTAGACTCTCCATTGGGGCATGATAAATAGAATTGTGCTTTGAAATGCATTACTACACCACTGACAAGAATTGTGTCCTTTTTTTTTTTTTTTTCCATGTAGTGTAACCATTTATATCTTACACTGTAAAAATTTGGGTTCCTTCCCTTTAATTTGTTGGAATCCTTCACAAGTCTTCAGGAGTGGGTTACAAATGAAAATATAACTATTGCCTACTCAGTTCAAGTTGGTAGTCCAACACATTTGTGTTACAGCACAACATAGATGTAATCTTGTTGCAGTTCTTCCTATGATGGTGCCAAGTCTTCCTTTTGTGTTGCTTCGTTAGTTGTACATGCATATATCATTCTTGAAGAAAAACGGGGCAAAGACATGAATGAGCCAAAAGCTTCAGTAAATTATGTATGTGCACTGTTCTTTGTACAAGAAAGAAAATCCCAACAAGATAGAAAATGGATTCCACTCAAATCACCTAGATCATCTGAAAACACTACCCCAGACAATTTAATAACTAGACCTTGTGATTCAAAATAAAACTCTTTTCATTGGGAACTCTGGTATCCTAGGAAAGTTATTTCATTCAAAATTTCTTCTAAAACAGAATGACCTTTTTTTTAGAAAAAAGCAGGATATTATGGATTTTTACAGATAGCATATAACTTTTTATAGGCAATAATGTCGAAGAGCCATTAAATCTGCTTCTCTGTGCTATTAAACTTTATTCTGCCAAGTCACATTAAAATTGTGAATAAAAATGAATGTAAAAGCTTAACACTACCAACAGTTTACCAAGTATTTAATAAACACTTTTAATTTACAGATGGCTATCCTCAAGAAGAAATGATTTACCGATGGAGAAAAAACTCAGTAGAAGCAGCAGACCAGAAATCTTGGAGACTCTATCAGTTTGACTTCATGGGTCTAAGAAATACCTCTGATATTGTCCAAACATCAGCAGGTAGGTATGGAATAACAGAGAATGTTTCATTCTGGAAATTTCAGAATCCAGTACCACCATTTCAACAGCAAGAAAACTGGCAAACACAGGTCAAGATTATCACCACATTCTAATCCGTGGAATTTCACTGCCTATATAAACATATATGAAAACCACATGGTTAAGTGGCTTGAGTGTTGGCCAAGAACTTTGGGAGACCAGACCTTGGATCCCTGCTCAGCCATGGAAACCACCTAGGTGATTGTGGGCAAGTCACCAGCGGAAGACAATGGTAAACCTTCTTTGAATAAATCTTGTCAAGAAAAGCTTATAATAGGTCCACCATAAATTGGAGCTAACTTGAAAGCACACAACAACAGCAAATAAATGTGTTACCTACATATATAACTACGCTGGTGATGGGAGGAAGAGACCACGTCTTGGCATCCTTCTCCTCTGACACTCAACAGGTGATGAGTAGGTAACCTACCTGCAGTGTAATATACAAATCAATTTCATAAATGTAAGATGCATGCAAAAGAGTAGACTTGGAGACAAACAGTATGACCTTCACATGGAAACTGATGGGGTCTATATGAGCTTTGACAATCTAGAAAGAAGTAATCATGGCATAGGAAGGTCAAAGTCTGTATGGTGTGGTACTAAAAAACAACAAGAAAAAAATTAATTGCTGGGAATGATTAGAAAAGTTATAAATGGGGAAAGGAATTAATACATGTGTAGTAAGGCTGAATTGAGACTACTGTATATAGGTCTGAACCTATAATGTCAAAAAGGACATCAAGGAATCAGGAAAAAAAAGATACCAAAAAGAAGACACCTGAATAATCAATACAAAAGAGGCAGGAGCTTTTTAGTTCAGGGAAAAAAGATGACTAAGGAGGAATATGATGGAGACTTGCAAAATCAGTATGGACTGTTAAAATGGAAGGATTTTTCTCTCTTTACGAAGTTCATGGGCAGTAAAATTCAGAAGAGAGAAGAGAAAGTACTTCTTTAGAGAAAATTTCAGTGATGAGATCCACTGCTACAAGCTGTGGTGATGGCCCTTAACTTATGTATTTTTTCTTCTCCTCTTAAGGTAACACTTTCTAGTTGCATTTTTGCAGCGCAAATCCCAGAATCTCCCAGTCAACATGGCTATTAGCCATGCTGTCTGAGGTGTTCTGAGAGCTACAGTCAAAAGAAAGAAAGAAAGAAAGAAAGAAAGAAAGAAAGAAAGACAGACAGACAGACAGACAGACAGAAAGACAGAAAGACAGAAAGCCTTCTCAGCTCTGGTGAACAGTTAACAACCCTGAAAACTCAGCAGAATGAATCTTTATTTTTAGAGACCTTTGATACACAGGTGTTTTGAATAACAACCTCCTTTATGGTAAGATTCCAAAGCTGGCTGGCTGGCTGCTGTTGGAACAGGTTCCTGGGCTAGATGGATGTTAGTCTTATCCATTAAGACAGTTTGAATGCTGCTGTGTTGTCAGCATGGCAAAAAAGACCACCTGTTAAACTGAATGAGAGTTAGGAGTGTCCTACACAGACTATTGCTATGCCTGAATATCTTCAATAGAGGTCATTCAGTACACAATTTCTGAAGATATTTTGCAAACACTAATACTTCAGTCAAAGTATTCATTAATCTCTTGACAGCAGTACCACATAATAGGTGACACTAATTGATATCACTACAGGTCTGAGCACCAAAAAGCAACACTAACTCAGCGGTTAAGGCGGAGGCAGTCCTTCACCAATGCTTGTCTCCAGCATGACATCTATGATCGTACAGAGGTACCTGCATATCCTCGGGAGGGATTGGGCAGTGGTGATTGGCCATAGGGATATAACTAGGGGGAGGCAAATGAGGACTTGCCTCCCCATTAAGAATTCAACCCATCCCCCCCCCCCGATAAACTGATTAAAAGACCTGTAGGGTTGATCAAACTGAAATGGGCTATGCCAGCACCACTGAGAAGGATGATAACTGAACCAGCCTTCATGTATTCTTTTAGTATTTATTAAAACAATAAATGTCTTAGACATTTCAAATGGTGCACTTTATCAAATTAAATGCATGGCATGTTAAGAGACAGAGAGGAAAGAAACAGGTGAAATGCCATTCTGGTGCATCAGCTAAAAATGCTTGCAAAGATAAAGCTGCCATCTTCTCGCCCTTACATAGGTTTGGTTTACATTTTTTCACATGACAAAAATGGACTCCTGATGCACCAGTCTGGGCAAACTGAAAAGTTTTCTTCTGAAACAGAACATGAACCCTAGCTTTGTGCAGGTTTCACAATGATAAAAATGACAAAGCCTAGGTCTGATGCTAATTGGCTGAGTTTTCCATCTCACCCTTCTACTTTTTCCCCATTTTCCCTTTTCTTATTCTATATTCACTAATATAGAAATTCATATTAATTTGCAGCTGTCTTATCTTTTTTTGTCTTTCACTCTTGATACTGTTTCTCCACACACACACATTGGTGCAAAATCTCAAGCTGTCACCATGATGTATTGTATTGTCAATTTTCCAATAAATAAGTACCAAGCATCAAGATTATCAACTGTTAATTCTAACATCTCCCGAGTGTATGAGCCGGTCTACTAAAATAAGACAGTTACATGACTACTTAATCTTTTTGGCAGAGTTTAGCAGGCTTTTCTGTCCTCTATAATGCTTTAAAGGCTTGAAAAGCCTTTCAGTTAATGAATGCTTTTTTTCCACTGCCCTTATCAGCAGACTCTAATTTAAACTTAATGGAATTCACTTCATTTCCATAGAAAACAGTTGTCCTACCTGATAATAAATACTAGAGTCTGCCTTGACATCCTCGGATCATTGACCAGAACAGAAACTGAAATATCTGTATGGTGAGGATCCATTCTCAATAAAAGGCATGGGAAGCATCTGTCTGGACTAAAACAACCATCCCCCATCCCAGAGGGAGAAGTCAATATTATACAGCTTTACAGAATGCCTTTCCATGCTTCTGCTGAGACAGGGTACTGTTTCAAGCAAAGATACAGGACGTAGGCAGGTTAGTGGCTGCCTATGAAAAAAGAGGAAATTGCTTTGGGAGTTGCCATATTAGCTGAGGAATTCTGGGAGTTGTAATCCAAAAAATTGCCTCTGCCCAGACAAAGCTGCTATATACCTGCTCATCAGTGTTCTCTCTTCTTTCCTCACTTCCAAGTTCATAATATATCTTTTGGTCTCAAAATCTGTACCGCTCTTCAACATATTTTGGGTACTAACTTGATTTTCTAAAAGCCAGGAGCCACATACCTCCACCAGAGGTATGTTCATTGTTCACTGACTATATGATACATCCGCATAATGTTTCATACATTTGAGAGCCTTGATTTAACTTCATGTATACTTTCCCACATTTTAACCAATACTAAACCTCTTCTTTATTGCTGCTTTGTTATATTTGATGATCCATTTAGAACTGCTAAGAGCTTTGACATCTGACATACTTTATGAATAGGTGAATAATAACAATTTCCAGAATCACGGAATCATAGAGTTAGATAGGACCACAAGGCCCATGTAGTCCAACCTCCTGAGAAACAGAAACACACAACTGAAACATTCCTGAGAGATGGCCATCCAATTTCTGTTTAAAGACTTCCAAAGGAGGAGAAGTACACCATCCTCTGAGGCATTCCATCCCACTGCTTAACAGCTCTGACTGTCAAGAATTCTTCTTAACACTGTTACCCTGTTTTCTGGGGGTCCCGGGAGGGACACCAAATTGCTCTCAAAATTATACAAGTTGGGGAAATTAGTCAAAGAGCACAAGTTAGCACTGTGAGAGGCAGGGTGTCGTAGCGAGATCTTGAACCCAATGCCTACGGGGTCAGGCCGAGTCAAGGAGCAAACCAGAGTGAAATAACAAATGTGATTTTTATTAAAAATACAATCAATCAGTGTATGCAACACAAACATACAGAGAAACTATAGAAATAAAGGTTGGAGTGGGACAGAGGGATTTTTAGAGGAGTTCGTTTGGGTGATACTTCACCTGTCCTGAAGCCCGGTTAGAAACGGAGAAGCTGGGGAGCGAGGATCTCAGCACGTGGGGCTGAGGGGAAGGCTCGCTGGACACAGAGACAGCAAGGCGGGATGGAAGCCAAGAGCGATCCGAAGAAGTGCTCAAAGTCAAGGGTTTTTATAAGGAGAATTGTGACCGCAGGCTAGGTCAGACTTGGGGAAAACAACAGATTTGGGGCTGGAGACAAAGCCTCCAGAAGGTCAGAATTTGAATGATTGAATTATCGCCAAATTGTCAATAAGGTATCCAGTATGCAAATGCGGAGTACTTGAGCGTTGTATAGTCAGATCATCAAGCTGCCAATGTGAGGCAGAGGATCTTTTGAAAGTTGCGTGCATACTTGATGAAGGTACTTGCCTTTGAAGCTGCGAGTCAGCTATTTCTGGCCTGCCTGTATTGTTTCGGAATATTACGGCAATTATCGGCCGAGCCTGTATGCGTGCTTGTCCGGGGGCCTCGCAAGCATGTGGGGGGGAATGGGTATGTGAAGCCGAATTATTGATATCAAGAGATATCTTTTTATATTCCCCAAGCTCGGGCTAGCCAGGGCAGTAACAACACTTTTGTGGAATCTCTTTCTTTTGTAGTTTGAATCCTCTGGTTTCTATTCTATTCTGGAGCAGCAAAAAATACATTTGCTCTATATTATGCATAAGATCTCTCCAAATATTTAAAGATGGCTATCATATCACCTCTTAACATCCTCTTCTCCAAGCTAAATACAACCAGCTCCCTAAGCTATTCCTCATAGAACTCAGTTTCCAGACCTCTTACCATTTTGGTCATCCTCCTCTGGACATGTTCTCGCTTATGAATATTGTTCTTGAATATTGGTGCCTCAAACTGGAGCTGTTCCCTGCTTTATGATCACTTTGTGCCCATACCATAATAATCATATGTATTAGTACAAAGAAACTAGCTCACAGTTTTGAACCTCGTCTCCACACAAGAGGTGCCCTGGATATGCTCTCATTTGTGCAAGAATCCTGGGAACCAGATATAGCCAAATAAATTTGGTGTATATATTAATTGCCTTGATGACTGCAGAAAGCATGCAAGCATAAAGGCAATATTGTCCTCTCACTCACGCAGCCCAGGGACTGTATAGCTATCTTGATTGGTTGCCATTGATGGACTTACTGTCTATTGCAGGGTGGGGAAGGCACACCATTTTAAGACTTTCCTGGTCTCCTGACACCTGAAAAAATGGGATTTTTTTTAAAAAAAAAGGTTTTGCCTAAAAATGCCCTTGTGGAAGGTAAAATTCATATTTTTGCCCCAATGGGCCCTTATAAAAGGCCTCTCCCATGTTTAAAATAGCCCAGGAGGCTAAAAAGCTGGTAAAGTTATCCCCCGGCACATTTTTGGCCAGATCAAATTTTTGAAAAATTAAAAATCAGGGGCAGTGGGCATGGCAGATGTGTGCAGCCTTAGAATGTGTCCCCCCAGCTCCTGACAGTTGCCACCTCCTCCTCCATGGATTTGTCTAATCCAATTTTAATGTTGGCAGCCATAGTTACATTTTGCAGTACTGAATAACTATGTACTATGTGAAGCAATGCTTCCTTTCATAAGTTCTGAATCATGTCATAATATTGGAGGGGAGGGGATCCCCCTATACATTTTCTCCACACAGTGAATACTTTATGTAATTCAATCATGTCTCCCCTTGTAAACCTTTTTTTTCTCCAAGATAAGACACAAATATATCCAAAATGGTAATGGCTGGAATCCCGTTGGGCAGTGATAAATGCATAAGCTAGAGTTACATATTTGTGACTGTTTCGTATTCATGATTATTATATAGCCCCTACCTTAGGGTTCACATAGGGACAGTGAAAGTCCACCTATCTCCAAGAAGCAGCCACGGCAGTCGATGGGGATCCATTCCTCTTGTCACCCAGGAAGCAGATGACTGACGTTCCTACTCCTTCACATGAGCAATCTCTAGTACAAGGGGGAATTGTGACAGCGGTCCTGCTTCTGCCTGTCACAATGGAGATTGTTCACAGAAGGGGGTAGGAACTTCGGCTGCTTTCCAAATGGCAAGGGAACAGATCCCTGTCAGTCATGGCAGCTACTACCTGGTTTGTGGGGATTGTGGGGAGGAATCACAATGGGATTCACTGCATAGCGTGGTAACTACAGTGTTTACACATATGTAAAGCCTCAACAAGATTATAGCCATTCTTTCCTCTTAGTGGAGTTCCTCCACCCCTTGATGATTTTGCTTGTGCTGTTCAACTTATTTTTTTAGCTCGACAATAACACTATGAAATTCATTTGGGGGGTCACCAAAAGTTGACAGAGGACTTGAAAGCACATACACACACAATGTCCTCTTTTCAGTGTAATAACAAGAACTAGACATAGCGGTCAAAGTGGGGTTGCAAAGTAGATTTGGCTAAGGGCGGTACGATTATTGTCAGTTTTATGGCAGAAATCACATCACATCTGCATCTGCTTTGGGCCTTTGTGATCCTTTATTTTAGTTAAACAGATTCTCCTGGTCTGCAGCAGTTCTATTATCATCACCATCACCATCACCATTTATTTATTTATTTATGTAGCTCCACCAATGTACATTGATTCCATGTCAGGTGCGAAGTGCCAATCAAGGTGAGATACTGTCCTGACCTGTCCCTGCCAGGGAGAACGGTTCAGCACCATCCCCTGCAGCTGAGGCAATCCATGAAAAGAAACTGGCTCATACTGAAAGTCACCAGCATGCTCCCTGGGCAATGGGGAGCTGATGCCTTTTCTAGCAGAAGCAGCTCACAGCCAGCCCCATTTGTACCCCAATCCTACTGACCTAACCGTCAGAGCCAATCCTGAAACTACAGATCCAGCTTTCTGACTTCTCATGTATACATTGTTCTACCATACCACAGACATCTCCTTGGTGAGGATATAAGTATGGACCAGAATGAGATTTATACCACCTCTTCCATATTTACGTATTTCAGTTCATTTTCTAAGTACCTTTTTAACAAGAGTCTTTCACTGGGTCTACATATTCAGTGAATTATCCAACACCCCCTGAGATGTTTTCCTTTCAGAAAAATAAAAAAAATAAAAAATCAGTATATATGTGAAGTTGAATTTTTTGCCCTGATGTATCTACTTGCCATATTAATGACCATTCCCCCAAGTTGGTGAGCTCTTTTTTTGATACACCAAAAAGCTGTCACAAATACAGATATAATTTCAAATGTACCTGTGTATTCTTAATTGAGACTTCTCTCCCCTCCCCCCATAATTGTGGATATGAATCTACATGAAGAAAAGAAAATAGCATGAGAACTTATTGTGTGAATATCTCCAGAAGTTTAAAACTAATGTCACATGATTAATATTTGCACCGTCTAAAAGTTATAAATGACACTGAAGAATGTTGGATGGATCAAAATGTAATGGCAGTTCCTGCTACTTTAATAGGAAGTGATGAATTCTTCAGAAATGAAATTGAACAAATCAAGTGGTATGTATTTCTTCTTGTTCTGTATAGGGACACATTTTACTGAAAGAACAAAACACTCATCAGTAATCAGTTTGAAATGTTCACATCAATAATAATCTTTGTATTTAAAAACCATTTCCTTGCTAAGATACAGTTTACATATTTCTAAGTTTTGGTGTTTATCTGGTTCAGCTGATCACTAACAAATGAAGCCAAGATAAAGGAGGATTGCAGTAATTTATGAGCAGATGCAAATTTATGAACATGAAAAATTATGTTTACGGCTTAGATGTTTGGGAAGATTCCGATATCAATATCGAATCAATGTGTTGCAGGCCAGGGTGCCAGAGGAGGAGAGGAAGGAGGAGGAAATTATCTCCTCTTTATCATAGGTCACATGTTTTTATGCCACAGGAGTTCCTGTATTGGCTTCCTCATGATTGATGTTTGTGTAAGTTTTCATGCCACCTATTGGCAGAACAAGGAGCAGCAATACTCACCCATACATTTCTGCCACTGACTGCATCAGGATATCTCTGATGCCCTCCATCATCACTGTCTAGTGATGGTTGGTAGCTTCCATGTCAATTGGATAGTTAATCAATTCCAGGGTTTAGTCCAAATTTTGAAGGAGCTATCTAAGATACTGAAACTATTTCAGGTGATAGGGTTCAAGATCTTGAACACCTACTTTAAAATCTGAACTAAAACTCAGAGCAAATTCATACCCTAGGTGCTTTGGTCCTGACTGACTCCTATACTTGTTGTTTTTCTGGCATTTTGCCATTGCTTTATTTATAGTGAGCCTGCCAATGGCCTACACTTGAATGAGCTGAATTTTTACTACATAAAGTGATAAAACACTTCCACAGTGGAAGTTTCATGGAAAGCAAAAGAACAAGTTATTCATTGTTAACTATAGGTAGATAGGTACCTTTGTTATATTCATACTGATAATGTCATTTGAGGATACTTCAGAAAAATTGGCTGATCTATGTCCTAGGGTAAAGGAATCACAGAAAGTGCTGGTATACCAAAATTGTAAAATAAACCTTTAAAAGCAATGAAGAAAATGAATTCTTAGACTCTAAAAGTTATGCAAATTGAAGGAAGATATTTATTCATATTCATGAATCTCTGAATATTTTCCATGCATATGAAATGACTCATTCATTTCTGTTCTACAAAAGAATTTGTATGTGAAACTACTAGAATTTATATATGTAATTTATGGGGGCACATACAAATTTATTGTTATGCCTAGTTAGCCTAGAGAAGAAATAATCAGATAGCTTGGGTAACACAAGTATAGAATTGATACCATTTATTTAGCATGTGTAGGCTCTCAATCTTAGTCTTGCAAAGTTTCCCAAAAGACTTTTCCATACAATGAGGTTTTTTTGCACATTTGAAAGGTTGTTATCTTTCAAAAAAGAAATCTTTTGTTACAGTAATCCTATTGTTCAAGGACACTGTATTCTGAGCATTCAAAATGCTGTATTTTGTTCTGCTATTCTAAGCAGTATCTTCAGATGTGTATTTGCTGTCATTTTAATAGAAGCGTAGAGTGAGGTTGTATAGCTCTCAACGGCACATTAGTTTGTTCTGCAATTAGTGCAAAGTACCAGAAGTTCTTCCCTGATTTCACCTGCAGTTCTCTACACACCCTATCTGTAGTCCCTTTTAATTCAACAAGACTTACTTCTGAATAGTGTGCATAGGAATACGATGTCACGCATTTTCTATTAGTCGCTCAAATGTGCCTTGGCTTCATAGAGAATTATGTGGTAAATTGAAACAATATTATAATTATACTTTTACTCTATAACATTCACACCCACATACATACAAGTGTGCTCAAACAGAACACATATAATCCTTAAAATTAACTTCTGACTTAACTTTCAACTCTCATTGAAATATGAACTAATATACCAAAGGACCTATTTTATGGATATTAATTGCTCTGTTCACAGAGTTTTCAAAGCCCTGGGTGCTCCTGCTGAGTCTTGATGTCACATTTAAAGGATGCCTGTCATATGAATGCTCTTAACAGGATAAACATTCTGGGGTGTGTGCGGAGTTTTTCAATGCAGGGTTTTAAAAAATCTACTATAGCATGCACTGGTAGCATCTGTGAAGTTAACACCTCCTAATGTTTCAATTTGATAACTCCAAGTTGGTGCATTTGTACATTTTTAAAAATTCTAGGAGATGAATGTAAATTGGAGCTATAAATTTGATCTAACAAACTTCTTTTCTAGCTCTAATCTGAGCACTGTAAATTTGTGATGCAAAATTTAGGCAGAAGTAAACAGATGCCATAGGCCTTACAATTTCTGTAAGTTCAAGATCCCATACAAGAGATAGGGCTTAGGCCAGGAAATAGGGTTGGAGCAGGGATGGGGAACATGTGTCCCTTCAGATGTTGTTGGACTGCAAGTCTCATCACCATAGACTCTGTAGGCCACAGCTGATGGGATCTGGAGTCCAGCAGTATCTAGAAGTTCAAACATTTGCAATCCTTGGATTCATCACATAATTCTAGAGAGCAGAATCATCATTATCATTCTAGTTTTGTGTGATAATGTTGTTCTAAAATAAAATAAGTTCAGTAGAAAAGAGAACCTGGCTTTATTGTAGAAAAATACCCTTTGGAAACACACAAGTTCAATTGCTGAGTACAAAATGAATTCATGGCTCTAAAACCTGCAGCCTTGTAATGTTGCAGTCTATGTTATTTTTGTCATAACTATCCAAATTGCAGTTATTGAGTTCACCACTGGATTTAAGATATCTCACAGACTAGTTATGAAGCCTTTCCTAAGAAATCAATTAGAATGTATAAAATCTCTGCATATTCAAACTCTTATGTCTAGCTTTCCCTTCCCTCTGGGAAAACAGTTGAAAAAGAAAAATGGTTCCTTACCTAAATGTGCTCACTATTGTTCTCTTTTTTAAAAATAGTTTTGCTCATCTCTATAATGGGGAAGCCACTTTTTCTAACACCTAAACCAATTTCCAGCCTACAGGGCTAAAGTTATCCACGTGAAAATATTAATAATGCTACAGAACCAAATAGGTCTCATTTAGGGTGTAAATATTGTTGTTCCCAGGAGTTCTAAAACAAATTTTGATTCTATTCAGCATAATTTTTTGATCACTTTCAACTGACTTTTCTCAATCCTCTCTTAGCAAATTGTGTGATTGTGTTACGAAAACTTACTAAATGCACAGTGCCCTGTTCGGGAGTATAGCTGCCAAATCTTAGCATTTTCCCCCAAATTATGACCCCACATAAAATTTTCCTGTAGTCTCCAACTTTCTAGCATTACAGTAACTTAAAACATCAGCTAAGTTTTTAGAAATGTATTTTAGGCATTCAAAGAAAAGAGTTAAAGTTAAGACACAGTTACCAAGGGAATATAAACACAGAAGGTATAAGAGTTCCTGAAGAGAAAGATGTTCAGATTCTCATACTGTGCAATGCTAGAAATTCGGAGACTGCAGGGAAATTTCACTGGGGACAAAACTTATCCTCCTCACCCCCCTACCACCAACAACTATATCCCTACCAATACCTGTCTTTAAGATTATTTCTTTCTTCAAAATAATCTTAACTGATTGGTTAAAGAGGCATCTTTACAACTGAGGTGGTATTCCTGCTTGCATCATTCTGGCAAATGACAATCAAAATGATATGTAGTATTGCCCTCACCCCTCTTCCAACTTCCTAGGTGGTGGAGTGAAGTGCCCCCCCCTTTTTAAGTCCATAGGAGCAAGGAGAATTGTGTTGTTGTTGTATGCCCTCAAGTTGTTTCTGATTTATAGGATCTCCCCTCCAGTGATGACTAGTTGCATCCTTGTCAGAGGTACGGGTAAGAGGTAAGTCCCTAAGAATTTATAAGTCCCTGACCCTAAGGCAAACCTATCACAGGGTTTTCTGGATCTGAGTGAGTGTGGGTGATGTGCCCAAGGTCACCCAGTGGGTTTCCATGGCCTAGTGGGAAATCAAACCCTGGTCTCCAGGGTCATAGTCAAATGCTCAAACCACTACACCCTGCTGGCTCTCAGGGAGAATTTTGTTGCAGTTTAATTTTGATAGGAATTTTGCAAAATTGTCAAATGTCTTTATACTGAGGATGGATGAATTTGAAGTTTAAAACATCCTTATCTGAGAGAAGCTGGAACTAATTGATTCACTCATTCACTCGTTGAGTTCTTAGCTGTTAAAAGTCCATGTCTGAATCTCTGCGTATTCAGTAGAATGAGTGCCTGATGAGGGTCGTCACCCTCTTTTCAGAGAAGCTTCTCATCTTGAATACCCATATGACTGGCCAATACAACTTGATCCTCTCCATGCTAGGAATAGTTGTCCCTACGGAATGCGATCACTGCAAATAAGAGAGAAATTTGTTTCAGTTCATTTCTCAGAAATTTACCAAATTTCATGAATTCTATAAATGGAATGAAAAAAACAAGGTTTAAAACATTTAACTGCAGAAGAAAACTAACCTGGCAGAGTTCTCCATCCATATTCTCCAGCCAGGCATGAAGCTTGTACCAAGTCTCCATCCATGGCATGGCCTGTGGGAAGGGATAATAGCAGCCTCCATCCAATAACATCTGCAAAACCACAAGTTGCCCACTCTGCCTTAGATGAAGATTTGAGTTGATGCTGACTTGAGTTGCTGTACCTGATTCTCCCCTATACCCCCTGCCCCAACAAATCTCATTAGGTTCCTGTGGGTTCCTTAATGTTCATGAGGACTGGGTGTAGGAAGAATCCGCAAAAATGAGGTGCCTTGGCTTGCACAAGGAGAAGAACTTCCCCTAAAGCAAAGCTCACCACTGGTTACAACTCCTTGTCTTTATGGTCCATAATTGTGGATCATCAATAGCATGAAATTGTGGATCATCAATAGCACTTCAGTATCTGCTGGTTATTTGAATTCAGAAACTTTCAGAAAAGCTCTTAAAAGTAGAGTCTGCTGACACATTAATAATGCAGTGTAAAACCCTGAAGTTTAAAATAAAATACTCACAGAGGTTTCAAATATGTAATCTGGTGCTTTTCCAGGTCCACAAATCAGAATTGCCTGAGAGACAATTTTCCAACACAGTTTTCAGAGAGGTTACTATTACATCCTAGAAAATTGTCTAGAGTTCCAGAAGGCCTTGTTGTTTTTTGTTGTTATTGTTTCAATCAGATGCATTTTGCAGTACAGGCATATCTTGCTAATACAGTGCGTTAGGCTCCAGATCACCACTGTAAAGCAAATATCACCTTAAAGTGAATCACAGCCTTTTTTTCACTTGCCAGTGCACATAAAAGCCTGAAAACATGTTTACAAATTGAGCACAGCTAACAAAATGGTGCTGGTTGATTCACTTGATTCTGCTCAGAGTCAGCTGATGTGCACATTACCACCAAAAGCCCTGTTAAGAGCAAGACAGGTGCCAAAAATAATAGGTATGAATATAATTGAAAAGAGCAGTATTAGTGAAGCATTCTAAAGTGAAGTGCCTTAAAGCAAGGTAAGCCTGTATGCTTGGAAAGAGGAATACATTGGAAATATGCTACATGGCAAACCAAAGGAGATGAGGTTTTCTTTTAAAAATAAGAATAATAAGGCATGTTTTCAAAAATAGTTCTTGATGTGACACAGAAATCTCAAGGACATTAAAAACAGGAATCCCACTGGGCATGTGCAGGCCTTTGACCATGCCCAAAGGAATTGCTCTTAGCATCCACCAGATATATCACATTTTTGAATGAAAGCCCTGAGGCCATTTTTAAATAGAAAGAAACCTCAAATGCTTATAAACTGCAAGGAGCAAACTAAGATAAACCTATTATAATATGTTCTTTATAACATGAGGAGATGTTACACTATGCAAATCAGAGCTTGGAAAAGCTACTTTTTTAGACTACGGCTCCCACATGGCCCAGCCAGCATGTTAGAATCTGGCAATTATAATCCAAAAAAGTAAGTTTCTGAGCTCTGGTGCAGATGTTCAGTTCTTGTGAACATTCAACTCAATGGAGGGATTTTCCAATATTTTCCAAACACTGGGACAAAGCACCAGCAGTGAGTTCTTGCAGTGGCAGCAGAGCTGTTTTGTTCACAGAGTGCTACAACAACATGACACTGTATTTTCAAGAACTACTTCAGCTTTCCCTAACTTTGTGCCCTCCAGATGTTTTGGACAACAATGCCTTCCATTCCATTGGTCATGCTGGCAGAGGCTGGTGTAAGTTAAATCCCAAAAATCTGAAGGCCACCAGGATGGTGAAGGCTGGATGAGATTATCACATGCCATAATTCTATGGAGGCATGTAAAGGGGTTGGGGTTGGTAGCATCTGTCAGAAGGGGGCTGGTGAGTACAACACCACTGCATGAAACAATGCCAGTACAATAAATGAATATGTAACTATTAACAATTTAGAAACAATGATAACATTAAGGAAAAATAACCATGACTTCTGTCACAACTGACCATCGATCTCCCCTCTAGTGATGACTAATTGCATCCTTGTCAGAGGTATGAGGAATCCTCTCTAGGTTTTATATGAGACTTTAAAGGAGTCATTAAAATAGATCAGCACCTTGGATAGCTCCTCTGATGTCTGAATTAAATGCCAGAGCAAATTCACTGACACAGAAAGAGAGAGAGAGAAGATGACATTCTTTCTTCATTCTATCCCCCCTCCACCTCCACACTTACACACACACACTCTTGAAAATTCCATCCCTAAAAGTTCAGTACCTGGAAAAGTGATATCTAATCAGAGTTAGAGATGGGATATTGAACTGCATGATTCAGAGATGTTTTCCCCTTTCTCAGAAGTGCTGTTTAATTTCAGGCATTTTTACTTATGCAAGAGACAGAGGTTATGTACTACGATCTCATACCTTGCAATGCAAATGAGAAAACAGTGATCTCCCTATCATTGGCTGTCCTATCTGTGCTTACGAAAACTGGTAGAGTAGGTATAACCATTTAGCCATAGCAGCACAAAGTGTGAAGGTGGGGGGAATTTGACTTGAAATGTATATTGTAGGCTTATAGGAAAGGAACCAGTTTGATTGTCAGTAAGGCTATAATCATAAATTCATTTCTCTAGGAGTATGCACAACTGGACTGAGTGAGAATTGTTGAGTAGCCTTGTATAGAATTATACTGTGCAATTCAGAATCTAACTTACGTTTACTGAATTGTTGTCACTAAGTGACTTGTGACAGTTGTGCACCAGGACAGAAATGTTAGATGAGCCGCAATTTATGGTCAGACACATACAGCTGCAGCTGATACTTAGTTTTCTCAACAGCAATAAAGCATCTGTTTAAACCTTACATTCTTAATGAGAACCTAAAAGGCG
Source organism: Cyclura pinguis (assembly GCA_030412105.1). NCBI lineage: Eukaryota > Metazoa > Chordata > Lepidosauria > Squamata > Iguanidae > Cyclura > Cyclura pinguis. The sequence goes on from CM059601.1 coordinate 186,256,983, forward strand.
TGCTTGTTCATGCATTCCGCAATTTTTTAAAAAATATATTTAGCTGTCAACATGGAATTACAGGGTGTCTTAGCAAGTGGCCCTGGTTTTAATGGCACAATGAGAAAAAACAAAAATGGTACTTTCCTATTAGAAAACTATCTTAGAAGTTTTAAAAGCTACATATTTGTTCCTGAGGCTTGAAATATTATGCATTATTGCAATGATTCATATTATCAGGGTTCTACATTTTGGAATTCATCTGAAGAACATTTCTTATATTAGCTTTCTCTAGATGCCACAGCTTTATTTTGTACTATTGCTGTGCTTACGGGTGACATTTACTGTCCTTTCACATGCTTTTGAGGGCTCTGTGGCAAACAAAGCATTACTTACAACTAATAAACACAGGCAGCATTTTCAGGCAAAAAAAAAGTCCTCAGTCTTGTTGACTGCAACTCAAGAGTCTTGGTCCCAGCATGGGTCTGAATCCAGGCATTGGTCTACCCACATGTTATCTGAGGAAAACCAACCAACCCAGCCCAAGTACTAGATACCTCTAGAAAGACAGACAGCAAATGGCTTCCAGTCACTTGGGTGTGGGGTGGAGTCACCAGTCTCCAAACTAGTCATGCCTAGTTTGGGGATTGGTGACTCCACCCCACACATCATTTCCCTTTCCCAGGGTTCCCCCTCCCACTGGGTCTGATGGGAACATGGGACCCAGTTGCCACAAACTGGATCTAGACCCCATGCTAAAACTGCCCATAGCTGTGACAAAGATTACAACTTCCACTGTCATAAAACCAAAATAAAGATACAGAGGGGGGAAAATGAGATTCGTGATTACAAAGTCAAGTCACAAAAAGAAGCTGAGAACACTAAGCTCTGGCTTATTTTGTCAGAGAACACATTAGAGTGAAACATATGCTTGGCCTGCTCCAATACCCTAGTCAGCCTTTCAATTCCTGATTAGTCTGCCTTCTCACCCCTTTCAGAGTCCATAAAACCTTGCAGATCTCTGAGAAGGGGAAATCCAGCAACCACAGAAGATTACACCTGCCATGTTATGGTACAAACTGTGCACCAGTAAATAGGAAATACCATTATTGCTGTATGTTATGGTCATTATGAGAACCATATATAGTTAATAACACAAATTGGCAGGGCAGGCCCAAAATATGTTACTGTCTGAAGTGGAACAGCAGATGAGCCAAGTTCCACAAAGCCAGGCAAGTTATTTTGAAAAATCCCAGAATTAGAATTGTGGGACGGGGGGAGGGGAATCACCTATATGTCAAATAGTGGAATAGAAATTCAAAACTGTCTGTGTAGTCTTAATTTTAGATTATCAGCAAACCGGCCCGTTTTGCTCTTTCCCAAATTATCAGTCCTGATCAGAAATGAGCCAATCTGTCCTTACTTCAATTTGTCCTTTAAACAAACATTGGCTGGCATTCTGTATTGCAGTTACAGATTGATTGATTGATTGATTGATTGATTGATTGATTGATTGATTTAGAGTTATGAATCTGTAACTGCTCCATAAGCAGTAAGATTATGTAGTCTTATTGGTGGTGGTATTGTGTACCTTGAAGTCATCGCTGACTTATGGTGACCCTAAGGCAAACCTATCATGGGGTTTTCAAGGGCTTAGAGTGTGTGATTTGTCCAGGGATCACTCTTGGGTTTCCATGGCCAATTAAGTAATTGAACCCTGGTCTCCAGGATCATAGTCCAATGCTCAAACCACTACGTAATGCTGGTTCTCTTATTGTAGGGCTATGTAAATGCTTCCCCAAACCAGACTTAACAACCACCAGGCACATTGGGTGAAAGAGGCCTGTTCCGCTACCAGTCGTGGTGCAAGAAGGATAATGTTTCCATCTCCCTCCCATCAGAAAGCAAAGCTGTTACAATCAGAAGCAGGAGCTGTGTTGCAGTCTCTTGTTGCATCCTTGCTGGCTAGTGGAAGAGGGTTGGAAATGCCATCCTACTTGCACCCCAATCAGCAAGTGAATAGGCTTCCTTGACCCACTCCAGGTGCTGGATGTTAAAATGGGAAGGGGTAGGGTAAGGCACAAGACATTACGTAGTAACACACATTATAGAATATTGGTGCATATTCATTATCTTTTCACATGTATTTTGAAAAGCAAACTCAAATTTTATTGTGCATTATAGACCAGAGGAGATGCTCTTATTTTCTCAGTTTGAATAGTTGTCATGAAGTTCTTGTTCTCATTTACTTCATACTCTCAAACACTATCTTTCAAACATTGAAAATCTAATGAGTTTTCCGGCATCGAAAGTCAGATGATTCCCCATGGGCCCTTTTCAGATGCTTCCTAATGAGAACCAATAAAAGGAAAGAAAAAGAGAAGAAATCCACCCCTCATAAAACACTGCCCATTTTAGGCATGTCACCCAGCTAAGATAATGAAGACTGCCTTCTTTAGAAGTCATGTAACTAAAATGAATGATAATTTAACTTGAATAATATAATAAAAACAACAGGGTAGCTCATGTAATTTAATGGTGCCTCATGTATTTCTGATTTTCACTTGATCTCATTTTTTGTTCTCCATTGGCCTCCTTTGGAAAAAACCTAACAGAATGTGAATTTAGGCATCTGAGACAAAATGTTGAAACCACACATGAGCATACCTCCAAGTACAGAGGTGGGGAAAGCCTAGACCCCCTTCTTTTGCCCCCCCCCAGGCCATCTCCTGAGCTTCAAGACCTTTCTTTAAAAAAGGAGGGGCTTGTCAGGCAATTTTTAGTTCCCAAACAGCCCCCAAATGATCAAAACCATGACAAAATATGGCAGCTTTGGTCCTCCAGCCCCAACCCTCAAAACCACATACTCCTTTTTAGTTTCCAGACTTTTCCCTGATCTTCAACTTCTACTTCTCCATATGTAGCAATTCTACTAGGCTCTATCTTTAAAGATACACACTAATTTTATCTAACAATTTTATAACTGAGAGGACTCAGATGTATGCACAATTAATATAGAAAGGAATATGCACCAAAACCCATTATCCCCTCAAAGAATCATCTGGAAGTAGATTTTTTTAATTACAGTTGCAGGAAGAAATAGAATGAAACTTAAAAAGAAATGAATGCAACTTGAATGTGCCTGAAAATAACATGTAATACATGAAAAGGAACAGAATTCAAAGACAGAAAAATCCATTTTGTTTTAGTAGTGGTAGATAAAGGAAAATAAACAGTGTCTAAACTCATTCAGGTTTCTGACCATCATGTTCCATGCCTGTCCCAGGCAACTTTTTTTTTAGAGGTTTAGCTAATAATACAAAACAATTCCATTGTGGTCTGTAGACTATGTCACACTTCATGAGATGTCTTTAACCATTTTAGTTCAATGTAAACTTGAAGGCTTTCACAGCCAGAAGCCGTAGTTTGTTGTGGGTTTTCCAGGCTTTGAGGCTGTGTTCTATTAATATTTGTTCCTGGCATTTCGCCTGCATCTGTGGCTGGCATCTTCAGAGGATCTGGTGGCATGGAAGTGAGACAGAGTATATATACTTGTGTAGTCCACGGGTGGGAGGGAGCAATTTGCATGTGTTACAGTTGGCCTGTGTGATGGCCTATTGTTAAATGAGATATCCCCCAGGGTTATATTATTAGTCAGAGGATATGCATAACAGTGCGTTAAGTACATTAGCAATCCATTGTATTGTTCCCTATAGAGGGACCTCTGAGTCTGGGTGGTATTCACTGGCATATTTTTGAGTCTTGATTTTAGTGTTCTTCAGTATTGGTAGCCAAATTTTGTTTACTTTCCGAGTTTCTTCTTTCCCGTTGAAATCGTCCATGTGTTTATGGATTTCAATGGCTTCTCTGTGTAGTCTGACATAATAGTTGTCAGAATAATCCAGAATTTCTGTGCTTTCAAAAAGCATTCTGTGTCCAGGTTGGTTTATAACATGTTCTGCTACTGCTGATTTTTCTGGCTGGATCAGTCTGCAGTGTCTTTCATGTTCTTTAATTCATGTTTGGATGTTGCGTTTTGTAGTCCCGATGTAGACCTGCCCACAGCTGCAAGGTATGCGGTAAAATCTAGGAGAAGTTAGAGGATTGCTCTTGTCCTTTGTTGAAGATAGCATTTGTTGAACTTTCTGGGTCGGTCTGTAGATTGTTTGGAGGATATGTTTCTTCATCAGTTTCCCTATACAATCGGTGATCCCTTTGATGTATGATAAAAACACATTCTCTTTGATTGGCTGCTTATTTTCACTTCTGTGGGTTTTTCTGGGTCTTGAGGCTCTTCTGATGTCTGAAGTGGAGTAACCATTGGCCTGTAGAGCCCAGTTTAGATGATTCAGTTCATCTTTCAGGAGGTGGGGTTCACAGATTCTTTTTGCTTGGTCTATCAGAGTTTTTATTGTGCTCCTTTTCTGTCCTGGATGGTGTTTGTAGTTTTTGTGTAGATGTCTGTCAGTGTGTGTAGGTTTTTTGTAAAATGTGTGGCCCAACTGTTGGTTAGGTTTGCCGATGATTAGGACATCCAGAGTGGTAGTCTTCCTTCATTTTCTTTTTCCATGGTAAATTGGATGTTCAGGTGGATGTTGTTCAGATGGTCCAAAAACACAGCCAGTTCTTGTTCTCTGTGGCTCCAAATAGTGAAAGTGTGATCCACATAATGGAACCATATAGTGGCCTTTTTTGGTGCGGTTTCCACAGCTTGGTTTTCAAAGTGTTCCATGTAAAAATTTGCTATCACGGGGCTGAGCAGGCTTCCAATGGTGACCCCATCTCTCTGCTCATAGAACTCATTGTCCCACTGGAAGTAGCTTATAGTGGGGCAATGTTGAAACAGGGCTGTGATGTCTTTGGGAAAAATCCAGTTGATGAGTGCAATGGTGTCTGCTATGGGAACTTTGGTGAACAGGGAGACCACATCAAAGCTGATCAGTTTGTCTCTAGGTTTGAGTTCAAGGTTGCTGATATTTTCTATAAAGTGAGCTGAGTCCTTGATATGGTGGGAGGTTCGCCCAATATGGGTTTGTAATTGTGTGGCCAGAAACTTGGCCAAATCATATGTGCGGGATCCAATGCCACTCACAATAGGCCGGAACAGAATGGAGTCCTTGTGGATTTTTGGAAGTCCATAAAGTCTGGGTGGGAAAGCCTGAGATTTGCATAGATGCTGGCACGTGTTTGGATGAATTGAGACATTTTTGATCAAGGTGTTGGTTTTCCTGGTGATTTTATTGGTCAAGTCCTGTTTCAGTTTTTTGTAAGTTGTGGGATCCAGGAGTTCCCTGATTTTTTGTTTGTATTGTTCTGTTTTCATGATTGCTGTGGCATTGTCTTTGTCCACTGGGGGAATGATGATTTCTGAGTCAGAATTGAGATCCTTAATGGCTTTTATTTCTTTCTTTGTTATGTTGCTAGGTGGCTGTTTTGCCTTGCGTAGGATCCTTGCTTTTCCCCCCCTTATCTCCTCCGCTTCCTCCTCAGGGAGATGGTGAATGGCGGATTCAACATTAGCGATGATGTCTTCTACCAGGATTCTGGTGGTGGTCACAAGAAAGTTGCCTCCTTTGGCTAGGATGGATGTTTCTTCATCAGAAAGTTGCCACTCCGTCAGATTGATGATGGTCCATGATGTGTCTAGCGAGGGTTTCAGCTGGTGCTTTTGGCATTAGCTGAATTTTTGTTTCTGTCTTTCCATGTGGTTTGCCGTGTGGTTCTGTGTGGTTCATAGTGAACATTTCAGTTCACTAGGAAAAAAAGACTATAGGAAATGTATTCTTGAAAACAATCTAATAGGAATTCATTGCTTCATCAAAGCAATGAAATTTCCACGCAGAAGTGCAACTTTTACACTAGCTCCCTTTCTGACAGCATCATTCCTGCATTCAGAAGGCTAATTACACTGCATTATGTGAGCACAAAAGATTATTCACACTTCTATGAATCAGAAAGTAAACAGTTTAAAGTTATTATTTTCTGTGTCAGATGAAACGACACACATCAATCATTATGGAGGATAATAACATTGTGTGGTAGAGCTGCAAAAAGGTTTTTAATGTCACTGTTTGAAAAAGACATCTGAAGAACTGAAGAAGAACCTGTTTAGACCTGCATTCTCTTTCCCTCACATGTCAACCAGATACCTATAGGAACCCCACAAACTGAATAGTTTTTGTCTTCCTTCTCTCACTAACCTTGTCATTCTAGTCCTCAGATCTTTATGTTGGTTCCTTATTACCTACAAGTGTCAGAGTGCTCAATGCTTATATTTAAGATCATAATGCTGCCATGGAAGATGATGTCTTCTTTCATCTCGTCTCATTGTTCTTCTCACTCCCTCCACCTCGTATCACTTTTCCTTCCTCTTCTGCTTCTGATCAGTTTGCTGCCCTTTCTACTTCATTGTGCAATAATGGATACTGAGTGTACATTTCCCAGTGCTGAAAAGCTCAATCTAGATGTCAGGCTGCAAGCAGTTTCATGCGATCACAAACAGATTATTGGGTCAAATTAATTGGAGAGATTCTGTGACTTTGTCTCCTTTCACTTCCTTGAATAGATTATTAGACCTGTTGCTAAAGGATCAAGGTTTTCACCTTGGATCAAGGTTTTCACCAGACGAAAAGTGCACTCACCAGAGGTGATGTAATATTGCACAGTAGTGCTGCAATAATATTTTCTGATTTAATACTGAAGAGTATTTGTGTATCTTGTGCTAAAGCAGGATACATACACACACACACACACACACACACACATACTGTCAAACATATATAGGTATCTTAATTTTATAAATATTTCCAGAACATTTGAATGTAGAATGTAACATGGGTACAGAATCAATCGGCATATTTTAAAAAATTCACAAAAGGAAAAGAAGTCCACCTTACACACATACTCATCTCTTGTCTAATTTATTGTTGCCACACTTTATTGTCAGAGAGGAGTCAAGTGCTTGAGAGACAGACTGCCACAATGGCCCTATTATTTAGCCTTGACCTACCTTGAGCATAATGCACTTGGACCTGTAGAGTGATACACTATTTGCTGCTTTGCTCTGGACTAAAGATGATGAAACTGAGACTATCTTATTTTGGACATATCATGAAATGATGTGACACTTTGGAAGAGACAGCAATGCTGGAGAAGTAGAAGGCAATAGGAAAAGAGGAAAACCACCTTACAGATGGATAGGCTGAATCAAGGAAGCCATAACCTTGAGTTTGCAAGACCTGAGCAGGGCAGTTGATGACAGGGAATCCTGGAGGTCTCTTATTTCATAGTGTCAAGGTCAGAGACCTGGGCAGCGATCCAGCCCAGAGAAGGGAGTGTGAGAGCCAGCAAAGTCCAACCAGAAGGAGACAAGCAAGCACTTTACACGAGAGAGTTCATTTACCAGAGAGTCAAGCGAAAGCCGTAGTCAGAGTTCCAAAAGCCAAGGGTTAAGAGTCCAGAGATCAATTCAAGGTAGCAGGAACCGGGTGCTGGGAGCAAGGAACAGGCAAGAGGAGGGCTTGAAAGAAGTTTGCCACAAGCAAAGGAAAGCTTCCAGGCAGGCAGTTGTATGGCCCGAGACACAGGTGTGGCCAGTCACTGCTTCTTGAACTTAATCAAGGAAGCCTCCCTTTGCTCAGCTCTCTTGAGCCTCCGCCTTGTTTGTGGGCTGATTGGCACAGGCTCCAAACCATCTTCAGAATTGGATCCCTGTGCCCTAAAGGAGCAGGCAGAGGAACGTCCAAGCCTGCTTGGTCCATAGCAGCAGGGGGAGCTCTTGAGCTGCAGGACCCATCTCCAGCCAGAGCCACAGGGACCAACAGCCGCTGCTCATCAGCAGCAGCTCTGACAGGGGCTTCAGTTATCACACATACAGTTGCCATATGCTGAAGTCAAGTTGACAGCAGATAACAACAACCCAGGCAACCAATTGTGTAGGACTGGCTTTGACTGGGATGGAAACTGTTCCATGACTTCTCACAACAAAGTATAGAGATGTAGAGTGGGTTTCCTAGGATAGTTATAACAGCTGATGTGAAAAGCTGGATTTAAAATGGACTTTGAGAAGGAAGGGTTCCATTAGATAAGTTTAGGATGCATCACTGCTTCATGACAAAGAACCATTGATGAATGAAAGAATTCATATCCAGGCTAGGAATGTATAAGAAAAAGAAAGACTATCAAGCTTTTTAAAAGAGAGGAGGGAGGGAATTACCTGATCTGTATCTCCCGAACATTGAAATGGACACAGTATTAGTAGAAAATCCATATTTTTTTCCATGTTTGTGTTACATTCCATGAAAAAAAATTAATCTACACTGTGTATACATTCTAAAATTGCACAAAAACTCTGCATATATTTCTAAAATGAGAGCAATAACACTTTAGTCCTTGTCAGTGAATACATGCATCCATTTGAAAAACTGGTCCTTTTGGGGAAAAAATGAACAATATTTCATTTTTTAAAAATCCGACTGCATGGAACAAGAACATAATAGACTTGGGGAGTAGAAGGAAATTCGTAGAAATAGTCTTCAGAAATCTGCCTGTCCCTCATCTATGCAGATCCTAGGCCCTTAACAATCTTTTAAATGAACAACTGTGTGGTTATTAATTCTCTAGTAAACAGCCATTATTGCATAACTTAGAAACACACATACAAATGATTAAGTGCAATATTTACTGTTTAAAATCAAGGCACATTAGAGGTTTGTTTTGTTCCAAACTGACTCTCACATTGGCTTTAACATGGGTTTTGCTTCTTTTCTTTCTCTCAAGTGGTTAGGAGTTTGCAGCACTGAATGAATTATAAACTGACCTGTCCAGCTTTGAAAAACCAGGAAATGCTGACACATCCTAACTTGAAATAGGTATCAAAACCCCATTAGTTGAGGAAAAAAAATGAAGAAGTGCTCAAGAGAACTGTCACTTTTCATCTGACGTGCTTCAATATTGTTGTCATCTTTTTAAAAAAGGCAAGCAAACACAACCCTTTAATATTGATAAACAGCTTTATATTTCAAATGACTCTTGCATCTTAGCATCTTGAAAGGCCAAGCACTCTGAAACCCCTGCAGTTACTCTTCGATTCTTGCTACCTTCAGATATTTAGGTGCTGACCCTAGCATCTGAGGAATGTCTCATACTGTATGCAAGAACATGATGTGCCTTGGGGGATGCTTTCAGTGAATCACTGGAGCTACAGAAAGCTTGTTGAAAAACAAGCAAGTGATTCATAGGCACATGAATGTGATTTCTACGTACCTGGACTTGTGCAGCGAACAGCATTACAAGGGAGGGTAATATCTTTATGGACTCCACGAAAGTGACCAGGGTGGTTTGCAACTGTCTTTAGGTGTCAGATTGCTGCATGTGATGGGGTGGAACTGCACATTATCTAAGTCTGCTCACCCACTCACATGTCCTCTTTGGATCGTTGCAGTGCGACCCACCCTTCTGCCTTGTAGGAATGTTTTCCCATTTTATTTTATTTTATTTTATTTTATTTTATTTTATTATATTTTATTTTAAAGGGGCCAACTCCATACTGTATCTGAGAGACTCATACAATTGGTTCCACATGGTGTCAATAAACAAACTGTCATCTAGCAGGTTGAAGAAGGAGAATATAAGACTTTGGTGTACATCTTTGGTGCCTTTTCAGTGTAGAGTAGGGCTATGGAACATTCTCTTTAAGCTCCTACAGCCCAAGAGATAGGGAAAGAGACTACCCTCATGGATAGCCTGGGATTTGGGCTCACTTGTAGAGTTCTCTGGCTTGGGTGAGAGTCCCTTGGGTTACCTTACATCCTCCTGGAAAGTGATAGCAATATTTAGATTGCCCTTGGGGCTTGGGTGTTTTGCCCAAGAGAAGACTGAGGAGGGGGTCAAGAGGTGATGCTTGGCCTCAGCTGGACCCCCATCAGGTTGCTCCTCCTCTTGCTCCATTTCCTGGTCAACATAAAATAAATATGTCAGGGCAATTAAATTTTCCCTTATTTAACCCAATTTTCTGTGTCTGGTCTCATTATTCCATGGCTGATCATCAAATAATGTGGTGCTCCTCAGCAATTTCCATTCATTTTGATTGATCCCATGGAGATAGAATTTTGCTGTGAATTGCACCATTCCACAAGGGAAAGTAATGCCGACAGAGAGGAAACAGTGGCATTCTGTTGGTTAATTCCAACTAGCATAGAGCCATTAAATCAATTGTTGGATAGTCAGTCAACATGTAAGCAAATCCAATTGATCCCAGGGGTCTAAGTCTAATCAAGACTAACAACAGAATTTGTCAATATAGTGTGCTTCCATCGTAGCATAGCAAGGCATGCATGTTGTACCTGCAAAATAAAACTAACAGTGTGTTTTTCAAAGGAAGGCTACTTTCAAAGCAAAAGAAATATATTTTGATAGCACTTTTGTGCTGAGATTTCTCTGTTAAGTGGGCCACTTAATTTGGCCATGGCTGTGATTGCAAGCCCTGAAAATTAGCTGAAAAAATGACAACAGGGACAGTAAGTATATGTATGGATAAGGGAGGACTGGGTTCATCATACCCCCACCCCCAATTCATCATGTAATGTACATACATAAACAATGTGTGTGGCAACTCCAAAAATACTACATCACAACTAGGAATATGGCAACTATTTGAATTTTTAGTAATCTGGTTAACTGAGATATTACTTATAAGATCTGGTAAGTACCTATTTGCTCAGCCCCAAAATAAATGTGGCTGCTCAAATATTCCAATTGATACTTGAGGAGCTGGTGCTGGAAACCTCAATGCCCAAATCTTCTCTATATCCTCCATTCATTCACCCTCCAGTTAATTTCTTCCTTCCCCAAGAAAAATAATTTTGGAATGGCGAGTGACCACACAAAAATGTATAGCAGGGAGCTCAACACACCTTGACAGAAACCATAGCTCCTGAATTAATTTAGGAAGATAAATGTAGTTACAAGGAGCTGCCTGACAAAGCAGCAGGCATTATGTTTGTTTTTTTGTTTTGTGAGTGGGAAGATAGTCACATGGATGACTGTCCAAGAAATGGTGTGAGTTTATCAAAATCAAACAAAACAAAAACAAGACAGCACACCAATTCCATTCCATTAAAAAAACTTGGCAATTATTCAACACTAGTGATGGGGCAGCATCCTCCCTTGCCCACCTTTACTGATGGTAGAGCTACCATGTGGATACTGAAGAATATAAGGAATTGTAGTAGGGGGTGTTTGAGAGAGAGAGAGATTAATAGCACAAAAGAGAAATGGTTGTACAAGAAAATCCTGCCTGGCCAGAAAACCCATATATGCAGTAGCCTTCTCTTTGGCTTAGGAAAGCCCTCCACAACTTATAACTCACAAGATCAAAGCCATCCCACGATCAGTAAGCCTTTTGTGTTTTCCTGAGCCTTCAAGAAAAAAAAATGGGCATTACCAGTGCACCTGACAAGCATGCAAGATGTGACTGACAGTCTGTCATCATCTTCAAGGGTCACTTAGGCATTGCTCAAAAGAGATTTCCATCACAAAGGAACCCTGGCATTACGCCTACTCTCTCTGAGCAAGCTCATCAGAAAATTACACAATAAGAAAATGCTGGCAAGTTTCCTTTCTGGTCCATACTTGGCAAAGTGATCTGATGGTGCTGTCATAAAGGGACAGTGAAAGAAATCTTCCATGCTGAAACATATGTCCTACCTGCCCTTTTTCTAAATATAGAGCTTCATTTTTCTTTCTTGTCATTCCAGGCCCTTTAGAGACACTAATTTCACTGGAGCTACTAAACTTAGTACTTGCCTAGCTCTGCCTTAATGGACTGCTTGCTCAATAAGAAACTCTTCGGCCAATAAACTGCATGCTGTGTGTGCTTATGCAGCAAATATTTCAGTTTTCTTTTGGTTCAGTTTGAAAGGCAAAGTTATAACAGGGAAAAAAGGGCAAAAGGAAATATTTGTTTGAAGACTTAAGGGAAATGCTCTAATTAAGTGATATTTTATGAGCTCCCAAACTAACACATCTAGGAATTTCTACTCAGTATAGATCCCAGTGGAGCATATCTGTAGGACATGTAGACTTGACTTGTTTATACATTTTTTATACATTTCTATTCAATTGAGATTTAATCATTATCTATCATTTGGCATTATTCTCTTTTTATCTCTACCCACCCGACTCCCCAGCTTATCCTATCCATAACTCATAAATAATAGGTTCCACTCAGTATTGTAGTTATGGGCTAATAACCTAGACCATTTCCTCACTACACTGTTATAGTACTCTTATTCCAATTTCAACATCCAGTGGAATCCTGTGGTGTGCAATTTAGGAAGGGGCATCTTTGCCTCAATAAACCCCAGAATTCCACAGGATGTTGAAAGTGGAATAATAGCACTATAACAGTGTAGTGTGGAAATGACCCTAGAGGTACAGCTCTATGACTATTCCATATTAAGGCTACATATTAAGGCTACTATAAGACTACCTAAATGTCCCTTCCAGCTCATCTGAACAGCCAGTAGCTGCACTGGGTGAAAGAGGTATGTTCAGTTGCCAATTAGGATGCAAAAGGATGACATTTCTAATCCCCTCCCACCTATAAGTGAGGCTGTGACAAACAGAAGCAGGATGACTGTCACAATTCTTTATCAAAACCTCACTAGCTGGTGGAAGGGGGCTGAAAATGTCATCCTCCTTGTACCACAAACAGCAGTTGAATAGAGTTTCTTTGCCCAGTGTGACTGCTGGTTCTTAAGGTGGGTTTGAAGGATTGGACCATGAAACATTACTTAGTTACACATGTGTAACTAAGTAGATTATATAGACTATCAGTGACTTTTATTAGTAGTAATATTAATACTAGTGTTAACAAACTAAATAAAAACTGAAAAGTTATACAGAGAACCAATTTAGTGTAGTGGTTTAGAGTGACGGACTAGAAACAGAAGAAGTTCAAATCCTATTCAGTCATGAAACTCATTGCTGTGCTCTGAGAGAAAATCACTGCCATTATTTTAACATCTTGAAGGAAAGGTGAATTCCACTGGAGATCTATGTACATTTCAATGCTGTAGTTATGGTGCTGTGTAGTGAATCCTGTCCCAACCACCCCCACAATGCTCACTCACTGGGAAGCAGCTGCTGTAATTGATGGAGGTCTAGTCCCCTGTCAATCAGAAAGCAACTGGTTGGCAATCCCACCCCCTCCTGTGATCAATCCCTGGTGCAACAGGCCAAAGCAGGACCCCATCACAATTCCTCCTCATGCTGGAGATCTCTATTGTGCAGGGGACAGGCTGGGAATCATCAGCCAGCTGCTTTCTGATTGACAGGGGAACAAATCCCTGTTAACTGCAGTCACTGCTTCTCAGCAAATAAAGACTGGGAGACTTTCACAGTCTTTATATATCCCCTAAACAGTTACAAGTATGTAAATCTAGGTTATGCATTTGTAACTAACCAACAGGATTCCAGCTGAAAAAAAGGAGCGAAAATCCTTTAGGAGTTTAAAGTTCCATTAGCATACATACACAAACAGTCCAGGAGGGTGAGTGCTACTACCTGGGTAACAGTAGAAGGACACTTTCCCAAAGTGGATTCTGACCTTGATTTTTTTTTTCCTTTGATGAAAGCATCTGTGTTAACACAATAAGTAGGAAACTCTTTAAAATATTTGTGATTTCCAACAGACAGTCCATTTTTTGTTATTGTTATGTGCCTTCAAGTCAGCTCCAACTTATACCTTGCAAATTATGGTTGCATACACTAACAAAAGAAGTTCTGAAGTTTGTCCTTGGATGGATGAGCAAGTGGTTGATTGGTTGTGGAGACCTTCATCTCCACAAAATCTCCCTTCCAAAGAAAAAAAACCCAGCATATTCTTCTATATGCTGTAGAAGAAAAGTGATCGTAATGTATTTGTGTTTTCTAATCGAGATTTATTTTAAAATACTTTAGATGTTTTGTGGAAGAAATTCAGAACTGTATGAAGGCATTTTGAAAATGTAGGCCAAAAGTCTTATCTATACTTAACTACTTATGTATACTTAACTATCATGTATACTTAACCTGAGTATCTACTAGGGTTTGGTTCCAGGATCCCCTGTGGATAACAAAGTTCATGGATGTTCAAAGTCCATTATGAACAGTGGTATAGTAAAATGGCAAAATCAAAGTTTGCTTTTGGACTTTTTTTGAGGGGTTTTTTCAATCTATGGTTGGTTGAATCTATGGTTGGTTGAATCTGTGAATACAGAATCCACTGATTACGTATGCTTCATTCCTTATGTTTTATATTCAGAATCACTACTTAGGCCATTTCTGCACTAGACTGTTACAGTGCTATTATTCCACTTTCAACATCCTATGGAATCCTGGGGTTTGCAGTTTAGGGAGGGGCCTCAAAGGCCCCTCCCTAAAGTGCAAACCCCAGGATTCCATAGAATGTTGAAAGTGGAATAATAGCACTGTAACAGTCTAGTGCGGAAATGGACTTAGTCATGATTGTGACACTACTGCCATTGTAACACTCCTCAATTTATTGGACATCAACTGCATGGGGAGGAGGTTCATTCTTCTGAAGATGAGAGAAGTTAGTTAGTTAAGTTCACTAAATTAAATAGCTGATACAGGATTCCAGCTATAATTTCTGTTCAGAATTGATCACTACCTTGGGAGAAGGGGAATCAGTCATAGAAGACCCTTTGTATCAGTGACTTTAATTAAGAACTATTGTGGTATATTTTTAAATCCAGTTTTTAAAAAGAATAAGAAAAGCCAAATCTCTGCTTCTGTAGTTCCAACTGTGATAATTTTTTCTTGTTCTAAAGTAGCCTGGCAAGCAATTTCATGCAGTATTTCTCAATAAACTCTTTCAAGTGGAAGCTTCTGCTTCTTGAGGCAGCTTTTAATTCTAAGCCTGGAAGGAATTCTATCTCACCTTCACTGGATTTCTGCCTTATTTTAGATAGCATCCCATATTACTACCGTATAAATATTTCTGGACCTCTAAATACTGCAGGGAAAGAACAATAGGGACCTTTGAAAACATTTCATAGAGTTTATTTCCAAGCTCAGAAGTCCCTTTAAACTGCAAAGGTGAAATGAACTTGACAAGGACCCAAGCAACAGGCAGCAGCTTTTCAAACTTTAGACAGTGTCATTCAAGAAAACATTGACATTTCACTTGAGCTTCTGGAAATGCTGGCACTCCCCAAAGAGAAATGAAAAATTACTGCCTGAGGAACAACAAATAGCTTCAAATGCAAATCACTTGATAGTGACTCATATCACACAAACATCATATAGCTCCAAGTGGAACTACATTTTTAAATGTCATATTTTCTTTCCTAATATTGTTGCTGAAAGGGAACAGTAGGGCCAAAAATAGCACACAAATATGTAAACACATAAACATTTCAATACAGACCTGTAATTTACAGAGCACTTGGGTCCTCTAATATAAATATTTCTTCTGGCTTTCTTGAGTTATTAAAATGAACTCTTTTTCCAAGATAACCCCCATCCTCATTCAGTTCATTTTATTTATTCTGACCATTGGCCATAGGTATAGATGAAATTACAATGAGAAAAAGATACAAGTTCAGTAGTTATAAAAGCGGTTAACCCCATGAACATCACAGCTACCAATGCAAAAGAAATGGCTTTTCCCAACACACTTATCTCTTCTTCCCTTGATTAACAGAAATTCAGTTGTTGCTGTATTGACCTGAAAATCTTTAAAATCAAGAACCTTTTCTGTTATTTAGACACTGGGCTAAATATATTTATTACCCTCAAACAGAGCAGACTCTTTGAATCAATGGTAAATCAATATGTTAGTTTCAATGATTTAGTGGGTCTACTGTAGTTGGGAGTGAGATTCATTTAGGCAACAAGAGGAAATGATGCATCCCTCCAGATGTTACTAGACTGTTAATTCCTGGCATTCTCCATTTGCTATGCTAGCTAGGGATGGTGGGACATGCGCTTCATTACTATCTGAAGGGCTATATGATTGCAACCCCTGATCTGAGGGCTTTAAGGATACATACTCAGAGATGTAAAGTTCCAACTATATTGTCCTTGCAAAATAGTTATTTTCTCCCCACTGTGAGAGAAAACGAATAGTTCTGCACAGTTTTTGCCCTGTATCTGTACATCTCAAATTGTTTTGGTAAATCGGTCTATTTAGAAGTAATTAAGTGTTTTGAGCAAAAACTTTATTTTTCCATTGTTTCCAGAAATACTTTTTTTCCTGTATATCTTTTCTGGGCTTTTGTATAAACGCCATGTAGCTTTTAAAGTTCTAATCTCCTGCTTTCCCATTTCACTACAACACCCAATTGTCTCCATAAATGCCTGCAGCATGGAATAGACTTGGAATCCTCTGGAGTAAATAGTTTTGCCCCATGCACATTGGCTGTGAGACATGGGGCCTTTCTGCACTACACTGTCATAGTGCAATTACTCCACTTTTAACATCCTGTGGAATTCTGGGATTTGTAATTTAGGGAGGAGCATTTAGAATTCTCAGCCAGAGAGCTTTTGGGCCTCAGTAAACTACAAACCCAGAATTCCACAAGATGTTGACAGTAGAATAATAGCACTGTAAAAGTGTAGTGTGGAAAGGCCCTAGGTTTGGTTGGTTGCTTCACCTATGTTGCGCTGTACTATTGGAAAATGGCTGTGTGATGGATAGTTTGTTAACAATTTCTGTTATCAGGTCACAGTCAGCAATGTAGTAAAAGTGGGAAAAAGAAGATGAAGGGATGATGATGAGCATCTTGAAGCATGACTTGGATGCATAAATCAAGCTTTCATAGACCTGTCTCACAGAAATCCTTAAGTAGGAAGGACAGAGTTTGAGTATTCATGTCATTCAAAGCTGATAAACCTGTGGTATGTTTTTGGCTTGCTTCCCTCACCATATTGTTAGATGTGTGAGCTGGAAGGTGTGGACCAATGCAACCTCTCCTGGGCTCCTAGATACAACAGAGCCTCCAAACCATGGTAATTAATTCAGAAAGGGGAGATGAGGTCTACCGCTTCATGACAAGTGTATTTACACCCAAACGTGAGATGTGGTTTGGATAGTTAAAAATAGAACTCTTCATATCACATACGTGTCAAATATTCCATAAAGCTGTGCCCTTTATTTAACCCAAAGTCTGTGTCTTTTCTCTCCATCTTGAGTCTATACACAATATTTCTGTAATGGATGTCTTAGATCACAGACAGCATCTACCAAAATAACATAAGAATAAATGCTCTCCTAATTGGATATCTGGTAAGAATCAATAAATAACTTTCATGCTCGTGAGGCAATTTGATCGTATAATGCCAGGGTGCATTTTTCACATCATTTAGCGTAGACATATCAGTTTGCACAAGAACATCTTTAACTCTATTTTTAGAATGAATCTTAGCTACTACTGATTCCATGCCATTAAAATATTCATAAGACAATCCATAAAATTGAATTAGACATGTGTCATGTCACCAAATAGACCATTTCAACTTGGTGAAATTTTACTTGAAGACAAAATGTAGGCAATCTGTTGTGATCATCAGCTGTGGCCAGTCTTTCAACTCAATAACTACACATTTGTAGCTACATACCTGTTATGTAACACAAGTATAATCCTAATTTCAATCCTAAGGAAGACAGATGATAGTGCTTTAAGGAATGCCAAGACTTAAAACAATTTCACAGTGGCCCCACTTTTCAGCTTTGCTTAAACTCTGAGGATGTAATTTGCCAATTAAAAAGAAGAACAGGAAAAAAAGTCCCTGAAACCTTAAAATGCCATTTTTTCCCTTGCTTTGTATATACAGTGCTTCAGAAAACTGAAGATATCCTCCACCTACCATTTTTTTTTTGAGCGGGGGTGGGGGAGAGGATGAATAAGAAGGCTCTCCAGGCAACTACAAGATCTAAATGGTTGAGTTGTCTGACTACCATGTCTCCCCAAATTACTTTTTAGATCTCCAGGGTTTTTTTGTAAAGGATTGATCCAGACTTGCCACTTTACAAATGGAAACTCTTCTTCCTTTAATGGATATAACCAGGATCCAGTAGATATGCTTCTAGGAAGGAGACAAGACAGTGATTTGCCCTGATTTGCCCTTGCTGCAGCTCCAACCACACTGATCCGGAGGGACCCTCAGCCTCCCATGGCACCTTTTCAGTGGGCTCAGAGGTTGTGTGGGAGGAAAGGATTGGTAAAAATCACCACTCTGCCCCTCTTTCTTCCAGTGTTAACAAAATTCTACTGATCAGAATTCTTGATCCTATCAATTTTTTTTTAAAAAAAAATCTTGATTTATGGACAATTATTGTTATCTAAAGCAATTCTCTGTGTAACTAATAGACACCTCTGGCTCCCATGGGTATAATAGAAACATTGAGTCCACATATCATAAAAGTAGTACTTTCCTTGGGCCATCTAATTGCAGACTGAGATAAATTCTAATTTCTTTATTTAGGACTAATATATCTAATATATAAAAGTCAAAGTTTGTCTGTTTGTCTGTGTCAGGTGAAGACCTCATATGATTGGCTGTGTAAGGCAAAGACCTTGTATGATTGGCTGCCTAAGAAGATTCTACAGAATCCTGGAGTTTGCAGTTTAGGGAGGGGCCTTTAGAATACTCAGCCAGAGAATAGGATGGTTGCTATGGAGATGAGGCCTAGCAGCAAGGAGGAAGACAGTGTATTCCCTCAGGAACCCAACTTGTGTACGGTAATAACTTTGAATACAGATTGGATTGGGGAATATGGGGGAAAGTTACAAGTACTAGACAAGACAGTTTGGGGAATTAGAGACACAAGATCTCAAATCTTTCCAACAAGTATTACCTATGAGAAAATAAAATCCCAGGCAATGCCGGGTATATACTCTAGTTTTAAATAAAACTTAAATAGGAGACCCCTCTGGTTTTAAGAGACTAAAACACCCCTTGCTTCATGTTTTTGAAGAAAATAGTAGAAGTGATTTTCCTTTCTCAAAATCAGTAGTAGCTAAGCAACTAAGCAATATCTCCTGGCCTGATCCCCCAACCCCACCATAGCCTACCTTAACAGCTTTCATCTACATTGAACAAAGGAGATCTGTTCTATTGCTAATTGAGGTGCAAGGAGGATCACTTTTCCAGCTCCTTCTCACAGTAAGTGAAGCCACCACAAGAAACTGAAGCCCTTTTCGCACGGCATTTGCCATGCGAAAAGGCACCTGGAGCGTCTCGCGATTGTGAGGAGTGATCTGCATGACGCACTAACAATCGTGCAATGCTCCAGGGCCTGGCAGGTGCTGCTCAGGCACTTTTTCATTTTCGGCTTTCAGCCAAAAATGGTGCGCGATCGCGCATTGCTCCAGGACCCCGCACGCACTTGCCATGCGTGCGGAGCCTCCAGAGTCATAGCGATTGTGCTTCCTTTCCCAGCGCAGCCTGGGAAAGTCCCAGGCTGCGCTGTGGAAGGAAGAGACAGGGCTCTCGCACTACCTGCTTGGGACCAAGCAGCTCATGCAGAGCTGAAGCAGCGGGAATGTGAGAGCCTCTCGTTGGAGGCTGCTTGCGCGACCCCCACACCCCAGCGCCGAAAAAAAGTAAGGTGCAGAAAGGGCCTGAGATAGGCGTCCTGCTTCTGATTATTGTAGCCTTGCTAGCTGCTGCTGGTAATGGTGGTAGTGTTATATTTATCCCCATCTCTCCCTTTTCCCAGACTGGGACTCAAAGCAGATTACAGCAATTAAAACATACATCATTAAATATCCACAAGATACAGAAGTTAAACAAAATTAAACAATAAAAAAATTAAAGCCAGGTTAAAACATACATCATTAAAACATACACACACTAGTAGGAGGTGGCTGGGAGAAAAATCCTCTTTGTGCCCTCATCAATAGCTGAAACAACCTCTTTGTCCAGTGCAGCTGCTTGTTATTAAGGTGAGTTGAGGAGACATTCAGGTAGGCTTACAGTAAGACTATGCAGTCTTACTGAATATAGAGCAGTTATAGATCCATACCTCTAGGTTGCAAATTCGTAACAGCAATACAGAGTGCAGCCAAAATTGTCATTGTACTATAATTTTTAAAATGTGGATTTAATAGAAAATAGATTAATTATCAATAGTTGGCTTTAACTAGTTATTGGTTTGTAACCACTTTAAAGACTGTTAACTGGTTATATTTATAAGACGAGGGACATGAGTCACTCAAGCACCTAAGAATATTTAGATCCTACCAAAACACTAGCATGCATCCATGGTGGTTCACTGCATATAGCAGCAGCATATCGAGCTGTATGCAATAGGAGGTCTTGAAGTTAACGGTTCTGCCAGATGTTGATTCATGTCTTGTGTTGTTGCTGCTTTTATTGTCACTTTAACATAGGCCATCTCTTCTGTTCATAAATCCTAAGAATAGATGTCCTAGATTATCTTCAATTCAGTTAGTAAATTAGGGTCAGACAGTGATATTGTTGGAAGGAACTGAGAGAGAGATGCTCCCCAAAATGATAAAGAAGTTTGCTTGTCCTTGCTCATGATTTTTCTTTCCTACATATCTTGCGTTCAGCATACTGTGTCTTGCAATTGATCACTGGAAGTTAAAACAGGCTTAAATTGCAAGACTGATTGCTGGGGATTATATCTCTAAAGATCATCTCTGAAGATCCCCTTTGTTCTAGGAGGGAATATGGTTTAATCATTGGAATTACATATTCTATGTCTAGATGGAACTGTGAGTAAAGATAAGACTGCTTTTGAATTAAAAATACCCTAAATGCCTTGGGACCACCATATCTGAAAAGAAAGATCTTCTCCTACATGAGCCTGTCCGTAATTTGAGATCTTCAGTAGAGGCTCCACTGCATGTTTCGTTATCAAAAGAGGCTGGATTGGTAGATTCATGAGACAGGACTTTTTCCACAACAGCATTTCACTTGTAGAATTGCCTCCCAAAGGAAGTTAGGTTGTCAGTACTTGATAAACATGGCATTGACTTGGCAGGTCTTTGGTCCAGTTTTTTTCTGGACCAGGGTCCAGAAAATTCTTCTGCCCGAATCAGCATTCTCCCTGCCTTCTGTTTGAGGGCTTTTTAAAAATCATGTTTTATTTTCATGTTGTGATTCTAATGGATTTTGTTGTACATAGCTTTGAGAGTGCCTGTGACTTGAAAGACAATAAATGAATAGTTGCACTACAAGAATTTAAGTCAATATAGTTTCTTGATTAAAAAGCCCAGAAATTAATGGGAATAAAACAGCTTTGTCAGGTACTTCACTCCATTATAAATACTCTTCAGTCCATTGTAGTAGAAATAAGCTTCAGAGTTGTTGAATTCACTTTCTTGTTTTGTTAGAATCCCATAAACCGGAGCCAGGTGAAAATATAGTGTTCTCAAAATCCAGGTCTTGGACCTGCTTCTTCAGTTTTCAGGGCAAAAGGAATAATCCTGCCTTGAAAAGTGCAATATCACAAGGCAGTGGTTTTGCCCTGAGATGCTTTCCTCTTGCCCTGAGAACTGGAGAAGCAGGTCTAGGACCTGGATTTTGAGAACTCTGTCATCTCTAGATCTCCCCCTTCAGCACTGAAATCTCACTGCTTTTTCTCCCACCTAGAAGTTATTATTGGAATTAAAGAAAAGAGTGCCTCTGTGTACATCTTGAATCTATGGCTACTAATTTATTTTCTTTTACAGAACTAAATTAGCTCACTGATTGTTCACACACCTGATGATCTCTCACAAGGTCTCTTTATTACAGTAGCCTTGTTTAGATTTGGGGTGGAATGGAATAATTTTGCTAAAATAATATTGTTAAAATAAACTAGAAACTGAAGTCCTTGCCAATCTATGAGTTGGTCCTGATCTTTCTTCTGCTCACTTATACAGTAGACCATCCTTTATTTTCATGTATATTTAAGGTGAAGTACAGCAAAGTAACCATCATAACAGAAAATCTACATTCTTGTATGTAAACGTGCAAGCAAGTTCAAGTAGATGATGGCTTCAGAATTTCAACCAATGCAGTAATTGTGTACTTAATGATCATGCTTAATGCTGATTCATCCATGGGAGGCCCTTTGAAATGCTTTTGTCCCAGATGTGTTCATGTTTATATCCTTTTGCTGGAGTTATAAAAAAGATGAGGTGCTTTCTAACAAAAGAGTTTGAATTAGAGAAACAGACCCGAACAAAGGAAGCTGCAGGCATAAAGACTGCAGCCGATTGTAGGAAGGGAATGGAAACAGGCTTGTTACAAAAAGACTGAACAGAAGGAGAATGTCCTTGTAAAAGGATATGAGAGGGAAAAGGTAGAGAGCGTTGAATAGAATTGGCACTTTGGACTCTCATCTTTGAGTCAATTTGGCTATTTGCTCACAGTGAAACTGTATGCTCATCTGTATATCTTTATCAACCCAGAAAGAGCCCAGAGAGATAGAGAGAGAGCTATTTAAATATTATAGCAAGATACTTCAGTTTTCCCCTTCTTCAGCTTCTCTCTCTCTCTGGTCATTTCGTCTCTCCTCCCTGTTCAAGGATATGGTGCACGTAGGGAAAGGGCAATAACAGAGGTCAACAACTGGCTCCGCACATGGTGCTGCCGGCAACGGTTTGGGTTTTTGGAACACGGCCTGAATTTCCATGAACGTGGGCTTCTGGCAAGGGATGGGCTGCACCTCATGAAACTTGGCAGGAATGTTTTTGCAAACAGTCTCGCAAGGAGGATTAAGAGGTCTTTAAACTAAGTTCTGCTGGGGAGGGAGACAATATTACTCAGGGCAAGGACTCGGCGAGCGCAGGGGGAAAAGGCCCAAATGATATTGGACAAGTAGTACAAGCGGCCAGTGGCAGGAGGAGTACAGGACTTGCAGGAAGGGCCCGGGGACTTAAGTGTCTCTACACTAATGCACGGAGTATGGGGAACAAGCAAGATGAACTTGAACTCCTAGTACAATGAAATAAATACGATTTGATGGGCATCACTGAGACCTGGTGGGATGAGTCTCATGATTGGAATGTAGGAATAGAGGGGTATAGCCTATTTTGTAAAAATAGACCAAACAAGAAAGGAGGAGGAGTAGCCTTGTATGTCAAGGATGTTTTCACCTGTGAAGAGATCCATGACTTAAACCCAGAAAGCCAGGTCGAGAGCATCTGGGTAAGAATTAAGGGAGCGAGAAACAATAGGGATATTCTGGTGGGGGTTTACTACAGACCTCCAACCCAGACTGAGGACTTTGATTACGCTTTCCTCAACCAAATGACTGCACATTCAAAAAGGAGAAATACAGTAATAATAGGAGATTTCAATTACCCGGATATATGTTGGCAGTCAAACTCTGCCAAGACAGCAAGGTCCAGCAAGTTTCTTGCTTGTCTTGCAGACAATTTCATGGTCCAGAAGGTGGAAGAGACCACAAGGGGATCAAATATTCTAGATCTGATCCTGACCAACAGGGATGACCTTGTTAATGAGGTAGAAGTGGTTGGATCTTTAGGGGGGAGTGACCATGCCCTATTGGAATTTGGCATTCAGTGGAACGGAGAAGATAAGTGTAGCCAGACACTCATCTTAGATTTTAAAAAAGCGGACTTCTGTAAACTTAGGGAGCTGCTGGCTGGAATTCCATGGTCAAGAATAGTGAAAGGGAAAGGAGTTCAGGAGGCATGGGAGTTCCTTAAAAGGGAGATACTGAAGGCACAGTCTATAAGGAGGAAAAATGGAAGGCATCTGAAGAAACCAGAATGGTTGACTAAAGAACTCTCAGCTGAGCTAAGTGTTAAGAGAAACATCTACAGGAAATGGAAGAAGGGGGAAACCACCAAAGAAGAATTTAAGCAAGTAGCTAGGAGAAGTAGGGAGGAGGTCAGAAAGGCTAAAGCACAGAACGAACTTAGCCTGGCCAGAGACATCAAAAACAATAAAAAGGGCTTTTTTAAATATGTCCATAGCAAAAGGAAAAAGAAGGAGACGATAAGGCCGCTGCGCAGAGAAGATGGCGAATTACTAACGGGGAAAGAGAAAAGGCAGAACTACTTAACACCTTCTTTGCCTCAGTTTTTTCCCAGAAGGATACAAGCACTCAACCTGGTGGTTGGGGAGCAGGTGAGGAAGCAGGGGAAATGAGGCACATAATAGGTAGAGAGGTGGTACAGGAATACCTGGCCACACTGGATGAATTCAAGTCTCCAGGGCCAGATGAACTGCATCCTAGGATATTAAAAGAACTGGCAGAGGTCATTTCGGAACCGCTTGCTATAATCTTCGGGAAATCTTGGAGGACAGGAGAAGTTCCAGCAGACTGGAAGAGGGCAAAGGTTGTCCCCATCTTCAAGAAGGGAAAAAAAGAGGACCCAAATAATTATCGCCCAGTCAGCCTGACATCAGTAGCCGGAAAGATTCTGGAGGAGATCATTAAGCAGCCAGTTTCTAATCACTTAGAAAGCAACGCGGTAATCACGAGAAGTCAACATGGATTTCTCAAAAATAAGTCATGCCAGACTAATCTTATCTCTTTTTATGATAGAGTTACTAGCTTGAGAGATGAAGGGAATGCTGTGGATGTAGCATTTCTCGATTTCAGTAAGGCCTTTAACAAAGTTCCACATGACATTCTTGCAAAGAAGCTAGTAAAATGCGGGCTGGACAGGGCTACTGTTAGTTGGATTTGTAATTGGTTGACTGACCGAACCCAAAGGGTGATCACGAATGGCTGCTTTTCATCCTGGAGAGAAGTGACTAGCGGGGTGCCACAGGATTCTGTCCTGGGCCCAGTGCTGTTCAATATTTTTATCAATGACTTGGATGAAGGAATAGAGGGCATGCTCATCAAATTTGCAGATGACACCAAATTGGGAGGGGTTGCTAATACGCCAGAGGACAGGATCAAAATTCAAAATGACCTGGATAGATTGGAGAGCTGGGCCAAAGCTAACAAAATGAAATTCAACAGAGAGACGTGTAAGGTCCTACACTTAGGTAGAAAAAATGGAATACAGAAATAAAGGATGGGGGACACGTGGCTGGATAGCAGTATGTGTGAAAGGGATCTAGGAGTCTTAATAGACCACAAGCTGAACATGAGTCAGCAGTGTGATGCGGCAGCCAAGAAAGCCAATGCAATTCTCGGCTGCATCAATAGGAGTATGGTGTCCAGATCGAGGGAGGTACTGGTACCACTCTACTCTGCTTTGGTTAGACCTCATCTTGAATACTGTGTCCAGTTCTGGACACCCCAATTCAAGAAGGACATGGTCAAGCTGGAGCAGGTCCAGAGGAGGGCGACCAAAATGGTGAGAGGCCTGGAAGCCATGCCCTATGAGGATAGACTTAGAGAGCTGGGTATGTTTAGTCTGCAAAAGAGAAGGTTAAGAGGGGACATGATAGCCATGTTTAAATATTTGAAGGGATGTCATGTAGAGGAGGGAGAGGGCTTGTTTTCTGCTGCTCCAGAGACCAGGACAAGGAGCAATGGATTCAAGCTGCAGGAAAGCAGATTCCACCTGAACCTCAGGAAGAACTTCCTGATGGTCAGGGCTGTCTGGCAGTGGAATATGCTGCCTCAGAGTGTAGTGGAGTCTCCTTTTTCGGAGATTTTTAAGCAGAGGCTGGATGGCCATCTGTCGGGAGTGCTTTGAGGGTGTTCCTGCATGGCAGGGGATTGGACTGGATGGCCCGTGTGGCGTCTTCCAACTCTACATTTCTATGATTCTATGATTCTCTCTCACTCTCTTTTTATAAATTTAAATATATTCATGAAGTAGCTACATCTCCTGATGTACCCCTCGAAAACCTAAATTTTAAATTATGCATCTCTCACCCCTCCCCATGGGTTCCTTCTTCAACTGTTTGTTGCAGCACAACAAACTGGGAGAGGGCTGCATGTCATCACTGACTGAACTGCCTTCCAGCATCTCAGAAGTGTCTCTGTTTGGAGGACTGCATGGCTTAAAAGGCAGGTTTTGAGAGGCACTTTCAGTTGTTGTGATGATGCAATAAAAGTGAATTGGTGTAATTACTGTCTTACAATCTCATTCTTACTGAAAAGAAGTCAAAAAAGCAAAAATAAAATCTGAGAATTAATCAACGAAATGCCTAACAAATGAGCAGTGATAGCAAGATAATCAAAATGGAGTGACAGAAACATATGGTTTCACCTTTCCTCTGAAAGAGATGAGAATTTGCATCTGCTGAACTTCCAATGGAAAGGAATTTTTAAGGAACAAAGGCCAGCTCTTGAGGTCTGGAATCATGTTGATGCAGAAGTTTATGTACAGAAGCTGCTGGATATATTTTTCTCTAATGTGGAAATCCACCTCAGTTCAGACAAGGTAGCATGTGTGGTGCTGTTGTACATCCAGATGCACATTGCACATGCATGTGCATGACACATTGTGGATGGATGCACATGTGCATTTGACTGTGAATTCAGTTATACAATGTTATGTCTTGATGCGGTTACACAATCTTTGTCAGGAACCAAATTCACACACACAAATGTAAGAGTGCTAATACTCTATTTATTAGGAGTGTGATGCATAGTACAGGACTTCAGTGAGCGAACTGAAGGCAATTAGCAAAATCCAAACAGTAGAAGCAAATAGTTTCCCATTCTGCCCTCAAGAGACCTTGAAGTGCCGGCTTCAGCTTGGCAGTGCTTATCACTACATTCCTAGCTTTGTTTACCTAACGGTCTCTGGTTCCCATACCTTGTTACAAGCAAGCAGTTAATTAACTCCTACTACATATCCCATAACTGAAATATGGAGGGCTACCCGAGAATCTTGCCATTCAAAATAAGTGCTGCATGCATCCCTAATGTAAGATCTGGGCTGAGATGTTCTGTTTCCTGTTGAAGACAAAGTTAACTGTTGCTGTGTGCCCTCAAATCATTTTCACCATATGGCAACCCTAAGGTGAACCTATCCCAGAGTTTTCTTGGCAAGATTTGTTCAGGGGGGGGGTTTCTTTGCCTTCCTCTGAGGTAAAGAGAGTATGACTTGCCCAAGGTGGACTTGAATGGCTAAGTGAGGATTCAAACCCTGGTCTACAGTCATAGTCCAACACTAACCACTACATAACGCTGGCTCAGAAAGCAAAGTCGCATCCATAAAAGATGTTACCTATTGTGAGACTTCATTGATCAATGATGCTCAGATGGTGTCATTGAAGAGAAGGTACTCCCTGGTACATTCAGGTTTTAAATGCTTGATACCACCATCTTGAAGGCAGCCTGGAAATGGCAAAATGGGTATTACATATCCACAATAGTACACTGTGTTGTCAGCTGCAGAATAAGCAGACAAACCCTAGAAGTTTCCAGACGATTTGGTAGTCCAATATAAAGTGCATTACAGTCATCTACAATAAAAAGAGCATAAATAGCAGTTGCTAGGTCTTTGTCTTTCCCAAAGAAGAACATTCAAAAAGCAACTAGTATTGATAAAAGCTACTCAGGCCATTTCCACACGGGGCAAGGGAATCGCTCCGTGAAGCTACTCACCAGACTTTTGGGCTCCCCGGTCCGGTCCACGCTGCTCCGGAGCAGTGTGTGGCTGCCGCTCCGCACTGCTCCAGGGATGAAAATGGCGGCTTCCGGTTGGTCGATGCTCTCGACCCACCGCTGAAGCTCACCAGCCTAAAGCCCACCCCCAGCAGATTGCAGGCTCGCACCAATGTGAGCCTGCAAATCTGCATAAGGGAGCAGGCTCGCACTGGTGTGCTCTGTGCTTTTGAAAAACCTCAAGAAACAGGTTTTTCAAAAGCACGCTGGACGACCACTTGGGGTCGTTCCAGAGTGGGCTGGGGTGCGGATCTACGTTAAGTAGGTCCGACCCAGTCCACTCCCAGGTGCAGACGTCCTCCCTGGAGGATGCTCTGCACCATTTTAAAAACCCCGTGTGGAAATGGCCTCAGACTCACAGCAGCTAACTTACTTGCACAAGCAATCTTGGATCAAGGAGTGTGAGACAACTTGAATCTGGGGGAGAAAGAATTGTAAATCTTCTCTAAAATGAATTATGGGCCATAAAGAGCAGCAATTTCCTCCAGCCAAGCAGTTGATAGAGGCTATGGAAGGAGGCTCTATCTTGTCAAGATTGAGCTTCAATTTATTCACCCTCATGCAGTCTGCACTTTAGGTCAGAACTCTACCTAGATCGTAAATAATAAAACAGCTAAAGAACAAAAGCTGCTGAGAGATCATGAAAAACAATGTCCCATCTCTGGGAGCAATAGACTACATGAGGACATGGAAGAAAGGATTCCCTATCACCACATCCTGGCTGTAAAATGCCCCCATCCTTTGGAAACCCAGTCGGCACCAATGCTAGCTGGCTCCAGAAACACAGTAAAATCAAAACTGTTGGCATTGGGGGATCTTGCCTAACTCTCTACAGACATATGATTATTAACTATTTAAAATTATTTTAGTTGAAATATATGTTTTAAGACTGTTTTAAATTATTCTTATAGTTTTATATTGTTTTCAATTAATTTTATCTGTGTGCCACCCTGAGGATTTTGGCTAAAGGGCAAGATATAAAGAAAGTCAACAAAACAAATACAAATAATACAAAGAAACTCACACATCTTTTTCTTGAAACAAACACTCCAACGAAGGGATCAAAACTGTTTCTTTCTCCCAAACAAGGCCTAGTATGGACCTTGATATTCAGCTTCATCCACAAATGCCCAGGGTTGCCTGGTGACTGTTTGTTTATCTTCTCCCAGAATAACGTACTGGAGATTGATCTACAGCAGGAGTGGAATTATACAGGCTGTAGGACACAAACAGCTTTTTAAAGAGTCCTGGGCTGTATCCTGGTACAGCTCCTGGGACCCACAAGGTGTCCCCCATAGCCGTTGTTGTTGTTGTTATGTGTCTTCACGTTGTTTTTTACTTATGGCAACCCTAAGATGAACCTATCACCAAGATTTTTGGGGGGAATGAGAGTTTGTGATGGACCCAATGGGGTTTCCATGGCTAAGCTGGGAATTGGAGCCTGGTCACCAAGGTCATAGTCCAGTGGTCAAACCATTATACCACACGGGCTCTCCCTTCATACCTCTGGCCCCTACTTTAAAAAAAAACCGTTAAACTGATATATTGGGACCAGATTGGGCTCTTCCAAGCTCTTTCAGAGGGCACCCTGAAACAGGCCTCATTTATGTTAAAACAAAGGCTGAAAGTGATGTAACTTCTGGTCCATCAAAACAACATTTTGGTGAAACCCCCCTGCAGGCTGGCCCTACAGTTCTAAACTCTGGGGTTCCTGTCACTCACCTTCTCCCCTCGCCCCTCAAGATCCCTTCCTGGACCCCTGGGCCTCAAGGTGATACCTATATAAGCCAGTGGATGTGTTGTTCTATGGGCTCACTGTGATACCGCCAGACACAGCTGTAAAAAAGAATAAACCCATTGAAGCTTATCAAGATGCATTTAGATAATACATTAACCCCTAAACTGTTCAATCCTTCACAGCTCCCCAAAACCCTGTTCAGTTCTTCTTCCTGGCTGACTGTTACAGCTTTCCCCGTCTGCTCTCTGCAAGCCTCAGTTTGTATCTTTTCTCCCTCTTAGCTCCCACACACACTTTACTGCATTCCCTGAGTGTGATTGGTTGGCTCCAGCGAGGCTTGTCTAGCGTCTGTCTTCATTAGCACCCATAATAGAGCACTCAGTACTTTGAACTCCGAAGAAGCCCAAAGTGGTGGCATGTGGCCCAAAATGCTGATGTGCGGTCCAAAATGATGTAGTGTGATTGCAAAGTTATTTAGGCCAAGCATGTAGCTGGACATGCTGTAACAGGCACTAGCAAGGTCTCTGCAAATGCCTGCCACAACATCTATGGTTGCAGGAAGAGAGCTGGATATGTTTCCAGTCATCTGTGTGCTCTCTAATAAAACAGAAATGGATATTTTGGGAAGGGGGCTGTGATCAGGTAGGTGAGGGACATAACTATTGAAAGGTAGCTACATCTCCATACATCCATTTTCAGGAATTCAGCCACAGTTTTTTCTAACTTTTGAGAAGGAGAAAGAGAAGAGAAGAGAAGAGAAGAGAAGAGAAGAGAAGGGAAGAGAAGGGAAGGGAAGGGAAGGGAAGGGAAGGGAAGGGAAGAGAAGAGAAGAGAAGAGAAGAGAAGAGAAGAGAAGAGAAGAGAAGAGAAGAGAAGAGAAGAGAAGAGAAGAGAAGAAGAGCCAGGCTACAAGTGCTTACAGATGTATTTCTCCCCTTGCAATCTGGCAGAGCATATACCATACCCTGCTTCCACATTTATTTTGCTAAATGTGTGCCCCTTGACACAAAAGGGCCAACTGAAATTGTTATTGGATCTACCCTACTCATTTCCCAATATTATTATTTACTTTTCTCACTTTTCTGTCTGCTTATTTGGCAGTCACTTCCCTCTTCCCTGATATTTGTACGTCTCATTGAAATCCTGCCTCAAAATTCTTAACCCATGTAATTACCTTCTGTTTGACTAAGGCAGTCTTATCAAAGGCTTGTTTAATTTTATTTATAAGGTTCTTCAAAACTGTGAACAAGATACCTTTATAAAAGACACAGTTTAATCAACCCAATAATTTCCTGTGTAGCTTTTCCTTCATGTTATACAACTAGGTAGTACTGAGGTCAATAACATTACATTGTGCAGAAACATGGTAAGAAACAAAGGCAGTAATACATTACTTAAACAATATAAACCTAAACAAAATAATCTTCTCTTTTTTGTTATTTTCTATCCTTTTTTTTATTTCTTTTTTTTAATTTTTATTTTTCATTTCATTTTTCATTTCATTTCATTTCATTTCATTTTCATTTGCCTTGTTATATTGTCATGTTATTTCACACACTTTTTTTTCATGTTACATGAAAATGTGGCTTCAACACATTATGTGTAGTCTCCTATAATGTTTGTTGCAAAAGCTATGCGGCATATTCTCCTGGTACTGATACAGCTCGTGTCCCTAAAAGTCATGTTCATGTGCTTTCAAATATTGGAACTCTACTTCTCCACAAACTTAGAATTCAGTATGCTAAAGGATCTGGAGCATGCTGATTTCAAAGGAAATTTGGAGCTACATAATAGGCCATTTCCACACGGGGTAAATAAAACGGTGCAGTGCATCCTCCATGGAGGACGTCTGCACCTTGGAGCAGACTGGGTCCGGACTACTTACTGTAGATCCGCACCTCAGTCTGCTCCGGAGCGACCCCAAGTGGTCCTCCAGCATGTTTTTGAACAACCTGATTTTTCAGGTTTTTCAAAATGCCGGCACACACCATTGCTCTCTGATGCAGATTCGCAGGCTCGCACTAATGCAAGCCTGTGATCCGCGGAGGGTGGGCTTTAGGCTGGCAAGCTTCAGCGGTTGGTCAAGACTCATGACCAACCGGAAGCCGCCATTTTGGACGCCGGAGCAGTGCAGATCTACGATCACGCACTGCTCCTCCTCACCCCGGACCAGACCCAACGAAGATCCGGTGAGTAGCAACAGGGAGTGATTCCCTGACCGTGTGCGGAAATGGCCATAGTATCTGAGTGATTTCTGCAAAGGTGATGTCTTCAAGCCATTTATACTGACAACTACTATGTCAGACTACACAGAGAGGCCATTGAAATCCATAAACACATGGACGATTTCAACAGGAAAGAAGAAACTAGGAAAGTAAACAAGATTTGGCTACCAGTACTGAAGAACACTAAAATCAAGACTCAAAAATATGCCAATGAACACCACCCAGACTCTGGAGGTCCCTCTACAGGGAACAATACAATGGATTGCTAATGTACTTAACGCACTGTTATGCATATCCCCTGACTAACAATACACCCTGGGAGATATCTCATTTAACAATAGGCCATCACACAGGCCAACTGTAACACATGCAAATTGCTCCCTCCCACCCGTAGACTACACAAGTATATATACTCTGTCTCACTTCCATGCCACCAGATCCTCTGAAGATGCCAGCCACAGATGCAGGCAAAACATCAGAAGAAAATACTAATAGAACACGGCCTCGAAGCCCAGAAAACCCACAACAACCTATTCTCTCACAATCCCACTGAACATATACTGCTCTGCACAAGATTGCAGTTTGCAACCACTTTCCTGGAAGTCCACCCCATTAAACTCAAGGGCTCTTAATTTTGAATAGAAACATATAGTATTGCTTAGTTAAATTCATTTCTTAAACTTCCATTTATGGTACAAAAATATGGTATAAAGCATACTGTTCAGTGTAAGGCAATGTGTCCCAATCAGATTCTTTGGCCAGTATTAGCCATTTTATACTCTGCATAAATTATGGAATTATTCTCAATGCTCCTGTACAGTTGGAAGTTGTACATCTTGTGGTCATATATCTATAGCTACCTTATTACCCTGGTCAGTACGTTTCACCAAATTCTAGGCTTCCCACCAGTACCTATTTGGATCAGTAGCTAGCCTGGATTACAAGTTTCATTTTAAAAAAGTCTCTAGGCCTTGTACGAGCCAAGATGTAGGATAAAATGTGCAGTCACTATTTTGTTCAATTGTTTCTCACAAAACAAGTCTGGCACTCCTTTCAGTGTGTTTAACCAATGAGTGAAGTCACATGTGCATGGCTGACATTGCTATAGATTTATAATTGTAGACCCATCTTTAGAGGGCTAGTAGGAATGCTGGGTGAGGTAAGGAAGGAAGATGGGGTGTGCATTGTCAGTTTCAATGGAGGGAAGCATGTTTGTAGGTTCCAAATGAGATAAGCTAGGGAAAGGGATTCAAAGAGCAATATAGAAGGAACTTTGGGAAGGACTAACACACATTTATTGTATGTTTATGGGTGTTTTGTCGTACATGTGTTTGACCAAGGCCTATCAGGGTCTTACACTTAAATAAATGCTTGTAAGAGATGAACATTTATGAGGATGAGAATACATCAAGGAAAACTGGAAGTAAAGCTTGGGTACATAGTATTAAGGGGAATAAACAAGTCTACCATACCAGATTTGCACTGATTTTGAAATATTTTTTCTTACATGAATAAAAGCTTTTCAAAGTTTTCAGGAAAATAGGTGTGTTAATCTCTTACAGCAAAAACTACAGTGTCTAGAAGCACCTTAAAGACCAGTTTTATTTGAAGCAAGGTTTTGTAGACTGCATCCCACTTTACTAGTGACTTGGACTGTTGCCTCAGGTGTCAACGCTGATACACATGGTTGGGTGGAAGAATGTAGCCTTTCTCCATGTAATTGGAGTAGTGAGAGAAAATGGAACTGTAAAAAGTAAAATGTAAAAAATGCAAACATTCGGCTGACATCTTGTTGGTGAATTATGACAGAGTTAAGTCAGACTTACCCAATCACAACTCACTCTTGATCATTGCAGAGGAGATACCTTCAACTATTTCTCTGTAGCTAGACACTCTACAAGGACATCATCTGCAATGTGAAAGTCTCTGCAGATGCCTGTCCAAGCATGTCCAAGTACAGGAAAACAGCTGGATGCATCCCTGCTGATACACTCTCTGACAACATGGAAATGGCTGTGTTAGGGCAGCTGTGCTGCTTACAAGGGAGGTTTTTTTTGTTTTTTGTTTTTTTGGAGGAAGGGGATAACATCTCGATATGTACTAATGACACACAGACTTCTCCTGATGTAGGATCTGAACCATTTATCATTAGTTTAAATGGTGATTAGCAAACAATAACAGTGTTGAAACATCGATAACTAAACATAAATGAGCTGATTAGCACATATATTTGATGAAATGACAAGTATGACAAATTAAATTTTACTAAACTATGTTGTGATTAAAACAGAATATTTAATCTGCATCACTGAAGGAAATCACAACTTGTTTTTTCCCTTGTTGATCTTTACTTTTCTGTGCATTTCTCCCTGTGAATCAGTGAGCAGTCCATTTCAGAGGATTTCTGGGGTATTTTAATAGATCTGTAGCTTTAAAAAAACACTAATGGCCAACAAAATAACAACAACACCAATAACAACTGTGATCAGATCACCATATCACATTAGGTGCCCGTGAATGACAAAATGTTTTTGTCATTTGTTGTGTTACTACATGAGGAATGTAAATGGCCTGATTTCTACCCCATATAAATCCTCGTAACAATCTCCATAAGCTAAATAATTTGAGAAATAGCAATGGCCTGAGCTCACATAGTAAATTCCATGACCAAGAAGGGATATGAATCTATTCTAACTCCAGCACAATAAGTACTAATTTATACTTATTCTCTCAGATCAGTGTCTACAGTTATAGCATGATTGGAATATCCCAAAGGGTGATGTTGGTGACCCTACATATATCTATTTCATTGCTTTTAATTCACATTTTTTGCAGGTTGAGGTCAAATTCAGATGAGTTGGCATGCTTTATTGAAAAAAAAATGTAACCGCAGAGAGTTTCTGATTAGAAACCCTGGCCCTCTAGACCATTTGATCTTGACTTCACTGATAGAAAGGTGTTCTGTATTCAGATAGCTTTGATGTTTAACAGGCCTGGCCTTCCCATAAGATGGAGTAAGGCAAAAATCTCAGGCAATAGATGCTGAGGGCAGCTCCCCAGCTGTTCTTCTCAAGCTCCAAGGCATTCTTTTCTTGAAGGATGTGCCTCAAAGTCTGCTCTGTATTATTTATATCAGCTTGCTCTCAGATATGTCAAAGGACTCTCACCACTTGTTAGCACTGAATTGAGAGAGAGCTGCCAACCATTCGGTTTGTGTGTATGGAATGGAGGGAGGTGCCATCTTGTGCTTCAGGCAACCAAATGACATGAACTGGCTCTGACGTTTATGATGCTTAACATTTCAGGTGGTTAAGGTGATGTAGTTGGTTTCATTCAATCAAACCAAACTGTTCAAAAACTAACTCCAATGATATGAATTTTTATTGTTGCAGGTGATTATATAGTCATGACTATATACTTCGATTTAAGTAGAAGGATGGGATACTTCACTATTCAAACATACATTCCCTGTATATTAACAGTTGTCTTATCCTGGGTATCGTTTTGGATTAAAAAAGATGCTACACCAGCAAGAACAGCCCTAGGTAAGATCTCGGGGGGGGGGGGATAATTGTTTATGCACATGACTCTTCTTTAGGGGTTGGTTTTTTGTTTTTTTGTTTTTTTGTAATGCTGAAATTCCTTCTAATTAACCATGGGCAATTGTTTTATAATCATCTGACACCTATTGTGTTCATAAATTCAACTTGCCTTCTGCATATATAGGCATATTTCTGGCTGCTATAGCCATCCTTTAGTCCCAGGCTGATTAAAGCATTTGAAATATGAGTTTCCTGAAATTCTCTATTCTGTCTGTATGTGTATTCCCACTTGTACTTTCTTAGTCTTTCTGTATTTGTGCTCTCTCTGGGATTTTTGCCCACCTTAAATGCTATGCAAACTTTCCAGCTTATCAGAACTTTTCCTCAGGCAGGATGTTAACCAAATAGAATTTAGGAGGAAAAAGGAAAGAAGAAAGAGGGGGGGCCGCTGTTTGATATGAGTACCCTAAAGGCAATAGATTTCATCTGATCTTGGGAGCTAAGCAGGGCCAGTCCTGGTTAGTACTTGGATGAGAGACTGCCAGAGGAAGAGGCTGGCAAAACTAATTCTAAGGATTCCTCGCCTAAGAACACCCTATGAAATTCATGGCCATCCCATAAGTTGGCAGACAACTTGAGGGCGCACGCACACACACACACACGATGGCCACTCAGTTTGCAATTTGTAGCTATCTTAATAGAGGAATGGCCACAAAATTCAGCAATATGGAATGCTCTTGACCAGTCGACCTCTTTTAGGCCCCTTTCATGTTCCAGTGTCATAAACCAGACTTATGTCACTGAAAATATTTGAACTCCCATTTATGGTTGTGGCGCCAGTGAAATGACTGAATGTGCCTCCCAAAGCCCACCTTAGAAGCCAGGCAGCACTGTCAGCATGGGATTTCTGAGATGCTGTGGAGTGGTCAGGGATGCCGGATAAGGCTGACTGTCAGCAAGCACCTCTTTGCCAAGGAAGGAGTAGACACTTCTTTACTCACCACTCTGCTCCCCAATACCTCAGAAGTCCCTGTGTTAGTGGTGCTGCCTAACATCTAAGATAGGATTTTTGGTGAGGGTGATCACATCAAAAGAAGTAGCTACCATGATAGAGTTTCATCATCATAGCCATGTCTCCTGATGAAGGTAACTGCCATGCTTGCATCCTATGGAATTCTGGGATTTGCAGTTCAGGAAGGAACATTTAGAATTTTCATCCAGAGAGCTCTAGTGCTTCAGCAGGCTACAAAGGATTCCATAGGATGCAGTCATGGCAGTTAAAGTGAAATCACAGAGCTATAATTGTGGAAGGATCCCCAGGTTACCATATGCCATTTTTCCCCTCCATTTTCTGTCCATTCATAATAGTCAGTCTTCTGTATTTACTGACCATGTTCCAACTCTATCAAGCCATTTTTGTTTTGTTTTTCCTCTTCTCCCGAAGATTTTTTTTCTCTCAGAAAAGTTTTTGTATTTCTGCAAACTTGCCTATGCCCTGGGTCCTGCTGATAATCTTCTGTTGCATGGGGTTGGTGTCCTTTTGGCTATATACTTGGTGTATGTTCATATATACAGAGATTGCTCATGGCTTTCCTAAAGTGATATGAAAACCTTCCAGTATGTTATAGAACATAGGATATTATGGATTTTATACTATGAGGTTTGAATAAGAGATGTAAAAATATTACATTTTCTAACAATTGGGAGTTCTTGGATTGCATATTGCAATTGTTCACTCTTTCTCTGTAGTGAAACTGACCAAGTTTTGGAAAGATGTTGTCATAAATGGTTGTCATTCATAATTCTCCTCCTTGGGTTTATCCAAAGAGGAAGAGAACTATTGCCAGCCCTGTATAATTGAGTACTAATTCTAAGTTATAGGACCCTAGAGACACATAAGATACTCTACACAGCAAAGGAAGGGAAAGTGCAGCTCTGTAATTATGTTGAATTATCCCTGACCATTGGCCATGCTGGCTGGGGCTGATGGGATTAGGAGTCTAACAACTTAAGGAGACCCAGAGGTTGGCTATACATGGATGCCTATCTACCTCTTCACTCTTTTGGAAGGGTCTCATTCCAACCACTTACTTCTCCTAAGACCTCTAATCTGCTAAGCAATTCACTTCTTTGCAGAAGGGCTCATACATATGGTTAACATATCAGTGAATTATTGAATCTGCTGTGAGTTTCAGCCTGAACTTTAAAGGAGCTATCTGAAATGCCAAAACCTACTCACAAGAGGTTGGATAGTCTGGATAACTCCTTTAAAGTTCAGCCTGAAACCCAGAGGAGTTTCACAACTGTCCCTGTTATGAGAGTCAGCAGCCAGCGCGGTACATGTGAAACTTGGAAACTAATCAGTCGTGCCCCATAGGCATCCCCCACGCATCAACCGCTCACCTAAATCACTCTGCAGGCTCCATTGCAAATTGTGTTAGGAATGAAAAACCTTAGGACAGATGGCACAACCTGATCAAATTAGTTTGCTTCATCCATCGTCCTCACTTTAGTTGTCACCGGTAGTGGTTTCTCATAGACATTGTTTAAATTCTCATGCTCATTTTCAAAAATGAGCAGGGAAATTCCACATTCATAGGCATATTTATATATTTGGTATCCAACTGATTTCTAAATACTGAAAGGGCTGGATGTGATGAGAGAGCTCAGGAACTATCTTGAAGATGGGCCTATACCTGGCTGCAACCATCTCATCCTGCAGAGAAAGCAAGGCAAATGATCCTAATATTAGGGAAACATGATGCACAGAGACAGCTGGAATAATTTTCTAAATGTTATTTTGAGCATTGGCCTCCTACTTTCTTATACTCTTTCCTACAATTTATGAACCGAAGTAAAGAGCATTTTACTATATTTCTGGGAAAGAACATAAGCTATGAATTGGAGTTGAGCTCTTTTTTTAACTGGTAAGAAACAAACCTTTTCTTAGCTCATGACAGAGCTTAGCTTATCTTGCTAATAAAAATTTAGAGCTCTGGAGAGCTGAGAGCCCAAAAACCAACACACACACACACACAGGAAATGTTGAATTAATCATGAATGCACACATTTTATTTTAAGCATTACCTATCTAGGTTTGCTATTCAGGACTTTTACCAACTGCTTCATACTCCAAGAGCAATGCCACCACAAAGTTATGTGCACAATAAACTAGGCCAGTCAAATTATTTTGATATCTGATGCTGTGGAATCACACAAGTGTTTTTTTCCCCATTGCTAGAAGTAAACAAATGAAAGAATTAACCATTTTCTATCTGTTTATGTCACCCAGATTCTCATAACCAAAGCAGTTACTTTATTGTGCTGAATGACAGTAACAGTAACTTACTGCAGATACGGTTGAAACAAAAGATCAATGGTTTTCCCCCTATTTTTTAAAAAATGACTTGGGCTCAAGAGTCTCTCTTTCTGAGAAGGAAAGCTGCCTCCTATCTCAAACATCTCGTATATCTGGGCTTCTTGCGGTACTGTGCTTACTTTGTGGTGAAGGAAAGGCCGTGTACAGATGTTCAGAAGGGACTGTCTCTTTAAAATACTAAATGGCCCAGGCCTTTAAGACAATTGAGTGAGCTTGTAGCCCTGCAACAGCAACATTCAAGACAGGGGTGGGGATTTGGGAGCCTTTCTTGTAGTCCATGAAAGTTTCAAACTGCATCTATTTAGTAAATTCCACTCACCTACCATGAGTTTAGGTCCTGGAGGATTGGGAATTCCTATGAAAATATGGTATTCACCTCTTTCCCACCCCAGTCTAAGAATAAAGGAATATTCCTTCCCCCCACTCACAGTTTAAAAATGTGTCCTGACATGAAATCTCACCAAGAGCTGGAACACATTTCTAAAACATATTTCAAGTGTTGGCTCCCATGCTAGCTTAAAGTCTTATTCAGAACTGCAGCTATTGCTGTCTTGACACGTCAAGAAAATGGCATTAAGAAAATGGTCCGCCATCATGAGATTAGTGTTTATATTTTGGAACTCACATGTGAACAAGTGGGCCATCTCAGTGACTCTAACACTGCCAGTGTGACTTTCAAATATTGCTGTCACCTCAAAATATAATACATTGGTTTCAGATGTAGGCTCACAGAACTAGGCTGGTGGGAAATTCTCCACTCTATCCTTCTTATAGTAGTCCCTCTGGCCTCCTGGAAATACTATACAGGGGGTCAAGAGACCTTACCCTCCTGGATGAGGTGAACTGGTGATAAGTGAGGAGGAGAAATCTTCTAAAATCAGGGGGAGACATCATCTTGTTAGCGGAACTCTTGGAAGGTAGATTGTGGAATGAATCAGGGGTGTAGCAATATGAGAGCATTTCCCACCCCAAATAAAAATACAGTCCCCATTTTCTTTCGGTTCCCGAATCTATTTACTTATTTATTAATTAATTTAATTCTATATCCTTGCTTTCTCCCAGCACAGGATTCAAGGTAGCTTACAACAAATTAAAACAAAGTACAGCTTTTTAAAAAAATAAAAATAAAAAACCTACTAATACAAAAGTTAGAAACAACTAATCAATTATTCTGACTCAAAACACAATTTTCAAAACACATTTAAAACATAATAAGAAAGACACACAGACAACACACTACTAAGGCACTCAAAATCTGTAGGGAGAAGGCCAACCAAAGCTTCATTAGAAGGGAACTCATCAACTTGGGAGCAGCCACTGAGGAGGCTCTCTCCTGAGCCTTCACCTAACATACCATATTTTGTAGCATTGCAGTAACTTAAAACTTCAGTTCAGCATGTAGAAACACAGTCTAGGCATCCAAAGAAAAGGGGCTGGCAAAGTTACCAAGGGGATGCAAATGCAGCTAAGTGTCCTTGTTGTGAACAATCTTCAGTGTCTCACACTCTGTAATGTAATTTGGAGAATGCAAGGAAATGTCATTTGAGGGAAAGTATTCTTGTTTGCAGGAGCAATTCCCTTATCCTCCCTCCAGTGGTACATCCCTAGTGCCAATCCAGTGCAGATGAAATGATTATGTATCAAATGTGAACTGTGTGACTCATCAGATGCTGAGACATCAAAGTGAATCATTTTCCATGAGGCAGATAAAGCAGAGTGGACTAGAATTCAGGTGCCTTCTACTGTTCTGAATAGGTGAGCCTTGTGACACATTGTGCCATTTTTATAATGGCAGACATATTGAGTAAAGCAAGAGAGGGCTCCTGGGATGAGGCAGAGAAGCCTCGCTCTTCTAACCAGGTAACTACTTCTTATGCCAAATGGAACTACAGGCTTGGTTTGATGGCTGCAAAACTATTTATGCAGTGACTGACATTCTGTAAGTGTATTACATGTGCATAAGTACAGATTATGCACATGTGTGTCCCTATTTAGACAAGACACAGAGAGAACGTCTTTTCCTCATTTATGAGTGCATTCTCATTCCACCCCTCCCCAACAAAGCTGAGTTCAACTGTGACTCCATGGTCTGAATTGCCTCCTGTTCACTACAGCAGCATCTCTTCCTGGGGTTTGACAATTACCAACGGATGGGAAGGATGCCGAACTATAAGTGGATGTAGAATACCAGCCATTGCATTTTAACATGTCAGGAAGCTCCATTATACACACCCATAAAATTCTACATATAGCAACTACATCAGGCTATGGTTGCTGGTAATTTCCATGTCAGTGGAGCATGATTCCATTCTAGTATTTAGTCTAAACTTTCCAAGGATCTTTTCAAGGTATTGAAACTGCTTGAGAGATAGAGTTCAGTCCTTTGGATAGCTCATTTCACATTTGGACTCACACCTGGAATGGATTCCTAACATCAGCTACTAGTGGGGTTGCCAGAGTCAAAACTGGAAATGGTTCCAGTACCTTTCATGGCTTTGTAGACATCAGATCCCATGTGTTCTTGGAAGTAAGCAAGGTCAGCCCTATTTAGTACTTGAATAGGAGACTATCAATGGCTGTAGACTATATTTCAGAAGAAGGAACTGGCAAAAACACTTCTATAAACTCCATGGGATCACCATAAGCCAACTTGACTTGAAGGCACATACATATACAGAAGAGAGAATTTCAGCATGTGTTGCTTGTTATCTGGTTGCATGACAAGCAACACCTGATGAAATTCTTGCTTCTACACAACTATTAACAGTATAGGAACCCTCTCCCTTTTTCACTCTGGAAACACTCGCCACCAGTGACCTAGCGGTGGAGAACTTTTGCAAAGCTCTGTCCCCCAGCAAACTCCCAACCACAACTATAAGGCCACAAATGGCTTGCCTCTGTTTTAAACTATTGCTTTTCCCATTTACTGACCTATTGGATGTGGGTGGCTTGTCGTAAGTAAAAGCTGGGTGTTGCTAAATTTCCCTCTCTTCTTTTAAATTGGGTATAGGAGTTGAAACAAGGAGGGAATCAAGCCCAGCTATGAATAGTGCACTCTCGTGCTCTCTCTCTCTCTCTCTCTCTCTTTCTCTCTCTCAAGAGTGCGACAAAATGACAGAGCACGCTCTCGAATTATGTTTTCACAATGCTTGACTTTTATCAAAGAACAAAGGTGGTGTAAATGTCAAGTGGCTTTATGCAGCTGGGAAAAGCCTCTCCGGTCCCAGCTTTCCAGAAGCAGCTTGCTGGTCGCGATGCTCCTCAGTTACCAATCTGATTGTAGAGAGGCAAAGGTTAGAAGTTTAATCACAACACGGTATTATCTTTTAAATATTTGAATGCTGCCCTGGCCAATGGGAAATACAGAAAGTTAAAAACATTCAGTTGTAGAGGCAGTGGATATGTTTGAGGGGTTTTTTTAGAAAGTTTCAGAGATGCCTGAGAAACAGCAGTGTATAAAGATAGCTGAAATCCAGCACATTCAAGGGAACAGAGATCTAAAGTCTTACCTTTCAAGA
The DNA here is from genome assembly GCA_030412105.1 of Cyclura pinguis. NCBI lineage: Eukaryota > Metazoa > Chordata > Lepidosauria > Squamata > Iguanidae > Cyclura > Cyclura pinguis. The sequence goes on from CM059601.1 coordinate 186,298,941, forward strand.
TCCAATCTATTCACAAAAGTCAAGGTAGTCATTAGAGATTGGTGAGGAATGTGTTGCCCTTTAGATGTTGTTGGAATACAGTTCCAAAAATCTCAGGTAGCATAGCCAATGGTGAGGAATAATGGGGGTTGTAGTCTGAGAATCTAGAGGGCACCAGGTTGGGGAAGGCTAGTGCTGCATCATAGCAATCAATCACAATATTTATAGTCCACTTTTTTCTCCAAAACTCAGACTCACCTTACAGAATGAAAAGAAATTCAAGGAAAACCAAGTATAGGTAAAAACATACAATAAGTTAAGATTAAAATAGTTTTCCATATAATTAAAATCATATAAAACATTAATTTAGAGATATAGATTAAAAACAGGACAGCACTAAAATGAAAAACCCATTATATAGAAAAATCACTTTCCAAACTCGTGCTGGAATAGAAAGGTCTTCATTTGATGACAAAAGGACAGAAAGGATGGACACAGCTTAGCCCCCCTCAGAAGGGAGTCCCAGAGTATAGGAACAGCCACAGGGAAGGGCCTCTCCTGTGTTCCCACCAAACATGGCTGTGAAGGTGCAGAGATTGTAAGAAGTGCTTCCCCTGCATTATCATGACAATATGCAGCACACTGAGGTCATTTCTGGACTATACTGTCATAGTGCTATTATTTCACTTTCAACATCCTATGGAATCCTAGGGTTTGCAGTTTAGGCAGGGGCATTGAGAATTCTCAGCCAGGGAGCTCTCTGGCCTCAATAAACTACAAACTCAGAATTCCACAGGATGTTGAAAGTGGAATAATAGCACTATAACAGTGTAGGGTGGAAATGGCGTGGGTTGCTAGCTGGATTTCTGCTTTGGCTGATAGCAGTGAAGCCAAAGAGGGAAACTGTTCTTGTCACTGATTGAAGAGGGGTCTTCCCTCCCAGTGGGAACTGCATGTATAGTGTCCTACTGGGGTTTGGGCACTGTTGTCTTTGTTGTCTATCACGAGGCAGCATGAGGCAATGTCCTCAGGCAACAGAAACGGTGGGGCACAATGGAGTAATCGCCCTTCCTGTTCCTCTTGACCCTTCACACACTGTGTATGCCATATGGCTTTCTTCTGAGTCTCCTGAGCCCATTGCAGTCACAAGTTATCTATCACATATAGAGAGGTGTGCATTTCATTATGCTATTTTATAAGGCGAAATGTGGTGATCTTTTAGTTTTGATTTTGTTGTGTTTTTCTGAATCCACCAGAATTTTCTCCCTTTCATTGTTTCCTATCAGGTTGTGAGGATTTATTTTTCTTTCTGCGCTAAAATTCATACATGGATTTTATGCATTTCTCCTAACATCTACAATTGCTCACATGTTTTGCTTAGATATGTGTTTCTTTAGGCATGTTATTACATCTACTGACCAAAGCATGCTTGGATTTTAATTCTCCTGATTTTAGTCATTCCTCTTTTTTAAAAAAATGTGTATATAGTTTTATGCACACTTTATTTCTCTGAAATGCCTTATAAGCATTGGAAATGTGTGAATTATCAAGGCAAAGTATCTTTCTTCTTATAATGAATCTCCTTTCATTGAGATTGTAGAATCCAATTAAGTTCTTTCCGTCACTACTTGTAAACCAACACTGAAGGAAGTGTCAACTGCCAGTCCATTTTGTGATCCTGTCTGTTGACTCAATAAGGAGGAGATACTGCCTCTGAGAACAGTTTCAGCATTGGACTACAGCCCATGAAGCCAGGGTTCAATTCCCCACTCAGCCGTAGAAACCCACTGGGTGACCTTGGGTCTGTCACATACTATCAGCACCCAAAAACCCTGTTGTAGGTTCACCTTAGGGTCACCATAAGTCAGAAACAACTTGAAAGCTCACAACAACAACAAAAATATCTTGTCCTTTGTATCAAATTGCAAAATATCTTGGACAAGGTCTTGTATGCCTTACCTCTTCCTCAGCTGGAAAAGGATGCTATGCACATAATTCTTTCTGCAGAAGTAGCCCTCCCATGAGAATCACATTCTGCTGTCACTGAAACTTCTTCAGTCTCCTTTATTAAGACAAGAGTAGAGGTAGATTGCCAAATCAACGAAAGCACAAGCCTGTTCACCTGAATGGGGAAAACTGAGCACAGGACTGTATTTGTACTATCCGTGCTTTCAGTCTTTGATGGAATATTTGAAATAACATTAACTATGTGTGAATTCTCTGGAATTCTCTCAAGAGTTTATACTACCATATAGTACAGGACAACCATCCACTACAGGGCTTTATGTTATCATTACTTGGAATTATGACAATGTAACTATTTTTTCCAGTGTTGTGTATTGAGATATCCAATACCTCCTTGTGCAATGTATTTGCCAGGCTGTGCCGTGGCTGCCAAACAAAGCCTGGACACAGCTCCATCCTAACCCAAAAGGCCAGTGATTGGCTGAAGGAAATGCACTGAAAGCGTTTGGTTGTATTGTCACAGGACTGGTCCAATTCATGCTCCTGGATCTCCAAATAGAACCTTCAGAACCTTCAAATAGAATCTCAGCCACTGTGGTCAGCCTCAGTTCCCCATTTATGTAGTAAGCATAATAACAAACCATTCAGCCCATAAATTTGTCAGTAGCCAAAATCACTGATTAGCACTAGCATTTATTGCTCTAAAACAGAGAACATATAAAGTTCAAGATCAACCAAACCAGATTATTGCAATAGAGATGAATGCAATACAGATGAATCACATCTTTAAAGGTCTTCTATTAGAGCACCATCCACTAGTCCCCTTAGGTAGTATTAAGGCAAGCTTTGTAAAGTAGACATGTCAGTTCTGTTTGTTTGATGGTTTGATATTTATTTAAGCCCGAAAGAGAGCAGAAACAGCAAAGAGTGGCTGATTCCAAAAATATTGCAATGAACATTTGTTTGCTATATAGCCAAAGGCTACCTGCTAAAAGTGTCCATATGTTTCTCTATCATTAATGTTAATTAGTTAGAATGAATAGGGAGAGTCACTGGGCCAAAAGCTCCCTGGGTGTAATGTCATTAACCTCAGATGAGAAACAGACAGAAATTTCACTCGGTGAAATTAATTAGTAAAATGATAGTGCTGTTGGCAACTGCTCACAGTTGTATAAAGTCTTGACTTCTTTTAGCAGTGCTCTTACAACAAAATTCTATTTACGGCAAAATAATGAACACCATCAGAAAAATGATGGTGAGTAGAGAACAGAGGCATAAAATAATTTATTGAAGCATTATATATGGAGCCCTGAAAGAGCTTGATTGAAGTATAAGTCTCCTGTATTTGCTACCAGGAGGTCTTGGGCATGCATCGAAATTAAACAAATTAAGGCAAACAGCTAATATCCAGAGTATAAGTTTTTCTGCTAGAAAGTATCTATTTACTCTTTTCGTATTTTTCCATTAGAATGAAAAGCCCCTATGTGAATTCTGATCTGCCCAGGTGATTTATAGCATTCTGACTTGCTGGAAAGTCTCAGTAATCAAAATATTAGCTGCGCTTACAGTGGCACAAAAGTATTATAAGGAATAAATGAATCTCTCTATCGGCAGTTTGCATCATTTAGCTTGGTTTTTCCCATAAGTCTAGAGTCTGTGAAAACAAAATCCATTCTAACTATTCATTTAAAATCATATTTTTGCCTCAAAATACGTACATACGTACATACATACAGACATATGTTCAGATATGCATTTTTATGTGTATTTTCTCACAAAATGTGTAAGCAAAATGCTGTTGAAATACATATTTTCATAAGTTTAAACTGTCACAAATGACATCATGACACATTCAGAGAAGTCTGAAATCTGTTGGATAGATCAAAAGATCAGATTTCTCCAGGATCCCTTTATTAGGTAGAGTTACTAGCTAAACTAGAGACAGAAGCCTTGTTTATACTTTCTGCTACGTATTCATGGAATGGTGAGGCAAACATATTGAAGCTTTATCTTGAGATGCTCCTGGTCAGTACAAAGACAGATCCCAGAACTGGCATTCAACCTGCGCTAGAAAATTATGATCAGACAAGACACAGGTTCTCAGTTTGAGTGTGCTCCTGAGCCAGGAACTCCAGGTTTCTGTAATAGGCAGGAATACACTTGCACAGCTAAAGCTTGTGCACCAGCTGCTGGAAAAGTCGAATCCATTCATAGTGATACACAACTTAGTTATACTCCATTTGGATTACTACACTCTAGCTGGGGCTGCTCTTTAAAAAGTGCTCCAAAACTTTTGTTAGTCCAAAGAACTGCAGCCAGCCTATTGACCTGGGCTAGTTATGAGGAACACACAGCTCCCTTGTTACAACAGCTCCTTGCAGTTGCGTAGGAATGTGGGGGTGGAGGAGGCGATTCGCCCCAGGCAGCAATGTTTCTGGGGCATCCCAGCCCATAGCTGCACCCCCACACACCCTGACCATGCCCCCTGCACAGTGGCCACATTCCTCATGCTGTAACCCCATGCCCTCTTGGCCCTCCTCCATACACTCCAAGCTCCACCACTGGCTCCTTTGGCTAATGTTGTCAGGAATTTCTCCCTGCTGGGCCGCAGTCAACAAGGGAGGAGAGAGGCCAGGAACACTTGAGGAGTCTGAATATACCAAACACCAGGAAAACACAAGCCAAGCCAGGTCAAGTCCAGTCCAGAGGTTCAGGAGACAGAGATCCATCTGGAGGGGTTTGGGGAGCAGGAGACACAAAGGTTGTGAGGACTTGCTAATAATTTGCTGCAAGCAAGGAGCAGCCACACCAGCAGACTTAAATAGCCCCTGTAAGCCGGTGCTGCTCATTATTGTTTCCTCAGACGAGTCCAAGCAGCCTCCCTCTGAGCAGTCTGTTTCAGCTTTCTGCATGATTGAGGGCTGATGGGCACAGCTGGCTGCAACTCCTCTGCATCACTGCTGGTTCCTTCTCCGTCCTGAGCTGGCTGGGGCAACTCAGTCTCTGTTTGACCTTCCAGTGCAGGGGATGTTTGCAGGTCAACTTGCTCAGAGACTGGCTTGGCCCCCTGCACAATCAGTTGCTCCTCAATCGCAGGATCATCATCTATCACAACTGCTCATTTTCAGGCAAAAATCAAAAGACAGGTTATGACCTACAAAGCTGTATATGTTGGGTCCATGTTATTCAAAAAACTGTATCTTTCAGTATGAGTCTTCACTTAATCTAAGACTGTCAGCCCCTCTCTCAGACTCACTCCCATTTACAGGCAGGTCTGGTACCAACACAGGAGAGGGCCTTCACAGACCAGAATGGATCTCCCCTTGCTATCTTTCCATTGAAATAGAAAACTTCTCTATTCTGACAGACTTTTAGGAACTGACTGCAAGGGTTTATAATAGTGCAAGGTTTACATTTAAGTCTCTTATCAGATTTTTTTTATAACTTCTAATATCTTACTATATCTTTTGCTGAGTTACATTCTTAAGATTTCTTTTTAAAAATGACATGATTACATTCTATGTTACTTTGCATTATTTTTTTGTTAATTTTTTTTAAAAAAATCTTAGGATTGATATGAGAATAGTATAAATTAATTCATAATGCCTCTAAAATGCCTTTTAAATTAGGTGTAACTAGTTATCAATAACCTTTTCAACTAGATGTAACTAGTTATCAATAACATAGTTTTCTGTAACCAATTACAGACAACTACATTATTGGTAACTCATTACTTACACAGTTTGCTCTTTGCATACTTAGACCTTGTTCTCATCTCCAGCTGAATCTGTCGGTGTACCTTGCATTTAATTTGCAATCTATCATTTACTATCTGAGAAGACTGTAAAAAGTGAAACCTTCTGCTACAATGAGAACACAATAATTCAGTCAAAGTTCTATTCTCCATTGACTTGTTTCCCCTTTCAAAACAGGCTAAAAAAATATATGTTATTCTTTACAGGTATAACCACAGTACTAACTATGACAACTCTCAGTACCATTGCCAGAAATTCCTTACCCCGTGTTTCCTACGTCACTGCCATGGACCTGTTTGTGACCGTGTGCTTCTTATTTGTTTTCGCTGCTCTGATGGAGTATGCAACACTCAACTATTACTCAAGTTGCAGAAAGCCACACTGTACGAAGAAGAAAAAGTCGGTAAGATGAGATGAAATTTAATGTAGGGAACATCTCCTTCCCAAATATTAGACTTCATTCTGTCAGTGCATTCCCTGGATACATGCCAATGTTATAACACATAATGCTGTGTAATGGGACCATAGCTAACATCAGTAAAGGAATATAAGAGGGGTATGAGCATAGGACATGTGCAGTATATAGGGGCATAATAGGTATCAGACTTGCACAATAAGTGCTGTTCAGGTCTGGCATAAACCAGGGGTTCAGCAGTAGTTTGGACACAGGTTCAGAAGCTTAGGAGGCAATAGTGACATAGAGGAGACACTAAGCCTAAGCACTACTAGAGACCCCTGAGTCAGAAAGTCTAGGATCCTTGAGTATGAGACCTCTGTGCCAGAGACCTCTGATCTCAGATCAGTCCTATCAACCTGTAGATCCAGTTCCAGCACTAAAAAGCATGCCTTTCTCTGAGATGTTAACAATCCTGGAACAGTGCACCACAGAAGGCTTTCCACTCTACGGGAACTGGTGGAGCCATGGAGAAGTAGTCTTAGCCAAGAAACATAAAAGATCTAAGTTGATCTCCAGATTTTGTTGGATTTGGGTAGTCACTTCTCCAAGGTGCTCTACCAATCGGCCTGCGAAGTTGTCTCTGACCATTACCTTCAAGTCTAGTTCACTTGCATGTTTACATGTGGCATTGCAAAGCACAACAGAGAAATATGGGGACTGTCTCCTGATATGCAAAATGGGTGTGCCCAGTGAGGGAAGATGATCAGGTTACTGACAGCTGGTGAAACTATGATAGAGGTTCAATTTTAGTAACTCTTGTATCAAAATTCAACTCTGCTAAGGTTTATTTTAATTTTTTTTTTAGTTCTACTTCCAAGAAAACATGTTTAGATATTTCCAGTTGTTGTCTTCTTTTTGTTCCAACCATACATGGCATGCTTCATACAGAGAACACTGGAAGGCTGCAATCTTGAAGTCTGTTTAGGGGAACAAGAAACACCTGCTCACCTCTGTAGATCCTCTTGTCTCCAGGGAAGAGCAGATGTGTCCTTCCTCTGAAAGCATTTCTCTCCCACATTGAAGCCAGCTGGTGGCACAAGCAGCAGAAAATGTTCTTCTTCATGCAATGTGTCCAGGATACGTTATTTTGCTTTGCTTTGGAATGGATGTTTATAAATAATATTCATGGCCTCTTGTGGCAGGGAAAAAGTTAGGTCTGTTTTGCAACAGGCTTCCTTTTACTTTAAGCCTGAATACTATAAGTAGTGTGTCCTGGCCAGAAAGTTCAGAATGATATTGACACACTTATTGGAGGATGTATTATTAGGCTGTGGAGATATTTACAGCATCCTAGAATGTAAGGGTTTTTTTTTTTTACCTAATTCAAGTATAAATGTTCTCTTTTTAAAATGATATCATAGTAGTATAGTTTTCCCACATTCATTCTTTTGTTTTGTGTTGGTATCTCTTAAAAAATGAGGGTTGTTATTTTGAAGTTACTGGGGATCGATTAAAACATGTAACATTGCTTCCACCTCCAGATAAGATTAGTAGCAGTTGGTGGTTCCGGTGAACATGCAGTAGTATATTTCATATTTTAGACTAAACTTTGGAGGAGGTGTGCAAAGTGATGAAGCTTTTTGCTGATAGAGTTCAGCATCTTGGACAACTCCATTAAAATTTAGACTAGGACTCAGTCAGGATTAACATCATTTCCGCACTAGATTGATATAGTGCTATTATTCCACTTTCAACATCCTATGGAATCCTGGGGTCTGCAGTTTAGGGAGGGGTGTCTTTGGCCTTTGAGGCAAACCTCAGGATTGAAAGTGGAATAATAGCACTATACCAGTCTTGTGCAGAAATGGCATGACTGCTCCTTTAGCACTGAGAAGGGGCAACCATCCCTAAGCAAGATAGCATTACTTTAAGGTTTTAAGAATGGATGCACAGGACATATATTCTGCTGTGATGTGTGTGTTATCCTTCCTTTGTGATGCTTTAAAACAGATGTGAATCATGGGGATTACACCAGTATCATAAAATATCAGATATATGATAGAGCCTGTTAAAGCACCCATTTTTAAGGATGGCATTCTTCACTAATTGTCTTTCCAAAGAAGCAATGAGTAATTTTAGCAATGTTCCTAATGCTGTGAGAAAATCTGTGAAAACCACACAGTTATCAAAGCCTTTTCACAAGGCATGACTTGTTCTGTGTAAAATTCACATATTGTATACCATAAAATATGTATTCTTACAAATTGTTTTAATTTTTTCCCTTTATTTGAGCTACCTGATGTCAGTTTTGGTCACATGATGGTGAGTATGACTTTTCAGGTTTTTTTTAAAAAAATTAATGTATCCTAGCATCTTTAATTTTAAGTATTTTTTCCATTGTACTGTGCAAATCCAAGTGTTTGATCGAAGAATCATCAGACCTGGTCTGTTATCTAAATGGAATTCAAATGAAAACTGTAGGAATTGTTTCAGGTATCTCCCCAATAATTCAGATTTCTGTATTCTGTACTTATTTATTTATTGCCGTGGAATACACATTTATAAACCAATTTTTGCCGAAATCTTTTTAAATGAGTTTTTAAAAGAAATAAATGCAAAAACGAGGGCAAGAAAATCAGATGAGGAAGTGGCAAAATAAGATATGAATGTCAGCTGGGCAGATACCTTAATATGGACTGACCATATATCCAAAACAATAGTTATTTGAAGCTGACATTTGTAGAACACACTTTCACATATAACCACAGTATGACTTTTAAACAATAGATAATGAATATTTGTTTTTCCAACTCCGGATTATGAATCTTTCAGCAACAGTAAAAGCACGCAGGATCCAGGAATTAAGTTTCAGATCACAGGAACATAGTTTTAAAATGCATGTGTGTCTACAACTATTTTTTGAATACAAAATTAATTCCTTGCATTACATTCAGCCATTAAGGAGTGACCACTAGACAACATGCTCACATCATATTCCTCAATAAAGCATTATCAAACTTACACTACCAGCATCTATCTGAAGCAGCTAATTTCTTCTTTTAAAAGACTTATTCGTGTCCAGTATATCCCAAACATACATTTAGATAGTGAGACTTGGGCAATTCTCCATGGGTTGATTTGTACAGGCGAATGTAATTCTCAGCTCAACTAATTCTACCTCTACTGACATCAGATTCAATACTTGCCAACAAACATTGAACTTACTGGTCTCATTTTCTCTGAGGATACAATTTGTGCTTCCACAATACAGCACGAGTGGCTGAAGCACTCAGAGCCAATGGCTCGTATACGGACACCAAAAGTTATTGTAATAGTAGATATTGCCATATGGTACCTAAGGGGAAATATTGTATAGGCTGCAATAATGAGAATGGCTAATATCTTTATCCAGTGACCTAACAAATACATCCCACAATCAGACTATTTCTGCCATAAAAAAGATTCCCTTGTCATTTCTAAATTTGTATTACCCCATAGAATTAGTTTAGCATGGGTATATAAATCAAACTGTAGTAGACAAGAGATTGTATGTACATCAGACTACTATTGCAGGGGGTACCAATCCTTTTTTCCTTAGATCAGGAGCGAGAAAACCAAGGACCCCGTGGATTTTTTGTAGCCCCCAAGAACACTGTTAGACCCTGAAGCCCTCCTCAAAAAGGCAAAAAAAAAATGCTCTCCAGGAGTTGTGAAATGCAAATAGTCTCCCTCCTCAACTCCATGAAAATTAGCCACATACAGCTTGAAATAGAAACTGGAAGTCACTTCCAGTTTCATCTTCAGCTGCACAGCAGCTGGTTTTCAAGTAGATGAGGGTGTTTTGGACGGACAGAACTCACAGCAGTCCAGTCAAAAAGACACGCAAAAATAGGATACTTCCAAAATCGTCCTAAGGAGAGTTACTTACTGGCTATTTGTATGTCATAAGATATGTCTTAAGACACAAATTTAAGTCTGGAAAATTGACTCTACCTCCAGAAAATGTCAGTTGTCAGTTGTCAAACGTCAGTGAAAAAGAGGGTGGTAAGCCCCCCCAAAAAAATATTTCACAGATATAGCATTAATTTTCTGAAAATGGCTTTGAGGGACACACAGTGAGATAAAGAGAATACAATATTCATAGTAAAACAATAATCTTAAATATGTTAATTCACCCCAAATATGTAATCTGAGTAGCATCCACCTATCCCAATCAAGAAATATTTCAGTCAAAAAAGCATACAAGTTCAGCTTAATTATTTGAGTAATAACCTGGGGAACCAAGATACCTAAATATCTAATATATTCCAGATACCAACAAAATTGCCAGTTAGAAAACAAAAGCGAAGCATTGGGCCTAACAGGCATAGCCTATTTCTCATCAACTCAGACCAATGTATGACCAGAAAAGGTGCCCAAATAATTAAATAATTTTATCAGGTCTTTCATGAGGTAGAGGAAAGCACCCCCCACCCAAAAAAAAGCTCTATTCCATGTCAATAATTTCATTGCTAAATCTAATTCCTTCACATTCCATTTTGACTGAACCTGATACAACTGCACTCTTTAATCATCTAAAGCACTGTCACAGAAAGGAGGGTCCAGGTTTTTGTTCTCTGCTGCCTCAGAGGGTAGGGCCAGGTTGAATGGTTTTAAATTACAGGAGGGTAGATTTTGATTGAACATCAGAAATAACAGAAATAAATCATGGAAAGAGCAGTTTGGCAATGGAACCAATTAGCTAGATAATGTCTTTAAAAAAGAGTCTGGACAGCTACCTGCTGGGATTGCTTTAGCTAGGGATCCTGCACTGAGCGGGCGGTTGGATCTGATGTTCTATGGAGCCTCTTCCAACTCTATTATTCTGTGATATTTAGTGTTAAATTGATAATTAAAGGAGGAAATAGACAAACAAGAGCTTGCACAAACAGAAGGATCTCTTTGGATATCAGGTCCCTTTTTTACACAATGGTCCATCAGCAAGATACAGATAGCCCTCCTGTGGGCTAAAGAGGCTTTCCACTTATGGAATGGCACTTCTGAGTCCACATTAGTGTAGATCCTTCCTCCTACAATGCAGTTCAGGCCAGTGCTGGTGTATCCTTACGGAAACATGACCATATCATAGATTGCAAATCTGATTAATCAAATAATGGGTACATGTCTGTTTCATTTTCTCTGAATTTTGAGCAGTTCTGATCAGAAATGAGCTGAAATGAAATCCACATTCACCCTTGAAAAGGTCACTGCTCATTGAAAAAGGCTACAATCCACAAATACAAAATACAAACAGCTCAGAAGCCAATGAAAACTGGACTAGAACCCTTCCAGTACCCTGCCTGAGCTTTCTTTTTCTGATTTCCAACAGGCATACGACCTAAAATGGCACAGTCCCAAGAAATCTTCATGTCATGATTTCCTTTTATGTCTAGGGGAGTCCAAAGTGTTTGCATGCCATAATTCAAGTATGAATATGAGATAGCCAAGGTGTAGTCTTTTTCTGCCTTTCCTTTTTCCCACAGAATTATTCTGTACTAGAGATGAGGCCACCTCCTACAGTCATCGCATTGAATAATGCCATGTACTGGCAAGAATTTGAAGACAATTGTATCTATGAATGTCTGGATGGGAAGGACTGCCAAAGTTTTTTCTGCTGTTACGAAGAATGCAAATCAGGCTCATGGAGGAAAGGACGGATACACATAGACATCTTAGAACTAGACTCTTATTCAAGAGTCTTTTTTCCAACATCATTTCTTCTGTTTAACTTGGTGTACTGGGTTGGATACCTCTATCTCTAAGGGAAAGTGAAGGAAACTGTGTTTTCACATTTCTTAAAGGACATTGAACATACTGAAGTTCAGGACATGGCCAGTTTCGTCGTAAGTCTGAAGATCACTTTACCTTTTCTCATGAAAAAAATAGATTTTATTTACACCTTGGTCTGAAAAAGACAAACAAAAATTTTCATTTCACGTTTGAGATATTTGCTAAGTACACACCAGGCATTGTCATATAACTAGTGTTTAACTATTCCTACATGATGAAGAATTTTGCTCTTTTCTCTGGGTTACAGATTATGTAGCATTCAGGTGAGGAAGCTAAGTACAAGCATTCCATTTAGGTTTTTCATTCTTCTGTTCCATTCACCTTTTACACATATTCTGAGAACAAATGCTTATTGGTGCAAGTTTTCCATGATGTTAGCCGAAATCACCTATTTTTCCTTAAGCTGTGTTGGACTCCAGTTAAAAAACACTGAAATTCACTTCATGAGTTTAATTACTTTTTGTCTTTGGTCTTAATCTGAAATGAAAAGTGTGTTTTAAACTGCTTGTCACAAAGATAGAGATGTTAGTCAAATAATTTTATTAGATATTATATTAATACAAGGTATAAAATTCATCTGACTGCTCAAATGCTGCAGGAGATGAATTGACTTTGAGAATAACACACTTGCAACTTGACAAGGTTTAGCTTGTTTATGGTAGTGTAGCAGACAGTAGTTGATAAGATGTAGGGCGCACTATTTAATAGCACGGAGAGGATAGCATTAATTGGAGATTGACATGTATTTTCTTCAATGTACTGGAGTTGTTGAGTTTGTTGAGGGGGGAGTTAAAGTGGTAAAAGCTATGGATACAGCCTGTTCTGCTTATTCTGCTTATGCGGAATACAACTGATGTACCTCAGGCCTTTTATGTATGACAATACTCTCCCATGTCATCCTGTTGCAATCTTGGCAGCACCTCTACTGGGATAGGAGCACGTCCCCAGTGCTCCCATCTGCACCCACCTGGCTGCCTGCAGAAGGGAACACAAGGGACATGCTCCTTTCTTCAGCACTACAGCTTCCCATGCTACAGTGGGGAAGGAAGGACATGATCATGCTTCTGGCCCTTCTGCATGACTGGCAGCTACAGAAAGCTCATGCAATTGGGGACCATTGACAGACTTTCCTCATCAATGATATACCCCACAATTGTGCCAGCTAGTGATGTGAGAAGGGCGGGACCACGATGACATCATTCAGGAGTGTCATCGTGGTTTTGTTCCTCTCATGTCCCCATGCCAGGAGGACGCCGTCTTGCAGAAAGGGCGTTAGTCATCGTTCTATGTGAGCTAAAAGGAACACACTAGTTTTTAGCCACATAGGGCACCCAATTCATTTTTCATTTGAAAGTCCTAATCTATATGTGCATTTTTTTGAGTACTTGACTTCAATTTTTCCATTTAAGTGAAGGAAGAGGTGCTTGTCGGTGAAAAAATTCACTGCTCATTAAAGTACCTGCACCGGTAAGCAGCCTCTAGATTGACACATTAGAGGACATTCTAATTAAAAAAACAATAAGAGCCTTATGTGTGCAGATGTGATTTTCAAGAAGGTGTAATATTGGGAATTTCTGTCATGTGCAACGGAGCTGAAAAGTTCTTAGTGATGAAATAGTTGGAGTTTTTTGGGGGGAAGGGGAACTACAAATAGATTTTAAATTGGAAATGTGTTTTGTATTTTTGAAACATGATGGAAACATTAAATTGCTTTAAGAGTTTTTTTTCCTGTGCTGCAAACTATACATTATAGGTAAACCCATTACTTCCCTTCCAAGAGATAAATTTGTAAAATTTAATTTTGTTTTAAAACAAAATTATGTATTTTTTTCTTTTTAAAAACCACAGTCTTTGAATAGAATGGCATCTTCAGAAGTGTACTATCAATACCATCAAATGCCTTTTTCTATCACTCTGGAGTATTCATGCTACTTATTTGAAACATGTATGTTTGAATACTGTGCACATATTGTTCTATACATTTGCATTTCCTCCTAAAATGAAAAAAGAAAGATTCCCCAGAGTTTACTGGAAAAAAAGTAGTGCAGGAGGTATGGGAGCATGGGGAAGGATGTTTGTAATAAGGCATTTTTGTTTTTAAAACAATATTTTTGCAAAGCAATATTTGCAATATTTTTGCAAAAATGTGAGATTCTGATAGGATTGCAAGAAAACATTAAGGAAAGGATAATAGTTGAGTGATAGGTCATGTACTTTGTATGAAAAAGATACCAGGTTCAGTTCTTGGCAGCACCATACAGGGCTGAAGATGTCTTTCTGTAAGTCTGCAGCACAGCTAACAATCAGTATAGACAATACTGGTTAGAGGAATCAATGACTGACAGTGTAAGACAAATTCCTGTAGTCTTAATGTAACAATCATTCAGATTTTAAAGACAAAAGTTCCAAAACAATGGTATATTGTGATATAAAAGGAACGTAATGCTAATCCACTTAGCTGGATGGCTTGAGAAGTTGCCAGTCTTCTGTAAACCTTCTCTGCAACACTAATCTCAGGCGAAGATATTCTAATGTTTGAATTGTACCATTTTCCACAAAGAAACAGACAATTCATTTACAGGATTTTTTTCCTATGTATAGATGTCAGTTTTTCATTTGACACCATTCCACATTCTTGTAAGAAATTAAACGCAAGTACTAAACATCAAAGATTTTTTTTTCTGATAAGAACCTCATGACCTACCATCAGAAAAAAAAAGTAAGAAAAATGATTTGACAACATAAGTTAGATTGAGAACTAAACTGAGAAGCAACTGGTAAAGATCCTGCAAACACTCTGCCCAATAAGTACATTTGAACTGACCACATTGACAACTGCTATTCATAATCAGCACCTGGACTTTTCCTTAAGAAAGTGGAAAATTGCCATCCTGTTCCATTAAATTCAACTGGGAATTTCCCACTGATATCTAAGGAAGGAGAACTGCATTTCAAGGAACTGTACAAAATATAGAAACCAAACTCTTCGTTTATAGTATAGTGCTTTTATATTCTAGCCTCCGTTTTCTATACTGTGCCTTATCAAAAAGATTATCTCATAACCAAACAAAATTCCTTTTATGCTTAAAATCTTTGTTTAACCAAAATACCATGCAGGATCGGAAGAATGTTGATCCCTTAACTTGAACCACAAATCTTGCAGAAAGCTTGGACTGTCTGAATGATCTTAAGTTATAACTTAGGCACACATTCAGATAACAGATATATTCTCTCCTGAAACAATCACTTGTGGAAACAATGCAGAACATTTCTGAGATCCAAATCCCTTTGAAAACTCTTCTTTTCATGAGTGTTCCATATCCATTCTTTACCCTGTCTCAGAATCAGAGAAATTCCTTGCTGTTACTCAGAGAGCAATGTAAATCTAGATCTGTACCTATACTCAGCCTAAGCTCGTATTGGCCATTTCTGCACGCGGTTATTAAGGCGGGCCAATGCGTCTTGCCACGGAGGTCTTCTGCACCTTGGAGTGGACTAGGTTCAGTTTATTTACCTTTGTTCTGCATGTAATTCCGACTAAATGCGTCCCCATGTGGTGGTAACGTGCACTATTTGAAAACCGGAAGAAATTAGTTTTCCAGTTTTCCAGATTGATCCAATTCGTACTTTCACAGTGGTGCAGACACGTACATTCGCACCAATGTGAATTGGTGGTCAGGGAAGGGCTCATGGGAGGAACCAGGGGGTAGCATGGACCTACGCACATACGCAATGACGTACTAAAACATGCAAAAAAAAAAAAAGAGGTCCAATCACAGCTGACGAGGCGGGGTGAGGGGAGTAGCGAGAGTGGCCACAGCAGAGGCAGTGTGGATTCATGAACTCACACTCCTCCAAATCAGAAGGGAACATATGCAGTAGCTATGTGGAAGGAAATGAGGGAAAGTCCGCCTTGTTTCAAACCCAGAAAATCTGGTAAGAAATAGCATGCACCGATTCACCAGCCTTGGGTGGAAAGGGCCATTGACTCTGTTAAATACAAATTTAAGTGATATTCTTCATTCCCAGATTCAGCAATGCTTCCAACCATAAAATTTTCTAAATCCTGTTGATAGCATCTGGAGAGCATTAGACCTATACCTGAATAACAATCAATGATACTTCAAAGTATTTCTCTATGGTAGGGTCATGTTCATTCAGGGGGAAAAAAAAGATATGCAGCCAATAGTTCTGTGAAATCTCATCACCTAATAGTGTCACTGGCTTATTTGACAATACCATGAATTCCTACTGCAGAATTCTGTTGAGAGCCGAGGTGCTCCTCTTTTCATGCATTTCTATTTCCTTCCTTTCTGCTTTGACCAACTGAATATGTGTAGAATTTGCCACTGATTTCTTTGCTTTCTTTATTTCTGTGCCAGCTTCAAAGCTCTGTATTTCTGGAAGTATCTTGAAATCTCTTTTGAACAATTTGTGTCTTTTGTTGTTTACATTAGCAACTTTTAGCAACAATGCATCTAGAAAAAAATAATTCTGATAGACCCTTTCCTAAAAGGTATCCTTTCCAAATATCTCATACATAAATGGAATGATAAATGACCTCAATTTAACATTTGCCTTGGATTTTTTTTATGTCAGAGGATTAGTCATTTCCCTGATTAGGCATGGCTTGCAGTGGGAGTAGATGCATTTTTCGAATGGGATGCTGGCCTACTATTTTCTAAAAGTAAAACCCCACATGGAGGGTGAGGTGCTTTAATTCTGCATAGATAGAAATTGGAAATATAATGCTGTGGACAATCCTAGCTTTAGTATTCAATGATCAATCTTGACACTTGTGGATCTTGTCTAGTTCTTTCATAGCCTTCATAGCTGCCCTTCTAAAGCTAGTCTTCATCTAATGTCTGGACTGCAGTTCTGATTAATGACTGAGCCAAGGTGTGGAAAATCTTGAACTATTCCAATGTCTTCATCATGTACTTTAAAGTTATGTAAATAATCTATGGTCAATATTATGTTTTCTTCATGTTCAGCTGTAAACCCACCTTTGCACTTTCTTCCTTGACTTTTTTCAGTAATCATTCCAAGTCTTTGCTATTTTCTGCTAGTAGTGTGGTGTTATCTGCATATCTTAAATTGTTCATGTCCTTTCCTCCAGTTTTCACACCTCCTTCCTCTTAGTATAATCCTGCTTTACACATATATTCAGTGTACAAGTTAAAGAGATAGAATGATAAAATGCAGCTTTGCTTGACCTCCTTGCCACTTCAAAACCATTCCATTTCTCTGTATTCTGTCCTGATGGTAGCCTCTTGTCTTGAGTAGTGGTTACACATCAGAACAATCAAACGTGACAACACACCTATTTCTGTAAGAGCACAGGCTGATTTTTTTCTGAAATACTTCAGTGCACTCCATTATCCAATATATGACTGCAACATGATCCCTCATGCATCCTTCTTTCCTGAACCTAGCTTAGACGTCTGGCATATCTCACACCACATATGGTAAAAGCGTTTGTTCTAGAATTTTGAGCACAACTTTGCTTGCACAGGAAATTAATGCAATAGTCCTTTGGTTACTGCAATCCCTTGCGTCCCCTTTCTTGGGGATTAGAATGTATATCGAGTGTTTCCAAACTGTGGGCCATTCTTTTGTTTTCCATATTTGTTTAGTTAGAACTAGAATAGATTCTGTCTCTGTAGCTTGTAAGTCTTTCGGTATGCCATCTGTTCCTGGTGATCTATTTCTCCCAAGTGTTCTGAGTGCAGCTTTCATATCACTTTCTAAAAGTTGTGGTTCATCTTCATATGATTCTTCCTTGCATGAATCTGTCAACCTTTCATCTCTTTTGTATAGTTTTTCCATGTATCATCTTTTTATTTCTACTTGATCATGTAATGTGTTCTCCTCCTGGTTAGAGACCATCCCCATGCTCGGTTTAAACATCCCTTTAATTTCCCTTAGTTTAAAATTCCCTTTAAATTTCCCCTTGAATCTTGTTGAAAAGGTCTCTTCTTCTTCATTTTTGTTGTTGTTGTCATCTTCTGTTTTGCTTCATTGATTATTATAGTAGTACTCTTTGACCCTATACACAAATCATTGCACACTTGCATTCACCATTCTAACCCTATTTCTTTCCCCCTTCTCCTTTTGTTTCTCGTCTGTCCTTAACTCCTTGAAGAGCTTCGTCAGCCATTCAGTGAGGTTCCCTGTTTAGCTGCAGAGAGTGTCAGTTTGCAATCTTTCCTCACAATGTCCCTGGCTTCAACCCAGAGTTCTTCCAGCTTCTGGTCAATTAGGCTTAATAGTGCAAATATATATTGTTACATTATCTTTAAGTTCTATGGGCTTGTTCTTCACAATGTATTTCAGCATGATGATTGGTATAGTGTTCTTCTTTAGCTTAACTCTAGTCTTTGATATTAGCAGTTCATGATTTGTGCCACAATCTGGCCCTGTTTTTCCAGAGGGAATGGAGTTTCTCTATCTTCTGCTTCCAATTATGTAGTCTCTTTGATTTCTATATTAGTCATCAGGTGATGTCCATGTAGACAATCACCACTCTGGTTGTATGAAGAATTTGTTTGTGTTGAACAAACTGTTGGCCTTGCAAAATTCCATCAGCCACTCTCCTGCTTGCTTTCTTGATTCTAGGCCAAATTTTCCCACAGTCTTTGATTCTGCTCTGTTTCCTACTTTTGCCTTCCGATTTTATATGATTAACAAGAAGTTCTATTGTGGTGTGTGATCTATTTTCTCCTGAACTCTAGCTGTGCAGAAGCAAATGAGGGAAAGCCCGCGTTATTTGGATCCGATAAGACATGATAAGAAACAGCATGAACCACTTCATGCGCCTCAGGTGGAAAGGGCCATTGTTAGACTGCAACTCCCGTTAGCCCTAGCTAGTATAGCCAGTGGTGAAGGGAACTCTTGGAATTTCTCTCTAACCAATTCTGGAAATGTATTATGAATCCCACCTCTGCTCTAGAATGATGCAACTTACTTAGGTAAGAACCTTCAGACACTGGCACTCTAAAGCAATAGGGAAGTCTATTTGGCCACTAATTCTTCACTTATTTTACTCTCAGACTTGAGAATGCACACTGTCAAACACTTTTTTCTCTACTGGGCATGATTTTGAGAGTTTCAGAACATTTTTTTATTTTTATTGTATTTTACTTTAGTTGCACTTTAGGACTTCTTTGAAAAAATCATAAGAGAATATTTTCTTCACAAGAATACACACACACACACACATATATAAAATTGCTGAACCTTTTCAAAATATACAATGAAAGTGGGGAAAACAGCAGTTGATAGCAGTTGATCTTTTTTTCCCTCAGTGGTGTTCCTCAATGTGTCAAGATACATTTATTTGCACCAAATAAAAAGCATTTTTAAAAAATCAAAATACAATGAAAATAAGAAAGGGGATGTGTAGTTGACTATTCTTTTTCCAGTGGATTGTCTTGACAAGGGACTGTACCTTTTCTCATCAAAGGTGAGCAAATATGTGAATATTCTTTACAGTTCCATCATAAGGTAAGAATCTTGTTTGGTTTATGGAGCTTGTTGAGTTTTTGTCCAGACGTTCTCAAAATTCACAAACTTCTTAATAAATACATGAAAGCTTTTATCTATTTGTTTGATTTATACCTGACTTCATCCCAAAACTAGGATACACAGTTAGTCATGATAGTATTGAGTGAAAAAGCTAGAGATAAAAACACAAACCCCATGTTGCAATTAAGCAAATTTTAATGTGAAAATGCATTTGGATTAAAAGCAATACAATGAATAAGCATAATATACTCTTTGTAAAGGTACACTGGCAGCTTGAGCAGAAGATTTTGAACGTTTAGCTCTTAAATATCTGGCTCTTACATCCTTGTTTATTCAATCACATTTATGGTGCTGAATTAAGCTCTTCATCTCTCTCTCTCTCTCTCTCTCTTTTTTTTTTCCCCTGACAGGCTCTTTAACAGCTACATGGCAGGGCAGGCAGGGACAACATCACACTTTACATGCTTGGAATAGTTATACCTCCTTAATGTAGCTACTGCAGAAGGCTAAATCAGTAGATTACTTTTTAAAAAAAAATATAACTTGCCAGAATTAACAAGTTTCTTCACAAAAAGGGGCAGAAAAATGTGGAGAAAGTGAAACTGAGAGATTTGTATGTGCCTACCAGTTGCAACTCTGCCATCATAAACATCGGTAATGTGATTAAAGCCACTAGAAATTCCATTATAGCCACATTACCACTTATTACAGTCATCTTCTCTCTCTCTCACGTACACACACACAGAGAGAGACACACACACACAAAATATCAAGATAAGCTCTTAAATAAGTGGTACTTATAGGCATTTTTTCCTGAAAGATGAGATGAATGGAGGGATCTGATATGAAAATTTACATCAACAGGCAGCCAACAGGAACATTTCCTCCAATATTTGGAAAGCATTTAGATCAGGGCTCAGACTGTAGCAATACAAAGCAGTTTAGGACATATTTCTAATGTTAAAAAAATAGAACCAAATAGAATCCAAGCAGCTCTCCTTTGCAAAATTACAAGTGGATTACATGTATGTTGGCCTCCATATTACAACGAACCAAAAATAACACACAAGAATGCAGCACAAGAGGCTGCCTTTTTTGTATCATGGAAAAAACCTCGTAACTGGCCTATTAGAGCATAATAGGTGCTATAGTAAAGGCAGGAGTCAGCCATGAGTGCAGAACAAGTGTTCAGTGCTAGGACAAACATTCAGATAATCATGCACAACCATATAAAAGCTTCCACCGTGCATTGTGTCATAGAACTGGATCAAAGCTTTAAGTTTCAGTTTCTGAATAGTCTCTCAACTATGTATGAAACAACAGCTGCCAGTGCCTTTTGTTCAACCATATTCTCATAAATGATAGGACTACCAATGGTTTTATAACACAACCAGTATAAAGAGCAGTTGCTGAAGATCATGCGCGTTATTGGGGTTATCTCCTGGCTTCTGATCTTCCCATGGGCATCAGGTGGCTAATATGGAAACAGTGTGCTGATCTAGAAAAGTTATTGGTCTGATTCAGCATAGTCTTCTGTACATTTTTATGATACCAATAGGATCTTCGGCCTAGCTTCACTGATCATTCTTTGACTTCCACATAGAGCATCTTTGCTTTAAAAAAATACCTCTGGCTGCACTGAAAGTACACTGAAGTTTGTTTCATTTATTGAAAAACTCAGAGCTCTATGACTTCTGATTGCTACCGTAGTCTGAAAATACAACACTTCAGTTTTCATTCAGTTTTGATACAGCATTCTGTTGCATTTTCCATAGTGGTTCTTTCACTTTTTTTTAGCACTACATTACAGGACAGACATAGCCAGATGCTGTCTATGCAGTTTGTGTTGCATATGACTTCTGTAGCTTGATAAATTCACCTTTTCCAGAGTTAAATGCATTTATGGGCCATGGAAGGAAAGTGTCGTCTGAGCCAACCCACCATCTTATTTCTTCTCCTTCTTTCAGTCTGAGCTAGCCTCTTGCCTCCCACATGTCCAAAAACAGCTACATGGTCTGAAGGCTTGCCATTAACTTTATCACTGCCAAAGTCTCATGTGAGGTAAAGATTAACAATCCAGTAGGTATGCATTTGCAAAGCAAGAAGGTGGATGCCCCTGACCTTTTCAGTTTTCAGCTGTAGCTGCAGCATCTTCTTTTCATTCTAAATATTTCGGCATGACTCAATAAACCAAAGTAGTAAAATGGAAATGGATCGTTTGAACTTCAGGATCTGCTGACCTTGGTATTCTACCAATGATGAACCATCAAGGATTGCAAGGCAGTTGTATAGGTTAGTCAATAACTGTCATCAAATACATTTCAATGCAACCTCCAAATTTCAAAGACAGCATAATGGTTAGTGTCATATGGTGGGACCAGGCAGCTAGATGGTCATCTCTATCATGCTTTCTTGAATTCTTCCAGAACCATCTGACTCAGAGTATTGTAAATTGTTTGAAACAGAAACTTGAACTAGACAGATCATGCTTAAATTTAGTAAAGCAGTTCTTCTCTTACATTGCTGTCTGGATCATTGAACCATGTGGGATGTCTATCTTGTAATTCAACAGCGTACAAAGTTGTGCCAACTTTCTGAAGTTTGGTACAATTTCTTAATTCTCAGATCTTAACACTCCTAACAATGAAGTCATTTCCGTGCCATTAGAATCCATAGGAGAAACATCTTAAAAATGAAGAAAATAGCCCCAAACGTCCAAATAAAAAGAACAAAAAGCTACTTGGCACCTTTAATTCTGTTGGTGGATGCCAACAAGATGTCAGAAAAGATGGTTGTTGCACCTAGCACCTTCGTTTTCCCTGCCTCATGGCATATTTGGGCTTTGGTTTCTGCAGAGATTGTTTCCTCTGCAAAAGCGCATAGGGCTCTTTCACATGCCTGGGAAACCTGAAAATACATAAAACCACATGGAGCAAATCATAATGGGCAGGTGGACAGGATCCATGCACACAATAAAGTGGAATACATGGAGGTCAGAAGTGAGGAAAGGAGTGGCCAAGCCCACGGGCATCTCCTCCAACACATTAAGAGTGAAATGGAGAGATTTCTAGAACCGAGATGAGGAACAAAGTGAGAGACTAATGAAAAGAGAAAGTTAGTGTGAAGAGATGATGGATGATGTTTCCCCTTTAGTTTTCACAATCTACTTTTCACAAAAATACAGATTTGGATGGTACCTTTGTGATAAGCTCCTCCTCAACATTTGGCTTTTTTTTTCCTTGCCAGTAGTTCTCCTTAATTTTCACATACTCTGAAGACATTGATTCCATTCTTCCCTGCCTTCAAATTTCCCCCTCTCACTAGCAACCATTGCAGGCTAGGACTCTGTGCCTTCAATAGCTATGCTGAAGAAAGAATGTTGCCAGCATTTCCCATATTCATGCTGCAGTAATGGGAAAGCTTTATGATCAAAACTCTCCTTTCTGCAAAGTTGTTATAGTATCTCAGTTCATCTGATTCTTTACCAGACATCTATACAATATTGCCAGCATTGGTATAAGTTGTGGAGTCCTTCCATAATTGGAATTATTTCCACAGGCAAAGAAATGTACATTCAAATTTGAATAAAAAGTACCATTATATATTTTATACAGAGTAAACCTTACATATAAGGGTAAAGGCTATACATAACTGCTATTGAATTCTACAATGTTTATGAACAGCTTATTTGGCAGGATTTGTCTGTGTGCCCCCAAAGTTTAAAAAAAAAAAGTTCTCCCAGATTTAGAAACTATGAAAATTGGTAGTGTTACAGAATAAAATGGGGAAAATGTTTGTCCTGTTAATGTCATTCAGGTAGTGGATTGTCAGGTTCAATTAATCCTGGCGACTATCTCATGAGCTTTGCCTCCCACAGAAGAATCACTGTTAATATTACAAGTCAAAGAAAATAAGCTGACATCCATTGAAGAAAAGGCTGGTTTCTTTTCTCCATGTTATTTTCTGTATGGATAAACTAATCTGTCAGTGTATGTAGGCTGCATAGATGGAATTCAGAAACAGAGTAGCGTATGCACATAGCAATATATTCCTCAACCTGAAGCCCAAACTGACTTGAGAATATAGGCCACGCAGTCCCATACTTCTGGAAAGCAATATGTTTCATAAGGCTGGCACAAAAAGAGTGCTCTTGAGCAGGTTCTATCTATATAAACACATTTTCAAATTGTTTACAAAAATCATGTGAGCCAAAAGAAGAAAATGAGATACATCCTCTTTTTTAAAAAGAGATAAAACCAAGGTTTTAAATATTGCAAGAAAGCACATATTTGCTTTTTTGTTGTTGTTGCACTGACACCAAAATCCAACTATGAATATCAGGGCAGTGCGTAGCCCTTTGGATGTTGTCAGACTGCAGCTCCCAGAATTCCTTATCATTGGCTATTCTGGTTAGGGCTAAAGTCCAAAACCATCTGCAAGGTTACACTTTGGTCATTGCCGCACTAGACTGTTATAGTGCTATTATTCCATTTTCAATCCTAGGGTTTGCAGTTTAGGGAGGGGCCTCAAAGGCCAAAGACGCCCCTCCCTAAACTGCAAACCCTAGGATTCCATGGAATGTTGAAAGTGTAATAATAGCAGTATAACAGTCTAGTGCAGAAATGGCCCTTGTCTTAACCTGTG
Organism: Cyclura pinguis; assembly: GCA_030412105.1. Taxonomy (NCBI): domain Eukaryota; kingdom Metazoa; phylum Chordata; class Lepidosauria; order Squamata; family Iguanidae; genus Cyclura; species Cyclura pinguis. Next base: position 186,323,037 of record CM059601.1, read on the forward strand.
GATAAATTTGGCTTAAGTGATACAAACTACAGGTGTTGAAATACTGTTGGATGGAGAATTTGCAGGACTGAGACTTTCATTGCCTATGTTGTCATTCATTGCAAAATCATGTTCTATATTAGTAATATGAAAAGTCAAGCTATGGTACTAGGTGAAGCTGGTTTTTTTAAAAAAGAAGAAGAAGAAGAAGAATATTCCACCACATAAACTGTTTGCCTTACACCTTACCTTATATTTGTTTCAATCTGGATTACCAGTGAACTAAGACATAAAACTTTCCAACAAAATTCATAAGGATTACAGAAAGTTTGATATTTTTAAACCTTCTTTTTTCTCCCCCATCTCCATTAGCGGTGCAGCTTGTGATGTTCTAGTGAAATGAAAACTAAATTCTGTGCCCAATGTGCCTTGATTAATACAGGTAGCACTCATGCCAGTTTATCATTTTTAGCTTAGGTAGCCATTTTAGTAATGTCGACAGAAAGACTCACCCAATTCAATAAAGGCAATCATCTTCTCTTTCTTACACAAACATTTCCAGCAGAAAGCTCCCCACTAGCAGGCACAACCATCCATCCAATTTTGTGTTAAGAGGTGGGGCTGTGTATCTGAACCAATATTTATATTTGTATTTTGACTTTAACATTTGTATTTCTGAATACAAATAAAAGTGCATATTATCAAAATGTGGTACAGTGTGAAGTGATTGATTCCTCTGCCATGTCAGTCATTCTACAATCTCCATGAAAATAGCTTTTTAAAGAAATGTTTTTAATAACCAACCCTCTGAGCCGCCTCCACAACATGTCATCTCAGACTAGTGGCACAATCCTATGCTTGCTTACTCAAAAGTAAGTACCAGGGAAGTAACTTGTCACATAGGTCTTTTGCACACTACAGAATTATTGCATCATAATTCCACTTTAACTACTATTGCTGCCACCTGTGGAATCCTGGGGTTTGTAGTCTTAGGAGATACCGGAGCTCTCTGGCTGAGAATTCTAAATATCCCTTCCTAAACTGCAAATCCCACGATTCCATAGAATATAATGGTGGCAGTTAAAGCAGAATCATAGTGCAATAGTTGTGTAGTGCAGAAAGGCCCTAAGTTTCTTCTCAAAGGAATCAATGACTAATTTTAGGAATCTTCTTCCTAGTGTAACAAAATCTTTGAACACCACTGTTTTTGAAGCCTATTTGCAAACTGGGACTAATTCTGTGCAAAATTTACATATGACTGTTTTCCTGCACAGAAAATGCTGTTTTCTATGCAAATCACCCATGTAGTTCCCTAATCACAGCATTTGATGCACAGGAAACAGCTTTTTCTTTGCAGGAAATGATATCTTTGAGTAAAAATAGCATTGCCCCTGCAGAAAATTCTGTTTCTTGTGCAGAAAATACTGTTTTCTGTGCAAAAGAAGCCACATGCTACATTTTTGTAGAATAAGTCCTGAACTGTGAGACTCTTGCCAGTTCAAGATTCTTCTCTTCAAGGTTTCTCAACACTCAAACGTTTCTGTTTTGTTTTTGTTTGTTTTTTTACAATATTCTGAGTATTTTTAAATATTCTTTCCAACCCTAGGGACAGGGGAGACACTTCTTTCAGTCACATTATAAAGTAACACTATCTAAATGGCACTCTTCAAACTAATACACAAACCAATACACAATTATACTTTGATACTTGTACTAAGGAAGTATGTAATTGACTATTTCATCCTTGTAAGTGAGGGCAAATAAATTCCACAGTTTTCTGCCCACAATGGAGAAAATGGATATTTTTCCACAGTTCTCAGCCAGTATTCTCACATCCTGAAGTGTTTCTGGAAATTATTCTCTGCAGAAATACATCTGGCTGTTTTGTGTGAGAACTATACCTTTGGTGCAAAGATATCATTTCCAGACAGCCACATCTTGCATAGAAAACTGCGCAAGATAAGACAAAAAAGTGGGGGGAGGGGTGTGTGAGTGTGTGCATGCATGTGTGCAAACAATTTTTTTTGTGCAGCCTTTTTATGAAAGATGGCTAATTCTGTACAGAAAACTACAGTCTTGCAGGAAAAAATGTGCAAAACACTGTACTATCTGAATTCAGTGATTTTTACACAAAATAATAATTTAGATTTAAAAGATAAAATTATAATAAGAACCCATATGTATTTCTGTGCAGGATAACTTCCCAGGAAACTATGAGAATACCAAGAAAAAATTGCACAAAATTCTTACCACTATGTTATTCTTCCCAACCAGATTTTTCAAGAATTGGAAACCATCCCACCTTTTGCGGTTGGGGAGGGGGCAGGTACAGAATAACAACAAATATTCTTTTCATCTCTAATCTGTACTGCTCCCGATTTTGCAATGCAGTTCTCCAGTTGAAAAGAGAAACATACATATCTCTTAATTAGGGGAAATGGTGCACAAAAATGTATATTGTCCTGAAAATACCATGCAAGAATACATTTTATTAGGCCATAGATTTTATAAGTGCAAACAGAAATGTGTGTATTAAGAAATGTTTGTATCAAAATGCATAAAGTAAGAAAAATGCACATGAAAAGATACAGTAGGTCCATGTTTAATGCAAATTCGCTTTACATGATTTCAATTATACTGGCTCCCAACCATGTTGATGCTTCTCACAGTATCTGGCTGCTACAACCTCATACTGCAAGCTCTTCTCCCAATATCTGGTGCCCCTGGCTGCTGCTGCTGCCTCATGCTGGTCACACACTACTGCTTGTGGTATCTGGTGCTCCTGGGTGGTGCTGCCTTGGGCTGATAGAGTGGTCTTACTATTGAGATCAATGAAGTTTCCTCTTTTGATATGGCAGAAGATCAATACTGATGGTTTTCGATGGCCGCGATGCCTTCCTTGTTCATTTCAGGTAAGAAATAAAGGGTTCCATATTTTATGCAAAAATTGTATAATGTGCTGGATCCTTGAATGGATCTTTTGCATTATAGGTGGGCCTACTGTACAAAAATGCACATAAAGATTTTTAGAAAACTCTCAACAAATATAGAAAAGAGGATGAAACTACTTTAAGACAAAAGAAACGAAACTGAGCAAAACCAAAACTGAGGGATTTGTCTATCCTTAAATACCACTGAATCACTCTGATGCCTCTCCTATATCATTAGTGGGTACATAACCATTGCCCTTTTGCCCTTAGATGCATTAAGATTTGGCATCAGAGACAGCAGCCCTATCTGTGACGAACTTCAAGTTATAATAACAAGCATACCTGTGTGTTCTGCATTTGTGTACAGCACAAGAGCACGCTATGATCTAAAACCCAGCTGTCAGGTAAAATTACCTGGAGAAACCTCTTGTCATATCTAGCACTGATACGTTTGGAATTATCCCTCCTTCCATATTCAATTTAAGTTTCACTTTAACTTCTGATGTAAAAAATGGGTGAGAGATAGAAATTGCATTCAGTGATCTTCATTCAGAATAAAGGCAACTGCATTGAAAGGTGCAGCCTTCATCATTCTTTTCAAGCCACATCATTCCCAGTGTCACATTACCCATTCTGCAACGAGATCATGCTTGCCAGTTTGAAGCAGTCAAATTACAGTCCTGTCAACACTTTATGGAACAGCCTGGAGACAGGAAAACTGTTATAAGTGGAGAAAGTCCTTGAGAACTCTTGCCAAGCACTGCTGTGCTATTTTCTTTATATGACTTGTAGACTGTCAAATAACCTAATTGGCATAATTGTTACAAAGAAGAAACCTTGGCATTACCATGGGCTGAAACCATAGATTAATGTCACATCATTTGCCGCCTAAATTTTCTGCAAGTTTTGGTTCCCATGAGATAAGCATCAGATATTTTAAAAAGTTGAATTCAATGACTTCAGCAGTGGTATAGACTTGAGTCAGTTAACTTGAACTCAAGTCAAACTTACATCACTTCAATGACTTGACTTGGACTTGACTCAACAATAAATGACACACTGACTCGACTCATCTCTGACTTGTATATTTTTAGTGACCAGCTTGTTGCCCTTGGTTCAGTACCATAACACATTCATTCAAAAACCTTACAACTTTAAGCAATGTTTCCATCTCTTTTTCCCTATCGGTCACATGTTGATCTGTCTCAAGCCCAAAGTGTGGACACATTTCTCAAACAGGAACAGCAAACAGCATAGGCAACGGGCTTGAGGTGGGGTTTAGGTCTTCTCAGCAGCCTGTCCCCACTGCATATTGAAGGAGCCTTCTAAAGTTTTCCTAAGAGCAGAGGACAAGACCTACCCCCAAGAGCACAGGGTGCATTTCTCAGAGGGGAACAGAAAATGTGTTAGGCAATGGGCTTAAGGAGGAAGGATCCTCCTTGGAGCTTCAGTAATGGAGCTCCAGTAATGGAGAGTAAAAAGGATCTTACTCTTCACTTCCAAAGCTATAGATCCTTGTATGGCCATTGACACAAAAGCCTCCAGCTGTGGGAAGGGCGAGTAAGAAGTATTCTCTTCTGATACCGCAGATGGCAAAATTGCAAATGTGGAGAGTTGACTTTACTTATGTAGGTAAAACTGACTTTATTCAACTCTGTCCAGAAATTCCGCAACATAGATTTAGGTATAAGGTGGGTATAAGATTTGGGTATAAGTCTCCAGATTTGAGACTTGACTTGAAAGTTTCTTGCAAGAGCTTGAGACTCAACTTGAAATTTGAAGGTAGAGACTTGAGTCTTGGACTAAAAGACTTAAATATATCACTGGACTTCAGGAGTGTTTTTTAAAAATGCTTTGGAGAACCAGGGTATAAAAATACCCCCATGTCCACCCAAGTGTTTTTGGATACAGAATCTAGTATAAACTTACAGGATCACCTCCCCACATACAATCTGCCCCATACACTCAGGTACTCTGGCGACCATTTACTTAAAACAGCCAGGACTAGACTGGCAATGGTCATTGGCTGCCCCTAGACTGTGGTATGTAATGTAATGATGATGATGTAAACAGAGCCAGAAAATGTATGTTCACATGAGGGGGAATGCCGATTTTGAGCATGGATGGAAAGGATGTTTGCAGTTATTTAAGAATAAAAACAGGTTTCCTGACAGTCAGGGAACCCCACTGAAAAGAATAATAGAGCAGCATAAGTTTTGATCAGTCTTCTCCCAGTATTTCCAAGAGTACTCCCCAGGAGTATATGGTCACTCTCATCAAACCACAACTCAGAACATGATATTTACTGAGAAGTAAGTTCTCCTTTACGAAGACATTCATTCATACTACTAAAAACAAGGGAAAATTTTAAAAAAACCAAGTAGGGGACATGGCTGCACCTGCAGTAGTCCAATGTGCCACATGCCTTATGGATTTTCACATATTTAGCACAAAGATATGGAATGAGTTTTATAAGGCTGTGTAGCTGCACACTGTAACACTGTTTCCATGACTGAGAAATCAGGGTTTGTGACTGCAGATTCCTTGTAAAGCTTTACATTAAATATGCAAGATATGCGAGGCAACTAGAGGAATGGGAAACAATTTCAGTTTACTTTAATTATAGGCTACACACCTGCATACACCTTGAATTTAAGGGGCTTAAATCCAGTTAAGTGGCTATAGGAAAGTAGACTCTCAGAGCTGTATTCCAGATGTACCACTGGCCACATGTGATCTTACAGATGCCTTTGTCCAAAGAACCCTGCCCCCTAGCTGAGAGAGTTGTGGTTCAATATGCTGATTCCTAGTTTTACCCCACGTTTGTAAACATTTGTCTGCCCCCAAAGGTGCTGGGGTATATGTCAACATAGTGAGGTTATGAGTCATGACTTAGTAACTTCTTTCAGTCAAAGAGCCAAATTTCATAGAACCATAGTATTATAGACCTGGAAGAGACCACAAGGACTATTGAGTCCAACCTTCTGCCATGCAGGAATACACCATCAAAGCTTTCCTGACAGATGACCATCCAGCCTCTGTTTAAAAAGCTCCAAAGAAGGAGACTCCACCACACTCCAAGGCAGCATATTCCACTGTCAAGCTGCTCTTACTGTCAAGAAGTTCTTCCTAATGCTTAGATGGAATCTCTTTTCCTGAAGTTTGAAACCATTGCTCTATGTCCTAGTCTCTAGAGCAGCAGAAAAGCGCTTGTTCCATCCTCCATGTGACATCCCTTCAAATATTTAAATATAGCTGTCATGTTGACTTTTAACCTTCTGAAATTTCATTTAACTTTTAAATTTAATTTCAGAGAGATCCTTAGAGTCACATTCCTGTAGTGGTGGCACCAAACACAAGACAGTGGGACTAGAAATTGTTGTTTATTTGCTTATAACTTAAATCTTAGAAGAGGCAACTCAATGTTTTAGAAGGGACGGGATGGGGAAATGCATGCAAATGTGATAAAACCAGACCATCTGGGCAAGCCAAGAGGAACAGATTGGGATCCCAGGAGGCCAGATTTGGTCTCAAGGTCTGAGATGCAGAACAATCCTGAAAATGTCCATTTAACAGTAGTGGGGCATACTCTCAGGTAAGTGGGTATGAGATTGTAGCTTGAGTTATGTTGAGTGACCATGGGTAATCCCAAAATGTATGCCTCAATATCTTTTATCCTTAGGCCTTGGTGCACAATAGCTACTTCTCACACTTATTGTTATCAGTCATATTCTCCTTCACAGTTCCTTTCATACTGTAAATTTTTAAATTCTGACTTCTGAATCCAAAGGTTCTAATACTATGGAAACAAGTGACATAAATTGTCTATTAATAAGACATCCTTGTGTCTTGTATGAAGGAACACTGAGCCCTTAATTTAGTACAGTTTAATTTTAAGTGTGTGTTAGGAGGGTTAATTTGAAAATATACCAATCTGTGACAAATAACTATGAATCAAAAAGCTGCAAAGTTATATTTTTTACCCTGTCAAGCATCTGAGACTCCCGATCAACACTGAAATCCTATACATGTCTACTAAATGTAGGCCCTGTTGAATTACTCTGGGGAAAATTTGCAAAGGATTATAGGGCAACAGGTTTAGAACAAAGCAGACCTTTGCAAAGCAATCATGAAACATTTTTTATTTATAGGCGCATGTTCAGTGCCTTACTTATTTGGGTTATAATTTGCATACCGTAGTCCCATATCTTGATGAATATCACCTTAACAGAGCAGGAGCAAGAATAAATACAATTATTGAACTCATTAACAATAAAATTCTTGTTTTTCTCATTCCACTAGGACAAATCAACACTGTGCATGCATTATCATGCAATCATCTCCATTTAAAAAAACTGGCAAAACCACCTCTAACTGAGAAAGCCCTATGAAAATCATTAGGTTGCCATAAGTTAACAGCAACTTGAAGGCACATATGGACAATCACTTAGAGCTAGTTCACACTACACATTTATAGCACAACAATTTCACTTTAAATGCCATGGCAACATTCTATAGAATCTTAGGATTTTCAATTTAGGGAAGGGTATTTAGAATTCTTAGCCAAAATGCTCTACAGCCTCACCAAATTAGAAATTCCGTGATTTGTCCATGGCCCTTTCTGCACAACAGTGGTGTGGCAGCATGACGACATGAGAGGGCCAGGACAGTGATGATACTTCCGCATGGCATTGTGAAGGTCCCACACTTCTCATGATCCCATCCAGCGCAATCACAGGGTCTATCATTGACAGAATAAGACCCCCAATCACGTGAGCCTTCCATCGTAGCTGGCCATGCAGAAGGGCCAGAAGTGCAATCCCATGCTTCCTTCCCCACTGCAGCATGGGAAGAAAGCCAGATGCAGTGTGGAAGAAAGGGGCATGCGTCTCTCGCATTCCCTTTCACAGGCAGCCGGTTGGGTGCAGAGAGAAGTGCTAGGAACACACTCCCATCCTGGTAGAGGCACTGCCAGGATTGCAATGGGACAACATGTGACAGCATCATCCTGCAGAAAGGGCATGATTGGCCATTTCCATACTACACTATTATGTGCTATTATTGCACTTTCAGCATTCTAGGGAATCCTGGGCTTTGCAGTTTAGGGAGGGGCACTTAGAATTCTCACCCAGAAAGCTCTTTGGCCTCAGTAAACTACGAATCACAGAATTCCATAGAATGTTGAAAGTGGAATAATAGTGCTATAAACAGTGTAGTGCAGAAATGGCCATTGTTAAAGTAGAATCATGGCGCTATAATTATGTAATTGAAATGGCCCTTAGTTTGGTGCATAATCTTACAGAGAAGTGGTTCTAAGAGTGCTCCAGACATCGTTCAGTGTCAGCTACCAGAGTCTTTCACCATTACCCATGCTAGCTAGGACTTCTAGAAGTTAAAATGCAGCAACCTCTGGATACTTAGACCCCATTGGAGAACTGCAACATGCAGAGAATAACATGGGGATAATCTAAGTCTATTCTGTGACTACAACTGCTCAAAAAGTCAAATGATGGACAGAATTATGGCAATGACTACAGCCATCTTCTATACTTATCTCATTCACACTAAAAACTGTCCAGATGGCAAGAAGGCACGTTGTGGTAAAGTTTTTCAAAAAGGCATGTTTGTGTGAATTGGTCCTCATGTACAGAGGATGCACTTAACTTTGTTTTTCTGGCTGATAAATTCAAAGGAAAACAAATATTGTGTGCACAAGAAGGCATGTTCTGCTTACAGAATTAAAATTTAAGGGACAGAGAGGGAAGAAGGAAGACAGACTATTGTGACTGCAACAAAATATGACGATTTGTGAAGGGGAGGAGAACTTAAGAGTGACTATGATTGGGAAAAAAGCCTGGGACGTGAACATTAGGACAATTTTTAATACCATGAAAGATAAAGATATTGTGAGTGAACCTATGAGGCCTAAATGACGTATCACAGATTGTGGATAAAATGATAAGGTAAAGAATGTGCAAGTAGTGCCAGATAGTATACGTTTGCATTTCTGGATTTCAGAAGTAGTGTTAAAAGACATATTTTAGGGCCTGGAAGCAATTAATTATACTTACTTACTTACTTACTTATTTACCATTCTACCTTTCTCCCAGGACAGAATTCAAGGCAACTGCTAAGCTACTGAAACGATTCATGCAAATAGACTTAGGCAATATGTTAGTGGAGAGCCTGTATCCAACAGCCACACAGTGTCCTGGGGATTTCTTCCTACAGGGACAGACGTTGTAACAATCCTTGCCATTCTAGGCACTGTAGAAATCTCGTTAGGGTCATCCACCTTTAAAACAGTAATGCCTGATACAGCAGCCTCTGGTTGAGATTGCTGAAATTCAGCTCTCCAGCAAAGCTGAGTGTCCTATCTGGACTGCTATGAGTCTCTATTGCTAAGCAGATAATATAATTCTTTCTGTGTGTCGTTTTAATCTATCATGGATGGGCTTGATAGGGAAGGGAAATCATTTTTCATTTTTGAACTGAGGAAGTGCATTTCTGAAACCAGCAACTTAAATTTCAAAAATTTGCCAACATCACTAAATAAAAAAGGAATAAGTATATCTAAAAGAAATATGAAGTTGAGACAAAATATTTCACATGGGGTTTGCTTGAGTCATCTCTATGTGGAACATTACATGTAATTCCAAAATTACTTAATATCTTCCTCTGCTCAGACCTTGTTTTCTCCAATCACACTGCTGATCTCTTTCTCTTCCCAGTCATTATCATTCTCTTATCTAGTCAAGTGGTGGGCAAAGTGTCAGCCACAAAGAACTTTCAGTCCTACCGCCCTCCCCCCTACATTTTTGGATCATCTGTTTTAAAATAGCTGTGTCCTCTAGGGGTTGTGGAGTGCGATTTTGCCACACTTGGAAGGGTCCTGACCTTTTTCTTTAGGGAGAGGGCTTTTTTTTTCCCCTGAACTGGAAGTGGTAAGGATTAAAGTCAAAGCAATTGTATTCTTCAACAAGTGGATGCCGAAGGCTAAAAAGGCTAAAAAGAAAGCAATTACAGTTGCAGATAATCAATGTTATTGAGTAATCATTACTGAGTAAACAGATTCAATGGAGCTTTTGCCTTTCTTTAACAAGCGAGACTTTGCTAAAAATGGAAACAAGGGGGGTGGAAATCCCTTGGGTCCCCCAAACATCAGTAATCACTTCCTGCACCTTCTTCCGTCTGTTATCCCAGGAGCAACAACCATAGAGTTCCAGCTACTTCTGTTTTAAAACTTCAGCTGCCTCTGCCACTGCCTATGCAAGTATAATTAAAATAAACCCCAAATCCTCAAATTAATGTAATTAATTTAATGAAATAAAATAATTTTAAATAGTACTTATTGAAAAAAAAATTACTGATTTAAGAGTACATTGATTATGTACTCTTAGCAGACAAAGAAACCCAGAACGAAATTTAAAACACTGCACAATGCTAAGAAAAGGGGCAGCTTGAGGGTCCCTAGGGTCAAATTGCTTAATGAGGCCTGTTGCTTTGTATGGTTAAAGGAATGGATATTGCTTAGAGATCTGAGACTTTTGGAACCTGAAGGCCACCATTTAAGTTGGCATGGTTAGTTTTGGTATGAGAAAGTTAAGACCCATGTTGAATTTAAAAAAGATTATATTAGAAAACCTCTCCTGCAAGTTTGGTATAAATATAAACAGAAGCTTTTTCCTAAGATAATATTAGTCATCTCACTCCACATGCCTTTTTAAAGAAAGACTGCAAAAATTTTTAAAAAATTGTTAAAAAATTGGAGATGGTTGCTTTATGATGATCTTTTGGATTTTGAACAAGACAGCTGCTAATTTAAGTTAAGAGAGACAATCCTTAAAGAAGGCAAAGATCCTAATTGGACTGATATAATCAAGGATGGGTTTAATCAAGATAAGAGAAATGCAGCCATAGAAGTTACAGAAAATAAGTTTTATTTAGAGCTGTGTAAAGGCAATCACTATGTAATTTAGAAAGTCTATAAATGGCTTTTGAAACTAGAAACAGAAGATGAGCCTGTGAATCAGTACATGATAAGCTGTGTCCCAAATTATGGCCATAATGCCCATATGGATATACGGGAAAGTGTGATGCAAAGATATAAAATTTACTTTGTGCAGTAATTTAAAAGAAAACTTGTATAATATGGTGTATAGGAGATAGCTAACCCCAGATAAGCTCTCAGAAATGTCCCATAAAGTTTCAAACCAACATTGGGGACATCAAGATAAGGAGGACTCTTTTTTCCTGTGTGGTAGACTTGTAAGAAGGGGAAAATTTACTAGTCTAAGATTTATGTGGTAATCCAAAAAACATATGGTAGATTTTGTAACATTACCAGAAATGTTTTCGGAGGAGGGACATTGCGGCTAAAGAACTCGGGACTAAATTATGAATTGTTGGGTGAATTCAAATTGTTTCCAACTTATGACAACCCCAACACAAACCTATCATGGGGTTTTCTGAGGCTGAGAATGTGTGATGCACCCAAGGTTACCCAGGGGGTTTCCATGGCTGAGCAGGAAATCAAACCCTGGTCTCCCAGATCGTAGTCCAATGCTCAAACCAGTACACCATGCTGGCTCTCATGAAAAAGATACATCATAACTTTGGTCATGACAATGCAAATATTCCAACACATATTTCCATTTTTCCTGCCTTTAGCATTCAGAAACAGGCGTTATTACAAAATGGACCAATTACTGAAGAAAGCAGAAAGGCTTCTGCAGGCATCTGTTTTTTGTCATCTTCCACAAAATTGGATTTGTCAGTGTTTGCGTCCCACTTCCATGCCTGACTGTTGAACTTTCTCTCTCTTGACCTTTTGTTTTATGTCACAGTAGCAAACCAGATTCATTCCTAAAGAAATATATCCCACCATTAGGAGAGCGCTTCTATTTGTCCTTTTCCTTCATTTAAAGAAAGCCACAGCCATGGGGAACACCTAACATGTCATTTTCTCCTTTTAAGCCTTAATTGAAGAATTTAAATAAATTGTCACATTGAAGCTTTCAGCATGACTATTTCAAGTGGCTGCTAAAAATAAAAGAATGGCAAAATGTAAGAAAAATGATTACTTTGGTTGAATCAATTGCTAAAACACCAGGCATGCAACCATATTTATAATCAGAACAGGGCTGCTTTTCTGTGGTGTCTGTGGACTAAAGCTCAGTGGTAGAGCACATGCTACACACGCACAAGGTTCCACTTTGATCCCTGGCATCTCCAAGTAAGGTTGGGAAAGACCTCTGCCTGAAATCCTAAACACTCAGTGCCAATTAGTATAGATGTTTCTGAGCTAGATGGACCAAACAGCCTGATTTGATATAAAAAGAGCAAAAATGGGGAAGTATCTAAAGCAGTCTACAAGAGGAAGAAAACGCGCATCTCAAGATGCTGGAAGATGCCCTTTGTTAGCCAAAATAAGAGGGGGAGGAAGGGCAAAAAAGGCTATCCACTACACCACTGCACATTTTTTGACCTATGAATATTCTTAAGACTTTCTTCAGGGGCCAAGTGAAATCATCCTTCAGCTCTCCCTGTTTGGCAAGGACAGTTCTGATTAATTCTCTGTCCTCCTACTTTTTCAGCTGCTTTTAAAATGCCTCACTTTCCTTCTCACAGCATTCCTTATTCATTTTCAGCATATTTCAGTTGCTGCAAACTGAGCCCAAATTATGATAGTAGTTTCCACTCAATTTAATCAGCAAGTCAGAGAGGAGAGCAGGGTTGGGTCTTGCCTTTCTGTTACCCTGATTTCTGGGGGTCCTGGGAGTGACACCTTAATGTGCTCAAAATAATGGGGAATGGGAATTAGCTGAGAGCACTAGTTAGCAATGCGAGAGGCAGGGTAACGTAGCAAGATCTTGAACCCAATGTCTACGGGGTCAGGCCGAGTCAATGAGCAAACAGAAGTAAATAATAATAGTTGTTTTACTGAGATACAGTCAAACATGTGTATGCAACACACTCACATGGAGAACTATAGAAATAAAGGTAAGAGTTGGATAGAGGGATTTTAAGAGGAGGTTTTGTATGGGAAATACTACACCTGTCCTGAAGCTCGGGTAGTCTGAAGACGAAGTCCGTGGAAGTAAGGATTCTCAGCGTGAGGAGCTAAGGGGAAGGCTCACTGGACGAAGCGACAGTAAGGTGGGATGGAAGCCAAGAGCGATCCAATGAGACGCTCAAAGTCAGGGGTTCTTATAGGGGAAAATGTGGCCACAGGCTAATCCGTTCTTGGGGATAACAATGAGTTTCAGGCTGGAGACAAAGCCTCCGAAAGGTCAGTACTTTAGATGACTGAATTATGACAAGGTTGTCAATAGAGTAGCCAGTATGCAAACACGAACTGCTTGAGAGTTGTATAGTCTGCTCATCAAGCTGCCTGCTCAGGGCAGGGGATCTTTTGTAAACAGCGTGCATACCTAATGTGATCTTAAAAGGTACTTGCCTTGAGGTCTCCTAAAGTGGCAGTCTGGCTATTTCTGGCCTGCCTGGATTTGTTTGGAATGTTTCAGCTATTATTGGCCATGCCTGTGTGCGTGCTTGTCCAGGGGCCTCACAAGCACATGGAGAGGAATGGGTAAAGAAGGCCAAATTATTGATATCAAATGATGTCTAATATACCACAAGCTCGGGCTAGAAAGTGTGGTAACATTTCCCTGTAGGCTTAAGCAAAAGCAAATGCCTGCAGACATTAGCTTGTGTGTTCTTCCTCTTTAATAATTTTTGCCATCCTGACCACACTTAGCTACTGCTTGGTCACCCATCTCACAGTTTTCATCAGTTAAATGTCAGAAGGTATAAAATAAAAAATGTAGAAATGTCTGAGCAAGGAACTCCAAAACCATTTACTGAAGAAAAGGAAGGTTTTTGGCCAATAAAGGCCTTCCTGTGGTATCTTAAGATGTGTTTCCCTTTTCTTTTCTCTTCTGTTTTGGTATAAATGCAGATGTCTGTGTTCCTAAGCAAGAAGAGAGCAGAATGGATCTAAAGCAGAAGTGGACATCTTCTGGCCATACAGATGTTGTTGGAAGGCCAGCAACTCCCACCATCACTTACCATGGTCACTGATGAGAGATAGCAGAACTACTTATTTCCCATCAAAACACATTGCCATCTGAGTGGTGGACATGTTAATCATTTGGTGGAAGATCAAGTGATATATTTAAGTCTCTTACTCCAAGTCTCCCTACCTTCAAGTCTCAAATTGAGGCTCAAGTCCTTGCAAGATAGTTCAAGTCAAGTCTCAAGTCTGTGAGCCAACTTTAAGAGAGAAAAAGGAGGTGGGGGTTAGGGGAGGTTCAATACTTAAGTTCACCTTCTCCTACTTCACTTCCTCCTCCCTCTCACCAGCAGCCTCCCACTATCCAGTGCCTCTCCCACTTTCCTTCACCCCTCCGCACACCTCTCTCTGGTCCCAAAAACAGCAACCCCTCACTTCTCTGCCTGCACACATTACAAACATCTTACCTCTCCCAGATTCTCAGACCAGTAAAACTCAACCAGTTTTAACCTTCTCTTACCGTTCCATCTCTCTCTTCAATCCCAGCAGCAGCAGGCCCTCACTTCTCTTCTCATACACATTACAAAGATCAGCCTCTCCCAGATTCTCAGATCAGGAAAACTGAGAAATGAGGGGTTGCTGTTGTTCTGACTGGAGAGACATATGAGGAAGATGGGGAGAGAAGTGGAGGGAGGCACTGGAAGATGAGAGGCTGCTGCTGGTAACTCTAAAACTTGGTGGCGTTTTGATGGTCTGGGAGAGGAGTAGCAGTGCCAGCTGAAGAGAAGGGGGGCCTGGGCCTTCAAATTCCAAATAATCAAATTCATGAAAGGCAAACCTGTGAATGTGAAGGGCTAACTGTACTGCTTGCTCACAAGGAAGCCACTGGGAGAAGTACCTTGACTCCTCTCCAAGCCATGAGAGAATGGGGCATAGCTTCCTCTCAGAGGTGACCTTCCCTGACCTCCCTGCCCACCAAAAACAAACAAACAAACAAAAACACCACAAACTGTAAACCCCCTGGTTTTCCCATCTTCAGTCTTCCTGTACTTTTGCTTTCCTACAAATGGTTTCTCAAAAAACATGGGAAACAAAGGAGAGGCAGGGATAAGGAGTAGTGCAACTCTCATTGAGTCATCAACATAACATTTCTTCACTGCTTATTGGGAAAAGGCTGATGGGAAAGTAGTGCCTCCATCCACTTCTGCCAAGGGCAGCAGGTCAGTCACTAAAAACAGACAAGTCACAAGTCCAGTCAAGTCAGTCCATCATTTATTATCAAGTTGAATCCAAGTCAAGTCAAGTCACTGAAGCAACCTGAGTCTGACTTGAATTCAAGTCAATTGACTTGAGTCTACATCACTGGGAAGAGCTACCTGGAAGAAAGGCATGAAAATCCCATGCGTCATTACCTGTGCAACTACTGAATTTAAAACCCAGCCCTACCCCTACTAAAATCCTCTAGCTCAGGCATGGGGCATATGTGGCTCTCCAGCTATTGCTGGATGGTAGTCCTCATGACCCCATACCACTACTGATGCTGGATAGGACCAATGAAGTTGCAGTCCAGCAACACTTGGAGGTCTACACATTCTCTAGCTCTGTTCAAGGAAGAGTCTCTTATTCTTTTAAGGTACTGAATTAAATCCTTATTCTCCAGCTTTTCAATAATGCAATCCTATAGATATCTATACAGAAATAACCATGTGCCTGGATACATTGTATAGAATTAAAATCATCAAACAATCAAAGTGGTTAAAGCTAAGTGGCTGTCAGTATAAAAAAAAGGTTAAAGGTTACTGGGGCTATATTAGAAAAGTGCCTTATGTTATTTAAACCGAATTCTAATGTTTATTTACTCAAAAGTAAGACCAACTGGAAGCAGTAACACTTCTTAAAATACACGAATAGAGCCACGCTGTGAATCTGTATGTAACCAAAACAGAAAGTAGCATTTTTAAAATCCTGGGGATTTGGAGAGATTTTATAAAGAGTACTGTGACAGAAGGGAAAAAGATATAGCCATGATTTGTTTGTTTTTGTTTTTCACCTTTTGGAGGTATATTTGCAGAAAGCTTTGACAGGCAAATATTCTCGGATTAAAGTAATACGATATGTAGCTGTTTTGACAGCATGTTGCTTGAAGCTAATAAAAATATTTGATCTGTTGTTGTCAGTAGTATATTGGGCACTCTTCACCCTTCACCTCTCTCTTTCTCTTAGTGAATATAAGATACCATTTCCCCAAAGAGTAGCCTCAAATGGTTGACCGTGTATCAGTTTGGAAGCAAAATGGAACCACCACCATTCCCAAATATAGTGGTCTCTAGGTCCTTTGGAGGGCTCTGTAGGTGCAGGGAATTATATACATTTCTGGATAAAGAGAGATTGAAAAGAGAGGAGGAGATTTA
Organism: Cyclura pinguis; assembly: GCA_030412105.1. NCBI lineage: Eukaryota > Metazoa > Chordata > Lepidosauria > Squamata > Iguanidae > Cyclura > Cyclura pinguis. Next base: position 186,339,371 of record CM059601.1, read on the forward strand.
GAAAGAGAGAGAGAGAGAGAGAGACGAACCAAAATATCCTGATAAGAACCAGTAAATTTCCAAGATGTAAAATGAGAAGGCATCAGCCTGCTAAAGCCCATAAGTGTATTGGGTCACTGGGATATATGTCAGGAAACATCCCTGCACTATAAAAGGATGTTTAAGGAAAAACAAGATGTATGGCAGAGAATATTCCTTTTTACATATCTGTTTTCCAAGTCCCCTGCTTTGTACATTTACTGTTATGTACCTTCAAGTCATTTCTGACTTAAAGCAACCCTAAGGTGGACCTATCATGGGGTTTTCATGGCAGACTGTATTCAGAGGGAGTATGTCTTGCCTTCCTCTGAGGCTGCGAGAGAGTCAGTTGCCCAAGGTTAGCTGGTGGGTTTCTGTGGCTGAGCAGGGATTCGAGTGCAGCACTCAAACCATTACCCACTACTGGCTCTGCTTTGTAAATAGGCATGAATAATACTGGTCTTGACATTAGCAAGAACGAGACCTTAATTTCAGGTAGCAGATCAAGACACAATGGGCCCAAGTCTCCATCTGCCTGCCACTGCCCACCTGGCATATCTCAACACTGCTTACTCCATGAGAATCAATGTACCTGTTCCTCATCCCTACCACTCATATTTCTCAGGCCTGCTGCTGATTAGCATTACTCCTTGCGCTTCCAAAAAGAAAGCTGGATGATACTCTGCCAAGGATTGCACAATCCCCATTGTTACTGAAGATCTAAATAGTCATTCTGAGACAGCAATGGGTTTGATCAACCTGTCATACAATGATCTTTGTTGGTGTAGAACAGAGTGTTGGCTAGAAACCTTTGGCCTTCCAGGTGTTTTGAACTACAGCTCCTATAATCCCTCCCATAGTCCTGCTTTGTGGGAATGATGTTAGCTGGAAGCCAACACGAAAGGAGGACTTAAGATTCCTCATGTTGTAAATACAACACACAGCATTTAAGGAGTTAAAGGTGGCTTAGAGAAAGCAGCAGGTTTAGGCCATTTCCACAGTACACTGTTATAATGGTATTATTCTGCTTTCAACATCCTATGGAATCCTGGGGTTTTGCAGTTTAGGAAGGGGCATTTAGAATTCTCAGTCAGAGAGCTCTTTGGTCTCAGTAAACTACAAACTCCAGAATTCCACAGGATGTTGAAAGTATAATAATAAGCACTATAACAGTGTAGTGCGGACATGGCTGTAGTGTTGAGTAGTTTCAGTGACCCAAATTTGACTCATCCATTTCCCACCTACCATAACCTCTCTGAGATATAAACTGATGCTCTTAAGGATCATTCCACCTCTTCTCTTTCCACTCGCTTATTCTTCAGTTTCCACCAAAGTGAAACCAGCTTAGTTTAATGTTATGTCAGCACTTCTAGGCCCTTTCTGCACCCTACCTTCCTACATGGTCCTCCAGTGGTGATCCCAGCAGCAGCTCTGCCGGGAAGGGAGTGTGACAGGAGCACTCCCCTCTGCACCAGACTAGTTCCCTGTTGAAAGAAGCATGATGGACACTCCTCTTTCTTCCACAGTGCAGCTGGGTACTTTCCCAAGCTGCACTGCGGCAGGAAGTGTTATCATCGCACTTCTGGGCCTTCCACAGGACAGGTAAGTGCAGGATGGTAGTGTGATCCTGGGTCATTGATGGGGAAAACCCATCAATGATTTAATCTGTGATCGCACTGCCTGGAGATGGGAGACAAGAGGGACTGCAACAATGTCATGCAGAAGTATCATCGCACTCTCACTCCTCTCCGGTCTCCATGCTGAGATGGGAGGCTACTGTGGAAAGAGCCTTAGATAGCTTTTCCATCTTTAATGGACTGCTTACAATAAAACCTTATTCTGTTTATCACTAGTGTCTTTGCTCCAAAATCAGAATTACTACTAGCTGCATACAGACATCCTCTATCACCCCAGCCCTAACATGCAGATGGAAATGTTCTGACTCTTTGTAGTCATACAGATCAGCCCCGGTTGAAGGCAAATGTCTGTGAAGTGTCTGGGGCAATGAATTTGCTCTAGGTTTACTCTGAATTTCAAACGCTCAATCCAAGGTGTGAACCCCATCTCCAAAACTGTCACTGACAAAACAAGTCCTACCCACCACATTGGATCTTCTAGCCACCACTGCCAAGTTGCTCAGATTTTACATGATGTCATAAGCTACCAACAATTGCCAATATTATACCCTGGCTACTTCATTACATCTGCATAACTAATGTCTTCTGGTCTGAACCCCCGCTCCCCAGCCCACCTTAACAGCAAGCAGCCAGACTTTTATTGTTGTACTTCGTCTGGTAGCTAAGCATAACTCCTTCGCCAGTTCAGCTGCTAGTACTTAAGGTGGACTGAGGTGGCATTTACACAGGTTTCCAGTACAATCCAGTATGATAGTCTTAATACATACGGACTGGTCATGAATCTGTAACTTTAGATTATAAATCCATAACTGCAATGCTGAATACCAGCCAATATCTTCGATTTCCCAATATCACCAGATTGTGACTTCGACACTTTTTAAAGACTACAAGACCTCAAAAATTCTTAGCAAACTCTTAATAGTGAGGTTAAAAGTACTGGAAGATTTAATTTAAAAAATGATATTTCCATTGAAAGACAATGTAGGAAGATACAGAAACACCATTTACATTTGTATTTAATCGTCTTTCCAACTGAAAACAATAACAGTGCTGAAGTCCACAAAACTCAATTCTTTATGGAGCACGACTATTCCTCAGGCAATGTTTTCTCACCAAATTGAAATAATAATTCTAAATCAAATTCTGTATCAACTATACATAAATCTCTAAGTTTGTCAGAACAGTACGTAAGGTCTTCGTCAGCGCTAAGCTCTGGAAACAATATAAGAAAATAAGCCAGATGTCAAGATCAGAACCACCAGCTTTCAGGAATCTCTTGTTGCTCAAGTAATGTTCAGCTATAGTAGAAAGCCAAGAAAGATCCAATGGTTAACCTGCATGGGCAGAGTAAAGCCAAGTATGGAAGATTTTTTGCTAAGGACATACCACCTGAAGTTGCATGATTGACCACATGGAATAGCTAGATGTGTTTCCTAACACTTTATTAAAGTTAAACTCTTTACCACATGGAACAGCAGCCATCTACTTTTCTTTCAAACTATCTCACCTTGAGCCATGCTCCAATGCACATGTGGAGGTCCTGTTCATCATTTTACACCAACGCATGGAGCAAGAATGAGTGTTTTCTCAGAACTATCCCCTTCATTGAAACAAATTGGAAAGCAGGGGAGTTCTTTGTTCACATCAGAACCCAAGACCACTCATCCATAGGAAATAAATCAGTTGGAGGCTTCAGGTGATGATGTGGGAACCAGAGCTCATGGTGGGTGGAGTTTTCTGGATTTTGTACCAATCCAGCCTTTCTCTCCTTCACACACATATGCACAGGCACTCACAAGAAGAGGAAAAAGATGATGAAATTATTCTAAGAGGACTGGTCCAGGAATCATGGGTGGGGCTACAACATCCAGAGAGCCAGATGGGGGCTAAAGAAGGCCAGTCAAAAGCCACATGGAACATTTGGATCCCTATCTCAGCAACAAAAGGATTTTCCATTTTCACAAAATGCTTATGAGAGTAAAGAAAGAAAATATTCTCAATTCTCCTTTGTATATAGAATTTCAGCTGAAACTGAAATGGATAGGTGAACAGAATGCTGTTGCCATAATATATGAAGCCAAACTACTTCCAAAACCACCTATATTTCATTAGTATTTTCACAGCAACAGGGAAAATAATTAGCTTCTAATATACTGCATAACAAAATTGCTGTAGTACTAAGGATCAATAAAAGAGTCATTAGCAAGACCTCTTTCTGTCCCATTTTATTAATGTTGCTTGAATAGGCTGGGCTAAATTCAGACAAATTCAGAGTAGTTGTCTCTTGCACCCATCAATTTACTGCCATCTTACACATTTTTTGTTGTGGCCCATCTTCACATCACAGTGCAGGTCAGTTGGCAACAGCCACCTACTGTCTAATGCCATTAGGGAAGAACTAGTATGCATTTACTTATCAACAGCTTCATTTCTTCCTTTAACCAGAATTTCTGTTGCTGGCACTAAACAGAAAATAGAAGAGTAGATTTAAATGTTTGTTTCTTTGTTTTATAGATCAAGTGAGTGACCAGTATGATAGTTTATCAGGCATGGATGGCATATCTTTGTCTAAATATGAGCTGTGCAATCCCATGTTCGCAAAACTCAAAATAGATGCCTCCACATTTCATATCTATTAACTTTACTGAGGTCAGAGGTAATGGTAGTACTTTCTCCCTGTGTTGAACAATGGTGTCTCCAACCATCAGTTTGAACAAGAAAAGCAACATCTTCTAGATTAATATACAATATGAGTACAATAAAATGAGTGTAGGCCCCCACCATGTGACTTTAGTTTGAAGGACTTAAGGTTTCTTTGCCATTTGTCAGCTAACCTGTATCAGTCTGGAGGTCTCTCTTGCCATTGTCTAGTTACCTAAGCTCCCAATGTGTGATAAGTACTAGAGTCCAGATAGGCAGACTTGACAGATTTAACACTTTTCTTAAGCACTCCAAAGTATTGTAATTTCAGCGTATTTAACATGGGAGAGTGAGCAGGCAGCTCATATATAAATATAAATATAAATAAAAACATAGTTATACACACACACAAAGACAGATCCCTGGGGGAGGCATTGCCTACCCATTTAACTTAGTATTTCCTATAAGGCATCAAGCACATTATATCACATTCATCTTAAGAAAACATCACTAAGACACAGACACATAGGCCTACATTTGTAAAGAGTCAAACATCCTAACCATCATTATAACATAATCACCTGTTGAGGAATTCCACAGATTATCTCTTATACCTCTAACAGGCATTTAACAGGCACCCATGGAGAAAATCATACTTTCGCACAGGGATTGCAAGACCTTGCAGCATCCGTTATATCTTTTACGACATTTATCTAACCAGATAAGAAGTACATATTTAAAATAGCCTATATAAAATTTAGAGAAGACGTTTTCTTTCTGTCTCTCCTACCAGCATTTTAAATGTATTTACAAGTCCAGAACAGCATCAGCAGCAAAAAGGCTGTCAGACACAGCTAGGTGTGACCTTGTTAGAGGCTGCTGTAAATAACCTAGCTTTTATATGTTTTTCAGCATCTATCTGTCCAAACAGAAATGAGTCTAACAGATTGCCATTAATTGTCAACAAAGATTTTCCCATCCGTTGGGAATGAGATTTCACTGGCCATCTATACAAGCTCACTAAGTATCATATCACCTAGGGCCTAGGAATTGTTATGGCCCACTGTTGTTCAAGCTACATGCAATCAGATGATTGCATCATGTATAATTCAGCAGAATTAAAAACGGTCATAGTGGTGCACTGTGCCTTTTCAGTTTCTAAACTGTTTTCTCTCATAATTAGCCTCTCCTGTTTTTATTTTTCTACACTTTATCTTATATTTTGGTTGAGTGGCTGAATGTTTAGAGCCATATTGTAAGCCTGTACTTTTAATTGTCTGTAGTTTGACACATAGACAGTTTATTTTTCACTCTATGAAGACATCAGTCACATATTTATATATCTTCCAATATACAGGCTTCCAAGCCTTAAATTTTGCAGACCATACTCAAAATATACCATCCAGCCTATAACAATGAAAAGGATCCACACCGAATGTGATAAACTTTGTTTGAGGTCTAGCAATTCCATGTGGAGGCTTGTTGTTGCTGCTGCTGCTGCTGTGTGCCTTCAGGTTGATTCTGACTTATGTTGACCTCTCATATTGTTTTCTTGGCAAGATTTTTTGAGATTTCCCATTCTCTTCCTCTAAGGAGGAGAAAGTGTGACTTGCTAAAGATCACCAATGAGTTTGCATGGGTGAGCAGACATTTGAAACCTGGGCCATTTCTGCAGTAGCCTGTTATAGTGCTATTGTTCCATTTTCAACATCCTATGGAATCCTGGGGTTTGCAGTTTAGGGAGGAGCTTCAAGGGCCCTTGAAAGGACCCCTGGTCTCCAGTAGGGAAACTTGGTGTTTCACACATCTGCTGCCATTTTCCCCTTCTTCTTCTGAGAAGCACCTTTCATTTACATGCAAAAGGGGAAGCCATGCCAACTGTGGGATTCAGGGAGCTGTACCCAAAAGAGTTTTGTTGTTGTTTGTTTTTACAAAGCTCTGAAAGTGCAGAGGTGGGAATAGTGTGGTAGAAGTTCATAATGGAGATGGGAGATTCAAGGTGGGGGAGACACAGATCTATTGTTTTGTTTTGTTTTTAACAGTAAGAGACCAAGGGAATGAGAGCACTAGTTGGATTTTCTGCCTTACATGGCAAAAATAATTTCGCTGTGTTTAAATACTGCGCTTGGTGACTTCCAAGGGCGAGGGAAGACACCTCATTTGCTGCTCTGCCTCAGGCTGCAAAATGTGTTTGGCTGGCCTTGTCACCCCCTGTGTCTTGCTTTTTATAGAGTTATCTTGGCTCTGTTTACAGCTCCTTTGCCTAACCCAAAATTATCAGCTGCTGCTTTGGAAATATGAACAGTTTTAATTTTCAACTGGGAGAGAGTAGAGGAAGTGTTGGACAAGAGGGAAAAAGATGAAACCACTTAGCTTCTCCAAAAGCCATTAGAAAAGCAGTCTCACTAAACATAATCCCAATTACTTTTACAAACATGTAGTTAGTAGTTGTGGCTAAACTACTTTGGAAGTCATTAGTGCCCATCCATGCTATTGTGTGAGACCAAACCCCCAGGCTATTTAGTCAAGCTTCAAATTTAATACACCCCAGCGGAGCCCCTGTTCAAATGTAATATTAGTCAATACAGTAGATAGTAAATTGCATTAGCTCCAGAACACTCTGGTGATCTACAGAACATAACTTAGTGAATTTGTGGCTGAATCAAATCATGCATTCAGTCTCATCCCTTTGCCCTATGATTCAGCCAAAGGGAATAATATTTCACTTCAGTTTTCCTAACATAGCATGTGTTTTATTCACCCTTCTGCGTGTTTAATGCTTAATCCTGTCTGTGTCTAATAGTAAAACAGAAATTCAGCCAGAGATGAGTGAACCTCCCTGAGAGGCTTTTGATATGTCTCATGTAAATCCTCAAATGTGCTTGAAAAGTACCTACTGTCATTGCTTACTAGGGATGCAAATCCTGACCTTTCTGGCCACAGATAGTACGTGAGACAATGCAAGTTTATTCTTTTTCTTCTCCACAAGATTTTTCCATTCTTGGGGAGAATTTGCAGTTTTTAGACCAGGCAATTAGTATTTAATGATACTAATTGAGTTGCTTGGTTAATAACACATTGAATGGTTTGCCAGATCCACTGGTCCAAAGATATACTTGTTTTTCCAACAAGAACCTGCTTAGGAATTGAGGTTTGGCTCTGCTTTGGGCCTCTTCACTTTCTGAAGTAAGTTGGGGACATTTAGAGAGAGGACCTTTCCAATCATGACACCACACTCTGCAATTCCTGTTCTAGAAAGGTTTGCCTTGCACAGTCTTTGTTTTATTTTTAGTCCTAGGCAAAAGCCATTTTAGTGGTCCAGGGCTGTCCAGTATTATTTTAGGATATTTTCTATGTTCAGATTTTTATTCTGCTCTCCTTGCTTTTGCTGTGCTGTTTTCATTATTTCTATCATTTCACTTCAGGAGTGGGGAAAAGTGTAGCCCTCTCCGTGTTGTTGTATTGCAGGTCCTAGCATTAATCATCATCATCTACACTAGCTATGTCTAATGAGAACTGCATTCCAACAATGTCTGAATGACTGCACATATCCAGACGTATACTGAAGCCATTTCCACCATGATCCACTGAGGTGGTCCAGAAGACTCAATGGATGATGTCATCAATCTGTGTTTGGCTACAGGAACATAGCAAGACACATCTCTGGCCCCTTCTGCTCTCCGCCAGCAGTAGAATGACCATATGGGAGGCTATCACACTGCAGTGCAAGTCAGATGGTGGGCTCTGGACACTGTCAAGAGAGAAAGACAATACTGCAGCAGCCTTCTCAACAACAACACATACGTACATACCCACAAGTGTAATGAGAACTTACACTAGTGCGTGTGTCACTAAAAAGATATTGGCTAATGTTTTATTTGACAATCTGCGTTGGAAGCTTTAGGTAAAAAATGGCTAATAAATATTTTAACATCAAGCACACATACACACACAAGCACAACATGTTGATTATAGAGTTTATTCTTGGTTATGCCAATAGACAGTACATATCACAAATAATCAGTCAACTCTGTTGCCCAAATGATTTTAAGAACATGTAACCATCATAGAAGTATGTGTAAGTGAGATGAGCAACTGTTTGGAATGTTAGCCACACCTGCAACTGTTGAGTGACAACACTTTCACAGAAATAAAGCAATTCTTTCCAAAGAAAAGTTTTCAGACCTTTGTTTTAAAGGGACAGAAGCTAGAAATGGTTTGGACTAATAATTCATCTGAGTGATGCTGTGTGGTTAAACCTTTTGGATCTTTATGAAACTTTACTTGCACCAGATTCGAATTGTTAGTCCCAACTAGAGTAGACCTATTAAACCAATGAAAATTACTTAAGTGTTGACTGACCAAGTTCTCATTGATCAAATAGGTCTGCTCTACTGGAAGTAAGAATTGGACTGAGGCCTTCATCCATTGTCCTATAAGAATATTTCCGTCAAGTCACTTTAACTTATATCACTTTAACTCTCATGATTCTGTCTTATAGCATCCTGGAATTTCTAATTCAATGAAATACTTAGAATTCTTGTGAATGAGCTCTGGTGTTATAGTTCAGGACTGTGGAATAGAGCTCTCCAGCAGAGAATGCCCAGTATACCTCACCAAACTAAAATCCCTGGGTTTGTAGGGTGGGACTTGTAACTGTTGTGACTAGATAGTGACAAGAGATCAGCAATAAGTTCCTTTCTCCATCCCTGAGGCAATGTTTCTTGACTATATTATGTGAAAATGTCTGGAGGACTGCACATCAGAATTCAGTGAAACAATTGTCTTGCTGTCTAAATCAAATATTGTGAGGTTACAGAGATAATAGGAAATATTGTGACTGTGGCTTTTGTGATTGTTACCTCAAAGTCTTCAAAAACATGGAACTAACTGGTCACAGTATTTCCACTTTAGATAATCCCCAAACTGGCAACAAAGTTTCACAGAAGCTTCCATAATGTTAAGACTACAATTGTAGGAGTAACCCCCATTTAATTCTGGCTACTTTCACCTGAGTAGATCCCTATAGATTGTACTCTCAATGGTTTAATTGTTAAAACAATTTCATGTCGTTGAAATTTTTATCTTGTTTTAAGTGAAACAATTTGTGAGCATTGGCTGAAAGACTGAATATAAATTAAACGAGCAAGCCTGCAAAACAAAACACCAACTTCCCACCCCCTAAAAATGCATTATGCTGAGGAAGGGAGCAGCTTTCTGTAGCAGACTGTGAGAAGCCTTTAAAGGCAGGAAGCCCTTGCTTATCATTACCTTTTATTACTATGTTACCATTGAGAAGAGACCTCATTTTGATTTTCTGCCTTAGATGGTATCAAAAGCTACTGAGAGGTGGGACACGCTCCTCCTGTCCATGTGCATAGGTCATCCACTAAGGTGAGTAAACTTTACCTAACCAAGCCTGAAATCAGACTGATCTAGATAATCCATTCATCCAGGAATCCCTGGAGCTAGTAGGCCACCCCATGCTCTAAGAACTTGCCCAAAAATGGTATTTCAAACATAGTCAATAATTATCTGTTATAGAGGGATACAGGGGTGGCTTTTTCTACAGAGACCTAACAACTGCCTCCTTTAAACCATTTAGAGCTCTGACCCATTCAAGGAGGCATTGAGTACCTTCTTTACCCACTCAGTGAGTCCCCTTCTGGCCTATTTAATGAGCCATGAAAGGCAGAGATCTAGCACAAATGTGGTGGCTCTCACCTCTCCAAGGATCCTGTCCACATCCTCAGGCTGCAGAAATTGAAAACTCCCCAACACTGCTGGACAAACAGGACAAACCTTCATCTATATTTCTGGGCCATTAGAAGTAATGAGCAGCATATTACTGTACGTGATCCACAGAAGGCATCAGGAGGTTGTGGCCCTCTAAATATTCTTCAGTCAGAACTCATCAACTCCAACCAGAACAGATGTTTGTCCAATGGGCAAGGATTATAAGGGCTACAGTTCAACAACATCTGAGAGACCACAAACTCACCGTACTTGATTTATAAAGCTAAGTTCAATCTTCCACACACCCAGAAGTGTGAGTGGGACTAGCTTCTTAGTCAACACGACATGCCAGATTTACAACACAGACTGCAGAGCCTGTCACTTTTTCTATATTTATGTTTTCATACAGTGAGGAGAAACAGTTATCCTTGCTTTTGTAGGAGTCAAAAAGCAATCAGTAGCAAAGATTCCCAAGGCAAAAGCCTACGCTTTTCTTTGCGGCGTCTCTGGTAAACTTGCTGACAAGTCGTGACCATTGCAGCAGCAGTGCTTTGATCAGGCTGGCACCAATTATCAGCTGCCCTATAAGTAACGCCCCGGGAGCCATATAATGCACAGCTGAGCATGTCTAAGTCCCACTGACAAAGGTTTATGGTTCCACACACTGTCTCCTTGCCATGTAGATTATGGGGTAACATTTCTCATGCTGCTCATTAAATATGCCATTAATTTGCTGTTACTAATTTGTAAACCGAGTTTCAGCTGCATTTCAATGGTGTTCTTGCCATGAATGATGTCAGTCACTTTTTACAAATGTCAATGGTGTTCTTGCCATGAATGATGTCAGTCACTTTTTACAAATGTCACCATATCCTTGGTTCTTCCAAGACCATGATTTTTTTTTCTATACAAACTATCCGTCTGGCTTATCTCTGAAAGTAGAGGGCAACCCCTTCAGTTGTCTCTATTATTATGTTCAACAATTTGGTTTCCTGAATGAGGATAATTAACATAAGCAGAAGGTTGAAGTGTCTCGGTTCTTATGCTCCTTTTGTGTGGATGAGCTGGCTTTAGCTGGGACACAATTCTGCTCACCATTGAAAATGAGACTGTTGATGCTTAGGTGGCATCCACTGTTAGGTGAATGAGGTAACTACTTCGAATGGCAGATGCTGTGGGCCAGAAACGGCAGCTTTCTGAGCCGTTATGAGGAATCAAAGACTAATTTTATCAATAACTGTCCATGCAAATTATTATTTTTTAAACACTCTTTGCTCAGCAAAGTGTTTTGGAAGGGCTAGCAGCTGAAATTGAATTATGCTTTGGTAGCTTGCAATGTCAGCTTTTGTGCTGCTTTTATGTGTGGCCTAGAGGGAGCCCAATAATATTTATTAAGTAATGGATTTTTTCTGAGAAACCTGCTTAGATCCCATACTTGTAATCTTAACAAATGCTCATAACAACTTTAAGAAAATCAATCTAAAATAATTGAGCCCATCTTGAAAACCCTAGCTGTATGTTTTTAGTTTACATTGATCTCATCTGTGTCTATGTGAATGTGACCTTATCCATTCTCCTTTGGTCACACTTGCCAGATCTACAATATGATTCATAGCACAGGTCATGTTTTTCCCCTGTATATATATCCTAGGCCCTTTCCGCACAAGGCGAGGGAATCGCTCTGTGCCGTTACCTACCGCTTCTTCTGGGGTCCAAAGCAACGCGGACTGTCCCTGAAGCCCTTCTGCAGGACTCCTCCTTGGTCCAGGGCGAATCAGAGCAGTGCAAGGTCTGTAGATCCGCACTGCTCCGGCTTCCAAAATGGTGGCTTCCGGCTTCCAAAATGGCGGCTTCCAGCTTCCAAAATGGCAGTTCTGGCTTCCAAAATGGCGGCTTCCAGTTGGTCGTAGGTCCCGACCAACCGCTGAAGCTCACCACACCTAAAGCCCACCCTCCGCAGATTGCAGGCTCGCATTGGTGCGAGCCTGCGAATCTGCACAAGGGAGCAGGAATGCAATGGCGCGTTCCAGGAAAATAAAAACCTGTTTTTTGCCATCTAAACTTTCTAAACATGCTGGAGGACTACTTGGAGTCGTTTTGGAGTGGACTGAGGTGTGGATCTCTGGTAAGTAGGCCACTCCTAGTCCGCTCCAAGGTGCAGACAACCTCCATGAGAGGACGCACTGCCCCATTCTAACTGCCTGGTGCGGAAAGGGCCCTATTTATAAAATCATACCAGCTACAGAAGATTAAAGTATAGGTTTCATTTAATATATATGTCCTGGGCATTTACAGGATTTTTCTGTCTCTAGTGAAATGTTTGCAGACTAATCAATGGAGAAATAGTAAATTGGGGAGTGAAACCTGTAATTCTCCAAATGTTGTTGAACTTCAGCCCCCATCAATCTCAGCCAACACGGCTGTGGTGTGCGTAGTGGGAGTTGGGAGGCAGCAATATCTGGGGAGCCATACATTCTCCATCCTTTGTATACACCAGGAGTGGCAGTCCAGATATTGTTGAATTTCAACTCCCAGCAGTCCTAGCAAGCATAGCCCTAGCAAGGAATGCCAGATGTTACAGTTCAACAATATCTGCAGGGTCACACCCTTTCCACCTGTGATGCACACCTACTGGATTATTTGTTCTTTTTAAGGATAGAATATGGATCTTTCAAGGTGGAATAGCTGGCCAAAATCAACATGGAATTAAGAGGTTTAGGATAGCTAAATGCAAGGACGGGCCTAGATGTAAGATCCTGTGCTTTTATAGACCACTGGGTGCAGCTCATAATCCTGAAGTGAATAATAAAACCAACATCAATCCCACTTAAGTTCCCTCTTCTACAAAACTACCAAAGTTGCCAACATTGTTTTAAAATATGCCTGGTCGTATGGGGCCAGGGAAGAGCAGGACTTTAGGTATACACTGAAGCTGCTGTTAGATCAGAATGTCCCGAGTTATCCAGAGCCAATAAAACTGTTAGATTTTCAACTAGCCTTGGTTTTCAACTAGCTTTAGTAACTCTGCCTTGATCTACGGACAATGACATTTATTTCTTTACTTTGAAAAGCCTCACCTGCCAACTTCTGTCCCACAGGAGCTGGTAATGCTGGCTTTTCTTGAACAGCAGACAGGTCGTGATGACTGACTAGAACATAAAAGACCCAAATTCAAGTCCCAACTCTCCCATAAAGTTCACTGGGTGACCTTGAACCGGTCACTTTTTCTCAGTCTAATTTACCAGCAGGGGTTTGGGGACCATCAAATGGATGAAGGTTGTTGAAATCTTTGAGTTCCTTTGGTGACAGGGTGGTATCAGAATTAAACCAATAAATATAAATAACTTGGAAGACACCTGAGCATTTAAAACCAGAGCACCCTTCAGCCATTTAAATATGACTATTATATTACCTCCCAAGAGATGATGATGATGATGATGATTCATTTATATAATGCTCTTCTCCCAATAATGAGATTTAAGGGAGTTTATAACTTTTTAAAAACAGTACAGATTTAAAACAATATAAAACCATAATTAAAAATAAATATAATTACAGAAATTCGTTGGAATCCTGTTGGGGATTTACATATGCATAAGCACAGTAGTTATAATGCTATTCAGTGAATCCTCTTCCAATTCTCTCAATGTACGCCTACTGGGAAGCAGCTGCTGCAATCGATCGGGGTCTGTTCCCTTGTCAATAGGGAAGCGGCTAACTGATGTTCTCACACTCTCCTGTGAGTGATCTCCATTTCAACAGGCAGAAGCAGTACCCCTGTTGTACTTCCCTCTCATGCTGGATATTGTTCATGTGAAAGGGGGTGGGACTATCATTTAGCCCTATCCAATCAGCAGGGAGCAAACCCTCATTGATACAGCTGCTGCTTCCCGGTAAGTGCAGATTGGGGAACCTTCACAGTCTAGTTTAGGGGCTACATAGGGATCATGAACATGAAACAGTTATAAGTGCATAACTCTCAGTTACACATTGTAACTGCCCATGGGATTCCAGAAGTTGTTTTTTAAAAATTAAATAATCTGCAGATTTAGGAACATTAGAAATTCATTAAAGGATTATATTTTAAAAATCAACAAAACAGTGCACAATTTAAAGGCCATCACAGTTAATTGCTAAAACCTGATGGAAAAGAAATGTTTTTAATTGCTGGCAACAGTAAAGCAAGGAAAGAGCTGACGTAACCTCCCCAAAGAGACAATTCCAAAGTCTGGGAGCAGCTACCAGTAAAGCCTTCGTTCTCACCAAATGAATATGAGATGGTAGTGAGACAGCAAAAAGGGTGTCTCCCAAAGATCCTAAAGCTCTAACAGACTCATAGGGATTAGCATACTGTAAGCAAACCCATGCATGCAGAACATTCTACTTTCCATGACTATAATATTAGGCAATCTTCAGGAGAACCTTGGATCATATTGTGGATACAGAGGAACAAAATTCCTATCTCTTCATCCAGCAAATAATAAAAACAATTAATGCTCACATTATGGGGATAACTTTAGAGTTCAAAGCACATCACTCATATGATTTCAGTCATTCTTACAACAACCAGTTCTCTGTATTATTATCTCTATATTACAATTTGATGTAGGAAAAGCTGGCAAACTAGCTAAAGCAATCTATTGCTTCAACTTCATAGCAGAAAAGAAATTTGAAACAGTGACTTCATGTTTTCCATGTTCTGGGCTCATTATGGTGATTGACAGATACACAATGGCTATAATGCTCCAGGAGATGTGGATTTTCTCTCTGGAAAACATCAGTGAGACACTGGACAATGATCTTTCAGGGAAACTGTAGCTCTAGATTTTCTTCAAGAAGAAGAGAGTTACAGCAGTTTGCTTACAAGACCTCTTCATCTATTAGATTGTGTGACCCTAGCGATTATCTCTTGAATTAAGCACCATAATTTTGACAGTATGTACCTCAAGCATGGTCCTCAAAAGGAGCCCCATTATAATATCTGAGATGGTGATGTGAGGGAGGATTACCTGATGTAACAAAATGTTCTGACAGGTTTGGCAGCTAGGCCTGAGAAGATGTTTGTCGAAAGCTTAAGGGACACAAAGTATAATGTGGTCTGCTGGAGAACACTTAAGAATTGCTAAGGGATATCACAAAAGTATGGAATAACCCTGCCAACATGGACAAGCAGGGAACCTTTCAGCCAGCTGCTCTTTGCACCATGTGGTAGTTTCACTTTGCAGGGAAGATTCATCGACTTTGGTCTCCATGTTTCAGAATACTCTTAAAAAATCAATCCACTTTTCACCGCACGAATGGCTTGAAAGTGGCAGGGCTGGAAAAGACTCTGACAAACCATTGAGTCAAGAGCTGTTAGAAGGGGATGATACAACATGCAGAAATTTAATTTGCTCCAATGAAACAGTTTGTTTCTGTTTGGTTTGCTTCAGTGGAGCAGTTGGTGATGAGTTATATCACTCAAATCAGTGACTTTCACCTAGAATAGCTAGTGTTGTGAGAATGAGGCAATAAATTCTCTTCTGAGTATAAATGATATATTGCTTCAATGTATCATTTATACTAAGAAGAAAATGTGTTTAGTGCTGATAGAGGAGGTTGAATCAGTTTATTTCCAATCCATGTCAATTTCACTGGTATTCAACCAGAAATCTGTATCTGCATTAATCTACAGTTTTTTGAAGGAGTAATGAAAATGTGCATTTAGTGTTGTTATACGGGTGTACCCTGCCTTTCAATGCCTCACTTTTCAACAGCCTGCTCTTTTGACCATTCTAAATTACTATGCAGTACCATATATTCGATGCATGGTCCACTCTTTCAACCATGTGTTGACTTAATGGGTTCTGGTTACATATAATTTAAAAGGGTTGAAAGAATGGTTCAGTGGCTGCGGCTACTACTTTACTCAAGCTGAACGAACCGATGGCCCTTTGCATGATGGTTGCAATGCCTTTTTTTATTTAGTCAGTGCCATCTTTCCTTCAGTCTGTGTACAGTACAGCAAACTAGACCTTGCTGCTGTCTCCTTGGTCTTCTCCTCCTCCTCCTCTGATGCCAGGGGGAGTAGTTGGGAAGGGGATTCAGCCACACCCAGAAGTGCTCAGGAAAGTTTGGAAACAGCTTTAATGAAGCAAGCAAAGTGTCCCAGCTTGCTCTGCTGACAAGCATGTAGAAGAGGAGAGAGAAAAAGACAAGTGGGCCAAGGAAAAAAGTGAGGTACAGAGCAGGTGCTGTATGTGAACACATTTGTTCTCAGTGGCTCAGGAAGAAGCGAGGGGGATTGAGATGAGCCCAGCATTAGAGGAAAGTGCAGAGACAATAGAGTGTGCATGTATATCTGTTAAGGGAAAGAGAAACAATGGAAAAGGTAAACGTGGAAGGGCAGTGGAAATGGGAGGGATGACAGGGAGGCACCTGCATACAGCAAAATTTATGAATGTAAGGAGTCACTGAAAGTGGACATCCCCTCCCTCAATCAATACTTTCCTCTTAGTAAGGCATCCCCCACTTATTTGACAGGTTAGGGACCACAGCACTATAGGTTCAATGCCCCTGTCCCTAATTTTTCAAATAAGTGGGAGACACCTGTATACACCCATATAGTTACTCAGTTTAAGCTACAAAGTGCATTTGTGTATTTGTTTCTCTCCAGGTATGCATTTTGTATGTATCCAAATTACCACCCACGTTTAAACTCCAGCTTTGCTGATATGGAGAGTGCCAGGTTGCTCAGTTCTTCGAATCCAATCCAACAAGCTGATTCTTCAAGTTGCAGTCTCTACCTTGTGATTTTAGTCTAATTACAGATCCTCTGGCTTCAACATTTGGCCAGAATATTGGGCACTTTCCTATTTCTCTTCCATCCCAAGTTCTACAAAGCCCAGTTTAATGAAGGGTTTTGAAAGCCCTGAAAGCTCACCTTGTTTTAATGATATTTTAAGTGGCTAATAAAAGTATTGCTCAACTCATATTTTCAAAGCTATAGCTTGACACTTATACCTCATGCCTACAGAATGAGGGCTGAATCTTGTAGGTCACAAATATTTGTGAAATACATTGTTGTAATGATTAATATCAGTGTAATCATGGGTTATACCAGCATATGTAACTGTTGGGATGTTGTGGGAAAAGGTGTCCAATACCTTATTGCATAAAACACACATGAATCAAAAGCAACCACAGTTTGACAGAGTTGGGGGCATTAATTAAACTAACTGAGGCAGTCAATTAATGGCTGGGGGGTAGATGAACCAGAGCAGCATACAGTTGCAGTTGTGCAGCCAGAAGAAAGAAACAGAGCTCCAGTATATACTAGAGAACATTCAGTGTACTTACTAGAAATCTGGGAAGATGATGACTGTTCATTTCTCCTGACTCCCCAGTTGTAGTCAGAAGTTGATTGGAAATACCTTGCATTCCCTGGGCAATAATTTCCCATGGAAGTGCCCCCCAGCACTGTCATACTGTGTTGCACTGAGAGTGGGAGTGGAAACCTAACATAAGTATGCTGTCAGAGTGTTATGCTACTATTGGATCAATGTAGTGGGCGTAGCTTGTACCTTCCTCTCATTTTTTTCCCCCTCCTCTTAGTCACTGTTGACAGCATTGGGGCTTCTTCCTCCCACACATACTCGATCATTATGTTCTTTACTTTCTTTCCTAGATAACACTGCCTAAGTCTTTTGTTTCCCACTCCCTTTCAAAATAAGAAAAAAGAAAGACATGAAATGAGAGACCCTATTATGAAGAATTTTTTCCTGTATTCCAGTTTCCACATATGTGACTGGTACCAAGTAGTTGTCAGCCAAAGCAACTGGTGCTTCCACTTGCTTATTCGAGCATCAAAACGTTATTAAGCTCATACCTTATGTGGTTGTTTTCTCCAAAACCAGTAATATCAAAATTGATTAAATGAGAAAGAGGACAGCAAGATGGAATTCTCAAATTTTTGATTGTATAATAAATGTTATATTGGCACTGCTTCAGGAGTATCTAGATGATTATCTTTCAAAATCCAATGATTTTAGGCAGCAGTGAATACTGTAAAAATATATTTATGAATGCATGTTTTCCCTTCTGCCTGAAGCTGCACTCATGATAGTACAAGTGATATACTGAATGGAAAATAAGTCATTTTCTATACGTGAGTGTAAGTGATAAGCGTAACATTAGGAGTCAGCACTCAAACCATGCAGGAGTCAAAACAGACAAGAGACTACCAGCAGAAAGGTGATCCTTAACTGAAAAATAAGTATGGGCTTCATTTGAAAGTTTGATTGTCTAGATTCATATTTCTAAAGAAGTCCCTTTGCTGAGGGGAAAATGTGCTAACAGATTCTAATTAAAAGCTAAGCATCTCATCACTTTTGACCCTGATATTCCTCTTCCATCATTTAGTGAGGCCTCACCCACATATAATAAAAGAAAACTGAAACATTGCATTTAGAAAAGAAATTACATTTTCCCTTCTTATGTTAGAATCATAACATTACTCAGGCCATTTCTGCACTACAGTGTTATAGTGCTATTGTTCCACTTTCGACATCCTGTGGATTCCTGGGATTTGCAGTTTAGGGAGGGGCATTTAGAATTCTCATGCAGAGAGCCCTTTGGCCTCAGGAAACTACAAACCCCAGAATTCCACAGGATGTTGAAAGTGCAATAACAGCACTATAAAAGTGTAGTGCAGAAAAACCCTGAGGCAATCAGCGTAGGCAGCAAGGGGGAAATAGCAATCACATCACTCTTAGTCTTCCATCTGAGCCCTCTCAGTCATTGCTTCCTACTGAAAGATGGAGCTAGATATGCCTCAGTTGTACCCCAGGAATCATAACAGACACTACTCTTTTAACCAGTGTTAAAATAATATCGCGTTCAGTTATCAATCTCAACCATTTCTTTATGTGAAGTTGGAAAGTATCTTTTTCTCCAGTGCCTCAGACAGTAAAATGCCTTAAGCAGTCCTATAAGCATCTGATACGCAGCTTCAGTCCATAGTTTGGTATCCAAGCTTATCTGGATGACTTAAAGCATATTTACAGAGTGAGGGAAGGAGTTGTGTTTGTTAATTCCCTTTTCTTGTTGGTGCTGGATGCAAAACACAAATGTTGAAATGCTACCTTAAGAGCAAGAGGAAGCAGTCAGAAGACTCTTCATTCTGAGCTTAAATCTAATTATACAGCAAACACAAATATGTAGCAGAGAACCACCACTACCACTCAGCACCTGCTTCACAAAGCTATATGTGTCATCTTTTCCAAAAGATCTGGTACATACTTGAGAACCTTTTATCATTCAAGAACATGGTGATATGTTCTTTGAATGGCTGTATATTATAAATATTGTTGTACTTGGAAGTAATGTTAGTGCTTGGTGAAGATTTTGTCTGTGAGTGACAAATGGATATCTATATTCAGTGGTGCTTTTTCTCTGTACTCTCTGTGGGTCCCTCACTTACGTTATTATAGCATGCCCAAGAATGGAATGGGAATGCTCATTAATTCTACAGCACAAAGCTATGCAGCTGTGAGCTATATCCTTATACAGTGGGATGAGAATAAGTGATATTGAACACAATGTGGATTACTTCTGAGTTGGCATGTATGTGTAGATGTGTGTATTTGCCATCAAGTCACACATCAACTTACAACAATCTCCTTACTTTCATAGGGTGTCCTTAGGCAAGGAATACTCAGAGGTGGTTTGCCATTGAAATATAGTTTACAGCAAGGTACTCCTTGCTGGTCTCCCATTCAAGTATTAACCAGGGCTGACTCTGCTTAGTTTTCAAGATCAGATGGGATCTGGTGCCTCCCAAGCTTCCTAGGCATGCATAGGCTTTGTTAAAGAGCTTAGACTGGTACGTCTACAGATTCCAGTGGTACAGGAAAAATGTCACTGCACATAAAGCATGTGGGGGTTGCATTGTTTTAAGTGAAATTAATGGACTGAGCATGACAATGTTTAGAAATCAAAAGTATGCTCCACAGGAAGGGCTAGGTTTCAAGAAGTACTGGCAATACTCTTTCTTCACCTTGCAGGATACCTTTCACAAAAAGATCTTGGCATGCCACTTTGTTATAATAATTAGTTGCATTTCCAGCTTGTTTCTGATCCACGTGCCACTGAGCAGCCTCCATTAATACATGCATGGCACTGAGCAGTTTACAAAGATCATTTGTCTTTGTTGCAGAGTAATTAATGTCAAGGCAGCACTGTGCGAGAATTAATGTTGTTGCAAATGCAAAAAATAATAATAATTCTAGGAGAGTAAATCAGTTCAGCCCAGTGGAACTGAATCAGTTTATCTCTCTTCTGCTGGCAGAAATATGGGCAATCCTTCTCAAGAAGATAATTTTTGGTTTTAGTCATATGAGTAGATGAAAAGCCTACAGTTCAAATAATAATAATGAGGAGGAAGTAGAGAGTGATACAGCAACAAAACCAATTCTGACTCTTCCTTTTCTGGCACTAGAGCAACTGTGTCAAGTCCATAAGCCTCACACACCAACAAGCATTTGGTTCTGTCCAACTGTCAGACCTGAGCCATACCCAGCTGCCTGAGACACATTGGAGTTGGGAAGGCAACAAAGATAACAAAACTGAAGACAAGCCAGAAGTCAAGAATGAGAACAATAGGAAACAAGTTGGAATACAAGAGAAAAAACAAACAGGGCTTAGAAAAGTTACTTTCTTGAATTGCAACTTCTAGAATACCCATTTTTATACCACAACTGCTACAACATGCTGAGTGGGTGATTTAAGGAGCTGTAAGATTTGTTGTTGGTTTACAGTTAGTGCTTAAATACCTTAAAGGCACCAGATCCTGTCTTATCTTGGAAGCTAAGCAGAGTCAGCTCTAGCTAGTATTTGGATAGGAGACCACCATCAAATATCAGGTACTATACACTCTATTATAGAGGAAGGAACTGGCAAAACCATAGCTACATATTCCTTGCCTAAGAAAATCCTATGAAATTCTTGGGGCATCATAAGTCAAGAGGTAACTAGAAGGCACATACACATAGTGGTCTTAATATCCTAAAGGCACTAGATCCCCTCTGATCTGTTAGTCCTGGTTAGTGCTTGGATGGAAAACCATCAATGAATACCATGTGCTGTAGCCTATACTTCAGAGGGAGAAGTGGCAACACCACTTCTGAGTATTCCTTTCCTTAAGAAAATGCACACACGGACAGGGGACTCGAAGGCACATACACACACTAGTTTGCAATGGAACATGAACAAAACAAAAAAAATGACTGCAGATGATTTGCGTAACTTAAAGCAGATGATTAAAACACAGAAACAATTAAAAGAGTTTCCATACCCTGGCTCAGTCAGAATGGGGACTGAAGTCAAGAAATCAAAAGAAGACAAGAACTTGGAAGGGCAGCTGTAAAGCGACTAGACAAGGTCCCAATGTGTAAAAATATATCGTTGAATACTAAAGTTAGGATTGCACATGCCATCGTAGTTCTAATTTGTAAGTATGGTTGTGAAAGCTGGACAGTAAAGAAAGCTGATAGGAGGAAAAGCAACTCAAAATCAAATGTGGTGCTGGAGGAGAGTTCTATGAATACCCTGGACTGCTAAAAAGACAACTAAATGGGTTGCAGAGCAAATCCAGCCTAAACTCTCCCTAGAAGCCAAGATGACTAAACTGAGACTCTCATACTTGGGAGACATCATGAGAAGACAGGACTCACTAGAAAAGACAATAGTGGTTGGTAATGTAGTCGGCAGTAGGAAAAGAGAAAGACCACATTACAGATGGAAAGACTCTGTTATGGAAGCCACGGCCCTGCATCTGCAAGAACTGAGCAGGACTGTTGATGATAAGGTAACTTGGAGGTTTCCCATTCATAGGGACACCATAATGCAAAGTTGATTTAACAGTAGTTAACAACAACAAAGTTCTAAAAACACATTTTTAAAACTTGGATGTCAAGCCCAAAGAGCAGACCAGAATGCACACCAGTTCAGAAAGGCCTTGCTACTACCCAGGATGGTCTAATGGCCAGCTTGGATAGTTGTTGCCATTTCAGAGCCCAAGGGCCCTTCACTGCCCATGTGATAGCCATTTTACCTTAAGGGTTTCTAGATTAGTACCATGCCAGGCCCTGTGATTTCAGGGCCAAAACTTGAGCCAAAGGGACAGCTGCTGGTGGTGATGTCATTGATGAAAATTCAGCATCAACCATAGTTGCTCAGACTGTATAATTATTTTTTTAAAGGTCCAACAAAAAGTGTGTGTACTCATAAACACATGCAGGCACACATACTTTTCAAGGCAGTGCTCTCACTCTAAATTTCCTCCCCTTTCCTTGAGGTCTGAAGAAGAAGGATCAGGCCCTAACACCTGCAAATCTTTTCACATTTTCTTGACAAGCAAAACCAGCATTCAGAAGCAACTGCCTCACTCTGCCCAAGTGGAATTAGTAGCAATTTGAGGATTTTTCACTGGGGGAAAAAGATGGTAGGGAAATACTCTTTTTGGACACAATTTGGAATGTTACATTTAAGAAGAAAAGATGTAATGACAAGCTGAAGCCATCCATAATTGATTGGATGATGTTTTAGGCCCTAGTACCTCATCCTACAATTGTTCAGTTATGGCTGGTTTCCTGGCTGGCTTTATGGTTTCATCATTACATTAATTCTTCTTAGAATTATTTTCTAAGCTCTGCTTGGTGCCATTGATTAAATCAAATTCAGAGCCCATTACTAAGGCTTTAAAGGAAAAAAAATCAAAACTGGGAGATCTGATCAAGGAACTCACAGCTCATGTCTACTTTGGTCTTCATATGGAAGAGCAATAGTAATTAGATGTTCAAGCATGAAGTAAATACACCAATGAGTAGATGCTGATACTGTGAACATAAAGGAGTGGTTAGAAAGTATCTATCAGCCTTCATTCTTACCACATTTAAATACAAACATTTTAGGAGTCATCCTGACATGCAGTAGCAAGATAAGAATTTCTCCTATTTTTCAAGTGAGACACAATCATAAAAGCCCACCAGAGAAGTATCTTTCAAGGTAAGTTATAGAAGCTCCATTGCTGAGCACCACTGAAACTTTATAGGGAAAATATCACTAACAGATTAATGATCAGTGGGCAACTGTGATGCCTGAGCTAGTGAGATGAATTAGGTGTCAAAGAAAGTATTCTTCTTTTCTCGCTGTTATGATTTTTGTATTGGGAAAACAAATTACAACTAACTTCTTGGTCAATAAAGAAAAATCACAGGTATCTTGATTGACAGATTAGTGTAAGCTTGTATTCCTCTCTTGAGAAAAAGATCAGTATGTAACAACGCCAACATTCAGGGCTCATAAATTTTAAAGCAAATCCTGAAGGGCTCAGTAGTTTCAGAATGAAATAATGTTTTTATAGTCTGACCCTATGAAATTATGTGCCAGAAAGCAGCGTACCATGACCACTACATCCTATAGATGAATCAATTAAGCAAATGACAAAATTGAATTGTAAACTAAGCATAGGCACCTCATTCAGCAAATGCATTCAAGAATGCTATCCCTTGGTGCATCAGAAACTGCTGGCATAAATTGGACTTAATTGTGCATCAGAATACACATCCAGCTAGGGCTGGCACTACCCAAGTATATGCATAGTAAACAACCAGTAGAGTGAATATTCTTGGCATCTGATGAATTACACTGTCGTTCACAACAGCTTATGCTTTTAAAAAGTTGGCTGGCATTCAGTATTGCAGTTACAGATTCATAACCTAGTTACAAATCTATAACTGCTCTGTATTCATTAACACTATGAAGTCTTAAAACTAAGTGAATGCCACCCACAACCACCTTAAGGGCCAGTAGCTCGATCATTTAAAAGAAGGTCCATTCAGGTTCTAGGCAGGGTATAAAGAGAAGGATGTTTTCACTCGTCCTCCCACCAGCAAACGTGGCTGCAAAAATCAGAAGCAGGTCTCATGTTGCAAGCCCTTTTTGCAGCCTGGCTCACTGGCAAGAGAGAATCCTGCCCAGAACATGAATGGACCTCCTTTGCCTGATCTCACTAGTGATCTCAAGCCAGGCTTCAGGTGGTCAAGCCAGGAAATGTTACTGATGCCCTTTCTGCAGGACCTTCTCATCCCACATTGAGGACGGGACAAGTACGTGACCCAGACAATGGTTCTGCATGATGTTGTCTGTGTCCTATCATTCTCCCATCCCCAGGTGGTGCAATTACGCTGCAAATCCTGTCAATGACTGGCAAACATGCTACTGTCCTGCCGCCTGCCTGCAGTTACCTGAGCTGTAGAGGGTCAGGAAGTGCAATGGCCAAGCTTCCTACACCAGGACAACCTGGCTGCACTGCAGAAAGAAGAAACATGGTCATTGCGCCCCTCTATTCCCACAGGGAGCTGGTGCAGAGGGAAGCACTCCTGTCATGCTCCCCTCCCAGGACAGGCTCTACCAGAATCCCCGTAGGACACCACTAGGTAACCTGCAGAAAGGCCCTGAGTTACACAGCTGGTGCAGAATATCAACAATCATATTTAAGATGCCATGACATTTTTGTCGCCAAAGACTAACATAGCTACGAACTTCAAAACTGCTTAATGGAAGAATCATTTCATGGTTCATCTGTGTCCATATTCAGGGACAAATATTCGGAAATAGATCCCTTTGTTAATCATGGTCAGAATTGGAATGGTCTAATAGATTCGTCTTAATGTCCATTCGTTATCAAGGATACCTAGCAAAATCGTTGCTCCCTATTTAATTTTCCTTCTTCATCCATCCCTGATGTGAAGCCATGCCATGTGGTCTTGCACTATGTCAGTGCCTCATGTCCCGAAATAGGAAAGTTAAAATAGCATTGCCTTATATTTAAACGTAAAAAACTAAAAACAATAGGCTAATTATGTTGACACTAAAAAGAAGATATTTTGTTAAATCTAAGTTGGTGCTCAAATTTACGTTATATCACTACACTAATGTGGATAGAATAATTGTGAAAAAAATCTCATCCATGAATTTATTCCTTCCCTTGCACCTATTTAAAAGCAACATTTCTCACCCACCCTCCCATCCTCCCACTGAAAAATAATGAGTTAAGTTTAGAATAATATATACACACGAGAAAAACACAGCAAATAAAGTTTCTCATGTGGCACAGCAGCAATAAAAAATGTGTAGCAAGAGTGCATTCTGAAACAGAGATGCTCCAACTACTAAAGGATAAAAATAAGCCTAACAACAAAGAAATGTCAATCCAAGCTCCCAATAACCCAGTAAATGATTCCTATGGCACGTAGGGAGCAAGCTGCAACCCAAATCCCAAGATGAAGATCAAAAACTGTCATTTATAAAACATAAAGAGTATATAACAGCAGAAGTCAGCAAGCCAAAAGATTATTCATCTTTGGAGATATTAAAATGAAGGGTGGATGGGCACCTTTCAGAAACACCTTAGTTATGTATTTCCTCCTGGCAGGTGGCTCTTGCAGTCCATTAAGACTCTAAGATTCTATGATTCAGAAGGAGGTTAAGGAGCAACCAAGACAAGTGGATAAGCAGCCGATTGGTGATCAGAATGAAACAGATGATCATCAGTAACAAAATTCATGGGGGAGTAGTTCCAAACCACAGTAATATGGGCTTCCTATTGCTGCTCCATCCTCATTCCTGTTCTCATTGCTGTGTGTTCTTCTTTGTGTCACCCATAGCTGGTACTCTCCCTACACACTGGAGTGGAAAACACAATCAAGGGTGCTTATCAGAGGTGGGGTGGAACAATATAGCCAAAGGGGGGGGGGGGCTGCTACTGGCATCACACTGTCTTAAATGATGCTGGCATCAATGAGTGGTAGTGGCTTGAGGGCGGGACTGGACACTAGGTTCAAATCCTCACTCAGCTATGGAAATCCACTGGGTCACTCTGGCCAAGTTGCAGTCTCTCAAACTTTTTTTCATAATCATTTTACTTTTTACGTTATACTCTGTGCCTTGAAGGATGGGAATAGCAGTCTTTCTCCTACGAAAAAAATCTTACCAAGAAAACCCTTCCATAAGGTTGATGTAAGTCAGAGTCATTTTAAGGAACAAAACAACAAAAAAATTATGTTTGGAGACAGTCATTTACTGTATGTTTGGATGTAAGACTTTTTTTAAAAAAATATTAACATACTTAATTTCATCACATGGGTTCTTGTCACCAATCAAGTCAGCACTAATATAATTGTGTTTGCATTCACCAGAATTGCCACAGGTAGTATTAGTAGTGCTGTGAATAGCCATTTAAAGCACCTGAGTTAAATGTAGGAGAGTTATAATTGCAAAGATAAATGTTCTCTGCTCCACAGTCCAACTCACAGTTTCATTGGAATAAACTGGCACAAAACTGAAAAGCAGAAGGTTGAAAATTGTTTTTTCACAATTTAGGAAAGTCTGTGTGCCAGCTCCTTGTTAGCTAGTCACTCCCATCGATTGTTGTTATTTCCCTTATGCTTATTTCTTGTTAGAGAGAAGGATGAAACAGAATGAATGAAGATGATCATTAGATTCCCTCTGAATTCCTTAGATAAAAAACAAAGTGGTTTTTACTTACTCGAGTGGAAATGATCCAATAATGAATCCCAGTCATCAGTATAAAGACATTAAAGTCTTTTAAAAATTAAGATCACGGACAAAAAAAAAAATCAGGAAGGAATATTTCTTCTGTTTCTTTCCCTACGGTTAATAAATTATTTAAGATCCATGCAGAAGCCTACATTGTTTAACTGCATTGGATTATAGTTTATAATTAGAATATCAGGACCTAAATATTGAGAAAGTTAATTGCACACATTTCACTCACAGTGGTACCCAGGAGGCATTACTTGGAGCCAACTTAAGTGAAACAAACTTTTTTTAGGGATTAGACAAATCCTATTGCGTGGACCAGTTCTAAGAAATGGCATGTTTGCAAAGCTATCCATAGAATATAATCAGACTCCAGATTTTGCATTTATGGTGCAATGGCATGAATCCATTTGTTCACCTAAACTGGAGTCACCTCATCTGTCCTTGTTGGCAAATCAAATTTACACAAGTTCTACATCTCTCCTGTTTTCCAACTTCTTTCTAAATCACAACACAAATGACAGATTAAGAAAATAATGGAAATATACTTAGCAGGATAAGTTAAGAGACGGAAATTTTTCTGAAATGTGATAAACTGTTACCTCCCATCAGTCCCATCAATTATATTGCTAAAGAAATAACTTTACAGTGAGATGCCTCTCAATGATAAGTATAGAACTCCATTAAGAGTACAATAAGCTACATAAAATTACTGCAGCATCTAAAGCCAATACAGGAACAAGAAGATCTGCATATTCTGACCACCATGAAAAGTTTGTAGCTCTATTCAGACAAATGGAATAGATTCAGTAACTGTTTTTTTCAGAAAACCAAACTCCTCTGTTTGGTTCATATCATGATGCAGGAAATCCACATTTTCTCTCCCTCATTCACATCAGCAATTTTGTTACACAAGGACATCGGAAGGCCCTGTTCTCTAGTTTGTTTTGGCCCTGTTTTGGCCCTTGCAACCCTACCTCCTGAAGGATCAGGGAACTCTTTTTTGTTGGAAGTGGCAACCTTCACATGCTTAATTAACTGGCTAGTTAGTTTACATGCCTATTGTAGGCATAGAGAGGACTGCCTAGAGTAAACTTCCTGCTGTTTGGTCAACACTCACTTCCCCTTGCATGTTCTCTTTCTCTTCACCTTTTTGTTCTTCGGCTTCTCTGCAAGCATGTGGTCTTCGATCCTCCAGCAAGCATGCTTTCTTGTAAGCATGTAAATTCTTAATTTCATCTTACTTTCTTCAAGAACTGAACCTGTGTAGACTACGCACAAGATTTTATGAGTAAACTTTTCATATTTTTAACCAAACTGCTTGTGTTTATTTTGAGCTAGAAAAAGTGTTTCTGGGGTAGAGATGATAAAGTGGGACTGGTAATTTGTTCAACTTCTTCCTGTGCATTACAAAATACTCTGCTGATTGGGAGACTTCTTACTAAAAATCCCTCAATTCCCCAACATTTTGTCAGTCTAAGAATGAGGCAAAAGACCTATTCCTAGCCCAAAAGCACTCACTGGGTTTGCAATGAGGTCTAGCTTTATCCCATAAAAGTAAGAGTGAAACTGAAGACAACCCAATCTTGCTTCTCTGCAAAGACAAACTTCTCAAGGACTTCCTGTGGAAAGGATTCTGCTCAGAAAGAAGTCCTTCCTCTAGGTGAAACCATATGTTGAAATGCATGCCTCTGAGTCCCAGGAGTTGACCATGCAGTTCAGTCACAGACATCTCAGTTGCAGACTGGAGGACCTGTTGTTGTTGTTGTTGTTGTTGTTGTTGTTGTTGTGTGCCTTCAAGCCATTTTCAGTTTATGGTAATCCTAAGGCAAAGTTATCATGGGGTTTTTGGGACTGAGAGTGTGTGACATGCCCAAGGTTTCCATGGTCAAGTAGGGAATGCAGCCCTGGTCTCCAAGGTTATAGACCAAAGCTTAAACTACTACACTGTTACCGCCATTGCTGGCCTGAGCTTGTGGGATATTCAGGTATCTTTTGATATCAATAATTCGGTCTTCTATACCCATTCCTCTCCACGTGCTTGCGAGACCCCCGGACAAGCACGCACACAGGCGCGGCCGACAATAGCCGAATCATTCAAATCCCACTCTCGGCGGGCCAGTCATTGCCTAATGCAGCTTCAGGAGACCTCAAGGCAAGTACCACAATCATGTATGCACACTACTTTCAAAAGATCCCCTGACCCGCACAGGCAGCTTGATGAGTGGACGATACAACTCTCAAGCACTCCGCGTTTGCATACTGGCTACTCTATTGACAATTTGTCTATAACTCAATCATTCAAATACTGACCTTTTGGAGGCTTTGTCTCCAGCCCCAAACTCATTGTTTTCCCCAAGTACGGACTAGCCTGCGGCCACAGTTTTCCCTATAAGAACCCCTGACTTTGAGCGCTTCCTCGGATCGCTCTTGGCTTCTATCCCGCCTTGCTGTCGCTTTGTCCAGCAAGCCTTCCCCTCAGCTCCATGTGCTGAGATCCACGCTCCTCAGCTTCTCCACTTCTAACCGGGTTTCAGGACAGGTATAGTATTTCCCATACCAAACCTCCTCAAAAATCCCTCTATCAGCTCCTACCTTTATTTCTATAGTTTCTTGCGTGAGTGTGTTGCATACATTTGTTTGACTGTGCTTAAATAAAACAATTATTAATTTCAACATCTGTCTCATCCTTGACTCGGCCTGACCCTGTAGACATAGGGTTCAAGATCTCGCTATGTTACCCTGCCTCTCGCATTGCCAGCTTGTGCTCTGTGCTAATTCCCTCCCCATTGTTTGAGCACTTTTAGGTGTGCCTCCCAGGACCCCCAGAAATCAGGGTAACAACACCACATTACACCTGTCATTTCTTAAATTTTCTAGGATATTGAGACACCTAGGTGAAACTGGGCCTCTCCTTGGAATTAGCAATAATAAGAACACGGAAAAAGTTACTTTTGGGCCTACAGTTCCCAGAATCCCCCATTCAGCATGGTCCGGAGGAGCTCCATTTTGAGAAAGTATTTTTCCAGGTTCTGTCTACATACACTCCAGCTGTCCTGGTTTGACAGGAACAGTCTTAATTAATCCTCTGTCGTCCCATTTTTTCAGCTTATTTTAAAATATTCCAGTTTCTCTCGTGTTCTCCCATTTTCCCCCTTTGTTCTCCACTTGTTTCAGCTGCTACAAATTGAATTCAAAGTGCACAGTTAGTTTGCACTCAATTAATTCATCAGGGGGAAGAGGAGGACAGAAGGTAGAATCTTGCCCTTCTCAGTAGGCTCAGGCAATAATGTGTCCATAATCCCTAAAACATCACAATCCTCATTTATTTTCTTATCTTTAAAAAAATGTATTAAGTTATGGATGGGCATATTCTGGAGCCTGAAAAGCAGCAGTCTGCCCCACTAGCCCCCAGAGAGACACAACAAACCATCTCAGTTACCATGTGGAGCATCCATGTTGCATAACATCCAGTTACCTTTCTGGAATTTTGAGGGGGATCTTGCTATTTTGGGGTGGAGGTCCCCTGGGAAACCATTTTAAAGCACTGATTGTTCTCAAGTGTTTTTGCACGAAAAAGAAAAAAAAAGAGATGGATTTGGCTGGAAAAAAAATGAACATCGAGCAGCTGGAGTATCCAAGGACTGCACTGAATGTCCCCTAAGGGCCACCTGCAGCCTCTACATCACAAAATTCCCACTCTTCCTCTTATTCTTCTCAGTGGCAAGTTCCTTCTTTAGGAGTAGTTACTGTGCTGATTAGCTTGCAGGAATTGCTCTTCTTCTTTAATGACCTCCAGCTGCCTTTTCCACCACCCCCCTTCTTCTCCTCCTTCCTCCTCCATCTTCCTTCCCATGCTGGCCAAAGAACCTGTTTAAAAATGATAATGGGAGGAAAAAAAAACATGTGAGTGCATTTTGGAATATTCTTCCTGAAGAAGCTACTGTATTCTCCATGGTTACTGGGGAGATCATATGAGAAGGGACTTTTACGTCAGATATAACAATAAGTCCTTTTAGCTTTCTGATAGCAATTACATTTCTACTAAATATTACTCCACCCCCCCCTTTATTTTCTTTCAGCTCAATAGGAATTAATCCAAAAAGTCCATTTTCCCTTCCTACAGGTACAAGTACGGGTAGATATTAGCTTCCACAACAGCAGCATTTGAATAAATGTTTGTTTTCAGTCTGATGGCTCCATTGCTCGCCATGTGGGGCAGATGACACATATAGAACAACAGTGGCTGACTTGTGTAAATTAGATGGGAAAAATGACTAGTGTTTGTAAAGACTGGGTGTCCAGGGAACATCAGAAGTGTGGAGAAACACAGACACTCTAGAAAACCTGAATTTCATTGCCTGTAGTGACAGCCAAGGTTGCTGAATAAAAAAAAAAATCTCTTTAGAAAAGGCTTAAAGCAAGAATAAGAGATCCACTGTGGCTATCACGATAGAATTGGATCAGAAAATTCTGGGTTCAGATCCCCAGCTGGCCATGAAGCTTTCTGGGTGACTATGATTGTGAAGGACGTAAACAGATATGTAGCCAGACATTGAAGTGTATGAACAGGATTTGCGTTAGAAAAGTGTGAAGAATCTGCTGTGGTCATCTTTGTTTGTAGATGCTGTCTAGTCCACATTTTCCGGACTGTCTCCAGGCTAGATACAGTTCATGCTCCAGAGTCTATGTGTTGACAAATTCCACCATGTGTGAGCTGCTGGCTGCCCTCATATGGAGAAACCCACTTCCAGTAGCCATCTGAGAGTGTAACTAACCTCAGAAGGGTGAGAACACCTAGATATTAGGGCTTCTAAAATCTTCTTAGAAAACTAGAATTTTGTTAAACTGGAATATTGTGAAATTTATACCTAAATGCCCCCTAATATCATAACCTCATGCACAGATCGTTAAAAAAAAGAAGAAGAACTTAGGGATTTTCCTGGTGTATAGGAAAAATCAGGGGACAATTTATGTCTTCTAGTAAAGCTCTTTTTTATGGCTGCTAGCTACCAGCCACCATTTTTTACTGAAACAATTGGGAACACATCCTGCCTTCCAGCATTGCAACAAATACAGCAATTGCCTTACGTCAAAAGAGACCACTGCCCAATCTAGGACAATATTCTTGACACTCACTAGCTCTCACTGTCTGGGTTTCTTTCCTAGCCTTCCCTGGAATTGTCAGGAATTGAAATTGGGACCTTTTGCATGCAAAATGTGAACTCTTTCACTTAGCTATGAAGTGTTTCCACATAGGCTGTGAAGCCTGGAGGAGCAAAGATCAATTCCTCAGACAGCAATGAATTCCTGGATGGTCCTACATCCAACCCCGTTCTGTTTAGGAGCAAAGTTCCAAAACAGATTATGTTATCCAAGTTTAAGCAAGGTACCTGCAGCAAAAAGGGAATCTCTAGTAGCAGAGCTGGCAAACATTTCAGGGGAATCAGAGATAACAGCATAAACAGGACCGTGATGGAGAGAGTCGGAAAGCACAGCATCTTAGAGACAGTTCAGTAATCACGAGGTCTAAGTTTAAAGCACATTCCACACTCTAACATTAGACAAATGAATGGAAAGTGGAATGAAAATGTTAGATCCACTCCTATACAATCTGTTACCACCTTCTGGTCGTTCTCTTCTCTGTTATTCACAAAACAGGGCTTAAAACCAAAAATTGCAAGAGCATGGCAAAATAGAACTTAAATATTTTAAAAACAGCTGCAGAATAAAAGCAAAATAAAACTCATAACAATGTTAGGATCTAAAAAGCATACACACAGCTCCTCAAAACTGAAATCCCACTCCTCACTCCACGCCTACCCCTGCAAACAAGCCTGGCAGAATAAAACTCTTCATCTGGCATAGAAAAAATGATAGCTATTGATGCTAGATAGCTGCGTTGGGCATTCTACAACCAGGTCGCCACCACTGAAAAGGCTGTCTTTCTCTTTCAGCCAACAATTCCTTGCCTCATTGGGCATGGACATCCAGAGGAGGGTCTCTGCTGAATATCTTAGGACCTAGGCAAATCTATATAGGAGGAGATAATCCTTTACAAAACTTGACTCCAAGTTGTACAAGGCTTTAGAGATTAATATCAATATCTTGAATTGCACTGGGCAGCATGATTCAGTCACCTTCAGAATAAAAAAATATATATTATACAAAGTAAAGTAAAATAATTACAGATAAAGGATCTGTTCTGGGACATTTTGTTCTATCTGCTCATTTTCTTTCAAGTACACGAAAATTGTGGTTTTGGTCCTGGAATGAGAAGCAGAAGAGAAACAGTGGAGGGGGTTCCAAATCCATCGATTAAATAGTTGGGGTTTTGATCCCAGCTTGGCTGAAGATAAGATGACTCTGTAAATAGAAACAGAACTTGCATGATTTCCAGCCAAATGGAAGATGACTTTTGTCCCCCTCAGCTATTGTTACTTAGGCAGTAAATTAGCACAGCACTATCATGGGGCAGCTTAGGCTCCTGCTACAATATGACTTTATATAACAGATGTCAGCTGCCTAAAAATTGATCAAATTTATGTGCTGCTAGTTTGAGATATGAAAGGTCTCTGCACACTAATCACTTGAGCTGTCAGATACAGATAGCATGATTAATTTCCCATGCACTAGGTCTCTTCTGCAGCCTTGTGTGCACCACTATGCATAAGAGATTTTAAAAGTTCCTTCATGCATCCAAGTTGGAAGGATATTTTTTAATCTCTGCTTTCTCAAAAGTGTTTCAGCATAGTCAACTCTAGTTGCAATTCTTTAATTCTTTTACAAATCTGCAATACACTTTTAAACTTCTGTTTTGAAAAGCAATAATTAAAAGGACGAGAGAAGAACAACAACTGCATAGAATCATAGACCTGGAGGAGATCACAAGGGCCATCAAGTCCAATCCCCTCCTATATAGAAATATGCAATCAAAGCATTCCCAACAGATGGCCATCCTGCCACTGTTTAAAAACCTCCAAAACAGGATACTCAAGTTAGACTTAAGTTGCTTCAGTGACTCGACTTGGACTTGAGTCAGCAATAAACGATGCACTGGCTTGGCTTGACTCAAGACTTGCATATTGTTAGTGACTGACTTGCTGCCTTCGATTCACTAATCTAACACATTCATCCAGAAACCTTGCCACTTTGAACAACGCTTCCATCTCTTTTTGGCTACTGGTCATAATGCAATCTGTCTCAAGCCCAAAGTGTGGGTGCATTTCTCACAGGGGAACAGCAAATAGTTTAAGCAATGGGCTTGAGGTATGCTCAGAAGTCTGTCTCTGCTGCATATTGGAGGAGCCTTCTTAAACTTTTTGTAAGAGCAGA
Source organism: Cyclura pinguis (assembly GCA_030412105.1). NCBI lineage: Eukaryota > Metazoa > Chordata > Lepidosauria > Squamata > Iguanidae > Cyclura > Cyclura pinguis. Next base: position 186,373,339 of record CM059601.1, read on the forward strand.
AGACAAGACTCGTCCCCAGAGTGCAGGGTGCATTTCTCAGAGGAGAAATAGAAAACGTGTTAGGCTTGAGGAGGAAGGATCTTTCCTTCTAAAACTTTTGAAGCTTCAGTAATTGAGAGTAAGAAGGATCCTATTTCCACTTCTGAAAAATCCTCCAGTTTAGGAAATGGGAAGTAAGAAGGATCCTGTTCTCCACTTTTGTAGCCACAGATGGCAAAATTGCAAATGTGGAAAGATAACTCTGCTTAAATTGTTAAAAACTGACTTTATTTGACTCTGTCTGGTCTTACCATTTTCTTGTTCATCTTTTGCTGTGGATCAAATGTAAAATAGCTGATCCTTCTTCCTTCTTCTGGACAATGAAATCATCTGCAAAGCAAGACATTTCTTGGACCTGATACTCTTGGCAGAGTTTGACTTCCAACAAATATTAGAATAGTTGAAATCTCCCCTTACTATTACATCTCTCCTTGCTGAACATTTGGTCATCTGTTCCAGGAAGGTATCATCCAAGTCCTCAGTCTGGCTTGGAGGTCTGTCGTAGACCCCCACAATGACAATGCTGTTGTGTCTCTTCTCTTAAATTTTTACCCTGATGATCTCAACCTGCTTCCAGGATTTAAGTCATAAATCTCTTAATAGGTATAAACCACTTTGACATATAGTGCTACTCCTCCTCCTTTCCTATTTTGAACTACTTCTCTGAAATAGGTTATATCCCTCTATTGCTACATCGCAATCATGAGACTCATCCCACCTTCCAGTCATGAGACTCATCTTAGGCCATTTCTGCCTCAAAGTCCACTCCCTAAACTGTAAACCCCAGGATTCCATAGGATGTTGAAAGTGGAATAATAGCACTATAACAGTCTAGTGCGGAAATGGCCTTAGATAAGGCATCGTATAGGATAAAACTGCTTTAGTAGCCCTGTGTCCGAAATCTAGTACTGACTTCTTTTGTGTTTTTAGATCATTTAGTAGCTTTAGATTGTAGCCTTATTCTTGTCTGACTCTGTGGAGTGAGGTGCACAGCCACACTCACAAACTGCTCCCCAAAGATATCCCATATACTAGTTCCATCCTCTCAATCTTTCCCCACTGAGTGGACGGACCCAAAGGAGATTTCCTTCTTTGTTTGCATGCATGAATTTAGAATCTTTCCCACAATCAGTAGGGTGGTACTGTAAAAATCCTCCGTCCCAGGGAGAATACTTAGTGTGTTTTGGTGGACACGTCAAGAATCCTTCTTCAGGCCACCCATCTCAATTTAAAGAGGTCAGGGAGGAGCTACCATGTGGAAAGACACAGGAGACAGGGTACCATTCACTATGTCACCTCTCCCTCTATGGATTAAAGCAGTAAGAGTGAAACATGAGAACTTTCCAAGTCTGTTAGAGAGGTTAGGAGCTGAGCATTTGCCAAAGCACCTCCTGTAACAGACCTTTTATTGCAGTGTTAAAGAGAAATAAAATTCGTATCTTCTGTATTGGTTGTATTTGTTATCAAACTTATTTCTCCCTTCCTGAGTCATACAAGTATGATTCACTTGCAAGGATTTATACAAATACTCACCCACACACGTGTCCTCTTGTGTGAGGAATCTGCCATAATGACTTGTATACTGTATTGTGAGTAAAGATTTTAACAACAGAATGCCATTGTTATTTTAGATGTCTAGCAAAAGTCATTAGAATTATATTAGACTGACTAAGGTTTCATTGAAGTTTCAAAATATACCAGTTCAACTGCAGGTGAAACAAATTCACTGTCCTCTGAAATATCATTTAAAAATGCAGTCTCCCTGCTGTGTCATATTACTAAATGAACTGTTTAGTTGATTGTAGAAATTCTTACAAAGCTTACAAATAACCAGAGCTTGTAAAAAATTACTCTTTTGTATGACTCCCAGAATCCTCTAGATATCATGGGTGGGTCCTAAAAGCTGTAGTCCAAAAAGTAATTTCCCAACCTCCAAAGTTCATAAATCAAATTTTCACTGGTCATAATAATGTTTAATGAATGTGAGTTGGGCATCCTTACCTAAACCTCTTACTTTGCTAGTAATAAATAATGAAATATATTTCAAAATGATGTCTTAGATTTTGCTCCAAAACAGTTGGCACTCATTGCAGCACACAAAAGTTACCAATGCTGCTGTTGGTTAACCTCTTTGCTGGTGCTGAAGAAAAACACTATTTCCTGTTTGCATTTTCTTCATTTTCTTCACATACACATTATTGCAATTAAGGGTAGGGATGGCTTGAATGATCAAACCCTGCTGCCTATCTCCTCAAAGTAGAAAGCCAGGTTGCAATTTACTGGTACCATCTTGCAGAAACTGGTGGGGAGGACAGGGGTAGCCTAGACTGTGTGTAGCACTGGTACAGGCACCTGCCATAGCACAATAGCCATCCACCGTCTGCTAAGTAAGATGGCTAGAACAGTTGTTCCCACTGGAGTTGTGGAAGGGTCAGAAGGGCACAGGTAGGGATATTTGAGAAATAAGAACATCATGTGTTTGCTTAGCCAAATGTGTAAAGAAGGCAGACTTCAAAAGGTTTGGGACTATAATCAGCCTTAGGTAGTGGGCATATATTATGAAAGCTGAAATCCAGTCCTCTGGGGTTCTAACCTTCTGCTTACTTCTTCTTACCTTCTGCTTACAATGCACTGCTGCTGTTGGGCCCATCCTACGTTTCTCTCAAAAAAGTATAGTGAGAGCACATACACTTAAAACATTGAATGCCAATTTAGAATAGGGGATCCTTTTTCACTTTGAAGGGCTAGTAGCCCAGGTACAACTTTAGTGAGGTGTGTGCACATAAATAATTCGTGAATATTCACAACACAAGCTTTTGTTGGAAAGGGAACGATGCTAGGGTGTTTTTTGTTTTGTATTGTATTGTTTTTTGGAGGTGAGGGGAAGGGAATTGCAAATGTGATGGTGCAGCAAATGATGGTGTTAGTCCACTGAGATTCAGGGACAGTCTCCTCCCTGAATAGTGTGTTATGTCCACTTGGAAAGCTACATTGACCAATTCATCCACTTTTATGTATCACTTTATGCTTTTTTTCCCCCTCTACTTGCAGTTGTACATCTTTGACATGGTTTTTGAAATGCTTCCAACACTGAGGAAATGCACCTGCTTCCAGAGGGAAATATATTTAATACAGTGCCTTTGAACGCAATCAACAATTTGGGAAGGGGGAAGTCAAAGGGTTGCAGGAAACATCTTTTGTATGAAAATGAGCACTCAAGCTGTAAATGGGAAAGTTCAAAGCAGCCCTAATACATATTGAATGGCATGGTATGATTTAGGTTTTGAAAGAGAACCCTTTGTTCACTGTCAGACACAGATGCAATTGGAACAACAGTCAGGAAAAATGTCATAAAACTGCAATAAAAATCTTTCCCTCTTTATGTACAGAAGAATACACATTTGCTTGTACACAAAAGACTAGGGATGCGTAGTTCCCTCATTCTCACACATCAGAACCTGCTAATAAGATGTAAGGTCATAATTATAATATTGTTTGTTGAAAGACTGCATAGGATGCTTTCTTTGCTGTTTACATAAATATGGAGACTGGTAAACAATTGTTTTCAGACTGCAACTCACATAATCCCTTCCGGGGTGTGGGGAAGGCCCATTTTGTCCAGGACAAGGCAGAAATGTGGTAAAATGGGGTCCAAAAAAAAATATTAAACAACATTTCAGGGGATGCTGTGGGGTATATCACCCTCCACCGTACTCTGGGATTCCCCAACCCCTGATAGTTACCTATCCCTAACAGGGCCCATTTCTGCACTACACTCTTATAGCATGATTATTCCACTTTTAACATCCTATGGAATACTGGGGTTTCCAGTTTTGGGAGGGGCCAGGTGGCCCCTCCCGAAACTGCAAACCCCAGGATTCCATAGGATGTTGAAAGTGGAATAATCGCACTATAAGAATGTAGTGCGGAAATGGCCTTAGGCTCTTCTGCCAAACCTGTTTGTTGGTATATAGACCTGGGGTGAATGCAACCATAGGACTCATCATCCTGCCAGTCTCCGATCTCCAAACTGCCACAGGCTGAAAGTAATATTTCAAATAGTTGGTACAGCTCTGTCCTGTCTTCTGTAGCCATTTTTGTCCGTTCCTATGCAATCCTCAGTCTTGTTCTTATCTCCTGTATTCCACTCTCCCTTTGAACTGTTTCACACACAGGGAGACACACAAACACACACACGCTATTGTCAGAACTTCCTACAGCAGCTCCTTGAGGGCAAAAACAGTTGAATTCCATGCAAGCTGTGCGGGGAAGGGTGTCTCCTTTTAACAGCATACATAAAGTGAACACGCATTCATCAGTTCATACACACATACATGTATTCACTCTGCTCAAGTACAGAGTACACTTTTATACTCTGAATTTAAGGGGATACAGATAAGGAATGAGCACAGCACGTGAGAGCTTCTGTCTCTGTTCAGTGTAAGGAGGCCATTCAGTGATTTTCTGAAGACCGGCTCATCTGGTTTTGCTTTTGGTTCTGATTCCTCTAAGTTCTTAAAGGGTTATGATCATACAATTCATTGGAAAAAGATGACCATGCTTGCTGAAATGGAAGACAGTAGAAATGACAGCAATACAGGTGAAACTGATTCAGTCATGAAGCCACAGCCCGGAGTTTGCAAGACGTGAGTAGGGCTATTGGTGAGGTCTTTCATTGACAGGGTCTCCATGGAAGTCAATTTGTTGGCAAATAACAACAGAAACAATGAAATTTCAAAGTTCTGCTATTGTTGGCAGCTACAGTGTAGTAGACACAGAATGGTAGACTGAACTTTCTGGGAATGTGTCTTTTTAATCTATTCTAAGCTCCCTAAACAGTGCCTTCTCCTCCTCTGTGTCAGAGACCCAGCATGATGGAGTGGTTTAAGTGTTGTATTAGGACTGCAGGAGATCAGGGTCTGAATCCCTTCTCAGCCACAGAAACCCACCTAGTGACCTTGGGCAAGTCACACTCTCTTAGCCTCAGAGGAGGGCAACTACAAACCCCATTTGCCAAATCATGCCAAGAAAACCCTATGATAGATTTGTCTTAGGCACACTGCAAGTCAGAAATTACTTCAAATCACACAACTGCTGTGTCCCCCTGAGTTTGAAAGAGAAATGCAGGGCAAAGAAAAAGACCATATATATTCCTACTCAGTCACCTTTTCCCATTATGGAAATTTCCGTGTACATATGAAGGCTTTCATAGAAAAACATTTCCTGTTCCTTTCAAGGAGAGGATTTTGTACATGGAACATCTTTCACACTAAAGTTTGCTTCCTCTATTAATTAGTCCAATTTACTATTATTTATCCTTAAGATAAAAATATGTATCTATACGTATAAAGTTTGTATATACAAATGAACACCTACCGGTCTCCAGACCTCTGAACCTTACTGAAAGGTTCTTATGACAGTGAGTATAGTTCAGCATTGTTTCCAAGTTTCTCCAGACTAAAAATTCAATGACTATGTACAAATACAGTTAATTTTTAATGGTTTTCAATAGTTGCATTTACTCCCATATTTCTTGGTTTAATATAGTATGTGGAAAAATATGTTTTGCAAGCAATGGAACATATTTAAAATGTATAATGTATTCAGGAAGTTCCTGTGTGTGGCTAGAAAATACTTCGAGTGATTCAAATATCAGACTCCACAGATGGTCCTTTTAGTCTGTTGCGGAAAAGGCATAGACTCTTGTTCCTTAAAGATTAACACATCTATTATGATATAAGATTTCATGAACCAGAGCTTGCTTTATTGAAAGCATGCTGCAAAGACTTTAATGCTTGTATATTATAGCAATCAATACAAAGTAATAAAAAGTTAACATGCTTAATAATATTCAATCATCATGTTTCCATATATGGATTACTCAAATAGCCTTACTGGTCTTTGGAAATGAAATTATGCCAAATTAAGGACATTTCTCTCTTCCTCTCTCTCTCTTGCTTGCTTTGCATCGAACAATGTGTGCAAGTCAGTCTTGGCAGTCAATTCCTTTTACCACTTCTAATGATCCACTTTCTCTAGATGTGCTTGGCTGAAAATGAGGGTTTAACACAATTATGTCTTGTACATTTTTCTTTCTTTTTTTTTTAATTATGATTTTTATTGGATTTTCCACCAACACACTATTACATTACTTCTAATCTCTCCCCTCTCCACCAAAACATACACAACAATACAGATCTCCATACATACATACTTACAAACCTATCTAAAACATACTTTACAAATATCTCTAATAACATCATTCCACACAACAAAAAACACCTATGACTTCCTTTTTATATTTAGAAATCTCTTATCAGTGTTATTTCCTATAACCTATCTTTAATGTTCTTAGCACAATTAACTCTTTCCATCCTTCTAATCAATATCCTGCTTTCTTCTTACCCGCTTGTTAACCTAAAATTCTATGCGACTTTAGTTTTCGCTCCAGGACTAAAATTAACAATTAATTCTTTAAATGCATAGTATTTTGTGGACTTTAATACACACGGTTGGAGTTAGACACCAGTTATATATGGCTAACTCTTTCTCCACAGAGTTTATGTCATAAGTTGTCTGGGTTTATTGTTTCTCAACTACCTTTCTACTCTTTTTTCTTCATCTTATTCTCTTATAACAATACTTGCTATACGTCCCCACCGGTCTTCCAGAATCCTCATTACGGGGTTCCAAGTTAACCAAAACATCTTTAAATTTTTGCCTCTCAACAAGAAGGCTAACCTATCTATTTCCATCAAGTCATACATCTTAATTAACCATTCCTGAAGGGTCGGCGGCTCCCGTTGCTTCCATGCTTTTGCATACACCATCCTTCCCGCTGTTATAATATATAATAACAATTTTTGTTGTGTTGGGGTCAAGTTTGGAATTTGATCTATCATATTGAGTAAGTATATTTCCAGCAGCATATCAAAATTATTTTCCATTACCTTCTCTATCTGTCTGTGTAACATTTTCCAATACTTTTGGGCTTGAGAACAGCTCTACCATAGGTGGAACAGTGTCCCTTTTATATTCACATTTCCAGCATTTATGATCTGAACTTTTAGTCATCTTACCGATTTTAACTGGGGTATAATACCATCTATTAAAGATCTGATAATAGTTTTCTTTTAACTGGCTGGCTTTTAACCGTTTATTCGTCTTATACCATGAAGTTTCCCAGGATTCCAGCTGTATCGGATGACCAATATCTTGTGCCCATTTAATCATATTCGATTTTAGTACTTCCTGTTCGTATTCCCATTCCATAAGTATCTTGTAGATCTTTGCAATACATCGCCCTGTTCCTTTTTTGAGAATAGCATCAAATTCATTTTCGACTATCATAATACCTGTTCTATGTATATCTACCTTTGCTTTTGCCATGAGTTGGGTCATCAATAACCAATGAGTTGACAGTCCAGATTCTATCAATTCTTCTTTGTTCTTACATCTCACCTTCCCATTTTCGATCTTTAGGAGGTCCCTATATGTAATCCATTTACTTAATCTAGGGTGTTCCCTTCTATAAAAGGCTTCACGTGTGGATGCCCACAATGGGATTCTGACATATAGCTTCTTTTTGAGTTGTAACCAGATTTTAAGGAGTGATTTTCTCATTATATGGCTATTGAATTCTTTGTTCACCTTCACCTTGTCATAGAATATATATGAGTGCCATCCCCAAACAAGGTTGGCCCCTTCCAACGTTAGAAGCCTTTCATTTTCGAGCCTCAGCCACTCAAGGACCCATGACAAGGCACAAGCCTGATAGTACAGCTTCAAATCAGGCAGCTCCATTCCACCTTTTTCCACCTTGTCATTTAAATTTCTCATTTTAATACGGGGCTTTTTCCCATTCCAAATAAATCTCACTAAGTCTTTATTCCATGTATTAAAAACTGCATTATTTATAATTACTGGCAGGCTGTTAAATAAGAAAATCATCTTTGGCAACACATTCATCTTGATGGTGGCTATTTTTGTTGGGGATGACAGGCATTTCAGCCCCACGGAAATGCAGCGGAAAAACCAGAGGACAGCAAGCCAACAGCAGCAGCCTTATTCCCCAGTAACGATACTCACACACAGAGGAGTTTCTTCCACAACAGAAGGCACTTTATCTTGCAGCAAAGTTCCGTTATATACAAAACATAGGACAGATGGACTAAAGCTTGCGCCAGGCACCAGGTTTGGTCAACAGACAAACACATACTGGCGTTGCTTTGTTATATGCATATCTACAACCAATCAGGTAGAGATTTGCACACCTCCCTCTACCATCTGCACACGACCCCAGTTTCTTATGCAACCTTGCAATTACCCACAGCTGGGGCATGATGCAACATCTTTGCAGTGGGCTGATCATTTTCCCAGGGTTCCCTGCCTGGAATCCCTGACAATCCCTTCCAAAATGGTCAGGCCACTGTGTAGGACATTTTCATAATCCATACATGTCATACAATACATGTTACATAACACATACAGTACATACATTCAAGGGTACAATTCATCTTCCACCTTACACTCTGGTGGCAAGGCCCAGTTCACCTGCCAACTTCTCATGGCCTACTACTGGAAGGGCGTTTGTGAGCAAATCCGCAATATTGTTTTTCACATACCATATCCCAATGTAGTCCTACACTCAAAATTTCTGCCTCAGTCACACGGGACAGCAAAATACCCTCCTCCTGACCTTCTAGGGATAAGCATAACTTTACGTCCTGACTCAGCAAGTTGGGTACTTCCTGACCCACTTTCACTGGAACCACTGCTGGAACTAGTGCTGACCTCAGTGCGAGGCTCTCTCTTGACCGTAAATGCAGGTTCAGCACTAGGTGGCGGTGTTGAACTCTTTGGTGTGACGTTGAGTGAGATTTTTGGCTTCTCCTCCTCAGTACTTTCCTCAGTACTTTCTTCTTCATCATCAGCCATCACTGCCCCTCCATCTTCAGAGCTTTCAAGTGTATCTGGGACACTGTCCTTTTCCTCATCAGACATCACTGTCCCTCCATTCTCAGGAACACTTTTGTCTCTTTTACCCAGGGGAACCAAAACCTCTTGATTACAGTGCAGTCTTTTCACACTTTTCACACTTTTACCCAGGGGAATCAAAACCTCTTGATTACAGTGCAGTCTATCCCATCCTGAATGGATTTCAAAGTTTGCACTCCTAGAATAAACTATTTTGCCAGCATGGTGTAGAAATCTATATTTGTTACCTTCATATCCCACAAAGCGTAACCATCTAGATTTCTCCTCTCCAGACTTTCTGAAACTTGGGGGAACATACACACTAGCAAACTGACCCCAAACACGTAGATGCTGCAGGTTTGGCGCTCTATCATACAATAGGTAATATGGAGTTTGCTTCACACTTGAACTCCACATCCTGTTTATGTGGTAGTTTGCTGTCACTATTGCTTCTCCCCAGAGTCCTGCTGGGGCTTGGGCATCCTCCATCATACAGTCCTTCATTTGTTTTAACAGCCCAATTCTTCTTTCTGCAAGACCATCCTCCCTGGGAGATGCAGGGTTGATAGTTTTATGCCTTATGCCTTTCTTACGCATCCAGGCTTGCAGGCTATTGGACAGGAATTCTCCCCCTCGATCTGACACAAGACTGGCCACTTTATAAGGAAATTCCCTCTCATCAGCATTCACCCACTCTTGGAACTTTTCAGCTGCTTGACTTTTCGCTTTCAGTAGATACACATAGGAGTACCTGGTGTGTCTGTCTACAATTACCAGGACATACCTATTTTGCCCTTCAGTTGGCTTGAATGGCCCAGCCAAATCTGCATGTACAACCTCAAAAGGCCGTTGGGTGACACACTTGCTTTTCTTGGCAATGGGATAAGCCTTTACCTTAACCTTTTTGCATACAGAGCACTCTAGGAACATAGGACAATTTCTAACCTGTAACCCAGGGCATACCTTTGCCAACTCTTGCAAACTTTTGTAGCTGGCATGTCCCATCACTCTGTGGAGATAATGTACACACTTTTCATGTAGAGGTTTGTTACACAAAGGGTTAACGTTTGCCACTTTTCCTTTGGGCAACACGTGGTACAACCCCTGCTTTTTCACCCCTTTTGCACAAAAAACACCATTTGCAGTAATTATACATTTCTCCCCTTCAAATACCACTTTGTAACCCTCACTGGCCAGTTGGGAGACACTCAAAATACAGTTCTGCAAATTTGTCACTCACAATACATTATTAAACGATTTCCCAAAACATGGCACATGTGCAGTACCCATCTTCTGCACCTTGCTGGGTGCCCCATCTGCAAGGGAAATTGCTGTTATATTTGCATTTGTAACATTACTCAACAGCTTTAAATTGTTCACCATGTGGTGAGTTGCACCACTGTCTAGCAACCACACACCACTCTCAGACTGTTCTTTTGCCACAAACACATGGCCTTCAGCCTGTGATGACACGCCCCTCCGCTTCTGGGCTGTCTTCTTCCCTCTGCTCGGCGCTGGCATTCTACAGTCCTTCTGGAGATGGCCGACTCTCTTACATCTGTAGCAGCGTCTGGCAAAGCTGCACACTGCTCCTTCTTCCAGGTCAGATGCCTCCTTGGGAGCTGCTTCTCCCTCCTGGCGACTGGCTGTTCTCCCCTCTGACTGCAGTCTGGAATCGAACTGCTTACGTTGGACTTCCTCCAAAATCCTCCCGGCTACCAAGTCTACGGTCAGCTCTTCCTCACGTACGCCCTGGAGGCTGTACATCAAAAAGTCCCACTCCTTAGTGAGGCTTCCCAGCAGAATAAAACTTTTCTGCATTTCTGGGATATTTACCCATCTGTTGGCTGCCTCTTGAAATAACTGTTTCATCAGCATGAGGTACTCTCTTACACAGCTTCTGGGTCATAACTTTGTGTTATACAGTCTTTTCGTCCATAGCATTTTGGACAAACACGAGGAAGATTGATGCACACACTTCAGAGCTTCTCAGAGCTGATATGCTGTGTCCGCAGCAGCAGCGTGAATCAACTGGGAAGGATTTTAAGTAAGCAAAATAACTGCTTTGGCTTTTTCGTCAGCAACACGATACGCTGCTATCTCAGCAGCCGACGCACTGGCCGGCGGCCGACCCTCGCTCTCCAAAACGTGCCACAGGTTCTCCTTTATCAGAGATGCTTTCACATAAATCTGCCAGCTTTGATAATTCGTGTCATTTAGTCTTTCAAAATGCACAAAGGTTGTTTCAGTCATTCTGCTGCCTTTGTAAAAACAAAATACAGGAACACAGCTGGCCGGCCTCCTTCTCCAAAGTATCCTTGAACAGCACCAGACTAAAAATTAACTGTCTCTCTACCAAAACACAGACTCCCAAAGCACCAGAGAGCCAGGTAAACAGTCAAAAACAGTCCCAGTATCCAGGGCAAAAACAACTACAGGTGCGCTGTGGATGCTGTGCACTCTGGGCCTGTAACCACTGTTGGGGATGATAGGAGTTTCAGCCCCATGGAAACGTTTCCACCTGTTCTGTTAAATCTTTTCCTTCTATATTATGCCCTTTTTGGTTTGAGAGCTTCCTTTTTTCCTTGTCTATCTTGTCTACTTTCTCCTCAACTCTCCTTTTTCCATTAACTCTTTCATTTCCTTTTGTCTGGTTCCTCAACTCCTCTCGATATTTCTTCATAAACTCGTGGGCCTTCATCGGGGAATTAATTGTGTATTTCTTTGTTTGGAAGGTGAAAATCACCCCTCCCGTTTTTGCCCATCTATATCTAATACCTACTGATTTAAGTTGGTTGGTAAGAGAGGAGTAGTCCTTTCTTTTCCTTAAGATCTGTGCCAGGACATCTTTAAATATCATCAATTCATTCCCCTCTACGATTAATTTTTCTGAATAGCTTTGCTGTAGTATTAATTCCTTCACCCGGTCACACAGAAAGTAAATCACGACATCACGTGGAACATTCCTCTTTTTTGCAACAAATGAATTAACTCTGAAAATTTTATCCACTTCCAGAGCAAGTTGTTCCGGGTTCCAGTCAATAAATTTGGCTAGTGGGGGTATCAATCTAGTTGATAAATCCTCCTCATTCTCTTCCACTAGGCCTCTTATCTTGAGGCATCGTTCTGTTAGTTTAACCTCCATGTTTCTAATTTGATCTTCAGTTCCTCCTATCCGTTTTTCAAGTTCTGGGGTTAACTTTTCCAATTTATCAGTCCTTACTTGAAGGCCATTGATCTTAGAATTCATCTCCTTCATATCCCTAGTTATGTTCTCTAGTTGGCTACCTATATTACCCATCTCTCTCTTAACTTCTTTCAAATCTCCCTACACTTTCCTGATCTCTTTCTTGAAGTCCTCTCTTAACTGCCTCATCTCCTCTAAGGTGGAGACCCCAAATTCGGTCATTCTCGTTTGCTCTTCCACTGGTGTTTGTTTAAGAAGAACCGCCTTTCTCATACCTGCAGCCATTGTAATGGCTCTATTCTGGTGATTTTATGTTGAGGAATCTCAGTTTTTCAGGTCAGAAATGATAATAATCTATGATTGATGTTGATAATTTTTCTTTCTTTTTTTTTCAAATTTGCAACCTCTTGAGACCCGCCTGATTATCTACATGCCAGAAAGGACCAAAACCTCCAACACTTATAGGGCCTGGACCCAATATCTTCACTTAGAGTTTACTAGTCATCATCATTCATCCCACTTCCTGTATTTCCTCTAATTCAACTTTAGCAGTAATCAATATAAAATCAATATAAATTATTGTCTCTTTCTCTGGGACTTTTAGTCACTCTTTTAGTCCCTTTCTCTCCCTCCTCAATCTTATTAGTAATTTTCCAACTTCTATTAGCTGTAATTAAATCCCACCAAGATTAAATCCTTATTGGTATAGACCATTGTTGTAGTCCTTTCTGCCGACTGGGACTTCAACCCCTTAATAGGACCTCTTGTGCCATCTCTTTCTTTCAGCAACTATCTTTAAGTTTTCTCTTTCGTCGTGTCTCTCCACCTTCCTCCAGGTTTTAGTCCTTTCCTCTGCCTGCTGTCTTTGTTCTTTCTCGCGCTGTAATTATGTACGTGGGCTTCTACTGCTCGCCCCCTAAGTGGCAAAAAACAAGCGTTGCGTCGAGGGGGACAACCACCCACCTTGGATTACTGTAGTCCTTAGAATGTCTTTGTAGCTTTACTTTGGAGCCCTTCCATTCACCGGAACAACTTTAAGCTCTCAACCCCTTATTTGTTTCAGTCTCTTAACGTGTTTTAACACCTACCTGTTTCCATCAGCGGTGCTTCCCCCTTTTTCGTTAGGCTCTCCTCCTCCCCCCCTAAAAGTTAGCCCTTTTCCTCCAGCCGGTTCGTCCACAGGGGCGGCAAGGAACTCCAACCGCTTTCCCTCTGTTCAATGTCCACCGCTTTCTCGAATTGAAATAACTCGGGAACTGTAGCTCACCTCCACTCCTGACTTTCAAACCGCTCCCTCCTTCTGTCCGGAACAGCTTAGAAAACGTCCGTGCCCTCTTCTTAAAGGCATCAGTCCCCTTTGTGAGGAATTGATGAAAACCCAATTTTGCAGGATATTTTAGTGCTAGTTATGTTCATAACACCTTCGGATTGATAGCTTAAACCCGTCAAACGGAGAGGCTTTATCTGTGTCCGGCAGGATATCTCCTTACGGAACCTTGGGGAGATATCGGTTTGCCTGGATGTCTTCGTGGGCATTCCTCACCCTGCGCTATTTTTGTCTTCTCCTCCTTCTTTGCCGGCACTGTAGCTCTTTTCTTCTCTCTTTCCCTCCTTTTCTTCCTAACGCCAGCTTCCCCGATACACCCTCCAGATGCCTTCGGCCCCCTCTTTCCCAGAGGGGTTCTTCCTCAGTTCTTGGGATCTCCCCCGACTGAGCCTATCTCCCCAGGAGTCCGCTCACTCGCAACTCTGCGAGTGTGTGACCAATCTCCTTGGCGGAAACACCAGAAGTGCTATCTTGTACATTTTTCTGATGATAAACGACAACCACTTCTTACAGCACTGTTGAAAGAAACAACTATCCAAAGCATGGCTTTGGATGATGTGATTTTCCATAGATTCATTCCCTGAAAGCACAGTACTCCATGTGTCTTGCACATGAAGAAGCTGGCTTGTGTGACAGATCTGGAATGTCAATAACACTGGAGCAGTCTGAGGTTTTTGGTTCCATAAGAAGTGGACAAATAAAAATAACTTTTTAAAAAATGGTATGTCTTGGAACACAAAGCAAATGTCAAAGTATGATTGTCCCTGGTCTATGTCAACATTTCACCTGCTGTCTCCATCCCTGTGCACTCCAACTAAAGTCCAAGAGTAGATAAAAACAAAGCATAGGACAAAACTATGAAACCTGATCACTTTAGAAAGACAAATACAGGAGGCATCCCGGTTTGTTTGTTTTTTCTGAAAAGTGAATTAGGTTTATAAAATCTCATCCATTTTGCTTTGACAACTTATGATACTTATTCATCAGTGGGATAGGGAGCTTCTCATTCTATTTTCTCTGTCCACCTTGCCACAAACCAGACAAAAACAAGCCTGCTTGCATCAATTCACCAATGGGCTGGGAATTGCTACGATCAGATCTAAGGAGATGATTGGCCAAATGGATTAAGATCTCCCTAAAGTCTTTCTTTAAAGGAATAAGTGCAGAGTCTGTATGAGATCCAGCTAAGGAAGAAAAAGACCACCCATGGAGATATAAAGTAAATGCACTTGGTTATTGGAATTCCCTTTAAGAATGGGAAGGTACTTAGGATATTACCCTAGGTGAAATGGATGATTGTAAGACAACATAGAGAGGATTGGTAGAGCAGAATTTGCAAGTCTTATAAGTGTGGAGACTGAAAAGAGACACAAATGGTGGTTTCCATGTAGGTAGACACTGAATCCACTCTGGGGTTTAGCCTAAATTTTAAAATGCTGTCCAAGGTTCCAAACTCTATTTCCAAATTATCCTCTTGCTTTAAAATTCAGAACAAAACCTGGAGTGGACTCACTGCCTTCTTGACACAGAAATCACTCACTACCACTGCCCTGAGTGTCAGTTCAGATCAGAAATAGCCCAGGACAGATAAAAGGGGGAAAAAACTAAGTCACCCTGGCTATCTGCCTCTACCCCTAATTCCTCATACTCTTCCAAGGTTCTTTGGGCTAAGCATGGTTGCACTTTTCTCCACTTCCAATGTTATTAAAGCTATCTTTATATTTTATCCAAAGCATAAAACCTTTAATATTTATATATTAAATATTAATATTTTCATACATTTTAAATGTTATATAATGATTTTAAAATATACATAACAATATGGTTAAACTTTTTTGGCATTATTTTTTAGGCAAAAGGCTATGGGAGTGGCCCACAAGTGTCAGAAGTAAGACATTCTCTGCCTGCAGGCTTAGAATTGGCAAGCCATGATAAATGAGAAAATGGGGATGGGATTTACTGAGGGTTAGCTGTGGTGGGCGTATTTGGATCAGCTTGCAAAAGTGCACAGTTCCAGTGGAATGTTTGGCACAGCTATTGAATGATCTGAGGGACAGTCTGTTGGTGATAGTTAGGGAGGGCCAAAAGCAGCTGGTCTCTTAACAGAAGTGATCGAACACTCTTCTTCTGCACCACGGTATGTATGCCTTTGGATTCCTACACACGTGCACGTGTGCACACACAACACACACACACACACAATAAATATATTGCTTGGAACCTCTGTATCTGAAAGACAGGCCACATACACCTGCCTGTCAATTAAGGTTATCCCTCCATTCCCTTTTCCAGGCTGCTGAAGCCCAAAAATTGAAGCCCAAAATGTCTGGAAAATCAGAAATGAAGAACCATTAATACAGAGTAATCTTCTACAATCTGGCTCTTTCAGGATGGGTTGGACTATCATGTGTGCCCCCCTTTCCACTCTCCATTCTGACTCCAAAAATATGTAAGGACATAGGTTGCAGAAGGCAGGTATAGAGAATATATATATAGTGTGTCAAGGAAGAGGTGGACCAACGTTATTGGTATCTTTCAAATATCGACTCTTTGAAGGTGATACAGACCATGACAATAAATGCAGGAAGAAAATACAGAGAATCAGTGTAAGTTTCTTCCCAAAGAATATTCTTCTGGGCATTATCACAAATTGTTTCCTGAATAAAAGGCTATGATGGCATTATCACCCTTTCTTTCTTAAAAGACGCCACATTCTGACATCTTCACCCTCTTATCAAATGTCTTTCATTCCAACAAATTATCCATGCACTTGTACTAACGCTGATTTGGTCCTATAACTAGCATCATTTTGTGGCCAGTATGATCTGACATTACTATTAGCTTATCAGTTTAGATCCCATTAGGGACCATAGTCACAGTCTATCATTGGGTAGGCACCTACGTGCTTTATTAATTTCAATGTGAACATTAAATGTAAGTTAACTGTAGACCAGATTGTTCCAATAAAGTTTTATCTTAAACATATGAATATATGAATTTCCTCCATCAGTGCCAACTTATACTTTAGTAGCACCTTTTTTATTCTGTCAGGAAGTTTAATAAATATAAAGTTTAATAATCAAAACTTCCATATAGTAGTACTCTGAGCAGTATATTTCTAGAGATGATTTGGCTTTCCTACACCTTCTGTATCTATACAATGAATAATGGTGTATCATTGTATTTCTTTGCATCAGCTACACAATGTTTTCTGGCACTCTGAAAGCTGGTGTGCACTCATTTTTTCAAAGTATTGTTATGCACTGAGCCCTCTGTTTCTAAAAATAAGCTGTCTTCATTCTACATGTAAACCTATCTCCCAGTTACGGATTTTCAGAGACCAACATAGTTGTCCAGTTACCTTAGTGATATTTGCTTTGCCGCCTGCTTTCAGTTCACAGTCTTGAAACTCTTGAAACTATAGTAAATCCAATTCTGTTCTTATTTTCCCCCATTTTGGCTCATCACCCTTGGCACCAATTATAGCTGACAGGTTCAAGTTCAGAGCAATATGTGAGTGATTCCTGCTTTGGCAAAACCTCTGGGCTACACATCACTGAGTCTGACAGCAGAACTTTCCACTGAGGAATAATGAATTACATTCAGCGCCACAAAAATTCGGCTTCCTGTGTGAAAATTCACACAGGGGCTTCCTAACAGACCCTGGAGTCTGTTGGGTTATTGGGATGCTTGAGTAAAGTCTCTTTCCAAATCAGAAGTAGGGGTGGGATCTTGATTTCATTGTGTTTCTTCAAATCCCGTGCATTCTATCCCTATCATGTCAGGTTGCAGTATACAGTATACATTTTCTTTTCTTGCATGGATATTTGTATGCATCTTTCATAAAAGATACATTTGTGTCTGCATTTTCTGTTTAGTTGGAATTTTATTCCTCCGGAATGGACTGTAAATCTCACAAATGTGGAGATTTCCAAGGCCTTTTCTCAAAGCAAGTCTCAGGAAGTGCAAGATAGATATACTTCAGTAAAGAACCCCTGTGCCAGTGAAATTCTTTTCTATCCCAGTTTAACAATAACACCTTTTAGTTTTCAGAACAACTGCCTCCACATAAGCAAAATATGTAACATGTACTCGAGTGTGGTGCACCTACACAAGGGTGACAACTGATTCCTTACATGTCAACACTGAACATGTTGGTGCCAGTGTTTAAATCTGAGTCTGATGTGTGAGACCCAGGTAAGGATCTCTTATTTCACTCTTACAATCCCGTGGCATCGTTAAGCCAGACTTAATTCACAAGCAGATAGAATACAGAACTACAGAAGCATCCCTTAATACAAAAGAGGCCAAATACCCATTGGCATTATACTAGATGTGACAGTTTCCATAATATAATGATTAGCACCGTAATAACTGCTATTAAATTTCCTTTTCTCTTTTGCATACATTTGACACCAATATATGTAGAGAAGATTGAGGTTACCCACGTCATGTCAAGGGCCTCTTATCAAGCATCATTAGCCTCCTTTTAGGGAACTGCTGAGTACATTAATTATTTGCCCTAACTGCATGAATGGACAAGGCTGTGTTGCTAATTCGTACAATGGTTCATAGAATCATAGAAATGTAGAGTTGGAAGAGACCACACGGGCCATCCAGTCCAACCCCCTGCCATGCAGGAACACCCTCAAAGCACTCCCGACAGATGGCCATCCAGCCTCTGCTTAAAAACCTCCAAAGAAGGAGACTCCACCACACTCCGAGGCAGCATATTCCGCTGCTGGACAGCCCTGACCATCAGGAAGTTCTTCCTGAGCTTCAGGTAGAATCTCCTTTCCTGCAGCTTGAATCCATCTTTGGTTCCCAAAGAGCAAACCAGATCTCACTGGATTATCAAGATAGACGGCTGCACCATGAAATTTCAACAGGCATATATATTAGTATAAGCTGACCATATGTCCAAAATTACATTCTTTTGAAGCTAGCTCATGTAAAGAAAAAAAATCATGCGTAATCAAGCAATGAGATCTTCTGGTCACTGAGCAATAGATGGTGAATATTTACCTTTCCAGACATGGAATAAAGAGCTAGTCTAATGTCTAATCTAGATTTACATGCTCATAATTGTTATGTATTTAGGATCCCTACACAGTTCCTAGGCACTATTTAGGGACTGTGAAAATCCTCTAATACCCACTTACTGGGAAGCAGCCACTGTGATTGATGGGGGCCTGTTCCCCTGTTGATCAGGAAGTCAGTCAGCCAGCCACCACCTTGTGCAAATATGAGGGGGAATTGTGACAGGAGTCCTCCTGTTTGTCACATCAAATATTTTCACAAGGGGGAACAGAAATGGCAGTCAGCTGCTTCCCAAGCAACAAAGCAACAGACCCCACTGATCATAGCAGCTGCTTCCCTGGAAGGAAGTCAGGTCAGAAATCATTGTGTAGCACCATAACTACAGCACTTACGTATATGTATCTCTCATACAGAATTCCAGCCATTGTTTCCATTCCTACCTCAGAGCATCTCTTCCTCAACCCCAAGTGCTGTAATTTGAGATGGCTGATAAGATTCTTGTTCACATTGGAAGCTGGAGTTATAACTGTGCAAAGTCCATAAGGATCAGACCAACAGAATCAACCCTCTGTTTTAAGTTTTCAGTTCTCTTTTTAGTGGCAGTTTTTAATGTTTTGTTTGCTATTACACTATTTCTATGGCCATTTCCAAATCGTCCTCCACGGAGCATTTCTGCACCTTGGAGCGGACCAGGTCTGGACTACTTACTGTAGATCCGCACCTCAGTCCGCTCCGGAACGACCCCAAGTGGTCCTCCAGCGTGCTTTTGAAAGACCTGATTTTTCCAGTCTTTCAAAAGCACGGAGCGCACCACTGCGAGCCTGCTCCCTTGTGCAGATTTGCAGGCTCGCACCAATGCGAGCCTCCAATCTGCTGAAGGCGGGCTTTAGGCTGGCAAGCTTCAGTGATTGGTCGAGACCCACGACCAACCGAAAGCCGCCATTTTGGACACCAGAGCAGAGCGGATCGACGACCATGCACTGCTCCAGAGCAGCCTGGACCAGACCAGGGAGCCAGAAGATCTGGTAAGTAGCAGCGCGGGGCGATTCCCTCGCCTCGTGCGGAAATGGCCTATATCTCCCTAACTATCCATCAGGCAGAGCAGCAATTCATGAACATAAGTACATAAAATTTACTCACAAATGAGACACTTTGAATTCAATGAGTTTGTTGAGTAAATGAATACCAGCCCAAAGTAGAGATGCACACCCATCTACGTGATAGTACTGTCACCAGTTTTGTTTTAGAGTACTTGGAATGACTTGGCCTACTACGCATCTCCCATACAGGAATCTAACCAGAGTATTTTAGCAGCAATAAAAGCATAAAATATCCGTGCATACTGATTACCAGTTCAATTCTAAGCTGCAGGAATATGCTTTAAAATAATGTCTCTAATGCAAAATTAATATTCTCTTATACTGTCAACCAGAAGGCATGTGTCTAATACAAAATTAATGTTATCCAGTACTGTCAAGGATGACCATATGTCCAAAATTACAGCTAAGAAAGACTTGATGGTTGATGTTTTATAAAGGATCAGTAAAGAAGTGATGGCAGTTGCCTCCAAGAAGGTCTTCTGTAAAAGCACACATGGTGCATTTCTCACATGAAACTCAGTTTTCATACAGAAGGATCCTTTCAAATTCAGATTCAAATGCTGAATTGACAACTACGCTTGTACAGTACCCATGTGTGACCAACAAGTCCACTGTTGTATTTTCAGCTGAGTAGTCTAATAGTGCACTGACTAATTGGGAGGTCCATCATTTAGAAATATCCTGTGCATTTCAGATTTGGTACCTTCGCCGTAACTCTCTCCATCTGGAATCACTGATATTCTGCCTTACATGAAGCTATGAACTGTAGATGTATTGCTGTGCTCAAAGAACTTGTCTACTGAAGGGAAGGCTTGAGGTGCTTTGATAAAGCAGGTCACCTGCTGAAAGCATGAGGAGAAAGGGATGTCAGACATCATTATCATCTGTTCAGCTCAAAGAGGTTATTTATATTATTATTTTTGTGGACCACAGTTCTTAGCTGGAGCCAATGGCCATGCTTGCTGAAGGCTTCTAGGAACAGTAATCTTTTCTGTGTTATGACCATTTGGCATTGAGTGTAAGGAACAGAAAGTATAAAGAAAAGATGACAGCCAAAGAAGATGAAAAAAAAAGGGAGGAGGATGAAAAGGGATTCACTTTCCTCCAGTAAAATCATGGAATGAAAAAAAAAAGGGTGTGCAAGAGTACTAATGATGCACCTCTAAGAATGGTTGCAGACCTATTTCCTATGCAAGGGACAGGGGAGAGCAAACAGGTTTTCATGCAATATAAACAAGACGCAAATTATGCACTGTTATTCTTAAATAAGTAAATGGTTCTGTACTTTGTGGTAAAAACTATTTTAAAAAGAAGAAGAGTACTAAAAAGAGTATGTTATGAGAAAGTGCACTCCAAAATGCGTACATGGACAACAATAAGATAGAAATAAGCATTGAGATATTTCTTTCTCAAGTTTGCCATATCTAAAATAATATCTCAAAGAGATACTAAAATGATGATGATGATGATGATGATGATGATGATGATGATGATGATGTCAACAATAATGATGATATTATCATATCATATTATCATGATGCAAAAATGTGTGTGTTAGGCAAAATTGGATATTCTACTTAAATAATATAAATAATATCTTGCCTTTCTGCCAAGGCAGGGCAAAATGTGCTTGAAAAAAATGCACATAAAAGCAGTTTGGTTTTTTTTTAAAAAAAAAAAGTAAGAACCAACTACTTTGGAAATGGAGTGAAACTAACTTAAAACCTGAAATAGCACTAAAGGAAAATCTGACATCTACTGTACAAGATGAGAGAAATGACCAACCAGAACTAAGCCTCTTTGCAACATGGTTTTCTTTTCTTCGATGACAATGGAAACTTTACATCTTGTCTATGCTCACATCCGGACCTATGAAGTGATGCCTTATACGATGATAAAATTTGTGGTCAGAATCTTTGTATCAACTACATAACTAAATAACCTCTCCTGGTCTGACTGCCTCCACCCAACCCACCCCAGTCTGATGGGAACATTGTTCACCTGCACTCCAATTGCTGGCAGAATGGATATGCTTCTCCCCATGTAGTTAATGCTGGTAAAGTAGGCTGGCAGGGGGAGTTATGATCACAGTAATAGTGTCAAAATTGTGACTAAGTAGTGATCATGAATATGAAACAGTTACCTAGACTTGCTCATCTGTAATTTTAACAGTCTACCAGATATCAGTTGCCTGAGGAGAAGGATATCCATTCTGGAGCACAAGTAAATATGACTGGAACACAGGTTTAGTTTATGGGGGGGGGGGGTGGAATCAGTCCAGGAGAAGTTACTTAGTTAAGTGTACTTCACCAAGCAGCTGACATAGGTTCCGGCCATTGCTATTTTCTCATGCTGTGAACTGATGGGCCAAAGATTTCATACAAACATTGAAAATCTTACTTTGGAGAATTAAAAAAAGAGAGAGAAATGGAATAGAACTGAAATTGCCAAATTACTCTGTTCCTCATCACTCTTGCATGTATCAATTGCGTGCATGAAGGCAAGCTGTTTCTCTCTGCATGGATCTCCTTTGATGAATCAAGGATTCTGGACTCAGTATATAGTATATAAAGTGTAAAGTAGAACTACCTAGCACTTTCACGTTTTAATAAGATGAAAAACATTTTGAGTGATTATAATTAAATTACTCGTCCTTTTATTTATGGATCAGGGCTTGCACAGTATAAAAAAAAATTCTAACATTTTCCATTAAATTAGAAGTAAACCCTGTTCTAAACATAGCATAAGAAAATGTGATAGAGCCTAATTTATGTCTAACATGCCAGGTTTTTAAAAGCTTTTGGCAAGTTTTTGTTGACTTTTATGATAATTCATGATAATATCCCATCAACATCAAACAAACAGGGGCCTGGGCATACTATGCAGAGTGAGCAGCTAAGCAATCATGTTTTCAACAGTAGCTTGCCAATTTTTTGTTCCTAGTACATTAAGTAAATTAGCCAAAGTGCTCCCAATCTAGTAGCATGGTTTCTCGTTAGCATTTGCATTCTTCCAAAATTTATGAGTTTATTTTCTACATAGCACAATATAATTTTCCTTTCAAATAACTTTTCCCTTATATTTTTTTCAGGATATCAGCCCAGTTTCCATTTTCACTTTTAACTCCTGTTCAAAGTTGAAATGTTCTTTATATTCATCCACGGTGACAGTAAGTTCTGGGTGAATCATATTGCACCAAAACATCTAACCCTCCTGTTAGACAAACTTGGTGTGTGCCTTCAAGTTGTTTCCTAATTATGGCAACCTAAAGGCAAACATATCTCAGGATTTTCTGGGACTTAGAATGTGTGATGTGGGTATGTTTAGTCTGCAGAAGAGAAGGTTAAGAGGGGACATGATAGCCATGTTTAAATATTTGAAGGGATGCCATGTAGAGGAAGGAGAGGGCTTGTTTTCTGCTGCTCCAGAGACCAGGACAAGGAGCAATGGATTCAAGCTGCAGGAAAGGAGGTTCCACCTGAACCTCAGGAAGAACTTCCTGACAGTCAGGTCTATCTGGCAGTGGAATATGCTGCCTCGGAGTGTGGTGGAATCTCCTTCTTTGGAGGCTGGATGGCCATCTGTCGGGAGTGCTTTGAGGGTGTTCCTGCATGGCAGGGGGTTGGACTGGATGGCCCATGTGGTCTCTTCCAACTCTACATTTCCATGATTCTATGATTTCTATGATTCTATACCGAAGGTCACCCAGTGGTTTTCCATGGCTGAGGGGGAAATCAAACCCTGGTTTCCAGTGTTCAAACCATTACACCACCCTGGCTGGCTCTCTGTTAAGCACACTAGGACATGCTATATAAGAATGGGAAAATCTGGTGCAATTAGAAGGCCTGGGGCTCTCTACTTGTTATAGCACTATGATTCCACTTCCATGAATGCATCCTAGTGAATTTAGTGATTTGTAGTTTGAGGAGGGACTTCAGCTTTCTGGCTAAAAATTCTAAATACCTCTTCTTAAGCCCTTTCCGCAACGCACCTTTTCACGGAGCTGGGGCATGGGGATCGCGTGAGCAGCCTCCAGCAAGAGGCTCTCGTGTCCTGGTTCCTTCAGCTCCACAGCTGTCGCCTGCTCGTGTGAGAGCCCCGCCTCTTCCTTCCGCAGTGCAGCCTGGGAGTTTCCCAGGCTGCGCTGGGGCAGGAAGCACGAGTGCAGTGGCTCCAGAGCTCCGCATGCACGGCAAGTGCATGCGGGGCCCTTGAGCGATGCACGATCAAGCACGATTTTCGGCTCAAACCCAAAAATGAAAAAGTGCTTGCGTGGCGCCTGCCAGACCCTGGAGCAACGCACAATTGTCAGTGCGTCGTGTGGACCGCTCCTCAAATTCGCGCAACTCGAGGGGCCCTTTCACACAGCAAATGCTATGCAAAAAAAGGCCTTAAACTGCAAAAACCAGAATTCCCTAAGATGGAACAATGGCAGTTAAACTGGAATCATAGGTCATTTCTGCCCCACACTGGTATAGTGCTATTAGTCCACTTTCAACATCCTGTGGAATTTTTTTTAGTTTACTGAGGCCAAAGAGTTCTCTGGATGAGAATTCTAAAGGCCCCTCCTTAAACTGCAAACCCCAAGAATCCATAGGATGTTGAAAGTGGAATAATAGCACTATAACAGTGTAGTGTAGAAATGGCCATAGTGCTTTGATTATGTGATGTGAAAGGGCCCTGGTTGGATCATAAATTGACTATGATTTCAACATCTCATGTTTCACATTAACAAACCTTTATTATTTATATTTTCCAAATAGTCCACAGTACAGCCTTGGTATTCACTGAAAGCTGAAAAGGACATTTGGCAGACAAAGAAAGCAGCCATAGATCCCACTGGCAAAATTGCCCAGCATTGCTGCCCAGTCACCTTCAACTCACAGTAATCATATTAATGAGAGACTTCCAAGACATTCTGTTATTAACAGCCCTGCTCAGGTCTTGCAGACACAGGACTGTGGCTTCCTTGATGGAGTCCATCCACCTATAGTGTAGTCTTACTCTTTCCCCACTGCCTCTCCCTTTGTCAAACATTATCATCTTTTCTCATGAGTCATGCCTAATTAGCAACCAGCTTTGTTTGGGTTAATTTCTGGAAGCTTCCAACAGGAACCTTCTAAGGTGTATTTTGCATATGCCGTATAGCCTGAATTTTAAGTCAGACCATCCCAAAGTTAGATCAGAGAGACTGAAAGTGCATTCTTTTCATTGCAGAACAGGAGTAGGAAACATTTTTTCTCCCCTTCCAGACCATATTCTCACAGAAATAATCTTTTACAGGCTGCATGTCATGCAGGACAAAAATAGGGCCGGAGGTAGAAGCGACCTAGGACAGAAACACCCCCATCACTCTTTTCCTCTCTCTCATATAGATCCACTAACACTCCACCCTGTTTCTCTTTCTCTTACTAATATTAAGAGAATGATAGAGATTGTGGTGGTAATGATGATGTTGATGATGATGACTTTACATCGAGGGCATTATCATTTCACTTTCTCATATACATCTACATATACTTTCTCGTATACATCACCCTCATCATGATATATGAGAGTCAATGGAAGAGGGTACAGTGTGTGTTGGTGGATGTGTGTGTGTGTGTGTGTGTATGAATGGGGATGTGAGGAACATGTATGAATATATTCCCATCTAGCCATGTGCATAGATATCCCTTACACCACAAAGCAGATACTCCGAATGTGCCAATCTGGTTACATTCACGCTTCAAAGTCTTGACCTTCCTATACCTGGGTAGGGAAGGAGCCACTTTTCCACTCAGACAGGGAGTGTAGGGTTAAAGCCGCAGGGACGCTGAGGCAGGTTCTCCACTTCTTCTTTACACTAGGGAGTAAGAAGGAGTTCAAAGCAGAGATAATATTGAAGTTGCCTGTTGTCACAACAGTGGCTGGAGGCCACTTGAAAACTCTGATGGAAGCCGCAGTGCTCCCCAATGGCACTCGTTATTTAATTGAGCTGAGAAGCTTTGCACAGACTTAGGGATGAGAAGACTTATATTCTGCCAGATTTCAGAGACCCGTTTAATTAACTATATGCTAATTAAAGCAGCAGAAAGGAAAATATCAACAATCTCAAATACCTGTCCTCACTTTCCACATACAAAATCCTCACTGTCAAATCTCTATAAAAATAGAGAGACAGGCAGAAGCTGTTTAGAAATGTCTTTTAGTGAGAAGTTATGCGATCTTCTATCAGATGTCTGACATCAATGGCCACAAATACTGATGACCGTTCAAGAATAGAATGCCTCAGTACAGGGCCACATTATCAGTGGTTTACTTGGTGCAGTTTCTCCAGGCCCCTCATGGGCTCCAGACCCACCGTTTGAAGGGGAAAAAATTGTTCTTTGCCTCTTCTTCCTCTATAATCACTACATGAATCCCCACACTATAGCGCCTAAAAATGTCTTTTAAAAAAGCCCAAAAAGTTTTAACTCAAAGGAAAACTTTCAAATAAACACGGAGAGGTGATAGATTTCAAAGTTTCCATGACATGGGAGTCACTGAGGGAGGGACAAGCTGGGCTTGCCCACAGCCCACCCACCACTGCATTTGTGATCACTGGAGGCGTTATCAAGTGCTATAACAGTGCGGCACTGAGCCAGCTGACGAGACTGAAGCACTAATGGAGGCACTTAACAGATTTTTTTCTGGAAACAGGATATGGCAGTTTCGCAATGTTTGGGGATGGGATAGCACCTGGATAGTGACGACATTGTGCAGTAGCATAGCTCCTGACTCAGAAACAACTTGCTGCAATGGCAGTACAACAATGTCCTGCAGAAATAGATTTAGTTTGACTGCATGAAGCTAAAGCTTGCAATTGTTTAGGCAGGTCCAAATTGAATCCTCCAATTGGAAACCATGTGAGTCTAGATGTTGTAGTAGTTCTGGTCCAGAAACAATTCATCTCAAGACAGAATCATCAAATCTGTCTTGAAAAGATTCTAATTTCAAAGGGAAATCAACTCCATCCCTTTTCTTTCATTCTTGTATCAGAGCAGGCTTTCATGCTTCCTAAGATATGCATTACATAAGATTACCTGGACCAAGGTTGTACCCCCACTAGGAAAATAAAGTTACAAATATTCAGATAATAGATGTAAATGGGTTGGAAGAACCTAACACGCAGCATCCTGGACTGACAAAAAGCTTCACAATTCAGGATTTATTGTGAGTGGAAAACAAACATGGTACATTTGTGCAGTTCGCCGTATAGAAAATGTGCTAGCTGGAATCCTGTTCGCCACTTATGAATGGGTAACCTAGAGTTATGCCCTGTTTTATATTCATGTTGCCTCCATATCCTCTAGTTTAGGAGATATATAGGGACTGTGAAAGTCTCCCAAGCCCCACTTATTGGGTAACAGCTACTCCAGTTGATGAGGCTGTTCCCTTATTGCCCAGAAAGCAACTGGCTGACAGTCCCACTGCTCCTTGCATTAGAGATCTTGGGCACAAGGGGGAAATTGTGATAGCGGTCCCGCTGTGGCTGTCACACTGAAGATCACTCATGAGAGGAAATGGAAACATCAGTCAGCTGCGTACCAATTGACAGGGGAACAGACCCTCATCAATTGCAGCAGCTGCCACCCAGTAAGTAGGGAGGGGAGGATCAGGATGGGAGACACTGTCTAGCAGCATAAATATGGTGCTTACAAGTTTGTAACTCCCTAACAGTATTCTAGCCGCTTGCTGTGCAAATACAGCATTTTCTGCTCAGAAAATGTTATTTCCTAACAAAATATGTCTCTGTCTGTGTGTTTCAGACTAAACCCTGAACTACAACTGGCCCTTTAAAAATTACATAGCTTTCAAGGACTTTCTTGCAAAGGGAGGGAAAAAATGGTAAGTTAGCTGCCCAACTTACCAGGCAGCACTTTTGCAGCTGGTGCTGGTGCTGGTGCTGGTGCTGGTGCTGGTGCTGGTGCTGGTGCTGGTGCTGGTGCTGCCGCTGCCTCCACAACATCCCCCAGGGCCGTTCTGTTGGCCTGCCATGCCATGTGGCTTCCCAGCCATGTACTCAACCCTCCTGGGTACTTCCTCATACCCAGCAGCCTTTGTGCAGCTGGAAACAGCTTCCAGCCAATCAGTTCATACCTCCTGGTTTGAATTGATTGGCTGCTTCTGCCCAGGCTAGAGTTCTAGGAAGTTTTCCCTCTGGTCCAGGTAGTTTGTATTTAGCTAGGCTCTCCTCTCCCCAGAGCTCAGTTCTTCTCTGCACATCGTCCCTCTCACCTGCAATTCCTTTTCTTGTATCCTGTGTACTGTAGTTAGGTTGTGTCTCTGCCTTTTATTGTTGCAACTTGTAAGGTGGTTGGCATGGCTCCTGGATCTGGGTCTGCTATATCCTCAGGTCACTGGGGCCTGGGGATGCAAGTGGTTGCCAGGAGGGCAGGGTCAGCAGCGGACACATGGCACGAATTGGGTGTCTGCATCCCTGCACTACTGAGGGGTCAGGTGTTTGGACCTGACTCCAGGCAATCCTGGCTTTGAGTTTTTGGTCTCATCGGTCAACAGGTGGGTTGGCCGATGCCGGGATCTGGGCCCATGAGCAATCCAACCCTGTTTTTGCTGTAACCAATGAATTGTGGCCTATTTTCATCCAGCTTCAGTTTATGGCCTGATTTATTCCTTGCACTACACCTCTCAGCCCTGAGCTGCAAAATTATTTGTTCTTGTCTACAAAAGTTAAATTTATGAAGCTTTTGACCCTAATCCACAATACACAGCTATAAGCTAGATGCTTAATTTTCTATTTTTTTTAATTATTATATGTTTTTATTTTAATTTTCTGCCTTTCTGTAAGCCACTTTGAGTCCCAGGCCCTTTTCGCATGGCATTTGCCACGCAAAAGGGCCTCTGGAGCATTGCATGACTGTGAGGAGCAGTCATAGGATCATAGAATCATAGAAATGTAGAGTTGGAAGAGACCACATGGGCCATCCAGTCCAACCCCCTGCCATGCAGGAACACCCTCAAAGCACTCCCAACAGATGACCATCCAGCCTCTACTTAAAAACCTCCAAAGAAGGAGACTCCACCACACTCCGAGGCAGCATATTCCACTGCCGGACAGCCCTGACTGTCAGGAAGGTCTTCCTGAGGTTCAGGTGGAATCTCCTTTCCTGCAGCTTGAATCCATTGCTCCTTGTCCTGGTCTCTGGAGCAGCAGAAAACAAGTCCTCTCCCTCCACATGATGCACCTACAATCGTGCGATGCTCCAGGGGCTGGCAGGCACCGATCGCGCACTATTTCATTTTTGGCTTTGTGCCGAAGATGGTGCACGATCACGCATTGCTCTGGGGCCCCATGCGCACTTACCATGCGTGCAGAGCTCCAGAGCCATGGAGCTTGTGCTTCCTGCCCCAGCACAGCCTGGGAAAATCCCAGGCTGCACTGCGGAAGGAAGAGGAGGGGCTCTCATGCTACCTGCTCGCAAGTAGGCAGCAGCTGCAGAGTTGAAGCAATGGGGCTACGAGAGCCTCTCACAAGAGGCTGCTCGCGCGATCCCCGCACCCCAGCTCTGCGAAAAGGTGAGCTGAGAAAAGTTACCCAGTTTTGGTGAAAGGCAGGATATAAGTAGAGTGATGGATGGATAGATGGTGGTTTAAATGTCATGGCTCCACCTTATGGAATCTTGGAAATTGTAGTTTGGGAAGGTACTTAGAATCCTCAGCTGAAGCACTGTAGTGCCTTCCCTTGAACTACAACACATCAGGGAATTCTGAGTACCTTTCAAACTACAAATTCGATAAGATGAAGCCAAGGAGCCATGAAAGTGATAGTGATATCAATCTGCTATATCTGTGTAGTGTGGATACACCCTAGAAATATAACTGTGAAAATCTTAGGGTTTCCACAAGCCTACTATCTTCCCCTTGTGCAGACATAACATGGTTTTGGCTGCATATGGAGTGGTATTAGTAGATTTGGTATTGCTATTAATTTAGTATATATACTTTTATTTACCTGTATCAAATGGATGTTGGAAAATTATCTGTGCAGTGATCTAGAAACAACATGAATCATAACTGTCTTCTCTGTTTTTGTTTTAATTTAAATATAATTTCACAAATTACATGCATACTCACACGTGTATATTCATTAATTGAAAGGTTAGCAATTAATGTAATTTCCCCCTCCTCTTTTCCATCTATTTGTCCACAACAGTAGCTTTACTTACAAAGAGATAATGTTCTTGTGCATTAACACTGGATTGCAATTTGCCTGAAGAGACTCTAATGAATAATTCTAAAAATAGTTTCTCCATTAAAGTTCCCATCACAAAGAAAAATCAGATCCATTCATATACATGACGATCATAATAATGTCTCCATATCAACAGAAAATGAGTTTTTTTCATATATCCCATCAACATGGCAACATAAGCAACGAGATCATTGCCTATTCATAGAACACATCAGAGAGCTCATAAGGAACCTTTCATCACAGGCAAGTGTCCAAATTTTTGCTCCCTAAATCAAGAAAAACATCACAAACTTGGAAAGCTCTTCCCATGTGTTTTGCCATCCTAACAAGGGCCAGCCCCACCAGTAGGCCAACTGAAGCGGCTGGCTCAGGCAGCAGATTTGACCTATCATCAAAGGAATGCAAATGGTTAGTTGTTTTGTTATTGTATTCATACTGTCAGGGATACAGAGAGGTGCTTCTGTGATATTTTGTGTGATGACAATTGACTTCTGGTGACCCCATGAATTTCACTGGGTTTTCTTAGGCAAGGAATACTCAGAGGTGGTTTTGTCAGTTCCTTTCACTGAAATATAGCCTACAACACCTGGTATTTATCAGAGATCTCCCATCCAAATACTAGTCAGGGCTGACTCTGCTTAGCTTCCAAGATCAGGCAGGACCCGGTACTTTTAGATCCTAGCTATAATAGAAAATTATAATGATTAACCTTTCTCATCCAAACACCAGTTTTTACATTGGATTTACCAGAGCCCAACCTCATCTCATTCCCTTAGTTGCTGGTACTGGCTGAGGGTGCAGTGCTGAAACCCAATATGTTAAGGCAGAGTGAAATTTTTTCAATTGTAAAAGACAATTCTTTAAGTAATCTGAATTCTGTTGGCAGAAAATGGTGTCTGGATAACCATCTGCAAAGAAGAAAAATACGTTACAGTACATTAATTCTCCACTCACACCCCAAATTAAATTTGCAAAACTCACAGGATACTGTAAATGTATCATCAAAAGCAGGCTGGTCCCTACATAGTGAACTCTTGTTAATGATCACTATACTGGAAGATTCTAATCAATTCTTCTTTCAATATGCATACAGTATTAATCATTCATGTAGCACAAGTTACCACATTTTGAAAACATCTGTGGTTAAAACACCTGAGTAACTCAAGTAACAACAAGGGCTAGAGCCAGGACTTCTTATGTAGTAATGATGACACATTTCCAGGGAGGAATTCAAAGAAGCAAATGGAGGATCTCCAATCCTCTCTTTTCCATCCATGTCCTCCTTTATTCCTGAACATACTTTTATGGTTCAGAGAAGGAATTTATCTTTTTTAATCTATAAACCTAGGCCTATTCATGACCTCCAGCATACAAATTATAAACTTGTTGGAGATATAGCAGAGGAACTCTATCATCTTCTCATTTACTTTATTTCTTCAAGGAATACCTTCAAATTTTAAAGGCTCAGTTTACCTCCATATCCATTAGACCAGAGAAATGTACCACAGATTAAAAGCTGCTGTTAAGTATGGGTTTTCTTTTGAATTTACAAAATAATACTGCACATGTAGGGAGTCCTCTGAATATTTGATTTCATTTTATTCCTCTCTACATTTAAAAAGAAAAAAGAGCAAGTTTTTAAGCTCACAATACAAGGAATCAAGAACAGAAGATGAGAAGAAGCTGGTTAACACTTCCATTTCTTCTGTTTTAGTCATAGTCATTTAAGGATGTGTGGGAATGTCATATCAATCCACTTTTAATAAATTTATCAGAATTCACAAATTTCTTCACATTCAGCATAGAATTGTGTTAATAAAATTTGAATACTGAAGAAATTAAAACTAAAATATCTATCCAATCCAAGGGTTTTAAGTGCTTAGCTCTTAAAAGTGTAGATTTGAATCCCTGTTTATGGAGCCACCATATTACTGTTGATTAGAGTTTCCATCTCTTTCTTCTGAGATGCATCTCAGTTTTAACATCATGCGGGTATGAAATGGCCCTCTCCTGGGCAGATCTGCCAGTTCCTTCCTCTGAAATATAGCCTACAGCAGCTAGTATTAACTGGCGGTATCCCACCCAAGAACTAACCAGGGCACCTCCTGAATTTGGCCAGTGTCCCTAAGAAAGGATGCCAGTTCACCTGGTTTTGGAAGAATTTATTAACATATGCAAATTTCTCCCTACTTGGTATAGATTGAACTTGAGAATCACAAGATCTGAATTCAGAAGGAAACAAGACTGATGATTCCTTCCATGCTGATTCCTACCTAAACACAAAACAAAAGATACAAGCTTAAAGATGAGAGAAGATGCTTGACAGTTAATTTCCCCTCTGTCTTATAAGATGGTCAAGACAGTCCCATGTTTTTGAGATTGCCCCAGGTCAAATCAAAGTTTGCATTCCGCCTTCATCATTTACACCTAGGGATCATGGAAATGCATAGGACTGCCTGCAGTTGTAGCTTGAGATCATGGGACATAACAAGCTGCATGCTAGACCTCCCCTTGACCCCACAGAAACACTGTGCCAAGTAAATGACTACCTCTATGTGCTAAAAAAGAGGTTTTTCAAGGCTTCTCTTCATCTGCCTGGTGCTATCAACCTTCTGACAGACGCAGAGAAAGGAGTTTACCATCTGTATTTTGCAAGCAATCTGTGTTCATCCATCCCTCCCCCTGCATATATGGTTCTTGGTGTGATCTTCAGCCCATGAACCATACAGAGACAGTCATATTTAGCTTCATGAGCACGAAGAATCCATTGCATCATGTTTGATTTTACTCCCTATGTCCAGCTAATGAGTCACAGTTCTGCTAGTAAATCTATTCCCATTACACGACTGCTGCATAGCACAAAAAGGAGAAAATAAAACAAACATAGGCATAAGGTGCCAAGGAGCTCAAAAATAAATCCCAACTGTCTATGCAACATGAACAAAACACAGGAAGAAAAGACAAATGGACTTCGTACTGCATTCTGTTTCTAGATTAATCACCATGAAGTATGAGAAATGGCTTGGTTCTCACAACAAAGACAATTCATTTGAAGACAATCAATAGCAGACTATACTTGCATCTGTAAGTTACAACTCCATTCATGGGAAAGAGACAGTTCTTTTTCATTCTTCAAATGTTTCATCCAGCTCATGTCAATGTAAGGGCCTCCAGAGTTTGTTATTAAACTGACATTTCCAAATGTCAAAGCATTTGTTTCACATATGGGCAAACCATTAAAAAGAGACAGCACACAAAATGAAAAATGGAAAAGAAGATATTTACAGACAGTTGATTCATGAATTTGAGGTTTGGCCTGTAGCACAGAGTGGGTTTCCCACTGTAGAACTGGTGGTTCCAACATTTAGAAAAAGAGGCATGCATTTGTTAACATGTCTGTTCTCACATTAAGCATCACTGTCCCCTCCCATTTCATAAATTAGATATTGCTGAAGGATCTTTTCTACATATTGCTTCTTATATCCATTTTCTCTGCAATAACCTGCAGTGCTGCACTGACATGAAGGAAATGTGTTGTATGTGTGTTTTTTGGTTAAAGATATTTAATTACAAAATTGCTTTAAACAGTATAAATTAATTTTCCATGTACAACATTTGGGATCCCATGACATAAGAAAGGCTAAAAATATTTAAATAAGTATTTTACAAAAGGATTATATTGGCTCCGGGATCTCCTTTCTGTGGATGGAAGAACTCTGCTCATGGAAGGAGCCCTTGTTTGATGTTGTGGGATGCCTGCTCCTTAGTGCGATCAGCCTATTATTGGCAAAGGCACTGAATTGCCCCGAACTCTAGACAATTTCTTTCAGTGCTTGCATGTATATGTTAAACAGCATGGGAAACAAAAACAAACTCCAATAGAATCCATAGGCAAGTGATAAAGGAGTTGAATGGGAGTGCTTGTATGGAACAACGCCTCCAAGTCTCATTCCAAGCTTTTATAACCTATAGACTCCAGTGTGGCCTTGAATCCAAGCCATCCGAAGAGCCACATCCTTCTTTCTGAGCCTGCTCATGCTTTGGAATCTCCAGAGAGGTCCTTGTGTCACTATAAGATCTGGACATCCTGATTGGAATTAAAACTGACCCCAATTTTATTTACATAGACCATTGCATACTATGAACGTCAGGAAGAAAGATCTGTGCCCACAAACATGGTCGAGCCACCCTTATAGGTTTCCTACGTGGGCTGGACCTGCCTGTCCCATCACTGAAGCCAAGCCATCTATTTCCCAATTATGGGAGAAACAGGCCAGTCTGCTGAGGGTGGCCCACATTACTCAAATCTGTAAGATAGCCCCCAAGGTCCTGCCCTTCCCCCACTCAAGCCCATATTCCTCTGCCTTGTAGTGTTCAGATCTCCCCTCACTCATCTCAGCCCCTCCCCTCCAATGTGAAATAAGATACAACAGCCAGAAAGCTGCCCAATAACATTTACAGCCACACTTATAAAGAGCTGCTCTAACATTTTCCTAACCCAGGGCAATGCACAACTTTATTACATCTTTTTCAAATTATTGTAATGCACTCTACATGGGGCTGTCTTTGAAGAGTGTTCAGTAACTTTAGCTTCTTCAAAGAGTCAGACTGTTGACAGAGATGTTGTATGGAGCACACAACTCTACTGGCTATCATCTTGTTTCTGGACACAATTCAAGGTGCTGCTGATGGTGGTTCTATTTATTTTTGTGCTGCCTTTTCCCAACTCTAGACTGAGCTGGGAGGAAGAAATAGAACTGATTATTATCAACATGCTGGTAACATCATATTTCAAAACTCCAAAATTTCAGATGACTGGAGTTGTCAGGGACTTGGGCCTAGAGGTATAATGGTGAATTATAAGTGTGAAAACTCATCAGGGCAATTTATACAGCCACATCCTCAAACAGTATGCCTTTTTATGGTCATTGCACAGGGAGGAATTCACTACCTACCTCACACAACAACCCCTAACCGCTGA
Organism: Cyclura pinguis; assembly: GCA_030412105.1. Taxonomy (NCBI): domain Eukaryota; kingdom Metazoa; phylum Chordata; class Lepidosauria; order Squamata; family Iguanidae; genus Cyclura; species Cyclura pinguis. Next base: position 186,408,223 of record CM059601.1, read on the forward strand.
ATTATCTACCCTTCATCTGGGGGCCCTGACACAGCCCTGTAGAGCCTGGGAGATGGTAGACAGCAGCACAGAAGTGTCAAGCCACATTCTGATAGCTGAACACACAATGATGATGTCATCCTCAAGGACCCTCAAAAGACCCCTGGAAGCTCCTGAAGGTTGTCTTCATCATTGTGCATCCAACTATAAGATCCTAGCCAGATGCCCTCTACCTTCCCCCAGTCACTACATGAGTTTATCAGGGGATGCCCAAAAGACGGATAGTGATGAACATGGAGGAGGGAATGGGGAAGAGTTCTGCACTGGGGGAATTTTATTCCATATCTCCCCATGCAGAATCTCAGCCCTAGTTTTATGTCTATTCAACCACAAAGTTTATTGGGTAACTTCACATCAGTGACATCTTCAGCTTGTTGTTGTTGTTGAGGATAAGGATGATGAGGATGAGAATGCATGCCTTCATGTCATTTCTGACTTTTGGCAACCATCAGGCACCTCTATCACAGGGTTTTCTTGGCAAGATTTGTTCAGGGGGATTGCCTTTGCCTTCCTTTGAACCTGAGAGGGCGTGACTTGCCCAAGGTCACCCATGGCTGAGCAGGGATTCCAAGCCTTCTGTTATTACACCCCACACCCCCACTCTGTGGGATGTGCTATTTTCATAATTGAACATATTTATGGCTGAACAACATATCTGAAAGCGTGCTGGCTGATTTCTTGTGTGTTTTGATGATCCAGATAAAATACTCTGTTTAACTTTTAACTAGAGTTCTCTCTACAGTTAGTACTGGTAAACACAGGTGAAAAGATCTTGCCATTACCCTCCTCTCCCAGGCCTCCTTTGAGCTAATAATCCCCAAATTCTAAGGAGATGTTGATGTTGCAGGTGGACCTCAAAGTCCCCCATCTCTTCGGGTAACACTGCTATCCTGTGTCACAGTCCAGTGCTCACACCAGTACACCACACTGACTCAGCCTCAGCCTACCATAGCTAATAAAGGGATGTGAAGGCAAATAAGTATGGCAACTTCTGTTCCATCAGATCATGTCATTACTCTTGCTTTGTAAAAAGCTGTGCTCTCTGGCTGCTCCCACCTCCACCATCCATATACTTCTGTAGGACAGCACTGCTTAGCCCTGTCCTTAATGAACACAAGAAACCAGGGGATGCTATACTATTAGCCCTTACAGGTCTTGCAGCACTGATTCAGGACAGACTCTTGCTTGCTGGCTTGCAACTGTATCCACATTGCAATGCTTTTTCCCTCCATTTTAGTTGCGCTGTACTCCTCAGGGCCTCCTTTATTTTGCATATTATGGCTGTCTGAGGTGGTGTTGCTTGGCAACACTATAGTTATGAGCTCTTGGAGAACACTGCTTCAGAGACACTTGTATATCCATTTATTTCTAAGCAGAATTGTTAGGTTTCCTCCTCATGTATTTCATTCCTTTTCTTTTCTTTTTTCTAAAAGGACTAATTGGGTACCTTCTGATCCTTCATTCTGATGGCAGCTTCTGGAATAGTTATTCTAGAACCTACTGAATGAAACAAAACACACAGACAAACTCCTAATAAATCCCTAATGGATGGCTATTAACAGAAAGGTCATCGTTCCTGAGATAGCTTCAATTAAGAGTTTGCCTTTGCTTGCTTGTGATTAGTAGTGCTCTTTAGCACTTCAACATCACTTTATTGTTTCAGTAGTTTGCCTAACAAGAAAGAAAGCAAATGTTTTTCCCTTTTGCTACTTTCCATGTAACTCATAATTTGTTGCAAACTTAAGGTCTTTTTACGGTACTTGTAATTGTAACAAATTGGATAGATTATTAGAAAGTGATGTGACATCTCTCATCTTAACATCAAATATTATCCAGAGCCTGAAGTCAGTACAAGTCAATGGAAAGATGCTTTGCAGATATTTTTTAACAAGAAGCCTAGGGAAATTATTATTTTCTGAGTCAGACTCGATCAGAGTGTCTGTCTCAGCTTACAGAGAGTAATTATTAAACACTTGAGGCAACTTTCTTACAAAAATGGACAATGAGTGGATTGTGGACAAAGATATCCATCAAACAGCTACTTGCTGTATGTAATCCACATCTCAGGTTTGAACCTGCTATCCTAGCACTGCTATGGATGGCAACATTGCTAGAAAATTGGAATGGCAAGATAGTGCAACCACCCCCCAAGTATGTATACGTAGATTTACAGCACACAAACATGATGTAGGTTCTTGGTCCATTTTTTGAACAACAACAAAAAAAATGTGTATGTCTGCATCTTGCAGATTTCCCACACTGCAACCAGCATTCTATATTGCACCTATACATTGACAACCTAGGCCATTTCCACAAGGGCTAATAAAAACGGTGCAGTGCGTCCTCCATGGATGACATCTGCACCTTGGAGCAGACCGGGTCTGGACTACTTAGTGTAGATCCGTACCTCAGTCCACTCTGGAATGACCCCAAGTGGTCCTCCAGCATGCTTTTGAAAGACCTGATTTTTCCAGTCTTTCAAAAGCACGGAGTGCGCCACTGTGAGCCTGCTCCCTTGTGCAGATTTGCAGGCTTGCACCAATGCGAGCCTGCAATCTGCTGAGGGCGGGTTTTAGGCTGGCTTCAGCAGTTGGTCGAGACCCACGACCAACTGGAAGCCGCCATTTTGGATGCCAGAGCAGAGCAGATCAATGATCATGCACTGCTCCGGAGCAGCCTGGACCGGACCAGGGAGCCAGAAGATCTGGTAAGTAGTGGCACGGGGCGATTCCCTCGCCCCATGAGGAAATGGTCCTAGAGTTACAGATTTGCAAGTGCTCCATATTCAGTAAGACTACATAGTCTGTAAGACTAGGTAAACACCCCTCCAGCCCACCTTAACAGCCAGCAGCCAGATTGGGCAAAGGATGTCTTTGCAGCTGCCAATCATGGTGTTAAGAAGGTAACATTTACTAACCCCTCCCAACAGTTAGACCATTTCCACACTACACTGTTATAGTGCTATTATTCTACTTTCAACATCCTATGGAATCCTGGGATTTGCAGTTTATGGAGGGGCATTTAGAATTCCCAGCCAGAGAGCAATTTGGCCTCACTAAACTACAAACTCCAGAATTCCACAGGATGTTGAAAGCTGAATAATAGCCCTGTAGTGCGGACATCGCCTTAGTGAGGCTACAAGAATCAGAAGCAGGATTCCTTAAGCAATTCCCTGTCACAAACTCACTCACTGGCAGAAAGAGTTCGAAACATCCTCTTCCTTGTGCTTTGGAGAAGAAGAACAAATTTTCTTCCCCCACATCTATCTGCTGGCTCTTAAGAAGGGCTGATGGGGTCAGGCCACCTAGACATTAGTTATGCAGATGTAACTAAGTAACTGATGTAGAATATCAGTGACTGCTCTTTATTGAAAAATCAGTTCAAAATACTTGTTATTCTACAATGAAAAAGCTAATGGAATAGATAAGAACATGGCAATAACATTAAGGAGATGCCTCAGATGATTTAATAACTAACACAAAAACTAAAAACATAGGCAGCTGAAACCAGCCAACCTATACTTCAAAGATGGTGAAAGGCCTACAATACACCACAAGACCCAGACTAAGTCAAGAAGTTGGCAAATAGCGCCAAAGGAAAATGTAGTTCAACCAGACTTATCAGGAGAAGAACAAACACTTGCTGGCGATCCTGACATAGATATAAATTTAGACAAAAATCATAGAGCAAGATTAAAACACACAGATACCACAAAGAGATAAGAAAGTAAGACTATCAAAACTCTTAGCCCTTTTCACACGGCATTTGCCATGAGAAAGGGCCCCGGAGCATGGTGCGACTGTGAGGAGCGGTCCACACGACACACTCACAATTGCACGATGTTCCAGGACCTGGCAGGTACCGATTGCACACTATTTCATTTTCTGCTTTGAGCCGAAAATGGTGTGCAATCACGCATCACTCTGCGGTCCCACGTGCACTTGCCGTGTGTGCAGAGCTCTGGAGCCGCGGCGCTCACGCTTCCTGCTCCAGTGCAACCTGGGAAAATCCCAGGCTATACTGTGGAAGGAAGAGGAGGGGCTCTCCCTCTACCTGCTCACGAGCAGGCAGCAGCCGCAGAGCTGAAGCAATGGGGATGCAAGAGCCTCTCGCAGAGGCTGCTCGCACGATCTGCGCACCCCAGCTCTGCAAAAAGGTGAGTTGCAGAAAGGGTCTTAGTTAGCAAAATCTCCACACATAATACCAGTTAAGCAGGTACCTTCCAAACAAGGTAGAAAGCCAAGGTCCTATTGATCAAGGTGCAAAGAAACATCTCATTATATTTAATCAAACTTTGTTGTGTGCTATCCAGAGGACCACTACTAATAAAGATAATTTCAGAGACTGTCCTCAGGCTTAGACAGCTTCTAACAAAATCCTTTATAAAGGTTCAGACAAAGAAGCAAAATCAGAGTTTTCTTAATGAGAAAGTTCTACAGGCCTATACTATTAGATCTGGTAAGAGGAATTATTATGAAAATCTGGAAACCATGTTTATAACTCTGTTATTAATTCTTGTGTTATGCGTCAATTTCTGACTTTTAAACTCTGTATTGAATTTTGTTTCATGTTGTAAAGTTTTTACAAGTAAAGGAGCTGTATAACTCTAATTGAGAAGTTGTTTTTGATACTTAACAAACTATTTGTCTATACTGTGGTATATTGTAGCCTTTGTCCAGAAGTAACTATGGAAAGATTGGGCACCGTCAGTTAACTGTCCAACCTGGGAGAGAACCCCAGAACTGGGGCAGAACTGGGAAGAACACCATGGCAAGGCATAATTTGTCTCATGGAAACGATCAGGGGTATTTATGCAAAAAAAAAAATGTTTTGATTCCCTGCCCCTCTCCACAAAAAAAAATTCCACTTTTGTCCAAAACACCCCACATATATTTCCGCACATAATAATTGCCTGAAACACATTGGGATGCAAGCATACCCTCTGAAAACTGTGTGGAAACTTCTTTTCTTCTTGGCAGAAGATAGAAAACTACACAAATTATGCATACAAGGAAATAGTCAAAGATTACATCTCTACTAGAAAACAAATGAAAATCTTCCCCAAACAAAGCTTGCAAGTAAAAAGAAGGATTAATCCTGCTCCTTACAGCTGCTTTGACAGTAAAAGGAGGCTAAGATCTCGGATGCAGATGGATGTCTATGTCATCATTGGGAAAGGAAGTGGTAAAGAGGAGACTGAAATTATAACTTTCTGAGGAGTTTGGCTCATTGAGAGATGCTTTTAAGATGAATAGGGTTTGAATATTCATTTTTGTTTCTAATTTTTTTTTCTGTGTGTGCACACGTTTGTGGTTGTCATCTACGAGGCAGTGATGTAGATTCGAGTCGATAGACTCAGACTCAAGTGGGACTTAGGTCGCTTCAGTGACTCGACTCGGACTCGACTCAGCCATAAATGATGAACTGACTCAACTCGACTTGAGACTTACATATTTTTAATGACTAACTTGATGCCCTTGGTTCAGTAACATAACACATTCATCCAGAAACCTTACCACTTTGAACAATGCCTCCATCTCTTTTTGCCTACTAGTCACATTACAACCTCTCTCAAGCTCAAAGTATGGGTGCATTTTTCAGAGGAGAACAGCAAACAGGTTAGGCAATGGGCTTGAGGCAGGCTTGAGGTCTGCTCAGCAGCCTGTCCCCACTGCATATCAGAGGAGCTTTCTAAAATGTTTCTTAAGAGCAAAAGACAAGACTAGCCCCCAGAGTGCAGGATGCATTTCTCAGAGGAGAACAGCAAATGTATTAGGCAATGGGCTTGAGGAAGAAGGATTCTTCCTTTTAAAGCTTTTGAATCTTCAATAATGGGGAGAAAGATAGGATCCTATTCCTCACTTCCAAAGCTGCAGATGGCAAAATTGCAAATGTGGAGAACTGACTCTGCTTAAATTGTTAAAATTGAATTTATTTCACTCTATCCATTAATTCTGAAATTTTGGTTGGGGTATAAAGTTGGCTTCTACTCTTGAGACTTGACTTGAGACTTGAAGGTAGAGACTTGAGATTTTACTTGAGACTTGGAGAAAAGACTTAAATACCTCACTGCTACTAGGGTAGATCAACCATGGTATATGCACTGACTAAAATTAACTAGTATTGTAATTATTATTATTAAGATGTATTTGTATTTGTAATAACATTTCAGGAAATCAGGAAGTCCTGAGATGACCTTGTAGAAGCACTATAATTCTAATTCTATTTAAAACAGAGCAACTTATTTTGCTTGCTACTTCCTTACTGAGATGATTTTTATATTCATCCTCTAAATTATGAACCTTTTACCTCTGTGTGTATTCAAATTCCACAGCTGTTTCTCCAGTATATGCATTATTATTCTGGCTAAATTGTATGTCCCATATACCCTTTGCTTCTGACACTTTGTAAGTTCTTTTAAACACTAAGCAAAGAGCTTCAAGGTATTCTTTGAAATACTGAAAAACAATTGTGTTTGGTAAATAAAAGCTGCCACTCACTGTTACCCATTTACCAGTCTTTCTCCCAGTTTCTCAACTTTCATTACTAGATTAAATCAGAAAGATCCCAGGCTGTGAGATTTCAGAGCCAAAACTTGAGGTCTGGGCAAAGGGTTTCCTGACGGGCTTCAGCGATGTCACAGGGGGCTGGTGATATCATTGAGCTCAGTAAATTACCAATTAATCACAATTACTCCGATTGAAAACCACGGAGGCTGATATCCTGACAATGATATACATAGGTGCAAGTCCAACTTAAATATGCTGAATCTGATTGTTGTAGAAGGATGAATTTACTACATCAGTCTTGCAATGACACACACTGACACTCAAGACTCATGCTGCTCCAGCAGGCCTTCCCCTGATGGCCATTTACAGTAGGGTAACACCATTTAATCCAGAGACATGAGAATCAGAAAAATGCTCAACTCTACCCCATAGCCAGGCAAAAGGCCTAAATACCCAAAAGGCACCAGATCCTGTCTAATCTTGGAAGCTAAGCAGGGTCAGCTCTGGTTAGCACTTGGGTGAGAGACCACCAATAAATACCGAGTGCTATAAGCAAGATTTCGGAGGAAGGAACTGACAATGACACTTCTGAGCATTCCTTACCATACGAAATTAATGGGGTCACCATAAGTCAACAAGTGACTTGAAGATACATACAGAGAGAGAGAGAAAAAACAGCTTCTGTGACCTAATAGGGGTCCTCCAGATGTATCAGGAGATGACATCATCATTGCACAATCTTCAGTTGGTGCGACAATGTAATGGCAGAGGTGACAGCCATATACTGCTGCTGGCTATGTTCTGTTTTTCTCTTCCAAACTCTTCATTTCCTCCTTTTTTTTCAGTGAAAAAGTATGATGATCTTACCTTTTCCAGCTTCTTTTCCAACATATCCCTAGCAATCAGGGTTTGCAACCTGTATCCAACTGTGAAGGTATAACAGAATGGTGAGCCTACAACTTACACTCTAGCTGTCCCAGTTTGGCAGAGACATTCCCAATTCATCCTCTGTATCACTTTTTTCAGCTGATTTCAAAACATCCTTGCTTCTCTCTCCTCCTCCAACTTCTTCCCTTTGTCATCAGCTTCCTTCAGTTGCTGCAACCTTAGCTCAATGTGCAAGAGTGTTGAAATAACTCATATTGGGAGAGAAGAGGTGTGGGTAGAATCCAGTGATGTATTTCTTTTACTCCAAATCTCAAGTCAAATCTCAAGTCTCTACCTTCAAGTTTCAAGTCAAGTCTCAAGTCCTTGAAGATACTTTCAAGTCAAGTCTAAAGTCAAGTGTCAAGTCTGGAAGCCAACTTCATACCCCAACCAAAATTTCAGAATTATTGGATAGAGAGAAATAAATTCAGTTTTAACAATTTAAGCAAAGTCAGCTCTCCACGTTTGCAATTTTGCCATCTGCAGCTTTGGAAGTGGGGAATAGGATCCTATCTTTCTCCCCTTTACTGAAGATTCAAAAGATTTAGAAGGAAGGATCTTTATTCCTCAAGCCCATTGCCTAATACCTTTGCTGTTCTCCTCTGAGAAATGCATCCTGCACTCTGGGGGCGAGTCTTGTCTTTTGCTCTTAGGAAATGTTTTAGAAGGCTCCTCTGATATGCAGCAGGGACAAGCTGCTGAGCAGACCTCAAGCCTGCCTCAAGCCCATTGCCTAACCTGTTTGCTATTCCCCTCTCTGAGAAATGCACTCACACTTTGGGCTTGAGAGAGATTGTAATGTGACTAGAAGGCAAAAAGAGATGGAGGTGTTGTTCAAAGTGGTAAGGTTTCTGGATGAATGCGTGATGTTACTGAACCGAGGGCATGAAGTCAGTCATTTAAAATATACAAGTCTCAAGTCGAGTTGAGTCAGTGCATCATTTATGGCCAAGTTGAGTCTGAGTCGAGTCACTGAAGTGACTTAAGTCCAGCTTGAGTCTGAGTCTATCAACTCAAGTCTACATCACTGGCAGAATCTTGCCTTTTTGAATGGGCTCAAGCAACAGCAAAGTGCAGCAGCTTCTCCCTGGCTTATGTATTCTTCCTCATTAATAATTTTTGCCATCTCAACACTCCTTTCATGTTGCTTGTCCATATGCTTCCTGGTTTTTGTGTGTGAAGTGCTGGAGGATATGATATAGCCCTCTACATGTTGCTGGATTCTGACTTCCACCATCTTTTCACCATTGAAAGACGGCTTTGGGGCTGATGAGACCTCCAGTCCAAAAACACCTCAAGGTGTCATATGTTATTCAGGTTGGTACATAGAATTCTAACTCTTTTTCTTTCATAACTCTAGCCTTGAGCTTTTGTGAAGGAGGTAAATTTGTGTGAAGAACTGTGTTTTAAAACCACACAGTTAGGAAAGTTTCTTAGTGAAATAAGACTTGTCCCCATTAAAGATAAAGTGAATATTTTTATCCTCAAACATCATCTTCAAAGTGCCTAGAAGAAATAAAAATTTTTACTGAAGTGAGCAATTTTACAATATACCAGTGAATGGCCAAAATTAAGAAATGCATTCAATCATAACCACTCACATTATCTGTGCCTGAATGAGAGGCAAGAAGTCATGGGTTTCTTTGGGAGAAAAACACAAAATAATTAACTTAAATATGTGTATGTTCAGATGAAAAAAGTGAGTCAGTCTATCTTAATTTGAACAAAAGGCCTGCTTTGTTGTTTTCCAGATTGTATTCATTTTGAAAAACTCACTTTGAAATGCTTACTAAAATGTTCAGTTGCTTCAGAATGAGCTGAAGTTTAGGGATGGAAAGAACATTCACAAAAAACTGCTGACAAGAATGGGGGAGAATTTACTCCATAACAAGCTCTGCTATTGGACTAATCCAGTAATTGCTTTCACTTCCACAAGGCCTACGGTGCTAGTGTTTGTGCATTTGTAGAGTTAACACAAGAGTTACATGCAATAGAGCTTTTATTGTATAAGCCGTTATGCAAAACAGCTGCAAAAAAATTTGTCTAAGTGATTTTTTGTGAGCAGTTGCACTACCTATTGCATAAACACTTGTGCAACCATTGGTAACTTTCTTTTGTGCAACTGCTTTGCACAGCTGCTCCTGCAAAGATGTAATCCAGTGCAACTGTACTAGTGGGGATTTGATTCTCCTAGCACTACACTAGATTTAAGCAGAGGATTTAACGGATCTGTTCTACAAGCTATTCTGTCAGCTGTTCTAAGAGATAGTGAATCCTATTAAGTGATAGTGAATCCTATTAAGAAAAGCTCTATCCCCCTTTTATCTTTAACCGACTGTGTCATGGTCACTGGGCTATACAGACTTTTCTTTACATACATATGCGCTCATGCACAATATGGATGATAAAATTTACATCAGTGCTGGCAGAGAAGGTTGCACTAGTAAAACTCCAAAGGCATCTGGATACAGCAAAGAATTCCATAGTCAACCTTCTTGTCAGAACTGAGAAGATGGACTCCAACTACAGCCAAATCAGGAATCTATCTAAAATGTCAGAAGTATCCCAAAAATGAAAGGTGAAGCATTAGTCGCAGGGCGCTGTTACTCCACAGGAAAAACTCTATCCCTGGGTCTACAATTTTGATATTAAAATATTATTCAATGTGCCTGAGAGGTCACCCAGATGGGCACGTAGGCAGCAATGCTCAAAGGATTGAAAATCAGGTCAGGTCAGTAAAATCCCTCATCACGTAGCCCCAGGAGACCTCAAGATGTATAAACCCACAATAAACAAAGGGTCCTCAGCCCTGAGAAGCCAGCTTGAGGGGATTAGCGTGTCTGCCCCAAGTTAAGCAAATATTCCATCAGATGAGGACCATTTACATGAAGTCACACCACAAACTAACACAGCCGAAGATCCTGAGACTTTGGCAACACCTTGCAATCTCATCACACAAAGGAAATTACCATGGTGGAGCTTCGTTACTGCTCCAACACTCATTGTTCTCCCCAGGAAAGGATTAGTCCTCCAGGTACTTTTTCCCTACAAATAGTCCCAGTTTTTGAGAAGTTCTTTGGATCACCCCCAGTCATCCCAGCAGACCATTGCTCCATCTGTTGAGTGATCCCCTCAGCCCTCTCTGTGCTGAGCCCCACTTCTCCACTGTTTTTCCCAGACCAAGGACTTCAGGACAAAGATGCAGTATCACTCCAGCTACACCCCTTCAATATTCCCCTACGCAGTTTCCTTTCTTTTGCTTCTTAATAGGTACTGAGTGAGTGTGTGAGTGATTGCATTGCTGTGTGAGACTTTCCTTCATTAAAATCATTTATTGGACATTTTTGTTTGGTTTTTGTCTTGACCTGACCCCGTAAACACTGGGTAAAAAGACCCCGCTAGGTTACCCTTCCTCTCGCATTGCTATTGCTTGTGCTCTAGCTAGTTTCCATTCTCCATCACGTGGAGTACATTGAGGTATCCCCCAAGGGACCCCAGAAATCAGGGTAACAGCACCCCTCATCTAGGATCCTATCTGTCCATTAATATTGTTGTCTTTTTAAATAAAAATAATCAGAGCAATCTTTTTTTTAAAAAAAATAGAGCATGCAACTCATTTCCTGTTACAGTCAACAGTCTTAAATGGATGTGCTGGACATGTTAATGTTTTATTGATTAATTATTGTTGTTCTTAGTGCATTGTTTAAAATTATTTTAATTAATACTTTAATGGTGTAATTTATTTAATTTTTGTTGTAATGTGTATAAAGGGTTGTGTTTTACAAGAGCCTTTTCAATTATTTTGGAAACTGCCCTGTACAACAGCCCTGGAGAAAAGACAGGATATAAATCAAAGAAAGAAAGACCCGAGCCCAGAAGCATGTTAGTAGGATGGAAAAGAGGACTGGATTTTTATTATAATCATTGTGTAGAATGGAAATTTCTGCAAAGGTAGCTTCTTCCACAAGCGGGGATGTGAAAATCTCTCTCAGTTTCAGTGTATGTCCTCAAATCCCACCTGCATTGTCATCCCAACCTTGATTCATGTTGGATTACGTTTTACATTTTATTTCTCCAAAATACACTGCAAGTATCTCATAAGTGCATATTTTTGAGGTGTTCTTTATGCTGCAGTGTGACACAAGAAGTATAAAATTGATGGAGAGTTCGGAACCAACAAAACTTTTTTTTAATTTCCAAAAGCAAGCCACATCTGCAACAATTCCCTCTTTTGTAAATCTCTCAAATGTACAGACTCCTGGACTCTAGAGTTGTATCTGGCCATCCTCATACAAGTTCATCCTTCACCTTGGATAGGGCAGGTAGAATCAAACATTTGAAAAAGAGTTCCAAAACCTCTTCAGGGTTTCAAGAGTGGAGATATCATAGGTATCAGTGAGTAAGGAAACTCCACAGCCATGTTTAAACCCAAACCACACTGAAAACATGTTTCTTGGAGTTCTCCTTTACACAGAAAAGTGTATGTTTGTACTGAGCCTAAGAACCATAACTGCAAATGCAGCATCTTCATAGTTGTACATATCTTTGAGACTAGGATGTAAGAAGGTAATGTGATATCCTCATTATTTAATGGGGCAGCCACTGGAACAAGGCTGATTGGTGTCTAGTGCTTGCTCGCTGAGGGATTTTTTTTAAAAAAATCCAGACGCATTGCAGAGTATTTCCTCCACATATGTAGAGTAATAACACAGCAGAATTGTGTCAAGATGATGTATTATGGCTCTGAAAGTGGCAAGAGACAAACAGATCTATCAATCCAATAATGCCCCTTTTATCCCTCCCCTGTCATCTTCAGAAATGACCAAGTATCAAGTCAAAATAAGCTGCAGTATGGCTAAAGAATGTCTTTGCCCCAAGGTACAGGCTCCTTTGAAAGACCGCAAAGAAGTCTAAATATTGGGTCTGGATAATTTGTTCGTTTAAAGTATTCAAGGTCCATATTCTAGTGTTTTCTACGTACACACAATCACATACATTTGCAATCCAAAACAGCTTCATTTTTGATAGCTTTTCTCCCATCTAATGTCTCCCCACCCCACCACCCCCGGTCTTAGTTGCAAAGAATGGAGATCAATATTATTCATTTTAACAAATATTGTTTTCTTGCCTCCGATTCTACAGTATAAGAAGAATTAAGCTGCTCAAGTCTTTCCAGCTTTCCTCCTTTCCAAATTGTGGCCCTCCAAATGTTGCTGGGCTGCAGCCACCATCATCTTTTACCAATAGTTTTGTTGGTTAGAAGCAAAGGAAGTTGCAATTCAAAAATATCTGGAGGGCCAATAATTTGCACACAGTTGCTTAAGGTAAAGCTCCTGAGATGAATATTTATTGTTAAGGGTAAGGTTTTATCTATCTTCTTATACATATGTTAGTTGCTATCCTTGAATCAATGATTTTTCATGCATAGAGCTACTTGTTGTGCTCCTCTGAAACTATTCGTGATGGAAATAGCGAGTGATAGTTTGGTTCTGGAGTAGTGTTTATCTGTTTCTGTACAACACACACTGTAACTATGGCCCTTTTCGCACAGCATTTGTCATGCAAAAGGGCCTCCGGAGCATCGCGCAATTGCAAGGAGCGTTTCACATGATGTCTTGGCAATAATGTGACACTCCCCGGACCAGCAGGCACCGATTGCGCGATACTTCATTTTCGGCTTTTGACTGAAAATGATGCACAATTGTGCATCGCTCTGGGGCCCCACACACATTTGCCATGCATGCAGAGCTCCGGAGCCATGGCACTTGCACTTCCTCCCCCAGCGCAGCCTGGGAAAATACCCGGCTGTGCTGTGGAAGGAAGAGGTGGAGCCCTCATGCTGCCTGCCAGCTGGCAGGCAGCTGCTGCGGAGCAGGAGCAGCGGGGATGCAAGTGCCTCACGGAAGAGGCTGCTCGCATGATCCCTGCGCAACCGTGCCAGACAGAGGTAAGCTGCGGAAAGGGCCTATGTAACTGCAGTTTCCAGACTGGCAATTGCTTGGCTTAAGATCATTTGGGAAGTGTTTCTTTTACAAAGGAGGTCATGCATGGATAAAGCCCTTAATGGGTTGAATCCAGACTTTAGTCATGCTGCAAATAGGCCCACTGAAATCAATGTGATAAGTTAGTCACTACTAACTTAAATCCAACTTATTTGAAGATGTCTGCTCAAAAACTCTAAGTCAGATATTATCCTATGGACTAAATCCAGCTAGAATGGATCTATTGAATCTATTGCTTTGTGTTAAGTTCTTGTAAATGTCATTGATTTTGTTGGGCTGTTATAGTAGGAATTAATTATTGGATTTAGGCTTATGTAATTTGTTTGGTGAACCTCTGTCATCTGAAGAAGCAGTAAGATCACTTAGTGTCAACAATGAAAATGTATATATTTTCACATAGGCTATTGTCTAGCCATCAGAGGACTGGATAATTAATAAATATACTTTTCTGCATTATCCCCCCCCCCCCCAATTTGGAGAGTAGAGATTGGCCAAAGACCTCTGGAGCATTTTGCATATCATAGTTGTCACTTTAATACCCTATTCCAAAACTGTTGTTTCTACCTTTTTGTTTGTTATCGTATGCCTTCAAGTCATTTCCAACTTATGCAACCCTCAGGCAAAACTATAGTGGGTTTTCTTGGGCTGAGAGTATATGATGCATCCAAGATCACCCAGTTGGTTTCCATGGCTGAACAGGAATCAAACCTTGGTCTCCAGGGATATAGTCCAGTGCTCAAACCACTACACTATGCTGGATCTCTGTTTCTACCTACAATGCTGCAACAATACCCACATAATCTTCAGATGGTATGCCTCCTCCTAAGCATTTATTTGCTGGCACAGTTCTTATCATTTTGTAGGACCAGTTTGGCAATAAGAGTAAAACCAATCTAGCTGCATAACTGCATCTCCATATATTACATTTCCACCTCTCCACAAATTGCTGTCTCTGACTATCTCTCTCTTTTTCTTTTAAATAGCCCCATTGCCCCCTAAAGCCTACTTAGAATCCTTTTGCTTATAGAGCTCTTTGAATCTGGAGTCCTATTCTTATAGAGATTTTTCTGAGCACCTCTGAATGAGTTGTGATTATAAGGAACAGGAGAATTGATGGGTTCATTGTCAGCAATTATTTTTAAATACTTTAAAATGAGCAACTAGTGTGTGGGAATGGCTCTCTCTTGTGACCATTAGCTCCCGCCTGATGGCAGTAACAAAACTAAAAGAATAAGAGAGGATCACTTGGAATGTATCCTGATTCACCCTTGTATGCTAAATGAGGAAAATGGGGGAGAAAAAACCTTCTTTCCAGAAGCTGTTTAGATTTCTGTTTATTTTTATCAATCCCAGAATGATTTTGCACATTTGTGAGACTGATTTTTGCACATTTCTGCAAATGTGTATAATTTAAAACTACAGGAACTGTTACTTCGTGTGGACGTTTGAAAGGTAGAAGTACTTGATGAGCTGTTTGCATCTTCGTAAGCAATGAGCCTGTCCTTTTTTGCTTGCTTTCTGTTTGTGTGCATGCACTTATCTATGAGAGACACGTTTGTGCAAAATGTGTAAAGTACAACTTTTGAAAAATGCTTTGTTTCTTGCTTGTAGCTGTCTCAATTGCAAATGAGACATTGATGAAATGTATTCACGTTCCTACACTAAAATCAGCAGAACTAACTTTGCATTTACAGAGAGAACTTTTTTCCCCTTGCATAATTCTTATTAATTTAGGTTACTTTCTAAAATGTAAGCTGCTGACCTGGTAGCCAGTTACAATGTCATAACTTAGACTTATGACTATGTAACTGTCTCCTATGCACATTTACAATTGTGATACCGTTGCCATGATCATAAATGTCCCTGAAACCCATCTTAAAAGCCAATCAGGCACCCTGAATGATGGAGTTCTGTGGTGCCTGCAAGCAGGACACTGCAGGATTATGAGATCAGCTACTTACTGCTAGCAAATGATGGCACAAGAAGCAGAAGCATAGATTCCTGCAAGGTTCTGTCACAACTGTTTGTCAGACTTCTGCTCACTGACAGGAGAGAGTCATCCTGCAATACCCCACTTACCAGTGCTACAGAACTCCATTGCTTGGGACAGCTGAATAGCTTTTCAGATGGATTTCAGGGGTCAGGTCAGGATATGAAACACAGATTGATCTTGCCTGTGATGTAGGATCTTGGCCATTGCTATGATGATAAAATATGCTATACAAATATTTTAATTTTAAAATGTTACTGTAATATGCTTACCTCCTTTCCTTCCCCTTCTTCTCCTGCCATAAGGAGTCATACCTACATTATTAAATAAGGTATCTCAAATGAAATCTCTTCCAGCTTTTTCTTCCTTTTGGTGAAGGAGCTGTCAGCATTTTAAAGAGCCTCAACGCTGCTTCTCTCTTGAGGTAAGTATGATGAACTAAACAGTACTCTGCTCAGGTGCTCACTTCTCACCTTCTCAGAATACACTAGCCCTTCCTGGGGCCTGCAGCCTCAGACCTTCAAATACTGGATCACTAGTTGGAAGTGGAGATCTATTTTCCTCTATGACATATTCAAGAGTGCTATCCTGGCTGGGGAATTCTGGGAAATGTAGTCCAAAAAAGTAACTTTTTCAACCTCTGATTTCTATTCAGAAGCACGTTCTACTCAGTTCAGTGGCAATTATTCCAAGGGAGGCATTTAAGGATTATAGCTAGGATCATTCCATGATTAAATTTTGAAGAGGAAACACTGGGTTTCCTCACTTTAAGCTATATTATGCCGTTGGTAGATTGGTTCTCATTAAAGACTCGATGAATCCTCTGTATCTTGAACATCTACAAGACATACAGTGTGGTACTTTATTGGAGAAGACTTGAAGAACAGTCCTTCGACAAGGATTGTTCTTTTCATTTGTAGACAGACACATTTAAGTTCATCCATTGCTCTTCCTGCATATCTCTTGCTACGCTGATGAACAAATGAATAGAAAAGATGTGCTTGATGACATGGAAGAACAGATGACAGGCATCCTTGAAGGAATTTATCGAAAATAAATTTACTTTTCTTGTGAGGGAGGATTGGCTTAGATGAGACTTCCTGCTCAAAAACTAGTTCAGGATTTTGAAATTAAATATTTTGTTGGATTCAAATTGAGAACATGGGAAAGGACTGGAAGAAATAGGCTCCCTCATCCCTTTTCCCCACAGCAACTCCTAAAGCACCCCAAAATACTACAAAGGTGTTGGGGAACCTTGCTGAATAATAAGGTGGAGTATAGTGAGGCAGAACATCCAAAAAACGATCAGAAGCACTTTCTGTAGTCAATTTTCTTCCATTCACAGAAGGTTGATCTTTGATCCTGTCTTGGCACTGATTTAGAGGTCCAGGTCTCTAAGAGAATTGACAATGTTTGAAGCTGCTCTGTATTATCTATTCATTCACCAACAAGTAATTAAAGCATGTACTAAGCCACTCTGCATATCAGAAACATTTTATAACTGTGGTTAAGCTTGTTCAGGTTAGTGTTCATTAGTATTTAATTTTATATACTTTTCAAAAGAAAATTGGTAGGGTTTCCAGAGCGTACGGAAAATGTCTTTAGAGCAAAAGAGAGCTGCCAATTACCCACCCTTGCTCTGACTCAGGTGTGAGAAAAGTGTAGCATTGGGACCACAAAGGATCCTCAAGCTGTTTTTGTATTTCCCACCCCATTCCTCAGATTTCCTTGATGCCCCTAGGAGCAGCTATTCATTTTTTGAATAAGTTCTGTACCTTAAACTATATATACATACAAATATATATATATGCGTGTGTGTGTGTGTGTGTGTGTGTGTGTGTGTGTATGCACACACATACATACACACCCATTTTTCAAAACCAGAAAAAGAGCTCCATCCACTTCTGCTTTTCCTTCTTATTTCTGGCAGCCCATGCATCTCCATGAGATCTCAGATAGTTCCCACGCAGGTTGAAGTTACTTAACCTCAATCTAACACAGGTGTGGGAAGTGTGCAGCCATGGGCTGCAGGTAACCCCTGGCCCTACTTTGTGGAACCCACACCCCACACACAAAAGACTTCAAAGTCCATTGAAAAACTACTTTAAAGGCATGGTGCTTTGGGTCAATATGCCTCTCCCACTCTCCCTCCCTCAACACAACCCCATGGTGAAAATGACATCACTTCTGGTTTAGCCAAAACATGTCCATGAAGCCTGTAGGAGAGAAGAGGTGAAACTTAATTCCCATCCCCAGTGCATTTATCTACACTGATCTAACAAAAGGCCTCGACAAGTGAGAACATCTAAAATGTAGAGTCTAAATTAAGCCAAAGGGAAGGAAACCACAGAAAGAGTCCCAAGGTTTCTATATCAATGAGTGTTTGATGTAGAAGCCACTTGACACATGATGCTTACTTATAAGAAGGAAGAGAAAAAGAATTGACCAGGACAAGGCTAGAATATCCCTGTTTATGCTCCAGTACGCCATTTTGGGGGACATCGTGAAAGTAGGCTTTCTGTACCTCCTTACACAATCCACTTGCCCTGGATATGCAATTGCAACAAGAAAACTCATGACTACAGCTCCATCGCCTCAGTGATCAGCTGCAGGGGAGTATCCAGGCATATCCCAGCTGCCCATGTTCTCCCAAGGAAGAACAAGCAACTGTGCACTGGAGTGGATGCTATTTCTTTTTCCCTGCGTGCACAAGCTGGAAAATTCACAGCCAATTGGTGAGCAAACGGATGGAGCTGACTGTACGAGCCCTACTAATCCATGCTACTGTAACACACTGAAGGAAATGTGTAAAGGACAGAGCAGTTTCTGTGCCCTAGATGATGGGGAGATTTGTGCTTCAGCAGCATGCTTACTAGACCTCAGCCTACATCTGCTGAAGAGAACCAAAGAAATGGAAGAGAGTGAAAGAAACAGTGGACAGCTTGATGGTTTTTGATTATATGAGTTGAGAAAAAAGAGATTCACCAGCACTGGCAAAGGAAACTGTTCATTCATTCCATGTCAAAGGATTGTTTTTTAGGTTTTCCCTTTCAAACAACAGTGAAAAATAACTATCTTTAAAACATTCAATAACCATTGCTAACTAATTTTAAAAATGTTAGACTGCAAGGATTTATGAACAGTAAGCATAAAAAAGTCATTTGATACTTAGAAGCAAATAATACTTTAGGCAATTTCAAGATGACGTATTACTGTTTAATTTTAGAAAATTGCATGGGTGGTGTGCATTTTTAATTTCTCCAGTATTACATGCCTTCTTCTTTCCCAGGCTTACTTGACATTAATGTTCTGAAGTTTCCAAAGTTAATAGAGAAATTTATTAATGCTAACTGAACTGGACTGAAGATCTGAACTGATGTTCAGCACTCAACAAAGACTTGCTTATTTTAACATGTCAGCCAAATGTTAACTTACTTTTTGCAGGGTCAAAATAATTTCTAAGTTTGTTTATGTTTTTTTCTCCTAATATATAATAGATTACAATTTGAAATGTTAAGTCTAAAGCAGATTCATTGAAGCAATTGGTGAACGGTTAGTTGCCATTTACACAAATTCTATTCATTTTGTTCATGAGTCTACTGTAGTTGGGACTAACAAATGAAGGATCTTAAAGATCTTCCTTTTTCCTTATTCCTTATGCTAGTGCAAATCATTGGCCCATCTAGCTCAGCACTATCTGCATACAGACTAGTGATAGTTCCCTAGTTTCAAACAGAAGCCTTTCCTATTCCATGGTAGATACCAGGAACTGAGCCAGGGACCTTTTGTGTACAAAGAATATGTTCCACCCATAGTCCATTGGCCAAGTACCAAAAATAAGGTGGTGAGTTTCAACTCAAAGGGTTGGAATAAGATAGATCCTTTTGGACAACCTATGACCAAGTAAAATTATTAGGTGTGATAAGGTTTTTTTTTTCCCTTGACTCTGTAAAACAAAAGCCATAAAGATCCAGTACTAAAAATTGTTACAGTATTAGCGTCACCTCTTTTGCCAAACTAGGTCCCAGAAAAACTCTAATTGAACAGAAAAAAATTCCAAAATATGTGAGCATGTCTGAATAGATATGGGAGTATGAAAAAAATCTGTAAATTGTATGTGAAAATATATTGTTTAAGTATGAGTAAAATTATTCACTGATGCTGCCTTCTGGAGATGATCACCACTTACTAACTGTATGTATTATCATTCTCCTAGAAAGAGTAAAGCCTGTATGTCTGTCCTAATTTTTGCTTAACTGTTTAAAATATGTTTTGCTAGATTTGCCATTGTAATGTTTATTTCTTGCTGGGTGCTTTATTTGATCTGATAGCCAAACTATCTTCACTGAGTGTTGACAGTAAAGATCACGGCAAGTTTTTACATAGGTGTATAATGAGAAATGATGGTATATATGCCATCTGTAAAGATCAGGAAATGAAGTGACCTTGACCTAAGTACACTTCCTACTACTTGGATCCTAATGAAAATCATGGGATTACCAGGGCAGATGTCACTGGTAGACATTGTTGGGAATGTACCAAGACCCATTAGCTCCGCAGGGGTCCCATTAACCTGCTGGTCCTGCACTTGCCCCCAATGTTTTTCTTCTTGCCTATCCACCTGGCCTCCTCAAGCATACAAGCAATGGCAAGAGTGAAGAAATGGGTCAACTTTCTCCACATCTCTTGCACTCTGGCCAGTTGTATGGATTTGCCATGGAAGAAGAACACAAGTAAGTGAGCAACAGTGCTTGGGAGCAGAAGAGGTGGGTTCCACGGAAAGCATGTTGCTGTCGCTGTTCCTTCTGCCATTTTCATGCCAGCACTATTAATTACTTTCTAAGCAACCATCTGTTACCCTGTGTACTGGGGGTCCCGGGAGGGACACCAAAATGTGCTCAAATAAAGGTGGGGAAAATTAGCTCAGAGCACTACTTAGTGTTACGAGAGGCAGGGTAACGTAGCGAGATCTTGAACCCTATGTCTACGGGGTCAGGTCGAGTCAAGTCGCACACAGAAGTTGAAATAATAAATGATGTTTATTAAATACAAGCAAAACAGTGTATGCGACACATTCATACAAGATAGCTAAAGAAAATAAAGGTTGGAGTGATGTAGAGGGATTTTTAGAGGGATTGCTGGTTTGGGTGATACTTCACCTTTCCTGAAGCCCAGAAAAATAGAGAGTGAAGCTGGGGTCCAATGTAGCTCAGCACGTGGAGCTGGGGGAGGCTCACCAAGCAAAGCGGCAGCAAGGCGGGATGAAACTCGACAGCAATCCGAGGAAGATCTCGGAATCAAAGGTTTTTATAAGGAGAATTGTGACTGCAGGCTATGCCGTACTTGGGGGAAAACAATAGATTTGGAGTTGGCGACAAAGCCCCCGAAAGGTCAGAATCTGAATGATTGAGTTGTCGTAGCAGTTCTCAATAGAGTAGCCAGTATGCAAACGCAGAGTGCTTGGGTATTGTATAGTTAACCCATCAAGCTGCCAGCGCGGGGCGGAGGCTCTTTTGTAAGTGGCGTGCATACTTAATTAGAGTACTTGCCTGGAGGTCTCCTAAAGCAGTGAGTCGGCTATTTCTGGCCTGCCTGTATTGTAGTTTGAATATTATGGCTATTAATGGCCAAGCTTGTTTACATGCTTGTCCGGTGGCCTCGCAAGCACGTGGAGAGGAATAGAGAAGTGAAGCTGAATTATGATATCAAGAGGATATCTTTTAATATCCCCAAAGCTCGGACTAGCCAGGGCAGTAACACATCTGTGGGATAGCGATAACAACTGTCTTCTCTAGAGTTTAAAAAAAATTAAATAACCTGGGCTGTAAACCTGTTGGGCAGCTATGAATGCATAACTGAGAATTAGGCACTCATGACTGTTCTGTATTCATGAACCCTACATAGCCCTTAATTTTGGGGATAGATAGGAACTTTTAAAGCCCCCCAATCTCTACTTACTGGGCAGCAGCTTCTGTAATCAATGAGGTTCTTTTCCCTTGTTAACTAGGAAGCATCTGGCTGATGGTCCCTTTCTCCCCTCTCATGTGAGCTATCTGCATTATGAGGGGAATTGCAACATGTTGGCTGCTTCTCAGTCAACAGGGAAACAGAATCTCATTTGCTGTCGCCCTGAAAATGGGGACTAGGGGACTGGGACATGATTCACTGAATAATGCTGCAACTATGGTGTTTAGATATCCATAACTCCCCAACAGAATGTTAGCCATGATAAATATTATTTAAGTTGTTATTCCATACATAGACTATAATATAATAATATAATATAATATAATATAATATAATATAATATAATATAACATAATATAAATATAGTGTGCACATTTTCTTCAAAAAGCCTGGAAACCACTGAATCGGTTTATACAAACAAAATAATTTATTCAATTAATTTATTAAAATACTTCTCTTCTGACCTTTACCGTAGGATTTTAGGGCAGTGTACAATATAAACAATTTAAATCATTTCTAAGTTAAAAACATAAATAAATATGGTAAAAACATATTAAACATAATAACTGCTAAAGCCACTTTGAAATAAATTTGAAATATACTTTGGAATAAACTTGTTCTCAAAGGCTTTAATAACATGCCATGTTTCGGCTTGGCACCAGAAAGAAATGAATGTTGTCACCAGTTGGGCCTCCACTTCTGCTGGTCATGATGTACTGTCAAAGACAGATATCCAGAATATTTTCTCCACTGATTAATTAAACAATTAATAGAATGGCTTCTTATTTTACGCAACTGTTCTTTGAAATCAAAGCAATTATGCCAATGGCAGCCAGAGGGGCTGTGACATCCCCCCCTCCCTTGTAGAACCCTTACTGTGGTCTCAGAATATCATGAGAACTGGCGCACGCATAGGAGTTGCCTGTCCATGGCAGCAGGCCATTATCTAGGATTATATGTTTTATATAGATCACATTATTTAGAAATACAGCCCTGATATGTTCCAGATCCTTCAGGACCCATGGTCAGGATAAGTCGTTTATTATGCTGAAAGAGGATTAGCTGAAAGATCTCCATGAATAATAGCAGAAGATTCATCATCAAGACAAATGCTAGATACATGCCATCTTAGGTTGTCATAGTCAAGACAGAGAAGAGAAATGATGAGTGGGGCAGCAGAGGGAAACTGCTTACTTGAAGAGTTATTTAGTTATCATACATGAAGCTTGATGAAGACCTCAGATCCATCTCGTGACACAAAAATGCTTGCTTTCTTCTCTGCATCTTGATCTCAAGCTGTTTTTGCTCTTAGGCAAGAATGAGAAAAGTTAGAGTCCTGATCTCCTATATAACCCCTGCAAGTACAGAAATATTATCCTCTGGATCTTTCAAGCTAGTCTGTATCCAGGCTTTCATACAAATTCTGTTTTGTTTTGTTTTTACCATTTAAATCTTAAGTGGCTTCAGACTTGGCTACCTGAAGATTCACCTCCTCCCTGGACCTTGAAGAAATAAAATACAATACAATTCTTACCTTCTTTTTCATTGGTACGTACCCTCTTTTCCGCATAGTCACATGTAGTTACTCTAGTGCAAGCTCTAAGGAATATAGAAAAAGAAAAATCTGTCAAACTAAATAACAAGCTAGAAATGGGACCCTAAACCAGTCTCCTCCAACTCAGCTTTCTAGAAGTCTTGAACTACTGTTCGTTGAACTACAGCACTATAGTCCAACACATCCAAGGGGCACCCTAAACTAACCCTACACAACATTTGAATAGGTGTGTCCATAATGTGGTGTTACTTAGCAATATTATGTAAAAGTCTATAGAGCTGATATAAATAAATATAAACATCCACTGGACTGGTTTACTCAGGCCCTTTCACACTGCACAATTATAGCACTATGATTTCACCTTGACA
This sequence comes from Cyclura pinguis, assembly GCA_030412105.1. Taxonomy (NCBI): domain Eukaryota; kingdom Metazoa; phylum Chordata; class Lepidosauria; order Squamata; family Iguanidae; genus Cyclura; species Cyclura pinguis. The sequence continues at coordinate 186,431,580 of CM059601.1, forward strand.
GCCATATTTTCATCTTATGAAATCCTGGGATTTGTATTTTAGGGAGTAGTACTTAGAATTTTCAGCAAGAGAGCAGCTGTAGCACTTCAGCAAATTACAGGCACCAGGGTACCATAGGATGCAGCCATTAAAGGGGAATATAAAGAGCCAGTGTGGTGTAGTGGTTTAAGGATTGGACTATGATTCTAAGGACCAGGGTTCAAAGCCCCATTGAGCCATGGAAACATACTGGGTGATCTTAGGCATGTCACATTTTCCCAGCTTCAGACGAAGGGAAAGGCAAATCCCTCTCTAACCAAATCTTGCCAAGAAACCCCTGTGATAGGATTCACTTTAGGGTCATCATAAGTCAGGAATGACTGGAAGGTACACAACAATGGCCCTTTCCGCACTGGGGTATTAAAACGGTGCAGAGCAACCTCCCACGGAGGTCGTCTGCACCGTGGAGTGGATTGGGGCGGACTACTTTTCATAGTTCCGCACCTCAATCCACTCTGAAGCGACCGGAACTGGCGGCGCTGCGTGTTTTTTAAAAACCTCTTTTCAGAGGTTTTTAAAAAGCACGGAGCGCGCAGACCCGTGCAGCTCCGTCGCCAGGCTCTGGTGCAGATTTGCAGGCGCGCACTAGTGCGTGCCTGCAGATCTGCCGGGGGCGGGCTTCCGGCTGACGAGCTTCTCCGGTTGGTGGAGAGCCTCCGCCAGCCAGAAGCCGCCATTTTGGACGCCGGAGGACTGCGGAGCAGCGAGTTCGTGCTGCTCCGCATGGCGACGGACTTACCCGGCTGCCGGTAAGCTCCGTTTCGGTGCATTTTCCCCCATTTCCCCCTCCACATGCGGAAAGGGCCAATAATATAGGGCTAGAACTCAAAAAGCTCCTACATTGCACAAGCAACCCTCTAAAAAGCTGATCTAATCTCATAGTGAAGATATTACTACTGTTTGGTAAGTCTTACCAGATATGTGGAAACAAATGCACCATGCATGACTGGATGGTGACCAGCTTTCCAAGTATTCTTGTACACTTCATGTTTAAATTATCTTTTATCAACCGCAAATGAATGTGTACAATGTCGCAGCCCCACAAGAGAATACATCAATGGAAATTAAGCTCAAAGGGCAAACAAAACAATAAAAAAAATACAGCTCTCCTTGATGTCCTTATCTAAGTTAATTTGGATAATATTTTTCAGACTGACTTGGCCAAGATTTTCCATCACATACAGAAGCTCAAAGAGGCTGAGCTCGAAGACCTTTAAGGCTTTGTTATATGAAACCCATACACTAGTTAATCCTTTCTCATAGACAAAATCTGAGCACCTTTGAAATATGGCTTTTGTCAGCCCAAGAGACCAGTTCAGAAAAGCTCCACACAACTCACATTACAAAACACTTCAGAGTACTCTCTGTTGCCACGGTAATCATTTCCTATTCAAGAAGGCTGTGCTATCAAAAAATACCTTATAATTTCTTGTTAATAATCAGAGCACTGACACTATTAGCTATAGATATAAAGAAAGATTTTTCTGAATCCTTTTTGCCAAATGACTTTTCTGGCATTAAGCACCTCCTGAGCCTAAAATCTTCTTCACCTTGCTCATCAGTAGAAGACCAGGAGCAGTGGTATTTGGTGGGTTCCTTCTGAATAGGGCATTAAATACAATCCAGATCCTAGTCCAGACTTTAGAGGAGCTATCCAAAATGCTTGAAGAATAGGTTAAGTTTAGACTAGAAGCTAGACTACACTAGAAATTGGAGCACATTCACAGCTCAAATGACATTACAAGCCATTGACTGACACTGGGAACAATATTCTTCATTTTCTTATTTGGAACACTTTTGAACATTTAACTTGGCAAGAGTCCATAGATGATACATCAAATTGTATAACACACTGTAATTGTTTGGGTTTTTTTAAAATGTTCAAGCTATTTCTACTGTAATGTCATACATGGACTAAGAAGATATTATAACATTAAGGTAAGCCCTTTCTCCCACCAACACCAACGAAAGATGTGACACTATGCTCTTCTCTTTCAGTCTAAGAGCTTTATCACATTACATTGTTAAAGTGTTATTATTCCACTTTAACTGCTATGGCAACATTTTGTGGAATTCTGGGATCTGTAGTTCAGTGAGGTCCAAAAGCTCTTTGACTGAGAATTCTAAACTTCACATCTCAGGACTCCACAGGATTTTGCTACAACACTTAAAGTGGTATAATAGTGCTATAGCAGTGTAGTGTGACAGGGTCCTAAGTCATTTTCAGAAAGGAAGCTTTTACAATTATTTGACATGAATTATCTCAGTGAGTCAAACTATTGTCAGTAGGGATAGAAAGAATATTTTAAAATAATTGAAAAATTGTTGAAAAATAGGGATATGGGGTTGAGTCTCAAGAAATTCTGATGAGATGAATCTTGGGCCATTTCTGCACTAGATTGTTATAGTGCTATTATTCCACTTTCAACATCCTATCAAATCCAAAAAGGCCCTTCCTAAAGTGCAAACCCCAGGATTCTATAGGATGTTGAAAGTGGAATAATAGCACTATAACAGTCTAGTGCAGAAATGGCCTACGTCTGATGAGTATCTTCACAATTTTGGGACTTATTCTGTACAGAATTTGCACATGCTTGTTTTGCAGAGGAAACAGAATTTTCTGTGCAAGAAGCAGCTTTTCTTCATAGAAAATAGTATTTGTGCATAGAACTAGTGTTTCCTGTGCAGAAGAAGCAGTTAGATGCACAGAAAATGCTGTAATTGAGGACTTACTCTGTGCAAAATCCTCATGTGGTTTTTTTGCATAGAAAGTAGCATTTTCTGCACTGGAAACAACATTGTCTGCAATATTGTTTTTTGCACAGAAAATGCTGTTTTCTGTGCAGAAAATGTAGTTTTCTGTGCAAACAATCACATGTAAATTTTGAACCAGATAGGTCCTGAATTGCGAATACACTTCAGAAACTGCATAGTTTACTAAGACTCTTACTATGGGAAGAACATTGCTAAGATTACTTGTTGCTTCCTTCAAGAAGAAAGTTAGTGAAGAATTACATCCCTAATTGCCAGTGAGAGCTGCCATCTTCCAAGCACATACAACTCTGTTCATATAATGAAGGGTCTAATATCGCAATTATGAAACAGAAAATTCACTTCAGAAAAATCAGTATGTGAAATCCAACTTGGGGCACCCTTCTTCTTGGTTTGGGGCATCAGCAAGATGTCCATCATTTCCTGGTGGAAATTTCACATGCTGCAGATGCGGTATAACGTGACATGTTTAGCTTCATGGTAGATTGTAACAGCTTACTTAAAACTTCCCCCTAAATCCTTTGCTGTTGTTGTTGTTTCTCTTTGGTACCTTGACTGGTTTGTGATATCGAAAATAGTTTTGTCACAAAGACAGAAAAGAACAGTTGCATTCTAACGACTAGTTATCCAGAACAGTAGATGAAGTAATAAAGGGGCATGTGGACTTTTCAGACAGAAAGAGAAATAAAGATACAAGATAAGGAAGCTTGGTTGAACTGTGTCTCATTTATTAATTCCAACAGATTCTTAAAAATCAGCAAAGGGGAACTGATTGCTAAGGAAAATTTTCCAAATTTAGCAGGCTTAAAGCCTATATCAATTTTGGGTGAAGGCCTTTTCCTGAAAGAAAAGAGAGGCATTCCCACCCTAATCCTTAAGCCACATCAGAAGGATCTAAAATTTCAAATTAGCTCCCATCAGACGGCACGGAGCAGGAGAGAGAGGCAGACATTTGCAGTATAAGGAACTGCAACCGAAAAAAGGGTAGGGGGAGCTGTAAAATCCTTTTACCTGCCAAAGTGCTTCTAGCCATGGACTTCCTGGACAAACAGGGTGCTTTCATTGGAAATCTTTCCCCTCTGAGCTGCTAGGAAGAAAAAAAAACCTAACGAAACATGGAGATGGCTTACATAGATCCAAGCTCAACCTCCTGCATGACATATATGACATTGCCACACTAACATTGTCCTCATATCTCTTCTGCCTCACTCTGAAATGATGTCTCTGGATGACAAATCCCATGAGACTGTTGCCTCATGATACAGTTGCCTTAGGTTCACCATTAATCTTAAATGGCTTGAAGACACACATTAACAAAAACAGGCTAAGGATCTCTGCCAATGCTCTTCTGTTTGTGGATGACTTCCATTGAAGACAATTGCCCCCCCCAAAAAAAAAACCCTCAAAAAATCCTAAAATCATTCATCATAAAATTATATCACTTTTCTAGTATATGCGGATCTCAAGTTTCTGAGAGGAGTTCAAGTTCTGAATCCAGATCTACATTAAACTTCAATTTGAATGATAAAAGCACCAAAGTTGCTTAATTGTATTAAGTTTGCTTATATTAACCAGAGTTATCCTATCACCTCAAAAATATCAGTATTTACATTTATAATTTTTAGCATCTTCTCTTCCATCCCTACTTCCTTTTCGTCACAGCATCCTGTTTCTTCGCTGGTAATAATAATGAATTAAACTGTTGGATTTAAGCAAAGGAAAAGCCAGGTCAATGAAATATCAGAAAGATTAGCTGGAAAAATACACAAGTACAAATCTTCAGAAATAATTCTCAACAGATCTCTTATTCATTGGTGTTCATAGATTGAATAATACTCCAGATTAATATTGGTTGATGGAGAGAGGAGAGGATCACATTTTCCTATCAGATCTTATTTCTCAGTATAGAGCATATAGTTGGCCTGCACGGTGTAGTGGTTTAAGCATTGGACTATGATTCTGGAGGCTAGGGTTCAAATTCCGGCTCAGCCATGGAAACCCACTGGGTGACCTTGGACAAATCACAGTCTCTCAGCCCCAGAGGAAGATAAAGGCAAATCCCCTCTGAACAAATTTTGCCAAAAAAGCCGTGTGATAGGTTCACCTTAGGATAACCGTAAGATGGAAATGACTAGGAGGCCCACAAAAACAACAACAATAGAAGATATAGCATTTTAAACTATTCCTTTGGGAACCTGCATAAAGTTATATGATAGATGTTTAGCATGACAGCTGTACACTCCTGTTACAAATGGATGTACAGACATCCACAGAATTTGGATTAGTTTTAAAGCATTCATGGGTTAATTGATGAACAAGCCATAGTGCAGAATTGCACAGATAGCATTATTGCACCTTTCCGCTTTGTAATACCAATTATGAAGTGTTAGTTTAATCTGCCACTGCCAGATGTGTGCAGGTTTGGGTGTTGCTACTTAAGCTACTGAATCTGCCAGTGTTTGGATAATTTTGACGTTATCCAAAGAAGATTATGAGACAAACACAATTGTAAAGCTTCTGTTCTCCAACACATTTTTGAAGATGATGTACATTTGCAGGAGAGGGTAGCCGTAGCATTATTGTTTGAGCATATGTGACTTCTCCAAATAGGTGCCTTGTCTTTTGAGATTAAAGAGATTCAGTGCCTCTGATCTTCCGAATGCTGTTCTCAGAGAATCTCTACCTTCAGCTTCCTGCTTTGTTTATATCTAACACCTCCAACACTGATCGGGAGATATTCAAAGACACAGACATATACACAGAGATAGCCATGTTCTATATCTTTAGCCTGACAAAGATCTAGTTTTTTCTTTCAACCTGTAACGCCTTTCAAGACAAACTGTTGGCTTGTTCTTTTTATCTAATGCAGCATTACCTCCTCTGCCATTACAACTAATGCAGCACCCCACGCCACCCCCATTCATTGGACAGGACTGACATTTTTTAAGAAATGGAGAACAGGAGAGAACAGCGTTCTGTTTCCTGTAATTTTCAAATGAACTAGAAATACCACCACATGGTTCAGTACTAGACACAGCATGGAACTGGCCAGTGCTTTAGAATCATAATCAAAGAAAATACTAAGCATTTTCACCATCCAATCATTCTTGTGGAATTCTGATAACTATATCAAGAGCTACTCAAATTAATTAGAAAACTCATTCATAGGTCTTTTGCAGTGTGCACCAGAATACATGTGGACTGCCAAATTGGGCACACTGACTATCAAGTAATGGCAAGAAAGGTGCAAACAATCACACAGCAGTAGCAAAGGAGATAAAAACAATTTGCATTTATCAGTGTAAACTACAAGGAGCACCTGCATCTTTTGTTAGAACATTTTTTTTATAAATAAAGGACTATTGACCTCACTTGATTCAAACCTGGGTCTTCACATTTAACATAAGAGCTTGGAATAACAAAATTTTGGATTAGGTCTCTAACGATTCCCATCACCATGGCTAGTGATCATGCTAGCAGAGGAAATCTGGGAAGTTTAGTCAAAAACTAACTTTTCCAAGTGCTGTTAAAGATTTCTGCTCCTCTGCTCTTGATTTTGTCTCCTCTCTTATACTCTCTCAATCTTCATATTTATGCACACATATGATATAGAGCTTGGAAAAGTTACTTTTTTAAACTACAACTCCCAGAATCCTACAGACAAGATGGCCTTCAAATTGGCTTTACATTTTGAGGGATAGGACAAATTCTTCAAGAATAAGACTGGCAATGGCTCGTAGTCCTGATGGATATATATGCACTTCAGTGTCAAAGACAGTATGCTTCTGTATAACAGTTCCTGGAAACACAAGCAAAGGAGTACTATTGCACTTCTGTGCTCTTCCCATTGATTGGCCATTTTGTGATCACAATGCCAGATAAGATAGGTTTTGATCTGATCCAGGATGACTCTTCTTAGCTCTTATGGTTCATATTTGGTTAAAAAATATAGCATCTGTAAGGGTGTGAAGAAAGCTTAAAAATACCCCAAGAAAAGCTTAGCTTATCTTGCCTCCCACAGCATATACACCATAAAAATCTGACATAATAAAAGACACCTGAAGACCAGACAATCCGTATACCAAAATCATTTGCTAGGAAGCAGATTTATTAAGTTGGAGAAAAATAGTTCCTTTGCCAAGACAACTTCTCAAATATAAAGTCTAGGAACATTTGTACTGACAAATTAAGTCATAGAAACTCACAGACTTGAAGCAGGAAAGCTAGATGAGGTTATTGAAGGTCTACTATAGTCTACAAAGAAAAGGTCTCTGTGAAGGAAAATGTCATGCATTTTTCACCCTGCATAAAGTAAGATTTATGCTCTTAGGAATGTTCCTATTTTAGTATTATAGTTCTGCTGTCCAATACCACTTTTATACATTATGATCTAAAATAATAATGGGAGAAGTACCCAAAAAAATTAGTAACAACTGCATAGAATAGCTCAGAAACTTTAAAAAGGAAAGAATCCTTCTTTTTTAAAAATATGAAAATAGATCCCTTTCTTTCCATTTATGCCACCAACAAATGTGAAATCTGGGGAAATGTCTTCTTTTCAAGGATTTGCTTTACTAAGCAATTCATAATATAATTGTACTACAGTGATATAGACAGACCTAGTTCTTCACCGTTGAGCAGAAAATTGAAGATAGGAGAAGACAGACATTTCTAAATATCAAACAACTATTGGGAAAAAGAAGAAAAGTGTTCATTTCTGAGATTATAAGAACCAAAGGATGGGGAAGACATGGGATATTGGTGATGTGTCCAGGTCTGTTGATGCAAGCAAGATATTACAAACAGTGGAGCTCTAAGAAGACTATTAACATTTCTTTTAATCTCTTCAAAGTTAAGTATTTGAGTTGAAAACTGGTAGATAGCACTCAATTATCACAAATGAATAATTCTTGCCAAGATGGCGGACCATTAGTTGCATGATTCACATGCTGCTCCTAGTTTTGCAGGTTTATTATTAACTTTAAACATATAAAGACACAAAAGGAATCCACAAGGGCAGAAACTCGGTCTCCTGGATAACCTCCCTGGTTGGGAATTGGCTACAGAGCTGTCTGGTAGAGATGTGTACCCTGGAATCTACAACATTTCCCACTGCGAAGCTGAAGCATCACAAAGATTCATTAAGGTCGGCTAAACAGAAGCTTCTCCAAGGAAAGATTTACAATGGAAGACTTTGGATGGCCCATGCTGAATAGGGATGGAGAAACACCCTGCTAAGTTGGTGATTTATTACACTTCAGTGAGTACAAACAATTTGTATTGTAAATATTTACAGTGAAGTCTCCGTTGAGAAAATACTTGAAAGTGAAACTAAGTGCTGGGATAAGTGGATAGCACAGGGCTCAAAAGCTGAAAATTAAACTAAAGGGCAATTTGGACTGAAAATAAGAAATAGATTTGTGTCTCCAGGATTCAAACAATTAAAATGTCTATAAGGAAACCATATTCCAGAAAAGAGGAAATAAATATTGTGTCTGATGTCAGAATTTAAGCAGAGAGTAATTTATACAACATCATAAACATGGCCACAAGAAAAATGTCCAGAGCCACGTTAGACAAAATTGACCCTGTGCTCATTAAACTTCAAGCCCTAATATCCAAGATGTCTAACCATATTTAATCTGAATAAATGCATAATAGAAAGTAATAGGAATTTAGAGAAGAAACTGGACATGTTAAGATTAGAGATTACAGGACATACAAACCATTTTAAGCGCTTGCTTAAAAACAGTTTAAAGAAATTGATTTCTAGGTTGATATCATGGCAGGCCAAGACACTCTTCATGGAAAGCTCCATGAAAGGGAAAACTACAGTGGTGGATCACCAGCTCAGAGGCAAACTCCAGCTGGTGATTAACTGTCCCAGGACAAAATCAAACATTACAACCTAAATTGATTTTTGAAGATGGACAAGACAGATGTGTAATTGTGGGAATCAGTTGGAATGCCAAAATAATGCATTTAATGGACATTTATGACCCCAATAATGGGAAACTAATGTTTTATGAAAATTTGTTAAGAATGACATCTGAACTAGACCTACCAAATTAGATTTCCATGGGTTATTGGAACAGGGTTGTTGATCTTAAGATCAACAGGCAAGTCAGCTAATTGCAAGCATTGAAACTATAAAAAAATCGTGACAGTACTACGCCTATCCATCTGTACCTCGAAGTGGAATACTATACTCACTAAATGAACTCATGATGTCTTGTTTGTAAGTAGATTTTATTTAGTTCTTTATCCTAGCTGGACTTCTTTGTGGCAGATATGAACTCATGATAGTTATATATTCATGAGCCCTAAATTGCCCTTATTTTAGGGTCTACATAGGTACCATGAAAGTCCTCCAATCTCACTTGCCAGGAAGCAGGCTCTGCAATCAAGGGAGTCCATTTCCCTGTCATCTGGGAAGCAGTTGGTTGACATTCCCACCTTCCCTGCATGAGCTACCTCTGGCACAAGGGGGAATTGCAGTACTGACCTTGATTCTGCTTGTTGCACCAGAAATCACACGTAAGAGCGGGGACAAACTGTAGTCAGCTGCTTCCCAAGTGACAAGGGAACAGAACCCCATTGACTGCAGTGACTGCTTCCTAGTAAGCAGGAATTGGGGGTCTCAGGCCAGGAGTCACTGCCTAGTACCATAACTAAGGTGCTTAAGCCTACCTAAATCTAATACAAGATTCCCACCCACAGTTATGAATTGCATATCTGCCAGAAGAATGTTTAAAGTGATACACAAATCCAGTAAAATAAAAATATAACAGCATAAAAACTGCCACTAAACAGAGAAATGGAGACTTAAAGAGAAAGTGTGATTCTGTGGGCCAGATCCTTTTGAACTTCACACAGTCATAACTCTAACTTCCAATGCGAGGAAGAATTTCATTGTCTTCAGTCACAGTACTTGGGGGATGAGGAAGAGATGCTATAAGGTAGCAAAGGAGTCAAGATTAAAAAAAAAAAAACAGGGTTGCCAACAGACAGAAAATCCTGTTGGGAAGAAAAATAGAACAGTGATACTCTTGTACAACTTTCTCCCTGTACTTCAACATCCGGAAGTGTTGCCGAGAAACTACTCTCTGGTTTTGTTTCGGGTTTTTTTAAACTGGTTTTGTGCAAAAATATGTTTTTTGTGCAGCTGCACATTAGCTGGCAGGACTGAGCTCTCAACCGACCATGTATGCTTTAAAACTGTTTCGCTTTTGAGGAAAGCAAATTCAAAACACAATAACTTCTACAACTACCTATCCACAATTGATAGAGGTCATCTGTTCTGAAGGTTTCTGTGTATCCAAATTTCATGTGCTTTTATTTTTTAAAAAAACTTATTGCTGTTTTAGTTTTCCGGTGCACAGCAATCAGACAGCCTAAGAATCAGATTTCTGAATCTCGATTCAGGATCTGGAGTAGGCCAGCTTGAGGCCAAATCGATCCAAATTAAACCTGGGCCAGTCTGAATCACTGAATCAGGTTGATAGGGAAGTGTAAAAAGTGAATGGATAAGAACATTCTGATCTGCTCATTCATCCAGAACAGCTGGAATTCACAAAGAATGAAGTGCTGAAACATTCCTCATAGAATTCATATTAAAAATGATGCCCTGTATTTGGGAAAGTGATTGGCTGGAAAAGTGAATTTGTTAGATGGCACTTTCTAGAACATCTCCACAGACAAAGATCACTGGAGGATTTTCATAGCTGTAGTTAAACAGTTATGGGGGAGGGCAAAATTTGGATGCAAGTTGGATGATCTTGCCAATTCTATTTAAGGCAAATAGAGACATATTTCTCTTCACAATGTAGACATTTGAGGAGCTCTTTGATTTTGTCCAATAACTGCCTAAGGGCAGAAAAAAAGGGAGAAAAATGAACTCAGGATGTATAAATCATTTCTAATTGCCCAGAGTCTCAAGGATATATATCCAATGTGCATAGTATTATCCTTGATTATCCAAATTAGATTTTAAGAATGAATCAGTCTGATTGAGCCTTTTCTCTCTTCTTTAACAGTTCCATTTTGTTAAGTATAAATTGTGTCCTTCTGTGTTTCTGGATAAAAATTAACACAATAACGACAGGGTCTCACTATAATCTTTTTTAGAAATAGAGCTTATTAGTATAGGGAAGGCTTTAATAAGTACCAAGATGATACAAGGCAATAACTGACACGGGATGGATGCCAAAAAGGACAAGTGGATAAAAACAAAGATTGATTTATTGCCTAATGAAATTGGCTCTCTATGTTCAATAACTTCACTTCTTAATATTCAAAATGCATCCTTTCATAGCACCTTGTCAGTGTTCCATCAGCACATAGGTGCATCTGAACCACTATAAAGGGATCTGAACAAAGGAAAGACATTCAAACTCCTATTTAAAAAATGCAACAAAAATCTTCTCTAAATAAAGTTAAAATTGTCCTAGTAAACAGGATTATTTCTTGGTTGTTGTTTTTTAAAAGAAGAAATGAAATGAGGCATAAAACATTTCTTTTGGGAATAAGAAAGACATAGCAACATTCTTTTTTTAAAAAAAAAGTACTATAACATTACCATTATAGTTAATTTTTTTCTTATTTCTTTGGTGCGGCTACAATGCTTTGGTGATGCATTTTGATGAATTTTTATTCAATGTCAAACCACTTTATTACGATACCGTACAGATTTTTTTTAAGGAACTCAAAAGTAACAAGCAAGGTAACGGGAAACATGAGTAATGTAATGAGTCACCAAATTTTCTTGGAATGCTAACAAGTTACTGAGGATACTTACTACCGAGTTACACAATGACTTCTTTTTCAAAAGTAATTTTCCAAGCTCTGACAAAGAATACTGATCAGCCACACACACACACACACATACAACATTTTTCTATGCTGCCCCCATTTGCATTGTCTTAATTGTTAACTTGCTAATGTATTTCCAATGTATAATAGGATTTAACATGTCTTTCCCTATAGTGAAAGTTGTTTCAGTCACAGAAACCGACATTTTATTGGTCTAAGCCTGAAACATCTTTACTAGTATGTCAGTCTAACTTGAAGAGATAAAAGCACTTTGCATAAGCTTTGTGAAACTGCAACAGTCTTAAAGATTTAGACTTATTTCTCCAAATGACCTGCTCTACCAATACAAATTCTATAGGGAGCCAGTGTGGGTAGTTGTCTGAGTGCTGGAGGAGGACTCCAGGATACCAGGACACCAGGAGACCAGGCTTTTGACCCCTGTTTGGCCAGGAGGAAAACTCACCAGGTTTCATACTCTCTTAGCCTCAGTGGAAAGAAATGACAACTTCCTCTGAATAAATCTTGAAAACCAGCAAGCTGTAGTAGCTTGAGTGCTAACTCCCTCTAAACACCATCTTGCCAAGAAAACCTGTGATAGGTTGCTGTTACGGTTGCCATAAGTCAAAAACAATTTGAAGGCACAAAACATCAACAACAAATATGCAGCAAAGCACATAACCCACATGTGATCAGTTAGTGAGGAAAAATGATTCAGTAAACATGAACACCATGCTGATGGTTAAAGATCCTCAACATAAACCTGTTTATGCAGAATTACAGCTGAGCCCAATGCAACTCACTCTCAGAAAAGGAGGGTGACAACAGTCCCTGTACCCTCCTCTTACTTTCTTCTCAGCCTCTTTAGTGTTTCTGCCAACTTTCCAACAAGATACAGGGGTCTGCATAAATAGGGAGTATTTTTGTCCCTCGCTGTGCAAATTATAGAATAGAAACAAATATGACTAATGGCTTCACTTGGTGCGCCTTGACTCCAGGGCTGCAATCATATGTATTTGTGCACAAGAAAGTCCAACTGCCATAAAAGGGGGGTCATGTTTTTGGAAGAAGGAGTAGCAGAGGAGGCCAAATCAGCTGGGGGAGATGTCAAGAAATACAGCTAAAGATGTTTGAACATAATGGGAGCAGCAGCAAGCACCATTTGGTAATTAATTCTGCCAATCAAGTAGAAAATAAACATCAACTCAAGCACTAATTTTACAGATGTTGTAGAAAGCTTTTTCCTGGATGAAGAAGCTTTTTAAATCATTGCTATGTAGACACAGATCAGCTTTCCACATCCTGGTGCCCTATAGTGAACTACAATTCCCACCACCACAGATAGGATGGCACTGGGGAACATTGATACAGACATCTAAGCAAGTGAGTAGATGTCGAGATTACCATTTTGTTCCCAAGTATTGCAACTGGGCAGTCAGAATGCTCTTGTAGTTTAAAAAAAGAAAAAAAAATCGCTAGCTATATCAAACTGTCCAACCAATGATGCTAACTTTCTGCAGTGGTGAAACTCCATGCTCGTGTGAGGCAAGAGGCAATACTGAAAATAGTGGTGTTATGGTAGGGTGTCTTGTGTCAGACAGGCTTTAGCTAAGAGGTGAGACTAAATGTGCCAAACAGATACTGTGGCAGTAGTGACGGGTGACCAGGAGGCAGGGGTTGACCCTGGCAGAGGATCTCTCAAAGCCAACAGCAGTGGCACCATAGCTAACACTTGCTAGTACTACACAGAAGGAGGCACTGTAAACCCCTTTTGAATGTCTTTTACCATGAAAACTCTATGCTGAGACAATCCAAAATGAAACAAGAGATAGTGTCAGAAGATGACATTCCTGGGTCAGAAGTCACTCAATGACCTACTTGGGTACAGCAAAGGACAGCTAAAAGTAGTGCTGTGGTTAATGATGCAAGTAGACCCAAGCAGAAAAGACATTTGGTGGTTGATGTGCTCAGAGGTGAAAGAAAAGTCTGAAGCTGCCCAGGAGCATGGAATTTTGAGAAGCATGGATCAGGGGAAGCTAGACACATTAAAACAAGAAATGGAATGTATAAATGCAGCAATACTTGGCATGAGTGACCTAAAGTGGACAGGAATGGGACATTTTGACCCAGCTAATCACATAGTGTTTTACATAGCAAAGGAAAATCTAAGAAGAAGTGGGATAGCATTAATAGTGAGAAGAGATATAGCAAAAGCAATTGGAGAGTGTAATGCAAAGCTGGCTGAATAATATAAATAAGATTTCCCAGAAAACCTGTCAATATAACCATAATGCGAGTTTATGCTCCAACTACAGACACAGAAGTAGAAAACGAGGAAGAGGAGGAGGAGAAAGAAGAAGAAACTGAAAGATTTTATGCTGGAGTCCAAGAAGAAAGTGAACACTTACAAAAGCAGGACGTGTTGTTAATCACGGGCAACTGGAATGCAAATGTAGATAACAGAGCAGAATCAAAGATTGTAGGAGAATGTGACCTAGGGTCAAGAAAAGAAGCAGGAGAGTAAATGATTGAATTTTGTGAGGCTAACAGTTTGTTCATTACAAACACATTTTTCAAGGATATGGACATTACCTGATGACCAACAAAGAAATCAAATAGATTTCATAATCAGCAGCAAAAGGTGGAGAAGCTCAGTTCTCTCTGAAAAAGACAAGACCAGGAGCAGATTGTGGCACAGACCATGAACTGCTAATATCAAAAAACAGAGTAAAACTAAAGAAGAACACTAAACCAACCATCATACTAAAATGCAACCTGAAGAAGCAATAACCACAGGACCACTGCATTAATTCCCCATTCAAGCAAAGTGACACTCAAAATTCTACAACAATAAGATTTACCATATATGGAGTGCCAAAGGCCAGATATCCAAGCTGGGTTCAGGAAAGGAAAATCACTAACAATCATTTTGCGTACATATGTTGGATAACAGGATGCTTGGCACAAGAGCCAGCATGGTGCCAGCATGCTGGCTCTCTGGCATGACCTGGAGGTGAGGGTTCAATTCCCCAGTTTGTCATGGAAACCCACCGGGTTGATCTTCTGATGAGAGTGGTGCATTGGGTTTAATGGTTTGGGGGAAAGCTCTCTAACTCTCTCTCTCTCTCTGAAGAACCTTACATGCTATAGGTTTTAAAAATGGACAATTAACCAGAGTAACTCCAAAAACAAGGAAATAAAAATAAATCGGATTGAAGACAAGCTGATTCTGAAACATAAACAATTATTTCTTTATCAGAAGACAGGAAAACATAGCAACTGAACCCAACAGAACAATTTGTGCTCAGTACAAGCTGTTTCTCCAAAGAAAAGAGGGGGAGAATGGCAGAGGTGCTAAAAATCCTACCGCTGACCAAACTAAGGGATCTAAAGATGTGCAGCTAAGCTTAATGGACTGCACACTAAGACACACACGTGGATTCTCTTACCTTCCAGTAGGAAGAAAAATCCAGCTGGCTGGCAGCAGCTTCCTCTCCTGGGGGGCTCCCCATGATTCTTCCAGAGTATTTCTGGTCTGCCTCCATGAGGTCTCTCATGTGGTGTTCTTCCAGGCTCCTTCTTGTCAGCCTTTTTCTATCTAGCGTGTAGGTCTGCAAGTCTATGTCTGCAAGCACACTCTTTTCTTCTCTTAGGAGAAGCAGGTACCTCTCCAAGTCTGCCTGTGTTCCTGTATTTAGCCCTTTCCTAACTTGGGAGCTGTCACCTGGATTTAAGGGAATACCTTCTGGAGCGGGGGCTAACATGAGCTTAATGTTATACTCTGGATCTGAATATCACCACTGCTCATTACCCTCTGGTACTGGTAATGAGGAGATGCAAACAATAGCTGCTGCACACATAGGACAAAGCCAGCCCAGTAGAGCCATTTGGTCTCTTTCAAATCCAGACAGGATTTCCCAACATCTCTGGACAATGCACGTTACCTTACAATGGGAGTTAAACCAGTCTGAACCAGATTTTCAGGGCTTCCATTCAGAGGAAGTGAACAAGTCCATTAAGTACTGATTATTCCCCCAAACACATCAAGGAGCCTTTTCCTTGTCAGCGGAGGGTGGGAGAAGTGGGAAAGTTCCAGCTTATATTTTTAAATGAAGCCTGACTTCACCAAGATGGACATGGGGTCCAGGCAACTGTTTATCGCTCTACCCTGCAGGTGTACAGACTGTGGGAAAAGGAAACTCCCTTCTTAGATGCATCAAAGGCCCTTTTCACACTCCAGTCCTGTTGTAAAATGGCCTCGGGAGTGTCTCGCGCGATGCTCCCGAGGCCATTAGGGGGTGATTGCACATTATATCATTTTTGGCTCATTGCTGAAAATGATGCGCGATCGCGCGTCCCTCCTGTGCCCCACATGCACTTACCTTGCATGCAGAGGCTCCAGACACACGGTCATCGTGCTTCCTCCCCCAGCACAGCCTGAGAAATTACCCAGCTGCGCTGCGGAAGGAAGGGGCGGAGCACTCACGCTTCTTTCCAGCCAGCACGGAGCTGGTGTGGAAGGGAAGCGGAGGGGACACGAGTGCCTCCCGGACGAGGTTTTTCGTGCAATACCAATGGCACCAGGTAAGGTGCAAAAAGGGCCAAAGTCTACTTGTATAACTCAGAACTTTGGCACACACTCTCCACTGCCAGAAAACCCTGTGATTGGTTCACTTTAGGGTTGCCATAAGTTGAACACAACAAGAAAACAATGGAACACATACCCCTAAAAATCAAAAGACAATCAGCCTGTGGTTTATATAGTACAGCAAAGTCTTTGATTATCTAAATAGTGAAAAACTATGGCACACTCTTAAAGAAATGAATGTGCCACAATATTTGGTTGTCCTGATGTGTAACCTGTATTCAGGATAAGAGCTTACCATCACGACAGGATGCTTGTACATTGAACACATCATACGTAAAGCAGGATTAGACCTGGAAGAAAGAGTCAGGAAAGTTGAAGGAAGGAATATCAACAATTTAAGATATGCAGATGACACCATAGTACTAGCAGAAAATAGCAAAGATGTGGAATGAGTACTGGAGAAAATCAAGAAAGAAAGTGCAAAGGCAAGTTTACAGTTAAATGTTAAGAAAACAAGAATAATGACATAGATGATTTACATAACTTTAAAGAACACAATGAAAACATTGGAATAGTGCAAGATTTTTCATACCTTGGCTTAGTCATTAATCAGAAAGGAGACTGCAGTCAAGAAATCAGAAGATTTTGCACAAGAGCAGTATAAACATATCAGTTTGTGATCCTTCTGCAATTACAGAAGCAATAATGAAGTATTTTCTAGCTGGAAGTTGATTTCATTTACATTGTACCCTTGATAGTTCTGTGAAGTATATGGCACCATGGAACTGGTTTCATGTTGCGCTAAATATGAAGAACTGAAATTGCTGGAGTGTTTTTTTCCAGGTCATGTCCATATTCCATTATGATGTCCTGGGCAATGTATCAAATTGTGTATGTGATAATGCAGCATAGCAGATATACACCCAAAACCTGCTATTAGGTGCAGATATGTATATTTATGGTAAATTCTCCCCAGCTATATGAAAAGCTGTGTAATTTTCTGTCTCTAGTTTATGTACCTGCTTGTAGGAAAAGAGGATATACCGCTAGCTATCTGCACTTAAGGATAATTCTGATTAGTTGCTAACCCTTGAAGACAGCATTTGCTTCTTGCAAAAGGAAGTGCTCAGCTTTACCTTCCAACAACAAAAATGGTCTGGCAGTTTACTCATGTGGTCCTCTACACTTTGGCTGTGTTCTTCTTCTAGTAATTGATAATTGTCGTAAATTTGTATGTGTTGAAATCAAAATGGAAATATCCATACATATTGCAAGAAATAAATGCACTGAACTGAGGAAAAAATCAGAAGAAGGCTAAGCTTTGGAAAGGCAGCTATGAAGGAACTAGACAAGATCCTGAAGGGTCAATATATATAATTGAATACTTATATTAGGATGGCCTATGTCATTCCATTTTCAACTTCTATGTATGGTTGTGAAAGCTGGGCAATGAAGAAAACTGATAAGAAGAAAATAAACTCCTTCGAAATGCAATGCTGGAAACCATGGACTGCTAAAAAGTAAAATAAATGGGACCTAGAGCAAATCAAGCCTGAACACTCTCTTGAAGCCGAGATGGTTAAGTTGAGATTGTCATACTTGGACCCCATCACGAGAAAACTGACTCACTAGAAATGACAATAATGCTTGGCAAGGTGGAAGGCAGTAGGAAAAGAAGGAGACCACATTACAGGTGGATAGATTCAGTCAAGGAAGCCACTGCTACCCTGAGTCTGCAAGACCTGAGCAGAGCTGTTGATGATAGGGTGGCCTGGAGGTCTCCCATTCACAGGGTCATCATAAGTTGGATTGAAAACTGTTAACAACAATATCAAACTATGCCCAGGATGAACTGGTAGCATTTGACTTGAGCATTCCCAAGCAGCAGTAAATGGCTGGAGGTCTTAAAGGTTTCCAGATCTCTCAGAGGTAATTAATCACATTTCAAATTGTTTTTATGCCAACACTGCTTTGCAACTTGGTTGAGAGACAGGACATTCCTGTGTGGCTATGGAAGCAATTGAAGAAACTAAGTTCCAATGTTTTCCAAAGGAGAACGCAAGAGGATATTGCACAGATAATGAACTACCGTATTTGCCAGTGTATAAGATGCACTTTTTTCCCTGAAAAATAGCATTTAAAAACGGAGAGCGTCTTATATGCCGGCGCATCTTATATGCCAGCAAATACCAGCCTCTTTCCTATGCATTTTGCCACCATGCGAGTACTCAGAACAGAGGCAAAATGCATAGGAAAGGGAGAGGGAGCTCTAGGGGACTAAAGGGGCACTCCTGCAAGGCTTTCCCCACCCCTCCTTCCCATCCATTTTGCCTCGGCACGAGTTCTCTGTGCTGGGGCAAAATGCATTGGAAAGGGAGGGAGAGCTCTGGAGGGTGAAAGGAACTCTCATGCAAGGCTTCCCCCACCCCACCTTCCCTTCTGTTTTGCTCAGGAAGAAAAAGGAGATAGCTCCGGGGAGAGAGAAAGTTCAAGCAGCTTTCTTTTTGCCCCTCTGTAGCTCCTTCCTTTCCCTCCCCCTGCAAAACAGAAGGGAAAGAGATGGGGGAGAACGCTCCTAGGAGCTTCCCCCACCCCGAGCTGCCTTCCTTCTCTTCCCCTGCAAAATGGAAGGGAAGGGGGTGGGGGAAGCCATGTTATTTTTAAAAACTAATTTTCCCCAAAAAATAACCTTTAAAAATGGAGTGTGTCTTATATGCTAGTTTGTCTTATATGCCAGCGAATATGGTATGTACTTCAGTCATTTTGATCAGAATCCTGTTAGTGACATGTACAAGTGCAAGCCCACCTTATGCCTTTTTTCTTGCCATTGCAGAGGTTGGCATTTTCTTCTTCTCTCTGCAATAGCCAAAGGCATCCCTTCAGGATTGACCGTTGTACTGTGACACCTCCCACACCCCAACATGGCCATTCTATTGCTGTTGGAGAATGGAAGGGATCAGAGAACCATCTGTCTATGTTCCCAGACCATCAGCTGAGACCTCCAAAGGACCCAGAGTATCTTGGTGGAGTATGTTCCTAGTCTGTCTCTAGCTAGGGGGACAGATGCAAACTGATCCCCTGCCCACTTACCACAAGCAAGGAAATGTGGATTCTTTCACTGTACAACTGTGATTCTTGCAAGTGGTGATAGGAGAGACATAGCAGTGTTCCACTTGTGGATCTCTTATGTACACTCAACATGTATAAAATATGAACCACTTAGCGCGCATATGTTTGCCTGCCCAGCCACAGAAACATTATATTTAACTGAAAAACAAGATAAGGCAATTCCAGAACTTGGAACAATTAGACTCAAACTAATTTGTTGATGTTGATTAATGCATTAATGCTAATCACCACTGGGTAAATTTAATAGGTGATAACATGGCTATAACACATTTAAAAAAAATAATTGGAATAACTAATACTGACCAAAAATAGCACCACCACCACTCAAAATCTTCCCCAATTAAAATAATAAATTTAAACAACATCAAATATTAATCATTACTCACTCATGGTTCTAGCGTTTAACAGTTTACAATTTTTTAAAAGTTGCTATTTGAAATTTTGATATGTCAGAGATATTGAGTTAAATTTTCAATGAATTCTTTTCAAATTCTGAGTAGTTCACATCTGAAATGTGCTTTCCTATAGAAACATACACCTATACTGTAGTCCTTCAACAGTGCTGTGGGAGTCCACATAGCATTATATAATTTGTCTTCAAATCTTTTGAGTCCTCAGTCTTAAATAAGGCTAAAGTATCATATTAGTTTGGTAAACCCACTTTGTGTTCACTATTAGCTATCTGAAGAACAAAATCAACTATGCAAAAGTTACTGGTGAAATTCCTTCAGAACCAGAGTGGTAGACAAGAAGTAAGTTCTGATCAAGGGGAGTCATCCAGTCACATGCATATTGTGATAGAAATGGGGGAAAAGAGAGAAATGTTAGAGGGGAAAGAAAGAGGAAACAGAAGTTAACCGAGTACAACTGCAGGCAGCACTCTCCCAGTATTTTAGAACATCTGTGGGAGGCTTGAGACAAAACTGCTTCCCTATATAAAAATTGGAAATTTGTTAGCCACCATACATGAACTTCCAGCAGACCTAGGAGGAACAACACCAAAACAACTCTCTAGAGTCAGGAAGAAGGTTATCATATCCACTTATTGATCTCCTGCTCCTGAAGCCATCGGTGATTATCTTAGATAGAAGCTTTAGGAAACTTAAATGTGGGGATAAATATTTGCATGGAAGAGGTAGCTTTTCTTCCTGAGTAACCAGCAAGTCTCCAAGTCTCTAACATACACTGAAAGCTAACTGCTTTGATCTCATCTCACTCTCCAGCAAATGCTACAACCTCTTTCCTATCTAATTAAACCCCAAAGTAGGGAAATTCAGGTGTACAAATTATTTTAACTCGTAAATACTTGCTTATGAATATAGTAGAAATCCATGGACTTCAACCAAGGTAAAATCTTTTTATTTAAACCATGGTGAGGTCCATAAGTTGTCACTTTCAAGTTGCGTTATGATACAACTACGTGAACCCTCTTGGAATCCTCTTTCTTTCCAAAAAGCTCTGAATCTTTCAGGCAAGACATAGGGTTGGATCAAGACTTAGCCATGCTTTGGGCAGATCCACTGAAATTAACAGAACTTACAGTAATTTTGATTAATATGTCTTAATCATTGCAATGGGTCTTCTCTAAGGATGTCTATGTCTTGATATGGAGCACTGGATTGCTAAATTACTAAAACATTAGATTAATAGTAAAAGAGCTCCCTGATTGTCATGTGGGGGAAGGTTACTGTAAGGGTTAATGATTCACTGATAAGGATGCCCTTGGTGCAATTAACTATTCTATGAATGATAATGAGTAAGTGGTACTAAACGGAAAATCACATTGTTATTGTCTCACCAAAGGGTGGCAGCTATGAAATCCTGCAGGAAATGTTCATGGCTATAAAAATCTGAAAGTATAATTTGCATTAGGGATCATTTGAATGCAGTCAGGTGAGAGGGGCACTGCTCTAAACAAGACTGGGATGCAAATTTAAATCTCAAGGTACAAGTGAGCTTCATGAGCAGTAGCAATTGCTGTGAAGTAGATATATGAAGATGAATAGAGTTGACAAGATAAACATACCTCATCAAGTCAAAAATATTCATAAATGTCTCTCTCATCTAAGTTTAATAATGTCTTATAGAACCATTTCAAGCACCATTTAAGGAAAATAGATGATATCAGTAATTCCAATTCTTGTATTAATTTTTATTTCCTCCCAATTACTGGATATTTGTATACAATTCCTATGCCCTAGAAACACACTCCACATTTTTAATCACTCAGATATCAGAGTTCAGGGATATTTGCCCTTTGGCCCTTTCCGCACCATACCTGGATGCCACAACATCCTGACAATGCCATTGCCAGGATGGGAGCATGTTCAGAATACTCCTTTCTCTACCCGAGTGGCTACCAGTAGATGGTAGATTTGGGGACACACTCCTTCATTACACAGTGCAGCGAATCACTTTGATAGCACTTCCACCCTTCCCACAGCGAATCACTTTGATAGCACTTCCACCATGAGATCATCATGCAAAAGGGGCCTATTATTGGATTTTTTCCAGTAATTGTACAATGTGCAATCACAATGGGTGGGGACATGACAGAAGTAGGGTTGAAATGATGTCATGCGGTAGCATGCATCACAGACCAGCTTCAACGCATCCCCATGCCAGGATGGAGCTGTAGTGTGGAAATGGCCTTTTTCTATTGCCTCTTAGATGTCCAGAGCTCCCAAAGTACAACAGATCATGACACAAATAAAACCAGTAGAAATCCTTGTTAAGAACTGGCACAGACAAGTTTTTTAAAATATATACCTAAAACAATTAGAAGAGCTATCCTGGTTTTAAGGACATAAACCTTAAAAGAGGGATGGAGCAAGCATGGCCTCCCTCGGACTGCCATCACAGAGACATCCTTCTCTCATGTAGTCACCAACATATCCTCTTTGGGTGGTTGGACATGTACCAGGCCCTCTGCTGAGGATCTAAAATTTCAGGCAAGCTCATATGGGTTGTTTCAGCCATGGATGACTAAGCACCAGACTGAGAACTTCTGGCCCACCACTTTCATAAAGGTGCCTTAATAAAACACTGAAAGCAAAGTTGATATCCATGATTGTCAAGAAGTGGATATGTCCAATCCAGCTACAGGGGCTCAAATGCTGGGGCACCTGCCCTGATGCAACTGAAGATTAGTCTCTTCCTCCTTACCTAACCTACAAAAGAATCACTCAGGACTTGATCTTCATCCAGGGAGCTATTGGGAAGTGTAGTTTCTTTGCCCTTTCTTCAGAGCTTGTATTTTCCCAGCCCCTGCTGAATTTCTGTTTCTGTTCCTACTGCTACCTATTACCAATCTGTGACCTTATGGAGGAGTTACCAGCTTGTTGCAAGAAATTCTTGAAGGGTGTCTTGCTCAAGCCCTCTTGACCTGCTTGTCTTGCTTTGCAGCCAAAATGCATCAGAAGAACGTGATTTTTGCCACTTATCACCCTAGCTAGACTCACTCAGATTTTATCCCACTTCAACTGCAGAAGTCAATACACATGGAGGTAAGACTATCAGAATCTGCAAGGATATGGAGACAGCATACGTCATGGTGTTTAAACATTTATCCATAGACACTTATTCAGAGCCACAAGAGCACAAGTAGGGTTATCTTGAATTAATCCTGGAATACACAGAACTCTGAGTCACCAGTCTTTAAACAAACCTTGGAAAAAATACTTTTCAGCCTACTAATTCCAGATTCCCCCATCTACTGTGGCTATTGGTCATTTGCGCTGGAGATTCTGAGGATCATCGTCCAAAAAGTAACTGTTCCAATCTCCATGTGTTTTTTTGTTTTGTTTTGGGGGTTTTTTGTTTGTTGTTTGTTTCTTTGTTTCTTTGTTTGTTTTTAAGAAACTATCACATCCAGTACAGAGGATAGTGGCAGCACTATGTGACAGTACTATTTCTCCTGTTGCTTCCCATATTGGCAGAACAACCTCTATTCCCATTCCATTTTCTCTCTGCCAGTTCTCCTTATCCCCTGTATTGGAACACAAGAATTTCCTATTGATTTTCAAATTGGTGAAGAAGGCAGTGATTCCATCTGTTGGCAGTTTGATGTGGAAGTAATGAAAAGTAGCAATTAAGGATCAGATCCACAGTGGTTATGTCAACACAAAAGCTTTCTTCACTGATTCCCAGTTTTAAATCATCTTTCTTTTCTGTTAGTTTTGTTTGCCAATTGCATTAAGGCCCTTTCCGCACGAGGAGAGGGAATCGCTCCATGCGGTTACCTGCCGCTTCTTCTGGGGTCCGAAGCAATGTAGACTGTCCCTGAAGTCCTTCCGCAGGGCTCCTCCTTGGTCTAGGGTGAATCGGAGCAGTGCGAGGTCTGTAGATCCACACTGCTCTGGCTTGCAAAATGGCGGTTTCTGGCTTCCAAAATGGCAGCTTCTGGTTGGTCATGGGTCCCGACCAACTGCTGAAGCTTGCCACGCCTAAAGCCCACCCTCCATAGATTGCAGGCTCGCATTGGTGCAAGCCTATGAATCTGCACAAGGGAGCAGGAATGCAATTGCACGTTCCAGGAAAATAAAGACCTGTTTTTTCAGTCTTCAGAAAACACGCTGGAGGACCACTTGGGGTCGTTTTGGAGCGGACTTAGGTGCAGATCTCTGGTAAGTAGTCCGCTCCTAGTCCGCTTCAAGGTGCAGATGACCTCCGTGAGAGGACGCACTGCCCTGTTCTAATTGTTTGGTGCAGAAAGGGCCTAAATCACCAATCATCTTCAAAGGCATGGATGCACTTGCTGTTTGGGTTATTGGGTTTACTATTATTTATTCATTTATATATATTTGTGTAAATGAATAGAATATTAAAAGCTTTTTATTCATCTAGCATGATACTAGTCCAAAATGATGGATTGACTCTCTAGCCATAGTTTTATTTGATGATTAAGCAAAGCTCTTGGACATTGCCCATATTAAGGATTAAATCTTTCAGATGAATGCTTTTATAGGCAAATCTGACTATGCTTCACAGACTTCAAGATATATGTGGTCTCTTAATGCATCAGTCTGCCGGATGATATTCTGATGGCTTCAGTTAGTAATACAAGTGAACTTTTTTCCATTATTTTACTCACTTGGTATAAATACTTCAAAACTGTCACCTGGATTTCTTCCAAAGAAAGGACTCTGGGCAGAGTTTGTGCCTAGTGCGCTAGCCAGTAAGTCACACTGAGAGAGAGAGATCAACATTTTATTTCAGATTCTGCAGAATCTGGAACACAAGGAATACAACAAATCAAGTACTCCCCAAACACAAGCCAAAGTACATCTCATATAGTCTACAAGGATTACAGGGTCCTTCCTAAGGAGAAGATAACTCTACATGTATAGGAAACTGTCGAGTACATTATTGTGTCGGCATTTAAGCACTGCGCATGTGCATACAAGTGGCCCCAAATTATAATATCAAATCCCACCTTGGGGGTGTGAAATTTAATATTACAATGAAGCTTAATGAAGCTATAAGTAACTTTAGTTCAGCTCTTGTGGTCACTCCCACTCCCATTGGCCTGGGTTAGGGTGCTCCAGACACTGCAGACCACAGCATTAGCACACTTTACCATCTATTCATACCTATTTTCCCATTTCTGTGAATTCTCCATTGCTTTACTTACCTAGTTTCCTGTTATTCAGAGCTCTTGCTGCCTTGCAAGACTTGCCATACTATTCTCTTGTAAGCTTCTAGCTGCTTGCCAAAGCTACTGGTCAGTTTCTGGATTCTGGGCTCCCTCAAAACCACAGTTGATAAAATGAGGGGATAGCACATAGCCATAAAAGCACCTGCAGAATTTCTGGAGTAAAGCTTGGAAGAGTTGCTTTTTCAGAATACAACTCCAAGAATACCCCAGCCAGCATGGCCACTTTTCCAACCTCTGTGTCCACCTTTACTACCCAAAGCCAGTATAATTCAAATATAGAGAAGAGCCTTGCAAAAGATGAATCTAAACCATCATCTTCTTTCCATAAGTGCCCAGCTGGATATTTTAGAACAAAATTATAGCAAAATCCCTTCCTCGTTGTTTGCCTTTCAACAGCTACTGCACTCATGAATACTGCACTCAACTCTGCAGTAGCTATTAATAGATGTCTCCCACATCCATCTGACTAAGCCATTTCTAGGAATATAGAGATGACGGTCACCACATGGTGCCATGGTAAATTCCACATGATTTTATGAAGTGTTGGGGAAGCATTTCTAGTGCAGGAAAGGACACAGTAAGTCCTGTGGTCTATGTTTGGCCTTTCAAATCTTTCTGCTAGCTTAGTAGACTGTTGTTCTGAATCTATATTTCCATGTGATTGAAGCTGTATGGGCCTTGAAGCAGGAGTGGACAAGTGTGGTAAAGGCCAAAGGTTGTCCATACATATCTTATACTGTCAGATTATCCAAAACTTTGCCATTAATTGTAAACCAGACGTGACCTGTACTAACTTGCAGTTTACATTTCTAAATGTTTCACAATTTTTTTTCCAGGTTTTGGGAGTCTGAGGACCTTGTTGGGGGTCACAACTCTAAGAAATGGCAAGACAGGAGATTGGGAAGCAATGCCACCAGAGATAGGGTGAGTGCTAGTGACAACAGTGTGATACATGACATAAATCTAGAGTTTTAAGAGAAAAAGAAATGAAACAAAGCACAAGTTATAATGACTGTGCCTCAGTGTGAGTGAACCTAACTGACATCACTCCCTGGTTGCTCAGAAATGGTTGGGTGAAAGCTATAAACATAGGCTAGTTTTCTCGTTTTGCCATTTTTGGTTTCAACTAAAAAGTGAGTCCAAAGCATTACCCTGTCCATGGAAATCCAAAAGAGATGCTTTTTGCTGGAGAATGTTAGGAAAATTGGTGGAGCCTAACTACCCACCACAATTTGGTTTCAAAACAGAATTTGAAATGGTGTTGTTAAACTGCAGCTCTCATCAGCTCTTGCCAAAATAACCAATGGTGAGGATTGTGGGAGTTGCAGACCAACTACAAATGAAGGGCTTCAGGATTCTCACTTCTGATTTAAACATTTATATCCCGCTCAATCTCATACGTGAAGGTGGCACACAATAAAATCAGTTCAAACAATTTAGTTTAGTTAAAAGACAGCTAAAACTGTTGCACTCCCATTGGACTCAAAGCCATAGGTCACCGTGTCTCCTGAGCACTTCTAAATTTGACAACTAGCAGTACAAAGGACTCAGTGAAATTAGACTCAGGATGAGGCACAGAAGGAACAATGATATAATTCTGGGAGATGAAAGGAAAGGTCACAGAGGTTCCTACCTACCAGACTAGGTTAAAGTTAGCATGCTGAAAAACCTGCCCAGTAGATAAGAAATCTGTATACCACTAAGTAAACAGAAGGTATAATAAGGATTAGCAAGGAGGTACTGAAATCCGTTGGCCCAGTGAACAAGAATATTACAGGACTGGGCCATATCTCCCACCAAGGCTCTCTATTAGCCAATTCAGAGGTACCATCATGGGTTAGCTGACTGAATGTTATTGGCAGGCATTTGTATGTTTCTCTCAACTGATGAAGGAGGGGAATAAAAGTCTTCCATTAATCTAATCAACAGCAAAATAAGGAGGTTCACAATTGTTCTGATGCAGCTTCAACCTTCCAGGTCATTATTTTTATTTCTAACTACTTTCAGTGCCTATAGTACTGCTCCTTCTAGAAGAAAATGGATTCTTGAGGCAAGTAGAACACAAAGCTTGGGGAAGTTACCCCAACTACTCTAGCTGGAAGTATTCAGAGAGAGTTGTGTTCCCCAAAAAAAAAGGTAACTTATCCAAGGTCTGTGTTAATAACAATGAAAAGGAGCTGTTCTAATTTTTTTTTAAAAATGCATTTTCACTTTTAAGACAAAACAGACATGATTAAATATATATCCATGTTTCTTCTAAAATAAATTTCTGATCAACATTTGGTAGTTCAGGTAGTACAAGAATAGTACAACGCTTCAGATGCAGCTATCTCATAGGTGGTAATCAAATCGCCAAAGTTTTCATTTTATAAAAGTCAAGAGGAAGAAAAATTGCAGTGTTCAGCTCATGCACTTGAAGTCTTCTTGTCACATTGGAAATTCAATTTGGTTGCTGTGGCTTTTAGCACTCTCTGTTCAACAGTAAACACAAGAAGGAACATGAAGGAAGAAAAACACTAGCTAGCTACTCTTGAGTTTAGTCTGGCTGAAATGCTTGCATTCAGTTTGCACTCACAAGCAAAGCAATCTCATTTCTAGACTTCCGCTATCCAATACTAACTTTGTACCTATCAATATGTATGACAGAACTGGAAGCATAGACTGCGCTCAAAATTTGGGCCATTCAATTGACTTAGTGAATTGGGAGAAGACTTGGAAGAGAAGACTGAAATTTACAGCTTGCCAGAATTTAAAAGAAAATATTTATAAAATGCATTTATGGTGGTATCTCCCTCCTGAGAGACTGGCAAAGATATATAATTGTAATGATAAATGTTGGAAGTGCAGAAGCAAGAAGGACACTTTCTACCACATGTGGTGGACATGTGCAAAAGCTAGGAAGTATTGGAAGCAAATACATTTGAAGACTGAAAAAATCCTGGGTATACATTTTCACATGTCACCACAAATGTATCTACTGGGTATGCCAGAAGATGAATTGGAAAAGAAACACGGTGAAATCTTATTTTATATGACAGTCTCTGCAAGAATCAATTATGCTAAAAACTGGAAAAAATCAGACATACCAGTGGCATTTATGGATAAGCTAATGACATTAATAAGAGGGGTCCCTCTTGGAAAGTTTGTTAAGAAATGGGATCCAGTTATACAATTCTTTAAAAGCAAGTGGGGAAACTTGACGATAGCAAGCTTGGTTGATTGAAAATAAACTCAGTTTATTTTTATTATCTGTAATATAAAACTATCTCTACATAGTACTAATGTTAAGACTCAAAGTTACAAAAGAAGTAATATTAGTAGAGCCCTGATGTATTTAAAGGAAGGAAATAGATCCTCATTTATCCAGTTAATTTGGTATCCTAAGGACAACCTAGTTGGGAAGCCAGAGAGGATGAGGAATGATTGGAATTGAAGTCAGGAAGTATGAATGTGTGTTAGATATGTCTTAAGTATGTATAATTATGTTATATGTCGTGTAATACTACTATACTCCTATGATTATATTGGATCATTCTTAGGTTTCATCTGTAGAGATTTCTCCTATTCTAATATGCATTTTTTGTTTCTTATTTATTTTATTGTTTTTTAAAAAAAATAACAAAAAAAAGAACTCAAAGCACAGACTTGATTTACTTAAGGTGCTCCTTGCTGTGGTTGCTATCCTTTCCTAATCTTCCTGGTGTTGCTGCATAAAACTTCTACTGTATATATTCTGATCCCATTGCCCACCCCAGCATTTTTTATCCCCAGGGATATTTTTTTCCAAAATAATACGAGAGTTTGATTCCACTGTAGGTCACGCATGAAGGGCATTGTATTCCCATGAGAAATCACTGATTATCAAATAGACAAAATGGGTCAAAGGAAATCCAGACAAACTGAAGATCAATCCTGTGTGGACAAATAGGCTGCAATCCAGCATTCCCTCACTGTAGTGTAAATATGCACACCGAGATATGCTACGCAAGCACTGGCCAATCCTCATGCTGAATAGCAACATTGTGCAAACATGATAATGACTAGGCACTATTGCACAATTTGCAATGCACAATACATGATGCACAACCACAGTACATAATATATGATACAAAATGCAATGGACAACATACAATGTGCAATTGCACTTTGCAGAGATAAAGTACAAAGGAACATGCCGTCTGTGCAGGTCCACTTCCACTGCTATCAGTAGAATATATTCATTGTTCAATGATGACTTTTTGGCCTCACATACATAGCGTGGTGTACACATATGAATGTACCTAACAGGATGACAGCCATACTTTGCTTGGGTGGCAGTAGAATAAACAAGACTAAGACCCTTTCCATACCCTACCTTTTTGCACAGTCCTCTAGTGGAGATCCTGGCATTAACTCTGTTGGGAGGGGAGAGTGACAGGAGTACTCCCCTCCGCGCCAGCTGGCTCCCTTGTGAGGGAAGTGTGATGGCCACACCTCTTCCTTCCACAGTACAACTTGGTACCTTCCCAGGCTGAGCTGGGGAAGAAAGCACAGCCATCGCACTTCCTGGGCTTCTGCAGGACAGGTAAGTCCATGAGGGTGGTGCGATTGCAGATCATCAATGGGGAAAACCTACCAATGATTTAATCTGTGATTGCGCCACCTGGGAACAGGAGAAAGATGGGACTGTGACGAAATCATCCAGGACCGTCATCACAGTCCCATCTTTCTCCTGTCCTCATTGCAGGATGGGAGGGTGGTGCAGAAAGGGCCTATGTCACTGATGGACAATTAATGGTAAAGGCAAAGAAAATGGGTATGGTGTTTTATTATATTTGAAATGAAATTGTCAGTTGTGAAATTCAAGGTAAAATGACAGAGGGGGAAACAGTAGAGACTGAGCAAAATGCCCTTGGCTTTCATCTCAGCCACAGGAAACAGGGAGCTGACGAACTTATAGCCAACAATCTTTCAAGGTCATATTCTTCACATACAGCGCAAATCATAAGTGCCCAGGATCTCAGAGTGAGACATGTGGCTCATCAGGATAGCTCTAATACTCCAATACTGACAATAGGGATCCTTTCATATCTCAGGCCATTTCCGCACTGGGAATTTTAAATGGTGCAGAGCAACCCCCAACGGAGATCTTCTGCACCGTAGAGTGGACTGGGGTGGACTACTTTCTGTAGATCCACACTTCAGTCCGGTTCTGCACAACCAGAAGTGGCCATGCAGCTTGGTTTTTAAAAACCTCTTTTTTGAGGTTTTTAAAAAGCATGGAGAGAGCGAAGCCGTGTAGCTCCGTCGCCCCGCTCCGGAGCAGATTTGCAGCCACGCGCAAGTGCGTGCCTGCAGATCTTCCGGGGGCGGGCTTTCGGCTGGCGAGCTTGTCCGGTTGGTGGAGAGCCTCCACCAACAGGAAGCTGCCATTTGGGATGCCAGAGGACTGCGGAGCAGAGAACTTGCACCGCTCCTTGTGGCGACGGACTCAGCCGGCTGGAAAACAAAGCCAGTAAGCTCCGTTTTTGGGCGTTCCCCCCCCCCACATGCAGAAAGGGCCTCAGTCTCATTCTGAAACATAAAATTAAATGTGCATTCCCTGATGAAGCCATTCCCCTCACCACCACAATGAGATTTCCTCAGAGACACATGCCTCTACAATCAAGCTAAGAAATGACCAATCAGAAAACAAAGTGTGCTATACACAAGATACTTAGGTAAGGAAATTCACATGTTCTGACAAACAGATTTTTACCAACTGGGGATGGTCCTCTGACAAAAAAAAGTGCCTGTGTATGATCTTCAAATGTGGCAATAATTGCTTCCCTGCAGTGTGAAGCTTTATC
Source organism: Cyclura pinguis (assembly GCA_030412105.1). Taxonomy (NCBI): domain Eukaryota; kingdom Metazoa; phylum Chordata; class Lepidosauria; order Squamata; family Iguanidae; genus Cyclura; species Cyclura pinguis. The sequence goes on from CM059601.1 coordinate 186,462,400, forward strand.
TTGGTATACTGGGCAGCAAGGTAGTGTGAACAGAGAAGAAAACTTTCCTCCTAGATCTGTATGTGCAGCCCTAGAAAAGATAATGCTAGGAGCAGATAGCAAGGAGCAGTCAGATTGCCTGACAAACTTCAGGAGCACTAAAGGCCCCTCCCTAAACTGCAAACCCGAGGATTCCATAGGATGTTGAAAGTGGAATAATAGCACTATAACAGTGCAGTGCAGAAAGACCATCAGGAAGGGCTGCAGGACAGAAGTAGTATGTCATGCAGTATGGTCTACATCCAGCCTGCTGTCCTCTGGTATACCGATCTCTTGCCAATGTTGAAATCACATTGAGTAGTCAGTCCGGTCAGTTTCTTTATGCAGTGGCAGAGCTTGGAGTGTGTGGAGGGTGGCTGGAGGGGGGACTACAGCACAAGGGGCATGGTCACTGTGGGGGGGGGCGTGGCTGTGGTGCATGGGGGCATGGCCAGGGGCATGGGGGCATGGCCAGGATGTGTGGGGGTGTGGCTACAGGCCAGGACACCACAAAAACATTGCCACCTGGGGCGAATTGCCACCGCCACCCCCACACCCCCTACGCAACTGTCTTTATGGCCTTCTTGGGCTCAGAAAGTAAACATCTTGGGCTGGCCACTACCCATAGCGCATATCCTTGTGTAAACTCCAGTGATGTATGTTCCTCCTACCACCAAATTACTTTCTTTTTTGCTAGACTGAAATTCCCACATTTTTTAGCTGTTCTTCATAAGAGACAAGACTAGTTGTTATTAACTGCCATTAAGTCAACTTCAACTAATGTGACTCTGTGAATGACAGACATCTAAGTTACACCTCATCAATGGCCCAGCTCAGGTCTTGCAGACTCTTTCTTGATTGAGTCGACACATCTGTAATGGGGTCTTCCTCTTTTCTTACTGCATTCCACTTTACCAAGCATTATTGTCTTTTCTAGTGAATCATGTCTTCTCATGATAGGTCCAAAATATGACAGTCGCAGTTAAATCACCGTGGCTTCTAGGGAGAACTCAGGTTTGCTTTACTTTATGACCCATTTATTTGTCTTTTTAACAGTCCACAGTATCTGTAGAATTCTTTTCCAGCACCAGATGTCTTTTGGATCACACTGTTAATTTGTATGGTGTTTTTTTTTCCAGTTGTACACTGGTTTAGACTGCAAATAATGCTACAAAGCCTTCTTTCTCTTAAATTGTAATGTTCTCTCTGTTTCAGAACCTCTTCTCCAAGTTGCATATGACTTTATTCATCTCATTGAAATAAATAGAGTTTGCTATTATCCACATCTTTCAGTATCTACAGTAAGTCCAGGAACGTATCCCCCATGCATACATGGAACTTACTGTGACTGCAGTTTTGATTGTTTGGAGTACTTGAGTGAAAGAAAATGTGAGCTAAACAAATACATACACATTTAAGATCCAGCACCCTGAACATCCGTCTAGTTCCTCTTTGAGGAACCATACCATTTGATCTATAATAGATATAGTGCACCCTTCATGTATGTGAAGGAACCCTTGCATAAAACAAAAAATGTGAATGCTCCATCCGATTATCATCAATGGACGCAACATGCACGCACCAGTGCTGGCGTGGGTATGTGCCCAGTGCATCCATTAACCAAAATTGTACACAGGGTTTTGTATGACTTCACATTTGTGTGTGCTGAGATCACATCAGCAGAGAGTTCACTGTATTTTGATTTCATTATCTTTTTGTCTCCCAAAGTGGTTCATACTTCTCTGTCTCAGAACGATGGTGTGTCACTTTACCTAATCCATGTATAGAGCTTTAGCAAAATACAAGTTTTCCATTTTGTTTGGTGAAGTGACTATATTAAACCTGACACTTTGCTTTCCTCTGTTTTCCTTATTTTTTTTTCTTTGCCAGGGGAGCAAGCTTGGTCTGTGTGATAGTAAAAAACATAATGTAGGCACTTTCCAGAGAAAGTAGCAGTAGGTTCACCACTCCAATTGTAAAAAATGGGCTGGATTATCAAGAAAGAGCACCGAAAGAAATGTCTTCCCATTATTCCTGATTGAAATTTCTACTGCTCAATTGCTGCTAACTGTCATACCTGTAATAGCAGACTGCAGAATCATTATAATCAACTTGAGACTTGTTTAATAAAAGCCCTTTACTCTTTATATACGCACAAGGAAGAACTGCCAAATCTTTACTGCTTTCTTCACTCTGTAAACAGTGACAATCGCTTTTTTCAGGGCCAGCCTCACAAACATTGCTGCTTCAGAAAAAAGGACAAAATGGCATGTGCTCTCATACAGAGAGAGAGAGAGAGAGAGAAAGAGAGAGTGAGTTCCACATAGAGAAGCCCACCGGCAGCAGGATTTTACCTCAACACTGGCACATCCTGAGGCCAGGAGGCTAATTTAAAGGGTAAGGACAAGCTGGGTGGCTGACTTAGTTCTATCCTTCAAGAGAAGGAAATAGACAAGGAGAGAGTGCAAAAGAAAGGCAAACAGCCTGTCACTGCTGCACCTTCCTCCCAACGTTTGCCATCTGAGGTGGTTATCTCATTCTGAATAATGACAGGGCCAGTGCTATTTCATTGCCATTCTCGTGAAAACTGACAGAGCAGTTTTCTCTTTACGATAAGTATTAAGCTATAAGCAAAATTTAGGCCATGTCTATATTTTATGTTTATGCCAATCCAGTACGAAATAGAAATGCATAAAGGACACATACAAGGTAAACTATGGAGGTGTTGTATATTGTCACCTGGTACTATTGAAAAGTTTTATTGAGACAGGTTGTGGGGTATTGTGTGTGTGTGTGCATGCACACACGCACGCGCATTTGGGGGGGCACCTACACTGGGTGGTTGTTCAAGGAGGCACCGACTGTATTGGGATTGCTTTTTCTCTTCATTATCTGTTTTTCAAATTATTTTGTAATCTGTTTTTGTGATTTAACGGCTTTTGCTTTTCTCCTGATTTTCTCTTGTTAGCTGCCAACATTCATCTGTAAAACAGCAGAAAAGATAGAGGTACAAATGTAATAAGTAGAAGAGTCAATCCACTGCAGGAATGTGCAGAACTCAAGATTACTGCATGACTTTGCTCCAGCAAGCAAAGCAGTTCAGTATGGCACAAACCACAACAGTCTGGCATACAGTTTTATTTCATTCAAGATTGTGAAGGCCACAGTTGTTGCCTATCCTGTAATGTTTTTAATGTTAATGTTTTTCATTGTAAATTCATTTCAGAAATATTAATTTACTGCCTCAGTGCTCCTATTATCTTCTGAACCTTGTGTCTTTAGTTTATTATTTGAACACTCATTGCCATTCATTATTGGAGAATTTCCATTTTAGTAAGCCTGATAGTCTGTTGCTGCTGAAGGAGGAAAGGAGGGGGAGAAGGAAAAAAAAGGGAATCAAGCACCTTTTTTCAGACTAACCAACTTATATTTTAGTGTGAACATTTGTGGATATCAGTCCACTCCATCAGATGCAATGACTGAGAAAGCCGACTGAGCCACAAAAGATCATGCTGAAATATGAATCAGTTGGTCTTAAAGAGGCTGTAGATTCTTCCTCTCCTTTTCCTTTGCATTCATCCTCAAAGGTGAGCTATAGTTTCCCTTGTTCAGGGTCTTTTCTTCTCCGCAGACTAGTAAGTCAAGTGGAGATTTTCCAGAGTTGGGGGAGGTATCAAAAGCTCGTATTGTAAGGTTCCCATATGGCGAGATTGGCCATATTAAATCCAGATTCATTGTACCTGGTAGCTGTTAGGATAATTATCTGGCCCACATTCTAAGATTTCATTTTTTAATAAAGCAAGCCTCTAGTCTATCTGGAACCAGAGACTGACTGCAGAAAAGTGAACTCTCCAGTCTTGGGAGCAAAGGGATTGGTTTTGCTTGAAAGAACGGAACTGGGTTTTTTTACAGAGCTAAGAGCCAATATGGTGTTGAGGTTTGGGTTCATCACATACTCGCAGCCTCCAGAAACCCGATGATACACTCATCTTAGGTTCAGAAATAACTTGAAGCCATACAACAACAAATAAGCATATCGGTACACAGTGCAAAGACATGGCAATCATTACAGCGTTTCCAGAAAAATGTAAGCTCTATAGTATTTTCTCCAGGTTTCTGGAAAGCTGTACTGGATGCTTCTAGATGGCCAGATAGATACTTAGACAGGTAGATGTTTATTGTTTGCCCTGGATTTCTTGTAAGTAATTTAAAATAATAAAGTTCTTTCAGAAGGGTTAATGCCATATTTCCTTGTTTTAGGTATATGCTGTGGTCCTTTGAAACTGTTGCTCAGGCACATGAAGCCCTAAGTTAAATGGGTCTTTAAAGAAAATACAAGTTCTAAATTTGTATTTATCATGTGGTGCTGATGGGAAAACAGGTGTACCACACTAAATTTGTTACTTGCTTTGAACTTTTATGTGTGTATTGTTACACAAAGGAAGACAGACTTCTCAAGGACTTAGTCATGTTAGTCTTTTGGAGGAAAAAATACAGAAGAGTCTAGCTTAAAGCTTATCACATTTTATTTGAAATTATCTTTTATTGGTAGCACTGCCCCCAGCTGTCCTATTGCTTGATGTGGGAATAGAGGTGCCATACCTGGCAGATTCACCAGCCACACAAAACTAAGTAGGAGAGATGCCACAAGCCACAAGAATTCCACAGAAATTACCTTTTTCAGCCCATTTCAGGCAAAACATCCAGAAAATAGCAAGTGATGTTAACTTTTCAGGAGGTCAAGGACACCAAGTTCAGCAGATGCACAAAATTACATAGGAGTGACACCACAATTCACAGAAATTGCTCAAGAATTACTTCAGTTCCCCCACTGCATCCTTTCCCCCCTGCTGAGTTCATTCAGTGTAAACTACTTTTGCACTTTGGTCTCAGTTCACAGCAATTGAAGTAAGCCAAATATGAAGGAGGAAAGTGAGAAGACAAGAGAGAAACTGGCCCATTTTAAAAGCAGCTGGAAATGTGAGATGACAGGATTAACTGGGACTGTCCCAGCTAAATCAGGACAGTTGGACAGTACAGTGGGCACTCCACTTTCACAGGATCAGCACTAGTAGTATTTGCAAGTGATTTGATTTTATTTATTTATTTAAAAAAGAATCTTATTCTATTTGCCCCTGTCACAGAAAATATATGTTCTCTCTAGGAATCTAGTGGATCAAAGAGATGCACTGGAGGACCTTGTGATTCCTAGAGAGAACACTTCTTTTGGCATTGTTAGGTCCTCCAGTATGACTGTATTGCCCACCTCTGCCAGAGGTGGACCCTAGAAGAACACTGGAGGACCTACATATTCCTAGAGAAGTATTGTCAGGTTTTTTTTAAAAAAAGTGTTTGTGATTTTTATTTTTATTCAAGTTTTTCCTACATTTGCAGGGATCTTGAGCCCCTAGCCCCTATGAAAGCATTGGGCTCACTGTATAGCTAATTTCTCTGTCTCTCTAGCTTGTTTTTTCAGTTCCAGTGAAAACTGTATATACTAAAATTTATGTTGAATTCCCCATATCTGAAACTTCCTAATTATAATCTGACTCTATATGTATTTTTTTATTATTTTATTCATTTATATCCCACCTTTTCCTCAATAATGGGGTTCAAGGCAGCTCAGTATACTGATATCTGAAAACAGAAATTCACACAGGAAACAGAAAATAGAGATTCCCTTTTTAAAATGGTAAACAGTAGCTGCCTCCAGAATCTCTTGTTGAGGATGTGTGAACAGAAAATCAGAGAGAAAGGTTGACAGCAGATGTGCCTGCCTTACCAGCTACTCCCAGAAGAAGCAGAGATCTGTAAGTTCACTCACCAAAGCGGAAATCATAAGAAAAGTGGAGGCTGATGAAAGGGAAAAATATCCCTGGACATATTTCGGAAGAAGGTTTCAAGTCATCTCGAGCAGGTTCAACATGTTTTTATTTAATTATGCAAGGCTTACCTGAGCTGGTTGTTTCGTTTCAAACCGTGTATACTGTTAGTTTAGGACAAAAAAAAAAAAGCTGAAACACATTGAACTCTCTTTTGTATTGTAGGAACCTATCCCTACCCTTTCTATGTTATTTCTGCCTCTGGTACCAATTTTTCGATTAAAGAAGTAACATAGAAAACACATCTATTCCATTAACTGAAGAATATCTGTATGCATTTTTATTTTGCTTTTCTAGACTGAGTGTATGGGGTAGGCAAGAGAGCTCTCTTTTCTCAAGTTCTTCTTTTCCACCCCCAGTAGATCTACTTATCATTGGTATTTTACTTCCAGATTCACTTGCAGTTGACTAACTTTAAAAAGTTTTATTTGCATTAATACTTTGTTATGCTCTGTTTGAAGGTGCTGAATACACATTATGAGAAAGAACACTGTGGGTATGTTTCATCTAATAGGCAAATGATTATCATAATCACTATAGAATTTGTAATTCCATTGAATCTGCAGTTGAATTTACTGCATTATCTCGAATTGTTTGAAAGACATAATACTTTTGCTTATTCCAAGGAAACAACCAGCACAGATGGGAGATTTTCAAGGAACACATTATCCATCTTTGTACTTCCTCCAGTGACTAAATATTAGATTACAAGGAGGGAGAGATCGTGGGTAAACAAACAAATTTATCTTAAACCACCATTTGTTTTGACATCTAAGCTTCTAACAAACCTATTTTCACAACCCATAGGAAACAGCAAAGATGCCTCAGGATACATATCCATTTATTTTCGAAGGAAATATCAGGACTAAAAACAGTGAGTTGACAAATGGACTGATTTTATCTCCAAGCTTTGACCTCCAAATCAGGTGTCCTTCAAGATCTTTGTTGCTGCTTTTGCAGCAAACAAGGTATAACTACTTTAATGAAGAATAATATCACTCCTTCTGCCATGTAACTGTAGATATTTAAGTTCCTTTTGCATCTGCTGGAGTGTAGCCTTACTAAATGGTGGTGCTATTTAGAATACTTTTGTTCACCTGACTCTTTCTTTCTTTCTTTCTTTCTTTCTTTCTTTCTGTCTGTCTGTCTGTCTGTCTGTCTTTCTCTGTACCAGTCATGTAGGGACGTGGGGGGGGGGCAATTCACCCTGGGTGGCAATGTTTTTGGGATGTCCCGAACCATAGCCAAGCCCCTGTGCACCCTGGTGACACCCCTGCATGCCCTGGCCACCTCCCATACACCGCAGCCACATCCCTGTGCACAGTGGCCACACCCCATGTGCCATAGCCCTACCCCCCTCCATACAGTCCAAGCTCCGCCACTGCTCTGTACCACTTCCTTCTGTCTCCTCTTTCTCTCAATGCCTTTGGGCTCTTTTCTCTTAATAATACTTTTGTTAATGGCATCCCAAGTCTACATCTTATGGTACAGGTGTCTTAGATGCCTCTTTAAAAAAAAAAGGTTGAATGTATTTTGCAGAAAACAGATCTATGTTGAAAGCATTGATGTAAATAGATCTTTCCTATCCACTGCCCCTTACCAGGGACTGAATTATCATTAGGCACAGTGAAGCAGCAGCCTTAAGTGGGATATTTAAGCATAACATTTAAGCATAAAAATTTTAATTATTTCATTACCATTTGGTCCTTCACCATCACAGATTTGTTTGGAGAGGAGATGGGAGATAGCCCTCTCTGTGGCTGTTCCCACCCTCTAAAATTCCTTCCCACAGGAGGCTAGACTGCCCCCCTTCCTGCTCTCCTTTCACCAACAGGCAAAGACCTTTTTGTTCAAGCAGGGTTTATTTTTTAGCTTTTCTATGCTTTTTAATGATTTTATACTGTTTATAACTATGTTTTACCATAATTATAGGATTTGGGTTTTTTTTAGCTCATCCTTCTGTGAGCCACCTTCGGTCACACTCTCTTAATTAAACGTGTAGTCCTGGGATGGGAGGAGGCACCTGGAAGAATTTCTACCCCAGGTACAATAGCTTTACCAATATTGGTAATCAAGTTCCCTGAGTTTTGGACAAGCAAAAGATGCAGACAGACAGAGAGAGTGAATGAGAAAGAGCAAAATGTTTTTTCTCCAGACCTGCCCACTCCTATTAGTGCAGCTCAGAGCTTGAAAGCAAATACCTGCAACTCAAAATATTACCTATATTGTGAAATTTTGGAAAGCTACAGGGAGATTCCAAAATATCATTTTTCAAATAATATAATGATATTCATGGTGTTACTTTCCCAGGTTTTGGAACCATATATATCCCTCACTTTTCCTTGTTATTTTTTGAGCAGCTAGAAATACTTGCTTAGCCATTATGAGAGGGTTTTTTTTCTAATAAATTCTAGACCATTTTCCAATCCAAATTTTAGACACAACTTACATTCCCCCCAAAAAAGGAATGTAAAAATCATAGAAAAGTCAAAGTTAACCTAAAATACAATGGCTCCCAAGCACCATTCAACTGCAGGTTTAGCTTTTCTGAAGTTGGGAAGGTGACTTTTCTTCCTTTTCTCCAGATGCAAAACTAAAACCAGACAGAGCCCAGAAACCCTGCAGCCCATTTTACCAGACTCGGCTGCTTTTTAGAATCCTCTTTGCTTCATTTAGGCTCTTGATATTTTAATGAATGTGTACTAGGTAGCAGCATATTATAAACACAGATGCATGTTAGCTTTGGGCATGGAGCCAACATAATTATAAATAAAGATAAGTGTTGAAGGTGAAGAAAAAATGAAAGCAAAAGACTGCCCTAATGCCAGAATAAACACCTGAGCATTAGTATGCAAGAAGAGAAGACATTAACAGATTTGTGAGTGGATAAACCTCAATAGGTACACTAGCTGAGACAGGTAGAATGATAACAACTCCTACTGTACTACAGGTGGGGTTATAGGTAACATCTTTATTTTTATTGGATGAGGTAACTGGGGGAGGAGTGAGATCTTTTAGCTGACTGGCTAAGCAAAGCCTGGAAAGGGTATAACAAAGAAGCCTTTTGAGCATCAAAGTCCCAGATTTTACTTTTGGAAAACCGCTCCACTTCTGCTGCTGCCACTACGTGGTCACTGATAACCCATACTCCTATATGTGGTAATATACTCCTTTCTTGATGAAGCTTGTTATTCAGTGTGAATACCACAGTAAAAATAAGAAATGGACACATTAAGAAACAGAGTGCAATACTTTGCAATATACAGTGGACCTTCTTTTGTGGGTTCAGCACTCATGGATTTGATTATTTATGGGTTATTTCATTGATTTAAAAAATTCATACTCTATTTTGCCCTGTCATAGAAAAAAATATGTTCTTTCTAGGAAACTCTAGGTCCTCCAGCACAACTCAGTGGTCCGCTTCTGCTGAAAGTGGACAATAGAGTTGCACTGGAGAATCTAGAGATTCCTAGAGGGAACACTTCTGTAGGTATTGCTAGATCCTCCAGCATGACTCTATGGCCCGCTTTCACTGGAAATGGACCATAGAATTGTGCTAGAGGACCTAGATAATCCTAAAAAAGTGTTCTCAGTTTCTTTTTTTAAAAAAAGTGTTCATGATTTTTATTTTTATTTGCATTTCTTCCACTTTTGGGGTGGGGGGACTTATGTCCCTAACCCCAAGAAAGTGGAGAGTGCACTGTAATTCTAACAAAGATGTAAGTTTGTTATCAGCATGTGCCTAGACTGATTCAAGGTCTATGTAAGCCATGCCTCAACTTGTTCCCCTGTTACCTTCCTGATAGATCAAGGCTTAAGGATACTTAAGGATAATATTTATGTTGACTGTTGGTAAAGACTGAGCTTTGCAACTTTAACAGCCTAGGTAACCAACCAACCAGCAATTCCCAGAAAATCGAAACAGATTCAGACAAATAAATATAAGACCTTCAGTCTGGAAGAACCATACCTTTTTCACCATAACATTCCTAATGTTACAATTACATTCATCATGTTACAGTTATAGTTATACAGTTGCAAGACATCCCAACACCATGAAGCTGTGCTGAGCTGCAGGAAGAATGTATTAGCAGATATTTATGCTCTACCAGCTATTTAACAGCTAAACACAAAAGTTTAAAATTCAGGGGGGGAGGGTGTACCTGACAGGGCAAAAATTCTAAGAGAAAACTCTAGGTTCACATTTTTTGAAAAGTTTATTTCTCCAAGTTTAACACAGTAGAATATAGCAAAGTAATGCAACAGACTTTAACCATACTTTGAATAAGCATCATGGCTGCTGTTAAAACTTATAGAGTTACATGTATTTGAATGGAAAACTTAATTTTCTGGTCAACTTGTTTCATTCTCTTTCTCTTTTCAGCCAAAAAACAAAAGGAAATACTAGTGTTACTGGTGTGGTAGAAAGAAATAAAAGAGAGAAATAAACACACACACACACACACACACACACACACACTGTATTGTTATGAGACTATTCATCTATGGTGACATTTTAATGATAGCTATAATGGAAATCAGTGGGTGGAAAGAAATTCTGTACAATTTTTTAAAAAGTAAGGAAAAGAATACATAGGACACAGTGGCCTTTTGAGCTAGTCAGGCTAACATTTATTAGAATATTAAGCTCTTGATAAGGAAGCTCTTGTTTTGTATTTGCTTCATATAACTGCTGATAATAAGGCAACTTGAACAACATCCTCTTTTCCCATACTCTGCTTATACTGGCACCATTCCACACAACGATACTCTCTGATGTCATCCCATTGCAATCCCAGCAGCACGTTTGCTGGGAAGGGAAGATGACAGGAATGTTTCCCTCCGCACCCAATGAGCTCCCTGCAGAAGAGAGCATGAGGGACATGTATCTGCCTTCCACAGGGCAGACAGGCTCTTTCCCATGCTGCACTGGGGAAGGAAGTGCCTCCATCACATTTCCTGCCCTTCTTCATGGTAGGTATGTACAGGAGTGTTGCACAATTATGGGCACTTAATGGATTAATCCATTAAACAAATATCCCAGTATTGCAATGCATGGAGACAGGATGGCAGTGGGACCGCAACAACATCGTGCAAAAGCATGACCTGCAGACCGCTGCCATCCTGTCCCACAGTGGGACTGTGACACCATAAAGAAATGGCCTGAGTTTCATAGAGAGACCAAGGAAAGTAAAGATAGGCTACTCTGATATATCCAGCAGTTTGTTGTGCCCCACCAAACACTATGGTCAAAATTCTCTATCAGGTACTTGGCTATGTAACCACCCTGGTTATATAGCTAAGTAATGTCTGCTAGGTCACCCACGCCCCATCTCCACTTGCCAGACAGGTAACTACTGCAGGTAACAGGGGAGGGTTTCCCATGTCAGTCATGAAGCAGCTGACTGATGTTCCCACTGCCTCCTATGAGTGATGTCCATTGTGACAGACAGAAGAAGGAATCTTGACACAATTCCCCTTCACACAGAGTTTGTAGGAAAGAGTGGCCAAAATATCAGTCGTCTGCTTCTCAGTCAACAGGGAAATAAACTTCTGTTGCTCACAGCAGCTGCTCCCTGCTAAGTGTTCACTGGGGGATTTTCACGATCTCTACGTATTCCCTAAAGCAGTGAATATACAGGGATTGTGAATACGAACCAGTCATGAATGTACGATTCTAGGTTATGCATTTGTAACTGCCTTAGTGAATTCCAGCCTACAGCACTATGATTCCACTTCAACTGCCTTGCCAACATCCTATGAAATCCCATAGTTTGGTGAGGGCTAGAGGACCTCTCTGGCTGAGAATTCTGAATACCCTCCCCCTAAACTGCAAATCCCAGAATTCCATAGGAGGAGACCATGGCAATTAAAGTGGAGTCATAGCACTATAACTATATAATGTGAAAGGGCCCCAGCTGCAAATTGCACACCCACCAAAACTGTGTGTATGTGAGTGTGTGTTTTATTTGACCAAAAGTTCACTTCTAGTTCTGAAGAAATAGCTACAAAAAATACAAAGACAAATTCAAAAATAAAGTATGCAATTCAACTTGTTCAGCACAAAAATAATTACGTTTACAGGAGTCCTCGGCCCACAAGAAGAGGAGTGGCACTCTCATGCCACCTATAGATGGGTGTTGCCCACTACCTGAAAGGGGGCAGTGTAAAGTAATACTGATTGTATCTCCACTAGGTTCCATATTTTTTTTCATTTTTTAATTACCTAGAAATATAATATTCCACATTTTAAAAGCACTGAATGGTGCCAGGCCCGATAAAATATTTTGGTCAGTTAGGTTACAAGGGTGAGTCATGTTTTCAGTCAATCTAAGAATCTGAGGAACAAAATGAACAACCAGATGAAATCAAAATAGAAAAATTTCACACACAGTGGATTGGATCCATTCTTTATCATTTTTAGTTATGATTTCACTGTTGAAATCATGCCTATGTCTTTCAGATCAGCATAAGTCTCTGTATGATTAAATCTAAATCCAACCATAGTAAATTACCTGACCTGTTCTAACAGCTACTAGGTATTTGGCACAACGTTGTAGTAAAAGATACTAGTGGACAGAAGTATTTTAAGTTCTATCTGGAGGTGGTATCTCACTTGTTTAATGGTTTGACAATCATAAAATGGAATAATAAATAGAATTCTCAGTAGCTGAAACCATGATAGTGCATTCTTTGCCTTTAAGAGGCAGACATCTTATGTTTTCATCTTATGGTACAAGTGATAGAACAGCTACATACTTTCTCCTGTCAGATAGTTATAAAGACCCTCTGGGCAGAATCTAAAGAAGTGCAATATGCTTGCACATAAAGACAAAGTAGTGGTTTATCTTGACTTTGCAGAGATTGTTGCGGCTGAAGAGGCAAAGTGCATTTTAAGGCAATGATAGATTATTCTGTGGTGAGTTGGAACTACTGAAGTACCAACTGGTTCCTTGCATCATGGCAAAAGAAAAGCCAACACTTCCTGAATTCCAAGAAGTACTTGTAAGAGCACAACCTTTTGCAAGATGTACTCACTGTTTATAATGCTCTGTCTGTTTCTCTCTCTCTCTCTCTCTCTCACACACACACACACACACACCAGTTCTGTATTTGCAATTGCATTTCCCATGTGAATACACCAATAAAGTGAAAAATTAATTTATCTTTCTCATTTTTCATCTACCATGATTAACAACAGCAAAGACAAGTGTGTGTACGTGTCCTTGATAGACAAAAATATTGAAATCGCTTTATCCTCTATGTTCAGTTAAGTAAAGAGTTCTGATATTTATCTGAGAGACTAATTATCCAAAACATCCCTCATTTTATTTATCTAAACCTATCTAAGTGTAGAGTAATCATTTGCATTTCCCATGAAAATATTTATTTGTAGAAACCTGTAAGCCAGATTAAAAGGGATAATTGTTTCCATTTCAAGTCCTCCTTTGAATAGGTTTGTTTTAAGAAAAGACAATGATGTTCCTTTCATTAGGCATAGCTTGACTATTTATCTACCCACTACTGCAAGCAGAGGCTGAATATCAGGTGCTTTAATATAAATAGCTAAATATATTGAGAAAGATAAAGGAAGCCCCACTGAGAAACTACTGAATATTTGCCATAGAAAGCAGGTTTTTCATCTTTTCATGCAAACCATATCAATACATGCTTTCAGGACAAGAAATATATTCCCTTGTTATATTAATGTTTCAATAAGTATGTATTTGAATATTCATAATAGTTGAGCCAAACATGGGCACCTTTTTACAAAAAGCTTTGTCAGAATTAAAAGAATCCTCCCTTCTTGGGGAGCTCATTTCAAGAGGGTATTGCATAAGTATTCATTTTGTTAGAGTGACACCTGATTGCCCACAAAACCTCTGCAAAAAGCACTGCCCCCACTCTTAATGGGCTTCATTTTTGATTGATAATGTCTGCAAATAGCCAATACTTGCGTGAGAAAAAAATCAAATTGTGAAGTCCATATTATAGCCAATGAGAAGGGCACACAGAAACTGGGACTTTTGTGCTTTTTTAGTTGACTTAATAAAGATATTACCACAATATGGACTTCCAAATCATACTTAGTAATGTGCTGTCAACAGTGTGTGACCTATGATTGTCTGGGATCTCACAGAAGGATGAAATAGTTAAAGTCCACTAAACTATCAACAAAAGAGGAATAAAACAGCCTACAGGAAATGTCACCCTCAGCAAAATTACTAGTTTTGAACCAAAAAGTACACCTGGAAAAAAATTGGCTCACTCTTGATCAATATCTTAGCAAGACCGCTTGGAAACCTAAATCACAATATTCAGTTAAGTAGGCTGGTGAAAGAACATACGGACATTGACAGAGCTATGGCACTTTATCCAATCACATAACATCACTTTTGCTCAGCTGTACCTGTTTAGACTACTGCACACACAAAATTTAATATATCAAAGAGATGGATTCTAATCTAATTTTTGCTTTAATAAGCTAGCTTCCAAAGTGTATAGCACTCAAATGACAATTTCTCCTCCTGTAATCCAAAATAATACAATCCATCAAAAAATTGCACTATGTGGTTCTTTGGATCGTGTGTCCCAGTGATTTAGCTGCCAGTAATTACACTGCATTCACAGTGATCCCTGGTTATTTCAGTAAGTAAAGAAAATGGACTTTCTCTGCTGAAATGAACAGGAACATCACACAAGAACCAGAATCCTGTTGGTGGCTTGTGGTGGCAAAATACCACTACACAAGTGGTTGTGCTATTTAGGCTGTTGCACAAGGGCAGTTCTCAGTGCAGTCCAATAATCTTGCTACCAGATAAAGCCCCATTTGCACCTGCCACAGTTTTTGCAAACTGTGCTATTCATCCCAACACCTGCACAACTATACTTGCATAATTCTATGCCACACAGCTGCTGAACAGGATCTTGGCCACAGGCAAAGAAGAATTCCCATGCTTATAACAGAGAACTGAACCGGAGTGTTGAGGATTTCTTTTGTTCAAATTGCTTGTCGTTTTTATACATTTTAATAATACAATACAGACTGAAAGGGAACGAAATTGAATTTTGTCTTCGGTATCAATAAACACTTTCTTAGGTCCAACCCAGAACGACATGAGCAACAAGGAGATAGCACATTCCAATGATACAGGTCATGATCATCATAGGGAAACCCAGCCTGAAATAATAAAAAAAAAAGAGAGAGAGAGAAGAGGTAAGTAAGGGCACATCATTCACTTGCTGACATTCCAGATGAATTATTCGTTCAATCACAATAGGAACTTGAAAATGTAGAATGCTGATATATTCTGTTCACCCAGTTTTTAATATCACTGAATCAGAATGTCGTGCAAACTTACCATTGTTGTGAAGAAACCAATGATGAAAACATCACCATCAGTGATGTATTCATCATTGATTTCATAGTTTTATAGACTTCTGCAGGTACAAGAGCCATATGTACATTCACAAGTATCAGTCCACTCAAAATTAAAAAAAAAAAAAAACAAGTGGAGAAAATCTAGCAAAGGTTGATCCTACTTAATTACCACTGAAAGCACTGAAATGAGAATTAATTTTCAACCAATAAGTTGTCGGTTTTCCCAGTTTTGAGGCCGTGTTCTATTAGTATTTTCTCCTGGTGTTTCCCCTGCATCTGTGGCTGGAATCTTCAGAGGATACCTCTGAAGATGCCAGTTACAGATGCAGGTGAAACGTCAAGAGAAAATACTAATAGAACACGGCCTCAAAACCCAGACAACCCACAACAACTTATGGAGTCTGGCCGTGAAAGCCTTCGACTTTACATTTCAACCAATAGTTTGCTTCAATGGGATTTATTCTTGGATAATGTTTGTGCCAATAATCTAAACTGCAGTAACTTACAGATTTCATCTAGGGATCACCAGTGTATGTATCACAATGGCTAGATTCACATTTTACACTGACATTTGAAAGGAGGACAATAAGTTTGGGTCCAGCATTACCTAAAATACATAACTGAAAGACTCCCTTTAAGGGAAATATAATTCCCTCCAGAAAAGACCTACTGCAATATACTCCAAGGTCAATTGGATCATCTACCATTGGTAGATCAATTGTATCTACCATGCTGAGTGTATCTCCTGAGTATTTAGTCAAAAGAGAAGCAATAACCAGAACCTAACAAGTCATGCAAATAACCAGGAGACTTCTGTCTCTCAAATAGTACATGCCTTTTACATTGAATATATCATTTTTTAAAAGACATAGCACACATCTTTTAACTTGAAGACTCTATGATGAAACAAGCAAAAATGAAACAAGAGATAGTTCTAAGAGATGAAACTTTCAGGTGGGAAGTCATTCAACCAGCCATTGGGGCAGAGCAAAGGACAAGTATGAATAATGTTGTGTCTGATTATGCAACCAGACTCAAGTCAAAAAAACATTCAGGCCCTTTCTGCATGGTGTGGCTGCCCCGCAGCTGTACACAATGGCAGCACTCCATGGGTCATGCTTCTGCACAACGTTGTCACACTCCTGCCGCCATCTTGTCCCTGTGCATCACACATGCACGGTATTTGAAAAATGGAAAAAATCCATTTTACACCTACCATTGCGCAGCCAGCCGTGCAGAAGGGCGGAAGCATGCTGGCAATGCTTCCCTTTCCAGCACAGCAATGGCAAGTGCCCAGCTGTGCTGCAGAAGAGAAGAGGCAGGCCCAGCGTGCTCCCTTCTGTAGCGACCTGGCAAGGTGCAAAGGGGAGCATTCCTGGAGTTCTCCTTTCCCTGCTGGGGCTGCAATAAAATGAAGCAATGGATCGTTGTCATGCTGAAATGGGGTCTGTTGCTGACATGCTCAGATACGAAAATCAAGACGGAACTGCACAACACTTATAAAAGGAACATGGAATGTGGGAAACACAACAGGGGAAGCTATCAGTGTAACTATAATCCATGTTTATGCTTCATCAACAGAGGCAGAAGAGGAAGAAACAGAAGGATGCTGTGCTGGCATCCAAGAGGGAATTGATCACATAGGAAGAAAAGACATGTTAATAATCATGAGCAATTGGTATACAAAAGTAGGAAACAGAGAAAAATCAAAAACTCTTTGTCTTTTAGGTTAGGTAGAGGTTTTTGTGCATTGTTTGTTTTAGATAACTGTTGTGTGTCATTTTTGTTTGTTTGTTTTTGCTTGTTTTTATATTCCCTTAAGCGTTTTTATGTATTTAAATTATGTTTTTAATAAAAATATTTTTAAAAAAGAAGAAAATGAAAAATGCTAGGAAAAATGGAGCCCGACAAGAAAAGAGGAAGATAACGTTACAGGTGGATTGATCACAGTCCTGAGTTTACAAATCCTGAGCGTGGCAGTTGATGACTGGGCTCTCGAAGGTCCCTCATTTATACGGCCACCATAAGCAGAAGCCAACTTGACACCAGCTAACAACAATAACAATAGCACATGCCATTTGGAAAACTGTTTTGAGCCCTGCGAAAAAGAAAAGAGAGTGTAGAAAGAAAAGAGAGAGTAGAAAAGCAGTGTATAGTATGGAATCCTGCTTTCAAAATGTGAAAAAGAAACAGAAAAGAAGCCTACTGTAAATATAGAAAGTAGGATTAAGGTGGGTGGCTGGGTGGGTTTGTCCTGACCCTGATCTGCACTTTTAACACTGATTGGCATTTGAATTATTTATGGGAATGATTTAAAAAACTGCTGCTGGGGAGTTAACTAAACACTGAGAGAAAGAAGTGTACACGTATATCTTCATCTATTTACATAAGTTTTGTGGAAACTGGCGAGGCTTCCTAAGTGAGCCATGTGTAGGCCCTTCTTTAATGTAAAGTTTTGGTTTTGCAAGAAGAGCAGAATTATCCCAAATAATCAATGAGAAAACAGATACCTCATAGGCTTTCTGTAGTGCTAACTATCCGAATGACTGCCTCTTCAACAAAGGGGAGATCTTGTGAACAACACAGAAGAGCTATGCCCAAAAATTATTTTTTTCTATTTCGTGTGTTGCCATTTACACTGTTTGATGACTATTTGAAAAATTATCAAAAATATCCCTTTAATAAATAAAAAGAAGCAGGCACAGACAACATTTTAATGGACGGAACAACTTCATGGGGAAATTAAGGATTTTTGAAGCATCAAAACAGTACTCTGCATTTCAACTGAGCTGTGTTTATTTGATCACGGTGAACTAAAATGTCCTATCTTGGTGCACAAGAGTTAAATACATGCAAAAGAATTGTGAACAGTGGGAAAATTTCTGTGTATATTTAGGACACTTAGGAGTGACTGCACCAATAATTATCATCTTAATTACATCTGACTTTTTCATCAGGTACGGCTGGCATTCAAATGTGTTTCACTTCATGAAATAATTATGTATTCCTGTAAATGTGATTCTAAGCAATATGCCTCTTTATGACAAAGACCGCAAGTTTTAGAGTTCAAGAAATAGAATTGTGCTTAACTTGGTTATGTGGAGAAAGGTACATATATATAGCACATATTATTTTATCTCCCAAAATCTAAATGGAATCACACATGTTTTCATAATTGCAACTAAAGAAACTTCCATTTTTAACAAGAATGAAGTGGCTCG
Organism: Cyclura pinguis; assembly: GCA_030412105.1. Classification (NCBI taxonomy): domain Eukaryota; kingdom Metazoa; phylum Chordata; class Lepidosauria; order Squamata; family Iguanidae; genus Cyclura; species Cyclura pinguis. The sequence goes on from CM059601.1 coordinate 186,480,903, forward strand.
TCATTTGATTAATGATGAAGCTGTTTTATTCTTTTTTCCTCTTTTATTTTAAAGGAATCTTTCATTCAAGTTTCTTTGCTCTTTTTTATTTAAATATGTGGATTTTTAAAGTTAAAGCCATTGCATTACCTTATCTCACAGGTCAGTTTCTGATTTCTAAATGGTAATCTGCCCCAGCTTTCGACAAAAGTACAACTAACATAATAAAATTACTGATTATACAAAACAAAATATTAATCAGATTATTACATCTAACTGCTTTTCCATTATAAAAATTCCTCCCATCTCACAGCATTTGTCTGCTGTCTTCTTTTTAACCAAATGAGATGCAAAGAATCATCTAACAAAAGAAGAAAATTGTAGCCATTTCATAGTCTGGAATTAAAATGACATGTTGTGATTAGTGCCTTTCCCCTACAGCATACCTACAACTGCACCATATTGTGATTGTAACTTAACAGGGATAACTTCATTCCTTTCATGGTATAACTGTAACTTCTAGTTACTTTTATAGTTATGTGGACAGTCTTTCTCAAAGGTAGAGATATATTTCATGAGTGAAATGTTGGCTGAAAAATTATACCTACTATACTCTGTTGTGGGTATTGGCTCTGTGATAGATGAAAGGAACTGAGGCCAATTGAGGCTTTCATGTTTTTTTTTTACAGCAACTAGAAGTAACTTTCAAGGAATTAGGAGAGTAAACAGTTAACTTTTATCAACTTGTTGCAGCAACTAAATACTTAGTACTAAAGCTGCAATTATTTTTTTTTAAGTTTAGAAAATTACATAGCAAGCCCTTCCCAGTTTGAGGTCACTTCCTGGCTTCTGAAAGATAATGTGCCCTGCTTTTTCACAAAATTGTAACAAAAATAATGACAGTAGAAAAAAATGGTGACTATAGAAAATAATATATTAATTAGATGGCTACATCTAACTGCTTTTCCAAAACTCTTCCCATCTCATACCGCACACAATCTTTCTAATGTCAGCTGTCTGCTTTTCAACCAAATGAGATTCAAGAAGAAAATCTAACAAAAGAAGAAAACTTTAGTCATTTTATATACATGCAAATAAGATATGGGAACAGTATGGGATGGTATTTGCAAATGTCTTGGAATATGTGCCTCTAAATTCTGTTTCTTATGATGCCCTTCCTCAATACAGAAGCTGATGTGCTATTTGAGAGTGACAGAAGAATACATTTGTTTCTGCAGCCTCACGCATCCAAACCAGTGGCAGGCTGACAGCTTCTTTTTCACTATGGATGTAAATCTTTGCTTATTAAATTCTAACATGTAACAACAAAACATTTCAGCAATTTTATCTCTGCTTCACATGAACACAAGGGCTTCTCCACAATTTTTGAGCACTATTTGTACTTGGGAATTTTGTTAGTATGTTACAGTCTAAATTATATTTTTCATATTTTGTTGGGTTTTTTATTTATTTGATTTCAGGCCCTGAAATAGATTATTAATAGTTTTTAAAAAGTTTTATTGTTTAAAATTTTTATTGTTGAGATATTGTACACTGGTTAAAAATATCGAACAGCTTCCAAATATTCAGTGTGAGGAATAAAGCTTCCAGTTTATGTTTAATTAGAGAAGTGTTTGGCTATAGGGACTTGCAGACTGAATTACTTCCAGTCAGTTAAAAAATAAATAAAAAGTTAGGGAGGCAGTTTAGACAGACTGGGCACAGCTGAAAAAGTATAGTCAGGCAATAAATAAATATAGTTACCAAACAATGAAATCCAGACAGAGAGCCAAAATCGGAAAGCAGTGACCATCCATTCATGAGCTTTTCTAGGCAGGCTCTTATGATAGGCCGATGAACTGAAAGGAGAGGCAAGATACTACAAAAAAAGCCAAGTTCAGAGAGACAGAGGACAAGCCACCATTGTTTCCAAAGGCTGTGCCCCTACAACAGCCTCTCAGTCTGTTTCCCAGACTGAAAACCCTACTTTAAAATGCTAGTACCAGAGAGAGATCTTCCTCTCTTGATAGTGAAGTAGGCTATACAGGACGTATTCCTTATCTTCTACAATGTTGGTTGTAGCTAGGGTAACTAAATACTACAGTGTATTGCAATACCTGCATGAGGTATTAAATTCCTGTACAGATGAATGGATAGAGATGCTTGTTAAGTGATACAGATGGCCAGAGAGATGTAACAAATGCCTCCGTTCCTTAATAGATTATATATATTTAAGAATGCACTTAGGCTATATACTTTCTATGGTATCTATAATCCTTCCCAAGGGGAATGGAATGGTGCATATATTAAATTGATTATCTTTATAAAACAGCCTAAAAAGATTAGAAAGCTGCATGTTTACTAACCCATGACCAAATATCTTGAATCTTAAGGGGAGTGATGATGCTAGCTTGCCTATTCAGACAATACCATTGGTTATGAGTGGGAATCTCAAATAACGAGAAGACGGTCTATCAGGAACTCCTAATTGAAGCAGACTTTCAAAACAACAAAGAACCCTTAGTCCCTTGGATAAAGAGGTAGAGTAGAAGAACCATGCCTGTTTCGCAGAAAAATTCATATACACAAAAACTTGTAGCAAGGAGTTGTAGCATGGGATCCGCTGCAGTATAAGCCCAAGATATTTTGTTGCCATAGGCAAAGCAGTAAATGACTCCCCCATTCCCATTCAAGACACATACTACTCAAAACTGGTCAAGTTACATGGGCAACTGAGCAAAACTCCACAAATGACTCTTCTTATCCCTCAGAGGAACCAGGATGGTATGGAGCCTCAGCAGGTGCCAAGAGAAGTATCCAGTGATGCCAACTCCAGGCCTAAGTCTCAGCCATTTTAAAATTCTGCCACCAAAAGGATAATTATTCTGTTCTTTCATCCCTGTTTTCAAAGCCAAATGCATTTATTTGTTCATTGTCATAACCTTTTTCCTCTACTTTTTTTTTTCCTGGTTGCCATAGATCCTCTTTGTCCTTCTAATTTACATGAAGTGACAGGTAATCAAGACTAGTGACTCCAATTTCCCTGGAGCAGTGAATTGGCTCCAGGTCTTACACTGGGCTTTAAATGAGTTCCAACTGTCTTCCAGATAAGTGCCTTGGATAACTCCTCTGAAGTTTCAACAAAAAGAAAATCGAACAGATTAACTGCCCCACAGACATTATAGGTCCCAGCCAGCATTGTCAATCAGACTGAGTCATAAGCTGCACGAAGATCAATCTTCAGTTCTTTGATTTAAAAGCTAGAAAGAGGAACATGTTACAACATGAGTCTTATTACCAAATTAAATGTGTATGACTTCCCACTCCCCATGACTTTTTAAATGTGATTAATTTTTCTCTCCTATTACAAATATCAAATTGTAATGCAAAATATAAACATCATCCAATGCGTACACTTAAAGCACCCTGTTCTACACCACCCCACCACTTACAGATCAATTTGTCCCTACATTTCAGAATTAACTACATCACCCCCTGTCTTTGGACACCTGTTGTGTCACATACTGCAGGTGGCCAATGCTGCTTGGGATCATTAATTTAACATCAAAATTGCTCTGGATCACACACGGACTCTATTTGCATTAGAATGACTGTGTGCATACCTGATAGTTACCCACATGGCAGTTACTAAGGAACTGAAATCACAGAATAAAACCTATAATCCCACTTTGTTCTGATCGCTAAAATTACAAGACTTGCTTCTGGTTTTCTGTGTTTTGAGCCCGTGCCCAGATTTTTCTATGCAGCTGCTGTCAGCAACAAGCCTCGTGGGGGAAGAATAGATCTCATGAGAGACAAATTAAAAGCTTGGTTTTGTTCTTCACATTTAGAAAATCCTGCTGGAATCACTTTCCTGAAATCTGAACTCTTTTTTTCCCTCCAAAACAAAATGTGTACTTGACATTTTACAGACCTTCTAGAGCAGGACTGGGAATCTTGCAGCCCTCCAGATATTGTTGTAACTCTCAGCATTCCTACCATTAACTATGCCGGCTAGAGCTTCTGTGACATGCAATGCAATAGTATCTGGAGGGCTGTCTGATTCCCTGTTCTAGACAAAGCACAAGCAACAGAAATCTTCCATGACGACTATTCCATTTTTTTCTTTTTCTTTCTTTTTTTTTTTGCCTCAAATCTCCACAAGCACATTGCCTGAATAAAGAAGTACCCTTTCCCACCAACACCTTGCTTTTTGCACATGACACATGCTTTGTTTCGCATAACATATTGGAATAAACCATGGAGCTTGAATCATAGTTCCTACACAGTGGCCACTGTTTATTCTGGAGCATATTTGATATCCGCATCTCAACTGACAACTCAAAAATGTGAACCTTTGGCGTTCCAGATTCTGATGAACTATCACTCTGCTGTCCAGACTGTCTAGATGTTGTGGGAATTGGCATTCAGCAACATCTGAAGAGCCAGATAATTGTTAATTAACATTTCAGCTCTGACAATAGTTACACAAAAGAAGAAGGAGAAGAACAAGAGGAGGAAGAGGAAGAAGAAGAGGAGGAGAATCTTTATTACTGTCATAGACTAGCACAGGTTAAAAAAAGGGGGGGATACAGAATAAAAAGAAGGTAAAAACACAGGTTAAAAACAGTATGGCTACACATGTTTTGTAACCAATAGAACTAATTATTGCAATGTAGTCTATACAAAGCTGTCCATGAAGAGAGGTCTTAGAAGTTACCAATGCTATAAACCACACGGGTATATATACCTTGAAGGGGTACACAGAACTTTAATGGAAGCTGTGCTTTGGATCCGTTCAACTAGTATAGTTAAATAATGAATCAGGGCCTGATGCCAACCCTTAGGGAATGTGTTACCAAAAAAGACACATCTCAGTCTCACTTTCCCGCCTTTGGGAAACATTGTAAGGACCAAACTATATGTGAAATTATTTAATGTCCACTTCTAATTTCTTTTTTAAAAAAAAAAACATCATGGGGTGACCAGAATCAGAAAGTTAAAACTCACCCCATCCATCATAATTCTAGTGGAAATCATCTACAAAGCTGCTATTCATAGTGGGATGAGACAAGGGGTAAGTGTCACTCTGTGGCCCATCCGAGCTAATGGGCTGGCCACCTGACCCATATGAAGGTTTCTGGAATGACCAAACCATGTTAGTTTATGCCTTAGGTAGTTGCTGGATCACTGGTATACATGTAACACTGAGACCCTACACCACACTGGTTCTCATAGCTACAGTATACCCACTTAAATCAATGGGACTTAATTCAGTTGTGCCTAACAAGTCCCACACAGTGCAATGGGTCCACTGCAAATGGAATGAAAATTAGACTTAGCTGAATCATGTCAGACTTCAAATGAATTCACAAAAAATATGTATAAACTAGTCAAAAGTTAGACAAAGGATAATGACACTATACCCTCATATATGATACTGAAATGGATTGTAAAAGACAACCAAGCTAAAATATGAAGAATCTCACTCTATGTGACTTAAAAAGTAAACAAAACAAATGATAATGAAATGCCAACTGCAGCTGGCAAATTATTATTATCTTTATTGCCCGAGGGTACTCAAAGCGGCTTACAAACTTAAAAAAGCATAATTTAAAACTGTAATATACAAAAGTTAAAACACAGATTAAACAGCAGTAATGGTTAAAACAATGTTAAAATACATTACAACAGCATACAAAAAGCTATTAAAAAGCAATTAAAATAACCAGCACCATTCTATATACAAATTACATATTAAGTGCCTGCTGGAATAGGAGGAGTGTCTCTAACTGTTTCCTGCCCAAAGGTAGGCAGGGACAGTGTCTCCTCTTTCGGCAGGGAGTTCCAGAGTTCCAGAGCTGGGGGCAGCCACTGAGAAGGTCCTCTCTCATGTTCCCACCAAATGCACCTATGAGGGTGGTGGGACAGAGAGAAGGGCCTCTCTCACAGATCTCAATGCCTGGGCCGGTTCATAGGGGAGGATACGGTCCTTCAAATAACCTAGACCTGAGCCATGTAGGGCTTTAAAGGTCATCACCAGCATTTTGAATTGTGCCCAGAAACAGATTGGCAGCCAGTGGAGCTGTTGCAGTAGGGGTGTTGTATGCTTCCTGTAACCAGCTCCAGTTAACAACCTGGCTGCAGCTCTTTGGACCAGCTGGAGTTTCTGGGCACTCTTCAAAGGCAGCCCCACGTAGAGTGTGTTACAATAATCCAACCGGGATATAACCAAGGCATGTGTCACCATGGCCAGGTCTGACGTCTCAAGGAATGGGCGCAGCTGGCGCACAAGCCTTAACTGTGCAAATGCGCTCCTGGCTACTGCTGAGACCTGAGCTTCCAGGCTCAGAGTTGAATCCAGGAGCACTCCCAAGCTGTGAACCTGTGTCTTCAAAGGGAGTGTAACCCCATCTAACACAGGCTGAATCCCTATTTCCTGATCTGCCTTTCTATTGACCAGGAGCACCTCTGTCCTGTCTGGATTAAGTTTCAAGTTGTTTGCCCTCGTCCAGTCCATTACTGATGTCAGGCACTGGTTTAGGACCAAAACAGCTTCCTTGGCTTGTGGTGGAAAGGAGTAATAAAGTTGGGTGTCATCCGCATACTGATGACACTGAAGCCCAAAACTCCAGACAACCTCTCCCAGCAGTTTCATGTTGATGTTAAATAGTATGGGGGACAAGACTGAACTCTGAGGGACCCCACAGGCCAAAGGGCAGGAGGTCAAACAGGAGTCCCCCAGCACCACCTTCTGGGTTCTGCCCTCCAGGAAGAAATGGAGCCACTGTAAAACAGTGACCCCAACTCCCATCCCCACAAGGAGACCCAGAAGGATACCATGGTTGATGGTACAGAAAGCCACTGAGAGGTCCAGCAGAACCAATAGGGACACACTCCCCCTGTCTAGTTCCCAATGTAGGTCATCCACTAAGGTGACCAAAGTTGTCTCAGTCTCATAGCCAGGCCTGAAACCAGATTGAAATGGATCTAGTAAATCCATTTCATCCAGAAACCCTTGGAGCTGAGAGGCCACCACACGCTCCAGAACCTTGCCCAGAAATGGAATATTAGAGACGGGCCAGTAATTATCCAAAATAGTGAGATCAAGGGATGGCTTTTTTAGTAGTGGTTTTATAACAGCCTCCTTGAAACAAGCTGGAACTTTACCTTGTCTTAAGGAGGCATTAACCACACCCTCTACCCACTCAGCCAGTCCTCCTCTAGCATTTTTAATAAGCCAGGAAGGGCAAGGATCTAGCACACATGTGGTGGCTCTCAAGGATCCTGTCCACATCCTTGGGCTGTACAAATTGAAAGTATCCATTATCACTGGACAAGCAAAGGCCAGAGTTACATTCACAGGATCTGTATCAATCATGGCATCTGCTCAGAGTGGATCCGAGTGATTTTATCTGCAAAGTGCCAGGGAAATTGTTCACAGCGGGCCATCAAATAGTCTAGATTTTCCTCCAATGACGCTACTGTGAAATTAAAATGTGCAGTTTCTATATAAAATTAATAAATCAGCTGATATCAATGCACTTAAAATAAGATACAGAAAATATAATTCAGATATATATATAGAATAACAAGAATTTGATCATACAGCATACAATGTGATTGAATGGCATTTTGGGAATCTAAATTGATTTTATAATATATAATTTGAGAAATTATATAACTTACCTACCATCCTACCACGAACTTCCTACCATGAACAGATGTTTGTACATTTTGAGTATTGTGATCATTACAAGTACATGGGAAGTTTGTCTATGGTGTCTACTGGACATATTCTCAGTTGCTTAGGTATATATCAAGAGAGTATTCCTCATATTTTTAATATAGAATAGGGTCATCCATACTAATTGTGTCACATTCACACAATTGTCCCTGCCCATGTGATATATTGACAGAAAAAATAACAAGCAGCAGAAACACACTCAAGAAACTGCCCTGAAGTTGAAGAATATGCAATGGAAATGCTAGTCTTGGAAGGCCTATCAGAAGAGATCAGTCTTGACTGCTCTTTTAAAGCAGTCAAGACTGGTAATGTGCCGGGTCTCCTCCAGCAGGCCATTCCATAACTTGGGAGCGATAGAAGAGAAGGTCCTCTGGGTAACCACAGCCAGCCTAGTTCTGACTGGCTGCAGTAAATTCCTCCCAGAGGACCTTAGTGTGCGGGGCGGATTGTATGGGAGAAGGCGATCCCACAGGTAGGCTGGCCCCAAGCCATGTAGGGCTTTAAAGGTAATGACCAACACCTTGTACTGTGCCCGGAAACTAATAGGCAGCCAATGGAGAGACTTTAGAATTGGTGTTATATGGTCAGTTTTAGGTCTTCCGGTGACCAACCTGGCTGCCATATTCTGAACTAATTGAAGCTTCTGGACTAAGTACAAGGGTAGCCCTATGTAGAACGCATTGCAGAAGTCAAGCCGTGAAGTTACCAGCGCATGTACCACTGTTTTTAGGTGTTCCAGCTCCAGGAAGGGGCGCAGCTGTCGTATCAGCTGAAGCTGATAACAGGCACTCCTGGCCGCCATATCTATTTGAGCTGTCATCTGAAGTGACGAGTCCAGGAGCACCCCCAAGCTGCAAACACAGTCTTTCAGGGGAAGTGTGACCCTGTCTAGGACTGACTGACAGACCTCCATACCTGGGCTAGGGCCCTTAACAGTGAGCATCTCCGTCTTATCTGGATTCAGCTTCAGTCTGTTTTTCCCCATCCAGTCCATTACTGCTTCAAGACATTCGTTCAGAGGAAAGATGCCACCCTTAGTTGATGCTGTTATCTGAGGCATGAAGAGATATATCTGGGTGTCATCAGCGTACTGATAGCACCTTGCTCCATGCCTCCTGATGATCTGTCCCAGCGGTTTCATATAGATGTTAAATAGCATTGGGGACAGGACAGCACCCTGAGGGACGCCAGAATTAAGCTCCTTTTTCGAGGAGCAACTGTCCCCAAGCATTACCATCTGGTATCTACCTAAGAGATAGGACCAGAACCACTTAAGCGCAGTGCCCCCGATCCCCAACCCTCTCAGGCGTTCCAGAAGGATACCATGGTCTATGGTATCGAAAGCCGCTGAGATGTCCAAGAGTACCAGCAGGGTCACACTTCCCCTGTCAATACCTAGGCGAAGATCATCCACTAAGGCGACCAAGGCAGTCTCGACTCCATATCCTGCCCTGAAGCCAGTTTGAAATGGGTCTAGATAATCTGTTTCATCCAAGACAGCTTGGAGCTGAAGACCAACAGCCCTCTCGATCACCTTGCTTAAAAATGGGAGATGGGAGACTGGTCTATAATTATTTATATCCAGGGGATCTAGGGAGGGCTTTTTTAGAAGCGGCCATATAATCACTTCTTTTAAACAAGCTGGAAAATTGCCCTCCCTAAGGGATGCATTAATAATGTATCTTAAATGGGTCTTAATTGCAACTCCTCCCTGGACGACCAGCCATGAAGGGCAGGGATCAAGAGGGCAAGTTGTCTTTCTTATATTTCCAAGGAGCTTGTCTACGTCCTCGGTACTCACTGACCGAAACCGATCCAGTATAATCCTTTTCACGGGGCCGCCGGAGACTTCACTAGTAACCTCTGCAGTAACACCGGCATCCAAATGGGCTCTTATCTGAGAGATTTTATCCGCGAAATGATTATTCAAAGCATCACAGCAAGCTTCACTAGGTTCTAACAGCGTGTTCAGGGGAGTGGGTATCTGACTCAGATCCCTTACCACCCTGAACAGCTCTGCAGGACGAGAAGTCGCAGACGCAATACGTGCAGAAAGGAAAGTCTTCTTCGCTGCATCTATTGCCACTCCATAGGAATAAAGGAATTCTCTATAGCGTGTCCTGTCAAATAAGAGTCCAGATTTCCGCCAGTTGGGCTCTAGTCGTTGTCCAACCTCCAGCTAGAACTACTAAAACAGTATATTCTTTTCTGGATTCTTTTTTCTTGATTTTATATAAAGCAGACAGTGGCCTGCATTCTATTGATAATCCCAACTAGAATGGACCCATTGAATCTACTGTTGAATGGTGAGCCAACACATATATAAATATTATTGATTCAGGGGGTCTACTCTAGTCAGGACTACCAACTGGATGCTGGGCCAAATAGCCTGGGTAATTGTAGTAGCTGTTTGGTTAGCTTGACCACTGTGGATGAATGTTTATTTATTTTTTCTTGATGAAATATGGATAGTATGGGCAATGAACCTACAAAAGTCTATAGGTAGGACACATGAAACATGGTTCCTGACTTTCAAGGAAAGCCCATTTGCAGCATGCAGCATGATGGAACCTATCATGGGGTGGCAAGGAAGCCACCATCTTTCCCCCAAGCTCACTCATCTTCTTCCCACTCATGCTCTTTTTTTATGGCCTTTTTGTTGGTTGACCAATGAGCAACTACAGATATCAGGCCTTTTAGCTTGCCAGTTGCGGCAGCTGAAGTTTCCTTCCAATCTGATCCTGAAGTGTAAAAAGATGCTTCCCTTAAAGCTCTTCCAGCATTCTGGCTTTAACATCTTCTCACTTTTCCACTCTCTTCTGTTGTTTTCTGAGCATTCTAACACTGTACGTTTCTCTAGCTTTGGCAGAACATAGTCGTGTGGTGGGAGGCAAGATCCTATTTGGAGAAAATGGGGCCTACAAAACCCTGGGTTTTAAGGGGCCCTAGGGGTACAGGCAACTGGAATAAGGCCCAGGTTAGGGGCTGGAGGACCAGCTTCACTCTCCAGTGGCAGAGAAACTATACAGTGGCATTGTGACCCCATAACTGTCTGCCCTCAGTGGTACTCTATAGTTGCTCTTCTCAGCCAGGCAGGCTAAAGGTGATACATTGCATGATAGATGGGATATCCAGGCCCTAGATCTGTGCCTCGTACGATGCCAACATTATTTCAGCCACATGTAAAAGCTGTTGCCTTTGTTTTTCCAACTATCATTGTGTTTCTTGGCTCCCTGAACCCCATGGAGTTTCTTGCCACTAGACAAACAAAGGAGGCTGTTTGTTACATGAAGTTCATGGCTTAACTGCCTATGATGTTTAATTGCCTGCATATCATGTGTTTTAGATGACCATCTAATAGTAAATTGTTAAGTTTAGAACTGGACCACAGGGCAAAGAGAGGAAAAGTTTATCCCTTTCCTTTTCTGACACAACCCTGATAAAAATCATGAAGCCCTCTTCCACATGCTGCATCTAGCTATGAGGCATCAATGGGATCTCCCCCACCCTGGCCACCATTACTAATTGCAGTGTAGAGAGCAATTTTTATCAGGATCATGGTGTGGGATTTAAGGCATCAACTTCTCTTCCCTGTATACTGTAATCCCAATTTAAAATGCCCACATACACTTAACATTTAAAAAAATAATCCTCACCTGTTCCCAGTCAGAATCTGCTTTCTGCACACATAATCCCTTGACTTAATCCCAGCCTTATTTCCTTGACTGGCAGCAGCCTTCAGGTGCCTAGGGAGACAGCCTTCCCAGACTTGCCACTTCAGAACTTTAAACTAAAAATATCTGAGACTGAATTAAGCAATCTAACAAGGGAACAATCCACGACTACCACCATGCAGTATATGTATACAGACAAGAGCCCCTGCAGATGAGGGGAAAAAAATCTATGAAAGCCCCTGATTTTGTTCCTGTACAAACCACTTTTACTTAGGATATTTGCACTGCATTTTCTTCATTCCTTAAGTATTTCCTGTGAACTCCCAGCATTATCAAGGAATTTTCATTCCTGCTTCCCAGGTCAGTTTAAACTAATCCAGTCTTTTCTAAAACAAAATGTATCTGATTTTGTCAGTGTGCTACGGTGGTGCCTCCATTGAAGCATAGCTATTGTTTCCGGGACACACCTTCAACAGAGACCAACCAAGGGAAAGACGAATGTGAACGGCAAAACAAAATTATCCTTAACTAGTTTAACATTGCTAAAGTACTACAGCACTTTAACTTCTGAATAATAATACAAGTACAAGTTTATTATTACGGCAAAAAGCCAGCAATTCTGAATAATAATTAACAAGGGCTCAGCAGAAATTGGTGAAAGTCAATTTTGAAATGTTGCCTGAGACTAGACATGACACATGATCAGAGGGAGGAGGAAGCCGAAGAACAGGACACAAGAGAGGGAGAGGGAGGGAAACCACAGATTTTTTTTTTAAAGAAGTTCAGATACAAACTGCAAGATCAAAACAAAAAGAACTGGAAAGCCTCAATACTGCCAGATACTTTCCAATACTTTCTAAATAAGCCCCTAGTACAGTCCTCCCTCCACATTCATGGGTATGACCTTTGCAAATTTGATTATACATGAGGTGCGTACGTGCGTTTCCCCTCCCTCATTCTCCTCCGCCCACTCCCGGGCATTTTGCTGGGCACGGGGAAGGCAGGGGAATGCCTGGACAAAAGGCAAGGAAATGGGGGAGAAGCTTCCATGAGGCTTCCTCCTCCCCTCCAGACCTCCCCCTCCAATTCCTTTGCCTCTGGTCCTGGTGCTGTGAATGCACACCAAGGCAATAGGCAAGGGAATGGGGGGAAGGCTCACACAAGCCCTCCTTCTCTTCTCCGGAGCTCCTCCTCCCATTCCCTTACCTCTGGCCCCAGTGTGCAAAAAAAAGCAACAGAATGGAAGGGAAGGGAAGTGGGGAGCCCAAGAAGGTGAGAGAAAGATTGCAGGGTTTGGGATTTTGCACCCCAAACCCTCACAAAAGTGGAGGGGTCACTGTAGTCATAAGCCACTGCCACTGTATTTTGAGGATAGGACTTCACATTACATTATTTCAAATCTTGCTCCATGAAACAGCCTTAAATAAACAGATTACTTTTAGTTTATGTCAAGCTCCTCTGAAAACTATTGCAGTAGTAAGGAGAGAGAACAAATCTATTCACTGCATTGTCCTTATGGAAATCATTGTTTATATCTTCTATCTCACATGCATAGTCTTATGTTTTAGCTTTAGCGATTCTGTGAGCAACTTTACTAGACCTCTATCTGGCACAAGTGGCTTTCCTGAAGTATCAATGCTGCTAAAATACAAACTGAACTATACCTACTTGTCTCCAACACTTCATTCAGCCAAGTACATTTGACAGACTTATGTTTTCTCTTTTCCACAAAAGAGAAAATAAGAAGCAAAGAGCATAATATTTCCAGAGTGTGTTATAGTTCAAGAGCATTCTGTGAGAAGCATGCAGATTTAAAGCAAAGACAGATATTCTGTATTTGAGCAGTAAATGGTACAGAGCTTTCAGTGATTATTGTTTAAAACTGGCCATGTTGGTTTTATTAAACACCACTCTTAGATGAGCAGATAGAGAGTGGGATATAAATATTTTAGTAAACAGATAAATAAAGTCGCTGATGCCCACTGGTGGTTTTATATATCCTATGCTACTGTACCAGAACAGGACATGGATTAAACATTAGGCCAGCTTGTAGGCTTTAAAAAGAAAAGTTTGCTTTTCTTTAAAAGAATGAAATTCCTCTGATTATGAATTCCATTGTTTCAGGAGGAGGATTACAGAGGGTTTTAGTGCAGTATTAATTATGGGGATTAAAAATACTATAGAGCCAGTTCAGAACTCATACATGCATGCGTGCATGTAAAGTACCTAAGTATTTATTTCAAAATCCAGTGTGATTCTTAGAACTAAAATAAAATAATAAAATTTAAAAAATAAGTTATAGGGATCTTTGTTTATTTTAGTACCTGATGAGGTGATTCTTTATGATTTTTAGAAATACATAGATTTAAATGACAAGTTCCTTTACTTGCTCCTCCATCTCTTTCTCATTGTTGCTGTTGCTGCTGTTCCAAACATCAAGGAGGAGACAGAATGGCTGCCGCCATTCATCCTTGGCTTAAATAACCTAGCATTCTGCTACAGGTATGGAGCATCTCCAAGCCTTATAACCAGGAAAGGAAAATTAAGATAACAGCAATAAATCAGGCCGTTTCCACATGTGGGGGGGGGGACGGTGTAGAGCGACCTCTCACAGAGGTCGTCTACACCGTAGAGTGGACTGGCGTGGACTACTTTTAGTAGTTTCACACCAGAATCCACTCAGGAGCGGCCGGAACTAGCCGGGCTGCGTGTTTTTTAAAAACCTCTTTTTAGAGGTTTTTAAAAAGCACGCAGATCTGCGGGGGGCGGGCTTCCGGCTGGCGAGCTTCTCCGGTTGGTGGAGAGCCTCCACCAACCAGAAGCTGCCATCTGCGACGCCGGAGGAGTGTGGGGCAGCGAGCTCACGCTGCTCCACGCGGCGATGGACTTACCCGGCTGGAGGTAAGCTCCGTTTTTGGGTGTTTTCGCCCGTTTCCCCCCCGACATGTGAAAAGGGCCTCAGAGGAAGGCAGCAGTAAGCCACCTCTGAGTATTCTTGCATAAGAAAACCCAATGAAATTCATGGGGTCACCAGAAGTCAACAGGCCACCTGAAGGCACATACCCAATAAACCTTGGCTGAAATCTTGCACAATGATGGATGCAACAATGATGATGGAACTTCATTATCGCAATTACGGTTGACACTACCACCACCTACACTATCCAAAAGAACCCTACCTTAACAGCCTGTGAAAGGGTTTCCAAGGCATAGCAGATCAGGGTGTTGGGTCTGCAGCACTCTCCCAGTTTTGAGGTGCATCACAAAGAAGCAGCTAGAGAGATGCCTCAAGGTCCTTCCACTACTGCTTCTCTCTAGACACACCATGACCAAAAGAGTGCTGAAGACATTTTTTACCCGGCTCTCGACCTTCAGTGCCTCAGAAATCTTTCAGCTGGAGCACTGTCAGTCTATAAAAGTAGATTGAGGTGGGATCACATTCAATTATTAACAACTGTAAAAAGGAATCCCCAGCATTTACATGATCAAGCCCATCTTATGATTTCATACCTACCGAGATTAGGTTTTTTAGTATAAACCTAATAGAGAGGCATAAATACCTCAACAACACCAGATCCTATATGATCTTGAAAGCTAAGCAAAGTCAGGCTTTTTTACTATTTGGGTGGGGGACTGCTAAGAAATACCAAGAGCTGTAAGTTATATTTTGGAGGAGGCAAGAGGGAACCACTTCTGTGTATTCCTTGCATAAGAAAACCCTACAAAATTCATGGAGTTGCCACACTGACTTCAGTTTATGCACACATAAATATAATGTAGTGACACTTCTAACTTTCCTGTCTCTGAACTAAAGTAATATCACATTTGTTCCTCAGGCAATGCCATTACAGAATTTAATAACATCAGCCGGAACATTAACATTTCACTCACATTTTCACCATCTAAGGTGACGTATACTATCACCTACACTCTATGTAGGACTAAGATATCATTCTATATGCAAATCATCAGCATCAGCACCATCTGAAGCAAACTTGAAATCAGAAACAGTAACAGTCAAAAACCAGAACATTCCACGGCTGGAATATTCTAAAACAAAAGGTTTACAAAGAGAGATTCCAGCATGAGTTTATACAAACCTGCTTAGAACCTAAAGGAATGCATGGAGAGATCAGAAGCCAATGTCTGTTGGTCCCACTCCTAGCTGCACATTCAGACATAACACACATACATTCATAGAGATGTATAAATTTGCCATGTTTACTTTCCTCTATTATAAATAAACAAACAAATAAATAAATCCCAAGACAAGTCCACCCCATTCCCAAATTACTTTAAAAAAATTTTTGGTCCCCCTATGAATTTTTTATGATATGCATTTGTGCACACATGTCTCTTGTAATAGAGACATAATTAAGTGCACGTCTTCTGTATCATGAGTTAGTTCCTCTGCAGTTTTTATATGCATGAACTTTGCCAGGTGACATTGCTCAAAAAAGTGAAGATAATACCATTTCATTACACAGATAAGGTAATGAAAATTTAGCGAGCTTATATAAAAAGTCAAGTGAACAACTTTCTTCCCCCAACCCCACGAATGCACCAATGGTTTGTTTATATGAGTAGCCCAGGACTGTGCACAATCTTGGTATGTGTAAAAATGTGTGTTATTTGAAAAACCATATCTTCCTATCTGAATCTGCTAGGGCCCGAAGATCTGCAAGGGAAGGCTTTCTCTAGGTTCAGCTACCATCCCAGGCTCACCTGGCAAGAACACAGGAGAGAGGCTTCTTGGTGGCTGCTCCCATCCTGTGGTACTCTCTTCCACGAGAGGCTAAGCTGGCCCCCTCCTTGCTCTCCCTTTGCCGGCAACCAAAAACATTTCATTTCAATGTCACCTTCTACGCCCTTAAGAAGGACAGCTTTTTCTGAGAAACAGGCAAATGACCAGACGTTTCTTGCTCCAAGGGTAAATATCAGATTTATTTAAGTACAAAAGTATAAAATGTAAAGAAAATAAATGTCTGCTGCAGCAGGGTGCCAGGAGGCTCGGAACAAAGGCCGAAGGCGTTGCCAAGTCCTTTTATTGATGTTTCAGCATCCACTCCCACTGCGGCATTTTTTACCCTATCACAGCTCACATTACATATTAGGAAATGTCCAGCGAGAGAGAGAGATGCTTCAGGTGAAGTAGTACCATAAGTCAGCAGACAGGGGGACTAGGACTCCTATGTAAGTGTCTACTTTATTAGCTTATAATGGAGGTTGTCCTTCCCTCACTCACATCAAGAAGACCTTCAATGGGTATGCAGGAGAGCATTTTACTTATTTATTAGCCCATTTTTAAAATCTATTGTGTTATAATTTTATATGTCTTTTACTGTTTTAATTGTTTATATGCTTTTAATTCTTTTAACCTTTTGGAAACTGTCATGGGTCCCACCTTGGGAGAAAAGGTGGCATATAAATTCAATAAATAACTAAATGTCCCTTCCCATGACTTAAAAAAAATAGCCTCAGGAGCATGACCAACACAGATGTCAGCAACAAAGTCTACTCAAAACCTAGCTTTTATCTTGGCTTTGTATTCTGTTTTATCTTGGTTTTATATTCTCTTTCTCTCCTCTTTTATTCTACTGTCATGTTTTATATTTTTAATAGACAGTAACCACACAACTTTCAGTAAACACTAACCATGGAACCACAGTAAGCCAGTTCATCTGATTCTTTCCACTTGGAAATGAATGAAAAGAACAGATCTAGGCTGTTTCCACACTACACTGTTATAGTGTTATTATTCCACTCTCAACATCCTGTGGAATTCTGGGGTTTGTAGTTTACTGAGGCCAAAGAGCTCTCTGGCTGAGAATTCTAAATGCCCCTCCCTAAACTGCAAGCGCCAGGATTCCACACGATGTTGAAAATGGAATAATAGTACTATAACTATGTAGTGCAGAAATGGCCCTAGTATCATAGCAGTTCTTTAGGAACTCAGTGCTACCAGCATGAGTAACCATTTCTCTGTTGCTGTTGTGTGCCTTCACATTGTTTCTGATTTATGGCGACCCTAAGTAAACCTATTACAGAGTTTTCTGGGGCTGAGAGTGTGTGATGCTCCTCATCCAGTGGGTTTCCATGGCTGAGCAGGGAATCGAACCTTGGTCTCCAGGGTCACAGTCCAGTGTTCAAACCACTACACCACACTAACTCTATTTAGTGTACATGAGATGGTGCTCTGCACACCTATATACATCCAAGGGGGAATCCTAGCCCAAGTAAGTCCTTCTTGGATAGTGGATCTCTGTGCACATGCTAAGCCCCTTCTCACGCATGCCAGTGCTATAAAACACTGGTATTACTCCATTCCCCAGCTATTCTCACCACTGTTGTATATCACCACTTGATTACCACAGACTTCCTCATGTGCATTTTTGCATTTCCATTTGAACATCCCACCCCTTTATATCTGTATGAATATAAGTTCATGTATCTGGTGATAACTCTCCATGTATCTTGTGAAATGCACCATAGTCCACAAAAGTATTTGCCATAATAAATGTCCGTAACAGTTTATGGAACTTTTTCCTGAAAACATAAATTCTGTCATTTGTTAAAGAAATATACTAATTCTGTATTTTTATTTTGTAATGTGTCTACAAGCCACAAGTTAAACGTCATATGGTATTTCCTATCCTGTCATTTATCCCGGAATAAACCTTTTAGCTGAGCCTGCCTTGGGACTTCTAATAAGTTTAAATTCTTGATTTTAGCGTAATCAGCTCAGGACAATAGTCTTTAGAATACTTCTGCCTTTCATACAGATGCTTGGGTTGCTTGAGTTGCTTTTTTAAAAAGGTCTAATTATTCATCATACTACAAATTATATTAAAAGATTTAATGCTGAAGCTTTACGCAAGCATTTAGTTGCTTCAGACTTAAGAGTATGGATTTTGGTTTATTAGCTGAAATAATCTGCCGAGATTTTCCTAAAAGAAATATTACCGGAAAGGATTTTAACTTAGTAGGATGCTATTAAAGCTTAGGGCTAAATGTATCTTTCAGGCACTTTCACATATCAGATACCTTTAAAATATACTGGAAAAAGGAAAATGGGTAGTGGGACTGATACATTCAGCATGTATGATTCAGAAGACATACATGTTTTGATTGCTGCCAGTTGTTGTCCTGAGGATGGGTAAAGAGAGAATATGAGATTTCATGTAAATGAAAATTCCTTCTTTAATAGCAGTAAAGGATGCAGGCTGAAAAGGACATTCAAACTTCATAGAACGCATAAAAACAAAGAGGCCCACATTCCAAAAAGAGGCATACTTCAGTTAACAAAGCTGCTGAGAAAGAAGCCCCCTTTTACAAACTCTTTCTATAGTTGCCCAGCCTCCCCATTTCTCATCATCCTCAGGCTAGTTGGGTCTTTTTTAGTAGCATCAGCATGGGGCAGGGGAGATGAAAGAAGGCTACATAAACAGTGACAATCAGTTCCAGCTTGCTACAGTGTGTCTGCAATAAATACAACAGGCAAGCTATACAGCAACTGGCTCCCAAATCCTTTACTGAGCATGTGTGAACAACAAAACAGAGGGAGAAGGGGAGAGCATATCATTCTGCCTTACCAGCAACCCCAAGTACGTCAAAAAGCAAAACTCAGCAAGTGTGGCCGTTGTTGGGAGCAGCAACCTTTGCATGCTAGTTAATTTGTATATTTATTGTAGGCATAGAGACATAGTATAGAGAAAACTTCCTGTTGGTTTGGGTAACAGCTCTTCCCCCAGCACCGTACACATTCTTTGTTCTTAAAAAGGTTCTCTTGCTTTTGCTTTTCTCTCTCTTTTGTCTTTGCCTTTTGTCCTGAAAGCATGCTCTGAGATCTCCTAACAGGGATTATCTTCAGCAAGCATGTGAGTGCTTAATTTCTTATCTTTCTTCAAGAATTGAACCTGTGTAAACTACGCACAAGATTTTGTGAGTAAACTCTTTTATATTTTTAACGAAACTGTTTGTGTTTATTTTGAGCTAGATTAGATGTGTTTGGGGAGGAGTGATAGAAGTGGGACTGGTTATCTGTTCAACTTCCGTTTTTGTGCAATTACGAGATACTCTGCTGATTGAGAGACTCATTACCAAAATCTCTCAATTCCCCAACAGCCATCAAAATGAAAATCACAAGAGAAGTGGAGCTGGTGAAAGAAAGAAAAAGAAATCATCTGGGATGCATTTTGTAGTAAGCACCAAGTGATTTTTAGGGACTTTTGTTTTTGCTTACTTATGCAAGGCTTATCTGACATGGCTGTTTCATTTCATATGTGCATGTTGCTATTTTCTGAAACCTTTTGAACGGCTCTTTTTTGTGGTACAAGAACCTCTCCTTATTCTTTCCATGTTATCTCTGCCTCTGGCACCAAATTGTCTGTTAAAGAGGTATTGCACAGGAATGCATCTACTTTGTTAACAGAGGTATATCTGTTGTATTTTGGGGATTTATTATTCTCATTCTATAACACAGTTCTAAACCAGTCCAGAAACAGAATTAAACTGAAACTGAAAGGAAGAAGATTATGATCCCAAGGCTAAGTGGCTTCAGCCATTTCCTTAATTCAGGCATCCCTCAGTTAACAAAGCCTCTGACACAGAAGCTCCTTTTTACAAAGTCTTTTTACATTCACCCAGCCTTTGCCATTTCCTCATTGTCTAGCTGGAAGGTTTTTAGCAGTATCAGCACTGGAAGGATGGCAAAGGAGGAGTGGAGAAACTCAGATCTTTAGTGTCAGGCTGCAGCAGCATGTCTGCAATAAACAACATAATAAAGTTGGAGCTGGAAAAGAATGGGATTGTGCTCTAGCTGATTCTACTGTGCCTGTGTGTGGCTGCCTACAGCCCTTGCCTGCTTACTGAGCATTCATGAACAGCAAAACAGAGAGAAAGGGGGACAGCAGATAAGCCCGCTTCACCAGCCAACCCCAGCATGTTTTTAAAAAGCAAAGATCTATAAATCTGCCCACCAAAAATCACAAGAAAGTGGGAGATTGGTGAAAGAAACTCATCCCTGCATTCATTTTTTCCACAAGGTTTAAAATGTTTTTGTTTAGTTATGCCAGGCTTACACGGCCTTGTTATTTCATTTCGCATGTGCGTATTGTTAGTTTTGAATAAAAAATTGTTGAAATATGTTGAACTGCCCTTTTTTTTAATGAAGAAGGGGAGAGCTATTCCTATTATTTCCATGTT
This sequence comes from Cyclura pinguis, assembly GCA_030412105.1. Taxonomy (NCBI): domain Eukaryota; kingdom Metazoa; phylum Chordata; class Lepidosauria; order Squamata; family Iguanidae; genus Cyclura; species Cyclura pinguis. Next base: position 186,501,507 of record CM059601.1, read on the forward strand.
ATTTCTGCCCGTGGTACCAAATTTTCAGCTAAGAACACGCTGACTTCATTAACTGAGGCTTACTTGTAAAGTTACAAGATCTTTTTCTCCTGCTAGGTTGCAATTCTGGATCGATTTCCTGAAATTCACGATTCACTCGAGTCAACTGGACTTCCTTACACACAGATAATGATGGGACACTCTCTGAAATTAATTTATCCATCCTTTTAATGCAAATAGAAAGCATTTTTCTAAATGATTCATGGGATGAAGTAATATGGCGATGACTTGACGAGTAGTAGCTCAGTGTTGGCTTAGGAGAAGGAGGACGTTTTACATGGAATCAAGGAAGCTTTTTTAAAATCGCCAATACTTTACTGTAGAAAGAGAATCCTTGAGAAATAGCAGATGCTCCTGGACAAACATAAAGCCTTCCTGTTGCCATTTTCCCAAGGTATCTCTCTCTTAACCACAGATCCTGATCTTTGAATATTAATAGAAAAGATATTGCCAAGGATTCATCTCTAGTATAAAGAATACACCAAAAGTACTAACTGAATACTATGAAAATTATATGCTGTTTAGAAATGTGTGGGAGAATAGGTTTTGAATAGGTTCTGAGGTTCTGAAGCAGAATGATGAAATGGCAAAGCAGGAGCTGAACAACAACCAGTCCCATGCCCCCCCACACACACATAAATAAAAATAGGGTCTAGCCAAGAAAGGAACAAGCTTAATCTTCTTTATAAAACACACAAAAGTTTCCCATAATCAAATACGTGGTCTAATGGAAACCAGAAAAAGAGAGAAAATGGCTGTAGGTTAGAATGATGCAAGAAGAGACTGGGTATAGAAAAACAAATAGAAAGTCTGCAAACTAGCAATTAGTGAGTTTAAGCATGCAAAGGTTGCTAATTTTAACATACATGCTAAATACTACTATATAGCTAGTTGAAATCATACCAACAATTTGTTAACTTTGAAGCCCCAAGATAAATGATTAGCTAAAGACAAAGTGGGGAAAGAGAGAAAGAATGCATGCCAACACAACCATAAAATATTTCTAAACTTTAAATAAATTAAAATGTTTCAGTGTTTTAAAAATGTTTTAAAAACTGCCTGTCTTCGTAATTTCTGTGTTCTCTGCGTACCTGTCAAGCCCATATCAACCCCTTATAAAGTATGCACCCATACGGAAGCCATTTACAAAATCTAAAACTGGGGGAAGAGAAGGGTGGGGGAAAAACTGAATTTAACATCAAACAAGGCAGCAAAGAAGTGACTGTACTGAGATATTGATTTTATATTTAATTTATTTAAAGCATCTGAGGGGTATTTTTTTTTTATTTCTAAATTCATTTCCTCCCACAGAGTAGTTGAAGCGCTCAGATCCAAAGCAGAGCTTCCAGATCAAAGTTTGAAGCAGAGGGAATGAACTATTGGGAGGAGGGAGGGGAAAACGGAGTGAAACAGTCTTCTTTCTTTTACAGAGAAAAGTAGAGTTGGGACATTGTGAAATGACTAGCATTAGGCCCATTCTAAGAAGCAATCCTGTGTGAAACAATGGGCAAGTCTTCCAAATATACACATTTCTATTGAGGCAGGGCCTTGGCAATTGATTGACCACTAAGGACAAGATTTTAATGCATCTGCTGAACTTTTTACCTATTTGAATGATGAGGTATTTTAAAGTATGTTTAATTTGTGTTTTTAAGATTATAACTAGCTTGTTTTAATGTTTTTAACCTATTGTCTTATTGTTTTCCAAATATGCTTCAATACCACTTTTGATTCCATTTCTATAAAGAAAGCAGCATACAAATCAGTATCAATCAATCTAACAATCGAATAAATGGGAGTATCCCTTTAAAAGAAACATTCTTAACATAACTTCACATATTCTTTTCTGGTCCCAAATTTTAGAGCTACGTTGCCCAGAGAAGTCTGGTTGGCCCCCTCCTTGCTGTTTTATTCTGCTGTCACATAAAGACCTTTTATTTAAGGAAGCTTTTGGTTCTTTGTGTGCTGCAGCAGATAAGGTATTTAATGAGGGCTCTAATGTTTATTTTTGTTGTTTAATGCTGTTTTTAACTTGTTTTTAAATTGAATTTTTTAATGAGAATTTTAAGTTGTCTTTTAACTTTTGTATTAAGATATTTTTAATTGTACTGTGCTCTAAAAACACTGTTCATCACGATGGATCTCATGTTGGCAGAAAAGTGGGATACAAATGAATAAATAAAATAATATAATAAAACAAAACCAAGTATTGAAAAGACAGCCTTTTTGGATTACAGCTTTCACAGTAACCCAAGCAGCATGGTTGGTGGCCATGCAGGGTTGGAGTTTCTAGGAATTATATCAAAAAAGTTACCAATGTCTACCTAAAGTCAACTAATGGTTAAACAGCACTAATCGCACAGCCTATAGCATTCCACAGATGAAAATGTGGGCAGCTCTTCTCATACAAAAGATAACTTACTTGAATACTTGCCATCTCAGAATGGACAGTGAGCACAAACTAGAAAACAGGGATTGTCTCCACTAAATACAGATAAGCAGGAGCAAATGAAATCCTAAACAGGTATGAATCTGACCAGTGCCTGGGTGGGAGACTTTTAATTCAGTACATCACAGTTGCCTAATGGTATATGGTTGGAGAACAATACTGAAAACTAGTATATAATCCAAATGAACAAACAAATAGTATATTAATAGCCAACCTCCTTCCCCAAAAGCTAGACCGTTAAGGGTGTCCTTGTTGGTTCTAACAACATTGCTGGGATGGGTGTAATGTTAAACATATGCCACAAAGCAGATTTCACTTCTCAAGAACCCTATACAGCATATGAGATTAATAGTCTGTCTGACTGTCTATCTAATTAATTAGTTGATTAATTAATTAATTTGATAGGCTATCTGAGGGATTTAATTAGTTAATATCCCATAGCTTCCAACATTTCACATTGAAACCCAGGACACATGTGGCCAACTAACATCAGATCATGGTCATGATGGCAAAAATCATTCATGAGGAAGAACATAGAAGCTGGGAGATGCTGCACCATTTTGTTTCTTCTTAAGCCTCATGGAAAAGGTAAGATTCCACCCACTCCCCTCATCTCCTGCTTTATTTTATAGTTTATTTTATTAAATAGTTTATTTATTAAATAGTTTTAGTTTATTAAATACAAGCTACTTTTGCACTCAGTTTGCAGCAACTGATGGAAGCAGATGACAAAAGAGGAAAGTGGGAGAAGTATTTCTCTAACACATTGAACACCTAAATAGTCCTGTAAAGTTTGAACTGAAACCAAGAATGGATTCACCATCCCACTGGCATGGAATCCACCAGCTAGAATTCTAATGAGATTTTTGGGTGAGTTTCGAACTATGACTAGGTTTATAGCAGCATCACCTAGCCCCCTCAATGTGATGGCTGCCACGCTCACATGCAGAGGCCAGTGTACAAACACATCCCTGTGAACAGGACACAACTTAGAACATAACTTACAGAAGTAGGCAGCCTTGCAAGAATTCATGTGATTCTCAAAGGCAGTAAGCTTGGAAGCTGTAAGTGCAGGAATACAGGCTTCTGCAAAGAAATCAAGTAGCCACTCCAAGAACTGTATCTCTTATCATAATATATTTACACAGAACAGTTACAAGCTTCAAAGTCTTTCTTTCCAAACTGAATAAATCAGGACTTCCTTCACTGCTAGCAACAATTTGACTGCCTCCAAACCTTCACAGAGCAACAACTGAAATTCAAATTCTGCTCTTTAGATCCTCTTTGTAGCCTTCATGCCTCTTCTATGACTCAGGCCTATTTCATCTTCTTCAGTTTATTTCCAATTGGTGGCCAGTGATTCCAATTGGTGGCCAGTGATTAGGACAGTGGATCCACTTGGGGCTTCAAGTTATTTGGGTTGATGAGCCTCTTCATTCAAATAGGTTCAGCTCTTTTAAAATTCAGGCTAAAACCCAAAGTAGTTTAATCAATCCACTGACACAGGAGCCAATAGCTGGCACTGCTGTTCTAATGCCATTCTTTCAAATTTGCTGTATTTTCATACTAGGCCTGCTCATGCACACAGTTTTCAAACCTTGGCAAAGATTACAGATTAAATGAAAGCACACCACAGAAATTAAAAATATGAAACTTAAAAGGTGCTTCAGCAGTATACCCTGTGAGTGTATGCACCTTCAAGTCATCTGTCAATTTATGGTGACCCCATGAATTTCAAATCGGTTTTCTTAGGCAACGAATACTCACAGTGACCAAAATGCAAAGGTATTTTAGAGGACAGAATGCAAAATTAGCTTTCATACAGTTTCAACAAAATTCATGGCAATTCCCTTGAAATGAATTAGTGTAAATGGTCTTGTATTTTTGGGGACATATAAAGATCTCAAGTAATTAGCACAGCTTCCTAGTAGAACACAGCAGTTCCCAAATGTTATAGATAAGAAATCTTCATTGCACAATAAAATAGTATCAATTTTGCCTTGTTGTACTGAAAAGAAAAGAGATAAGGAGCATATCAAGGTATCATACGCAGACCACTTGTTTTCCACTGTGGAAAATTCACCGTGTATTTTACAAAGCTCACTGTCTATTTTACATGAAAATACTAACATTAGACCTCAAATCTAGATTTCATGCCCACAACCCAACCTGTGTCCAGACAAAAGCTATGTGAAGAATTTAATACAGGAGACCAACATTCACAAGTCTTGGACACAAGGACATTTATGTGAGGATCTTTGCCAGCATAATGTTACAAGGTTCTATATGCAAATAGCACATAAGCAAAGATTCAGCAACCGATTCAATGACATATTGCCAAAATGTGGGGCATACTTTTTTTCTAGAGAGTAATGGACTGTTGCAAAAAGAGAAGGTCAGATAAAATTAGGGCAGGTACAAAGACCTTCAGACCTTATAAATCTGAATTGTGATACACTGCAGTGTCTGCTGCCCCTACGTGCTGTGTACAAATAGCTTCCTATATATAAGATTTGGCAGGAGCCAGCGACAAACAAAGGAATGTTAGTACTAACACTACAATATTGCTGAGCTAAGGAACAATTTCTGGAGAGCTGCCCAGAAGAACTGCATGCTGAACTGCAAGCGGTCCAGTCAATTTGCCACTAACCAAATTTTGCTTCTTTGGGCAGGAAGAAAGTCATCTTTTACAGTTGTTTCATCACCCTCCTAGGTTATGTTATTCTCTTAAACCAGGGGTTAGGGGCCACATTGTCCCCGCAGGAGACTTTGGAAGGCAGTGCCAACCCCTAAACAATTTTTTTAAAATGGTTTAATGCCAAATGCTCACAGTTACCTGGGGGCAATTTTATCAGATGTTTTGACCTCTCTGGGACATGTTAGGCCCAGAAAATGCCATTTTTGCAACAGGAAATGATCAGAAGCCAATTTCCTGGTCACTTTCTGTTGAAAGAAAGGCCTCTTCTGGGCTTAAAAGAGTCCAAGTAGACCACAAAAACATACTCTTCATCTATCCTGTTAATCTTCTGTCATCTCACCTTTACTGCGCGTTTTAAAATGTCCCAGTTTTTCTCTCCTCTTCCCACTTTCCCCCTTTGTCTTCAGCTTACTTCAGTTGCTGCAAACTGAATATTTTGCACTCAATTAACTTAGTAGGGGGGAGAGGAGAGGACAGAACGATGTCAAACTGGTTTAACATGCAGATGTAAAAGCGACAATACGACAGTACTACGATGTATCAGCCTTGTGCTGAAGGGGCCTGAGAGAAGAGGGCAAGGGCTGTGACACCCATCAAAGAGAAGTTTGTTTCCTCCAAGGCTCTGAATCTGACTTGAGATGGTCTAGATGTCAAAGTCTGCCAGCTGAAAACAATATATATTAAGATACAGGATGGCAAGTTAAAGTTAGCAAAGCACATCTGATTTGCAGAAGCATTAATCACTCTATTAGAACCTCTAGAGCGCACCTTCTGTCAAAGCCTGCCTAGTAAACAAGATAAATTAGCACTGTCAACTAATTCCGAAATAAGACCTCTTCCCTTCTTTACCTACTTTTTAAAAGGTATATTAGACAATCTGACGCGTTGATATTAACTGAGAAAAACAAAACACTTCAGAACTTGTGCTTCCTATACCCTCATATGAACACCTTGAGGTAGAGCAGGCACTAAAGGGACAGTCTAAAGAAAGGGGCACCATTTGAACTGATATTTTTTTAACCCTCGTTTTCAAGTATGGCAGTAGTTTCACCAAGTTCTAGGGGAAAAAATGATAAGTTTATTCAAGAGGGAATAAATTAAAAGAGCTGAGAAGAAGAAGGAAGAGGAGGAGGAGGAGAATTTAACACATTTGTAATCCATAGTATTTTCGTACTTCTGCAGATCTGAATACTGCTGCACCCTACAGATAAAACACAGTAGTCGTTTTGCCAGCTATGAAGCTGCAACATCTGCGTCAAACCTTGACCCTTTTTGTTCTGTTCCATTCTTTACAGCCAAAGGGCATTACAGGGGATTAGGGGACCTCCAGTGCTTTAAGGTAGATATGCGTGTCTGTGTGTGTGTATGTATGTTTTGTTTGCCTTCAAGTTGTTCCCAGCTTACGGCAACCCCAAAGTTACCCTCATGCCATGCTGTAGTTGTTGTTGTTGTTATTTATGTCCCACTTTTGTTTTCATAATTGGAGTTTAAAAGAACAATACAATTAAAAATATACCAAAAAAAAATTAAAATAGAGTTAAAATAGAATTACAATATTGAAACAATCCAAACTTGAAGTTAAAAGAATCAAATGCAATATAAAAAGCCAAAAAGCTAGTAAAAACAGTTCAATGAAAACAGTACAGCCCATTCTTTAAAAACATACTGTTTTAAAAGCCTGTCAGAATAAAAAGGTTTTAGCCTGCAGAAACCATCAAGAAGGGCCTCTCCGGCCTCCCCACCAACTGTGCTTGTGAAGGTGGTGGGACTGAGAGAAGAGCCTCTCCTGATGATCCAAGGGAGTTTGTCATTGCTGTCCTCTAAGGCTGAGACAGTGTGACTTGCCCAAGTTCACTTAACCAATTTCCATGGCTGGATGGGAATTTGAACCCTGTGCTCTGAGTCCTAGGCCCTTTCCACAGTGTCCTCCCATCCTGGCATGGGGACAGTAGAGGAGCAGGACCGTGATGATGCTTCTGCATGATGTCATCGTGGTCCCGCTTTTTGCGTGGTCCCCAGGCAGCATGATTGTGGATTACATCATTGATGGGTTTTCCCTGTCAATGACCCATGATTGCACCACTATCCCACACTTACCTGTCCTGTGGAAGGACAGGAAGCACAATAGTGGTGCCTTCTGTCCCAGTGCAGCCTGGGAAAGTACCCTCCTCCACTGTGGAAAAAAGGCATGTCCATCGCTCTCCCTCACCAGGGAACCAGAACCAGTCCAGTGCAGAGGGAGCTCTCCCATTGCACTCCCTTGGATTGACACCAGAGGACCACACAAGAAGGCGGAGTGCAGAAAGGGCCTTAGTTCAGCACTCAAACCACTATACCACCTGGCTCAGTGGTTTAAGGCATTGTAATCTAAGAATGAGCAAAAGTTTGAAAAGTTACTTTCAGAGACTACTCCTCCTCAAATGATCCAGCCATCTTGGGAGCCAAATCTTCATTAACTTAGTGACAGGAGAATGACTGTGCACTCGTTTCCTTCCCATCCAGCATTAATAGCCCTACATTGAGGGCACTTTGAAAGGAAAATGACACAGTATCATTGTATGCATGTAACTGCAGCATAATTTACAGCTTGGTTCAGACCCCTTGATGATTACCTTGCATAATATAGTTTTCCTCAATGAAAAAAATATTATTTGGCAACTCTGCAGCCATGGGTCCATGTGTACAATAGAATTACAGTGCTACTAGATTTCCGGTTCCGGCGAGAGCAGGGAGATATGGCTCCTCGGCTTCTCCCAGTGAGCCATCGCCGCCACAGGTTACCATTTGAACAATTTTTACACAGATGTTTTGTTCTGTGCTCTGGAGAAGAGAGGTGCAGCAAGAGTGTGGCGAGCAAGAATAGCGAGTTCGACTTCCCCTACTAGCATTCGAAACAAGCGCAAAGAGGAGAGTCACCCCAGCAAGCTTGCACCACCATCAAGCCTCACATGCACCGGCGGGAGGAGGGGGGAATACCTCCCTCCCTTCCCTATCCCTGCCACCGAAATTTCTTCTGTGGCTAGAAGAAACCCATCTCTCTTTGTTGGGAGGGTTTCCTTTTGTTTGTTTGGCTGTTTTGGCCATGTGGATATTCAATGGAAAAACCCTGAGGACTACAGCAAATAACTCCCCAAGATGAACAGCTGTTCATGAGAGATAAAAATCCCTTCCCTCCTTTCCCTTGAGAAGGTGGATTGGAGAAGGCACTTTAAAACTCTGTGTGCTCCTTTTTTCTTCTGACTTTTTGGGCATTGGCATTCTATGGGGGGAGACTCAGGAGAAAGATGCTAAGTTTGAAGAGGAGTATTTTCGTCCTTTTGTTTTTTGAGACTCTCTACATAAGACACTTGTTGCCTAGGTGCAGTGTTTTTTTGGCTCTTCTCCTTTTTTTTCCGTCTTACACACCTGAGAAGTTTAAATTCCAGACTATCTAAGAGTTAAGCCTTACAGCTTTGAACCACACTGGAGAGTAAGTTTTGTTTAAATTGCTTTTTTGACTCTAGGCATTCCAGAATGTTTAATGATTGAAAATAAATAAGGATCAGCATCTATAAGCTAGACAATTTTGAAGTGAGACGGATGTTGTTGCTGATATCAACGTTGAATGAACTGGCTAAATGTAGACTCGGCAACAAGGAGTGTGAATTATGAACTGTTGATGAAATATAGAAGAGCTTTTCATATACTGAAATGCTCACATGTTAACTGAAGATCTGATGAATTTTAATACTCTTAGCAGGACTAAATAACTGATCAACTAATCAATGGATTATTTAAATGTGAAACTTTCTAATGAAATTAGTGATAAATTGCAGGATGGTCAAATTTATTAATCAATGAATTAATGAATCAAGTAATTAATCATTCAAATCTATTAATTGCTATTTGGCTTGGTCCTTAGATCTTTAGAGATTTAGCCCCATCCTAATTTACTCTAGTTTTTGGACTGTGATTATTGATTTGAGGGTTAATGAGCTGAATTATCTACCCCATTTAATTGAGGAAATCCTTTTCCGAGGTTCAATGTATGTTCAGTTTGTGTGGGTGTAACAGTGGATGATACTTACGAAAAATACAGAATCTTATTTAATATTTTAATAATAAATTCTCTGTGGGTCAAATGACGAAGATATAAATTGCTGGACTATTACATACTGATATAGTGTAAGGGTTAAATCAGCAGCTAGAGTTAGTAATAGCTAATAGGAGATCCCTACAATTTCTGGCTCTAATACTTAATAAGAATAAAATATTTGGTTATAACAATCAGGAAAGAAAAACCAACAATAATAAAAGAAAAATAACACCAAATAAATAAAAAATAAAAATAAAATTAGAAATTAGAAATTAGATTCAATTAATTCAAATCCAAGCCATCTAAACCTTACAGCATTCTATCCTTATATGCCCAAGATATAGTAATTACAAATTAAAAATAGCAGACTCTGAGACTGCTGCCTTTAAAGAACTTTGAATTTATTCTCAATTACCAAAGCAAAAAGAAAAATGCACAAGATGAGATCAGGCAACGCCCAATGTGCGGAATCACAGGCAAGAAGAGCCTCCATAGAAGAACACCCTGAATACCAAAGGAAGTTTATGGAGGAAGTTAGAAGTTATATGATGGACATAAGGCAAGATCTGAAAGATTTAAAATCTCAAATGCCGGAGATGCAGGATACATTAGAACAGGTCAAGAAAGATGTGACTTGTAATAAAAATGAGATTAATGCGAACAAGAAAGATATTCAAGTGCTAAAACAAAGAATGAGCGCATCTTCCTTGGATTTTGAGAAGCAACTTGATAAACTTGCTTTGTTGGAACAAAAACAAACGGATGCATGGATATGTATTAGAGGCTTTGAAGAAAGAAGGGATGAAGACATAGGGAAAAGGATTGTTGGGCTGATGGCAGACTTTTTGGAGATTGAAAAAGAGATAATTGATAGTGAGATTGACACCGCATATAGAGTTCAATCTACTTTTGCTAAAAAGAAAAATATACCCAGGGATGTTGTGGTGCAATTTACCAGGAAATCTACCAATGAAAAGATAATGGAAGAACATAATAAATCACCTCTAATGGATCAAGGAAAACAGTTAATTATTCTGCCAGAAATTCCAATACGAGTACTGAAGAAACAGAAGGACTATGATTTCCTAGTTACAAAGCTAAGAGCGAACCAAATTATGTACCGCTGGGATTGCTTAGAAGGGGTGATATTTAATTTTAGAGACCAGAGATTTCGACTCAATACCATCAAGAAGGCCGAAGATTTCCTAAAAACCTATGGAGACGAACTGAGCAATGTTAAAGCAATATCTCCAAAGAGAACAGAGAGACAGCCCAGAAGGAAAGACACGATGGTGGTGACCCAAAACAGCAAAGATCTCAACCAGAGAGAACAGGGGGGGAAAAAGAGCAAAGAAATTATGGAGGAGAGTGAAGAAGAGACCAGACATATGGAAACCAGTCTCACTGATTTGGATTTAGAGGACTTGGTAACATTGAAAGTTAAAGAAAAATGAATTGTACTATCATCTCTTGGAACATGAATGGACTGAACTCTGTTGTCAAGAGGAAAAAAGTATTTCACCTTATGAAGAAGATGAATGCAGATGTGTGTTGCCTTCAGGAAACCCGTATCAAAAAGAAAGATGAAAAATGGCTCCTACATGATCGCTTAGGGGAAATGTTCATCTCTGCCACTTCTGTTAAAAGAAGAAAGATGGTTATGTATGTTAAACCACATCTGGCTCCAAAATTAATATTCTGTGATGATAAAGGCAGATTTTTGGGAATGGAAGTCAAGATTGATGGCCATGCTCTACTTGTGATTGGGATAGACGTCTCTTGTAATGAGAACAAACGATGTTATGAAGATTTGAAATTCTGGGAGATTTTAATGGAGTGGTGAATACACATCTTGACAGAAGCTCGCAACCCAAGACAAAAAAACATCATGGGAAAATACAGAAGGAATTTCTGTATATGGCTGAGGAACTGCAATTATCAGATGTTTGGAGATATAAACATCCCTTGACTAAAGACTTCACTTTTTTCTCAAATCGACACAACTCCTGGTCGAGAATAGATCTGATCTGGCTTTCTAAACTATTCTTAAACTATGTTAAAAAGATTGAAATTCTGCTGAAAGTATTGAGCGACGATAATCCTGTGAAATTGGTGCTTAGCTTCCTTACCAGATCCAGATGTTGGAGACTGGATGAAAATACATTGCGATATGGAAAGACTGTGGAATACTGTAAGAAGGAATTTGATGATTTTTTTTTAAAGAAACCTGAATAACGAAGTGGATATAGCTACGGTTTGGGATGCGGCCAAAGCCGTCTTCTGTGGAATTCTCATCCAAAAAACACGTGAAAGAAAAAAGCAACAAGGAGCAGAAATGGATGAACCATTGGGCAAGATCAGAAATTTCAAAAACAAGCTAAGTTCAGACCCAAATAACCAAACTTACATTTCCACAATGAAGATACTATAAAGACAACTATCTGGGTGGTCACTGAAGAAATGGATAGAAAACTGAAATATGCGAAGCAGAATTTCTTTGAAAATGCCCACAAACCAGGTAGATGGTTGGCATGCAAAATAAGAAAAGACAAAAAGACTTATTGTACAAATTAAGGAAGATAATAGATCCATAACAAACAAGAAAGAAATCCGGAAACTTATGTATAATTACTTTAGTAACTTGTATTGTGACCAACATGTGGAGAACAAGCAGAAATTGGAAGACTACTTGCAATCTCAGAAGCTTCCTCAAATCAAGTCAGAACACAGAGAGATACTGAACTGGCCCATTTCTCTGATGGAAATAATAGATGCAATTGATAGATCGAAATTGGGAAAAGCTCCAAGCCCAGCTGGGCTCCCGGCTAATTTTTACAAGCACTTCAGAGACCAGCTAGCAAAACCATTACAGAAAATTGTTAAACTCAATATTGGAAACTAACAAGATCTCAAACAGTTGGCAAAAAGCAAATGTTGTATTGATTCCTAAGACCAACTCGGGAGAAGTTACATGTAAAGACTTCAGGCCAATTTCCCTCTTAAACGATGATTACAAGATATTTGCATCAATTTTGGCCAAATGGCTAAAACAGATTCTTCCAAGCTATATCAATGAAGACCAAACATGTTTCCTTCCTGGGAGACAGATGAGGGATAATATGACAATTGTAATGAATATTTTGGAATATTTCAAGTCACATAATGAGAAGAAGGGAGCTTTACTTTTCTTAGATGCAGAAAAGGCCTTCGATAACATCAGATGGGATTTCATGACAAAGATATTGGAAGAAATGAATTTTGGACAGACATTTCTGACTTGGATCAAGTGTATCTACCATGAACAAAAGGCATGCCTGATTATAAATTCCAACCAATCTGAAACATTTCCTATACAGAAAGGGACAAGGCAAGGATGCCCTCTGTCACTATTACTGTTTATCTCAATGTTAGAAGTCCTTCTAAGAAACCTTTGAAAGCAGGAGGATATTTGAGGTGTGAAGATTGGGATGCCCAATCTTCACAATACAAAATTCGGGCATTTGCTGATGATGTGGTGCTTTTCCTGGAAGACCCGCTACTCCAAATAGCTAATGTAAATAGAGAGATAAATCAATTTGGAGAGCAGACAGGGTTTAAGATCAATAAACAAAAAACAAAAATGCTAATTAAAAACATCAAAAACCAAGAGAAAAGCCAATTAAAGGAACTATCTGGAATCCAGTGTACCCATAGTGTAAAATACCTGGGAATACAGGTTACAAACAACAATAATCAATTATTTCAAAATAACTACTTAACAGCCTGGAAATCTATTCAGGAGAAAATAGCGGTCTGGAATTGGTTAGGCTTGACCTTATTGGGAAAAATATCATTGTTCAAAATGAGTATCTTACCGTGTACGTTATTCTTATTCCAAATGATTCCGATACCCATCCCCTATAGGTGGTTTGAGAATTGTAAAAAAGAGATAGTAAGATTCCTTTGGCATAGGAAGAAACTGAGGGTCAAGCTGAAACTGATGACTGACCTCCGAGAACGAGGCAGATTCTCTATGCCTGATTTAAGAACATACTATGTATCTGCATGCTTGGTATGGATAAGACCATGAGTACTCTTGAACAATCATCAACTTTTGGTGCTGGAGGGGCACGATCTGCACTTCGGGTGGCACACCTACCTATGGTATGGCAAGGCTGAGGTGCAGAAAGTGTTCCTCCGACACGCAATTTGGAAATCCCTCTTCAGCATATGGATCAAGTACAAATCCCTTCTATATGCTAAGCTGCCAACTTCCATCTCTCTAGCAGAAGCACTTCAGATAAAAGGCTTAAGGAGAGAGGGAGGTTGGTTTACTTATAAAGACCTAGTATACTCAGAAGGTGGGATAATCAAACTGAAAGATCAACAACAGCTTCAACAAGAGGGTATTGTTATACAGTGGTTTCCCTACCTCCGGATCAAAGAGAGGTTCAAAGAAGATATGGAAAGAGATGATATAACTTTGGAACCCCCACCTCTAGAAAAACAGTGGCAGGGTGGGGATACCCACCTGCTGTCGAAAATGTACAAATTAATAATGGGGATTGATCTGGAAGGTGAAACCACTAAAGAATACATGATTAAATGGGCACTTGATTTAGGACATAATATATATTTAGATGACTGGCAAATGGTGTGGAGAGACCATCTCAAATTCACTCGATCTTATATCTTGCAAGAGAATGCTCTGAAAATGTGGTTCAGGTGGTACCTCCCACCTGTGAGAATTGCCAAAATGTTTAAGAGTGCTAAGAATAGGTGCTGGAAATGTGACAAAGAGATCGGTACCTTTTCCCACCAATGGTGGGGGTGCCATAAGGTTAAGAAATTTTGGAGGATGATCTTTCTAAAATCCAAAAAATATTGCATGTCAAAATAGATTTAAAACCAGAATTTTTCTTGGTGGGTATTTCCCATTTGTATAAGCAAATAGAACAAAAATTTGGTAGATTGATGTGGCATATGGTTACGGCAGCAAGAATTACTCTCACCAGATATTGGAATAAAGAGTCGATACCACTCGAGACAGAATGGCTAGAGAAACTGGCTGAAATTGCCAGGACATAAAAATTTACCAGTATGATAGAAAGCAAACTAGACGGAAAATTCTTAAAAACTTGGCAACCACTATTAGAGTATTTACATATCAAAAGTGGGATTGATTAATGGATCAAGAGGAAAATACGTTCAAGAATTCACTCATTGGGAGATTCAAAGTGGGAAATCTAGGAATAGAGGTTCAGAGAGGGTGGCTATAATAAACTATTCATGAATGTGGCTACTCTACAACCAAGAGACTAGGAAATTTTCTGTATGTACTTTGCTAACAAATATACATATATGAAAGTGAAATCAACCAGTATACAGGTTAATATATATATGTGTGTGTGTGTGTGTGTGTGCGTGTGTGTGTGTGAATGTATATACATACACACATTCATATATATTTATACATATAGTCTCATCTTTAGCTTCGAGGGGGACTGATAAGAAAATAGCACTATGCTGTTTTGTCATCAGAGGGGGAGGTCCTCTTTGTAATTATCTGTTAATTGTCAACTGTTTTTGTATAACCCTAAGCCCGTGATTGCTCTTAAGTGCTTGTTCAACTGAGTAAGACTTGGCATGCTAGGGAAGGCTACTTTACTAATCTCTTGGTCACTGTAATACAGACCCTTACAAATGTGTGACACTGTTATGTTGATGCTGCTTCGAAATGTATTGTGGATGGAGCAATATGCTTGTGTTCTAAATTTGAAGGTGCAGATGGATGTTTTGTGTACATTAATGAAGGGTTGTTATTTATGTTCTATGTGCATATATGTTATGTTATTATGTGGAATATATGTTTTCTATTTTTGTATCTCTTCTACCAATTTCCCCTTCCCTTTCATTGTTCTGTTGAATAAGAATAATTAAAAAAAAAAAGAATTATAGTGCTACTATGCCATGTTTCCATCCTATAGAAACCTGTGATTTGCATTTTAATGGGGAAATGGAGCTCTCTGGCTGAACATTCTAAATGCTTCTCTCTAAACTTCCAGTCCCAGAATGCCATTGGATGGATTCATGGCAATTAAAGTGGAATAATAGCACCATAATTCTGTGGTGTGAATGGGCACCATCTATGTTTCACAATTAATTTAAGAATTTGTCACAATACAATGAGTGACCGTAAGATAAGCAAAGTAAATAAACTGCAAAAGTGAAGAGTAGGAGGTTACCACCATGGGTGTAGCGATGGAGGTAGGCAAAATGATGGCACTCCCCGCCATTAGAAAGCTGCACCCACAAAGGAAATTTTCCAGCAGTCCTCAAATGTCTAGCCTTGCAGAGAATGAGACACTGGAAATGATTCACATCTAGAACTCTTACATTTGGTGCGTTCCCACCTCTTCACGTCCCTTTCCTTTGGATGCCTAAACTTCATTTTCAATGCTCCGGTGGAGTTTTACATTACTTCAGTGCTAGAAATTTTGGAACTAAAAGAAAATTCTGTAACTCTTTGTTAGGTCATTGCACCAAGATTTGTCTCTGATCATTCATTTTTGTTGTGAGTTCCCAAATAGCCCTGATCTTAGGTAAATCCATCTCATGTTTACCAAAGCAGGCCAATAGCCAGACATAGAAATGGGTCTTTCATTCTTATGGTCTTCAGTCTGATAAAAGCTCTTTTCCCCTTTGATTTCAATTTATGTTCCTAGCATTCTCCCTGAAAACACTTGTATCAAACTTAGGAAATGGCATAGCTCAAAGAAAAGGCCTGCGCTTCTCAGCATGAGGACCATTTGATAAAAAAAAAAACCTCTGTCTGAAGCATTAGTCCCAGGCACCAGGAGGATTTCTGACACCTCTAACATTACTGGAGCATGTGATTAATCAGACCTGTGACAGTTTTGCAATACGCATACCCAGCTGGATGTGTGTAAAGGCAATTATTCTCTTTTGAACAACCTTCTATGCGTCGTGTTGCTTCAAATGAGTATTGGCATATTTACAATAAAAATCCTTCCCATAAAAGAGAAACATTCATTTGTATTCAGAAGAAATTGATTTCTGAAGCACTTAGACACGCACACATACCACAGAGAGCCTTCTGCTACTTTTTAACCATATGCAGATAACACAGTAGAATCTTTAGAATTTAAGAAATGAAAGAAAATAGACACCCTAAGACTCAGCACTGCCAAGTCTTGCATATACAAAGAACAGCAATATTCACTGATAAGTGCTCGCTTCCAAAAGTAATAAGCAACCAGACTGGGGGAAGCTGTTTAGCTATAAAACCCTATAATAGACTACTAAAATATGAGGGATACTTGATATGACAGCAGTGCCTGTGGACCACTAGCTAAGTGTAAATCACCAGTGTGATGCAGCAGCTTAAAAACTGAACACAAGTCCAGACTATATCAACAAAAATAAACTGAAGCCCTATGAGGAAAGCTTTGCTGGAACTGTACCTCTTTGGGATGATATGATGCTGTAGCCTCTGTCATTCCACTTTTTTCAGCTTCTTTTAAAATGTCTCGATTACTTTCTCCTCATCCCACTTTCTCCCTTCATCCTCTGCTGACTCAAGTTGTTGAAAAATGCAAAAATAGTTTATGCATTCCATTAACTGATTAGGAGGGAGAGAAAAGGACAGGTGGAACCTTACCCTTCCCTGTAAACTCAGGCAAAAGCAAACTGCTGCAGACTCTCCTAGCTGGTGTGTTCTTCCTCCTTAATAACTTTTGCCATCTTGACCACACTTTGATGCTGTCTGGTCACATATGTCTTGGTTTTCATCTGTGAAATGTTGGAGGGTATGTGATGCTATGATAATCATCTTCATATATTTCAAGGGTTGTGACAGGGGATGAAGCTCATTTCTATGTACCTGCTCTCGAGGATAGGACCTGAACTGGTAGTTTCAAATTAAAAGAAAAAGGATTTAGGATAACCATTTGGCAGAATTTCCCAGTGTAACATCCTGCCCAACAGAACAGAATGCCTCATGGTAGTGGACTCTTTTTCTTCGGCTGTGTTTGAGCCATGATTGGCAACCGAAAAAAGATGGTGTAGTAGTAGGTTTATTTATTTATTTATATCCTACCTTTCTCTCAGCATGGGACCCAAGGCATTTTACAAAAAGGCTAAAAAAAAAATAAAGCTAAAACTCTGATAGTAAAAAAGTTAAATCACAATTAAACAAGTTATCATGTTAAAATGCCATTCAATTTTAAAAACTGTAAAATCATTTTAAAATATAAAAGCAAATACTGAAAGATATCACTGGCAGAACCAAATGATCCTTGATGTTGATTCCAGCTCTGTGACTCCATTTGTTGAAATACTGATGGATACTATTATTGAGATACCCTTGATGTAAGATATGTAAGCAGCGATCAATCTAGATGTATCGTACTTATTTCGCATAATGCATTGTACCCACAACTAGCCTTTCTGGTGAGTGAAAATAATCACCAAAATGGGAAGGAGGCACTAATTATCCCCCAAATCACCCCTTGACCTGAAAGGTTGGAAGACCCACCAGAGCAGGTTTAGTGGGTGCAGTGGGTGTTAGAAAGGAAAATCACCAAAATATTAAAATATTTTAATTAACTGTGGAATAGAATCCCATATTTTCATAGTAATTAACATTCAGTGTTTAATGAACTGAGTCAGTGGTTCTCAAACAGTGGCCCTTTTTGGATGTTTGGAGCTTCAGCTCCTAGAAATCCCAGCCAGTATGGCCAACACTTTGGAAGTCTGCAAGCTGAAGTCCCAAACCTCTGGAAGACTAGAGTCTGAGTACCACTGAATGAGATCATGATCACCTATTAAATTCCTTTCATCCACACAAACCAAACCAAACAAGAGAAGGGGTCCTTATTAGGAAGACTATTAAATCAATATTACAGGTTCAGTCTATTTTGGATAGGGTATTACCTTCCTTGAAAAAAAATCACAGTTTGGAAGCATTCTGTGCTCCTTGATATTCCAGAGTCTGTGGCTGTAGCCAAGAAATAGTTTTGCTTAGCTTAGGTCAAACTATCCACTGCACCCATATTACTGGAGAAAGTTAATCTGGAGAAAATTGGTACCTCGAGAAGGTATTACTTGGCAGGGATGTGATGAATATTTGCAATTTTTAATTTTTTTATTATTATTTTTCAAGAAAATATTGAGAAACAAGTTAATTGCTGCAAGATTTCCTTGTATTTCTGGATTTTTTTCAGGAGAAAAAATGCACAAAACACATCTTATTTTGTGCAAAACGACAACAGCAACACTGTTCTGTGCAAAAACGTTAGGGTTTGCACAAAAGATCTTTCCAGAAAAAGAGTAAATATCAAAAAGTGGCCAAAAGCTTTCAGAACCACACCAAATGAAAACTTCTGAAATGATTCATGCGAGCGTGTGAGAATAAAATGACCAAAGATTTATATCCCTGTTACTTAGCTAACCTGGTGTGGTGGTCTGAGCATTTCACTACGACCCTGGAGGCCAAGGTGCAATTCCCTGTTCATCCATGGAGGCCTACTGGGTGATCTTAGGTGCACCCTGAGCCCCAAAGAACCCCTGATATGGTTGTGATAAGTCAGAAACAATTTGAAGGCACACACAAACACTTAGGCCATTTCCGCACTACACTGTTATAGTGCTATCATTCCACTTTCAACATCCTGTGGAATTCTGTGGTTTGGAGTTTACTGAGGCCAAAGAGCTCTGAGGATGAGAATTCTAAATGCCCCTCCCTAAACTGTCGGGGGATTGATTTACAGCCTCAGCACAAAATCCTGCCTGGAACCGCTGCTCCCTGGACAAACCGTGTCCCAGAGGCAAGCATTAAACATAGCAGAGTTTAAAAACAGCAACAAGCGTGTGCAGCAGAGTGTAACATACAGCATCAGCTCTGACCCCTCTACCCACTGGTTAGTAACTCAGACACACAGAGTTTGTCATCCAAGAATACCTGGAGGCTTTTAATCTTCACTGTTCCAATATATACACATCTGTACACAGGATATGCAGATCCACAGTCACAGATTCAGCATCATAGACACATCAAGCAGAGGTTCGCTCAGACAGACGTTCGGAGTCAGAGAGATAGAGTGTCCGAGCTCTCCTCTTTTATACACACCTGCTGATAGGTCATCAGCTAGGGACAATGGCTGATGCAACCCCTTGTCATGATTTCACTTTACCATGACTCAGCCCTACTACATGCCCCCTAGAGATTGCGTCATGACTTGCCAAGTCATTCCCCAGCTGTTTCCCCACATGCTCATCAAATGTGTTTTCAACTGGGGCAAATGTCACAGCATTTCTATCCAACATAAACTACAAACCCAGGATTCCATATGATGTTGAAAGTAGAATAATAGCACTATAACAGTGTTGTGCAGAAATGGCCTTAGCTATATCAGGGATTCACTACTATGAAATACTGGATGAGGCTGCTTTTGGAAATTTGCAAAATGCTTTAGAAGAATGTAGGCCCTACCCAGATATCTGTCAATGTAGGCTGACTTATAAACATTTTATAAATTAAAAAAAAAAAAAAACAGAATATGACCAGGATATCGAAGGAATGAATCACTTCTTCCTGTATGAGCGTGCCATAAGAAGTCACTGGGAAAGGTGTTGCTGTTCAGTCGTCACCAGTGAGATGCAGTTGATAAAGGTCTGAGTCTGAGAGAAGGAAACAAACATTTTCTCTGTTGTGAAATCCCTTCTTCAAATTTTGGTCCAAGAGAGCTGCATTGCCCCCTCTCTAAAGACATTCTGCCAACACCAAATGATTACCTTTATTGTTGGTCTCACTTTCGATTGAATTTTGTTTGCTGACTCTGCCTGTCAGTTTTACAGTCTTCTGGATTTTTTGTATATGTGTGTGTGTGTGTGTGTGTGTGTGTGCGTGTGTGTAATCGGGTGCTCATCTGCTGTGTGGTCATTTTGTTTTAAGTTTGTGTCCCTTTTTAAGAAATATTTTGAGGTTAACAGCTTTGAACTAGAATGGTGGGATATAAAAATCTCTAATAAATAAATAATTATAACGTACGTATTCGTCTGTCACTTGCTTCTGTGGGGAATGTACATCACACTTTTTAAAAAAATACTTTGATGAGGAAGGTGTTTCATTACATCTCAGAAAACATAAATGCACTGGGTTTTTCCACAACTGAGTTCCAAAAATAGAGCCATTTTGATGCCATCTATCTCTCCAGCTCGGTCATTACAGTGTATTTTATCCTTCCAGTAAGTGGAGATAGAATTTCATGCAATGTGTTCTTAAATGAAGACCTGGGCAAACATATTTGCAGAAGAACATACCAAAAACAGATTTTGTCAGGTTGAAACTCTCAATACACGAGCCCAGTGAGGAATGCTGGGCACTACAGTAAAACATTTCTATAGGTCTACATGATTCTTAACCTTGAACCAGAAGATTAAGAGCATTGTTATGTCTAGTGAAGAATAAATTCTTTAGATTTCTGTGGTCTCAGGAAAGAGGATATAGGATTTCAATAATAATTTCAAACTAAAGGACCAGAGAACTACTTCTTTGTATCATTAATGGCGCACATAATCCTTACTTATATAATGTTTTATTCCATCTAATATATAAAAGTCAAAGTTTGTGAGTTTCTCTGTGTCAGGCAGGCAAAGACCTCATATTATTAGTTGTGTCAGGCAAGAAGACCTCATATGATTGGTTGCCTTATGAAAATTCTATGGATTCCTGGGGTTGGCAGTTTAGAGAGGGGCCTTTAGAATTCTCAGTCATAGAGCTATTGGGCCTGTCAGTTGCTGTGGAGACAAGGCCTAGTAGCAAGAAGGAGGTCAGTGTATTCCCTCAGAAACCGAATCTCTATGTTAACAACTCTGAATACAGATTGGATTGGGGAATATGGGGAAAAGTTACAGGTACTGGACAACGCAGTTTGGGGAATTAGAGACACGGGATCTCAAATCTATGTATTTCAAGTGATTCTAATTCCTAAGGTAAGGAAAGGTAATTCCTAAGGTATTTCTAACAAGTATTATCTATAAGAAGATAAAATCCTGGGCAACACCAGGTAAATACACTAGTACCATATAAAAACAGAAACATCCAGTATGACAGTAAAGACATTTGAACAGATAAGTGCTAAGCTTTAAAAAATGTTGCTGTTGTTCTTAATTAATTAATGATGGCATCTTATACCCCTTTTCATTTTTAAAACTTGCCAAATAGGTTATAATATTACAGTGATCAAAAACAGAAGAGATAACAAAATTAGGTGGTAAAATAGTAAAACAGCAATAAAATAGTAAAAACATTTCATTAAAATCACTAAAAGTACCAGGATAACTATCGAAATCAGTTATCAGAAATGTGCCTGAGCAAACAAAGAGATCTTTAGTGAACAGCCGAAACACATAATACTTGAGGTGAGCTTGATTTCAGGAGAGAGTGCATTTTATATGGTGGATATCACAGTGAGGAAGACACTTGTCCACACTGGGACTAAACAAACTTTGCTAGGGCCTGCTACCCCAAAACATGGGTGACTCAGGAGTCCACCTGTGATGTCTGTGTCTTCATGAAACAGTGGGGAATTATTAGGTAAGGTCAGGAAGCCTAGCGGGGGAGTAACCTAATGAGATCTTTGACACCAGTGCATATAGGATCTTACGCAGCGAAGAACCAGCCAAGGAATTAATCACACACACAAGATCTCAGTCACACAACCACACAAAGCTAACCAAAGGAAAATGGAGGAAAGGTTTTAAGATAGCAAGATTTCAGGATCAAATGGGCAATATTTACCAATCCAGAAGAGTGGCGAAGAAGCAGCAATGTGGCTTAGACTTGAGTCTAAGGACAGTACAATTGGGAATCAGGGTGATGTTCAGCAACCAACGTGCTGTGAGCTAGCTACTCAAAACTGGGGGTCTTTATACACAATTTTTGCCTGGAGGGCATGGGTGCAAATGATTCTCTGGCCCAGTAAACAATGGAGTTTGCAGAGTGCATAATGAGGTCCAGAATGAGCTGATGGTTTTAGCATTAGGTGACAAAGGGGCTAATGGTTGTCTGATAGCTCAGTGTTTGTGGACAGGTCTGAGGTAATGCGATAGAATGCAGGGCAAAGGGAAGAGAGCTTGAGACAATCAGCAGTCTGGTGGGAATCTCCCAGTCACTGTTGTTTAAGAAAGCAGAGTTGTTAAGACTAGCAACAGCCTGTTATCTCGGGAGTTTCCTGGTGCTTTCCTGACTGTGACCTCGCCATGCTTAGGAGACTTTTCTAACACATATGTTTGGCCAGCTTTCCTCTTGGCCAGCCTGGCTATACAGCCATAGCAGGGTACCTTTTATATTTTATATCAATTTCAATGTATGCCGATTAAACCACATTAAAGTGTAGGGGTGTATGGCTCCTAAAGGCCCAGTATCTAGTCTGGTTAGCTGGGATTCAACTTCAGAGCATACAAACTGGGGCACCATATGGGGGAAAAGACAGTCTCTCAGATAACCTGGTCCTGAGTTGTACACTACCTTCCAACTATCTTGATTCTGGCAAGGACAGTTCCAATAAACAATCTGACCTCCCATTTTTTCAGCTGCTTTTAAAATGTTCCACTTTCTTTCCTTCTCCAACTTCCCCTGCTTTGTTCTCAGCATACTTCAGTTGCTACAAAATGTGTTCAAAGTGCAAAAACTATTTTGCACTTTATTAACTTGAGGAGGCAAAGAGATGGGGGCAGAATCTTCATTAACTTCCAAGGAAGCTCAGACAAGTATAAACTGCTGCAGTCTCTTCTACCTTGTGTGTTCTTCCTTATTAATACCTTTTGTCATCTTGACCCTACTCCAATGTGGTTTGGCCATACGTGTCCCAGTTTTCATCTGTGAAATGTTGGAGGGTTTGTTTGTATGCAATATACAGCTAGTATAATATAGGAATCGTACAAACCACGAAAAACATAACGAACTTGGCTTCATAGCTAATTGGCAATCAGTTTGTCCTACAAGCAAGACGTATATACATACATAAAATATTCATTTATCCTG
This sequence comes from Cyclura pinguis, assembly GCA_030412105.1. Taxonomy (NCBI): domain Eukaryota; kingdom Metazoa; phylum Chordata; class Lepidosauria; order Squamata; family Iguanidae; genus Cyclura; species Cyclura pinguis. The sequence continues at coordinate 186,524,815 of CM059601.1, forward strand.
ATCTGAATTTATCCTGAAAGTAAATGCTATAGAAGAATGGTCACACCTAGGAAGAAAGGGTTAAATCTCTACCAACACCTGCTTTGGCTCATATTAATTACCACCCCAACCAAAAGTGATAATATTTCCCTTTTTATACAGTTAGATATTAGGTGCAAATAATAATTTATCCTAGGTTGTTAAAAGAAAGCTGTAAACAAATCCTTTAGCTCTTCTTTTGCTCTTGCAACAGACTGTGTTTGTCTTTTATGCTCATGATTATGAACAAAAGCACACCAACATAATGATCTATATGACCTTTACTGCCTGACGATGCAGCATTTTAACAAAACGTGTTTACTCCATACCGGGAATCAAGAGAGAGAGAGACTCTCTATTGCTTCTGACATTATGTTTTGCTCCATGGGAGAAATACTCCCATCAAGATATACATAGGGAAAGGTTATACCAGTGCTGATTATCAACAAAGCTTTTTCAGGAAGGATCCTTAAGTAAAGGTTAGCAGTAATCTAGTCTCCTCTGCATTTTGTAATAAACACTTTATTGACTGATTGATTGATTGTGTCTTTGTGCCCAAGCCTTATGCTGCAATTTCCATGGGAATTACTCTGTAGAAGTCTTGCTAAAAATAACCCTATGATGAGACATTTAACAACAAATCCAGTCTTAATGTGCTCATTAATGTGTATTTAAACTAATACATTCATTAAAGTATTAGTTAAATACCAAATATTATTCAAGTCAAATTAAATTGTCTTCTAAAAATTAAGAACTCATTGTAACAATGCTGTATGCAATAACAAGGCAAGCAAAAAAAATATTGATGTTATGACCCATTCTTCAATTAACCTACTATACTGGTCTAAACTCTGATATTATTTTCCAGGTGCGAAGAGAAGGCTTGCATGCTAAAATAGCTCACAGTTGCTCACACACTAAGCTTCCATTCAAGAATCTAAAATACAGTGCTCCTAACTTTTCTGCTATTCAGGGTTTGCTTTGTTTGTTTTGCTTTGTTTTTATATAGAGATAACTAGAGAAAGGAATTAACGTTATGGTATTTGTAACAGATTTATTTACTGAGGGAGAAAACCCAAATATAACCACATCTCGCTCTCTCTCCCTCCTTCTCTCTCTCTCTCTCCCTCTGCCCAACCCCCCATATTCTATGGATTATTTTATTTTATTAAATCCCACCTTTCTCCTTGTCAAGGATCTAAGGTAGCTTACAAGCATTTAAAAACAAGCTATAGTTAAAAATTATTCACATGAAAGTTTTTTAAAAATTAACAATAGTTCCATTAAAATACATAAGGTAAAAACAACATAAAATATAATTAAAACATATTAAAGCATGATGATGAACAAACAAATTAAAGCACGGTAATGGACAGAAATATACCCACACCTTCATCCAAATTTGATCAAAATATTACTACATAATGATTTCCCTGTTGGTGAAAGTTTAGAAAAGTTGACTGGGGATGTGCCGGAGTTCAGTGTAAGAGTGGACAGACTTCAGGCTTTCAAGTTCTTCTTCAGTTTTCACAAGAACCCTGAGATCCACTAACCATAGCCTGCTGAGCCCTAGAAACAAGTATCAGCACTGAACAGAGTTCATAGCCGTTCCACACAAAAACCCATTTCTCATTACCTGATAACTTCACTTTAACAGTATAACTGAGGGTGGGGTGGGTAGAATCATTTCGTTGCTGATATTGTTAAACCACCAAGAGTCAGAAATCCTTCCTCATCTACTGCAAATCCCTCCTTAATCTACCTTTCTTCCTAGCTCTAGTGTACAAAAAACATCAACTATGTTGTCAACACTTGTAACGACTTTTAAACGAAGGTCTACTGATGATGTGAGTCTAAAAGAAAGAATGTTATTGTAACACGTCCCTTGGTTGTGTGGCAAATAAAATAATAACCTAAAAAGCTATTATCTTGAAATGATTTTTCTTCAATTATTGCTATTTCTACTAGATATGTAGACTATTAATTCAACCAACTGTGCAACACACTATAAGAGAAAGAGGAAATATGCTTGCCCCAAAAAGAGAAGCCAATTTTATTGGTCATCTTTCAGTAGCATTCTTTGATGAACCCCGGGAGTTTAAACTCACTCCAGTCCAGAGTTTCATGAAAAGACAGAGCTCTTCAGCAAAGGGACTGAATTTCTGTGTACCTCAGACAAAAAAGGCAGTCCCAAGACGTGAAGAACCACCCATTCAATATAGAATGAAAAAGGAACTATCTTAGAATTCCTCCTCCACCAAAGAACTCTGGGACATGCCATTTTAGTAATGTTGCTGAGAGATACTGAATAGGCAAACCTGTTTGCTGTAACAGGCCTCCTGGAATTTGTGTTCATAGAAAAATAATTCCTATAACCAAGTTATGGATTGGGAGCCATGACAGTTAAACATGACTGTAATCTCAGCCTATTTGTTACTGCATAACATAAAAATAGTTGGGCAGATTTCACCAAATCTGGAAGGAATGTTTGGGGATGGTCTGACTTAAAATATAAGCCATGTATCATACACAATTTACTTTAGAGAGAGTCATGAGGGCAGAGGCATATAGACAGGGGGGTGATGCAGGCGGTGCATCCTGGGTGGCAATTTTTGGGGGGGGCGACCCATGCAGCATAGTCATGCCCTGCTCAATGTGGCCACGTTCCTGCTTGACATGGCCACGCCCCTCCCCCTCCGCCCACCCCCCTTACCTACACTCCAAGCTACACAGCTGCATGGGGTGACCCCAAACATTTTTCATTCATATAGAGTAGTGTGGCACATCATTTGACAGTTACGTTCAAAACTTTCCTTTTGTTGAATTTTTTTTAAAAAAACACCAACAGCAACACTTTTTTGACACTTTGCTGTAACTATTTAAATAAAGTTTAGTTTATGTTTTGGCTCAATGGACGTGCACCAAAAATGAATGGGGTATTTGGGATGGGCTGATTTAACTTACCGGCTACATGATATACACAAAATTCACTTAGGAGGTGGGGGGACCATAGTTATTCATAGAGAGTAGTGCGATTGGTGGATGATCAGGAGAAGCACGCTGTGTCAAGGGCGAATGAGATGGACGTGCAATGTGAGAAATGATTGAGCCTCTAAAAGGAAACACACTCATCCTCCAGAGCAGTTGAAACAGAACCATTATCAATGATGGTTAATGATTCTCCCAAGCAATACTGGCTACTAAAGCCCATTTGTAATATAAACATGTCTCTATAAATCTGAAGTTTCTTTTTCATTTTTCAAGTGGCTGCTCTTTAATTTGAACGGCATGCCATGAAAACTCTGTTCTGTTGAGTAACATCCCAGCAATAAATGCTTTTATTTTATTTGTGTCACTGGAGTTACAGCTCATTGGCCATCCTTTCCCTTTTCAATACTCTATGATGCATCCACTTGATATGTTCGGTTTCTGTTGCAAATCAATCACCATATACAGAAGCAAATACAAACACAGATTCTTTCAAAGTCTAAAAATGTACCTGAAAAATTCCATGAAAGAGAAGCCATAGCCATGTTGCTCAGCAATTCCTGCACAAACGACATTTGCAGATGCTCCAATCAATGTCCCATTACCTGGCATTAAAACAGAACAAAAAAAAAATCAAGTTGATATTTGGGTTCTTTGTCTATTTGCTTTGCCCAGGAATTAGATTGCCTTGCAGACTAAATGCAAAGGGCGGGGGTGGGGGGCAATAATTTCCCATGCACCTGAAAGCAAATCTCCTGAACAATAACCTCCTTGACTATAAATAGTTGAATGTTTGCAAGGGCAGGCATGTCTTTGTCCTCTTATTCTCAATGAGGGGGTGGAAAGAAAGAGAAAGAAATATACCACTGTGTTGTCAAACTGACACCTTCTGCCTGTACTCAGGGAAACAGGTTGATTATTTGCTTCATACACAAAAAAGTAACAGAAGGATAAAATGAAATTGGGAAGAGACTGCAAGGAGGAGGAGGAGAGATGCATCTCTGCTAATTGCATGTTTGGATATTGATTGAGAGAACAATGAAAACAGATGAGTTGTTTACCTTCTGTGAAATACAAGTAAGACCAGTAGAATGAGTCACTTGCATTCTGAACAGGTCCTCTAATCTATCAGTACAATTTATAAGTGATCTCCTCAAAAAGTGACACAGACACATACACCCCAAAATACCAAAGGCCATGGCATAACCATGCAAAGAAAACTCTCCGTCTCAGTATATAATAGCCTATGTGGGAAAAGAATTAAAGCATTTCTTCCTTAAATGAGACAACAGATTGGACAGAGAGCCTTTCTGCACTACACTGTTGTAGTGCTATTATTCCACTTTCAACATCCTATGGAATCCTGGGGTTTGCAGTTTAGGGAGGGGCCTTTAGAATTCTCAGCCAGAGAGCTCTTTGCCCTCAGTAAACTACAAACTCCAGAATTCCATAGGATGTTGAAAGTGGAATAATAGCACTGTAACAGTGTGGTGTAGAAAGGCCTAGAGACTAACATTGCACTACTGGCAACATATACATAACATTGTACATGTTCACAGTAGAGTGATGTGCATTTTGTGCGCTCCAAAAGTCAAGGAAGCCTTGTGGCAATTGTTTTACATACTAGGGCACATCACACACTTCTTTCCCCACTGCAGCATGGGAAGAAGGCTAGCTGCAGTGCGGAAAGAAGGGGCATGTCCTTTGTGCTCCCTTCCACAGGCAGCTGGTCAAGTGCAGAGAGGAGCACTGGGGAGACGCCCCCATCCTGGCAGAGGCACTGCTGGAATTGCAACAGGACAACGCACAAGAATGTCATCCTGCAGAAAGGGCCCAAGCCTTCTTCATGGACAGCCCCAAGTAGGGTGCATTACAGCAGTCTAATTGGGAAGCTACCAGTGCATGGACTACTCTGGCTAGGTTATCTCTCTCCAGGAATGGCCATAGCTGGCACACCAGTCAAAATAAACACTCCAAGCCACAGAGTCCATTTGGGCCTCCAGAGACAGGAATGGATCTAGGAGTACTCCCACAATACATAGCTGATCCTTCAGGGGGAGTGCAACCCCATCCATAACAGGCTGTTTACCCAATTCCTAGAACTAACAGCCACCAGTCCACCAAGCCTGCCTCTTATTGGGATTTGGCTTCAGTTTATTGGCCCTTACCCAGCCCATTACAGCATCTAGGCACTGGTCCAGCACCTGCACAGCTGACTCTGATGACAAGGAGAAATAGAGCTCAGTGTCACTAGTGTACTGAGGGCACCCCATTCCAAATCTCCTTATGATTTCCTTTAGTGGTTTTATATAGTTATTGAACAGCATGGGGGATGAGATAAGACCCTGTGACTCCTCACAACTTAATCACCATGGGGCTGAACAAGAATCCTTCAATGCTACCAGTGACCAGGGAGGTTACCAGTCTGTGCAAGGTAACAGGGTTCCTTCACAAGGCAGAAGCACGCAGCTGGTGGGGCTTGCCACAGCCTCTGATGCTGCCTCACATGCCTCACTTCACACTCACAGTATCTCAAAGCCTCTCTCGGTCTCACAAAGCTTGCTGAGAGACTGCGAATCCAGAGCAAGACTTGTATGTCCCTATTAAAAATGGCATAGGGTGCAGCAGTGATAGTGACAAATAATCCATGAATAAATAAATTTGCAAAAGTTAAATGTGCAACTGTGGAGGGATGACTGTAGTACATGGTAGGCCTTGTCTTCTTCCTATCCATGCAGTGGGGAAGTCAGTGTGGTGTAGTGGTTTGAGTGGTGAACTACAACCCTGGAGAACATGGAAACCCAGTGGGTGACCTTGAGTGCATCACATACTTTCAGCCTCAGAAAATCCCATGACAGGTTCACCTTAGGGTTGCCATAAATTGGAAACAACTTGAAGGCACACAACAACAACAACAACAACAACAGCAACAAGTGGAAAGCCAACAATGAGGGAAATTCATGGGAGGGAGATGAAAGCCAAAGGAAGAAAAAGAGAACAGATCTTTAGAGAATCTATAGCACGACACAGAGTAGTTATTATCCACAGCATCATAGTCTGGTATCATATACCCCTCAGAATGTAGAGCTTTCAATTCTTTAGGCAAGTCAAAGGCCCTTTCTGCACCTTACCTTTTTTCTGCGCTGGGGTGCGGGGATCGCGCGAGCAGCCTCCAGCGAGAGGCTCTCGCGTCCCTGCTGCTTCAGCTTCGCACAAGCTGCCTGCTCCTCAGCAGGCAGCTCGAGAGCCCCACCTCTTTCTTCTGCAATGCAGCCTGGGAGGTTCCCAGGCTGCGCTGGGGCAGGAAGCGCGACTGCTGCGGCTCCGGAGGCTCCACACGCACGGCAAGTGCACGTGGGGCCCTGGAGCAATGCGCGGTCGCGCACCATTTTCAGCTGAAAGCCGAAAATGAAAAAGTGCGTGAGTGGCACCTGCCCTACCCTGGAGCATCATGCGACTGTGAGTGTGTCATGCAGATCGCTCCTCACAATTGCGCAACGCTCCAGGCGCCCTTTGGCATGGCAAATGGTGTCAGAGATGAGGCTTTCTTTTGGAAACAAAAAACAAATAAAGACTATGTTAGAATTGCAAACAAATAAGCTAGATGCTCTGCTATTTATTTCTATGGTATGAAACTGAGGCGTGGGGTTGCACAAGCAAATACCTGGGGGAAAAACCCACAAAAAATATTAGCGCTATTGTTGGAAGGAATAATGTAATTTTTACTATTAGATTACTTCCACATGAGGAAGCACTCTTTCTAAATAGGGGTTCAATGTCTCTTCTTTTTAACCCTCATTTTTCTCTTCCTGCTGATTGAATGTGGAAGCAGGCTCTTAGGCCATATCTGCATATTAGATCCCTAATAAAATTATGGCAAACTATGAATAACATTTTATAATAAGTTACCTACTTGGACATCAGCACTTGAAGCTTTTAAAATAACTATTATTCCACTTTCAACATCCTATGGAATCCTGGGGTTTGCAGTTTGGTGAGGGGCTTTTAGTATTCTCAGCCAGAGAGCTCTTTGGCCTCAGTAAACTGCAAACCCAGAATTCCACAGGATGTTGAAAGTGGAATAATAGCACTGTAACAGTGCAGTACAGAAATGGCCTTAGTTTCATAAAGACTGCTTGAACTCATTGTCTAAGAGTAGGGCAAGGATCATACAAGCCCCTCAGAAGCTGTCGAGTTACAGCTCCCAGCGTACCTCATCACTGGGTTTCTTGCATAGGGCTACAGTTTCCGCTCCTCACAGCAGAAGGATAACACAACTGCCACCCTGGCTATGGAACTAAGATACAGAAGATGGTCCACACACTTCTAGAGGAGATTGAACTATGTGTCTTTTATTTTCTGTGTCTCATTGTAGAGGATGGGGTTCAACACTCTTTTGTGTTGACTAAGGCCATTTCCACACTCTACTGTTATAGTGCTATTATTCCACTTTCAATATCCTGTGGAATTCTGGGGTTGGTAGTTTCCTGAGGCCAAAGAGCTCTCTGGCTGAGAATTCTACAAACCCCAGGATTCCATAGGTTGAAAGTGGAATAATAGCACTATAACAATGTAAAGCAGAAATGGCCTAAGTTTGCTTCTCAGTTTCTCTCTGTATGCATTATTTTGTTACTGATCCTTGCATGTATCATTAAATCTTGATTTTTATTTCTTGCTTATATTTATACTGTGAAATTGCTTTTACTGGTGCTATATTGATTCAAATTGAAATGTCTACTGACATATGTTTTCTGTCTGAATTGTTATCGCTTGATTGATATTCTTTAATAGCTTTAATTCTTTAATATCTTTTCCAGATATTTTAATATTTTAATATTTTCCAGATATTTCAATATCTTTTCCAAAAGAATGAGGGCTAGGATGAGGGTGGCGAGACATCTGTACTGCAAAACAACCAAGTATGTTTAATTCATTTAAAATTGGCTATTGTAAAGCTGAGTCATAGAGCCATCATGGTGTAATGATTTGAGTATTGGACTACAGCTCTGTGAGACTCTGAACTCTGGACCTTGACAAAAATCATACACTTTCAGCCTCAAAAGAAGGCAATGGAAAACCTCTTCTGATAAATTTTGCCAAGAAAACCCCATAATATGTTTGCCTTAGGGCTGTTGTAAGTCAGAAACAACTTGAACACACACAATAACTAAAAGTTGAGACGTGGTAAGCTTTGTCTCCTTGCCCATTCAAGAAAAGATATTCTACCCTGGGAAGAAGCAATTGATGGCAAGTTATCTAGTCCAACAAAGTGCCTTAAATAGTTCTTAGTCTTTTTTATTTTTCTCAAAATCAAAAACTGCCCTGAGAGGGCTTCAGCTCTGTGTTAAAGAAGCAGCAAGAGAGCTAAGACCGATTAAGCCCATCATTCTAACATTTTTATTGCTCAAAATCTGCACCCCTGGAACTCTATCTACATGGTTACACAGTTGTTGTTGGGTAGCCCTCCATATTTTAGTTATGGGACATGTAGTAGGAGTTAAGTAGCAGCTTGCTTGTAACAAGGTATGAGAACCAGAGACTGTTAGATAAACAAAGCTAGGAATGTAGTGATATGCGCTACTAGGCTAAACCAGAACTTCAAGGTCTCTTGCGGGTGGGATGAGAAATTCTTTGCCTTTTATGTTTTCAATTTTGCTAATTGCCTCCAGTTCACTCACTGAAGTCCCGTACTATGTATCACGCTCCTAATAAATAGTGTTTATGCGCTGTTATATTTGTGTGTGTGAATTCAGTTCCTGACAGTTGTACCTTTCACAAGATATGGGGAAGCACCTTGGGGGTATTATTTTAAAGTAAATTTTGTTAAAGATTTTCCAATACAATAAAGAATCAAAATGTATGCAAAGAGGAAAGAACCAAGCCAAGAAAAGCATAAGAACAAAAGGATAGTAATAAAAAAAAAGATAATAAAGAACATACACTCAGCTTTCAACTTTCCTAAAACAGATTATACATACCTATGAAAAAAAGCAACTAATCCAGTGGTTAATACCATTCAAATACTTCATCTATTTCTTTTCCAAATATACTAACCAAACATATTAACCTACAGTTAATATGTTTACTCCTTTCCTTGCAGAAGTGCATCAAAGGTTCCCAGGTATTTTTTTTTAAAAAAAAATCACCATGCCTTAAACTTATGAAAAAAGTCACCAACGATTTTTCCCTTATCAATATTGTTAATTTGTCCATTTCTGCTAAGTCCATTGGTTATATTAGCTAGGCTTCATTCACTGGAATCACTGCATTCTTCCATTTCAGTACATACAATAATCTTGCTGCAATGGCCATGTATCATAGTATCTTATCACACTTCTTCTCCAATTGTTCATCTATTAGTCCCAACAAGTATAGTTTAGGTTTTATTTGAACATTAACCTTCAAGATTTTTTGCACCAGACAATGTGTTCAGTTCCAGAATTTTTTGGCCTTTTCACAAGTCCACCACATGCGATAAAAAGATCCCATTTTTTGCTCACATTTCCAGCACACATTAGGAACCTCTTTTGGCCAAATATGTGTGTGTGTCAGATACCAGCAATACATCATCTTACAAACGTTCTCTTTAAGATCATAACATAGCATCATTCTCTTCTATCACAATTTCTCCCACTGTCCCAGCTGTATATTGTGTCCAACATTTTGTGCCCACATTATACAGTCTTTGATCTGTTGCTCTTCCATCTGTATTTTCAACAAAAAAAAAATTATACATCTTAGCTTGGGGGTAGTTTTGAGCTCTTTTCTTAGACATCCATGGAGGAAACTAGTAGCTAATAGTACTACTATTTTGAGGTCATGGGACATTGAATCATATCAGGAAAATGCCAGTACATGCATACTTCCATCCTCTCCAAATCAGTGAAAGAATATATCTTTGAGCTTCCAGATGAGCTATGCCTGTGTATCATTAGTTCATAGTTATTGTAATAGGCCACTTTTGATGCAGGAGAGAGGAACTCTGCAGAGCACTGGAATGAGATCTGTGTTAAGGGGCTCTTGACAAGAGGACTTGGATCAGAAACTTGCAATTTGTGGCATGAAATGAGAGACATACAAAGGCTAGCAGAGACAGCATCTCATCTTGCAAAGAAATTGTGATCAGAGCACTGAGACCAAGAGGAGGTTAGCCATGGCAGGCTGTACTTGTGAAAAGCCTGTGACAGTTTCAAAGTGGTATTAATCCCAGTAGTAATTGAAAATGCATTACATCCAATTTGGTTTTCCTACTCTGGCCTCTAGACAGAATCTGAACATTATTCCCTTCCAAACTGAAAAAAGGCAGTATCTCAGAGAATCCCTCCCATAGTTCCCTCAGGACATTCAGAGATCCATTAGAAAAATATTAGCTGGGAATCTGAAGGAAACCTGACCTTTTAAAAATGTCAAAATCCAACCCAAAAGGAAGACTAAAGCTTGGAAAGCATGGGAAATTACTTTTAAAAATAACAGGTTACAGCTACAATTACAACACTGAAAATTAATTAATTACATTCAACATTATTTTTCCTCGAAAATAATGTAAGTGACATTTTTACTTTTTGTTATAATTGTTGTGTGTCTTCAAGTTGTTTCTGACTTATGGCAATCCTAAGGTGAACTTATTATGGAGTTTTCTGGGGCCTGAGAATGTAGAACATGCCTTGAGTTTCCATGGCCGAGCAGGGAATGAGACCCTGGTCTCGAGGGTCATAGTCCAATGCTCAAACCACTACAGCATGCTGGCTCTCTTTAGTTAGTTACTTTTACAAACAAATAATCCAAAATCTATAAACCTCTGGCTTGCAGTATGTGACACTCTCTTCTGTGTCCACTTAGTTAATTAGTTACTTCCAAGTTCTGCTAAAGCCAAACTGGCACTGTAAGTGAAAATTAGCCACTGTGTAGATACAGCTCAGCAATGAAGAATACAAAAGCATCACAATAGGATAAGTCTTAGAAGTTTATCTCATCCAGCACTCCATAAACATTCTAACTGCTTGACAAACTCTAACACAAACTATGCAGGACCAATCGATTGTTAGGCAGAATGAGACAGCTAGCCAAGGTTGTGCATCAGAAGACATATTGCAAAGTTCTACCATGGCAGAACTATGAAATATGTCCGCATTCACAGGACTCACCTCCCTCCTGCTGCCCCCTTCCAAAGCAGCTGGTGGAGAGCAGGGGATGGTTGAAAGGTGTCTGGATTGGTGCTTATATCCAGATGTACAACAACACCATCTTCCATAACCTCTGAAGGACCACCAGGAGTTCCTGGAAGATGCCTTCATCACTGTGCACCTGTCTGTAGTCACACAGCCAGACCCTTTTCAGCCACTCTCCACCAGTCACTACCGGGCCATGGAGGATGAGAAACTGCAGGAGGAAGCTGAGTTGTCAGGGCATTGGTCACTGCAAGTGGAAGGAAGAGAATTCCAATATCTACAACAACCCCCACCTCAGCCCCCTAAAAAGACATACACAGGAATATGTTGGACTTATACCTCTGCATGTCAGCAACAGAAAGCCAGTCATATGTGTCACAGCAGATTTTGGTTATCCTGATAACCCCAAAACTGAATTGTTTGACTTTTCTATTGTCAGCGATGGCAAGAGATCATTGTAGGATTTTTTTTCCTCAGATAATTTTGCCTGACTTTACATATAATGTATTTTGATTTCAGTAATGGGGAGGGGACAAAAGAGATTCCATTTCCTGCCATTTCCTGTGAAAGGTCCTGCTCTGAGCTACAGCTGAATAGAAGTGAAAAGGAAAGAAAGATTCAAGATCCTGAGGAAGTAACAGGATCCAGGCACAGGTGGAAAGATGGAAGACTTTGCTGGTGCTGGTCCCACAGATGTCTGCCCCAGACAGCCAACCCATTATCACTGGTAGAACATGTCTGATTATATTTTAGAAACATTTCCCTCTGTCAATGTAACTATTGTCCAGTTCTTGTGAGATTTACTAGATCTTGCATTTTTAGAAATATCTAAAGAATGAGTTTGTTCACCAGGCCTTTTGATAGAACTGAAAGAGTGTGTTGTTTATGGAATTACACATGGGCCTGTAGTTTAAGAGAGATTTGTGCTTCCTTATGTGACATGTGGCAACAACCCCACAATTATCTGTGTGCTGGCAAGGGAAGGGAATGTTGATCCAATAATAGTGGGAAGCAGTATTTCTGGCAGGATTTACAGGCTGAAAACAGACTTGATTACTGGTTCCCACTCTATGTCCTGTTAGGTCATAAGGATGCTAGATAGCTGTATGGAACATGTCTCTGTTAAATGTTAATCTGCCTAAGGCCTTTTCCGCACCGGGCTATTAAAACGGTGCAGAGCGACCTCCAACGGAGGTCTTCTGCACCGTAGAGTGGACTGGGGCGGACTACTTTTTGTAGTTCCATACCTCAGTCCACTCCGGAGCGACCGGAACTGATCGCGCGGTGTGTTTTTTAAAAACCTCTTTTTAGAGGTTTTTAAAAAGCATGGAGCGTGCAACCCCGTGCCGCTCCGTCGCCCGGCTCTGGAGCAGATTTGCAGGCCCGCGCAAGTGCGTGCCTGCAGATCTGCCAGGGGCAGGCTTCCAGCTGGCGAGCTTCTCTGCTTGGTGGAGAGCCTCCACCAACCGGAAGCCGCCATTTAGGACGCTGGAGGAGTGCGGAGCGACGAGCTCGCACTCCTCCTCGTCGCAACGGACTCACCCAGACGAAGTTAAAATCCGGTGAGTAGCGTGTTCTGTCGTCCCCCCCCCCACATCTGAAAAGAGCCTAAAAAAGAATCAAGGTCTTATTGGGAAAGTGTGTTGATAACCCTCATATTAGCTCAGAATCATATACTGTATCAACAAACTTGCAACTGATTTTCAATGATCCATGAAAAAAGATTTTGAATTTGATTGTGGCAGAAGCTTAAAGTTTCAACAAGTTGGCACTCTCCAAAACCTGTAAGCATTCAGCTATTGGCAGTTCTGGTTAGGCCACCAAGCTGTTTTGTCTATTCTCTTTTGAAAGAATTTGTATGAGAATTTGAATTTCATAAAATAATTCATGATTTTACAATGAAAAGAAGCTCATAAAATAAGGCTGTAAAGTGAATTGAAATGTTAAAAAAAAGATCCACAGAGTTGTACTCATTCTTCCAAATTAAAAAAAAAATCAAAATGTCAAAAGAATAAACCGAGAAAATGCAAAGTACCAAGTCTGTATAACTTCTCTTCAAGTTGGACATTATTTTAAACAAAATAACAAAAATCTAGGAACTTTATTGGGGAGCATAGCAGAAAAATCTTAATAGTGGGCAGATATATAATTTCAAAAATGTATAAAATACAATTTCAGAATTAAAATTAAACATTTTACCATGACTCCTTCAACTGTATGTGTAGAATGGAAGTGTGGAACAAGTGTATGGTGATCGTAGATGCTACAAGTTCACAATAGAGCCCCCCAAAATGCTTCAACTTTGGCTGCCAAAAGAGGTAAGAATCCCAAAGAAGGAAAAGGATAAAGTAGAGTAAAGGTGGTCCAAACCAAAAGCAAAGGTAAGCTAAAGCTGACATGTTAATCTGGTCAGCTATGGACCATTTTTATATCCATTCAGCTATGGACCATTTTTATATCTATTTTTCATTCTGCCTATTTGGGTGTCATTTTGCTAGTCCAAAGTATTTTTCTGAACCTCTGTGTTTCTTTGGTAGATTTGACTTATTTGCAGTTTCATTATTATTTCATCTTCCACAGCCTCCCAAACAATAACAACTTCACTCTATTGCTTTTCCTCATATCAAACAATCAACTGTAACGGGACGCTCACTTGTCTGCTTTCTGTCTCTCATTCTATAATGTGCACTATATAAATGACAACACCTTCTGCATATATCTATCCTTGTTGTGTTCAAAAAATTTCAGAGGACACAAATTACATCTCTGCATTCTTATATACTTCCTCTGCTTCGAAATGTAAAGCATTTCAATGCACCAAAGGGTACAAAGTACATCCAGAGTACTGGGGGGAAAGAACTGTTTTGTACTTCTGATTTCCAAACTTCCCAGAAACTGTGACTTCCAAAATCTCCAGCCAGCATGGTCACTGATCATTCTGGCTGGGAAATTGTACTCCGCAACAGTAGCACTTCCAAGTTCTGCATATAAACATTATCATTAAGTAACAATTATTGTCATCAATAATTGGTGATCATTGAAAGTAGGCGCAGTGGGCAGCCATACCTGAATCTAGCCCTGTGGTGTGTGTTCTCAGGTTCTAGTTTCCTGAAGACAGTCAGTGGAGTTGCAGGTGGGACAAGAGGAACTGAAGTCCTAACTGGAGTGTTAGTTCCACTACATCTCCCACTGTATCTGTATTTGGGCATGGGCTGCAGCCCAATGTTTTGCTCTGTTGACTGAGAAACTGAAGGAAGCTAAACTCCTAAGAGGCCCAGTGCCATGTGCCAAACATGTCAACCAATGCTGTACACTCATCTTCAGGCTCCGAGGCCTTTGTGCAGACAGTTCATTGTCATTCACTACTAGTCCATCACTATTGACAAACTTCAATAGTTATTCAGTGGCACAGCAGGAAGACACACAAGCAAGAAGCTAGGGGAAAAAACAACAGTGTCACAGAGTAGACGGTTGTTGTTTTTTTTGTTTTTAATGAGTTGCTTGTTGAACCTTAACTGTCAAATTCAGGCTCCACTCTAATTTATTTGGAGTGTTTTATACCACTCTTGGAAGGGCTCCTAACACAAACCTACAGCAGGGCTTCTCCTAGGCCAAGGAGGAAAAAGAAGGGGAGAGTCTGCTGTACTATAATATGGAACAACAGATTCAATATACCAAAATACAACAAAAAGAAAAGAATCTGTTTCAAATAACTCCTGGCCAATTCTTTACTAAAAGGAAACACATTTTGCAAAAGCTTGGTTCCAGCATTATGCTGTGAGGCTATTTAGCTGAAGAATCATGGTAAACAGACTACTATGTAGTACATGAAATCTTTGAATGACTGACTAATCTGGTAGTTTCCATGTTTTACAGTATATTTATTTGTTCTCTCAGAAGACTGCAGCTACTATTCCTTCTGAAATGCAAAACCCTTTGCTCCTAGCCCCATGACTAACGCTAGCAGATCAAAAGCCTGAAGCTGCTAAAAACATGCTTGAGCATTATAGAAATGTAAGGTTTGCAGACTAGACCCCAAATGCACTTAGCTTCAAAGCAGATAACAGAATGGCTAAACTGGAAGCAGATTATAGCTGAGACAGATGAGTGGCTTGCTGCAGAAGACAAGCGAGAAGAGGATTATACCTGGAACACAGAATAACTGATGAGCAGAAAGAAAGCGTGTACATAATAGCAAATCGAAAAAGGGCAGAAGATGACACCTGAAAAAAAAATGAATGAGATTGTGCAGATACAAAGAATCCCTTCATTCAAAGTGTTAAAAGGGAACTTTAAACGGTAGAAGCACAACAGTAGAAGCAGCATATAAGAGGAATTTGGAGAGTTTTAGATTTGTGTATACACACTAGACCACTATGGTACATTTAGAACAAAGAGGAAGCTAGAAAAGTTAGCACAGCAATCCTCCTTTCATAATATAATCAGAGGAATTAAAAAGGGGAGTGACATAGCTAATGTGAACATTAGCTATGGGATATCTCAGATAATCTTTTATTGGCAGCTGAAAGCATGCACAAGAAATTTGGAAATAAATGATAACTTGGCTTTTTTTTTTCATTTAAAAGCGAGAATGAATGTGTTATATGATCCTGGAGAACAAACATTAAACTAGCAGCAAGGATAGTCTTCCGTTAACCACTCTGCAAATGTATGATACACATTTTGCCTTTTTTTTTTTTACAGGATATACAACATTTACATAACAAATTTGCAGCTGGGTTTATATCAAAATTAATAACAACAACTGCCTACTCTGGCTCAATAACAAAGGGCATAGTAGTAGCAGGGCAACAGTAATATGACGTATAAACAGAAATGCTAAAAATACAAACTATTATATATTATATAAGAATTATGATACACTAATAAATTTTTGAGGAGCCTAAATACCCAAAAGCAGCAGGTCCTGTTTGATCTTGGAAGTTAAAAAGGTATCAGCCCTGGTTAGTATTTGAACGGGAGACCTCTAACAAATACCAGATGCTGTAGGCTATATTTCAGAGGAAGGAATTGGCAAAACCACTTGAGTTTTCCTTGCCTAATATAGCCCTACAAAATTCATGGGATCATGATTTGAGGGCACATACGCACACAATATACATTTTTTTTAAAGATCCAGGCTTACATCTTCTTCATAAATGGTGTGTGCCCAGTGTAACCTTGTAGCAACACTGAAGTATTTGTGTATAAATATAGAAAACATTGAGGTGCATACAATCAAAGATCGACATAGTCAGTGCTTACGCAGAGGTAAACAGATATATATGGTGTAGTAAGAGTAAATCACAAACTCAAATGATAGGGGACATCTTTTATAGTAATGCACAGGCAGATGTTTCGTGAAGTGGTTTCCTCGGGAACAAGACTTAATAAATCTCTTTTGGTTACCTACCAGCAATTAGAAACCAATACTGCCAACTTCCAGACAAACTAACTGGAGATTAGTTTCTAGTGGTCACAAGAATCAATAAGATAGTTGCCTGCATAGGTTTTGCACATAAAGAAAGCGCTACATGAAATGAGGTACTACTTAGATTCCTGTTCTGTATCAACATACTTCTGCCCATGGGATTAGTACTAAATATATCCACATTATTTCTCTTTGTGCTTTAGCCTTCTCTGTCTGCTTAAGTTTGGGGAAAGTACTGAGTAATTAAAAAGCACTTATTCTGTAGTACACAGTATGTTGTTTCACTGTCTTTTGTTGTGTATACTTAAATATATTGCATGTCTGTACACACACACACTCATTTAGTGTTTATTTGTAAGAATGTGCGCAGCACATTACATTTATCTATGAACTATAATCCTTTGTCTTTTCATAATATATTGATTTTTTGCAATTTTAATACAACAGCATGTACTGTGGGCATTTCTCTTCATACAATTTTGATAGACACATGGTTGCACTTCTCCCAAAAATGAAAAATTCAAGGCCCATGTTTCACAGTAAGCTACTTTTTGTACGTCTATGGATTTAAGGAGCTTTTGCAAAATAAAAAAGGAGAGATTTTTACAAGACCAATGCATTTTATTTTTCAAAAGATTAGATGTGAAAAGAGTTAATATGCTTAAGATCACACTGTAAGCTAACAATATCATTATGACCTAACTGAAAGAAATAAGCAGAATCATACATGGGCTAGCAAGTTATCAAGAAGAAACTAAGTCCTATGAGATAGATGCTCCCCCCACCGCACTTTGCTTTCATGACAGGAGGTTTATTTTATGAATCAGATTGTTTCTTTCATGAAGGAAGCTCCTTCCAGTGTTGCACACCACATTTTACATGCAGCTTCACCAGCTGTAAATTCACTTTTGGACTGCAGCTCCCTCTTTGGCACTACCGGCAGAAAAGTGAGCCCAATAAGAATCTGCTTTCGAGCCAAGATTTCTGTAAAATAAGACTAGGCAGGGAAAAAAATATAAAAAAATAAGTAGGCACTAACCTTTCTGATGGACCAGCACTGACTGAAGTGACAGCAGAAGGAAACTATGGGGAATACCATTTGCTGAATGAATTGAATGAAATTGAATGTATCAAGCTAAGTAGAAGAGAATAGCTACATAGCTACCAGTACAGTATAGTGGTTTGAGAGCTGGAATACTACTCTGGAGACCAGCTTTGAATCCTCTCTCAGCCATGGAAATCCACTGGGTGACCTTGGGCAATTCAGACTCTGTCAGCCTCACAGAAAAGCCATGGGAAACCCCCACTGAACAAATCTTGCCCAGAAACCCCCCTAGGTTCATTTTAGAGTCATCATAAGGAAAAAACGACTTGAAGGCAAACAACAACAACATAGCTGTCGTTCTCTTCTCAAGTTCGGTTGCATGCCTCATGCAGGAATAGCAACTTCACGCAAGCACAAAATTATGAAAACGTGACGCTATAGGAGATGAGATTATTATGAGCTAGGCACAAAGCATATGTCTATTTCTACCACTAACATTGCTGGAGAATGTTTTGTTAATGATTCTAACACTTTGTAAAATGCGTGTAAGAATTCGATCTTTCCTAACTCTGAACAGAGGATAAGTACGTGAAAATTGGTGGGTATGTTTTTGTTGAGCTGTTAATGAAATGTGCATTCATGTATTGCTCTTTCCTAATTGAAAAATCTTCAAATAAAATAGTTCAAAAAGCACATCCGACTGTCACTAAACAGCCACAGCCTAATAGTAATTATTCTTTCCTATAAAGTTATCAACAAAGTGTTCATTCGCAACTTGAGCTAAAAAATAAAGAGGAAGAAAGCTTCCCAGTTTGTTTTATCTTAGCAAGTTTTTGTTGTGGTGGAAACTTATGCATAGCCAATATTTTGTGGAATATAAAAGAGAATAATCAACAGAAAGATTAATCAAAGAGCAACCAGGTGGCTGTTCTATATTATAAATTACAAATAAACTCCAGGCATATTACTCCTTTGTGGGATTGTTTGTTATTTGAATAACCGTTGGCAGAATATAAATCTACTTAATCTAAAAACCTAGCCAGCTAACAGTGAGAGCCAAAAAGACCAAAGAGATCAAACTTTCAGCAGAATTTAATTTGTCCAAAAATGCATTCCTTTCATTACTCACAGTCTAATTCCGTTGACTTTTTTTGCTGAAGAAACATGCTACATCCCATGCCATGATCTTAATCTGGACTATATAACTGTATTGCTCCATCCCAGCAATGTAAACATGCTACTAATATGATGTGAAGTCTGAGCCTTTATTCCTAAATGATGTGCTTTTACTAACTCATGGTAGCTTTTCCCAAGCTAGTTTCCTCCAGGTGTGCTGTACTTTAACTCCATAACTGCCTACCTGTCTATGGGAGCAATAATCTTACCCATCTGGAGGGCTCCATGTTTCGGAAATGTGACACACAGTATGATGTGATTCAACAGGCACAATATTTCCCCATCACCAAGCTGTACCTGCTGGATCCTTTTCTGAGATGCTGCTGCTTACAACAAGTTAAATGACAGCATTTCTTCACAGTAAGACATCAAAAGTCCACTAATTACAATGCAAAAAGATTCTGAAATCTCTTTATGCTTTAATAGATTTTGAATTCCATTCATAAAATAAATTTTGAATTCCATCCATAAAACTGATCAGCTGTGGCTACAGTGAGGGAAACTGGAACAAAATATACAAAAGGGGCCTCCACCTGCTTAGGATCTCATCAAAAAGAATATGATCACATTTAAAACCACCTGGGCTGTACCTCTGTCAATCTGAATTGTATGTAAATATGACTTAAGACTGACGACAAAATAAATAGAAACTGATCCCATTAAAATGGGTATTGCAGTCATCCACCAGAGACCTGAAACCTGCTAAAGCAAACTAGAATTCATCTGGTCTTTTTAAGCTCTTTACCATATTACCAAAGTGGGTTTTGGTGGGATTTTCTGTTGTCCTTTGAAAGGGTACATATCCATGGTTGGTTGGTTTTTTAATGGGAGCCGGCATAGTGTAGTGGTTTGAGCACTGGACTATGGGCCTTTCTGCACTATGTAACTGTTGCACTATGATTTCACTTTAACTGCCACGGTTCTGTTCTACGGAATCAAAGGATTTCCAGTTTAGGGAGGGATATTAAGAATTCTCAGCCAGAAAGCTCCAGTACGTCCCAAGACTACAAATCCCAGGATTCCACAGGAGGCAGCCACAGTAGTTAAAGTGGAATCATAGTGTAATAATTATGTAGTGCAGAAAGGCCCTCAGACTCTAGAGACCAGGGTTCAAATGCCCACTTGGTCATGGAAACCCACTGAATGACTGTGGGCAACTCACATCTCTCAACCCCAGAGGATGGAAGTGCCAAAGCCACTATGAACAAATCTTGCATTAAAAAAAAATGATAGGTTTGCCTTGTAGTCATCATAAGTTGGAAATGACTTGAAGGTACACAACAAACCCCACCCCCATGTTTGAAAAATCCTAGACTTCATAGAGTTATTGAACATTTTCTACTGTGAGTTTTCTGGAAAGCTGACAACATCCACAATTTCCTTAAGCTGAGGAAAAGTATTCTTCACAGTTTTCAAAAAGCCAAAATCTTTTCTTCAGGAGCATATTCATCAAAGGTAGGATGGTCCTCCATACTCTTCAAGTGTAAACTATTGAAGGATGACATTGTTCCAAAATGGAAGAAGATGCACTGGACTAAGGTTGACACTATGTCCCATGCACATGGCCCTCATCAGATCTCCCACATGTCCAGTAAATGCATAGAGAAGTGACTGAGTTGAACTCAATTCAATTGGGAGTAGAAATGCAGTGCCATTTGCTGGTTGTTGTTTTTTCCTAAAATATTAATCCTTGGTTTCTACTTGGAAAGAAAAAGGGTGCAGTTGGAGCAGCAGAAAACTCATATTCATTTTGCAACAATGGGGGAAAGGGAGGGGACTGATTATAAATTGCAACTGCTTGACATGTATAGGGATACAACTGCAGTTCAAAGCACCTAAGGGGTTTGGAACGTGGCCCCATCTCTGCTCTATGGACAATATTGTTTTTGTTTTAGCAAACTCTTCAGTTCTTCTGAAGAGTCCGGAGGTACGTTATGGGAAAAAGGAAGAAAGAAGGGGAAGGAATTATCCTTTCCCTACCTACAGGGTGAATAGAACATGACATAAAAATATTTAGACTGTAGAAATGTGTAGAAAGTCTATTATTATTCTGACTGCAGCTCATCTGGGAAGAGCAATGATCTGATAATGCCAAGCAGCCTTCTCATGAAAAATCCTAAAAGTTTCAGTTGTTCATTTCATGCACTTGCAGCCAGTTGGACTAAGGGCTAGGAAACCCTTGAGATCCCTTCCAAATGCTCCACTTTTGTGATTCTAAAGGTGATGTGGCACTTTCAGCTTTATTTTCAGATACTGAGATAGCTATTATCTGCTTACCTCCCAGACAGGCACCCATGGCCAAGGAAAAGATTAGGGGTTTCACAGGTAAGTTAACCTCTGGATCTTGACTCAGGTTGAGAAGTACAGGGATCTGCAAAGAAAAAATTAAAGTAATCATGGAAAGATTATTGTTGACTGTATGTACAGTTACAGTGAAACAAAAAGTAGAAGCAAAATGAAAATTTTGTATCTTCCAAAACTGACAGGGGGCTCCACTTAGCATTGTAACAGTTCTCTTAGGAGTGTTCTGCAAAAGTGGCGTATCTGAATGCTCCTCCACACCCAAATTCCCCCACAGCTGAAAAGCAGCATCAGGAGCTAGGGTCTATTAGAATCTGTGCCACTGACAGGGAATATAGGGCCTGAATTCTCTGGGGCAGTCTCAACACACTGAATCAGTTGTTGACTAGATGGTCAACAACCAGGTAAATCCCATTGTTTCAATGGGTTCTATTCTAGTTGGGACTCAGGGTAGGATTCAGGGGATGAAGATTAGGATGAGGTTGCATATTAGGATGCGAAGAAACATAAAGAACCAATATTCCTTGTCACCACTCACCAAACACAAGCACAAAGAAGACTGCAAGCACAGGGATCAGCATTCTCTTAAACCAGGGACAGAGAATCTCTGGCTCATATAGCAGATGTGGCTCACAAGCTTTGCCTGTTGTTATCTTTGATCATTGATTGGTGATAAGGAAAAAAGAAATCTCAAGTTCAGGAAGTTGTTGCATGGAATCTGTTTGTAAGTTGGGAAGAATTACAAATGGCCTTTTCCTGTGCTTTTAGCCCCATCCACTGCTGGAACACAGCTTCCAAGACCCTTCCCAAACTGGAATTTGGCTGCCTTGTCCAAAAGTTTCCCCACCCTTTTCTTAGAGTCAAGTCAACATATGAGCAGAAATAAGAATGGTAGCCTGTCATGGACACATTTTTAAGGAAGTCATGCAACTTTAGTGGTTATAGCTACTTTCCCAGACAGTTTATCAGTCTCTGTTTATCTGACAAATTGATTTTCTCTGAGTCACAGAGCTCAGGGGTCTTTAGGATGACTGCTCTAACTATGCCACACTGCAATTAGGTAGCTGTTTTGTCAATCTGATATCCATTCTCACTGGCCTTTAATCTTCTTTTCCTTTTGTAGCAATGGGAACAAGACTGTCTCAGTTTGCCATTATGAAATTGTATATTTTTTTTGTTCGTGTATTTTTGCTACTTAAAAGCAATGCAGTACTACTTCTACCCCACAGTTTCCGTTTTGAGGCTCATTATCACTACACAATTATAGCACTATCACTGTACTTTAACTACCAGGGTTCCATCCCATGGAATCCTGGGGTTGTAGTCTGGTGAGGTACTATAGTTCTCTGGCTGAAAATTCTAAATGCTCTTCCTTAAACTGCCAATCCCAGCATCCCATATGATGGAAATATGGCATTAAAGTACACTGTAATTCTGTAGTGTGGATGGGCCACCAGCACCATACAAATGAAATTATGCTATTGCAACTGCTGCCAATAACATAAATTAGCATGAAACTGAAAAATGTGAAAGCATTGTCACACATTAACACAAAAAAAGGACAAAGAAGCTACCGGTACCTGCTATTAGCAAAGCTACCAACTCAAACAATGGTTCCTGAATACTCTTGATAATAAACATTTCTTTCTATTGTTCCTCATAGTAAAAAAAAAATCTCTCTCTCAAAGAATATTATTAATTTATCCAAGTTCCTCTCCTAACAGAGCTTGGAAAAGGTGTAGGGGGTGGACCAAATCCTAGAGTTCCCCTGACCAGCATACTGACAAGGAGAAACAGGTCCTTTTTAGTGTTGGCACTGATACTGTGGGGCTCTTTCTTCAGAGAAGCTCACAAGTAAGTGTCATGGTTACTTTCAAAAAGCTGGCAAGGACTTTTCCCATAGCAAGGAGCTTTAGGGACACATCCTGACATTATTTGGATTGATATTTTACATTGGTTTTAAACTGATTTTAACTATAGTGTGGTGAAGTCACCTTCTTTGGAGGTGTTTAAATAGAGGCTGGATGGCCATTTGCTGAGGGTGCTTTGAGTGTGTGTTCCTCCATGGCAGGGGACTGGGCTCAATGGCCACTTCCAACTCTATGATTCTGTAATGTTTGGTGATATTATCAGTTGATACGGCATTGATTTTATTATGAGCTTTGAGTACTTTTCTCACAAAACAAACTGTAATTAATAATGGTGATGACGGTGGTGATGTGATAAACAAAATGAAAGGTAACAATAAGAAATACAAGAAATATGCCAGAAAGACCTCAAGCATATTATATCACTAAGCCACCAACCTTTCCTCCTACACAACACTGTTTTGCCACATAATCATACAGTACTATATTTGGTGTGAAGTGTTAATTGGCACAATGGTTTACTGCACTGCATTAAGAGGGGAAAGCATGAAAGAGTAATTTAATGTTAAAATTTCTATGCCCTCGTAATAAAACAGAAAACTACAAACAGATGGCTCAACATATGCAGTCTATAATAGTGTCTTATTAAAAATTAAGAACATGTTGAGAATAAGGATTTTTTTGCATAACAGTCTAGGGGTAGAACACCCTGACTGTGAAGTTAATGATGCTATGAAGCAGTAGTTTTAATCAAATACATTAGATTTTAAGTCTCTACAGCTTAAAAGAAATAAGTGAAAATATCAGAAAACATTTAATTAAAATTAAATCACATCTGATGGGATTTACCACATTTTTCCTAGCTTACAGTACCAACTATGAACTTGTAAATAGAAAAAGCAGCTTTGTAAAAGAGAGCTGAGTGTAGCTATGTTCATGTTAGAACTTTATTTTTGGTATATGGCTGAAGGAACCACTGTAGCCGATCTTGCCACTGCGCTATTTTTAATTTATCACTGGTACTTTGATGTTCAGTTCAGCCGAGATGCTTCTAAAAGATCCAGGAGCTACTTCCAGCATATCCATAGAAATGTTGAGAAGAAACAGACAACAAGATCTAAAGATGTTCTCCTTGTGGTTTTTGTTGTAGCCGTAGCCACCGTCGAGACACTTTTTTAAAAAATTTGAACATAAGCTTTACTTTGGCAGATATGGCAAACAACACTCCAACACCCAAAAAATGCTTAGACAGATAATATTTTATCAAATGCTAGCATCATCTCTACTTCTCCCAGAGGTAACTATACTGGCTCAAAGTTATGGTTCAAAAAGTAGCTTTTCCAAGGTCTGCTTTACTTATTGGAAGGCAATACATCCCTTTCACTTGCAAAATAGGAAAGATTATTCAAAGGTTTAACTTGCTGGTTAAATGTGGCATAGTTCCCATCTCCAATGTGAGATTATCTTTCTGTAGCAAAGAAACATCCCCAATAAACTGATTTCCTTCTTCTAAATATATGGTGGTCTTAATTTACATATATAACAGCTCTAAGTGCTTCGCCAGTCTTTGACTCTATGGGGCAGTCAGTCCTCCCCTAGCAATGATTAGAACAGTGGTCCTGTAAAACTCTTTGAGTGTCTTCTCTTTTAAAAAGAGTATTATTGCCTCCCTCCAACACCTAATATTACATTCCTATTATCTTTGACTGACATTGCCTACATGCCTGTTCTTTAGCCTGAGGTAAAAAGAATATTAACAAAAGTCAGCACAATTATATGCTACAGGACGCAACTTTCCAGGGTAGCCAAGAAAAGAAAGGCACCAAGCTGGCATCAAAAGCACTTTAAATGTATACATTATAACTTTAAAAATCTCTCTTCTCAGAGCACTGTCAAAGGGGACTTCCTGGCAACAAAGGAACTGAATATGCAGAAACAGTTTTGTAAAATGTAAACTAAAATGTGGGAGGAAAACTGCAATGACCCAGTAATATGATAGGCTGTGATTCTTGTCTCTACCAGCAGGAAGACAAGACAAAGCAACTTACCATTGTAGTAGTGAACGGAATATTGTCAATTAGGGATGATGCTAGAGCAGAGACCCAGAGGACTAAAATAATAGCAACTGTCAAACGTTGATCCTCAGGCACCACCTGGCATTAAGAAACAGCAATCAGATAAGGACCCTATTTTGTCCTGAAAGGTATTATTTTGCAACTGAAAGATCAAATAAAGTGCTCTTTCTACAACTAGAGCCAAAATCCCACAGTTCTTCCTCATAAATCAACCCAGTGTTTCAAAGATTGCTACAAAAAACAAAAGTGTAAGATAAAAATTGCTCATAATTATCATCAGCTACAGCAGAAAGGTGAAGAAAAGGCACACACCTATCAACACTTCTGACTGTTATATTCATTCTTAAAAATAAATTAATATTATGGATAGCCAGATTTCTTACATTGCCTGTCATTAACTTTGAATCATTCCTTCTTATCTATTTTTTCACATTTTTATCCTACTTTGACTCAGCTGATTTGACTTCTTTTTTTTTTTCTCACAAGGTATGGTAGGTGGAGGGAGGGAAAGGCAACACCCCCCCCAAACAAATCTTGCCAAGAGAACCCTGTAATAGATTTGCCCTAGGGTTGTCATAAGTCAGAAATGACTTGAAGGCACATAACATCAACAACAACAACATAAAAGAAACTCATTGACCTGAACAAGCTTTGTGGCTGAAGGGAGATTTTATCACAAACCTCCTCAGTCTAAAGTTCAACACTCTACCATACCATAGTAGAAACAGTAGAACTGATCATCCAATCATGATAGCACTGATATCACAATAATTCAAACCAAGTGTGTGTTCACAATCTATCTACCAGGTCCTCCCAAAGAAGATATTGTTCGGTATACCTCCTGATTCTTCCACTTTCTTATCTCCAGTTATGGAACCTTTGGCAAAAAATGGAAGTATATAGTCTTACTTAGGCAAGGATAATTTTGCTGTGGATATGCACCTTCAGTGTGTATTGCAATTAGTTACATGTATGTTTATTCTTGTTGTGGTGCAGTAGTTATTTTAACCAATTTATATACTTCTTAGATATGACAACAAAAACTGTATATGAAGTGACTGAAAGAATAACCACAACCCAACTATAATAATAAATATATATGTAACTAATGTTACACAAGAGGTTTAGACCCCAGATACATAACTTACACTGTAAATCTACCTCTCAGAGAACACCATCTTAAGCCACTATGGACGTGGAATCCCTATATACCAGCATCCCACACAAAGATGGACTACAAGCTGTCAGGAGCATCATTCTAGGTGGGACTCATAGCAGACCTAGCCACCAAGGTCTGCCACTTAGTTCTCACACATAACTGCTTCACTCTTAGTAACAGCATATACCTTCAGGTTAATGACATTGCCATGGCCACATACATGGCACCACAATCTGCCCACATCTTCATGACTGACCTGGAACAACACTTCAGTAACTCTTATACCCAGAAACCTCTCCTCTGCCTGAGGTATATTGATGATGTCTTCACTATATCGCAAAACCACTGACCACTACATTTACATATATGCCTCCAGTTTACACTCTGAACACACTACCAAATCCATAGTTTACATAGATACAGTTGCATCTGCTCAGAACCACAAGACAGGGACACCAAACACATGGAATTACAACAAGCATTCCTCAAGCTATCGTTCCCAGCATATGAAGTTTTAAAAAAAATCAGAAAAGCAAGACTTGTACCCATGACTAACCTACTACAGAACAGACTAAAGATAGGAAATGGCAGGACCCTACTAGTGGACCCATACAGATCCCAGCTGAGACCACGTAGACATATTATCAATGAAGTATAACCTGTTCTGGACAAAAATAACGCCCTCTCAAAAGCTCCTAGTGGCAGGTCTTTACTTGACTATGCACAGCCTCACAATCTCCCTCACTTACAGGAGGCCATACAACATGAATGAGAAGATGAGTACAAGATCTTGCCACAAACCGAGATGCCAAGTCTGCCGACACATCTGTTCAGGAAATGTCATCACATGACTTAATCACATCATTCACAATATCAGAGATACTTTCACTTCCTCATCCCCTAATATGATTTATGCCATCTTTTGTCAACAATGCCCTACAGCACTCTGCACTGGGCAAACAGGCCAGTCTCCACACCAGAGGATAAATGGACATAAATCAGACATTAGGAACAGAAATACAGAGAGAGAGAGAATGAGAGAAAGTGCCATTGCAGAACACTTCAGTTTTCCTGGGCATTCTACCTCACAGCAGCAGTTCTTGAACAAAACAAAACAAAACAAACTATAAAGGAATATTAGAAAGAGAAACAGCAGAACTGGAATATATCCACAAATTCCAGTCCATCAACAGTGTGTTGAACAGAGGCAATGGTTTCCTGACACAGTATATTATATTATATTATATTATATTATATTATATTATATTATATTATATATGTTATATCATATCATATCATATCATATCATATCATATTATATTAACACTAGCTAATAGCCTGGCCTCCTGAAGACTCTCTTGCTCATTTTATCACATCTCCTTTCTAATTTCCAGCCATCATCATACTACATTCCAATAATTCCCACCAATCATATAGTTATCTACTCACCTTGACCTTAGACAATATATTGCATTTTGCTTTTGTCCCCCAAGAACAACTGTTAAAACTGAACTTGCCACCTCATCACCATACCTACAGGTTTTGCATTTCTGCTACTGTTCACACATCTGCTCATTCGTAGCTATAAAGATCTATTCCTAGGCACTTCATGAATCTGATGAAATAGACTTAGGCCATTTCTGCACTAGACTGTTATAGTGCTATTATTCCACTTTCAACATCCTATGGAATCATGGGGTTTGCAGTTTAGGGAGGGGCTGGCCGGCCCCTCCCTAAACTGCAAACCCCGGGATTCCATAGGATGTTGAAAGTGGAATAGCAGCTCTATAACAGTCTAGTGCAGAAATGGCCTTAGTCAACAAAAGCTTATGCTACCAAGTTCTTTCTCTCAGTTGGTCTCAAAGATGCAAGAAGATTCTCTCGCATACTCTAAATCTATTTGTATCTACTCAAAAGTAAATACTGTCAGATTCACAGGGATTAACCCATACAAATGGGTATAGGATTGCAACTGCAGTAGTATGCATAAGTATTAGTGTTGTGTTCACATGGAGATACCAGCAGAATCTGGAAGACTTTACTCAATGGTTTCAAGTAAGCAATTCATTCAGTGGTTTCAAGTAAGCTATCTCAGTTTCAGCCACTATTTTTTATAGGATATATACATATAACTTAAGAATTTCTCTTTAGGTTTACATGGAAGGGCCATGTCATTCAGAATCCTGTTTCCTATATTGGTGAACGCAGACTAAAAGTCCACAAACAAGAGAGAGCTGTAAAAACTCTCTTCTGCTGTTGCTTCTCAGTCTGTTCATACATAGTCTGTAAATATGGAGGTTACATATAACCAATACAGCTAAAAGCCAGCAAGGGCCTTTAGCCTTCATGAATTTCCCTAATCCCATCATAGCACAATCTTATACATGTCTGTTCATAAGCAACTCCCATTTATTTCAGCTAGACATAAGGTCTATGGAAAAGAGGGGCTGTGAATTATTGGTACAAGGGACCTGGGTAAGGAAAGAAGGGACAATCTAGACCAAGGATGGAAAATGTCGGCTCTCCAGCTGTCTTGAACTTCAGGTCCTGAAAGACCTGTGAATATGGACAATAGTAACAGACTCTGGGAGGTACATCCAAAACAACTAAGGAGCTGACACTAGAAGTCCATTGTTGCTTCTATTGTCATCTCAGAAATGGAGTGAAAGAAAATTCTTACCATACCTTTATTAGCAGAGCTGTCTGTTCTCCTATGTATTCTATTAAATGAAGATGAGCCAAAGCCTGGTGTTAAAAAAAAAATTAAAATAATTCAGTATACACTGTGAATTAGTGATGTAAAACATTTTCAGCTGCAAAGGCTACGTCCACTGATGCAGGGAACACACATGAGTGTGTGTACAGATGCATTCAGCATTCATACACACAACATTCATACACACAGGCACACACAAATACAACTCAGGCTCTCTCAGGGAGAGGAATATTTGAATTACTGACCATACTGGGTTTTACCTTCCCCACTCCCAGTGTACTTATTCCAGTGCGAACACTGACTCAGGAGGTATCATGTCTGTCTGTCTGGGAGCAGGCAGGGTTCAAACCTATTAATATGGTTTCTTATAGAAAAATACCAGAATTTGGGACTTTTTTCAAGGATAGGAATAGAATTTATTTTATCATTAACTAGATCAGCATGTTTAAGTGAGTAAGAATTTTGTAGACAATCCAGTTTTATAATAACAGCAGAGATCAGTTAAATGGTTCAAGTGTAATATTTGCCCTTTATTTCCAAGCATTTCTCCTTCAACAGTAGAAGTCCAGATTTCTTCTAAAATCTTTTGTTTCTCAAGGAAAGTAGACTGCATGTGGTAACCCTTCTCTCCCATCTTTCTCATAATCATCCACACTTACTTAGAGTCTATACTTCTCCCTTCTCTCTTCTCAGATAACTAAGCATGTGTGGAATAGACATTAGAAACCCTATGATCTAAAATGGGCCAAAAGTTGAATTTGTAATAATGACTCCAAACACCTTGTACTACTACTAGGGCACAGCATATACTAAAACAGTCTGACATAATGCAGCAAACTGTTTCCTGAAAGACACTAGTAATTGGAAAATTTGCCAGCAAATCTAACCTTAGCAGAGCTTAAGGGACAAAAATAGAAAATGTCAAACTTGTTGAGGAATCACTTATCAAACTTCAGATCTCCAAAGAAGCCATTAAATAAAATATCTACCTTAAAATTGGCACAGACCATCCTCCAACTAGCTTCTTCTACACAACCTGCCTTCAAACAATTTGTTTAGCCATTTTCTAAATACGAAGCACAGTACCTACTTTGATTTCTGGTTATAATGAGAGAATGTGATTCATTCAATACAACCTTAGCTTAGGGTTTATACCATCATATGTAAAGTTAATTTAATTAGAGTTTCAATGTGCATTTAAGAGCCCCAAATAATGTGGGTTCTGGGAAATTCTTGCCTTGTTTCTGTTTTCATCTCACTAGGCAAGTACAGCTCAGCATGGTAATATTCAAGAGAAACATTATAAACCACAGCAAGAATTTGGCGATAACAGGCTTTTGAATTTAAGTCCCTGATAAATAAATATGCAATGAAATTGTCGATTGGACATAACTCAGAAAATAACAGATAGTAGAACAACTTTAAATATCTTTCTATACATAAATTAGCCAAAAAACATGTTGTTACCTAGCTAGCCCGCATCAACAACAAAATGAAACATAGCAATAATTTATTCGTATTTCCTACACTGGAAACCAGAGATAATCAAAAGGTAATAATGCAAACACTTTATTCCTATTTAGAGTAATACTTTAAAGTTTAAAAATCACTGCTCTTTTAGCGCCTGGTATATTACATCAAATCACCACTGGAAATCTAATCTTCTACTAGAAAATCATACAAAATTCTCCCCCTGAAAAGAAGTCACACAATCCTTCCTGACCACTTACATTTATTTATCCCTAGGGTCAACCATGGGGAAATAAAACTCTTTTTGATTTATAGCCTGTCCTATCAAATGGAGTTCAGGGGACAATGATGTCATGAAAGGGAAGAAAATTGTTACTTATTTCATTTGTTGTTACTATATCTTTATGGCCAAGTGCAGAGCAATTTTTGTGTGAGAGAGCGAGATTCTGCTCATGTGCCAAAATAATTTTATGACTTTGGACCGCTTGCAGGGATGGGTAAATCCTCACCTTGTTTGGGGGTGGGGGGGTTGAAGTACAACAAAATATATTGGTCTAGATCTGAGGCCAATCTCTTAAAACACTCATCGGGATTTCACATGGATTCTTTTTTCATGTGTTGATCTTGTAAAAGTGCTTCACTTAATATTTTATGCTGCAATCTAGATCCACTTCACTGGTGTTTCACTAGTGTTGGGAAGTTATATTTCCATAACATGTCCCTGTAATGTATGGAAATGTGCACCTCCTGTTGAATTTTGCATCAGCTTCTCCCAATCTGGTGTCCTCTGGATGTGTTTGACCTTGTGTTTTCTCACCTCCAGTCACCGTGAATGCTGGAGATATGAACTGTGGGACTTGTAGTCCAATTGATCTTGAAGGTACCAGGTTGGGAAAAGCTGCTTGGTGTGTTTACAGTAACAAATATAAGATGAACACGAGCAAATCCAAACTGCCATTAAATGTCAATCAATGTGTACACTCCACAATAAGTCTTCCAGAAAACACTGCCCGGTAAAAATTCACCTCTTTGTTTAAAGTATTAACTACTCCAGCAGATGTCTGAAGAGCATGGAAACCAAACAGGAAACAAGTCAGAAGTGACATAAAAGATACAGGGAATATACAAGACAGATATTTCTGATAGAATAACCATCTCCAAAATAACCTTAATTCCCAGCAGCTCTAACCTGCTGAAGTTTCTTTCTCTGCTTCCCTGTTAAGTCAGAGGGTGAACAATACTCAGCAAGGCATGGTTTTGAAAACAACACAACAACTGGGACCCATTAACAACTAGATCTAGGCAGAACGTTTGGAGTAAAATATTTTGGCTGAAAGGAATCAGTGTGGCTCAGCTGGTGGGACAGTCTCCACAGAGGCAGAAGGTAGCTTAATCGAAGTACTGAAAGGAAAATTAGATTTGGACAGCATATTCACATGCAAGAGAAACTCCAAAATGAGGGACAGAACTATCTATATATGCCTTCTCATGCTGGGTGCAAAAGTCGGATCCACTGTTAACAATTTTAACCAGACTGGCTCACTTGGCTGAATAGGCACTGGAAATCCTTACACCTGTACGCTTTTCCACACTGTTGGAATGTAATGATCCTCTAAGGCAGCAGTGGAGAAAGCTCACCATCCATAGGTTGTTATACTGTAACTCGCAGCAGCCTTAGCCAGCATAACAATGGAAAGGAATGAGAGGTATAGTCCAACATCTAGGGCCT
This sequence comes from Cyclura pinguis, assembly GCA_030412105.1. Taxonomy (NCBI): domain Eukaryota; kingdom Metazoa; phylum Chordata; class Lepidosauria; order Squamata; family Iguanidae; genus Cyclura; species Cyclura pinguis. The sequence continues at coordinate 186,556,959 of CM059601.1, forward strand.
GTGCTTTCCGTACCAAGGGCATCCTAACAACAGGGCTATGCTGGTCATTCTAATGTCAGTATTAAGAGAGGGCTGCCCATCTAAGCACTTTGGATTCCATATTGGAAGAAAAGTAGGAGATGGAAGATTTATGTCATTTCTTTCTATAATGTCATTTGTATTTAGATTTAACAACTCAGTTCTTTGATCCTCTTACTGTTCAGTCTAGAGATGCTATTCTATCAAAATACACATGGCATTTTTATTAGCAGAAATTGACTCTTAATCCAGTGCAGTATAGTACTTTGAGTGTTGGACTATGGCTGTTTCCACTTTATACTGTTATAGTGCTATTATTCCACTGTAAACATCCTATAGAATCCTGGAGTTTGCAGTTTACAGACGGGCATTTAGAATTCTCAGCCAGAGAGCTCTTTGGCCTCAGTAAACTACAAACCCCAGAATACCACAAGCTATTGAAAATGGAATAATAGCACTATTTAACAGTGTAATGTGGAAATGGCCTATGACTCTGGAGAAAAGGGTTCAAATTCTGGCTTGGCCAAGAAAATTCACTGGTTGACCTTAGGCAAATCACACTGTCTCAGCCTCAGAAGAAAGCAAAGGCAAACCCCCTCTGAACAAAACTTGCTGAGAAAACTGCATGATAGATACACCTAGGAACTGTCTAAGCTAGAAATAACTTGAAGGCAAACAACAACAGCAACAACAGCAACAACACACCATTAGGAGTCTTATCAAATGGCCAAGTAAGTCAAGTTAGCCCTGAAAAAGAGAGAAACTTCTCATTTGTCTAATGACAAGATAAAATCTTAGATGTTGCATGCTTCTGTTAATGGTTTATTTCATTTTAATATGCTTGAATGTGGGATCAGGTTTTTTTTTTTATGGTTGTATCGAAAAGCCTGGTTGGTTAGTGCAGAATAAACTTGGCTTGACATATTGAGAGAAAAGAGGCATATAAATCAAAAAAATGTGCAAACAAATACTGTGGCATTGGCCAACAAGCTATCCACGAGGAAAGCAGCTGACCACCCCACCTCACCCCAAATTTGCCACTATCCACCTTTATAGTCTGAAGGTAAAACAGCATGCAATGTAGATCAGATTCACAGTTAAAAACACAAGAGAGCTATTGTTACATTGAGCTGTTGAACAGAAACTGGAAGAGTGGCACTTGAGAATAAGATATTTACTTCATCATCTTTGCACCTTGTTGGACCTCCTGTTTGTCCCTTTGGCATTAAAAAACCCCCCGTAAACTGGTGCCTATCTTTTTTCCTACAGCAAGTCTAATTGCTGTGGATGAGGGAATTTAGATCTGCAAAATGAAGTAGAGGAAAATGGGTAAAACTCCTCCCCTGTGACTGCTGCTCAAAAGCACTTTGGAGCATTGCTTTTGAGGAAAAATAATTGGAGTCAAAATTATGTGATTCCCTATATCACACACAAGTCCAAATCCTATTGTTAGTCCTGACTAAAGGCCTTTCTTTAATACACTGTTATAGTGCTATTATTCCACTTTCTTTTTTTTAATCATTTTATTCAAATTCAGATATAAAACAAACAATTATAACTGTCAACTTATTTGAAATATTTCTGATCTTCCACACTGATCTAGATTTCATTATCAATATTTCTTAACGTGCTTAAAATATTGTACTACATTTTAGTGCTATTATTACTTGTTGATTCTTGCATTTCTATCTCCATATTCCCGCTTCATGATATATATCCTGTAGCCCCTTCATAATTTATCTTAAATCATGAATCACAGATTTCCATCTGATGGTACCCAGCAATTACCCATTACAATTTGCCATTCTTTTTGTATCTCTTCGTCTGATTTCCCTTTTAATCTCTGAGAGACCATATCAGCATTTTTGTTTTCAATCAGTGTACCCCACCATTGTTCTAATGTGGGTATTTGCTGAGTTTTCCACATCTTTGCATATTCAATATGAGCTGTTGTTATCATGTACAGTAATATTCTCCAATACTTCTTTATACCAGTACCTTCTAATACATCAATCATATTTAACAAATACAATTCTGGTAACAGCAAACTGTACTTTCATTAATGCACATATTTTGTTATGTATTTCAGTCCAATATTTCTTAGCTTTAGGACATGTCCACCACATATGATATATCGTACCGACCTCATTCTGACATTTCCAACATTGTCCAGTACCTGTATTATAAATCTTTTTTAATTTATCTGGTGTCATGTACCATCTATGAAATAGCTTGTAATAGTTCTCTTTCAAATTATGTGCTACTGTAAATTTCTGTGTTTTTTTCCAGCTCTGCTCCCAAGACTCTAATTGTATTGTATGTCCGATATTTTGTGCCCATGAAATCATTGTTGCCTTTACTGTTTCTTCTTGCCTTTCCTGATGTAGTATTTCTTGATATATTTGGGCAAGTAAATGAGGCGGATTTTCGAACAGCCATTTAATTACTCCAGTTTTCTCTTTAAGTTCAATTCCATATGTTTTTATATCCATCTGAAACCTTTCTGCTAACTGTCTGTAAGGAAACCAACTTAATGTTATCCCTCTTGTTCTAGTTTTTCTCTTGTTTTAATCATAAAGTTGCTGGACGTTGATCTCTCAGTTATATCATATCGCAACCATTTATCTGTGTCCGTCCATCTGCCAAAAAAAGCCTCTTGCGGTGAGACCCAGGTGGGGAGCTGCCATATGTTTTTAGTTTTATAATCCTCCCAAATTTTCAGAACCGATTTTCTGATAAAGTGATATGTGAAGTCTTTATCTATTTTTGCTTTATCATAAAACATGTAGGCATGCCACCCCATCCCTCCAGTGCCAACATTCTCGTGTCTTGTAGGTCTACCCAGTCTTTTATCCACGTAAAAGCCACGGCCTTGTAGTATATTTGAAAGTCTCGTAGTCCCATTCCTCCTCTACTTTTTAAGTCTGTTATAGTATTCCATTATATCCTAGGTTTTTTCCCTTGCCATATAAACTTAGTTAGTTCTCTCTTCCATTGTATGAAAGGTTTCATGTTTGTTATTATAGGAAGATTTTGGAACAAAAAGTTCATTTTTGGCAAAACATTCATCTTTGGCCCTTTTCACATGTGGGGGGGAAACGGGTGAAAACACGCTAAAACGGAGCTTACCCACAGCCGAGTAAGTCTGTCGCCACACGGAGCAGCGCGAGCTCGCTGCTCCACACTCCTCCGGCGTCCCAGATGGCAGCTTCCAGTTGGTGGAGGCTCTCCACCAACCGGAGAAGCTCGCCAGCCAGAAGCCCGCCCCCCGCAGATCTGCAGGCACGAACTTGCGTGCGCCTGCAAATCCACTTTAGAGCAGGGTGATGGAGCGGCATGGGGCTGTGTGCTCCATGCTTTTTAAAAACCTTGAAAAAGAGGTTTTTAAAAAACACACAGCCCAGCTAGTTCCAGCCGCTCCTGAGTGGATTCTGGTGTGGAACTACGAAAAGTAGTCCACGCCAGTCCACTCTACGGTGTAGAAGAACTCCGTTAGAGGTCGCTCTACACCGTTTTAGAAGCCTGGTATGGAAATGGCCTTTATTGCACCTATCCTCCCCATCATTGACAAATGCATGGAGGTCCAACTTTCCAAGTCTTTTGTTACTTCTTTCCATTTTTTTTCACAATTATTTTGAAATAACTCATTGTTTCTTTTGGCTATCCAAATACCTAGATATTTTACCTTTTTTCCTCTATTGAATCCTGTTTTTTGTACTAATTCCATCTCTTCTCTTTCAGTCATATTTTTGGTTAAGAAGACTGTTTTTTCCGTATTAACTTTAAAACCAGAGAATTCTCCACATTCTTGAACTGTAGTAATCAATTTTCCAATACATTTCCCTGGGTCATCCAGTAAGAAGACCAGATCGTCAGTGAAAGCTTTTAACTTGTAATGATATTTCTTAATTTGGACTCCTCTTATTTCTTTATCTTCTCTTATAGCATTGTTAAGTATTTCCATTGTCATGATAAACAGCAGAGGAGACAGGGGACACCCTTGTCTCGTACCTCTGTGCAGTTCTATCATTTGTGTTCTTTCACCGTTTATGACCAGTCGAGCTTCTTGTTGGCTGTAAATTGCTTCAATCCATGCAACAAATTTTTCTCCTGCCTGCATCTGTTTAACCGCCGTCTTCACGAATGGCCAGCTGATCATGTCAAAAGCTTTCTCCGCATCTACAAATATAATGGCCATATTATTCCACTTTCAACATCCTATGAAATCCTGAAGTTTGCAGTTTAGGGAAGGGGCATTTAGAATTCTCAGTCAGAAAGCTCTTGGGCCTCAATAAACTGCAAGCCCCAGATTTCCACAGGATGTTGAAAGTGGAATAATAGCACTATAACAGTGTAGTGCAGAAAGACCCTAAGACAAAGTCATTGAATCAATAGGATTTACCTTTGTGTTGTTTCACCATTTAACAATTGATTCTATGGGTCTACTCTAATCAGGAATAACCAGTAGAATTACAGCCATGGTTTGTCCCAGATACTGATAACTACTTTCCATTTGGGAATATACATTCCATGCAAAATTCACATACATTCAAAAGTTTGTTTATTCCTTTGCTCCTGCCATTAAGAATATTCTGGTCCTCTTCTGGCAACTTTTTTTATTATTATTATTTTAAATTGTACAGACCGCTGTTCTATTTCAGAGAGGACTTCTCCTCTATTCCATTTTCCCCAAGTTTGTTCTTCCCCTACAGTCTCCAGGAGAGTGTAGCGATCAAAATACAGAACTTCTAGATGAGGAAATTTCTGGATATAAAGAAGCAATGGAATAACCAGCAAATATTATAACTGTATTTGCATTTGCAGCTTAATGCTGGGACTGTTATGGGACATGCTCTCACTGACAAAAGGGTTCATAACTGACCTTAAGTAATTGGATCTTAAATTTTCTGTTCAACTCATTAAAAGCAAAGAGAAACAGCAGTAGTTCACCCATGAAGAAGCAATACAGACACTACAAGAGTGAAGCATTTTACCAGTGAAACAATGCTGTTTGAAAAGCCAGACGTAAGCAATAAGCAAACCATATGGCATCTGCTAATGCAGATGTTGCTTAGACACTCATACTGATTTCCTCCATCTTGAATCAGAGTAAACTCCAAGGCAGACCAAGATCTTAGAGGGAAAATATTGGTTTCTTAACCCTGTGTTTTTCTCTTACTGCCAGTCTAGGAGCAGGGGAACATGTAGAGTGAGAAGCTGTGGGACAAAGTGGCTAATTGCCACATGCACTGATTCTCTCCTAAGATTGACCCCTGCCCCTGCTCACCAGTCAGAACAAAGCTATGTTTTCCTTAGTTGAAGTCCAAAACTGAGGAGAGACTAGTGTAATGGAGTCACTGGAAATAATTTCAGTGGAGCATTGATGAGCACAAGAAATATCTCTTTTGCCACCCATCCTCTTTCAAATGCTGCCTTCGCATTCCCATCATTATGGCCACCATGGGTTTGACAGCAAATGCTTGCTTAGATAAAGTGTACTTCCACAGAGAAAGTGGAGATAGAAAGATTGTAGAGTTTTGAAGTAGGAATCAAGTAAAGGGGCCAGTAACAAAGACAGGATAGCATAGGAACAGAAAATCAGATGCAAGCCTTTGTTCATGTGTACAGTAAATACAAGCAGGATACTACAAGGTTAGTGTTGGACTCCACTCTATAAATAACAGAGCAAAATCAAGAAATGTGCAAAGTAGTATTTGATTCTGATTATTTTAAAGCAGTGACACTTGGGGAAAACTACACTGAGCTGCCTTTAATCGTTTTAAAGGATTCATGTTTCATATTTCCACTGTGCATCTAGAAGAAAACCCATGTACATGAAGACTTTTCTCTTCCAATGGTTTCTCTGCCTCTCATGCTTATAGCTATCCAGTACAGAAGCAAGATACAGTGACGTATTTCTGTAATGTTATCATTAAATTATAATGCTGTTCTTTACTATTGATAAGGAATACCTATGGGCAGTATCCCTCAGCTTTATTTCATGAGCTGGATATAATACCATGTAAACAGGAATTAATGAAATCTGTTTGGAAGTTTGAACACAATTTGTGATCATGCCACAGTTCTTCCAGTTAGTCTGGCTGATAATACTGTACTAGCAGTGTATATCTTAATGGGTCATGGTCCAATTATTATCCAAGACTGGAGACAGCTATATGATGCTAATGCACACAGAGTGTCTCCTTACAGCTAGAACTTGGCTGCAAAACCACCATTTGGAATTAAGGTCATTTTATTTCTCAGGGCAGTTGTATGAGAAAAAATTACAGAAATCAATTGGGGAAATATACAATTTTGTTGTTTTGAAGCTACATACTTTTCTGGACTAAAATTTGGCTTATATGATTTTGTATACACAAAATTACATCTTTGCTCTTGAGCTGTATGTTTCTATGAAGATATAAAAATACCACTATTCCCAACCTAGGCTTCTCTGCTTATTTCACTGGAGAAGACAGTTGTACATAAACATCTCCTTGTATATGCAGATATGTAACCCTTTACTGCTGGGAATCTTGTATGGGCGTGAGTATTTTGTGTACATACCATGGTTTTAGCACCTGCTAGGACTTAACTGATAAAACAATACATTTTATACCTATATACCTAGAGTTATTAATCTGGAACTGCTCCATAGTTACAATCCATGTGCAGTCACAATCATGGCAAAGCTACTTTGCCAGGCAGCAGCTGCTCTGATAGAAGGAGGCCTGTTCCACTGGCAACTGGGACATGAATGGATGACACTTCCACTCCTTCCTGTCAATGAGCAAGACTGCAGCCATCCAAGCAGGACCTCAGTCATAAGTCCTCACTGTTCAGTGGTGGGAGTAGGGTGGAAACATCACCCACCCTTACCCCATCACCAGCAGAACAGATCTTCTTCTCTCTGTGTGGCTGATGCCCAGTAAAATAGGTTGTCAGGAGAGAGGTGTCAGACCAGAAGACTGTACTTAGTTAAATAGAATACTTAGTTAAGACTTGATTTATAATTTTGCAGGTGAAATCACAGCATACTAAAAATAGTTGAATACACGTAACTTAGGAAGTGATGTAGGATTCCAGCCACTATTCTTATCATTTAGAACCTAGAGAAGAATCTATGGCATAGATCCTATACTTTCTACAAACTACATGTAAAATTGTATACGGAAGCCAATACATTACAAGAGCTACTATAACCTACTATTACAATGCTGTAAAATGTACTTTTATCAAATACACAAATCATTTCTCTGTGATTAGGTCACTTGGAAGAAAGGAGGAATTCTCTGTAGGATTCTGTGAGATTATTAATGTAGATAACTTTTATTCAGTTAAAGGAAGTCCACCAAATCTAGTTATAAGAATGCATTTTGTCAGTTCATCAGCTCCAGAATCCTATGACTGACCATTCTAAATATGAGATTCATATGAAGTATATAGGAGACTAAAAGAAGACACAAATCCATGTTGCTAATTTGTTCCTTATGGTGGTTTCACAATATTATAACCAGGCCAGTGTTATTTCCAGTGATAGATTGAAGTTGCAGAAAAGCTTTTGGTTTGTTTTATGACCTTTCAAGTACAATAACAGCATACTAAAAATAGTTAAACTGAACTCAACACCATTCATTAAATTAATTAAAAATTAATTTTAATATGTTAACTAAATCATTTTTAAATTAATATATTTAATTATTCACTATGTTCTATAATGATTTTCCAGGGCTAATAACTGCTGTCTGAATGAGAGTGACTGGTCTTCAGTTAGCCTGGATCCGATTCTAGTTTCATATCCTAGTTAATAAGACAAGAAGAGACAATTGCAATGTGTTTTTCAATTTTTTGCAAGCAGGGCAAATACTTAATAATAGAAACCTGACAGTAATATTTTCCCAGGTTCTGTCTGCAGCCCACAGCTTGTGCCTTTTCAGTGATGTTATGTGGAGTATTCAAACTAATGACCCTGAAACAAGTTCTTTACTAGATAAAAATGATGGAAAGTAACAGTGATTATATGAGTTCCCAAGATGCAAACTGCAACTACTACGTTAAAGAAACTTGAGAAAACCTTTAAGCCAGAGCTTTCCATACTTTTCATGTTGGTGACACACTTTTTAGAAATGCATCATTTTGCAACACATAATTCAGTTTTACTAGCAAAATGGAGGTTAAACTAACTCCTTGTAAGAGATATAGACACATACATAAATTGTAATAATGAAATGTATGGGGATACAACATATCTCATGAAAACCTTTCATATATTTTTAAAAATATATGATTTAGAAATAACATACATACATTTCCAAGACTGTTATCATTTATGAGTAAAAATATGTAAATATGTGCAAGAATTTTTTAAAAATTGAATAAAACCAATAAAGGAAAGACAGCTCCCCTCCCCCCATCCTGGCCTCCTGCCGTTGCCCTCAGTGAGGAAAGACCCTGGTGAGAGTGCCAGTCGTGGGTCAGTCTCAGGTAGGGGGGTCTTTCTCAGCCCGGGGAGGTGACACACCTACACACTGCAGGCAACACACTAACATGTCACGACACACCATATGGAAAGTCCTGTTTTAAGCGTATGAAATGGAATACATGCTCTGCCAAACTGATACTGTTTCCTGAAAACAGAAACAAACTTTTGCATCTGCCTATATTAGAAAACTACTGTATATACCCAGCATTGCCCAGGATTTTATTTTCTCGTAGGTAATACTTGTTAGAAAGATTTCGGATCCTGTGCCTCTAATTCCCCAAACTGTCTTGTCCAGTACCTGTAACTTCTCCCCATATTCTCCAATCCAGTCTGTATTCAGAATTATTAACACACAGAGGTTGGGTTCTTGCCCTCCTCCTTCTTGCTGCTAGGTTTTGTCTCCATAGCAACAGCCTATTCCAGACAGACACAGTTGACTGAGGCCCAAGAGCTCTCTGGCTGAGAATTCTAAAGGCCCCTCCCTAAACTGCAAACCCCAGAATTCCATAGAATCTTCTTAGGCAGCCAATCATATGAGGTCTTCACCTGACACAGACAAACAGACAAACTTTGACTTTTATAGTTTAGATTCAGGAGGAAACTGAAAAGGACTGCAGCACATAAACCCAAAGCCTGCAATAGGAAAGCATGAGAAAGCAGGTTTGGGGTTTTTCTTGTGTGGAATTTTTGTGAGAATAAAATACTCCAAAGGGTATTTGCCAGTTGAATAGCATATACCTTTAATAAAGAAATACTCCTGAAATATTTGCTAAGCACACTCACATTCTTAGCAGTTCACTTCATTATACCAATAGGCAACTTGTTCCTGGACAACATATGTGTTGGGGGGGACAGAACACGAATAGTGAGCAATCACAATCTTATGTCATGTCCTTATTATAGTGACTTATTTTTCCTTCTTTATGCCAATGCCTATATTGTAGGCTGAATCAGCCACCTTTTAAATGCACACATGTACTTGAGTTCTCTGGGACTTATCATTCTATCTCAGAAATTTCTGCATCAGTAAGGCTGCAATCCTATACCCATTTACCTAGGAGTAAGAGTCACTGAACTCAATGGGATTTACTTCTGACTAAAGTGCCAACATGGTTAGTGGTTTGAACATTGGACTATGATCCTGGAGATCAGGATTCAACTCCCCACTTAGCCATAGAAATCCATTGAGTGACCTTGAGCACTTCACACCCTCTCAGTCTCAGAAAACACCGTGATAGGGTCACCTTAGGATTGCCATAAGTCAGAAACTACTTGAAGGCATACAAAAACAAGAGAAGTGAAGGATGGCACTGTAAAAAAAAAAAACCTGCAAGAGATCACAAATGAAAGCTTTCTAGGTTCTCAGCATTTTCCACTGAATTCAGAATAAGTAGGCTCCAATCTGGGCTGTGCATATATGAAAGGGGACAATTTATCCTAGATTCTGTGGATAATTTATCCTAGATATCCTAGATAGCAGAACTGTGAAACTCTTATCCCTATCACAGTAAGTCACTGATAATACCCTTGCTTTGGTTTACATGATGCTGTTGTGTCCTTTCAGCTCCAACTTATGACAATTCCAGCTAGGGATGACAAGATTTATCTAGAGGAGGTCCTCCATTGCCTTCTTTTTAAGGTTACAGAGTGTGATTTATCTGATGTCACCCAGTGAGATTCCATAGCTTAGTGAGGATTCAGACCTTGATCTGATGGAGCCCTACTCCAACATGCAACCATTTACACCATGCGGGTTATCTATTCTGGGAGAGTAACCCAAAAATGTGACTTTGCCAAGACAGTAGACAGCCTCATCCACACTGACTGGAATTTCATGGGTGTCCATTTGCAGTATGCAAGCCCTTCTATTCTATTCATTGTAACATTATGCAGTGAGCCCTACACTTGTGCAACCTCCACATGCATGAATACAAGGTTGCATGAAGCATTGCATCCCATTATAGTCAATAGAGATGGCGGGCGTGCATCCGTGCTGCCACATGTTGCATCTACTGACTATAATGGGATGCAACACTTCATGGTGGCACAGTGGTTAAATGCCAGTATTGCAGCCACAATGCTGTGAGTTCAATCTTGTAGGGCTCCAGATTGATTCAGCCTTCCATCCTTCCATAGGTCAGTAAAATGAGTACCCAACTTGTTGGGGACAATTAGCTAACACATTGTAAACTGCTTAGAGAGTGCTTGGTGCTATAAAGCAGTATAGAAATGTAAATGCTATTCCCATATTTTTTGTTTTACACAGGGGTTCCTGAAACAGAACCTCTGTATGCATGACAAGTGCACTGTATCCACATATAATGAAATCAAGAACCTGTTTAGAGAAAAAGATTTAACACATCTGTAATTTCAGATAATGGCATTTTGCATTCTCATCTTCTGAGTAAGACCTCCTAACTCATGCTTATTTTTGCATCTGTATTAATCTGAAATTGAGGAGGTGAAAATTAAAAGGACTTCCAAAAATTTTTCTTCTTACCTCCATTAAGATAAAGAGTGCTGCAAAGAAAAGGAGTGTCGCCCATTCCACTCTGTTCAGAATCATCTCAAAATCATGAATGTTGGCTAACACAAGAAGCCATATAGCTCCCAGCATAGCAATCCACCCTGCATAAAAGAGGGGGGACAGCATTAATAACATCTTTATCAACATTTGACCATATAAAAATATATGCTTCTCCAACTTTAATTCATTAAGGTATGTATATTAAAAGCAGGTTTCTATTGTGTAATAGCATTTACCCAGAAACAGTATGTGTCAAGGGTTGCTGCCATTTTCTTTTTCTGGCAAAGATGCTGGGCTATTAATGTCTGGCAGCAACTCAATAAGTGGAATTTCTTCTTTCTCTGCATCTTTAAACTATACCTGTTGAACATCTGCCACTATGCATGAATCAGAAGCATGAATGCCAGGAGGAAAAAAGGCCTCATGCCTAACTTGGCCAATGTGAGTATGCAATCCTCTGCCAAAAGTCCCTGCTGTGAATCAGCACCAAACACCGAGGGCCGCACTTTGACAAGGAGACTCAGATTTGGCAGTGACTATCAGTCTCCACTTGGCAGAGACAAAGGTGTGGTTTCAGCTTCTAAAAGGAAACATTATCATTTGCTCAAAACAGTTTGGCTCACAAATAAACATTCCAGCTGTACAGAATACACAATTAAAGCCCCTGAAGGAAGTTCTTGCAATGAGAAAGCTGTCTTTAATACACAGTACTAACTGTTCGTGATAATTGGAAGTTTACACCCAGTTGGATATAACAGGGAAATATTATATACCGAGGGATAAATCTTCTTGTTAGTCCTGACTAGAGTAGACCCAATTAGTCAATGGGGTTTACTTAAGTTTTGACCCAGTGGTTCTTAATCTGTGGCCCACAGATCCCTGAAGGGGCCTCAATGTCCTCATAAGGGGTCCACAAAGGCTTGAAGAAATGTTATGAGCTTTTACAGTTAAAAAAGAGGAAGGGAGGAAGGGAGGAAGGAAGGAATATGGACAGACACTTGGACAATCGTACATTGATCTCAAAGAGCAGGAATCTTTTGTCAGTGCTAGAAATCATTTATACAAAATTTCATTGCAATATCTCAAACTGTTGTAAAGTTATGAAAATAAGTTTGATAGCAAAATATGTACTCAGCACTTGTTACTTCTGCATGCAGTGAAGACATGCAAGTGAATGATGCTTAATGGCCAAGTGAAAGCACATGACATCGCTTGCTATGATGCACACAGCCAGAAGCCGCCTTCACAGCTGCACCAACTCTAGTGTTACCCACATTGTGCCACCACATTCTTGGAATGTCTATTGCTTCCCAGAATTCTATATCTCTGTAAAGAATGTCCTCGAAGAAATCCATGTATATTGTTTGTAGGAACAGAGAGTGAGTGAGTGAGTGTGAATGAGTGAGTGAGTGATAACTGTGGATTACTGAAAATGATCACAATTTTTCTTCAATTTCTGTGTATAAAAGGATTTGGTTATTGTCAGAAAAGGGACTTTGCGATGTTACCACAGTGAATTTCTTAACAATACATTTTGGCTGAGCCTCAGGATGGATCTCTGGCTGAATTTGCAACAAAAAAACTACTGATGATGTTGGTGAAGGAGCATCTTGTTCAAAGCAAAATGAAGTTTCTTCTAATCATCTTCAAAAGTGCCACCATTATAGCAATGAATATTATTGATTGGTTTTACATCTACAGGCCCAGAAGACAAGCAACTACCATAGAATGTGTTTTGTTACAATGTACTGTCCAACAAGGCCGTGAAACAGTTAAAGTTGCAAAGACATCTCAACACTAAACATAAAGAACATGCCATAAAGAGAATACATTTTTTTTTTCAAAAGCAAGGAGCAGAAGCTTTGGGAAATTAAAAAAAATGGTTTTTAAAAGCACTGTGACTGATTGCAACCATGAAAATGCAATGAAGTTTCTCAATAATAGCAAAAAATGGAAAACTGCACGCAATAGCTGAATGTATATTACCTACTACAAAAATCATGCTGTCTGCACTGATCAATGAGAAAGCTACTAAGGACCTTTCCTTAATACTTTTATCAACAGTTATTAGAAAGAATTTGCATGCCCCCTCCCCCACATTTTATTCCACAACTGGAAGAAAGCAGACATAACAAACAAAGCAACCTGATTGTGCTATCTTACATGTTAGCATAGGAGAAATATTTTTGAAGACTTACTATTCATCTCCTCATTGATTCACACCACAGCTGAAGTATTTAAAAGCTTAAATGTGTTTATAATATCTTATGATATGGATTGGTTGAAATGCTGTCAGGGACTCAGCCTTGCCATGAAAGTATTTTGCTCTTCTGCTTAGCTAGGCTTTAGAGATATTTCGCTTTGTAGTCACAATGAACCAGTGCTAGCTACTGGTTGTAACAATGGATTGAATATCAGTCGGCAGGCAACAATGTATTGCATTTCAGTGGTGGGGAAGTTTCAGCTTGGGGATAAAAGGCTCCAGGTGTGAAGCTGTAACAGCCGGGGCATCTGCTCAGTAGAAAGAGGAAACATCAAGTACAGATAATGGGTGATCCCAGGGAAGACACTGTAAATAACTTGAAAGGCAGATAATAAACCTGGGAAGATGTTAGGCTCCCAAGACCAAAGTATGTAAACATCTGTCTTCCCTGGAAACTGTCCAAGGTTTGGGAAAGAGGATGATGCTTATGGGCCCATCAACCAAACCTAGTATTTGCTTCTGTGTAGACTGATTGCTAATCAATGTATCTCAGCTCCAACAACTATTCAAGCTGCTGTGCAGTAGTTGTACCTCAGTAAGCTACTGCTGCTAAACTCTGAGTGTTTCTTGAGGAAAATTAGTTTGCCAGCACACGATAAATGCATTGGAATCGGTAGAGAAAGGGCATGAACAATGTCTGGAAAGTTTACTGGACTTATAGCATGGATTGAGGAAATCATGCTTTCAGAGACTTGATACCATTGGTGTATACACAGGGAAGCTCTTACTGCTAAGAAGATACCAGAAAAACTAAAACAGACCTTAAAGGAATCAGTCACATTTGTCCATTTTATAAAAAGCAAATCACTGAATTCAAGACTTTTTAAACAGCTTTGCAAAGATCTGGACAGTGAACACCATCAACATTTGCTACACTGTGAAGTTCATTGATTATAACAAGATAAAATTTTGATAAGATGGAACAGCAATTTCATCTCAGCAATCATATGATGAAATCTTCCTGGTTAGTAAAATTAACATATCTGTCAGATACCTTCATTACTTTAAATATGCTCAAGTTAGATCTTCAAGGAGAAAAAGCTACAGTTTTTCAAGTTGAAGACAAGATCAAAGTAATGATGAAAAAGTTCGAATTGGATCATCATCATCTATCGAATCAAAATTATGATACATTTCCAAACCTCACAGATCTTCTTGGTTCCACTGATAAAGAGTTCTCTGAGGAGGACACTTCAGAGATCCATTTTCAGTTCATGTGTATGAACTAGATGGACTCATAGGAGCAGAGGAAGACAAGTTCATAGAAATATCCATAGATGGTGCTCTGAAATTGTAGTTCAAGGAACAGTCTCTCCCAAATATTTGGACTCACAAGGAGATTTTCCAGAACTATTGAAGAAGGGTATGAAAGCATTGATGCCTTTTGTAGTAATATACTTGTGTGAAAAATCATTCTCCGCTCTCATTTATCTCAAAAATAAATAAAGAAACAATTTCAAAAATATAAAGTCAGAACTCAGAATACAAATTTCAGATACTACGCCTAATATAACAAGACTTGTAAGTGAAATGCAGCACCTGCCTCATCATTAATTAATTAATCAATTAAAATTATCAAGTAATATTAGCCCATGGTTCAGTGGTTTGTTGTTGTTGTTGTTTAAATTTTTATGGAATCATTCCAATAAAAATATTATAATAGGAGTGTGTCCATTTACTTTTTTCTCCTTTCTCTCCAAGTTTGAAGATCCTTAATAAGAAACTTTAAATAAATATTTGATGCACTTTGGTTTTTACATCTTGAGCTAAGTCTTGGTAGTCTGCAGCAACGAAAGATATTTAAAGGGCATCTGTGGTAAAGAAAGGATTAAGAACCTGTGAGATGACTCATTATTCAAATCTGGATTTAATGTGTCTATCCTTATAGGGACTTGTTACCCTGGTTTCTGGGGGCCCCAGGAGGGACACCTAAATGTGCTCAAACAATGGGGAGGGAATTGGCACAGAGCACAGGTTTGCAATGCGAGAGGCAGGGTAACGTAGCGAGATCTTGAACCCTATGTCTACGGGGTCAGGCCGAGTCAATGATAAGGCAGATGTTGAAATTAATAATAAATGGTTTATTGAAATACACTCAAACACGTGTATGCAACACCCTCACACAAGGAACTATAGAAATAAAGGTAGGAGCAGATAGAGGGATTTTTCGAGGAGGTTTGGTATGGGAAATACTATACCTGTCCTGAAGCCCGGTAAGAAGCAAAGAAGCTGGGGAGCGTGGATCTCAGCACGTGGGGCTGAGGGGAAGGCTCGCTGGACAAAGCGACAGCAAGGCGGGATGGAAGCCAAGAGCGATCCAAGGAAGCGCTCAAAGTCAGGGGTTCTTATAGGGAAAATTGCGGCTGCAGGCTAGTCCGTACTTGGGGAAAACAATGAGTTTGGGGCTGGAGACAAAGCCTCCAAAAGGTCAGTATTTGAATGATTGAGTTATAGCCAAATTGTCAATAGAGTAGCCAGTATGCAAACGCGGAGTGCTTGAGAGTTGTATAGTCCACTCGTCAAGCTGCCTGCGCGGGGCAGGGGATCTTTTGTAAGTAGCGTGCATACATAATGTGGTACTTGCCTTGAGGTCTCCTGAAGCTGCATTCAGCAATGACTGGCCTGCCTAGATCGGGATGTGAATGGTTCGGCTATTGTCGGCTGCGCCTGTGTGCGTGCTTGTCCGGGGACCTCGCAAGCACGTGGAGAGGAATGGGTATAGAAGGCCGAATTATTGATATCAAATGATATCTTAATATCCCACAAGCTCAGGCTAGAAACAGCGGTAACAGACTTACCATCTAGACTTGGCCAGTCATAGACTACTCATTTTGTGTGTTTCTGATATACTGTATTGCCTGCAGTGTGTGAAAAATCAGAGAATCTAATGTAAAGTAAGTTTCTCAACACCTTGAAAGATGACAAAACACTATTGTCCAGCCAGAATTTATAAAAGTTACATTTATGAACTACAACTCCCAGAAACTTAGGAGATACTGGGAATTATAGTCCATAGCATTTGCCAAACCACTTCAGATAACCTATTTCCAAATGGATACCACCTTGTACTGGATATCAGGTAGTATGTAACACTCTGCCCCTGGAGGCCAGTATTGATTCCTATGAGATAGGAGTGTAAATCGCTGGTTTTGTGCAATGACAGCTTCAAACAGTCAGCAGAGAAACAGGAATATGATAAACATTTATTATGCTGTGGTCTCTTTGAATTCTGAAGTGCCTCTTTTGCAGGGTAACTGTTTGGTCCCAAAGGAAATATAAGTGTAACAGAAATAGCACCTGGGCTTCTGTGACTTCTTGCATTTTTAAATATTGTGCTTTCCAAAGGAAAACAGTATATTCAGGTGATATTTCTCCAGGGCATTTTGTGAATTATTGCACTCAGTGTCAATACCAAATTTCTCAAGGAAAACATTCACACTCAGGGCTATAAAAAAAAAAAAAAAATGAGAGTAAAGGGAAACAAAAGATTATGATAACAGCTGCAGCCTTTCAAGATTATTAATATGGGAAGTGTGATTTCTGTAGGATATTGGCTTTTCTTTGGCTCACATCCGAATAGGAAAACATTGTTTCTAAAAGAAAAATCAGTCTAAATTTGAATTTAAATAATCATTACAACTGGAAATGATTTTAATGCAAATATTAAAGACATGTCCATAGCATCACCTATTAAAATCCTTGACAAAACTTGCAGCAAAGCCAGAATTTCAAAATGTATTTTACATACCCCATGAACACAGATATGGATAAAAGAAGGTCATTCAGAGGAATGATGGGAATGCAGAAGTAACCCAGCTTATCATTTAGAACAAGAATATTTTAGAAGTCCCAACAAATTGGCGTTCAAATAAGAACTGCATTCCTCAAATCCACGATAATGTCCAAAGGAAAACTGGGCAAAACTCTTCAGATCTGTTTTGTCCCTTCCTGGTAAAGTTTCTATCATTTATTTTTTTTGCTGGAACTCAACATCCCTGAAAGAATTGGGCAGGGGGAGCTTTAAAATGATCCACCCCAGCAAGCTTATGGTTTCAGATGAATTCCTGTTGGCTCTTGAGGAGTTTCCTGCTACCTTGGCAGGTGATCCTATTACAGCCCTAGTTGATCTCTGGAATGCAGAAATATCCAAGGCAGCCGACAGGCTCTTTCCTAAGCATCCCTTCTCACAAAGTGGAGTTAAACCAGCCTGCTGGTTTTCTAAGGAGCTAGCAGCAATGAAACGAGTGAGATGGAAACTAGAGTGCCAGTAAAAAAAAAAAAACCAGAGTGGGTCCAACCAAAAACCTGCTAAAATCTATGTGAAGGCCTATGGTAGGATAAAAAGGCTAGCCAAAAAGGTTCTTCTGGCTAACACAATTGCATCTACACAGAATTGTTAGCAGAGTTGTTTTGAATAGTCAGGGATCTGTTATAGTCTATCCCAAAGGAGAATATAAGCCACAACAGACCACTGTGAGAATTTTCCCATCATTTCACAGATAAAATAACTCAGATTCACTCTGCTTAGATGCCAGAGTTGATACAGTACTAGTAGATGTAACTTGATCCCTGCTTGTCTAGTGTTGATGAATATTTTTCAATTTGTGCAGCCTGAGGATGTGGATGGGATCGTTAGAGATGTGAGAGCCACCAAATGTGTACTATGCTCCTTGTCCTTCCTAGCTAATAAAACAGGCCAGAGGAAGACTGGATGCCTGGGTAAAGGAAGTGATTATTGCCTCTACAACAAGGCAGGATCCAAACATGTCTGAAAGGGACAGTGATTAGACCTCTTCTTGAAAAACCTTCCCTGGATCCTAATTCTAATAGTCTATAACCTTCCATTTTCAGGAGAGGAAGTAGAATGTGTGGTGGCTTCTCAGCTCCAGGGGCTCCTGTATGAAGTGAATTATCTAGATCCATTTCAGCTTGTTTTCGGGCCCAGGTATGGGATGGAGACAGCTTTGGTCACTTTGGTTTACGATCCACACAGGAAACTGGGCAGGAAAGTGTGTCCCTGTTGGTTCTCTGGACCTCTTAGCAGCTTTCAATGCCATCGACCATGATATCCTTTTGAGCTGGCTGTCTGGGATGGGGCTTGGCAGTACTGTCCTACAATGGTTCCATCCTTTCTTGGAAGGCACGGATTCCAGAGTTTGGGGCTCAGGTGTCACCAGTATGCTCATGATACCCAGCTCTATTACTGCTTTCCACCTAATTCCAAAGAAATTAGGTGCTAAACTGGTGCCTGGCATCAGTAAATGGACAGGATAGGGGCAAACAAATTGAAGCTTAATCCAGACAAGACAGAGATTCTGCTGGACAGTCAAAAAACAGATTTGGAAATAGGGACTCAGCCTGTGTTGGATGGAGTTAAACTCTCTCTGAAAATGCAGGTTTGTAGGTTAGTGGCATATCTGGATTCAGCTCTGACCTGGAGACACAGATTTCAGCAATGACCAGGAGTGCTTTCACACAGTTAAAGCTAGTGCACCAACTGTGCCCTTTCTTGGAGAGGTCAGTTCTGGTCCCAGCGGTACATGCCTTGATTACATCACATTTGGATTACTGTAATGTGCTTTATGTAGGGCTGACTTTGAAAAGTGATCAGTAACTTCAGGTGGCCCAAAGAGCTACAGCTAGGTCATTAACTGGTTATAGGCAGCACGCAACTTAGTTGTTGCAACAATTCCACTGGCCGCCAGTCTGTTTCTGGGTACATTTCAGAGTGCTAGTTTTGACTCTATAAAGTCCTATACTGTTTGGATCCAGCTTATTTGAAGGACCAAATCTCCTATTATGAACCCCTTTGAGTTCTAAGATTGTCTGGAGAGACCGTTTTCTCTGTCCCACCACCTTCTCAGGCTCATTTGGTGGGAACAAGGGAGAGGACCTTCTCAGTGGCTGCTCTCAGATTTTGGAACTCCTTCCTTAGAGAAGCCAGAATAGCT
The DNA here is from genome assembly GCA_030412105.1 of Cyclura pinguis. Taxonomy (NCBI): domain Eukaryota; kingdom Metazoa; phylum Chordata; class Lepidosauria; order Squamata; family Iguanidae; genus Cyclura; species Cyclura pinguis. The sequence continues at coordinate 186,576,200 of CM059601.1, forward strand.
TGCTTTCCTTCTATCTGCAAGTCAAAACACTTTTGTGTTGTCAAAGTTTTACAAACTGACTAGGGCTGGGCTTTTTAGTGCTGTGCGGCACTATATTTAAGGTCTGTATATAGTCTTTGAGCCAGCATGGTGTAGTGGTTTGGGCATTTCCCTATGACCCTGGGTTCAATTCCCCATTTAGCCATGGAAACTCACTTGGTGGCCTTGGGTACATCATATACTCCCAGCCACAGAAAAACCCGTAACAGGTTTGCCTTCAAGTTGCCGTAAGTCAGAAACAGCTTCAAGGCACACTACAACAATATAGTCTTTTAATGAATATTACTATGTTTAATGTTTAATGCTTTAACTTTATAAATTGTTTAATTGCTTTTTAAATCTTATGTTTATACTTTTTGATGCTTTTGTGGTTTTTTAAAATTTGTACTGTTTTAAATATACCATTAGCCACTTTGTGTCCCATTATTGGGACAAAGATTGAATATTAATGAATAAAACAAATAATAAAAGGAAATAACAGTTTGATAAGCCACTAGACCCCACTGGCTCAGATGTCTATATACCTCCCTAAACTGCAAATCCCAAGACTCCATAGGATGGAACTATAGCACTTAAAGTGGAATCATAGTGCTATAATTGTGTGGTGTGAAAGGACTCCTAGAAGCCACCATTCTCTCAGAATTATGTTGTCCATTTTCTTCAGATACCTGATGATGAGAACAAGGTTTTGGGGGAATGGAAACGACCATACATGCTCTTGATACATGCCTATCTCTTTTCATTTGGTTAGCCAGACAGGGCCTAAGTCAGTTGGAATGGGACACGATCACTGCTTTTAATGGAAGCATTGGTAAAAGCTGTGGTGAAAGGGCTTTTGGGAGAAATGTCTGAGTCAAGCAATGATTAACAGCTGTCATCCTGTCTCAGACCTGCTAGACAAGTTGATTGAGTGGTGTTAACTAAGATTCAGGTTTTATTGGATGACACTAATTATACGGATCCTTTCAAACTGGAGTTTCAGGTTTTAGAAGTGAAACTGGCTTGATCATTTCAATAGGTTAATCTTTGTCCAATGGTGTTCTGTGCAATCACGGTGATTCTTTCTCATCTCCCAGTGGCTCTTACACCCTGTCCACATTGCTTAGTTCTCTGACAAAGGACTTGTCAGTGCCCATAGATCTGGACCTGACCAGTTCTGTCAGAGATCAGTGCCATCTGTTTCATGAAGTTAACACTGCTTTCCTCAGAGGCTGCCCACCTCCCCGCCCCTCTGTCTTACTTCCAGAATTCAGTAGTAATCTGGGGTTCTCTTGTAATCTAGAACTAATTGTTTTGCAAGTGTTTTCTGCAGGGCTCCTACTCTTTTCTTACGGTTCCTCTCCTAGTCCCTTTACCCATTCTCTCCGTCATCAGCAACAGGCCAAAACAAAGCTCCTTCCTGCTCTTGCTGGCAAGAGAGAAGAGTGACGAAGATGCCAGGGCAGAAAAAAAAACTGCTGAAGCTATGATTACATTCTCCTTCATGACCATGGGCCAGACCTGGAGAGATCTTGACTCTGAGGGCCATTCTGGCCAGTGGCATCCAGTGGGTCCTCTGACAAGGTTTTATTGTTTATTGCTCTGGGTTTTATTTCAGGATTTAGTGGAGCTACGTATATATTCAGAGTTCTGGTGGAAGCTACCAGCTGCCACTAACTCACATAGGCATTTGGTTAATATTAGGTCTTCTTTGCTATAACCCTGGAAGAAGCTTCTTATGTTGATTTTCCCTACAATGTAAGCCTGCATTTCCTGTGGATAACTGTCAGATTTCTTACTCCACACGGAAGGGTTCTGCATTGCAACAACCCATTAGTCATTATTTGCAAACACCAGGACTAATTTGTAACATACAAAGCAGCTAATTCATTCATGGTATCCAATACTGAACATAGGTTCACCACTTATAAAATATTTGGTGTTCAGTCAGATTTCTTTAAGTTGCCTTTCTACCTTTTGCCAGAAATATTCTCTGCCATTTGGGTGACACCTTAGTTTTAAATGTAAATGTTTCTTCCCAAGGTGAGGTTTGAAGATGCCTATGTTAATATATCAATAATCAAAAGAAAGATTGTGGCACCCTCTGCTCCCCTCTCCAAAATGTTTGGCAAGAGGTTTGGAATAAATTTTTTAAAGTTGTGAAAGTTAGTCTAAGAGGGATCTTCATCAAATATTCTGTAAAAGCTTGTAATGATTCTGCTTCTTTGACATGGGTTACAGAAGGTTAGGTCTTTTCGCCAAAGAGAATAATCCCCCAGGTTCATTCAGTATTCATATCCTATTTCCACATACAGCATTATGTAAAAAGTGATATACTCTCTTTAATCTTTTACAGACTATAAGGCTTTCTTCCCTGCTATCCAGGGGTATAATAGCCATCAGTTCAAACAGAAGTGGAATTTATACATTTTAACTATAAAATAACTTTTCACAAGATGCTGAATTTTCAATGGTTATGTGAATTATTAACTGTTAATATTCCTTTTCACATCATCTTTCTTGCTAATATATTCCCATGGAACTTTGGAAATGAGAGAACTGGGCACAAGCATCATTACTAAATATCCACAGTCTGTGTTTTAGAAACTTCCATGGGGTTTACAGCACAGTGTAATGATGCCTTAGTTCACTATAACTTTTGCCTCATATTTACACTACATTCATCTACGCAGTATCTACCTAAAGCAAATCTAAATCTATGGGTCTTTAGCCATGGTTAACAAGTCCCCTTCATTACAGGAGGTCTGCTCCAGGAAAGACTGATTTTGGGATTGCCCTATTACCTGAGGCATCATTGTGGAAGAGGCCACAAGGGGATCAAATATTCTAGATCTGATCCTGACCAACAGGGATGACCTTGTTAATGAGGTAGAAGTGGCTGGATCTTTAGGGGGGAGTGACCATGCCCTACTGGAATTTGGCATTCAGTGGAAAGGAGAAGATAAGTGTAGCCAGACACTCAGATTTTAAAAAAGTGGACTTTTGTAAACTTAGGGAGCTGCTGGCTGGAATTCCGTGGTCAAGAACAGTGAAAGGGAAAGGAGTTCAGGAGGCATGGGCGTTCCTTAAAAGGGAGATACTGAAGGCACAGTCTAAAACTGTGCCAATAAGGAGGAAAAATGGAAGGCATCTGAAGAAACCAGAATGGTTGACTAAAGAACTCTCAGCTGAGGTAAGTGTTAAGAGAAACATGTACAGGAAATGGAAGAAGGGGAAAACCACCAAAGAAGAATTTAAGCAAGTAGCCAGGAGATGCAGGGAGGAGGTCAGAAAGGCTAAAGCACAGAACGAACTTAGGCTGGCCAGAGACATTAAAAACAATAAAAAGGGCTTTTTTAAATATGTCCGTAGCAAAAGGAAAAAGAAGGAGACGATAGGGTCGCTGCGCAGAGAAGATGGCGAATTACTAACGGGGAGGAGAAAAGGCAGAACTACTTAACACCTTCTTTGCCTCTTTTTTTTCCCAGAAGGATACAAGCACTCAAGCTGGTGGCTGGGGAGCAGGTGAGGAAGCAGGAGAAATGAGGAGAAAAGGTAGAACTACTTAACACCTTCTTTGCCTCAGTTTTTTCCCAGAAGGATACAAGCACTCAACCTGGTGGCTGGGGAGCAGGTGAGGAAGCAGGAGAAATGAGGCACATAATATGTAGAGAGGTGGTACAGGAATACCTGGCCACACTGGATGAATTCAAGTCTCCAGGCCAGATGAATTGCATCCTAGGACATTAAAAGAACTGGCAGAGGTCATTTCGGAACCGCTTGCTATAATCTTTGAGAAATCTTGGAGAACAGGAGAAGTTCCAGCAGACTGGAAGAGGGCAAATGTTGTCCCCATCTTCAAGAAGGGAAAAAAAGAGGACCCAAATAACTATCGCCCAGTCAGCCTGACATCAGTACCCGGAAAGATTCTGGAGCAGATTATTAAGCAGTCAGTTTCTAATCACTTAGAAAGCAACACGGTAATCACAAGAAGTCACCATGGATTTCTCAAAAATAAGTCATGCCAGACTAATCTTATCTCTTTTTATGATAGAGTTACTAGCTTGATAGATGAAGGGAATGCTGTGGATGTAGCATATCTCGATTTCAGTAAGGCCTTTGACAAAGTTCCCCATGACATTCTTGCAAAGAAGCTAGTAAAATGCAGGCTGGACAGGGCTACTGTTAGTTGGATTTGTAATTGGTTGACCGACCGAACCCAAAGGGTGCTCACGAATGGCTGCTTTTCATCCTGGAGAGAAGTGACTAGCGGGGTGCCACAGGGTTCTGTCCTGGGCCCAGTGCTGTTCAATATTTTTATCAATGACTTGGATGAAGGAATAGAGGGCATGTTCATCAAATTTGCAGATGACACCAAATTGGGAGGGGTTGCTAATACGCCAGAGGACAGGATCAAAATTCAAAAAACCTGGACAGACTGGAGAGCTGGGCCAAAGCTAACAAAACGAAATTCAACAGAGAGAAGTGTAAGGTCCTACACTTAGGTAGAAAAAATGGAATACAGAAATATAGGATGGGGGGCACGTGGCTGGATAGCAGTACGTGTGAAAGGGATCTAGGAGTTTTAATAGACCACAAGCTGAACATGAGTCAGCAGTGTGATGCGGGAGCCAAGAAAGCCAACGCAATTCTCAGCTGCATCAATAGGAGAATGGTGTCTAGATCGAGGGAGGTACTGGTACCACTCTACTCTGCTTTGGTTAGACCTCATTTTGAATCCTGTGTCCAGTTCTGGGCACCCCAATTCAAGAAGGACATGGTCAGGCTGGAGCAAGTCCAGAGGAGGGCGACCAAAATGGTGAGAGGCCTGGAAGCCATGCCCTATGAGGATAGACTTAGAGAGCTGGGTATGTTTAGTCTGCAGAAGAGCAGGTTAAGAGGGGACTTGATAGCCATGTTTAAATATTTGAAGGGACACCATGTAGAGGAAGGTGAGGGCTTGTTTTCTGCTGCTCCAGAGACCAGGACAAGGAGCAATGGATTCAAGCTGCAGGGAAGGAGATTCCACCTGAACCTCAGGAAGAACTTCCTGACAGTCAGGGCTGTCCGGCAGTGGAATATGCTGCCTGGGAGTGTGGTGGAGTCTCCTTCTTTGGAGGTTTTTAAGCAGAGGCTAGATGGCCATCTGTCGGGAGTGCTTTGAGGGTGTTCCTGCATGAGAGGGGGTTGGACTGGATGGCCCGTGTGGTCTCTTCCAACTCTACATTTCTATGATTCTATGATTCTATGATTGTAAACTAAAGTTGTTTCTCCAGTTTAAAAAACACATCATACTGTTATATGTTATATTATACACACATGGATTTAATATAAATTGCATATTGGTACACAATATTTCTTATGAGACAACACATGAGATTTGCAGAAATAACAAAAAAGTAGGGTACACCTACCCATCACAAAAAACACAGGACTTTTATTTGCCAATGAAATAAAAAGGGAGTCTTGTTAATCCTTCCCCCCACATGCACCTTTGTGGTGCTTTTCCTTTGAAAACTATCTCCCAGCATGCTTTCATACCTATCTTTTTCCCAGTGTGACACATCACTATGATGGAGCTCAACAATGCCCCCTAAAGTCTCTGATACGATTGGCATTGATGGTCTGACCAGCCAGAATGGGCCTCCTCCTTTATAATTCAAATGCAGGGTGATAATAGAGAGGGGTTCTTTTTTCTGTTTTGCCAGCAGGATGACTGACATCAATGGAGGGTTTTGTGTTCTTGGACAAGCAATTGGTCAATCCCCACAATGCTTTTAATCACTTTTTTTAACGGAATCACTCAGATTCCATTAAAAATAAGATGTTGCCAATGCTCCAAATAAATTGCTATTTAATTGGATGGCAAAATTTCCCTTTCAGACCAACATCTCTGCATGTTTTCTGGAAAGCAAGGCTTGATTCAAGTAGGTAACATTAAGTTAGATTGGCTATTGATTGTATTTGGAATGCTCTAAATATGATCACTGCCTTAACTTGTTTTCCCCCTTCCTTCCTCTCTCCCCTCTCCCCCCCCCGTAAATAAAAACAGACTGCTTGTTTTAAAAGGGATTTTCCCACTAAATGTGTCCACATGACTGCATGATTCCTAATCTACCCCTCGTGTTTTTAGAACTGTCACTATTTTTTTTAAAGTTTCTATGTTCCTGGGCTTTGGGCAAGAATGTGCAAACCACTTTAGTTTCATTGTTTCCTAGATGTAGGCTGAGGAAAACATCGTTGCAACAGATTTTAAAAACCTCCCAGATTGACATATTAGGGTGTGTTGTGGGATTCATTCTGACTGTATCAGTAATTCATTTGGGTGGAACATTGGGGTTTGCCAGTAATGAAATACACACACACACACACACACACACACACACACCTTTCTAGATCCATAACACTCAAACTGGGTAAAAGCAGTTGTGGAGGGGGAAAAATACAAGTACTAAGGCTTTCTTTCATAAAACCATGAAAAATGGTTACATTCTTAGGGGGTAAAAATTAAAATACTTTCAAACTTTTGCTTGTAGAATCTAACAACTTTTTCAGTTCTGAAAACATTTTTCTGAAATCCTCTAAGAATCATGAAATATCCATTGGTGTTATAGATATGCATTTCTCTCATAGATGGAGATTTAAAATGTTTTTAGATATGTTATACAGGAGGGGCTTTAGACCAATCTAGGGTTTAATGCTTAATATTTCTTCTACTTTTTCTTATGTACCATGTGTCCACTATTTTGATTAATTAATGAAATTAGTTTTACTATTTCATTTTGTTATTTATTCATAGTCCGTTATAGGTAGTATCATTGCTTCATGCTTTATGATAGCCACATGGTCATTGCTTCAGTTGTTATGTTGTTCTCATGTTATTTTTTATTTTGATGCCATATATCAGGGTGGACAACTGTGAAGAAACTAGGGACTCGCTATTCCCCTTCAGAAGTCATCAGTCAATCAATCAACTTTATTACGGCCACAGACCAGTGCACCTTCGGAAGTCATACCATCACTCCTGAGTGAAACAGGAAATGACATCATGCCACTTCTGACTCCATGATTCAGCTGAAAATGGCCAGTTCTAAAGGTTTTATTTCCAGGGTTTGGAAGTTATAAAAAGCAGTTGGGAAGCAAGGAGTCCCCAAGCACCATGTTTTTCTAATAGTCTTTAAAAAAAAGAAAAAGGATCTGACATCTCTAGAGAGGAGCTTAGAGAACCACAAAATGAAGCTGCATGAAGCCCATGGGCTGCTCTTATCTCACTCCATATATTTTGATTTCCCTGTATAATTTTCCCAGTTTTGGTGAATATTGATTACTTTCCATCATCTTGTCTGTAATTCCAATAAATACTTAATTGAGTCTTGTGTGATTTTGATTCCATTATAACTCTCCTAGAAGTTCACTAGAGCAAAATACAATAGTGAATCGAAGAGGAGGAGGAGGAGGAGGCATCATTTTTTCAGTCATAAGCACACTGCCTTGGGAGTAAGCACCACTTAACCAACTGGTGCTCAGATCATAGTAAATATGCATAGGATTGAGTTGCAAGCCTATTCTTGGGGAGATAAAGGTTTCGCTAGCCTGGATAAAGGATAAGAGAATGCAAAAGCTGCTGTCTGTAACACACACACACAGTCATTCACTCACTGTGAAGTCATTCTCTCCTCTCCCTTTCCATGATTGCTATTCCTGCAAATTGGAAAGGAGAACAGAAGGGATTAAATTAGCTGGTGTCTGGCAGCAGCAGTCACAGCTTGCCTACAATTGCTAGGTAACTGTCAGAACTGTCTACAATGGCTCTCAATTCATTGTGTCTCCCTGTATATTTACATGATACCACTTCTATTCCTCCATCTTGAATAAGGGAGGAATAAAGTACCACCGAAATCACTTCCCTCTTCCTGCCCCACTACATGCCACAGAAAAGTTTGAGAGTGGCAGCAATCCTGAAACCCTGCACAGATGTCTGAACAAAGAGTTCATGTATTTGTTCATTTCCTGAGAGTACAGCAGGACTCTTGCTACGTTGCCTCCTTCTCCGCCATATTTTATTCCAGTCTTCCTTCTCCAAGTAGGAAAATAAAGGTTTGTTAAAGGAAAAGAGCAGGGGAGCTATAAGTAAGCAGAAACCTTCGTACCTAAGGACTGAACAGCAGAAGAACCGCCCAGCAAGCCAGTACTGCTAGAAAGTAGGGGTGTTTTGTAGTTAGCTCCACAGAGCTCAAACAGGTTACACTTTTTGTGAAATATATATCTACTTTCAAGTTATTCAAAGCAGGTAAACACATACAAAACCATAAAACTCAGATTCTAGCTAATAAAATATAGATTCTGAACTAATTTTAAGTAGGACAAGTGTGGCTACAATTCTTATTACACCATATTTTGAAACTTCAGAAGTAATTTGTAGTTGCGCACATGAGACAACCCCTAGAGTAATGTAAATGCTTTATCATGGCTAGACAGCGCTCCAGGCAATGGTCACACATGGCTACTCAGCTACTAGCCTGTTAAGTTCCTTCATCTAACTGTGGAAATTACTGCCAAAGCTAGCATTCTTGCATGACTACTTAAGCATCAGTGAGCAGAAAAATAAAAAGGAATTACATGTGCAAATCTTGCCATTTTCCTAGGTGTTATTCATTTGTTTATTAAGACACAATAGCCCTGTGATTTGCATAATGCATTCAGTGTCATTTGTTTCAGGAAGAGGGAGTGTTGCCATAGGGGCTCTGGCTGCCCTTGGCAATTAAAGTGTTTAATTTCTCTGGTGGATTTCTTCAAGAATTCTCACAAATTATGCAAATAAGTCAATAAATATACCAACTGGCTTCCAAAGAAATAACAGTAATACAGGGACCTTCTAATCAGAGCAATTCAACACATTCCTAATACTTTGCCAATAACACATTTCGCTGAAGAAATGAGATGTCAGATTAAATAAAATAAAGACATCTTACTGCGCTGAGGTCACATATTTAACATGCAGATTTGAAAAGCAAAATGGTGATGTCATCAGCATGGATGGGATATATGACATGCTATGTATGGTTGGCATAACACCACATTTCTCACCCCCTAGATTAATACAACTTCCCCACCCCCCAGCCTGTTTCCATTTTGTCAAAGATATAAATCAGCCCAGGCTCTGAGATCAGCTTCAGAGGCCCTTCTCTCCATCCCATCACCTAGACAAGAGGAACTGGTGGGAACACAGGAGAGGGCCTTTTCAGTGGCTGCCCCCAGGCTCTGGAATTCCCTTCCCAGAGAAGCCAGTCTTGCACTCTCCCTACTATCCTTCTGCAGTCAGGTAAATACATTTTTATTCAGACTGACATTCAATGTGTGATTATCGGTGGCCTGTCTGATAGAATGTGATGGATATTGTGTTGTTGATGAATGTTTGAGTTTTCAATTCTGTATTTTAACATTGTTATAATTCTTTTCAATTGTTTAATTATGTTTTAACTTTGTACTCTATGGGCTTTAACTATGGCCATTTCCACACAGGGTTTTTAAAATGGTGCAGAGCAACCTCCAGAGAGGACGTCTGCACCTGGGAGCAGCCTAGGTTGGACCTACTTAACGTAGATCCGCACCCCAGCCTGCTCCGGAACGACCCTAAGTGGTCGTCCAGCGTGCTTTTGAAAGACCGCTAAAAAAGGGCTTTCAAAAGCATGGAGCGCGCCACTGCGAGCCTGCTCCCTCATGCAGATTCGCAGGCTCACATTGGTGCAAGCCTGCGATCTGCTGGGGGTGGGCTTTAGGCTGGTGAGCTTCAGTGGTTGGTCGAGAGTCTCGACCAACCGGAAGCCGCCATTTTCGTCCCCGGAACGGTGTGGAGCAGCAGCCACGCACTGCTCCGGAGCAGCGTGGACGGGACCAGGGAGCCCAAAAGTCCGGTGAGTAGCGTCACAGGGCAATTCCCTTGCCCCTTGCGGACATGGCCTAGATCTTTTTAATTTTGTAAGCTGCTTTGAATCCCAACATGGAAAAAAGCGGGGTATAAATAAAAGTAAGGTGGAGGGGAGAAGTATTTTTCTCATTCTGCCATCAATTCACCATTGGTGGCACACCAGTGAGATATGCACCCACACCTAAATTTCTTTGCTATTCAGAATGCCCTCTCATTCAGTAGGGGGCATCAAGGTAATTCTGCCATGGTTCCCTCTCTCACTAGGTGTTTATAGGCTGAGAGTGAAGCCTTTTTACAAACTTACAGTATTAATAATCCTTAATATGCTTTCTTGAGAGTAAACTCCACTGAACACAGTGGGAGTTACAACTGAGGAAGCATGCACAAAATTGCCTTGTTGTAGGCCCTTTTTGCACAACATTTTTGATGCAAAAGGGCCCCTTGAGCATCGCACACATGTGAGGAGCGGTCCATATGATGCACTCACATTTACGTGACACTCCAGGGCCTGGCAGGGACCGCTCATGCATTTTTTCATTTTTGGCTTGAAGCTGAAAATGGTGCTCGGTCGCACATTGCTCCGGGGCCCCACGTGCACTTACCTTGAGTGCGGAGCCTCAGGAGCCAGGCCAGTCACACTTCCTGTCCAGTGCAGCCTGGAAAGGTCCCAGGCTTCACTGAGAAAGGAAGAGGCAGGGCTCTCGCACAAGCAGGAAGCTCGTGCGGAACCGAAGGATCCCGGACGTGAAAGCCTCTCTCCAGAGGCTGCTCGCCTGAGCCCCGCACCCCAGCACCGCGAAAAGGTAAGGTGTGAAAAGGGCCGTAGTCTTGCTGCTTGTAGAACCTGTGACATGATCCAGGCAATAGATCTTAAAATGCCCTTTGGCACTCTGAGCACTTATGAGAAAGGATCAGATAGAAACTAAATAAATTTTTTAAATGACAGCAATGTGGTTGTTCCTCTCACATCTACTATATATAAAAGTCAATGTTTGTCTGCGTGTTTGTCTGTTTGTCTGCGTCAGGCAGGTGAAGACCTCATATGATTAGCTGTGTGAGACGAGAAGACCTCATATGATTGGCCGGCTGTGAAGATTCTATGGAATCCTGGTAGTTTAGGGAGGGGCCTTTAGAATTCTCAGCCAATAAAGATGCCAAAAAACTTTTGAGAGGAATATGTGAGAAAAATTAAAGTGACATATACAACATAGTTACAATGTCTTCTTGCCTCATACAGTAGATTGTATGGGTTCCATATGTGAGGAATTTTAAAGTTGAAATTCAAAACAAAAAATTCTTCCAGAAAAACGTAAAACCATTGCATAAATTCAACAGAAAGCAAAAACAAAACAAAAAAACCAAAGGCCAGTACATCAACGTCTCCAGAGAACACAGATTGGATTGGGGACTGTGGGGAAAAGTTACAGGTACTGGAATAGACCAGTTGCCATGGAGATGATGCCTAGCAGCAAGGAGGAGGACAGTGTATTCCCTCAGGAACCCAACATCTGAATGTTAACAACTCTGAATAAAGATTGGACTGGGGAATATGGGGAAAATTTACAAGTACAGGAATAGGCCGGTTGCTTTGGACATGAGGCCTAGCAGCAAGAAGGAGGACAGTGTATTCCCTCAGGAATCCAAACTGTGTATGTAAATAACTCTGAATACAGATTGCATTGGGAAGTGTGGAGCAAAATTACAGGAAGTGGAGAAGATAGTTTGGTGAGTTCTTAAGAGGAAAATAAAAATCCCAGGCAACACTGGGTAAATACACTAGTTTTATATAAATTGAGTGGTGTGGTTGGGCAAATTTAGGTTCTGAACTTCATGGTTATACAATTCAGCCATCAATCTCTCTTCAGAAGACAACTTCAATTAATTCAAAGTACACTTACTTCACATAGCATTTTATGAGGGAAATCCTGCATAGACAAGAATGTATCTTCCTTCGCTTGCTAAAAGCTACAGTAAATTAGTCCTGCTTCCTGGCCTGGTGAGAGAAGAGCTGGTGGCATGCTTATTCTGTTGGGTAGAGTGTTGGACCTCTGCCTCAAAGGCCTGGGTCCATCAGTATAAATATTGAATGATGGCTTCCATGTGTCAAAACTGCATATTCCACAAGAAGAGATCAAATTGTGACTATTGACCCAAATCCTGTACTTCCTTTTGAATCTGGGGTTAGAATCCTCTCAGAGGTGTGATAAATTCATTCTGGGTTTCATACCAACAGATGTCAGAGGGAAGTGTGTGCTTCAGGCTTCAAGCCTCTGGGGTCAACTTTTGTAGCCTCCACCCCCCAAAAAAAAAAAAATTGGATGATTTTTATCTCTAAAACACACCAAAATATCCAAACCAACTCATACTCCAGAACTTCTCCCAAAACAAAATGGTGACCAGAAGTGCCAGTTCCAACCAGAAGACTATTTGAGGGGGCCAGACAGGCATGGCTGCTAAGGGAGGAGACACTGCTCCCACACCTTGAGGAGTTGTCAACCCCTGCTTTTAAAGAACTATCCAAGATGCTGAATCTGGTGATAGGGTTCAGCTCCTTTAATAGCTCTGGAATGAAACACAGAGTAGGTTTACCATACTCATGACATGGAAGGTCTTGGCTGCCACTGCGGAGAATCATGGAGCCCTCCAGATGTTGTTGGACTGCAGCTCCAAACATTCCTCACTGCTATCTATGCTCACTAGAGCTGCTGGGATTTGCAGTCCAAAAACATCTGAAGGGCCATAAGAGCCATACAATGCCTACCCTGATCCTAACACTTGCTTGATGTAACAGATGCCCTCCAAAGCGAGAAGACTCCATGTTTAAAGTCATGGTCCCTTTAAACTATGTGTAAGAAGGCCATAGCCATCCACATCTTATTCACCTGCCCAGTGGTTAAGTATGATGACAGCCATAATCTGACTACATCTGGAAGACCGCAGGTTCCCTATGCCTGTTTTAAGCCTTCCCACTTTATTAAGAGGCAAAGCTTGAAATATTTATCAGACGATTTCCATGGCTAGTTCCTCGAGGAATGTTACAGCCTGTGACTGACTTGACATTCCACTCTGCCTCACAAAAACAACAGAAAGCCTATTTTTACCCTTGTGATGGAGGAGCAAATGACCAGACTTTCTCAACACCTTAGGCATTCTACAGTGTGACAATCTCATACATACAGATACACAAATGACATACAAATTTACATTTTGCTCATTTGGTATAAATAAGTTGATACATGTGGAATGTCAAGGCATTAGCTGGACTATCTTTATCTGAAAGATGAGTTAATATGGGGGTTCTATATGTGGGTTTTGGCCTACAAGTTCCGATTCATACAAATCAGAAATAGTTTGATATATCAAGGAATGTATATGTGTGAATCACCTTATGATTGTGAGACAACAGAATACAGGCTTTGATTAGAAGATTACATATTTAAAGCCTGGGTTGTAATTAGTACTATAAAGTATACTACTTTTTACATAGTTGGAGCTGTCTTTCATTAAACTACTTCTTCCATAGGAATTGTGTTCTAACATCAGCAAACTATTGCCTGAGCATTGAAAAACACTGAAATTGGGATCTGCCCAAGTGGTGTGTAACCCAGTACTGCAGTAAAGCTTAATAAGACAGTGTGTCACAAAAATGATAAACTTTTGTCTGGGATCTATTATGTCTATTATTATATCTATGGGACATCTCTGTGAGAGGATAACACACTTTCAATGTCATGTGATAAATCTCTGACAAACATATTCCCTCTCATTCATTTTGTTTATTCATTCATTCACTCATTCATTCATTCAATTCAATTCATTTAAATAATACATAGCTAGTGTTTTCCTTCCTTCCTTCCTTCCTTCCTTCCTTCCTTCCTTCCTTCCTTCCTTCCTTCCTTCCTTCCTTCCTTCCTTCCTTCTTAAAGTCGCTCTTATTGGCATTGAGGGGTCACATTTCCCATGTAATTTTCCAATGTTACACACTGGTCACTGAGATCTTAGCAACATTAACAAAGAGCTCTGGAGAGAGGACATCACCGTTCTTTATGACACCACAATTTCAAGTGTGTTATAATTTTTCAGAAAATAAAATGTCTGCACAAGCTTTTGCAAATGCATGATAAAGTAACAGCTGAGAAAGAATGCATATAAAAAGCTGCATGAGGTACCGTATATTCAAACGCAGCCTTTCTGTTCTTCCAACAAGGACAGAAGACAAAGTAAGCTTACCAAGATCAAGGTGAATCCCTGGAACAAATGAATTGAGAAAAAACATGAGGATAACAAATCCTAAAACAGTCAGGCATTTGATGAGAAGCATCTTGTCTGTTATTCGGTGCTGTTGAAAGGAAAGAATAAACAAACTGTGTTAAGAGATAAATGCTCTTCAGATGCATACTTTTGGGCAAGCATGCTGTTGTAAGACATGCACAATATTTTAATGCTACAGGGAGAATTCATTCAAATGGTAGAGAACACCTGAGGTGCGAATACAATATTTCCAGTTCAGGGGAAAACATGTTTTTGTTTCCCACACATCATCTAGTATAGCACTGTTGACAATCTAAAAGCAGCAAGGTCTTCATGTTAGTTGCACAAATAAAAGCAGACCGCATGTCTACTAATTAAAGGGTTGGAAAACAAATGTGTTTGTTCAACTTATTTCTAATTATACCTGCAGCAGTAGGCTGAAACACAGTTTCTACTATAAATTAACATTTAGTTACCTGAGACAACACTTTTATAGCATGGAACCACATATTCCATAGCTGCTGTTCTTTCATAGAGCCCTTACTTTATTGAGCTATATAAACACTTTGACGGCACCAGATCTCATCTGACCTCAGAAGCAAAGCAACGTCAGACCTGGTTAATACTTGGAAAGGATACCAGGTGTTGTAGGCTGCATTGTAATGGTACAATGTCAATATTCAACAGAAGGGTGGTGAGTGAGTGTAGATTTATACTATGGAAGCATGATATAATGCTTGGCCTTTGTTATTCTGTAAAGAACAATTAAAGTCCTTGAAGAAATCAAGTCTTTTTTTTCCCCCGTTATGATGTTTGTTTCAGGTATTGAAAGAGACAAAAATTGCTGGCTTTTTGCCATAATAATAAACTTGTACTTGAAAGAGACAAAAAAGAGGGCCAGGAAGGTTTTACTCAGTGTTATAGAACTCAGTGTACTCCATGTTCTGCAGAAGTAGTCAATTATAAAATATAGTGGGGAGAATTCCTCAGATAATGTGAAAACAAGTTGTTTACCTTTTTTTGAAGCTCCTGAATATTTGTTTCCCAGTTTTTATCTTCTTGTGAGATTTGTCTGAAATTGAAATCCACATATAGAGATTCACACAAAAAAGAAAAAAAGCAGGTTTTTCGGAACTGTCACAGATCAACAACAAGGCCATCTATTTTGCTATGAATTACTATCCAGCAAGTCTGTACTCGTTTGTGCTTTGTGAAAGCATAATCTGAGTTATCCTACAATTAATCTGATTTATTTCATTGTAAGCAGATGTGGTTTTAGTAAGGCTCAGCCTTAGGTCATTTTATTCTGCCAGTGAAAAAGGGGACGATTCTAAGTTATAAGATTCCAGTACATAGTAATCGTATCAGTTAGGAAGATGAACTATGAATCCTGATGTTAATCATGAGTCTAAACCAAATTTTGCACAGTTTTTATGGTGAACAAGTGTTATGCGGCTATCTATACAACTATGTATCTGACAGAGCCATCAAGATTCCTAATCCACATCCCTTTCCGAAAACATCTCAAAGCCTCAGGTAAAATTTTAAACACTTTTGACTTCAGTACTGCCACATACAGGTTTGTACATCCAGTTGAGTCCTCATTAAGACCTCAAAGAAATATGCACAATTAATGGGACAATTTACTACACAAAACTAAATACCAATGTATCTCACAATAGCAAAATGCCTTCTAACATATTCATGTGTGTGGTGTAAGGAGAAGGGCACGTATATGTGCTTCCACAGATAAGTTTTTTGGAGAAAAATAAGACTAGATGGAAAGCAAAATCAATACCTTTTGGGGGGATATTTTGGTCTCTTTTCAGAAAGAAAAATCTGTACAAACAAAATTCAGATTTGTAGCACAAAAGCCAAACTGATCCAGGGAAGCATATTTAAGTGCCCATTCAGAATGACCTTTCAGTTTAGGGAAAGGTATTTAGAGTTCTCAGACAGAGAATTCTAGTGCCTCACCAAACCACAGATCCCAGGATTCCATAGGATGCTGCCATGGCTCTGTACATAACTCTGTAACAATATCGTATGAAAGAGCTCCTGTCATTCAGTTCACTGTGTGACACTGACGAGAACCCTAGATCTGCCACTGAGTTGCAGAAGCAACTGCAACATACCTAGCTGATCCATGTGGTGGTATACAAATGAGTTTTCAAATCTGCTTCTTTGTTTCCCACATTGCATTTGCAGCTATTTGCCTTCTTTAAAAGGATTTATGGTAACACCAAAATTTTATGAGTGGACTTCTACTTCCTGTCTTCCCCACTGTAACTCTCTTTCTCATCTGTCCCAGACACAGAGAGTACATGTGGGTTGAAGGAGCAAGGGGAAATCCTTTCTCCTAGTGGTGTCCCACCACCAGATAAAGCTTAATTCCAACCATCTTGACAAACAAAATCACCAAGAGCTGACTGGGCTTCTGTAAAAAGTAGCTGGCATAGGCCCTACCTATGGAACGTTTTGAGTTTTTTCCTCAGCAAGAGCTCCAAAGTAAAAACTTTTTGCATTAAGAGGCACTTTACAGCTGTCTCTTCTCTGCTGGCAGGGTTAATTCGCTGGGCTGTCAGTCTCCAAACATGGATTTCATGTTTCAGTTCTGAAAAGAAATAGAATTATTTAGCCAAGAATGAAGATGTGGCACGTGAGACCGCTTTCCCTAACCACAACAAAAACAAATACATATATACAACGTCTTCAGTCAAAAAGTTAAGCCACTAACACTAAAGCGTGCAGTGGCTAATATTATTCCCTGAGAGATTTATACATCTTTACTAACTGGCTTTTCTGTAGTAGTACTTTCTGGGTTTTAAGGAATTTCTTTGTAATACTAAAGAATGGTTTAATGTTGCATATGACCACAACCTGTGCAATCTACAGACACATTTCTGATCAAAGGTTTGGATGAATAAACAAAGATTGGGACAAGACCACGGCAGACACAACCCTTACCCAGCACCACATTTACAACCACTCCAGTATGATCACTGAAGTAAATCCATCATTTGACTAATGGTGGTTCTGTACAAGCTGGCAAAATATGTGTGAAGCACCTTGAGTTTTCATTAAGAATAGAAGAAAAGGGGTTTTGTATAGCCAAGACTTAGGCAATGTGAAAGAACTAATGAACATGAGTTCATCCACTATTGGTTTGTTTGCTTGCTAGAGATCCAACAAAAATTGCCATCAAAAGGAGAAGCACAGGTTCTGCTTTTTCAAGTGCTTCTATCACTTTTTTCCTAAGTATATTTTTCATACAGTTACCAGAGACCATAGTCCATGTCACTGATCATACATGCAGAAAGTTACTTTTACCATGCAGAGAACTTCTGAAGCTGACAGTTGTGCAATGTGGCTATGGGTCTTACACTGTGGATTAGAGCATTAAAGCATTAACGTGCCATGACAGGCATACTGCTCATACATATAGTTAATTCTTAATTCCAGATGGGTTAAATATTCATGGAACCATTATTCTTCACTATGTCAATTTGTGTAATTACTTAACCCAGAGAGAGTACCGAAAGTCTAAAATCTTAATTCAACATTTAAGTCCCCTCTTTTTTTTTCTTGGCACCTGATCATTCTGGTATATAAAAGATTAATGGACAGTTTAGTGTAATGTGGGATTTCTTCTTAGTTAAGCATCAAATATAATCCTATCAGTGTAATATGGTGATATTTAAGAGTTGACTTGAATTCTGATTTTGTAAAAATTATTTCAGCTATATTACTTGGAATCTGCAAACGTATCCAACATAGAAACAGAATGGCTGTTTTTGTTTTTGTTTTGTTTAGCAGCTGATTAACTCCATTAATATTAGAAGCTCAGGTAGAATATAGTCTATCAGGAAATGTGGTGATATACAGTGTCATTTTTTTTCACGCTGTCTATTTTTAAGGAGTCCTATTCGCATATACTTCGCTGGCATGAAACACAGTGATAGCAACAACTTCCATGTCAGTAGGGTAGTGAATCTGCCCCAAGTTTTTGTCCAGATTTTCAGGGAGCTCCTCAAGGTAGCAAACTCTGTGCCCAAAGTAAGTTCAGCACCTCAGATGGCTCCTTTTAAATTAAGAAAAAAACCCAGGAGAAACTCATCCTTCCATTGACTTGGAAACCACCAGCCAATACTGATGAAATCCTAAGCACAGATCATTTACACACTGCATGACAGGGCATGTTCTAAGGTTCATAGGTAATGCTGCCCTAACATGCTGGGCTTCACCTGTGTCCCAAAGAACTGTAGAAACAAAACACCCTGCAGTGTATACACAACACAGCCACCAGGCAGATAGTTTCCAGACTACAAGATTAGCATCATAGTCAACTGTTATACAGCTGTCCGTGGCACTGAAGCTATTTTATACTTGCTAAAGCTATTAATTTTGGCAGAGCCTTCCGGTAGATAAGGAGATGAGCTAAGTGCTTGCTTTCTGCTGGAACTGTTTTAGCCCAGTTGGGGAAGGTGTACTGAACTGGTTTTGCTTCAGCTCTCTTTACTTTTTCTATTCCTACAAGTTTTAGGAGGTGAAAGATGGCACCTGACCTTGTGCTTACATATTAGAAATTCCATTGTCTAGGTGCAGGTTTGCATCATTAAATCCTTCTTCTTTCAGCAGCATCTTGGATCCAGCCTCAGGATGGGAAATGCACATCCACAATTGAGGTCTGCAAACTTTTAGAGCAGGGGTGTGCCACTTTTACACCCAAACTCCTTCCAGGGGCCATACTGACACACTCAAGCCATTTACACACTAGACTTTTATAGCGCTATGATTCCACTTGAAACATCCTATGGAATCCTGGGGTTTGCAGTTTCAGGAAGGGCCGGCCAGCCCCTCCCAAAACTGCAAACCCCAGGATTCCATAGGATGTTTCAAATGCAATCACAGTGCTATAATAGTCTAGTGTGGAAATGGCCTCAGGTGTACCAAAAGTGAAATCATTTCACTTCCAGTCTTCATTTTTAACTGATTTTTTTGGCTCAGAATGGCTTATCTGGAGATGCAAAGGTTGTGGGGGGAGAGCCAAAGCACAGCATATCTGGACAGTTTTCTGATATTTGGGTGAAAAATTATTTAGTTTGGGATTTAGGATAAGGGGAGTCGGGGAATAGCCAGAAAAGTGAGCCTTGAGGGCTGCATGTAGCCTATGGGCCTCCCTTCCCTTCCTCTGTTCTAGAGCCTTCCATACAGCTTTTGCATCTATCTCTGTATAGCAAACTGGAGCTTTCTCTGCTGTAAACAGCTGCTGCATTCATTAATCACCAATAGAGTCCTGTTTTGTACAAATAACTCATATCATTCTTGGCATCAAACAAATTGGAAAATGTCAGATCTGATTCCAGATCAGAACATCTATACACGTGCACCCAAGTGTGTGTGCATACTCACATCTGTACATATAACTGTTAAAAAGTAATTTGTAAAAAGGTAATTTCCTTTTAAAAGGAACTTGTTGGTTTTGTCATTTGAAAAATGTTAACTGCTTAAAGTTCAGTCTTTGTTCAGATTTGCAGCCCCCATCCACATAAATTAAATTGTTTCTGTAAGACAGTGTTCACTGTAATAACTTTCTAGCTAAAGCCCGTGTATATTGATGGAAGTTAAATAATGTAATTACTATGTTGGTTTGTAGCTTAGAATTTCAAGCAATTTTCATAGATTCAGCTTAAAACTGCATGGCAATAGCTCACAAAATACTACACTGGAAATTATTTTGGAAAATAGTAATTACTATTATCTATTATTTCTTTATTACTTTGCTTATTTAGCCTCACAATAGCCCTGTGAACCAGAAACAGTAATTTGCTCCAAGTTTTCAAGTGGACCTTGTGGCAGATTGTGGATATGAGCTTGGTCTTTTTATGACTTATCCCACATTTATAGGTTCTAGAGTGAGAAAACAGTTGTCCTTGATTCTAAAATATATATATATATATATAAGTAGACCATCTGTCAAAGCACTACACATGTGGAATGCTTCCATACCTTGCCTTTTTCTATTCTTATAAAAGTCCAAAACAGTTTCAATAATAAAATAACCTTTGCCTATTTGGATTCAGGGGCCTGCTTACCTGTTATACATCAGATCCCTGCAGCTGGGCACCCCTGATCTCAGCTGGGAAGCCTGCCACAGCTTTAGACAAAGGCAAGCTGTTTCTCCACATGTATTTCTCTCCCAATCACTTATTTACACTATAGCAGTTTAATGTCTTTTTATATCATCAGCAGAGCAAGTTCAAAATCACAAATTACTGCCCTTCACTCAACTAAAATCCTGACAATGTAATTTGTAGCTGAGAAAATTGCATCAACCTTGAAGCCTATCAAAATAATTTCCATTTATTCCCTACCAAGACATTGTAACTCAGAGTGTCAGGCTTCTAGGTCACAATGTTTCCAAAATCAAGTTAGCAACATTTTTCATTAAAGTATAAGCTTATGCTTTACCAACTATCTGGAGAAAAAAGAAAGCTCTCTGTAATTCATTATACTCTGTCTTAGGAGCAGATGCATATTTTTTCACTCCACTAGAAAAGAAAGGTGCAATTAAATGACCACTGAGGTCAAGAAAGGAATGATTGATGCAACCAGCCATTTAAATGTGATATACTTGATAGCCTATTAAAAAGTGTGGGACTGCTTTAAAAGGAAAGCTTCAAGAATGATTCCAGTAAAAACCCAAAGAATGAATATTTTCACATACATTTGCAAGTAATGATGTTTCTGCAGAACATAAACGACATTTCTGAGATCAGTAACAGTTTGCACAAACAACCTCTGGTACAATTTTTAGTATGTGCTCACAAAAACTGGAAAACACAGGGATGTATTTTTGGAATAAAGTAATAAAGTAAGTTTGCAACTGAGTGTGTTATTATCCTGCACACACATTTTTCACACATGGAGCAAAATGCTTAAGAACCTATCCATTCTCCTGCTCTGTGACCAGTTTTTTTGGAAACATAATGAGATTTGGAAGTTCACCCTTCAGAGTTCACACCAGGAAGCAAATATTTGTGTCTGTGTGTGTGTGTGTGTGTGTGTTAGAGCAGCTGAAAATTTTGCCTCACTTTGCTTTCAAAGAGAATTTATTCAAATCTAGAAAACTGGAATATGGGGGAAACAAGTGATTTGCTCATTCCTATTTGTGTGGATCCAAGTCATTTCCAACTTAGGGTGACACAAACATAAACCTATAATGGGGTTTTGGCAAGAGTTGTTCAGAAGAGATTTGCCATTGCCTTTCTCTGGGGCTAAAAGAGTGTGTGACTTGTCCAAGGTCAACCAATGGCTTTCTGTGGCTGAGCAGGGATTTGATCACCGATATTCCAGAGTTGTAGGCCAATACTCAAATCATTATACCGCTCTGGCTCTCTCATTCCCTCATTCCTTTCATTCCTAGCCATTTATGCATCTGCTTTCTTCATACTGACAAATCTTCAAAAGTCAGTTGAAATAATGTTTTCCAAAAAGTACAAAACATTTCTGGACCACACAGACTATGGGCAATCAACAAACCGAATAATGTATGGTTCTACAAACCATACATTATTATGCAGGAGCAATCTCATTTATGGCAGCTTCTCATCCACAATATATTGAGTTCTAGGATCACTCCTCAAGGGTGACATAGTTCAAAAACTTCCTAAAAAAGAACTTGTTTTAATGAGGTACTTTCTGTTTGGATAGTTAGTTGATTCCCACCACGGTCATTTCAAGGAATGACACTGAATTTTTTTTTTCTGTTAATGGTAGAACTGGTGCGGCCACCACTTTGTCTAGTCCTGCACTATTTACTTCAGATAACACATCCCTGAGATGGTCTCAAGTAAAGTTACTTTCCACTTTCGTTATCTGAAGATCTTTAACCAAAGAGACAAGGAATTCCCTATGACTGTAGTAGCTTTTCAAAAATAAGATTTTCTCCTTTCTGATAAAAATTTGATTCTTTTTTAACAATTGTATATAATACAAATCTAAAAAAAGGAAAAGTAATATTTGACAGAATACAGCATATACAGAGAGGTAGGCTCTTTCCACACTCTACCTTCTTCTGACATCCTCCCGTGGGAATCCCAGCAACAGCTCTGCCAGGAGGGGAGCATGACAGGAGTGCTTCCCTCTGCGCCAGCTGCCTCCATGATCAAGGAAGCATGATGGTCCCACCTCTTTCTTCCCCAGCACATTCTGGACCCTCCACAGACCAGGTAAGTCCGTGATTGTGGTACGATCACAATCATCAAAGAAGAAAAACCCGTCAATGATTTACTCTGTGATTGTGCTACCTGGGGATGGGAGAAGGATAGGACTCCAATGACGTCATGCGTAACCATCATTCTAGTCCCATCCTTCTCCCATCCCCATGGCGGGACAGCAAGATCCTGCAGAAAGGGCTTTAGACTTAAATGAACATCCAAAGGAAGCCATCCAAGTCAAATGAGCTCAGAAATTATTCATCTGGGGAGGTGGGAGGAATATTTTCTTATTTCATATCTGACTTAATCTGATAATTTTTAGTGTTCAGTCTAAGATATGTTTATGCATTAGTAAGCCCCATGGTATACAGTGAAGCTTAATCCCTAGTAACTGTGAATACTTTGCTGCCTTTATTATCAAAGATTATAAATAACATGGGAAATACCTGCTTTCTTTATTACACATTTTTTAAAAGTTTACATTATGTAATTATGAGTACATCACTTAACAATTTTTTCCACCTAAAAGATAATGACTTTACTCTTTAAAATATCTGTAACAAAGTAGCAATTTCTAATTTACCTAAAGCAAATCACCACAGTAATCATATTACAAAAGGAAGTGCTGCTACCAACGAGACCATCTCTTACCCAAGAGTACCCATCTCTACTACTCCCTCCAATTGTTTCCAGCTATTGCTTAATCATTTTGAACAATTTTTTTCAGCAAAAATATGGGATTGAAATGTATTGTGTATTACCCCTTCAGGAGACAACCCCAGAAAGAAGAACAGAAGGAAATGTTTTCATATTGACAGAAAAGCCAGTAAGAACAGCTGGGGCCTACTACAGCCACTCAAAGCCTACGGCCATCAATCAGGGCCAATTGTTTCATTAAGTTACTAGTGCTCCATATAAAAGTCACCCATAGCTGCTCTCTTTCAATAGCTTGAACCTGCTTCTTTTACACAGAGGATTTTCGTATGTCCCCATCTGTCTAATTATTTTTATCTATGACAGAATTAGGATAAAGTTTGAAAGATCCCAAATGCTGTCATGCTGTCCTTTTGCAAAATACATGTTGTCTTCTATAAGATGACTATGTACCCCTCATGGAATTTGAAAACATCACAAAAAAAGAGATGTGCAAAAAAGACCAAATCATTATCTGCTTACCAAAGCAGATGAAAACTGTAGGAAGTTAAAAGGTACTGTGAACTAGGCTACTATCATTTTCTCAGATTTCCAGCATATTGCAAAGCTACAGACTTCAGCTGAACAAACAAGAATGTTCAGCTGGAAAATCAGAACATTTATTTGAAGTTCATTAATTCCAACAGAGTTCATATATGCTATGTAGCACAAAGAGGCCTAAAGAATCATTTCTCTGGAACCAATACAAACATGTAACATACCTCTTTCTCTCTCAAGCAGCTGCAACCAACCACTCAAGTATCATGGAAACCTGGAGGGTTGAATGGTTTCCTTTTGCTTTATTTAATCGCCAGATTTTAAACTCCTTATTCTTCTATTTGTATTTATAGTCAGAACTAATATCTTAGATTTGGAAAGGATATTGGAAGGTATCTAAACAATCTAAGGTATCTATCCGCTTCAATACCTCCAGTGAGAATGAGAGCTTCATAGAATCATAGAATCATAGAATCATAGAAATGTAGAGTTGGAAGAGACCACACGGGCCATCCAGTCCAACCCCCTGCCATGCAGGAACACCCTCAAAGCACTCCCGACAGATGGCCATCTAGCCTCTGCTTAAAAACCTCCAAAGAAGGAGACTCCACCACACTCCGAGGCGGCATATTCCACTGCCGGACAGCCCTGACTGTCAGGAAGTTCTTCCTGAGGTTCAGGTGGAATCTCCTTTCCTGCAGCTTGAATCCATTCCCACGTTCCAAAGTCTTCTGTTCCAGTCACGAAGAGCTTAGGTCATTGGGATGTTTCTTGTAAAAGTTTACCCAAAATCTGTTTTCTTTCTGTTGCCACCGATTGGTTCTAATCTTGCCCTCCAGAACAACAGAGAATAAGGCCCTTGCACACTGTATGGTTAAATCACTATGATTAAATTTTTAGTATTAAGGCTGACATCTATGGAATCGTGGGACTGGTAGTTTGGTCAGGCACTAGAACTCAGGCAGAGAAGTCAAAATACACTTCCCTAAACTTCAGATCCCAAGATTTCATTGGAAGTTATCCTGGCAATAAAAGTGAAATCACAGCGGCCATTTCCACACTAGCCTGTTATAGCACGATGATTCCGCTTTCAACATCCTCTGGAATCCTGGGGTTTGCAGTTTTGGGATGGGCCGGCTGGCCCCTCCCGAAACTGCAAACCCCAGGATTCCAGACGATGTTGAAAGCGGAATCATCGCGCTATAACAGGTTAGTGCGGAAATGGCCAGTGTTATAATTGTGTAGTGTGAAAGGGCCTAAAGTATGGTCCAACTTTTGCATAATTGCCTTTCAGATATTTACTGACCGCTATCATCCTCCCCTTTATTGGTACATATATAAATAATACATGACTAACAGAGCCATTTGTACCTTGTCACTTGTCCCTAGGATCTAATGTCAATTTTTCTGTACTGTGGAGACCAGAGACCCATCTCATTTATAAAGCTGGCACTACCATTAGACAGAGTAAGGTGGCTACCTCAGGTAGCATATTCTGGGTTGTCATAAAAGGACACTTTTTGTTAGTTATCTAAACTGTCGATGAGACTGAGCAAAACACTGGTGAGATTTTCTATTTCATGTGCCAAAATACCTTGCCTGGCCTTGGGTACCTTGACGCATGGATGGATGGAGGATGCCTTTTTCTGCACTACCTCAGGCAGTAAAACATCTTGGACCAGTCCTGCTTATTTACTTCGATCAGCAGCACAAGCTTCTCCTCAGCTCAAAGACTCAGTGCTTCTCATTACTGTGCTCATTGTCCCTTCAATTTGCTTCCAAAAGCCTGTTAGCTTCTAACACACCTAAGAAATACCTACAGGGGTTGTGTTGCTGTAATTCTTGAAAGAGCATGCCTCACAGGGTAATTCTCAGCTCTCTCATTCATCTTTTTTCTCGCTTCCTTCCTCTTAGTCTAGAAGTCCAAGCATATCCCGCATATGATCATTCTCCCTGCTTCATTCTGTGCTACAAAAGGGGCTGATCCAGCAGCTCAGTGTTCTAAATGTTACTTTGTCTCTCATGAAGCACACAGCATAATTAAAATGTAATTCTTAATCTTTCTTTCTAATTGCTATAATCTGAAAAGACTGCTTAAAGGTATAGGAAGATATTTCTCTAGGCCAGTAAAATGTTTGCTCATCAAGATTGCTGTATGATCTTTGCTCTTCCTTCCTTTTTATCTATATAAAAAGGCCACATGTGTTCATATATCTCCGCCTGAGTGCTAAGATCAGTGGAAGATGACCTACTTGTCAGGGTTGGCAGGATTTGGCTCCTCTGAGCATGAGCAGAGTGCAATCTGTGAAGCAAGGCTTTGCCGCAGCAGAGGGTCCCAGTGAAGCAGAAAGAATTTCAGAGGCTCATTAAGTAAGACTTAGAGGCTTGATTTATTGCCGCACTCTAAGATAAGGCTTAGCAAAAACATGCTAGCATTCTGGCAATTAGACAAACAGGAATATCAGAAGATAATGGAGAAAAATCGGGCAGCATCTCCCCTTACAATCAGTATACTGCCAATGGCATGGCAGGTCCAGCTAGGACATCTAACTGACAGCTGGTCAAGGCAAACACCAGCCTTTTTATGCTACCTTGTCACCCTGGAACAAGTGGGGTGACCCAATCAGTGCTCTGGCGTTTGGCCTTCTCTAATACACAAGACATAGCCTTAACAATCCTGCTGGGCCTGTATCTGGCTGTCTAGCCACACCGCCTCTTTCTTCTGCCGTCCACTCATAGGAAAACTTTGCCTGCCCGGCAACAACCTTGACACTACTGACTGTACATGCTGAGATGAGGTGGATCACTATTATGAAAGAACTCCATAGAGGTGTCTTCTCCATTGTGGAATTTCCTCCTCAGAGAGGTTGCCTTCCTTCACTATTACAGTGCAAAGATCCATATATTCTCCCAGTTTTGTTGCTTTTACTGTTAGATGCCTTGTGTTTGCTTTTAACATTGTTAATTCATTTTTTAAAAAATTGTATTTAAATATGATATAATTTGTCAGTCACTCTAGACAACCTGGGGAACTCAAGGGTGGGATATAAAATCAAATAAGAAACAAGTGTGCTTTTTTCAGTATACATACTAAAATTCTTGGATTGGGACAGAAGTGAAACAAGATTGAATTTACCTTACATCCCATGCTGGGAGAAAGATGGGTAAACGGAATAAAAAAATAAAGATTATAAAAATGTAGGAAAACAATAAAGTACGCTATAGCAGCTTTTCCCTTTTTTAATAAAACATTTCAATGAAGAACTAACTTCTTTAAGGCTGGGATGCATATGAACATCCCTCTAGAGTGCCAGCAGCCCCATTACAGTAGGAGGATTTAGTCTTGTGACTCTGTTCTAATTTCAGCAGATGAATAGCAATGTACGATCAGAATATGACAAGCAAGCAAACCAAAGCAACAGAGAATAGTAAACTGGCACTTTTAAAATATATATATACTTTCAGTACTTGTTTGATTGGTAATCAGAGAGCAACATAGCAGACACTGAGTTGATTGAAACAGCTGCTCCAAACCATCCTATTGAAGGTTAGCACAAAACCACAGCAATTAGAGATTGAAACAACCCATTAAGACATCTTGCACGCATTCTGTTACTACACTTCTGAAGCCAAATGATTTCAGCTCCCTTTTAATGGTATGTTCTTTGATCACCTCTCTCATCCCATTTCACAGAAAATGTTAATAGAACTTGTACTTTCGTATATGCTTTTATGGAGCAGGTACTGATTGGTTTCATCATAATGTGGCTGCTGGTTGATTATAGGAGACAATGCCATTTAGACCATTTCTGCATGAGATTGTTACAGTGCCAGCTGGCCCCTCCCTAAACTGCAAACCCCAGGATTCCATAGAATGTTGAAAAGTGGAAAAACATAGTGCTATAACAGTCTAGTGCAAAAACGGTCCTAATAATTATGAGAACTGCTGAATCTGACGATGGTAGGCAAGAGAGCACAACAGATGACAAGTCTAAATTAAGTCTGAATACACTTGCGTTCAGAATATACTTAACCATCTTGGCTCATTAAATAGAGCATTGATATATAGATGACCATGCTGTTGTGTTTTTTTTAAGCTTCTTTTCCCCAGTAAATGTCTAATGCCAGCCCAAGTCTGAGAAAATATCAAACTCCCACAAAACTTTCAAAAAAAGAGAACCAGTGTAGTGTAGTAGTGAAAGGGTTAGACTAGGCCTTGGGAAATCTTAGTTGTAGCCCACACTGGATTACTTACTCTTTCTCTCAGCCTGACCCACCTCACAGGAGAAGGAATACCATGTGTGTTGTCTTGAGCTCATTAGAAGAGAGGCATAATATAAATGTAACTAACAAATGATAAAATAAGGGCGCACACATCCAAGGAAGTGCCTTAGGATTTTAACCTTAGTACTTCTACTTAGTACCTAGTGTTGCCAGATTGCCAGCAAGATGTACTGGTTTGAGTGTTGAACTAGGACTGTAGACGAGGGTTTGAATCCCCAGTCAGCCATGGAAACCCACTGGCTAACCTTGGGCAAATCACACTCTCTTGGCCTCAAAGGAAAACAATGGCTAAATCTCTCTGAACAAATCTTGCCAAGAAAGCCCTGCAATAAGTCAGAAAGAACCTGAACAACAGTGCATCAACTTTGTGCCTCCATGTTCTTAACATGGCAATAAGGAGCAGCTGAAATTTATGATATGCAGGGTTGATAAACAGGACGTAACCATTAACAAGTTTGTGTTCTACATGAATACCAAATGAAAGTATAGGTTGCAGTTAACTTAACCATCTTTTTCGCTGTAAAATTAACATATTGCCCACATTCATAAATTACATGATGAGACATCTCTGTCTTTATGAAAGGCCCACATTCCAAAATACAACTTTTTGGGGGGTGGAACATTTCATTTGTTGTTGTTGTGTGCCTTCAAGTCACTTCTGAAGTTAAGGTGAATTTGGGGGGTGAGGTTCTTGGCAAGATTTGTTCAGATGGGGTTTGTCTGTGTCTTCCTCTGAGACTGAAAGAGTCTGACTTGATCACAATTACCCAGTGGATTTCCATAGGTGAATGGGGATTCAGATCCTGGTCTCCAGACATAGTCCAATGCTGCACCATGCTGGTTCTCTGGCACCTTATTTAGTCTGTATTAAAGAAAATGCTTTCTAAACCTCAGATAGGGGACATCCCTTATAATAAGAGACACCTACCAGTCCTATAAGGGATAAGTTCCTGGCCCTCAAATAAAGGATATCTCTTATAATAAAAGACATAGGCCAACCCTACTTAGAACTAATTGAAAGAAGAACCATCCTATGGCGACAGTTTCAGTCAAATCCATGTTACCAGCCTATAAAAATAATCAAGTCTAGAGATGGTAAGTCTGGCTGTGAGAGTTTAGGATCTAGATGGGAAGATCAAGGTGCGAAGAGAGAAGAAGAAATGGCACAGACTCTGCGGAAGAAACTCACTGAGAGATTGTAGTAATGGTATCAAGCCCTTCCAGGAGAGTTATGTGTAACTCACTATTATCATCATCATTATCCATTAACCCAAAACTAGCATGATATTCTACAAACTGGGGCAATGGAAAGGAACTGAACCTGGGAAAACAACTCCATTCGCAGCAAAGTCATTCATCTGAAATGAATGTGATCCTGGTCCAGAGCACAGAAAGTTTCTTTTAAGAAGAATGGATTAGGGAACGTTAGAGATTTCATTTCTATTTGTTTTTGATCAGAATTTTCAAAAATTCACAATAATCTGCAGGGGCAAATGAAAGTGATGGATATACCAATTCACTAAGGGTGAGTGAGAATATAATTTCAGTGCCTTTATCAGAATTTACTAAAATTTGCAACATTCAAAGGTAGGAAAAAATAAAATTGACAGAACTGTACATTCCTGGAATAAACACAATGGCATGCTGAAGCCATCCATATCTTAGCAGTGATAATCACGTTTCACTACAGTATATTAGTATATCTGGATCCCAAAGCACCTTCCTACTACTGTTGAGTTATGGATGTTTTGAAATATTTTAATGTGATTTAATATTTTAAAATGATTGTTTCACTATGATATTTAAAAAATTTTGTTTTTATTTTTTGTTTTTTAATTTTTATATCATGTATTGTTTTAATTGCATTCAGTTTTAACCCCCACTGTAAGCAGCCTTGGGTCCCACATTGGAGGAAGGTGGGATATTAAACAAACAAACAAATAACAGCATCCAATTGAGTGCCTTTTGTTACATATATGATGTCAAGCTTGAACTCACCAACAATTTCACTTGGTTCTTTGTTATAAAGTTTTTTGTTCCAGTACAGGAGTCTTAGAAAAGGAACAGAAACCAGAAGCACAAGACAAATTCCAATGAACATATGTCCTGTAAATGCAGCAAAATCCACTCCCTGGGAATATAAAAATATAAACATAAATACAGTTGACATAGAATCAATTACTAGCAGCTCGGAGTCAAGAGTAAAATGCCAGTACTACTATCCTTTTGTCTCATCAGGAACTGAATGCTACTCAGGTTATGATACACCCAGAATTTACAGCCTGAAACCCCAGCATTTTTCAGTACTAGCTTTTCTGGCCAGGGTTGCAGGAAGTTGCAGTCCAACAACATCTGAAAGGCTACATGATTTGTACCTCTGGTGTATACCCCAGTGAGGATGATGTTATTTAAAAGCTGCACATAAAGTTTGGGGAGAGAGTACCAGTTGTAGCGTGTGTTATCATCACAGCATTGTTACCTTGTAATCCTAAGAAGACAAATAGTACCAGGAATCAAGGAGTGGGACTTAAATTCTACATAGTTGTTGTGTGCTTTCAAGTTGTTTCAGACTTATGTCAATCCTATGGTGACTCCGTCACAGGGTTTTCTGGGGCTAAGAGTGCACGACGTGCCCAAAGTCGCCCACTGGGTTCCCATGGCTGAGGAGGGAGTTGAACCCTGGTCTCCAGAGCTGTAGGCCAAAACACAACCACCACACTACACTGGCTCTCTAAATTCTACATACCAGTTGCACATATTCTGTTTTAAAAAGGTTCATGTTGCTGACAAGTCCTGTTTTCTGATTTAATAAAAAAAAAAATTAACACACACACACACACACCTTCTGGAGAAAAGTTTGAATTCTGTAAGATATGAAATGGTACATGAATTTAAGGAAATATATAGCATGTATTTAGGAATTGTACTATTTTGTGGTCATGCAGTGACAGTAAACAAAACCAACTGGAGATTTGTTTATGCGCTCAATCTATGCTATGCATAGATTGGAGTAACCTCAGGTAATTCTTATTAAATCAGAAAATAGGATTTGCTTCCATGTGGAACAGAACTGGAATGTTCCAGGGAAAGGTTTAATTTAGAAAGTGATGCAAGTCTATTGAGATAAACTTATAACCACAGTAGCTTCCTCCACAAACAGTAATCATGAATACGTAAAGCCAGATCCAGCAGACAAGCAACCAGAGAAATTCAGACTGTTTGCAACAAGTACATTAAATATAAATAATAGACTTTGAGCTTTAAAAAGTTTCTGAAAGGTTTATGGACTGATCCAGGAGAAATGCTCAGAAACTTTAGGTGACACTTTACTTTATAGTCCAATATTTTATGACCCCTCAGGACTGGTAAAAGGTAAAATGTAAAATTGTTGCAATCTCTGAAGCCTCAGAGTCACAGATGTTGGAAATTTATGGCTACCCTCAGTGCTGCTCTTTATCATCCTCTAGTCCAGCCAATCCTGCATCACAAAAATAAATATATTTTATTTTATTATTTTATTTTAAGTTTAATTTTGGAAACTTCATGCCCAAGACTTCAAGGGAAAGGTTTTAAAATGTTACAGAAATAAATGGAGTGGTATTCCTTTTTTATAGTGATAAATGCAGTATAAGCACGTAGACTGAACACTGGTATGATAAAATAGGACTCCTCACACATTGCATTGAACGTACATATATGGGATTGCATAGTCCTACCCTAATATGTATCTGGTTCTGTAGAACAGTGTCAGAACAGCTGTTGTCTTTCATTTGTAAGCATACTGAGAAGATCAGTTCAGCACTGCTAAACAGAAGAACATCTGTATTTATTTATTTATTTATTTATTTATTTATTTATTTATTTATTTGTGTATTTATTAACACAGAACAGAGTAATACATACCACCTTCTTAAGCTCCTGCTTTGAAACAATTATAACATTTGGTGGATCCCCAATAGCAGTAGAAGCCCCTCCAATGTTTGTGAAGATTACTTCAGCAATCAAGACATGCCTGGGATCTAGATTAAGCACCTCACATAACCTGCAGTTGCATAGAGAGGAGATGAAATGAGATCCTTCCAAGCTGATTTGTAAAAACACTTGCTTTTCTTAATGGTGCAAACTATACAACAAAAAAGTAGCCTACATTTGATCAGTGGGATTCCACCACCAGTCCTATTCATTTGAACCTTGGTACCATGAGGCTGAAACTGGGCAAATCCCAAGGGTCTGGGGCCAATTTGGGGGGCTCTAGACCAGCCATGGGTCACACTAGCCTCCAGAAACATAACTGTAAATAACTGGAACCCCACTTCCAGTTTTGTTTATTTATTTATTTATTGTTAAATTTTTTGGATCTGCACATTGTTTTTAAATGAGAACTGTTGTCCTGGGAGGCTTCTGGAGACTGCAATTTTCTTTTGTTCTCTCCCGTCCCGCCCCCACCACACACACACACATCATTTGTTGCAAAAGGGAACAGTCCATAAGGTCTTGGAGTTTTCAGGAGCCATAGAAATGAATACAGGCTCCATATATGTACCATGGACCATGGATTCCCACCCCATCATAGCTGAAGTATCCTTAAAATCGTCCCACTGAATGTATTAGATTTCAACCTTGGTATCCACCTCTAAACAACTAGAACCATTCCCAAATACCTTCAAAGGTGATTAGGAGTGATGCTGTGTCACTTCCAGTTTCCAAGGCAGCTGCTTCAAATGGTGCAGCTATGGCCATCCAGACCTCTGGGGGTGCTGAAAATCACCTCCGGTTGAATCCCGCCACAGCTCTACACCTTATCACAGTCTGTTTGGCTTTCCTTGTCCTTCATTTTTTCCTGACCTTGCCCTTTCACACCACATAATCATATCACTATGATTCTACTTTACTGCCCTGACTGCATCCTATGGGGTTTTTAGTTTGGTGAGGCAGTACAGGAGTTCTCTGGCTTAAGGTTCTAAAAGCCCCTCCCTAATCTCAGCATTCCATAGGGTGTTGCCATGGCAGTTAAAGTGGAATCAATTCTGTAACAGTGTGGCATGACAGGGTGCCTGGTCAACAGTATTTGTTCAAGTAATTCAATGTTTTGGAATGAACTAAATAACAAACAGTCCAGACTGGTATAAGGCAGTTTTCCTTGACCCTAAGCAGTATAAGTTTTCTGTTTTTCCCATCACGTAATACTTTGCCTTCATTTTGTTGAATGGAGATGCCTAGGACTGAAATCCTGGTACACCAAAAATTTGCTTTGTAACAGAGCTATGCTACCTACATAGCTCCATATGGTCCCAATTTAAAATGTCAACCTCAACAATAAAATCACTAGATGATCCTAAGGCCTTCCTGCTCCTCTTCTACTCTGTTTCAATTTTCCGTTTGCAATAACCTACTTCAGCCCTACCTCTTAATCCTATTCCACATCATGTCTAGGCAACCCACAGTTGTTCATACGTTGTTGTACTCTACTTGGTGCTGACAGAGGTCCAGAACATCTGGAAAGCTGAAGACTGCCCAGTTAAATCAGACTCCCCAGTCTGATTTAAGGCAATATCATGCCAAATAGTACAAGATTAAATTTCAAATGCAAAGTATTGTACAACATCTCCACGAAAAGGTAAGAATGATCCCATGTACAATTATTTTGCAATTTTCTTTCAGAATCATAGTCTTTTCTCAATGTAGTTCAAAAGATTTATCCTTAGGGAAAAAAGAGATATTCTCTACCAAAGTTTATGAAATCACTTGCAATGTCAGGAGGAGCAAATTGGGTCTATTAAGTCTTGCTATAGCAGTCTGTTATAGATATAAGCTTAGCCAAGACTTACAATTTTTCATATACAAAAGCAATTTTGAATTGCACAGCAAAAGGAAAGTAAATAGGAGTAGGTTCGTTTAACAATAATGCTTCAAAATACAAGCCACAGATTCTTTTTACATTTTTTCAAAACTGAGTTCACTGCAAAATTTGACAAGAAAATTAGATCATATTTCATGCATTGGTGCTAAAAGCTAAAGCTTACTGTCAAGGACTCGAGAGAATTTTCCACTAAGCTTCATCACCATGGTAATAGCAGCTTACAACCCTGTTATGTTATAGCTAACATAACAGGGTAAGGGTAGGGGGAGCTCACTTTAAAAAAAAAAGAATTTAATTGAACCAGCAGGTTCAAGAACAGAAAATTAAAAAATCATGTCACAATGACATTTGCATAGGAAAAATACCCAAGCCTTTAAACTGTTGTCCATTCAGTCAGCGTCAACATCGTGGAGCCTCTCTGAAGCAATGAATGTTTTAATAACATATTTTTCACCCGGGGCAACCTCCTTGTTATGGGTGAAAAGATTGAACTCTACCTAATCAAAGAGGTGAGGGAAGGGAATATGCAATTAAAGACAACTGTGTCAGTTTGTTTGAGCTCTCCATGTTAATCTTCAGCTCAAATACAAAACAGCAGACAGATAGGTGGGAGGAATGTCTCTAGAGTTTAGAACTAAATGTGATAGAGGGAGCCACATTTGTGATTTCCATGCCTACCACATTCACATACAAAGTTTGGGGACAAGACTCAACTTTTCACAACAGATGCTTGCATCACTCTTATTTCTTCACATATGGATAACTTCACAGCATTCTACACTGGACTATCCTTGAAGAATATCCTAGGACTCATTTCAGTGGTGTAAAAGTCAGATACCATAGCTGTCTTGTAATGCCCAGCTGACCCATCTGTATCAAGAACAGCTTGTCAGAAAATGTTTAAACAAAAATATATGAAGTCTGATGCCTACTGAGATATCGTAATGACTGATTCTCCCATCCCTGGAAGATGTCTTCCTAAATCCAGTCATATGTGGGCTAGATGACTTATCACAGCAAGGTACTTTTCATACAGTCAGAGGCTCAGTACTTCAAATTTTCATTTCAGTATCACATCACCCACTTGTGCAACAGGATTTCTGTTTCATCTATTTGTCTGCAAGCCACATCCAAAATTTGCTCCAGAGGATTCTCTCAACCACCAGAACAGATCTGTGGTTGAGGCAACAGATTCCACCAGCAGTATCTGTGGGTGTACACCACTGATAAAATTCTTATCTTTGCCAGTTGCATAATAAGTTATTTCAGTGTGAAAATACAAGGGTTTTTAGAGGGGAAGCTGCTGTTGTTGCTATGGTCACTAGTGGCTGCTGCCGCTGTTCGAATGATGCATCCACTGGAGGTCACTGGCATTTAAAGAGCTTTGCTGTGTTTGCTGTCATTGGATATTGTCAATGGGCACTCCTGCTATGACTCTTAAAAATTCATGAATTAAACAATTTACAATGGACACTGTAGCTTATTTCCCAAATGACAAGGCATATCATTCAGCCTTGCCTGAACTCAGATTCATGCCATCTTAAAGCCATGGATTTGTAAAGAATAACTGAGTGTTCCCACCACTGTGTGACCAGAGCACTCTGCATATGTTTAAAAATATCCTTTCCTTTATGTATGCTACACAACCTCAAGTACTGAAAGGGAAAGTTTTTTGGAAAAGAAGACAACTACATGCAACAATTACCAGCCACTACAGATATCACCTACTGTAAATCATTATAGGACTGATTAAGAGGAGAAATAGCAAAATGGCCAATTGTTAAGTTATAGCAAACAAAATAGAAATACATATATATTCAACCACTGCTCTGTATAAAAGTTGCTGTTGTGTGCCTTCTAGTCATTTATGACTTATTGTGATCCTAGAGAACCAGCATGCTGCAGTGGTTTGAGCACTGGACTACAACCTTAGAGACCAGGATTCAGCTTCCCACTCAGTCATAGAAATCCACTGGGTGACCTTGGGCACATCAGACATTCTCAGCCCCAGAAAACCCTGGATAGGTTCACCTTAGAGTTGCCATCAGTCAGAAATGACTTGAAGGCACACAACAACAACACAAGGCAAAGCTATCATGAGGTTTTCTTCACAAGATTTGTTCAGAGGGAGTTTTGCCTTTAACTCCTTCTGAGGCTGAGAGCATGTGAGATGCTTAAACTCACCCAGTGGGTTTTCATGGCAGTGCAGGAATTTGAACCTTGGTTTCCAAGTTATAGTCAAACACTCACACTACTACACCACACTGATTCAAAAATATAAGTACAAAAAAAACCCTATAGTGCTTGCTAAGCTATTTATTCATATGTTTAAAATATTTATGTATTTTCAGGGAAAAATTCTCATAACATATCATATACTAAAATTTACAGGAAAAAAAAAACATCAAATCATCAGCTTCTGGTGAATAGCTAGAATCATGGAGTAAAATCTGATAAATGCCATTAATCTCAAGGTAATCACCTGCATTGGACACAAACCTTTTGTTCTGAAAAATACGAGAAAACATGTTGCTACTACTCATGCTGTCACTATGCACAAATCTGTATAATAATTTAGAGACATTTCATCAAGGGCTGATTAGAAGGCTCATAAATACTACACTAACCCAGAAGAGTAAATGTAACCATAGGGAAAGACAGAGTGACTAGTTTCAAAAAGGACTTGGTTCCAAAGGGAATTTCATATCTCTGAGGGTAGTTGAATCGGTCTCATAGCTGATACTATCTGTCTGGTACGGAAGAACATTGGACAGCTCCAGGAAGTCAGCTTCTTCCAACAAGAGCGCTGTTCACATTCACTCAACACACTCCCTTAGTCTGTTACAACATGCATTCCCCCCAACAGCTAATAGGTATTCAGAATCAATATGAATAGAGTACACACAAAAATCTAGATTTATACACATAGAGTTTCCCCCATGGGAGCACAAACTCTGGTCCATCAGAGGTTTTGTGTTCCCATGGTAGAAGCCCTACATACATCCAACTGCATGGGGTTAGCCATGGTTCAGACTGATCTTGATCATGCAGTGGGTGGATGTTGGTAGTCAATATACATGCTAACATCTGGGTGGCAGGGTCAGCTGGGAACTGCAAATAGAATACATAGTCTATTGTTCTTACTCTGTTATTAACTATAACAGTCAGCTTC
Source organism: Cyclura pinguis (assembly GCA_030412105.1). Lineage (NCBI taxonomy): Eukaryota > Metazoa > Chordata > Lepidosauria > Squamata > Iguanidae > Cyclura > Cyclura pinguis. The sequence continues at coordinate 186,613,123 of CM059601.1, forward strand.
CTTTGCTATCATGGGTAAGACTGGCAAAGCCACTGAGTAAATAGATGAGCTGATCTGCAGATTATTTACACATCCTCACTGCCGGCATTCACACTTTAAAAGAGAAATTGCTGTAATTTGTGTGAGGATACAAATCTAAATATGTGCAGCAATAACCGCCTAATCAAACTCAAATCAAACAGAGACGAATAAGTGTCTGTCCCCATTACACCTAATGTAGTTCCATCTGATCTTTGTGTGCGATTTGTGGTCACAGCTCAAATAGACTATTCTAATAAGACTTTTATAGTTGCTTCTACAATTGCAATCTAAATATGCATGGACATTCACAAAACTACAAAATACAGTTTAGGAAGCAAATGTGCAAAACATCATTCTGAAAGAGCAAAATAAACTGAAAGTTACTGCCCAGTAATGAGGCTGTGCTGACAAAATAATTAAGGGGAACTGATGGAGCTGATCTGTATCTGGACAAGCATACGTTAAACCCAAAGCAAAATGCAGAAGGAGACAAATAAATGAAACAATGCACAGTTTTTATAATTAGAATGAGGATCACAAATATTCCAACACTTCTATCCTTCATATACCCATTGTATCATTGCTTATTAACAACAATTCTCAATGGAGACACACTAAATATTCATGCTAGTATTTAGGAGGACTTCTCCATATTTTATAGTCTGCCATCTAATGAACTAAACTGATTTTGAGATCAGTATGGACCACACTAGAAGAGACATCAGAGATCCACAACTGAATGTCTCTTTAAATCTCAGCCAATGGCAACTTTAGTAGAACCCAGTTAAAGCTGGGATACGTAATTTTCTCCGGAACTGTTTTTCTGATGAAAATAATAGCTTCCAGAACTAAGGGACTAGTAGGGAGCCACCTTGAAGAAATACACAGTGGTGGAAGAGTGGTCTGCCACAAAAAAAAAAAAAAGCAATCTCTGAAAGATGCTAGCCTAGCTCTGTGCAGGTACAGGATGTGAGTCACAGACAGTCTGTGAAGAGGAAGCCAATTTCACCATCATCGTTTTCTAGAGGAAAATCAAACTTCTTCAACATGTTTATTAATGACTTAGATGATGGGGTAGAGAGAATCCTTATGATGTTTGTGGATGATATAAAACTGGGAGGGGTAGCTAATACTCTGGAAGATAAGAACAGAATTCAAAAGGAACTTCACAAATTAGAAAATTGGGTGGACATTAATAAAATGAATGTTAACAGGGACAAATAAAAAATTCTACATTTAGACAACAAAAACAAAATGCACAAGTAGAGGATGGGGAATACAGTACTACATGTAAAAAGGACCTTGGGATTATTGTTGATCACAAGCTGAACATGAGCCAACAGAGTGATGCCACAGCAAACAAGGCAAATAATAAGTTAGCATACATTAATAGAAACATAGCTTCCAAGTGGAGGGAATTAATAGTCCGACTATATTCTGCACTGGTCAAGCCTTGTTTGAAGTACTGCGTTCAGTTCTGAGCACTTCATCTTAAGATATAGATAAGTTGGAGTAGATTCACAGAAGGGCAGCAAGAAGATAAGACATATGAAGAACAAAATGTATGATTAAAGATTGAAGGACCTGGGCATGAGAAGAGACGAGAAGGACCTAAGAAGAGAAAACGGGGGGCTGACATGCTTGTACTTCAATGGCAGCCACGGAGAGGAGAGTGTGGGCTTTCTGCTGCCACACCTGGCAGGACTAGGTCTAATGGTTTTAAGTTACAGAAGGAAAGATTTCAGCTGAAGCTTTGAAAGAATTTGTTCTCAGTAAGAGAGGTTTGACAATGGAACCAATTGCTTAGAGAGGTGATGGGGTCTTTTCTCCGGATGTCTTCAAAAGAGGCTAGGTGGCTACCTGCTGGTGATGCTTTAGCTGGAGATCCTGCCTTGAGTAGGGGATTGGACTTGATGGCCCATGGGGCCCTTTCCAGTGTTAGGACTCTATGATTCTTCTAGAGGTTTATGGCATTTTTTCTACTTCCAACATTCAGAATTGTGAATCCTTATGCAGTCAAAATAGAACCAAGCTCAAGAGGGAGCTATCAGGAGGCTTAGAGGAACCTCAAGGTTTGTAGAAGTAAAAAAAAAACTTTATTAAAAACACTGTGGGCTGGAGGAAGGACCTTAAAATGCTCAGTGAAGACTGAGCATGCTCAGTTGCCACAGAGTGCTAAGCACCGGGGAGAGAATGGTAAACTGAGAACAAGGGAGGATTGGAATGGAGTACCGTCGTGGAGGGCATGATTGACTGAGTGGACTACTAAAGAGATCCAACTAGTATTCCATTTAGGTCCCATCTACATTTTTATTTTATTTATTTGAAGTCAACTTTGAACTTCTTATACAGAAGGTAAAGCACAACACAAATATAATAAAATTTAAAATGCAAAGCAACACATAAACAGACACACATAAATGTACCTTATAGTTACTGGAGTAAAAAGGAGCATAGTAGTAACATTGTCCAAAAAGGCAGAGAGAATTGCAGCTATAAGACAAAGAATGATAATCATGGCCCACACTCTGCCTCGAGAGAGTCTGTAAGCCTAATAAAAAGAGAAAGAAAGACAAGGTAATGAAATTTGTAAAGATGATGTACAGTGTAATGGCTATTGATGAACAATTTAAGATGGGGTTGTCACTGGGCACCACTAAAATCAAGGGATACATTAGATATTCTGTCAATTTATTGAAATTTATTAATTTGGCAAGAGACTTCTGTTGATTTCTCAAGATAAAGAAGGCACCTTTTATTAATCTGGACACATTCACATCTGCAAAGAGCAGCTAATGTTTACACTCGGTCCACAGTATGCCTACAACGTTACAGGTTTTCCTGGTAGATCAGGGACCCATTCATCCTACACAGTTATAACTCTACTATCCCACTTTAACTGCCATGGTTCCATCATATGGAATATTGGGGTTTGTATTTTGGTGAGGTGCTACAGCTTTCTGACTGAGAATTATAAATGCCCCTCCCTAAACTGCCAATCTCAGGATTCCATAGGACAGAACCATGGCAGTTAAATAGGAATAATAATGCTATAACAGTATAGTATAAATGGGCCCCAGGACCAATTTCTATATTCCACTCAAAATAAAAGCAGGGAGTCTTGGAATAACAATGCCCATCATCCTTCTCTCTCTCTCTGTCTCTCTCTCTCTCTCGATGTCCATTTATTTGCTGTTGATTTTCTGAGATGTGAATCTACCCTGAAACCACCTACCTTTTTCACATTTGGAAGGAATAAATAAGTCATTTTCATAGCCCTGTTTTAACAGTGACTCATTTCAACTAACCATAGTTCAGATTAATCACAGCTTGTCCAGGTTCAGACATGAGGTCAAAATGTATTAATTAATAGAGCCAGTGTGGAGTAGTAGTTTGAGCCTTGGACTATGACCTTGGAGGCCAGGATTTGACTCCCTGTTCAATCATGGAAACCCATTAGGTGACCTTGGGTGTGTCACACAGCCCCCAGAAAACTCTAGGATAGGTTCTCCGTAAGGATGCCGTTAGTTGGAAATGACTTGAAAGTATACGACAACAACACCAAATAGCTTCTGAACTCTTCCTCCATCCCATTCCCAGCAGACAGGAGGAGAAGGAGAAAACAAAAGCCTTGTGGCCATCAAAGGCTAGTTCTTGGACCAATAAACTGGCACAGTTAGTGTGAGTTTCTCCTATGACAAAAAAGCCATATACACTCCTAAACCAAGTTATGCACCAGCAATTTTGTTGCAATTTTTAAAAGGAAAAATATGTTTGTTTATCAGAACAGCCCAAAAATGATCCCTGGAGAGACAATCACAGATATTCCATGACTACAGAGACTACGAACAGTGCAAGCACGGTTACATTGATGCTTCTTTGTATACTGAGGAACAATACGTGACATATTACAGAACGTCACATGTTTGAGAAACTATGTGAATCACCACAATGAGTGAATGAGTGAACCTAGCTACTCTCCACAATAGAATTATATGTAATCAGTATGCCTACCTGAAAAATATGTATATACTAACTGAAGCATGTTTCCCAGACATGCAGTTTAGGAAAAGAACCGTTGCTAACATTACAGTCTATGAATGTATGCAACATGTTGCTAATGCATCTTATTTAGAAATGGATGCATTAGGAAACTAAAACTGATTGCAGGCCAATGGACATGCACCAGTAAACATCCACCATTTGTTGCCACTTAATGTGTGAATTGGACCTCTTCTTGATATTAAAGGGGACTGAAGTATCATTAATTTCAGCTGGGGTTAGAGAAAATCTAACCTAAGTAAGAGGACCAGTCTTTTCCATCACCTCTAAAATAACATCTATCAAAGCTTCTTCAGTCAGTTAAAATCTAGACAAAATTATATCATGGGTACTTTCATTTTTTTGCAAGTAAAAGTAAAATCCCAAAAGATAACTTAGGTCTGAAGCAAATAATTACCCTGATGCAGGGCATGAGCAGAGGGTTCAATCATTTTTTTTTCAATATATTATTTATGGCTAAGTATTTGGTAAGTATTTGGAGCTAAATAGAAATGTTTGTCATTAAAAAGAAAACAAGGTGGAAGGTCCAAAACGTGACTTACCTTTACTGCACAAAAATCAAAAAATCCAGTTTCAGAGAAGATGGCAACCAGCTGCATCTGTAGGAAGAAATATTAAAAGAATTTTTTTGCTACAGAAGAACATATTTTTAGTAAAGAAAAAGTGTCCTATGCCCCTTCTTCAGAAGAACATTTCTGTTCAAAATTATTCAGCTACCTAAAGTGTAATCTCTAGCAAAATTCCATGCAGCATGTATACTTATTAACATACTTAAAGGATTTCTTCTGCCACAAAGGTCAATGGGTGTACGTTTTTTCCCCAAACAAATGGGTATATGTTTTTTTCCCCTACAAAATTAGTCTAAAATTGGACACCCTGTAATTAGGCTAAATTAATTCAGTCTCCCTGCCTAGCTTTAAAATGTCAAAGCTTCTGAATTTCTGAACAGAAACACCTTGAAAGGAATTGGTATTATGGCAGCTTTTTCCAAAAATAGCATATTTTAACTTTAGCAACAAGTATTTATGTCTATACCTTTATAAATGAACCTAGAACTGTTAAGACATAAAATATATATAGAAGATTTTAATTACCATTCCAAATAAAAGTGCCAGAGTTTCATAATCAATCCATGCCACTACCTTGACCAGGCTTGGCTTCTGCAATTAAAGGGAACAATTATCATTAAACCCATGAATTTCCTATGTAGTGATTAGCTTTGGAAATGCAAACTCCATTTCTTTCTCTTGAAAGAAAGCCCTATTAAATTACACTTTGAAGGAAATTAATTGGAGTTTTTTTAGGGACCCATAGGGGGAACATCTCTATTTTCTCTGTAAAATGCTGACAATTTAATGGGGCTTATTTACAAAATATCATCATCATCATCATCATCATCATCATGAATAATTATTCCCACTTTATCAAAATAAAGGAAAACTGGATTACTAAATGTTTTTCATTGACAAAATGATACAGTACATCTTCTTGTGGATAGTTTGGACAGAGTTCAGAGAGAAACAGTTTAAAAGTTTAAAGAACTAAGGGTCAAAAGTTGAAAGGTTTTTACATTTAAGCTGCTTTGGCAAAGATTTGTCTGATGTGTCATGTAGAGGGCTTAGAATAATGCAAAAAAATGGAATAAATTATAAGGAAGATAATGAGGAGGAGGAAAATTACGACAAAAAGTATGTATGTTATCTGTTGTCTCATAAGCTATAATCAGGATCTTAATAGCTTGTGGCGACTGTGATAATCTGAGATCATATTAAGACTGACTTTAGTGTGCTTTTTTACATGTGCCATCTGTGAGAACTGTCCAACAGAAAAAGAACACAAGAAACTGTTTTCAACAAACTTTGCCCATTTTCTAATGATGGCTCATAAACTACCTTCCTCTCCCAGATTAATATAACCAAAATTTACCAGAAACCCTGGTTTCAGGGTCCAATTAAAAGAATAATCCTTGTTCATATAAAACCTGGTTAGCAGTGGTGATAAATACAGTATAATTGGGAAAATAACTCATTCATACATTATGACTTTTTTCCCTTCTTTTTTTCTGTTTCATTTTCTTTCTTTCTTTTTTTCTTTTTCTCCTCTTCTTTCTAACAATCCAGTTTTATTTTAAAGTGTTGATGCCAACAAGGGGTGAGGTTGTGCAAGAAAAAAAAAAGCTGGGGGCAAAGACTTGAACTGCCATTCTCCCATTTGTTTCTATCCATATCAGGGTCATGCCTGAGTTTTTGTGAAAAAAACCCTACACCATGATCCCAAGCTGCATGGAATGGCCTGAGTCCATTTTTAGTCCCAGTTAGGAAAACCTGCTGAATCAACAGAGTTTACATGGAATGGTGACTTGCCATTCATCAATTCATCTGATGGGCTTTCTCCAGTTAAACGTAGCAGTTGAGTTTTGGCCTACATGTTTAATATATTGTCTGATTGGACCCTTCAAATCAAGAATGAAGGTATTCGGTATTGTATCAAATAATGAGAAAGCATCCTTGGGTATCTGAAGTCATAATAACTGTTCTTCATGACTTTTAAAAAGGGAAGTAAAATATTGGTCATATTTCTGAAGACTTCATTGTGGAGGATCTCTTTGTTCCCCACTGGCCTTCTCAATATGGATAAATAAACACTGCAGCATTTCTGGTATTCATTTCAACCACCAACATTAAAAACTTGATTTTAAAAAAACAAACAGTTTGGCCATCCTTTGGTAATGGCAACTTTGCAATGCATTTCTGATTCAGAAACCCCATAAGAACATGGTAGAAGAAGCCACACAGCTCCTTAAGGAGTTCGATGGTGCTGTGACACTGTCGTTCTCCCATACCCCTGAGGGTCAGGCAAAAACTTCATTACTGTTGTAGTCAAATCCAATTGCTTAAAGGTGGGGGAGAAAGAATGTGATTGGCTGAATACCATATTTTGTGTATATTTTTCATATTGCAAGCTTTGAAGTGGTTGTGATTAACAGGAGTAGAACTTGAGTTAAAGGCCCATGAAGTGCATCGGTTTGGATCCTGATCCCTCAGATTTTCAGATAAAAGAGAAGAGCATGGAGAACCATGCCTGTTTCGAGAAGTGAGCCCATTTTCCAGGGCCCAACAACCAACTGTGCCATGCCACTTTGCTGAGCATTGGCAGCAATGTCGTCTATTGAGAGTTACGCTAACATGTAGAGGAAGCAGAGAAGACAGAGAAAGAACTGAGGCTGAGAAAGAAGAGGCCAAGGCATGAAATGGAGCTTAAATTCTGTACTATTTGACTACTGTAAGAACTACCATTTCAGTTCTTCTACCATACTATAATATTCTTGAATTAATTCTAGCTGGGATCCCTTTCGAATTTAATTTTTCAACTTAAGATTGGAACATAGCCATTAACAAACACACACATGCACACAAACACACCTTAAAAATACTTCTGATGCCACACACACACACACACACACACACACACAGAGTCTTTTGCACCTGTGCCTCTGCCAAGCTGCAAGTCTGACTACAGATGTTGTCTTGAACAAAGCTGCTGCTCATTTAGGAACTTGCAGACACAAGACGCGTGAAGCAAATATTTAAAATGTAGCACTTACATCACCAATCGTAGCCAAGGCAGCTAAGGCAGCCAGGGAACCCAGAATTGCTGCTAATGTTCTGTGAACAATCTGCAAGAAAAGGTGTCATCAGACCTTGCGAGGAAATGAGTCTTCAAAGGATATCCTTTGTCTAAAGCTCAGTTGTTGAACCACCTTTTTTTGCCCTGCCTTCTACTGCCAAATACCTTTAATGCAATGTAAAGAACTTCTCACAATTTTTAAACAGCTCCTTGTCTCAAATTATTGATCAGAGATAAGGATGAAGGAAACTTTTTAAAATAAAAAGTTAAAAATTCACTGTTAGTTATGCCCCTGCCCAAAAATGAATAGGTACGGCCCTCCTAAAATTAAAAGAAAAATATGACGTCTTGTCATATCATTGTGTTTTAAAATCCCAATGAGTTAAGAAAAGACTCTTCCATACTCGTCCAAAAAAGTGCAAGTTCTCAAAATACAGCTCCTTGAGTTTTGCTAAGTTTTGCCAGTTGTTGTTTCCTCCACATCCACTCATTCCAATCTTTTTTTTTTTTTTGGTGCTCTTTGTAGTCATTTTTTTGGATCTGTGCTAGGGTTCTTCCAAAGTTTGTTTTCTTTTATAACTGGGGTCATGGCTTGTTGAGTTGCTCCTGTGGTCTGAGGGGCAATTTTTTCCCTCCTTTGTTTTTGTACTTTTTTTCTTGGAGTTATAGGGTTATATATCAAAAGTGCCATTTCACTGAGGCATTGCAGCACTGTAAGTCTAACGGACAAAGAAAATAAAAATCAGGGAGCTCCTCTTTTTATTCTAACGTCTCTCAAAATTAAAAAGCAATCTACTGGGAGGGTGGTAATTACATGTTGCCGTTGGTGCCAGGAATTGCAAAAAAAAGAAAAAAAATGAAAAAAATGAGAAAAAAAATCCAGAACTGCAGCAACATCATCTGGACTTTCAAAAACAAACTGTAGTAACAAATACCATAAACTCTTGACATATTTGCAACATTTCAAGGAGCCCATAATGTGCTCTTATTCTCAAACACTGATGATTTCCCTTTGACTAAAATATGGAAACATAGAGAATAGATGTGTAATCTACATTTCCTCTCTCATCTTTCCTGTAATGCCTGCAACAATGTTGTTATAGGAACTAGCCAACCCTGATAGCTGCAATGTTGCCATGAAAACAAAGATGAAGACAAAGACAAAGCCTGTTCTTGGGGTTTCATTATTCTCTTTTTGTAAATATTTAAGAGGAAAGTAGCAGTATGAAATATCTCCATATATCTGAAAAGGTCTCAGTGCTGCCCTGATTTAGTATGTCCACAAGATCTGTTCTACAAATTGAATCATTTTTTTAACCATTAAATGGGTAATTTCATTAAATGAAATTCAATTGCAAAAGGTTTAATATAATTGAAAGAATTCACTGTTATCACTGAATCACCTGCAAATGAATTAGCAATACTTACAATATTACTCAAAGGAAAGTATCATTTCAGAAAAGCTCATTCACTGCTAATCTCATTAGAATAGCTTTGGCAGAACAGAAAGCAACCTGTGCTATTCTCTCCATTTATATCACAACATTAAAAAATCTGAGGAAAAGTTTTGCTCTTTTTTTAAAAAAAAAAAATCTAATTGAGACCTGAATACTGTTACAGAACAATTAAATGATTCATCAGAGTATGAGCACAGAGATATATGCTTTATTCAGTTGTTTGGTTCCCAAAGGTACCAAAGACATAAGAGGATAAGGAGAATCATTTGGTGAGAACCAGCATGAAGTAATGATTTTAGTGTTGGACTAGGACACTGGGAGACCAGGGTTCAAATCCCCACTCAATCATAGAAACCCACCGGTTGACTTTGGACAAATCACACTCTCTCAGCCTCAGAGGAAGGAAAAGGCAAACTCTCTTTGAACAAATCTTTCCAAGAAAACTCCGTGATAGTTTCACCTTAGGTTCACCAGAAGTCAGAAATGATTTGAGGACACACAATAAGAATCTTTTGCACTAGATCTATCCCATAGATGAGTGAACCAGTGTTACACCCCAAAGTAATCCTAAGAGAAGACCCCTAGAATTAGCTTGGCTCCCCCAACTTGGATATTGGTTAGCAAAGGTCAGTTTCAGTTAAAAATTGGTTTTGAATTAGAAATTCCTAAAAACAATACCGCCCCTCTCTGCTGTACAGGAATGCAGACAATGACCTATTGTTCCAAGTCACGTATCTCTAGGCAGCCACAATAGACTTGCTCCTTGATTAATAAAGTGAGTCATTGACACTGTCACAGCCCCAAGCTACGCTGAGACAATCAAAGCCTATCAATTTGGAATTTTAAACCTATCACGCACCTGGACTTCCCAGTAAGAAACAATACCCAGGGGGGTCGTGATATTTGCTTAACATTATATTCCGCAATTGTCACCCATTAACGTAACTTTGCTAGCCGATACACAGCCTGAGGACAGAAATTGGCTATAAATATTCCTCACTTTTGCAGCCTCTTTGGAGAGCCTCCTAGACCAGACAGAAGGGCCTATTTCACTGCTCCTGAAGACTCCCATCCAAGCCTCTCAGACGCTGCTGAGAGCGAACCGCGACTTGCGTCCCCGATCCTCCGCAAGACCCTGTTGCTACTAGCCGTCCAGCCCGGGATCCAACCTCCCCTTGGTGCTCTACACCGAGCCTTCGCTAATCTTCTCCTTCTCCCAGGAAGCCTAGACTAAGGTCCGTATGCCTTCTCTCCTGACTGGTTGCTTATTTCCAACTTTATTTCTGTAGCCCTTATAAGATTGCAGGAATATTTGATAATGTGTGTATGTGATCCTCTCAATTAGTTTTTCAATTAAAACATTTTAGATTGTTCCTCTGACTTGCGTGGTTCTGACCCCGTAGACATAGAGTTGAAGATCCCTTGCCCTGACCTCTCGCAAGTTTTACTGGGTAGCGCTGCTAATTCCCTTAATTTTTGAAGCCTGGTTTGGGCGTCCTCAAGATACCCCCAATTTTCAGGGTAACACCAGAGTGGTGTAGTTGTCTGAGCATTGGACTAAGACGCTGGAGACCAGGGCTCAGTTCCCCGTTCAGCCATGGAAACCCACCGGGGGACCCTTAGCATGTCACACGCTCTCAGCTCCAGAAAACCCAATGATAGGTTAGCCTTAAGGTCAACATAAGTTAGAAACACATACTTCCCCCTAGTTGCCAAGTGCAAACACTAGACATATCTCTGACCAATGTTACTTCAGAATCAGCCTAAACAGAGCCAATTTGCAGATGACACCAAATTGGCAGGGTTGCTAATACTCCAGAGGACAGGATCAAGGAGGTTGTCCAGAGGAGGGCGACTAAAATGGCGGAGGGTCTGGAAGCCATGCCCTACAAGGAGCAACTTAGGGATCTGGGGATGTTTAGTCTGCAGAAGAGAAGGTTAAGAGGGGACATGACAGCCATGTTTAAATATTTGAAGGGATGTCATGTCAAGGAAGGAGCGGGCTTGTTTTCCACTGCTCCAGAGACTAGGACAAGGAGCAACTGATTCAAGCTGCAGGAAAGGAGATTCCACCTGAACCTCAGGAAGAATTTCCTGATGGTCAGAGCTGTACGGCAGTGGAATATGCTGCCTCAGAGTGTGGTGGAGTCTCCTTCTTTGAAGGTTTTTAAACAGAGTCTGGATGGGCATCTGTTGGGAGTGCTTTGATGTGTGTTCCTGCATAGCAGGGGCTTGGACTGGATGGTCCCTGTGGTCTCTTCCAACTCTTTTATTCTATGATTCTATGATTCTACAATTCCACACGTATAGGGTTCCTTCTGTATGGAAGGGAATGCTCCAAAACAGAGCTAGAAATGTGTGGTCCTGTAGACATAGTTGGACTGCAACTCTCATCATCACTGACCATAAGCTGCACTGACTAATGCTGATGGTATTCCAGTCCAACAACATCCACAATCCCAGCCCTGCTCTGAATTCTAGTTAATGGAATTTCCCTTCTTCTCACCAGCCAGACTATGCATTAAGTCCAATGCATTGCCCATCACACAGATTAGGAGAGCCCTGTAGGCTTCCTTTCACTGAACATATTCTCCAGTGGTTTCTAAACTTGGATCCTCAAATGTTGTTCGACTTCTGTTCTGAGACCTCCTCACTAGCAGGCCCACTAATCAGGGAACTGGGAAGTTATAGCCAAACAATGTCCGCAGACCCAAGGCTGTGAATACAATCAGATATGATGCATAGGTGAGGATGAAACAACTATACCTGTGTCTTTAAGAAATTATGGGCATAGAGCAAGGAAACTCTTACCAAAAATGCAGTGCTTAGGAAGAGAGAAAGTTTATCTTTTCCCTTCTCAATGCAATCAAAATAACAACCCACATCTCCATCACTAGCAGCCTTAGAAAACAGTTCTCAATGGTGAACATTCTTTCTAGGTGAACGTTCTTTCTGAGGATTCTCGTTGAAAGCATGGGCATGGATTTCCTTGCTTCGTGTTGCATTCACAGAAAGAATCCCACCCTTGTGCCTATAATTACTTGCAGTAAACAAAGGAAATGTAGCTGTGTGCTGTGCAAGTGCTATGCGCTACGCAGAGAAGAGCTGCTGGATTCAATGTAAAATTTATCAGCTGGAAGCACATTTATTAAACAAAAATGTTTTAGATTTTCGTTGGAAAGGGGTCCATGATTTTAAATGCTAAACAAACAGTTTGGTCTTTAGAACACGGTATAAACCAACATATATAATATCTGAATTTGAATATCTAACGATAGCCTTTCAGCTTTTTGCCCATTATATGATACCAATGCACAGAATTTTGTAGCATTTCTGGTCTGAGCAACTAAATTGTTCCTTTTTGCTGACCTCCGCCAGATGGTGTAGGATAACATTGTTCCTAAAAATAGAAGAGGTTGAGACAAATGCAAATATCTGAAATCGGCTTCCTGATAGGCACATTCCTTTGGGACAAGAGCCTGAGTAGAATTTGTCAAACACTTCAAAGTGTTCTTGAGAAAGTTTTTTTCTAAAATCCAAAGCACAAATGGTATAACGCTAATGGTAAACAGCACAGGCTGTACGGAATCCCACAGGATTTTTTTTGAAAAAATTACATAAGGACCAAGTTGATCATTGTTGCAGCATTTAAATCAATGGGCTTCTTTCCAGCCAAAATCTCAAACATTGCTTTTTTAAAATGTGCTTTCAGCTGATAAATGATACATAGAATCCAACAGCTCCTCTCTGCTTTACTTCTAATCTGGATAAACAGCCAATGAAAAATGACAGTCAGCAACTTGGGTGTAAAGCTTCAAATGCTTCAGATTCTATCTATTCCGATATCTGTGCCTGTTGCACCAAAAAAAAAAAAAAAATCCCAGTGAAAAATTCATTTTCAGGGGCAAAGTTCCAGGAGTTACAGATTTGAAAGTACAAATTTAAAAGTCCACTCTATTTTTACCAAACATTTCAAGCACTAAAATGTGTTAGCACTAAATTCCCCAACAAAATGTATCAGCAAGTTGTTGGGGTTTTTTTAAGGATAAATAGACATTCCAATGCCACACTAGAGAGAAATATTAGGCTCTTATAAGCCAATATATACAATTGAGAAGATACAGGGATTTTTTTTTTTTCAAAAATAATACATCCCAATCACTATATATAATGAAGATAAAGCAGTTCAACATTTTAGGGCCCCAGTGTGCCCCTTAAACTATCCCAGACACCCACCTCTAATAAAATCCCTCAGATGGCAAATCATATACTGTGGAGGGCATGATTTGCCATTTAAACCTAATTCCTACCCTCGGAACTGTTTTAGGTCTTAAAAGTCCTTCTTTAGAAACTGGAAGTAACAAGCTGGAATGGCTTCTGAACACCTAGATGTCCATTGTGATCAGTATTTCAGAATAGAGAAGGAGCAGGGGAATCATTTAGCCTAACACGAGGGTTATCAGATAAGCAGCCTTCAAGGCCCTAAAATTTCAGAGCCAAAGCCTGAGACATAGGGACAGCTCCTGGTGACATCACAGCAGGCTGCCCTGCCATTAAACATGATAAATTAAGCATCAGTCACATCTCTTCAGAGCACATCTTTCAATTTTTAAAAACCTGCAATGTTTAAGAAGAGAGAACATGTTTCTCTGGTTGGAAATTCAGTTTTTCCAGCTACGTATTGCATAATCAGCTCTGTTTTAACACTTTGGCAGGCCCTGTTCTTAACAACACATAAGACTTGTAGTCTATCCAAATAAAGTTTCCTAACCCTTCCACTAAAGGAGAAAAAGACAAACTTTTCCCAATTTTGTTTTAACACTTTTCCAAGGCCAGCTTTTAACACATGGTCATTGTAGTTCTATCCCTTTGAAAGTTTCTTATTTCTCAAAAATAAGATTTTCTCAACTCTACAGTTTGTAAATAGCTGTGGGAAAATGGGAGAAGAGGGGGAAAGGGAAGGGAACGGAAGGGAACGGAAGGGAGAAGGCATTTAGCTGATTGCTGTGGGAAAAGGAAAGAGAAAGAAGATGAGGAGAAGGAGAAGGTGCTTATCCAGGAACTGGGAGAGTAGAGCAAGAGGATAATAAAGAAGGAAAAAAGAGGGAATGGAGAATGCAGGATAATTACCATAGGCAGGATTTCTGAAGGGGAAGAAAAACATATGGCCAGGAAAGAGAAATGGAAAGAGAATGGGAGAAAAGGAGAAGACGTTTGGCTAGGAGCTGCTGAGAAAGGAGAAAGAGAAAGAGCATGAGACAGAATGAGAACGAGAAGTGAGATCAAGAATTAAATGAGAAAGAGGTCAATTGCCTAAGCAAAGCTGAGGAAGGAAGACATTTGTACTTCATGTTTTGCTAACAATGGGGTACCCCTTTGTACCTTAGACCAAGAAAGGAAACTGGACTGTAACTTCAATCATTCATGGTAGGTGAAAAAAATAAGTGGAAATAAGTAAGAAAAGCTACAAAGCAACAATCTTGTGGTACAATATTCTGTGACTCCTGAGATAGCTCAGTGTTTTTCTGCGTGGCCTACTCTTTCTACCACTTTCTGAAACCATGGCTCCTGATGGTGGTCATGGCTTGAGAAAGTTTGAGAGGGAGGATGGAAGAGGACCAGGTGGACCTCCTGGACATCTAAATCAGCCACGGCAAGCAACACACCACTATACACACAAACATGTGCATCACACAGACATACAACTTCTTTCCAAGACAGTGCTTTCACTCTGAGATTCCTCTTCTTTGTCCTGAGAACCAAGAAAATCCAGGCCCTCAGGTCTGGAAACACTATCTAAAACAGATTAAGAAAAAGTGGCCTAGAAGAGCATAATTCATTCAGATAAGGAATGAAATGCTATTCTGAACTTTACTAGGCAACTGTCTGACAGCCTGCAAGCTTTGTCATGGGCCCTTTCCGCACCTTACCTTTTTCCAGAGCTGGGGTGCGGGGATCGTGCGAGCAGCCTCCAGCAAGAGGCTCTCGTACCCCTGCTGCTTCAGCTCCACACGAGCTGCCTGCTCGTGCAAGAGCCCCGCCTCTTCCTTCCGCAGCACAGCCTGGGAGTTTCTCAGGCTGCGCTGGGGCAGGAAGCGCAACTGGCACGGCTCCAGGGGCTCTGCACGCCAGGTAAGTGCGTGCAGGGCCCGGGAGCAACTGGCTTCCAGCCAAAAATGAAAAGGTGCGAGATCAGCGCCTGCCAGCCCTTGGAGCATCGCGTGATTGTGAGTGCAGATCGCAAATGCCGTGCAGAAAGGGCCATGGCCTTGTGTGTTTATTTGCAGTTTGTCATTACGTGAAATCTGAGCAGGATATAAATAGATGCGAGAGAGCATCTTTACTGTCTCACAAGCACCAGGCAATGATTGCAAAACTGCCTGGTGATACAGCTTCAAAATAGAAGAAAAAAATAATTCAGAATGTATTTAATAAAGTACATATTTGATTATTTACTGCACTCACAATTACAAAAGAGAAAATAAAGTATATGATTCTGTAGATTCTTGACAGCTTTAATTCCTTTACATTAAAAATAAAATCAGGTATGCTTTTTAGAGAAAGTTCTCTTCTTGGGGCCTTTCTGCACTACACTGTTATAGTGCTGTTATTCCACTTTCAACATCCTGTGGAATTCTGAGGTTTGTAGTTTACTGAGGCCCAAGAGCTCTCTGGCTGAGAATTCTAAATGGCCTCCCTAAACTGCAAACCCCAGGATTGCATAGGATGTTGAAAGCAGAATAATAGCACTATAACAGAGTAAGGCAGAAATGGCTTTGGGACTCCTCTTTCGCTGTTCTGTAACATGTCACTTTACTTGGAATAGTAATTAATAACTTTTCCAATGTCATTTTATCACATTTCTTTGGGTAGAACATGAGTAAGTGATGCACTGTTTTGTTCAGTTCAGTTCTTCTTTTGTAGGCAACAGAATCCTGCACATTAAAACATATGGCAAACATCTCTCTGCATACAGAAACTGCTTAGACAACCCCAAACAATCCAATATGTCCTCTTACAAAGCCTGACAAAAACAAAAACAAAGCCTGAAGAGGTCCAGTTGTTTTGCTATGACAGGTGCCTTCTGCATAGCCATTGTTTCATGAGCTCTACAAATACAATACCCCTTTCCAAAAACAAAAAAAAATCTGAAATTCCACGCAAAATATTTGACTGGGTATTATGAAAATCTTTAAGTCATTTTATTGATACTTTCCCCTACATGAAGGAACTCTGATGAATTTAAGCAGGGCTTTGCTAAAATATCATCCCAACTCTTCCTATGGGAAATTTTTGCAAATTATGAGAAATGCCTGGCCACCCAACCTCACATTCAGATCTTCACTTTTTCTGTGGCTCTTCATAAACTTATTTGCTGCAAAAGGACAGAACAACACAATGAACATCACCTGTTTTCCCACTGGAAATAAGGGGTTTTCCCCCAGCTTCTCACCATCAATAACATGAGAAATGAACAGACTGAAATAGATTTTGTATGACATGGTTTCCTTTTATTAACTTTGCCAATGATGTAGATTTTGCATCACCCGCATTGTCGCACTCAGACATTTGGTACTGTGTTTTAAACAGTTAAGAAAGGATTTAGAATAATTCCATTCCATAGTTTTTCAGATGTAATTGTACAAAGTTTTTAAATGTAACAGTAATGACAACTGTAACTCAAAAAGCTTAATTTTTAAAACAAAACTAGATGGACAAATCTGACAGGTTCAATTTCTCTAAGGTCGTCTTTGCTTTTCATAGTTCAGTTCTGTCTACCCCATTTCTACATCAGATTATACTTTTTTCCCCCAATCCACAAGCAAATTCAAAAAAATGATTTCATGCAGGCATTTTTCAAAATCTCCCCATTTCTATACACATTTTCAAAAACACGCATTTTTGTGTGCACTTTTTTTTCAGTCAAGAGTAGTTAAGTGTTTAATAGCCCAGGATGTCCGGTCTCTCTGGATGCCCCATAAACTTATCTAAAGTCAAGAGTTGCCATCATCTATCATCTCCTTAAACACCAGGCTATTCTTAAATGTACAGAGGGGATAATGTGGAAAGAGAGAGAAATTAGTCTACAATCAACCCAAACCCAAACATATCAGATATCTGAATCAATTATTCCATCAATTTAAGGAATAATGTTTCAATAAAGATTCGGAAATAACATTTCTACATAAGTTCACGCTATCTGACCTCTTTTTTCATCACCTATCTGACCACTAGCCTGTTATTTGAGGACTGACTGTACAAGGCCCATCCCATCTAATCATACTAGATTTAGCATTTTTTTATTTTTGTTGTGCTGGGTTTGTTTTAATTATTTATGATTTAACTGGGTTTAATTTTTGGATAATTTAGTCACTTTACAACTTCTGTATTTTGTGAATTTTTAACTATGTGGGCTTTTTTTTAATCTGTTCTAAGCGTCCCAGAGTCCTGAAGTGGAGAAAAGGAAGGATATTTAAAAGTATAAACATAATATAAATTTTACATCATCATTTTCTTCACTGACTCCTCCAAAGCCCTTCTCAACTGATACTCTCCACTTCTTACTGAATCTGCAAATTACGCCATCTTGCTCTCCTATTGTCCTGAACCTTCCGTTAGGATTTACACAGGACACTGGTTCATACAGCACAAAGCTAGAGTGACTAGGCTATGAGTAGGTGTTACCACAAAAGATGGAAGACTTTGGGGTAAACCTGAGATGCCAGCATCTCCTTAAAAATAGAGGGAGTTATACCTAAAAAGAGGCCTGAGAGAGGAGGGTAACAGCAGTATCTTTTCACCTGTGTATACTAGTACTAACTGTAGAGAGAACTGCAGTTAAAAGTTAAATAGAGTGTTTTACTGGGAATCAGCAAGCATACAAGAAATCCGACACTCTCAAGAACCATACAAGACTATTGGAAAATAAGGCAGGAAAGGTTGGATAGAGAAAGATTGAGTGGAAAGGATGATAGATACCAATCCTGAAGCAGAAGGTCATATCAGAGTGACTGCGTGTCTGAAGGTAGCAAGAATGAACAGAAGTCTGTGCGCCACATATTACATCCAAGTACTACAAGATACTAGGGTTGGAGCTAGGGGTTTTATACCCTGGTTCCACCCCAAAGGAAGGTGCATGGACAAAGCTGTCATGCCTTTCCCATGAAACTGACAGAGGAGTCCAGAACAGGCTGATCGCCTTAACTCTAGGTGACAAAAAATTGATGGAAGTCCCGACAATCTCTTAAATGTTTTGGTCACATAGTGTGAATGATGAAGGTCTCTGTAGGATACGTTCACAGCAGGGTTCCTGATTGCTTCACCTGGGCAGTTTTGCCTGCTATTGTCCTTGGGAGTGCTCTCAACTTAGGCCATTTCTGCACAGCATCACTTAAACGCAGTAGCTAATGGTTGTATTCGTTTTAGGGGCTGCAGCTCCACACAGCATCATCGCAATCCAGTAGCCATCCCATCTAAAAGTGGTAGCTAGGATGCGTTATTTGAACTACAGAAAAAATCCATTTTGCATGGCCTCATCTACATATATCCCATATGCCGCCTCAATGTGGAAATATTAAATGCTTTTTACTGTGCATTAAGAAAATGGCAGCACTGGTAGAAGGCCAATCGGGGCCAGTGGAGTGAGGCAAAATGTGGAAGAGACACTCCACTTCAATTTGTATTAATGCTGAGAGGTGCAGAATGTGGGGTCACTACTGCATTTCAAGAGAATCCACCACCTATGGTAAATACCCTTTTATGGCATCTCGTGCAGAAAGGGCCTTACCGTTTTTGAAACGATTATCCCAAGCCCATCAGCATCAGGCTTTCCCACCTAATCCTCTCTGAGCTTATGACCTGATCATATCTGAGGTCATCCTTGCCTGGCATACACGTACAGCCAGTGCACTTTCAAACATGTATTTCAGCCATGAACTATGTCCAATTGGGAAAACAGCACGTCTCACAGAGTGACGGTGTATGGTGTGGTAATATAGAAGTGAATAAAATGTATGGGTAAACTGTTTATTCCATGCAACACAACTGTTCTTTTCTTATGTTGCAAATTAAGGATCAATAAAACTAATATAACACATGCTTTACACATGAAGTCACACAAGGTTTCTAAAAATGAAATCAGAACTGGCCTTGAGTAGGTCTGAAGGAACCCAGTGTTTGCGTAGTGGTCTGAATACTGGACCAACACTCTGGGAGATCAGGATTTAAATTCCTGCTCAGCCATGGGAATCCATTGGGGGAGTCTGGGCATGCCAAACTCTCTCAGTCTCAGAAGAAGGCAATGGCAAACCCCCTCTGACAAATCTTGCCAAGAAAACCTCATGATAGATTCACCTAAGGGTAACCAAAACTCAGAAATGTCTTGAAAGCACATAATAACAGGTGTGCAAACTGAGGACAACATATTTAAATTTCTCTTTTTAAAGGCCTACAATGGAGAATGCAAATAGGGAAGAAAGATCCAAATCAAGGGAAAGTCTAGCCTTTCTTTTAATCATTTCATATTGTTCACTCAGCATTCTGTCACTGTATAGAAATGTAGCTGATCCCTCAAGGTATTCAACCATAGACTGACTTTATGCAGGAAACCTAATTATTGTCACTCCTTTGTCAAGATACTTTTTAAAATCAAACTTAGCACCTTAATCCAGGTCACGCTACATGCATTCCTGCCAATCATACTAAGAGCTCGTGCACCAATGAGATCTATCTTTCTGATCCTAATTGTTGGAGAGAGGACTGCTTTCATGGAGGTAATGGTTAGGAAGAGAAGAGGGAGAGAATATGAATACCTCCTCTCCCCAAGGACTGAAGTCTAGATAAAAAGATAATTATTATGCATAAGAGGCTTTAAGCAGAGGCTGGATGGCCTTCTGTCGGGAGTGCTTTGAGGGTATTCCTGCATGGCAGGAGGTTGGACTGGATGGCCCGTGTAGTCTCTTCCAACTCTACATTTCTATGATTCTAAGATAATTCTGCATTAACATAAGAAATATTCCATAAATATTGAGATTATTGACAAAGGGTTTAGCCTCACCTGTTGTTAGGTCCTTGGGCTGCAATACTAAACACACTTATATGGCAACAAACCTTGCCTAATACAATGAAACTTACGCCCTTTCCACACCTTACCTTCTTCCAGCGCCGGGGTGCGGGGATCACGAGAGCAGCCTCTGATGAGAGGCTCTCGCGTCTGAGGTCCTTCAGCTCTGCATGAGCTGCCTGCTCATGCAAGAGCCCCGCCTCTTCCTTCCGCAGCGCAGCCTGGGAGTTTCTCAGCCTGCGCTGGGGCAGGAAGCACAACCGGCGCAGCTCCAGAGGCTCCACACACCAGGTAAGTGCACACGGGGCCCAGGAGCAATGAATGATCACACACCATTTTCAGCTTCTCGCCGAAAATGAAAAGATGCACAATTGGCACCTGCCGGCCCCTGGAGCGTCACGCAATTGTGAGTGCATCGAGCAGATCGCTCCTCACAATCGCGCGATGCTCCAGGCCCTCTTTCGTGTGGAAAATGCCATGCAAAAAGGGCCTTACTTCAAAATAAAAATGTGTTACCATGTCATATACCCCCCCACACTCCATGATATGGTGTAATTGGCAATGAATATTATTTAATTGGTACAAAATATAAATTATATGCTTAAGGCTGAACACCTTGTGAAAAGGGACTCTGACTGAGAATGTGTGCTTGGGCAAATGACATCAGCATGGTCAGGTCATAAATTCACAAGGATTAGCCAAAGGGCCCTGACTTAATAGGCTCAAGATAATCCTATCAATTGCCCAAACTCAGAAAATAATAGCCAGCAAGGCATCTCCGATGAGGCAGGCAACAACCAACATCCTGCAAACCCTTCCCACCACATTTCCCTTTTGTTTCCTCAACTGCCCAGCTGTACTTTTGTTGCCTGAAGTTGAGACCATTAGCCCATTCCAGACTCCTTTATTCACTCTGCTAGAGAGCCATTAACACCTTCCCCTTCAGGGCAGAAAGGAAGTATTTAAACCCCAGTCCAGAGCCTGGCCTTTTGTTAGCACTTGGGCGTCATGCTGCACCCCAGACTCTTGTTCCTCTTTGCTGCTCTCAGAGTCTTATGTTTGAGCCTACTTGCCTCAAATTTCTTTTCTTCAGGATTGGTAAATATTGTCCACTTCATCCGAAACTTCTCACTATCCAATTTTTCCCTCATTTCTTTCTGTTATCCTCATATGGTTTGTGAGACTGCTCGATTTCTTGCATCTGTTTGTGATTTCCCTCAATAAAACATTCTTTTCACCTCCAACTGGTGTCTCGTAGTAAGTACCAGTATACACAAGTGAAAAGGTCCTGTGGTTACTGCCCCCCCACCCCCCACAGGCGTCCTTTGAGCTATAATTCCCCATCTTTCCACAGAGGCATTGGCAATGTAGGAGAACCTCTGAGTCACCCACCTTTTGATGTAACCAACGCACATTAACAACTGTTTGTCAATGTCAGGCGGCGACTAAGCAGACACAGAGGCGGGAGCTGAGTTTATGGCTTTAGTAATAAAGAAATTAAGAGGTTACGCCACCAAAACAAACATCCAAGTCCCAGGAGTAGCAAACTCAAACAGCAAGGTTTAGCCTGGAACAGAAAGCCCATGCCACAGGACGCAGATTCCCGGTTGATAGACGGTTGTTGCCCCGTGCCCAACTCCAACAGCGTCTGTCTTAAATACACAGTCTTTAGCCCAGCTGGGGCTGATCAAATGTCCACTGGCCCAGCTCACAGCTGGAGCCCTTCAAGACTTCAAGGCCGATTCATCAGACGCTTCTCCCGCAGCCGCTGAGACCTCCGAACCATCCCCTTTTCCAGCCTCCTCTGGAGGAACGTGGGGGGAGGGTCTGCTGCAAACTCCGAGCTGGAGTCAGAAACACCAGCCTCTGTCGAGTCAGAAGCACTAGCCTCTGCCTCTGGAGCAGAAACATCTGCTGCAAGTACTGGCTCGGGATCCGTGCCCGGGACAGCTGTGGGGTCGCTGGTAGACTCCTCCCTAGACTCTGAAGGAGCCCCCTCTCCCGAAGGCCCCTCCAAGGGATCCTCCCCCAGCTGGGAGTCCAAGTCTAAATTGGAGTCCAAGTCTGAATCGGCAGCACGCTCAGCCTGGCTCATGACACTGTTAGACTATATACGCTCATTGTAGGGGATCAGAATAAATGATTGTGGAGCTATTGCTTTGCTTAATGATACCGGATCTCAATCATTGGTTCTCCAGATGTTTGGGCTTCAATTCCCAGAAACATTCACCATGCTATGCTGACTCAGGCTTTTGGAAGCTGACACCCAAAACATCTGGAGAACTGAAGAATGAAAATATCTGATTTATTAGATTTCTCTCAAAGGATGCCCCTCAAGCAGGGATGGAAAGAAACTTCATTGGATTTGACGGTCTTGGTGAAAGCAGCATTTTCTCAGTTCTCAGGGCTTCTGGTGAGAAACAGCACACCATGCCTCAAGCAGTCACACATTTGTGGGAGAAAAAGATGCATATATTTTAAAATGTGAATGGCTAAAACATACATGATTGAAGAAACTACACGGAAATAGATTTTAAACAGTAGGAAAGAGGTGCATAAATTAGGTAAACTGCAGAAATGCATATAAGATAGGGCAAATTTCAGTGCAGGCAGAGCATAGACATTGTTCTAACCTGATATGAAGTAAGAACAGGGGAGATTCAGAGGTGGCACCCAGAAAAAGTGGGATCAGAACTGAGAGATTTTGACATCCCTACAATCAAGGTGACTGAATACCCTGAAAATACCAGTGACCTTTCCTCACCACATTGTTATAGTGCTATTATTCTACTTTCAACATCCTATGGAATCCTGGGGTTTGCAGTTTAGGGAGAGGCATTTGGAATTCTCGGCCAGAGAGCTCTTTGGCCTCAGTAAACTACAAACCTCAGAATTCCACAGGATGTTAAAAGTGGAATAATAGCACTATAACAGTGTAGTGAGGAAAGGACCCAGATCTCATTTGATCATGAAAGCTACATAGAGTCAGGCTGGTTAGCACTTGGAAGGGAGACCTCCACAGAATACCAAGTGTTGTGAGCCATAATCAGAGGGAGGCAATGACAAACTTCCTCTGAGTATTCCCTGCCTGAGAAAACCTTCATGCAGTCACCATAAGTTGACGGGTGACTTGAAGACACATACTTTAGTTTACAATCAAGGCAGCTATTCCAAAGGCAAACAATGCCACCAAGATACGTGTGCCATTAAGACATTATTTATTCCTGTTAAGAATGCATGACAAGTTACTCCAACAATTTATGATTCAGGATTTCTGCTTGAAGGAAAATTCAGAGAAGGCTCTTCCTGCTTTGCCACATTCCCAGGGTGCTCATTTGATTCCTATATGTGCCAAAGAAGAAGCTTAATGAAACAGAAGATGAAGCTGAGTAATGCTGCTATGTGGCCTGAAGTGAAGCCAGCTCCTTTTAGCTCCCATTTACTGAGCACAAACATGCACTTACCAGCCTTAATAGAATTATTAAGTTTTCATGGATCCATAAAAAAAGAAAGAGCAAAAGAGATATTTTAAATGACATGCAGTCTCATCCTGTGCCTGTTTCTTTGGAACTAAGTACCACTGAATTTGACATGACTTGCTCCCTGGGAAGCATGCCTAGAACTGCAGCTTTCATTCCTCCATCGTTGTTTGCTCTCAGTAGATGCTATTAGTATTAGTATTATTCATAAAGGTAGGGGGTAGAATTAGTTTCCTGTTTACAATCTGACTCATGAATTCAGTTCTCATCTGTTACTGACAGCATGCAAATGACCTGGAAGCTGACAAAGGAGCATGCAATTCCAATTTCAGGGCTGGGAAGCCAGATGGTGTAATCTTCCAGATGCTGTTGACCCACAACTACCATTATCCCAAGTCACTGGCTACAACAAAGGTGGGCAACTTCAAGAGCTGGGGGCTTCAGTGGCTCCCTAGGAGACCTTGGAGTGCCACAGCCCCCACTACACACCCCAAATGCCCCCCCAAAAAAAATGACTCCCAATTCCTTCAAGGAAGTGTGGGGATCATTTTTCCCTCCCTTGGGCTATTTTAGGCCCTCTTTACAACAGACGTGATCTGGAAGTCACTTCTGGGTTACTTCCAGTCTTTTAAAAAAATCCGCTTCTGGACGTAACATAACTAAGGAGAGGGGCAAAGATGGAAAAATTGTCTTCCATGCCTCAAAAGGTTTTGGGGGCGTTGGGAGAGATTGGAACAAAAATTAAAAATCAGAGCTGGGGTTCAGATGTAGCTCACAGGTTGCACTTTGCCCACCTCTGGGTGATATCAACTAGGACTGATGGCAGATGCAGCCCAGCAACTTCTGGTAGGCCACACATTTCACACTCCTGTCCTCAGTGTGTATGTGTGTATGCACATTTACCTTCAAGTCACCTATCAACTTATAGCAACCCCATGAATTTCATAGGGTTCTCTTTGGCAAGGAATATTAAGAAGTGGTTTTGCCAATTCCTTCCTCTGAAATAAAGCCTACTGCACTTGGTATTCATTGGTTGTTTCCATCCAAGTACAAATCAGACCTGCCCCTGCTTAGCTTCCAAGATCAGACCGGACCTGGTGCCTTTAAGGTATTTGGGCAGGCTCCCCTGTCCTATATAATCTTCAAAAGATGTGATTGGCCAGTTTCCAGAATGAAGAAGACAAGCTTCTAACTATGCAGCGTAAGAACCCAAAGCAACATAGAAATTGGAAAGAAGATGGCATGGACAATCTGCACTTTAATATTCAGTGATATATTTTTACACATTAGGAACTTGTCTAGTTCCTGCATAGCTGCTCTTCCAAGTCTTTCAAGTCTTCTTCGGATTTCTTGACTGCAATCTCCATTCTGATTAATGATTGAGCCAAGGTATGGAAAATCTTAAAGTTGGCCCTTCACTTTCACAGGTTTAACTTTCACAGATTTGATTATTTGTGAGTTTCTCCAACTCCTGTCCCTCCACCTCAAGTGCTTCTTTTCCTCAGACGCCTTCCTCCTCAGACAGACCATGCACCTTTTAAAAACCTACTACTGGTCCTCCTCTTTCTCCTCCACTAGCCACTGCCTGGCCAGCTAAAGATGACTCACACTCCCAATTTCTCAGTATTATGAACCCTCTATAGATGTCCTCCACACCTAAGGAGGATATGTGTGTAAGAGAGGAAGTTTAGAGCCCCCATACCAGTCCATCCCTTTTCCCTCTGTGACCATGTCTCAGCCCCCTTCCTACAGACATAAACACACATTTTCATATTTGTGTGCGTGTGTGTGTTTCACTTTTATGAGGGTCCTGCACCCCTAACCTCAGTGAATGAGGAGGTCTGACTGTGTTTCAACATCTTCACTGTCTACTTTATTATTTAAATTATCCATCATCATTATTTTTATTTTCTTCATGTTCAGCTGTAAACCTGCATTTGCACTTTCTTCCTTGACTTTTTTCAGTAATTGTTCCAAGTCTTTGCTAGTTTTTGCCAGTAGTGTCATTTGTATATCTTAAACTGTTGATGTTCTTCCCTCCAATTTTCATGACTCCTTTCTCCAGATCTAATTCTTCTTTATGTATAGCTTCGGTATATAAATTAAACAGATATCGTGGTAAAATGAAGCCTTGCCTAACTCCCTTGCCAATTGGAAATCATTCTACTTCTCTGTATTCAGTTCTGATGGTAGTCTCTTGCCCTGAGTACATCTTATGCATCAGGACAATCAAACGTTGTGGTACACAACGCATGTTGTGGTACACCCACACCTTAAGAATGATCCACAGTTTTTCATGACGCACACAATCAAAAGTTTTTCTATAATCTATAAAACACAGGCTGATTTTCTTCTGAAATTCTTTGGTGAGCTGCATTTTCCAATGTATGTTTGTAAGATAATCCATCATGCCTTTCCCTTTCCTGAACCCAGCTTGGACATTTGGCTTTTCTTGCTCCATAGATGGTAAAAGTCTTTCTTACAGAACGTTGAGCATTGTTTTGCTTTCATGGGAAACTGGTGTGGTTACTGCAATCTCTGGTGTCCCCTTTCTTTAGGATTGCAATGTATATTGCGTGTTTCCAGCCTGTGGGCCGATGTTTTGCCAAATGTGTAAACTATTTTCTTATTATTCAAATCCTGAAAGGACTGACCAGCATGCTCACACAATATTCATTTCTCACTCAGAAGCTCTACAGATGGGAAATGGAAAGTTTCCTTAGCTTCTTTGCACACAGTGCAGAGACACACAAGCTGCAGCCCAAAGTGATTTTGCATTGCATAACACATACACACATCGCTTTTTTTTCCTAGTTTTTCTACTCACAGAGCTCATATGTCTTTAACATCTGCAGAAGATGTCAATATTCAAGAATTGGGGTTTCCTAGGAAAAGTGATTCCACAGTGTTTGGAATCTTACTTAACGCACCTACAATGTCCTACCTGCTCATATATTCAGACTCATGTCCACATCCCATCTGCAAAACAGGAAAAATTATACTAAAATGACCCAAAGTTACTTTAAGAATTACTCAACCAGAGTCAGAAAAGTGCTTTCTACACTCAGAAAAAAAGTGAACTTGGAAATATTACTGTTTTGGATTACAGCTCTCAGAATCATTCAGCCAACTATAGAGCAATGAACAGTATAATTTAAAATATCAAAGAAGCTAATAGAAATAATACAAATCACACTTGTGGCTTCACCCATGGGCTAAACAGACTGAAACTGCACTTTGGCAAGGGACTCAGGATTCTGTCCTTGGGAGGACCCACCTACGCTAAACTAGAGTTCCCAAGATACCCAGAGTGCTATCTTTGCCACAGAATTAAATTGATTTATTCCTCAAATCCCTTCTTCCTTGGCACTAAGTAACCCTCTATACTATAGTTAAAGCTGCATGAAACTGAGGTAATTGTACAAAGCAGATGCACATTTACTCTCTTTTTTGGTAAAGTGTGTACTAACCAAGTCAGCTAATGGTGTAAACAGTCGCCAAGTGGCATGGCTAGAATTCAAGTAAAACCCAACCAACTGAGCAATATGACAACTGTATCTTCCATTCTTTTTCTTCCCCTCCCACTTTTTTCTATTTTCCACCTTTTTCCACCTCTTTCTTTCCCTAACCATCCTCACTCAGCATTTCCTTCCCCTCCCCTCATGAATCAGGTTGCAAAAATTGTCCTTTTCATGTTCTGTAGCCTCATGTATACACATATACACACAGAGAGACAGAGACAGATAGAGAGCAAAGAAGGTATAAGCTGAAATATTTTGCTACTACATTTAAAAAGTTGTTAATCCCTCTAATAAACACACATACACAGGAGTCAAGAAACAAGCAAGGTGTTCACCAGGCAACTGAGGTACACAAAAGTTGTATAATATTTATATCCCATACTTCCTCTAAGGGGACTAAAGGCAGCACACATGTTTCACCTCTCATTTTTACCCCACAAATCTCTAAAATAGATGAGGTTAGGATATAATGATGAATGTCGCTGGCAAAACATAAAGTTTCACCAGCATACTCACACATAGGTCCCACTGAAGTCCAGGAGGTCAAAGGTGATACAAGGGAACTTTCCCAACACAAACACAAACATGCACAGGGATGGAAGAGAAGAAGGCTATTTTTGTTGAGGGGCAGAGCTGCAGGACACCTCTTTTTCCAACATCTAGAAAAGGATTTCCACTGATGTAACGCAATTACATTAGCATGAATCATCAACACAATTCTGCCTATTGAATGTTGCAAGATCATCCCATGACGTGACCTTCTTAGCCAAGTGAAAAGTTGAGCTTCAGTCTCCCCATTCTTAATTCAGTACTTAACCACTAAAATATCTTGGTTGGTTTGTGTCCAGTAACAGTCAAAGGTGCTTATTAAAACCCATTCTTTCTCCCTACCTCAGATTACAAGGCCAAGGAGGAAAAGGGTTGTTATTCACTTGGCAAGCCATAGTACCTGTCTGATGGGCTCTGTATGAGTTGGTGAACAAGCTGTGCAGGCCCACCATATTTGTTCCAGGAATGGAATCGTGTTTTCTTCACTTCATAAGTGATTGGCAGTATCACTTATGACAAATAGGGCAGCAAATAATGCTGCAGATCATATACTATTCTCTGCAGGTGGTCTGAGCTGTCAGAACTCAGCTGGTGACTTTTACAAGTGAGAGCAAACAGCAGAGTGCAAGCTGAACAAGATCCAAACTATGAGGAAAAATGCCCAAGGAAAATGCCGGTCAAAATTGCTCGTTAAGGCATTAAATATAGCCAATGTATCTGGGGGGACAACAAACTAACACCCACATGCACACCTAGCAGGTTCCTTAAGACATTTAAAGATGCATCAAGCAGGGCTACATACCAACTCTATATTTAGAGCAAAATCCTGAGAATTACCAAAGAATAAATGCTACTACTATTAAAATATACCATTTGTAGTTGTTTCATTGGGATGCTATGTGTTCTAATGAGCAAGCACAGATTCAACCTGGCTCTCTCATTTTTCAAAATAGTTTCAGCTTTCCTTGAAATGTTTGCTCTCTGGTTTTCATCTTCTTTGGTTCAAGTATTCTCATCTTTAATGTCTCATCTTCTTTGGTTTGAGGATTTGTTTTCTTGTGCTTTTTAAACTTTATTGTTACCTCTTTGAGCATCTCATTTCCTTGGCAGCTATTCATTTTACTACCATTTACTTTTCTTCTTAAGAAGAAAGCCTGTACTGCCTAATAAAAAGGTGCAGAAAGTTTGGATGCATACACACACACACACACACACACACACACACACACACAATATGCTTCTATGGAAGAATGTTGCATCTTGTTAAATTTTTTAAGACTTTTATGGCTCTCTTTACCCTTGGTTGCCTTAGGCAGACTGGAAGCTGTACAGCAGCATTCAATTAACCTAGCTTAATATTCCACAGCCACTTGCAGCAGAGAAAGCAAACACAAAGTTGACACAAGATGAAGCATGTGCATGTCTTATATCAAAAACGTGACAGATTTCAGCATTAATTTTATGAGGTAGGAGAAAATATAGAAAACACTGCACTCTTGAAAGTTGGTATACTGCTTCCTGATGGGGAAAAATATGGCACCACACTGATTGTTGCTGGAAAACAACACTCTTTGGGTGAGAAAGCTAGACAAAAGCATACACTAAGAGATGGACAAGAGCACTATCTATGGCTTCAAGTGGTATGCAGTGCCACCCAGTGGATAATTTTATTCTTTGTTTCCAAACCAAAAGCACCATTTCTATCAGATTGTATTTACAGGAAATGTTTATATAAAATTACAGAGTGGGCTATTGAAAAGTTACACAGAACTACCTAGCCATGTACAACCACAAGAGAAATGCAGAACCCAAATGAACAACAGGACTTAAAATATTATTGATATATTAACTAGACTGTGCTGCAAAGATGAAAGACCAGATAGGAGGGTCTGTATATGGAAAAGCAGGTTGGCTGGTCCAAGATATTTTACTACAGTGAGGTAGAGCAGCAAAAAATGCCCTCCATTTACCCAAGCCACCACGCCAAGGTGCATAAAACTCAAAGCCAGTTAAGCTACTTGGGAATCTGAAGCAGAAAATTTCACAAGTGCCTCCCCTATCCCAATTGATTTGTCTTTCATGACATCAAAAATCCGACAGGTGAGGCAGCCATTCCAGTTTGCCTAACGGTAAAGCCAGAGGCGTATCCAGTGTAAACAGTGCCTAGGGCAAGCATGGAAGTTGCACCCCTTCCTCCTCCTCCTCCTCTGCCACTTCCAGCATAGCTTTTTTGTGCCCCCCTGGCATTGGCAGGGCACATACCCTACTTGCCCCACCCTAGATTCACCTCTGGGTAAAGCTGAACCTGATTTCAAGTAGCGGGAGGGAGGGAGAATTTAGTTATATAACTGGAAGATACTGCCTAACTGAGCTAACTTGTTCCCTGATATCCCTGTTTCCCAAAGACCTGTGAAGAACCAAACTGCATGTTCATCAAAATCTTATCAGATAAACAATCAAACTAGAAGATGGCAAGATTGGAGCCAAAGGGTAACTTCAACCATAGCTTGGGAAGAAACTATCTTAGTATTTACAGTTCTCACAGTTCCTCAGCCAGTATTGAGAGCGGCCATGCTAGCTGAGGAGTTCTATCAGTTATAGTCCAGAAAAAGTAATGTTTCTAAGCTCTGATCTAGATGCTCTTTCACACCCTATACAGTGATGTGTATTAGGAGATTCATTAGAACCTGAAGGTGCAGTGAGGAGCAGACCTACCATTACTGGTGTATGTAAGTCACTAACAGATGGAGTATCTAAACCTTTAACATCTTTTATAAATCTAATAATTTCTCTTTTGACGTAAAGTCAAAGGCTTTCATGGCCGGAATCCATAGGTTGTTGTGGGTTTTCCCGGGCTTTTAGGCTGTGTTCTATTAGTATTTGCTCCTGACATTTCATCTGCATCTGTGGCTGACATCTTCAGAGGATCAGGTGGCATGGAAGTGAGACAGAGTATAAATACTTGTGTAGTCCCAGGTGGGAGGAAGCAATTTGCATATATTACAGTTGGTCTGTGTGATGGCCTGTTGTTAAATGGGATATCTTCCAGGGTTATATTGTTAGTCAGGGGATATGCATAACAGTGCATTAAATATATAGTTCCACCCAGGGACTACACAAGTATATATACTCTGTCTCACTTCCATGCCACCAGATTATCTGAAGATGCCAGCCACATATGCAGGCAAAACGTCAGGAGCAAATACTAATAGAACATAGAAAAACCTGGAAAACCCACAACAACCTATGGATTCCGGCCATGAAAGCCTTCACCTTTACATATCCTCTATCACTTTGCCTTGATGTTTATAGAGTCTGAAGGAACAATCCATCCAACCGCGCTCTTGTTCCATGTACAACAGTGCAGTCAGAACAACACTGGGCAGAAAAATTGTTATTTCCTAATGAATGAGAAGAGAAGGCATGAACAAAATGACTTTTTGAGACTGAAATATTTCTCTATTCTTATGACAAACTCACAATCCCACCTTAACACTCTTCTGTTTCAAAGGGAACCTAAGACCAAAAAAGCTTCCACTGGGATTGAAAGTACCCAGAGGTGCTGAAGCAGTTCTCATTTAACAGCCATGTTCCTATTAAGTATGGCTGGGAATAAGCAGGAACCTGATTAATGTTCTCTGAGCTGAATATCATTCATCACAGAACTGAAATCTAGTGTTGGCCGTCATTCTGAAACCCTTAGAAATGGTTGGTTTAAACATAGAATGAAAATTTACTGAAAATGAACGGAAAGCAGCATGAAATTTTACTCAGAGTGATGTAGTTTTCCTCTTGGTACTTTTAAAAAATACCTTAAGTGTCAGAAACAATTACATTCCTATTTGCCTGGAGTAAAAATAATTGTGCTTACCTCAAAAATGATCAGTGCATAAACACCTGCTAAAATGACTGATGCAATTGTTACTTGCGTCTCTACACTTGCATGAAGGTATTGATAAGTCATGGAAAGAGGAATGATTTCCGATTCCTG
Source organism: Cyclura pinguis (assembly GCA_030412105.1). Taxonomy (NCBI): domain Eukaryota; kingdom Metazoa; phylum Chordata; class Lepidosauria; order Squamata; family Iguanidae; genus Cyclura; species Cyclura pinguis. Next base: position 186,644,892 of record CM059601.1, read on the forward strand.
AAGAACAGCTTGGATACTTATGGATGTTTCTTCACTCCTAAATGAGATTTGGTATACTGAAGCTAAAGTAGCTGTGTTTCCAAATGTGAGAAAGCAGTATCATTTGTTAAAATTCTATAACTATTATGATTTTATTCAACATAACCAATGTCATGATTTAGAATATTATAAAACATTAAAAATCTGATTAAGAATCACTTGTATAAGTAGGCATTCCTATTTGATTCAAAATTTGGTCTTCTTCTATCACTCTCTTAAGCATGGAGTTGGTCTGGCAGTAGAGTCCTAAGTCATCTTTCTATCTCAAAAGGAGTTCCTATAATATAATTACAGTATTTTCTTTTTCCTCAGCAATTGTTTTCCATGTGTAATCATCCACCTATGAGCTGCAACCTTTCTTTACTTCCAACAGAAGGAACAGAAGGGCTCTAAAGGGGAGAGTCTTCATACAGTTATCTCAGAAGGGCTCTACTGGAGACAATCATGGTACAGTTAACTGAACTGAGCTTGGGGCAAGAAGAGAAGAATTATGTTTATGCAGTGGTTGTGTGGATGAATATAGGCATGATTCTTGTACCGAACTTGTATTCACTATTTGGACAGCTGCTAAATTAATATCAGCCAACTTTTCAACTGGTTTCTTTGGATCCATGAACTGACCTGTTTAACATCTCAAAGATTCTTGACACAATCACTTGCTCATTGACTCTCAGATTTAAAGGCAGGGTCCAGTTGTACAAGATCTGAAAAAACAACAACAGAAATAAATTGTATCAATAATGAACATGAGATTAGTGCTTTTGCTCAGTTTCTTCTTCCTCAACTCACTTTACTAGAAACTAATTTGGCAGATAAGTTTCCTGATATATTGACAAATACAGGGATCTTCTTAATCCGGTGTCAGTATACAAATAAAAACATGTTAGGTTAATAGCTCAGGATGGTCAGTGCATGTTTGATCAATAGCAATTAACTGGAAGTGGTTGCTTGATGGGTGGAGAAACCTGTATGCATTTCAAGGATAGACAAAGAGCAGCCTTCCAGGTATTCTTGGACACAACCTCCTCACCAGTAGTCACACTAGATATGGTTGCTGGGAATTTCAGTTCCAAATCTTGTGAGTCATGCTTCACCCTCCTCCAGTGTATTTGATCTCATCAAATATCCATCTCATTCTAGAAGATATTTCTTCTCCTTCTTCACTGAAGGGGAATGGGAGAGATGAGATATATGGATGTGAGAAGGCCAAAAGAGACTTTTGTTTATCAAATACACAGTTTTCTATCCATCTATAATATGGAAAGGGTCTGTGATTTATTGACTATGCCACCTGAGGGTCCAATATGGAAATCTAGGAGAAGTCTGTTCAGGATGTAATTCTGGGAATCAAAGTGGGCTGACTTCTGGGCAAATTACAAAACCTCTGTTCAGCCATTCACAACAAATATATGAAGAGGGGAAGCACTCAAGGCACAATCATGCTCCAAATGTGGAAAGCAATATTCTGAAGAAGTGAGCCTCCTGTACGCATGGAAACTCTCCACAAGATTGGAAACCAGAGATTGTCTGTGTGATTTTTTAGAGTTCCTAATCATGTAGAGAGCTTCTACATATTGTAGAGGTGCTTCTCCAGCATGGTGTAGTTGTTTGAGCATTGGACTATGACTCTGGAGACCAGAGGTTCAAACTTCTGCTCAGCCATGGAAACTTACTGGGTGACCTTGGCAAGTCACACTCTCTCTCCCTCAGAGGAAGGCAAAGCCCAATCCCTTCTGAACAAATCTGGCCAATAAAACCCCATGATAAGGTTTTGGAGTCATCATAAGTTGGAAATGACTTGAAGGCAATTTCTCTTCAGAATGTTGCTCTCAGAATAAGGAGAACAACAATGGAGAGAGCTAGGAAGGATTTTCATGCTCCATCTCCACACACATTCATTGTCATTGCTGAAGGAGGCTGAAAATAAACAGTCTTTGCTAACACCAGTATCTGTCTTATTGAGGTCTAATTTCACTCTGAATTTTGCTTCTCCTCTAAATCTATATAATCTTGGCAGCATGCATCCCTTCTTTGGGAATAAAATGAACATCATAACTTTTTTAACATTTTTCCACACAGTCTTATAAGAGGACTTCAAGCATGGGTGTGAAATGAAGGATTGTCCATGCCTTATAAAGGCAAACGAAAGTAGATCATGATCTGACAGACTCACCTGCTGCTGACGTCGCCTTCTAGGGCCAGAGTCTTGTCTAATCTGAACAAAAATATAATCTTCTGATTGCCGGTCTGCCACAAAAGGCCCTGCAAGTTCTACTTTTAAAAGAGCAGAATCACTGAAATTGCTAAAGTTCACAACTAATTGAAAGACAGTTAAGGACTATATGTAAATAATTATGTAATTACTTAATTAATTAATATTCTACCTTTCTCCCAATATGACACCCACAGCAGTCCCAGTATAAAACAACATACATTTAAAGTGATGGATAATACAAACATTACTTTCTGATTTCAGAAGTCACTTCAGAGGTGATTAGTCTCCCTAGGCTCCCAAAAGCAACTCTTGAGAGAGGGATTTGATGCTCTTCAACTTGATGGAGGGAAACATGTTTCACTCAGTTGTCACTAATTTCCCTTAGATGTCATAGTGAATATCCCAAGCCAGAGGTCTCAGCCGTACATTTCTTTCTATTGACAGCAGTGGTATGTTCCGCCAGCAGGGAAAAATGAGAATATATCATCCTGAGCTAGAGTTGGTTGTGAGGAGAAGACTCAGGGAACTCCTAAAGGAAACAGACTGTTGGCAAATCTTATTCTTAGATATTATACTACAGCACAATTGGCTGATTTGCCAATTGATTGATTCAGATGTATTTATGATAGAGCCACTGACATGTAGTGGTTGGAGCGGGGAAGGGGAGTCATGTTTTGAGGTGCAGTGAATTGAACCACCCCATTTCTTGAGCCACCTTGAGTCCTATCCTGGAACAAAGACAGGACACTAAATAAGTAACTGAGTAAGTAGATAAGTGAGAGCTAGCATGGTGCAAGGGTTAGAGCATTGGACTATGGCCCTGGAAACCAAGGTTCAATTTCTCACTCAGTCATGGAAAAGCACTGCACTACCCATGAGCCTTAGGATCACCATAAGTTGATAGCAACTTGAAGGCACAGAACAACAACAATATAAGTAGGTAAGTGAGCACCAGTGTAGTGTAATGGTTTGAGCATTGGACTATGACCCTGGACACCAAGATTTGATTCTCCAATCAGCGATGGAAACCCACTGGATGACTTTGGGCATGTCACACACTTTCAGTCCTAGAAAACCCCATGAAAGGTTCACTTTAGGGTTGCCATAAGTCAAAAATGACTGGACAAACACAATGACAACAAGTAGGTATGTAAATATCTTGTTCTTCTGTGGAACTGGAGAACCACAATGCGCTCCCACAGCCACCATTTTGGGTGACTAGAAATGACATAACATCAAACAGTGATCTTGCAGCACCTTTAAAACTAACTGATAGAAAGAAGTTTGTAGCATAAGCTTTTTCAGACTTGGTTTACTTCATCAGATACAAGAATAAGATTATCCTACAAACTTCCTTCTCTCAGTTTCAAAGGTGCTATTATATCCTTTTGCATACTGATGCAAACTAACACAGTTGTTTTTGAGTAACATCGCACAGTCATTTTTGCAGTTTTAGACAGTCCTGGGAGTTGGGACTAAATCAGCATTTTAAGTGTTTTTTGAGTGACAAGGTGGGTTTTTTTTTCAGTTGAAAAAATGTGTTTCTTTTCAGCCACACGTAATTTTAGAGGGTGCCAAGGGGCTTTGGGAGGGCAGTGATTTCTGGTCCATTCCTATCCCTGAGTTAGCATGTGGGGCCCAGTCGGGGGAGCCCAGGGTTGAAATCCCCAGTAACCCATGAAACTCACCATAGACTAATCACTCCCTTTCAACTTAACCTACTATGTTACAGAGCTGTTGTGATGGCAAAATGATGTGTGACATATCCTAGTAGGCTGCTTGGAGCCTGGGATAAAACAGTGATCTGTAAGTAGAGTAAATAAAGGAACTGATTGAATGGTTCTGACTCAAGTCCAGTGTTGTGTATGACAAGCTTGCTCTCAAAATATTGTGAAGCAAGTTTCAAAGTGGTAACATTTACAGAGCAATATTGCTGGTGATTTAAAAGTGCCAGATGCTACACTTTTGAAAGTGCTTTACACTGCACTTCTGCAAGCTCCAAAAGTACAAAGTATTATTCAAGATGAAAAAACCATAATACCAGCCTGGACAGGCAAATTAGTATAGAAAGAAATTCTAGTCAATCCTATCTGAACTTTTTTGAGTCTCTGTTTTGAGGGAAAACAAAATAGGGAGAGTAAAAAAATATTAAAACTGCTGGAATATATTTCCAGTTAATAGGCAACCAAACAGCAGGACCACATACACTGCATTGTTCAGAGCAGTCCCACCGCTTTTGCTGCACATGTTGGTTCCAAGGGCTGTTCAAGAAAGAGTATGGTGACTATATTTCATGAGTATAGTGAGCTTTTAAATTGCCACAAAATATGTATTTACCATCCAGCAACGTAGCCTCTGAGAACTACATGAAATGTGACTGCGTGACTATATAAGTGGTATAGGTAAAGGAACTTATGGGATAACTTGAGTCTGGTGCTGTTTATCCCAAGCTGACAAGGGTCCTTCATACCACTAGCTAGCCACATCTCACACAATCCACACACATGTACACATGTACACACCTCTTAGTGTCCTATACTTATTTTGTTCTTCTTGAGATACATTTTAACATTATTCTTTAATGTCAAAGCGAAGCACTGACCGCAGCAAAGATGGCCAGAAGTGAGACTTTGGGTAGATGACTGGATAATTTTGCATAGATTGCTAAGAGTTTCTGACTCTGAATTGTGTAACAATAGCAACAAAAAAGTATTTACCCCTTCTAAATTAGGCCATCAGAATCTCTGGCCTGTAGTAACTCTGATGCAGATTTAAGACATGATCCCAGTATATATCTCTGACTGACTCTGCCTCCTGAGCCACCATTTTGTACCTGGGTCCATGCATCACCAGCCACTGTTTTGTGCTTTGATCCAATCAGTTGATTTCATGACTATAGGGTTTTTTTAAAAAAAAAAAATCGTGGAAGCCTAAGGACTATTAAAATCTGGTTCAAAGTAATACAAGAAAAGGCAACCATATTCTTAAATAAGATGCTTTCAAGCCCAAAGGTATTACAAGATTATTCTATTTATGCCACATGACTTCTCAACCATTTTTCCCACTTCCGTCTCAGCCCCTGCAAACCAGTGTCTCCTGTTATCTGGTCTATAGCTCCAACTACCTCTGTCATCAACAGCAACACCAACAGCACTTCAGAGAATTAATAAACTGCAGCAACAAAAAACACCATTCTGTAGATCCTTGTAGAAACTTTTCACATGAACAGTTATAAACACTACGAGTCAGCTTTCACTGCCATGGTTGGATCCTAATGGAATCCTGAGGTTTTAGTTTGGTGAGGCACCAGAGCAATGTGGCTGAAAATTCTAAATAGTCCATCCTAAATGGCAAATCACAGGATGGAACTGTGGCAGTTAAGATGGAATTATAATGGTATAACTGTGTAGTGCAAAAGATCCTCTGGTGGTTATTAATTCCTATGTCACTGAGTGGTGATACTGTGTCAGTGTGTATCTGCCTCAGAGCCACAGGCAGGTATCAGAAATTAGGTCTCTGCCCTAACAGAAGCTTTCCTGTCTAGGAGAGCCTGACTGTCAAACTAAGCACATATACTATGCCAGTTCAGAGGTTCAGAACGCTAAGCCACCAGAAGGTGTTCTAAGATGCAGTTGTCAGAGCATCCCACCTGAAACTATAAACCTGCACTTATTTCATTCTGCACCCAAGAACAAATGTTTTCAGAGAAGTTCTTCCCATTCTGCAGAAACATGAAGTTTCTGCCCAGTTTTTGAACATAATTTGCCTACAGGGCTTGTTCAGAAAAGTTTGTACAGAAAACACATTTTGGAGCAAAAAAACATGGCGGAGAAATACATTTTCCCAAAAGGCATGTTCTCTGTGCAGAAAACAGTTTGTTTATTTATGCAATTTGCTTAAATGTACACAGTTTATACACTGATTCCTGCATAAAAAGCATGCATTTTTTTCAGGAGAGAACAGGTTTCCTGTGCAAAAAACAAGAACCAATGTATTTTGTGCAAAAAACACTGTCTCCTGTATAAAACATGTTGCAGGTTTTGTGCAGAACACACATTTCTGCCCACATTTTCTTCACAAAAAAGTATATTTTTCTAGAAAAGATTTTTTTTCTGAATGAAGTCCCAAAGTACCAAAAAAAAAACCCTCTAAATTGTTCTCCTTGTTCTCAGTCAGGTTTCTCAAGTGTCAAGGCACTATTTTTCATCAAAGATATGAATTTAAAAAATATTCTTAACATTCTTGCTTCCCGCACAGGACAACCTTACACAGAAGCAAAGATTTTCAGTTCTAGTCATGGCAGTTCCTAAAATATTGGCCAAGATCCTGAATCAAATATGTAACCACAATATGATAGCTATGCTTTAACTCACCATCTGACCCCTGAAACTTACCTTAAAAGCCAATCACCTGTATGAAGCAAAGAATGTCTGTGCAGCAGGTGAGCAAAGTGTCCACCTGCAAGGTGGATGCATGATCAGCCCCTTCCTACCAACAAGGATGCATGATCAGCCCCTTCCTACCAGCAAGTGAAGCTGTAAAAAAGAACTATGGCAGGGTTCCCCAGGGCTTCCACTCTTCCTAGACTCGTTGGCTAGCAGGAGTGGCTAGTAACATCATTCTGCAGGACCCATCTCAGAAGCAGCACAGACTTCCTTATTTCCAGATAAAGAACTGGCTCTTAAGGTGGGTTTTAGGGTCATTTGCAGTTCTGGCAATAGTGCCACAACAGCAGATGAAAATACAGAGCATTTACAATGTCCTAAGTCTAACTCACAACATCCTAACTGCTTAACAGAATGCCAGCCTTTATTTATAACATTTCACAATCACTGGAAACATTGTATAATCTCTACATTGTTCCTATGATCATCCCTCACGCCATTCTCACATGTTTCTCAGGCATCACTACATGGAGAGCTTCGACATGAGAGCCTAATGTTCCCAGTACTGACATGAAAATGTTCCACATCATGCATCAGAACAAAATGCAAAGCTGGAATGGAAAAGAGATGCAGGAAAGTCTGCCTGCAGTAGAATCAAGAGCTTGGTGGTAAAGGTCATGTATAATCTGGCCCTCAGTCAGGATTCTTTTTTAGTTTCAAATGACCTGGGTTCATCTTGAATGTCAGGACCTCATATATTGTGCATAGTTCAGAGTGGCCTCGCTGCTTTTGCTGCACATGTTTTCCAAAAAGGCAGGTGATAACATTGCCTAGAATTATCTGACCTTTCCACAAATACTGAGTGGACTTTTATTTTCATTCTGACAAATGTAACTGCAGCAATAAAGAGAAAGAAAGAAAGAAAGAAAGATTTAAAATAACTGTGGACAGTTTAAATAAATTGTCAGTAGAAGTAGTTTAAATTTCTAAGGGCAGGTGGGAATGATTATTGCATTTTCCAAGGCTGGGTGGGTTGGATATGATGTGCTTCAGATGCTATTGCAGTTTTCAAATGTGCTTCAAAAGCTTTTCTGACCTGTATTAATTAACCTAATGGCTTGGGACACTTTGACAGCTCGTAGCCAATCTTATGAGTACAGCCAATAATTTGTATCTGCACAGAGCTTCTGGTGCACATAATTATAGCAGCTTCCTTTCTTCGTAATATGACTAAAATATACCCTGTGATTACACAAAGAGCACAGACTGAAGCCATTACAAGGGAAACTTAAAATTATATGAAAGAAGAAAGAACTTCATTTTCCCAATATCATATACCTCAGGAACAAAATGGCCAATACAGCTGGAAACTCTTAGCCAATATCACACATAAAATGAGTCATTCTTCGCTGGTCTAATTTGTAACACTTAACAAGTAGGCATATTGGTTACGCATGTCAGTTCAAGCAACAACAGCAACATGACCTACAAAGCAGTCCTAGTTGTCATTCTTGGATTTTGAAGCCAATGTTCAATGTGAATGGAACAAGTGAGCTTAAAAATAAACTCTCCATGTTATGATAATTTCAGGAGAAAAATATGAAGTAGCAAAGGTAGCTCATTTCCTCTGATTTAGCAATGCCTGTCCCCCACATTAACCTCCTCTCCTGTTTCTCTGTTGTTTATTCTCTGATTTCTTGGTTCCTGTTATCTTTAATATCTTAGCAACAATGTTATCATAATCCTTTCCATCCTTCCCCCTTCAGGTTTGAATTACCTCCTCAACAACGCCTTTTGCCATTATCTGTTCACTTTTGTATATTTCTCTCATATTTCACCTCATATTCCCCCCTTCCTTCTGTTAGGGAAAACATTTATTTTCCCCAGTTTAGTCCCTTCTCTTTTTCTTATTCTCTTCAGACTCTGAAAATCCACCAATAATATAAATGTGTGCAATGCTATTTCATTCATCTGTTTAATGATTTAAAAAATCCTGCTAGTTTAAGATCAGAGATAAAGAATCTATAACTGCAGCTCCAGCTGCTGGAGACTGGCAAACAGCAGCTTGACTAGCAGGGGCAAGACCAAGAGGCATTTTGCGTGAGTGTTTAGTGGGAGGTTTTGCAGAGGAGATCACCTTAAGGACTACTGAATATGGATGATGAGAGAGCTACTGCAGTTACCTGCAACAGTTATGGTAGTTTGTGTTCTTGCTGGAGGACATGGATGGCTACACCTGCAGCAAGTGCAAGTTGGTTGGCCTGTTAGAAGAGAAGGTCCAGCAACTTGAAGCCCATGTTTCTACTCCTCAACATAATAAGGAACATGAGATGTTCTTGAACAGAGTCAAGCAGAGTATCCTGGATTAAGGAACAGACAAGGGATGTCTTGAAGGAGGAGGAGGAGGAGGAGGAGGAGGTGGTCAGTTCCCAAACGCAGAAGGTAGACATTTGGAAGAATGTGACACATAGAAGTAGATATACCAGGGATCATTCTATGAGTTTGGAGCTACAGAATCAATTTAAAGCTCTCTTCCTTATCAGTCATGACAAGGAACAGTAACAAGAGCAACAGTGTCAGTTCAGGAGACCATGCAGGTGACCTTGGAGGATTCAGCACATGGATTGGCCCTCTGCAATCCCCAGAGGTGATCTGTGGTGATGGTGGTAGGGGACTCTCTGCTGAGGGGAACAGAAGCAGTGGATTAGATGATGCAGGAGAGGAAATGCAGCACAGGATAGATAAAGAGGTAGTACAGGAATGCCTGGCTACTCTACATGAATTCCAGTCTCCAGACCCAGACAAGCTACATCCAAGGGTTTTAAAAGAATTGGCGGAAATAATCTCAGAGCCACTGGCAAAACTGTTTAAGAATTCCTGGAGATCAGAGAAGCACTAGCATAGCAGACTGGAGGAGGACGAATGTTGTCTTCCTCTTCAAAAAGGAGGGAAAAAAGAGGACCCAAACAATTACTGACCAGTCAGGCCGACATTAATACCAGGAAAGATTATAGAGCAGATCATTAGACAGTCTGTAAGCACTTAGAAAGGAATGCCATGATCACTAAAAGTCAACATGGATTTCTCCAAAATACCTCATGCCAGACTAATTTTATCTCTCTTTTATTTATATAGAGTTACTAGCTTGGTAGGTGAAGGGAATGTTGTGGATGCAGAATATCTTGATTTCAGTAAGGTCTTTGACAAGGTCCCTCATTACAGTCTTACAAAGAAGCTAGTAAAATGTGGGCTAGACGATGCTACTTTTAGGTGGATTTTCAATCAGTTGACTGACCGGAGCCCAAGGGTGCTCACCAATGGCTCCTCTTTATCCAGGAGAGAAGTGACTAGTGGGATGCCACAGGACACTGTCACAGGACACTATCCAGTGTTCTCAACATCTTCATGAATGACTTGAGTGATAGAATAGAGGGCATTCTTATCAAATTTCCAGATGACACCAAAAAAGGAGGGATAGCTAATACCTCAGAGGACAGGATCAGTGTTCAAAATGACCTAAACAGATTAGAGAGCTGGGCCTAAACTAACAAAATGAATTTCAATAGGGAGAAAAAAATGAAATGCACAGATTTTGAATGGGTGACACCTGGTTTAACCATAGTACATGGTAGATCTCATAAGGGATCTAGGACTCTTAGTAGACCACAAGCTGAACATGAATCAACAGTGTGATGTAGCACCTAAAAAACACCAGTGTGATTCTAGGCTGTATCATTAAGAATATAGTGTCTAGGTCAAGGAAAATAATAGCGCCATTCTATTCTGCTTTGGTCAGACCTCACCTGGAATACTGTGTCCAGTTCTGGAAGTACAGCTCAAGAATAAGAGTGACAAGCTGGAACATGTCCAGAGGAGGACAACCAAAATGGTAAAAGGCCTGGAAACCATGTCCTATGACGAGTGGCTTAGGGAGATGGGTATGTTTAGCCTGGAGAAGAGAAGGTTAAGAGGTGACATGATAGCCATGTTTAAATATTTGAAGGGATGTCATATGGAGTATGAAGCAAGCTGGTTGTCTGGTGCCCCGGAGACTAGGGCATGGAACAATGGCTTCAAACTGCAGGAAAAGACATTCTATCTAAACATTAGGAAGAACTTCCTGATACTAAGTTCGATAGTAAGATAGATAGTTCGACTGAAATACACTGTTACAGAATGTGGTAGAGTCTTCAGCTATTTCCGCACTACACTGTTATAGTGCTATTATTCCACTTTCAACATCCTGTGGAATTCTGGAATCTGCAGTTTAGGGAGGGGCATTTAGAATTCTCAGTCAGAGAGCTCTTTGACCTCAGTAAACTACAAATGCCCGAATTCCACAGGATGTTGAAAGTAGAATAATAGCACTATAATGGTGTAGTGTGGAAATGGCCTTCTTTGGAGGTTTTCAAACAGAGCCTTGATGTGATGACAGCTCATAGGTTGCTGAGCAATTGATTGTGCAAGAGACAGAGCCAGTGTCTTGCCAGCACCCTCACCAGCTGAAAGACAAGCTGAGATGGAGTTGTTGCAGCCAGTACCAGAGGGAGAAGGGGCCAGCAATGATTTCGGGGAATTAGATTCACCTTTGCCTTCTAGCTCTCAGTCATGTAGGAGACAAAAGAGAGCAGCTCAGAGGGAAGCTATAACAGGAAGGGTGAGACTCACAAACAGAACAATGATGAGAAACACCTGTCCTCCTCAGCTATATAAGTCAGCCAGTGCGGCTTGCTGTTTGCTTGTAGCACATCACGACTCAAGCTCCCACGACCCTTGCATTCCAGCTTTCTTGACCTCTTGAACTGACCTTTGGCATTCTTGACTTTTTGGATTGACCTTGACTTCAGCTCGGCTCAGCGTTTCTACTTGATTGTTAGCACTGGACAGTCCTCACTGCCGCCTCCTCCTCCTTGGCAGATACTATCGCTTCCTTTCCCTTGCTGGTAGATAAGCATGGGCTGGGAGTTGAACTCTGGCATTTGATGGCCATCTATCAGAATGCTTTGATGGTGTATTTCTGAATGATAGTGGGTTGGACACTATGGCCCTTATGATCCCCTCCAACTTGATGATTCTGTCTATGATTCCATGATCTCATATAAGCTCAATCTACAAAGGCAAAAAAAACCTGGAAGTTAAAGCTCATGCTTTAATAAACACGAACTGTGATTGGTAATGATACTGTATAACATCACAAATTGTTCTTGCTTACAATTTACTCTACATACTCCAAACCCATTTCTGTGGTCTTTCAGACTTCTTAGGTCACATTCCATAATTAATCGAATCAAGATCACCACAGAGAATCCAATGAATTCTCTCTGAAGCATAGATTAACTCTGAAAACACTGGAATACTGTCTGCATACTTCTTTCAAAATGAAACAGCATACTCAAGGCCACCATTGCCTCTGATCAAGTGGGCTGGAGTAGACAAAAACCATTGTCAATAAAATTTGCCTGTTGCTTTTGCCAGCAGTTGGTGTCACATTTTTAATGGGTCAGGGAGAAAAAACTTAACTTTTGAGCTACTGCTCAAAGAAATCAACAAACTCATGACTGCCTTTCTTGACATGACTGAATAATATACATCAATACTTTTCACCCAAAGTCAACAAAAATACATGGCATGCCTGAGCAAATAAAAAAAGAATTAAAAAAGTAAAACGCGTCAATTTCAGAGTATTTTTTTTTAATTTGCTGAATCTGTGGCAACTTTCATCAGACTGGCTGGAAACACAAGACAATTGTAAACCTCATCAATTATATCATATGTGCCAGGTTTCAGGTCATTACCTCAATGGGAGTCAGTTTTATAAGGTGCATAATACTAAGAATTATAATGATGGAAACTTTATCTTTTTGAATTCATTTTCTTTCTTCTATAAATGCTGGCCTTTCCATAGACAAAAACAAATTTACTGCTTTTGCAAGAACTGCTTTCCACTGGCCAGCATCTCGCACAAGAAGTGTGCATCTCTTTGTGTAAAATATTTTCAAAGAGAAAGTTATTTTGTCTGTGCACAGTAATTGGCAACAGGTTTGCATCTTCATGTATGAAGAAATGCATGTACTTTATTATTTTGCATGCAGGGCCCTCTGCATTTGGGTCTTTGCATTTCCCATTATTCTGCTACATGATAACCCCTCCTTTCAGACCTTCACAGAATGCAGGAAGTAGGAGAGAGACAGCAAACATAGGATTATGAATATGCAACTTTCCTCTTCTTAACTTCCAAATTCAGCTAAAAGCCAGTGCAGGGTCACTAATACATGCTCGTAGTCGTCTCTCCATGTCCTTTGAAACATATATACTGAATACTTGTAGATGTGGAGTAGAAAGCCTCTCTTTCAACCTATACACACTTGGTTGAAGATTGCAAATTAACCCTGATCTACAGAATAGGATTTTGCAACATACCAGGGTGGGAGGTTTGTGATGGGAGCTGGAATTCAGAAGAATTCACTTTCACTGGTGCTGAGAGTGTTTGTTTTCCTAGACATTCATGCAAGGCCAGAGCTCCACTCTACTGTGGCAAGGGAACCACACAATGGTTTCCACTCATTTGAAATTCCTCATCAGTTATTTTGGATATCCAGCAGGTAGCCTGGGTGAGTTGGGTTTCATCAACTGGCAGGTAGGTTGACCAATGCCTGGATCTGGACCAGTGCTGAAGCCAAGCTTCTTCAGATGTAACCAATAAAGTTTTGGCCTGTTCTATTTCGACCTGTGCTGTCTGTACCTTTGTTCACTGGGTGAAGCCTCACTCACCACTGAATCTACAAAGAAAAAAGCAGAGCCCTTCCAACTACACAGCCAAGCCTACGCACAGTCAGTTTGTAAGTATCCAGGGTCGATTCAACTGAACACACTAAATACCTCAAAAGCCCTAAGACATCCCAGTTTTGCAGAGAGAAGGGTACATTTTGATAGGTGTGCATGTACTGATTCTAGTCCAACCTTTCACTGTATATGTGGGGAGCAGGATGAGTCAACAGCAGCACACAGAATCTTCCTTCTCCATGTCCTTAGTGAAAAAGGCTTTTCTCTCACTGATTGTGAGCATTTGAAACAGGGAATGGAATTCACCCTGAATATATGGGTTTCTCCAATAAACAATCTGTCCATATGATGAATAACCCAGTAATGGTAAATAATTATAGTGGGTCTTAATGTAAGTGGGAACTCAAAAGCCATTCTTCTCCAAATCTATTTTTTTAAACAAGAAAGTGGTGTATTTGACATCTTATTAACACATGAAAATCCTTATTATCTTCTCTTTCCAGAGATTGTTTTTCTAATATGGCTATTTGATACGTTCCAGCCTTGTGCCTTCCACTTCCATATATTAATTATTATAATTTTGCATAGGGTAGAAGTTATTAGGGGCACAGCATGAAAGGAAATTCACTAATGAATGCCAAAGTAGAGCAAGTAATTCAGAACAGACCAATAGATCTAGAAACTGCTTTTACTGTGGCAAAAAGCAGGCTTATTTTATCGTTGCATCTAATTCATTCATCCGCAGCAGAGCTTCATAAAGTTCCTACCTTCAGGAAGATCATTTGAGAAGAGCTGAAATTATGGAGTACCATCAGTTACAAAGACTGCAAGAGTAGAGTCAAGCTACAAAATGGCAGCAGATGGAGTTTGGCATTGTCGGCTCAGCAACTGCTGATCTAATTTTACAGTGCTTTCTAATTCCTCCTTGGAAATTTCTAAATTCTTTGCCACAGTCATTTTCTTATAGCAGGGAGTCTCCTAATTCAGTATTTTTCAAATTCAGAACAGACATTGGCACTGGAGGCATCACATCACTCACAATTTCAGCCACAATTCACTGAACTAAAACTGGAGGACGTATTTTATGTTGTGTTCCTCCTCTTTCTACTCTCATAAACCTCACAAAATATTCTTACTCATCTCCTGTTATTACTCCTCCCATTCCCTTTTTTCTTCTAACTTGTAACCTGTCCAGTGGCATAGTAGAGCCAGGGCTTGCAGGTTTAAAAACTTGGGCTTTTTGATTACCAGGGACAGTAAAGGTTATCTGTCATTACCCTTGGACTTCCCCATTTAGTCTGAGTTTAGCTGCAGTCCTCACAATAACTGAAGCGGAAGTAGATTTTCTCAGCAATGATCTATTGTGATGTGTTATCCCTGTGCATCCACACTTCACAGGTACAGTAATCTGATACTATTTTAACTTGTATGGCTCCATCTTACAGAATATAGGGATTTGTAGTTTGGTGAGGTACTTAGAATTGTCTAGTACATACTTCTGAATTGTCTAGTACAAACTACAGAATGAAAGCTCCTAACAAAGAATTCTAAATATCTCACCAAACTCCAATTACATCCCTAATTTAGTGGGGGAAAGTTTTGCAGGTCGTGACAAGGGAGAGCTGTTCCAAATAAATGCCATTTTCTCTAATTTCAGTGCCTTCTTATACTCAGAAGCCTCCCCGTGGCTCTGGAAATGGTATGAGAAGTGGCTAATCGGGAGCCTCCGGGTGGTTGTCCTGATGAAGGTGTATACTTCAAATTGTGGCATTACACAACTTGAACAATGAACCTATGTCACCCCCACCCCCACATATTGTCATCTCCTATCATCCCTCCATCCTGTTATAGGTACTAGGTGGACTGTAGCACTGAGGGTTCAATTACATGCTACTATAAGGGTACAACATGCAGCTAAGCTTTGCTTTCTCTTTTTTACCATGAAGTAAGTGCACGGGGACTCAGTCAATACCAGGTCTATCATCCATATATAGGGATGTTAAGCCACCAGCCGTTTTCTTTTGCTAACCCTCCCCCCCAACACATACATACACATCCTATGGAAGCTTTTAAAAAGAGGGGGATCTCTATGGACAGCATAGAGATTTCCCTTTCCTCTTTGTTCAGCCCCACATGGTGGTTTGCAAATTTAGCACACATAAAATCTGGAAAGGAGATCCTATCCACGCACTGGCCTCATCTGAATTGGGACCCATGCTTCTTTAAGGGGCTCTGGCCCTGTCTTCTGTTCTACAGTAGGAGTGGAGACCCCTAAATTCTATCTAGCCATCACCTTCCACTAATTTGCCCCACATGACTCAGCAACAGTGAGACATTGCAGAGGGACTTAACTTGTGCTTTTCCCACCTGATTCTGCAGAGCTTTTCTCTCCCCCTCCCATGGGAGATAAGAACTCTATACACATATGCATTCATACACAAAGTAAATGCACATGAAGAGTGCTAAAGAAGAGATCTTCCAGGGAAAGCTTTTATTCTAAACGAGCAATCTTACATTATCAAAAGGATATCTTGTACACAAAGGTACCTTCCTTCAGATGTTATTTAGGAGAAGTTACAAAATTACAGAACAGTCTAAATCATAATCAGTCAAGGTAAGAGAGAAACATAAGCCTTAATGCAACTAGCTGAACATTCCTACTGTACTCATGATATAGATGGTGTTCCTGGTCTTTGGATGTTTTTGGAAAGCTGGGAGTCTGGACATCTTTGCCCAGCCTACAACCAAGCTTCCTTACGGATGGTGAGGGAGGCAGTATTTCTCCTACCTCTCTACCAGTCCCAAAATCTCTCAAGTCTCCCATTGTGCCACTCTGTTTTTAAAACCTTTCATCATAGGAGCATCTCAGAGCTTCCACACTTCCCCAAAACTGGCCATCATCATTGGGCAATTGTTTCTCATGATCTCTGCAGCTGCTAAATGATGCTGACCCCCAGGTTAGAAGTACCCTAATCCATCACATCATTAACCCTTTGTTTGTCTAGAAGAGAGACTATGCCCCTCAGCTGTGTTGCCCAGATAACAGGAGAGTCCATTACCACAACATCAGTCTAAAAAAAAATAAAGTTTGGCTGCATGTGATTTTTCTTTTTTTATATATATAATTCTGGGCTCAAACTTGTTTGACTGTCTGGGAGATGCTGATCCAATATCTCTGAAGAACTGAAGGTTAATTTTAAATATACCAGCCCTGGAATCATGGAGGATGGGAGACACGTCTCTCTATCCCACTTCCTCCATGGGTTCCTTTGGTGGAACATGGGGAGGGCTTTCTTTGGACATTTTGGAACTCCCTCACTAGGGAAGATGGGATATTTCCTTCCTCCAGGTTTTTATTGCAACAAGCCTTTGGGAACTGATTGTAAACAAGATAAGGGTTGTTATGGTGCTGTACAGTTTTTGATCTTTGTTTTGAAGTAACATTTTAAATGGTTTTAATTTTATGGTTATTTTAATAATGTTTTAATTCTTGATCTTGTATGTTTTTAACTATAGGTGCTTTTATTGTAGTTTTCTGTCTTTTTCTGAGCTACCTTGAGTTCCTGCCTAGGAGAAAGGTGGGACATAAATAGAGGGAGGGAAGGATGGCCTTTGATAAAATCATCATAACTCTAAAAGAAAGTATCCTTTTCAACTCAGTGAACGGAGGAACTTGGGGGTGGTTCTTGTAATGCAATTCTTGAGATGGTTCCTTTCTCATTTACCGATTTTTTTTTTTAAAACATTCAGCTTTACAAACAACATGCCCAGCATACATTTGATGTCCAGGAAAAAAGATGCCTAGAGTTATGGACCCTGGCGCTACCTCTGGGAGAGCCTTTGAGCTTTTAAGCTAATAAGTCAGAGAAGAAGAAACAGAAACAGCAACTCTCACATTTTGGGAAATTACACTAAAGCTATTTCATTTGACTTACTGCCAATGTGCAAACCAAATGCATTTGTGATCACAATAGATTTAGTGCAAATCTTAATAGATACAGAAAATTCCCATGAGTTCAAGTAAGCACATATAGGCTGAGTTGGTGAAATAAGAAGAGGATGAAAGGGAGGCGTGGCTTTGTATCTGACAGCAGCAGGAAAGCCACCTCAGATGAGCATCTCGGGGAATGCATTCGGGCGAGGGTGATGCAAGGAAAATCAATAATGGCGAAAAGAGAGGAGGGAAAACAAGGTGGTCTGAAGTTGTGCCAGATTAATCATGGAACAGATAATGGATCTTCTCCCAGTGCTGTTGGCTTAAAGGAAGAGTTCCAAAGAGATCACGCTTTGTTAAAAATAAAAAGCTGATTAACAGACTTTAAAAAAAAAAAGTAAATGTTCAGCCAAAACACACATCATCTGAGTTACTCTATCCACTTCAGTGCTCCCTGTCTAGCATAGACACGTTGTCCATACACACTCTTTTTCACCCACGTTGTGCCAGAAGCAAAAATAATCCTGGTACATTGCAAGTATGTGTCAGTGGGCAGAGACATAATGACTGAAAGAACGTGCTAGTTTGAGGTGAATGGGTGGATGGCACAGTATCACCTCAGACAGTAACATAGTGATAAATTTTGACGAGCAGGCATTCATCGTTCATGCTCCCACGGAAAGTCCAATAATTCAGACAGATGTTTTGATTACCATCAATAAACCAGTTGTAGTGGGTTTCATCTCCATCAAGAGCCAGTCTTTGAGTCTTAATTACTTGTCCATGGCCACATCACTCCCAAATATTTTGCATTAACAGAGGGATAGCTCACAAGATATATTGTTGTAATATAACAAAATTATTTGTAATTTGTTGGCAATACTGTACAGTATAAAATATGTCATTAGAAAGGTTTGTTTAAGAAATTAAGAAATTGTGAAGATTTTAGAAACCTTGTTCCAATATCAGACATTTCAAACGTTATTATAATAGAAAATTCTTCTGCCAAAAATCACGTTTCATTGCATAGGGCCATTTCCACACTATACTGTTATAGTGCTGTCTTTCCACTTTCAACATCCTGTGGAATTCTGGAGTTTGTAGTTTAAGGAGGCCAAAGAGCTCTCTGGCTGAGAATTCTAAATGTCCCTCCCTAAACTGCAACCCCCAGGATTCCATAGGATGTTCAAAGTGGAATAACAGCGCTATAACAGCGTAGTGCAGAAATGGTATAGGAGACAATAAAGATCTGAGTATTAAAATAAGGTATTCACAGTGTCTGTTGTCATCATGTAATTATTAGTACACAGCTACTGGCATCCTGTTCACTTATGATATTGTAAGCTAGGGTTATGATCTTGTAATTTAGGGAATTCATGTTTATTTTCATTAATGACTGAACATGACTCAAAAAACTTTATCTCTTAAGTCAGGCAGTACCCCAACTGAAGGGTTTTTGAGGTGTTGAAGATTGCAGTGCTGAGAACTGAAGACTGCAGTACTCTCCTGGTCTCAGGTATGTTGAAACAAGCAACTGCAGCAGGACCCTGAGAGGTCTCTCCAGCTGCCTCTCTCATTGCACCCATTTCCCAGCACCTCATTTTGGAGCACCTCAGAAACCCTTTGGTTGAGGCGCTGCTGGCTTAAGAGGTAGGGTTTTCGGGGGGTGGCACCAGCAGCAGCAGCTACAACAATGGAGCTCTGTCCTCATATCTATGCCTGACGATGCAGGATCTCAGCTATGGTGCTTTACACTTTATATATGTTTCCTGCTTTATATGTTTGGTTAACACTGTTTAAAGGTCTATTGGTTTGTTGCATTGCATGTACATTTAGGTCTGCTTTATTTAGATCTTATAGTTGAAGGACCCATGAAGGCTGAGCTGGTTGACTGATTGCATCCGCATCCTTGTTTATCAGAATAATCAGTGCTTCATCAAGTGAGTCCTGACTCCATTGAAATATCAGAATGCATCAGCCTCTGAGAGCTGTCTCCATTAAAAGAGCTGTCTCAGTGAAGACTGATGTGTCAAGGCAGCCATCTCCTTGTGTTTTAAGATATAGATGTGCTTGTGGTCTTGGTTTATCAAAAAGCAAATGGGAAAGCTGTGCTCAGGCCCTGTGCCAGCTACAACCTCTGCAGATGCAGATTAGGCTGGCAAGCTGCCACTGCTGATCGGTGAGCCAAAGGACAACGAGGGAGGGGAGCAGGGCATCTGCACAATGCAGTGTTGACTCCAAGTTAACAAGTTCTACCAACTGAAAGGAGATAAGTCACCAACTTCTCCCTGATACTACATGCTATTGCGCAGAACTTACGGCCTGATCAGTGTCTGTTGATACTCCACCTCCTAGACATGCACATTCCTGTTTCATTCCTCCCACCATCACTCAATCTTTAGCAATGGTAACCTTGTTGTCTCCTTCATGGCGGGGCTGTAGCTGTTCTGAGAGAGTAGTCTTTGCAAGGTCAGGATGGTAAACAGGATTGCAGGCTTCCTGGCTGAGCAAGAGAAAGCCTTGACCTGGAGCGCTATGGTATTCTGAGGCAGAATGTGTCCCAGGTGATCTTTAGCATGTGATGCTGTGGGCTGCTTTTCAAATTCCACTGCGGGTGCATTGTCAGTCAAACTGAGCATAAAGCCCTCCCACACTGTACTCCAGCCCATGTGCCATTGTCAGGGCAAAATTGTGGCTGTTCTATAAATAACAAGCCACATTTAAGGAGGAGGAAGAAATTTGTTCAGTCAGTAAGTTCAGCAATGTACACACCTCCCAAACCAACACAAGAACTGAAGCATACTGAAATTTGCACTTTTCCAGATTTTTCTATTACTGCTCTCCAATCCAAAAATTCATGTAAGAATACACACCTTGAGGAAAACTGCACACAAAAATGCTTTAATACTGAAGATCTCCCACAAGAACACATTTTATAATAGGAAACTACTTGCAAAAATGTTCTTACTAGGAGAAACATGTACATTGATATATGTGAATACACATTTTTCTGCAGACTTTTTCTTTTAAAAAATTGGAAGTAGCCTTAATTAACTTAAGACTGTTAAAAAACGAGAAATGGAGGAGTCCTAAGTTAGTGTCTAGCCACATTCCAGTTTAAAACTTTACATTTTCTCTATTTGTTTGGTTGTTATCATCCAAAAGTTTCCATTATCACTTGGGTAGCAAACTTGGGAAACAGATTTGCAAATGAACCAATTCACTTGTTTAAAAAGCAGTCCCAAGAGGCAGCATGAAGGTGACAGAAGAAATAAATCACTGTCAGTAGTTAATTAAGCAAGCAAAGACTCAACCATTTCATATCAACCACTTTTAAATCCTTCTCCTATCAGTGACACTGTAATTCACCATTACTGTTGCCATTTTAAAAAAACATAAAGTGGTAAAGGATACCATAGCTCTCCATAGGTGAGACAGCCAGCATTTGCCAAGGTGTTCCGTTTTCAGGATGAATGCTAAATAAAACCTGGGGGGTACATTAAATAATAAATGTGGTGAATTACCAAACTTGTTTAAACAACCTGTCTTACAAAAGGTGAAAATCTTCAAGCACTGCAGAGGAGATCAATACCTTTTACCATGATTCCCTCAGACAAGCATTCTGTTGCTTATTTTTATATCTTAAACGCATACATCCAAAGTCAAGATAGAAATGCAGAAGGTTTTCACACAGGGCCCTAAAAGTGACTCTGATCTTCTTGCACATTTGTTGGATCCACACAAGAATAATCTCACTACCATGAGACCAAAAGCAGAAACAAGCTATCTGGACACACTGTAAACACCTTGTGCTTTGCATTCAAGTGAGAGAATCAGGAAAAGCAAAAGGTATCCCCTGTGAAAACACTCCTGGATAACACACTCATCTCTCAGTGTCCACTAGTGTCACTCATGGTGAAAACAATGGCCATTTCCACACGAGGTAAGTAAAACGGTGCAGTGCATCCTCCACGGAGGACGTCTGCACCGTGGAGTGGACTGGGTCCAGACTACTTACCGTAGATCCGCACCTCAGTCCACTCCGGAATGACCCCAAGTAGTCCTCCATCGTGTTTTTGAAAGACCTGATTTTTCAGGTCTTTCAAAATGCCGGCACGCGCCATTGCATGCCTGCTCTCCAATGCAGATTTGCAGGCTCGCACCAATGCAAGCCTGCGATCTACAGAGGGCGGGCTTTAGGCTGACGAGCTTCAGCGGTTGGCCGAGACCCACGACCAACCAGAAGCCACCATTTTGGACACCGGAACAGTGCGGATCTATGACCATGCACTGCTCCTCGTCACCCCGGACTTGACCAGACCGACAGAAGATCCGGTGAGTAGTGGCAGGGAGCGATTCCTTCGCCGCATGCGGAAATGGCCAATGTCTACAAAACTACATGAGTCGTTTCAGATACTTCCAGTTCCGTTCATATTAAATTCCTTAAGATATATTTAAACAAAAAACAAAGGCATTTAGGACATTTCACATTCCAATGTGGTCAGGAATAAAGTTCTCTAATTTTAATTCTCATCAGCTTCTAACTAAGCTGCTGTATCCCTTATCTGTCCTGTCTTTATATCTGTAACAGAGAAAAGCCCCCTCCAAACTAATGCTTCAAGGGACTTGTAGGAAAACTTGGAGCTATTTCCATACCTTAAGTGATACTGGATGCAATAGCAATACTTTGCACTAAAACACAACCATCTGCATCCCACTTATGGTTTCAACTACAAAGACAGTAACCCTCACCAAACAGCATCCTGTCCCCAATCTGCAAATGTGATGTGCCATGAAAATGGTACCTGCGTACTCAGACAACCATGTATCCATTAAGGTAGGTTGCCAGTGGATGGGGAATTATCCCAAGGCAGAATTCAGCACATGAAGATAGGTTTAATCTGGCAGTTTAGGTTTATTTCAATTTATAAGCAATTAGTCCATCATGTCTCGCTGTGCCAAGTCTCTGTACTTTATGTTCTAAAATCTATAGCCTGTGGGCTGCAAGTTGCATACAGCCCTCCACTTTTGTTTGTGGTGGGCATCACTTTATTTGCTGTCATCATGTTGTGGCAATGCTCCCTACACGTTTGCACCTTTTTGTTTTGTTGTTATTGTTTTGTTCTTCAAGAACTTTTCCACTCCTCCACTTCTGGAGCTAAGATTTGTCTTGAAAACTAGGTTTGTGCCTCATTTTGAAGCAAAGGTAGTGCTCACAAAAATTGGAAGCATGGTTACAGCAAGGGCTACAGGTTCTGTTGGATGTGAGGATTGGGATACTAAAGGAACAGCCCAACAACTCCTTAAAAGTTGCCTACTCCTGCTCTATAAGTGCACACTTTCAGGTTATTTCAGTCTTTTTGGTTTCATTAACCCCATCCTCTAGTCCATCTCAGGTTTTATACTTGCCTAGAAATAAGGAAATTCAGGAGAAAGAAGCTAGAGTCTGATTTTAGGACGCTTGTCTTCAGAGAATCTGAAACATCTGATTATCTGTTTACAGAGGGGTACTCGAAATTCTGAACCACAGAACTCTAGTGCCTCACCAAACTGCCAGTCCCAGGATTCCCTTGAATGGAACCATGGCAGTTAAAGTGGAATCATAATGCTATAATTGTGTAATGAGAAAAGATCCCAGGAACACTCAGTGCTACAACACTTGCTCTGCAGACCTCAATTGTACTGTCAGATTTAACTATGAATAGTTACTACAAAACCATTTGGACACTTTGGAGATCCAGTACTTACAGAGCATACAACTACAAAGATAAAAAGGCCTGAAACCTTCAAGAATCTTAAGCAGCATCTGAAAGAAAGAAGAAAGAAATAAAGGAGAGTTTTCACCAAGAAATAATGCAAGTGGGGGAATATATTATTCCACCCATTCACATCACAAATATCCAAGGCTGGCAGTTAGCGTTCCTGTCATTTTGATGAGGAACTAAGGCAGGAAAGAAGCCATTTATCAAAGACTGTGTGGGAGATCCATCACTGACTTTTTAATGATTTTTTTGTGTGTAAAATAAAGAGATGGTATAAGCAGGCCATCTAGCATACTCTTGACTTGCTCCAGCTCGCCAGAGTCTGAAACAAAAGGCATCCCCAGCCCTGTTCCCTGGCATCCATGGGGAAGAAAATAGATCATGATGCCATATACGTGGGTGCATAAAAAAAAAACTTCTTCTCATTCTGTAACATCTAGAAGAATGGAATAATCTCTTGAACATCACATTGTTTCATGTTTTCCCACCCTCGTTACTAGCAGCTGATGATATGCAGCAAAGGCATTAAAACCTAGAATGTTGTGGTGACAGTGAGTAGGTTGGAGGTAGGTATTATGTGCATTTAGATCAGGCCTGTCCTGAAGATTTATGTGCCTGGGACAGGCTGGAGAAGGGTGTTTCTCCCCCCCTACAAGTGCATTTATACATTTGTGGAGCTCTGGTGAATGATGCAACATGGTCAGGGCAGGAGCCAGTGGTAAACACACAGGACCTGAGGTGTGTGGGGTTTGTGTTGCGGTCTCCTAGGGAAAACTGTCACTGTTTGTCCACCATTTTAGGCAGCCCTTGATAATGTCAATGATTAGCTGTCAAGCTAGGACCTACAACATTCAAGGCATATGCTTTACCTCTGAACTGTGCTACACTGGTATTTATGATGAATACATTGGTTTCCAGGCTCTTTGTTCAATGAATGCTGAGATCTTAGTACTTAGGGACCAGACCAAGTTAAAAATATGAAACCAGTGGACAAGTATTGCTGTCTCAGGATTGTTAGTTCCCATTTATTAAAACATATATGAGAATGGCATGCCATCTTTCTCTTAGAGCGTTATCTCTTTGCCTTATGCCAAGTGTCCCTTTCCAACATGTGCTACTGATATGGATGTATAATGTTTACATATTTCAAAGCATTTATTGTACAAATTTAATTATGCTTAATACAACTGCATCCAATATATTAAAGTCAAGGTTAATTTAATCCTTTCCAAACAAGATTAAAATAATGGTGACTAAAACAGGCACCCGGAAAGGACAATAAAATCCAGGAACCATTAAATCCACCCTTTAAAAGTCCAGAAAGTGCTTGTTCTTAAAATAACCAACTCATATTGGCAAATTGACATGATGGAACAATGTAGAGCTTACCTTGAGAGATGGGGAGGTAATTTTATTAATAAACTGCAGCACTTAGAGCACTCCCTTCACAAACCACCACCCTTTTGGGTGCTTCGACTTATGAAATCAGTGCTTTTAACAGATTAGCAGCTAGCCATGGTTAGACCTCAGATCACACATTTACTATCATCAAGACCTTCCCACTCCAATTCTGTGGGATTTTTTTAAGCCAATAATGCATCTGCACTTTACTTTAAAAGCTGCTTCATGCACTGAACAATATGTCAAAAAGCAGTAGCCCAAATTTTGTGTTGCTAGGTAATACGGAAAAGCAGGTTTGTATTTCTATCCACAGCAAGCTGTTCTGTCATGGAGAGTTTCTTCGGCTTTCCTCAGAGAAAGACAGGCAAGCTAACAAATTGCTCACATGTTTGAAATAAAGCTTTACAAGTTTTATTCAAAGTCTTGGACCATCAAAAAAGCAGAACTTCAAATTTTGCTTTTTGTATGACACTTCCCAGAAGCCCTTAGGTCCTTTGCTGGAAGGTTTTGGGGATTCATAGTCCATAAAAATGCAACCTTTCCACATTCTGAAAGGAAGACATTATTTTCCATATTTCTGGCATCAGCTTAAATCCTGTTCTTGAAGACTTGGATCAGCTTTCTTATGAAAACTACATATATTTGCCTGCAGGACATATATGGTCACCTCAAACACCAAGGGCATGCAGCATGTCAGTAGTCTTTCATCCTGAAATTAATTTTCCAAGCTCTGCAGCCCTGATATGGAGACAACGGAATGGGACAGGGGAGGGTGTGATGGTAGGGAGGAGACCAACCAGCACATTCCAATGTCTCCCCTATATGCTTGTTTCTCACCTGAAGGGAAATGGCTGAAGAAGGCTACTTTTGTCTTTCACCTAAAATTCCTTGGATCAATGGGAGGGGGTAAAAAAACTAAGAACAGTTTTTGCATACTGACTTCAGAATCACTACTTCATCAAGAATACCTAGCATAACTTCTCTTTACTAAATGTCTCCTCAGCTTAAATAAACCTTGATGAGATAACTAATGAAAAACTGTGTCCTTGACCAAAAAAAATTTTAAAAACCTAGCTTCAGCATCCTGCAAGTCTTTATTGACAGGTAAAGTAGAAACATTTGGCCACAGAGCTGTTGGTTTTTGAGGCAGTGAATCTAGTCTGGGTCTAAACAATTTGGGGATAGGTTTCACCAGTTTGGATAGCTCCTTTAATGTTTGGGTTAAAACCCAGAGAGGATTCATTGCCTCACTGACATCAGAGCCAACAGCCTCCTCAGATTTCTAGTTTTAGAATACTCAGGCTATTCAAGGGAGGGAGGCACAATGTCATTTCCTATCCAATACCTGTATATAATAATAATACCACAGTAGGATATAAAAATAAATGCCAATCCACGTTTCACAAGCTCAGGTTCAAAACATGTGTTTACTTACATCTGGTTTGCAGTGGGCAAGATGCAGGGTCTTCTCCTTTGGGCTATTTTTTAAAACATTTATTTATTTAAAAATCCACCTGTCTTCTAGTATTGGGACCCAAGGCAACATTAAAACACAGCTGTGGTTTTCCTTGGTGCAATGCAACCCTTTATTTTCTATTGAATTTGCAGATCTGAGACTCTTTTCTGCTTCATCCATTAATAAAATTGTGAAAGCCTCAGGCATTTGAACATCATATGGGCTGAATTCAGACTGGAGGCCTTTCCATACCTTATCTGCATCCCCTGATGTCCTGGCATCATCCAGGCAGTGCCTTTGTCAGGATGCGAGCATGTCCTGAACACTTCCCTCCACACTTGGTTGGCTGCTTGCGGGTGGTAGTGCTCAGGCTAACTCCTTCCTTCCACAGTGCAGCCAGCCTCCTCCTGTGCTGCACTGAGGAAGGAAGCATCTTGATAGTGCTTCTGCCCTTTCTGCACGGCCCCAGTCGATGCAATCATCACATCAAAGGAGCCTATTACTGGATTTTTTTTCCAGTAATAGTATAATATGCAATTACAAAAGCTGGGGATGCGACAGGAGCAGGACTGCGACAATGTCATGTGGTAGCATGTATCATGGACCAGCTTCAACGCATCTCAGTGCCAGGATTCGGCTATAGTCATACTTAGAAAGCAATGGGGCAATTGAGTCATTGTTTCTATTGGCTCCTTTATATGCAATAATTTTATATGTACTCTTCATTTTAATTTTATTTTTGCAGCTAACAATTTATTGAGTTTTGGCAGGTGATTGACACAAAGTTGGTGATACAGTAGACATCACATTGGGTTTCTTTCATGAAAAATCTGAGGGATTAGGGAAATCAGAGGGAAATTCTGAGAACATTTCTCCCATGGGGACGTCACCCAACAAACCATTTTGTGAACATCTTCTAGTGCAAAGCATGGAGTTGTAGTCAAAGTGAATCATCTACGTAGTTTTAGACAGTTGAAGTTTTTAAATTGGTTTTAATTGCTGCTTCTATAGTGGTTTTAACTGTTGTTGCAATTACTAGTTTTTCATATTCAAATTATAATACTTTTTCATCTGGAAATGTTTTAAATTATTTGTATTGTGTGCCACCCTGAAATCCTATCATAATAAAGGGGAGGATAGAATAAATACCATATTTGCTGGCACTTTTGCACTTTTTTCCTAAAAAATACCCTCTGAAAATGGGGTGCTTCTTATACACCAGCAAATATGGTAAGAACATAGGGAATGGAAGGGGAGTGAAATGAGTTTTCTCTGCCCAGGCAAAACAGGAAGGGAAGGGTAGTGGAAGCCTTGATCTATAGGAACATAGATTAATGTTTCTAAAGTTTCTCCTCGCCTTCCCCTCCTATCCTGTGCATTTTGACCTTGCTGGAAGTTTCTGCCCAAGCAAAACAGGAAGGGAGGGGTGGTAGTGCAGCACTCTTTTCATTCCCCTCCTCTCCTGGTACAGCATTTTTTCATTCCTCTCCTGGCACAGCACTCTTTTCATTCCCTTCCTCTCCTGTGCATTTTGACTCTGCCTGGAGTCTCTGTCCAAGCAAACAGGAAGATAGGGGTAGTGGTGCAGCACTCTTGTCATTCCCCTCCTCTCCAGATGCACCATTTTGCTCATCAGAGAACTAAAAAAAAAAAAAATTCATGAAAAATACCCACTGAAAAGTGGGGTGTGTCTTATATGCTGGTGCATCTAATACTCTGGCAAATATGGTAAACCCATGATAAGCAAAGGTCAGTGAAGTGCAACCTGTTCCTTCGTGCAGTCCCCATGATGTTTTTGTGGCCCTCAATTCCTCCAGAATCCCCAAATTGACCTTTTAGCGGCCCCAAATGGTCAGCAAATTGCTCCTCCTAAAAGCCTGCAGAGGCAACAATTAAATTTTTTAATACATTGCAAGCCTTCCCTGTACTGTCTAACATCAGAAAATATCAATTTTTGAGAACCAGAAGTGGACTTTCAACCACTGCGCTGTTTTGCTTTTATGTTTTTGTTACCAATGCAGCCCTTAGAGGGCCCCAGGTCATAAAACTGGCCCTTGGACTGGTCACATTTGCCTAACCCTGATGTACAGAAACATTTGTACACATTCTGGCTGCAATCCAACATGTCTTCAGGATAGTATACATCTCTGCAGGCAGAGATAGACTGCACCAGAACTACACGACCTCCATGCAGAACACTGCACAACACTTGTCGGTGACTGGGTGCCAATGTGCAATGAATAATATGCGATATGCACCACAATGTGCAATTCACAACCATGAACAACTCTGCTTCTTCCTCTGTCAGCAGAAGACATGTCTTGAGCTATGATAAATCATTCATCCCGTGTGAGTAGCACAACTTACACATGCATATTTTACAAACAGGATTTCAACCTTTGTTTGTTTAAAAACTTATTTTTGTAATGTTTGCCATTACAGAACATCTAATCAGTTTGCATTAATGGTTGCTTGCATTCTAGAACCCTTGAGTCTTAGAACAAGCATCTCCTCACGGGTGAGATACAGTGATGACCATCACCCATGAGCACTAGTCTCAGGAATTTGCTCTGCTTCAGAATCTCTCAGGTGTTTAGCTCTACAGCATGCATGGCTCTCAGGGGAGGTTTGCAAATTTAAGTCACCTTAGCATCTGGAAACTCTAGCTTACCTGTTCAACTATACAGTATTGCAAATATTTCAGGGAACAATTTGTCAGGAGGAGTACATTTCTGCTGCAGCATAAAGGAAACAATGCGAGAGTAGCTGCCAACTGCTCTACCTAACTAGGGCAATTACATCTGGCTGTGCTTACACATCAATGATAAGGAACAAGGAATTCCATGCTGCTTTGAATGCATTGATATATCACCCAGAAAAAGTGAAGGTTAAGAAGGAAGGGTACGAGAAGAAAACAAAAACTATGGGGTGAAACAGATATTGCTAGCAGCAGGCTCTGAGTTTATTTATAAAGGTCTACTAATCTTCTGTATTGACAGCTGGGCTATTGTATGTAGCAGCAATTCACAATATGTCATATTCACTGTTCCATTTATTAACTCCAGCTGGTGAGTTTATAAGCTATGGTACAGTCCCTTCATGTAGCTTTACCACCTCAGGTAATTAATGAGAATTGGTTGCCTGAAACCATCTGCAATATGAAAGATGCACCCAAAAGGAAAAAAAAAAAAAAGGACACAATTCAGATAGAAGCTTCTCAACAAGCTTTTCTTTTTCACTTCTTAATTCCTAAAGTAACCCTTAATTATGCAATCATGCTAATACATCTATACTGGTACCTGCCCCAATATATAAAGTGAATTGACACGATTTAGCAAGGTAAATAGAATGGTCTCTTGTCTTTCCAAGCTTTTTGTTCATTATGTTTTAATATGGGGAAGGGGGAAGTGTGTCTTTCATTTTAGAAGGGAATGTTTTATTGTAAATTTTAGCATTTTTAGATATTTCTTTTGTACGATAACTATAAATGACATCATAAGCTAATTATGCATTTTGATATGCATTCTGTGTTCCGTTCTTGTGTACTAAATTATGATGCACCATGGTTATAAAAAATAAAATTACAGTTCCAAAACTCAGATGAAATAAAATAATCATTAGGTTCTGGGTTGATGAAGTGTCTCCATTTATTTACGGCAAAAAGAAATTAGCCTGCAAAATAAATGGTGTGCCCTAGTGCAACAAAACAACTTAAAGGTCAACATTTTCAAAATATATATTCTGTCTATTGATATAACCATTTTGGAGGAAAATTGTTTATAAAATGTGTACAGTGTTTGGACCTACTGTTTCGTATGATTTTGTGTTAATCACAGAATGATTAACAAAAAAAAATTAAGGCGGTGGGACAGGACAATTCATTATTAGAAGTACCTGTAAGACTTGAACCAGACTAACTATGGGATACAAACATTTCTACTGGCTTCACAAATTCTAAATGTACATGCAAGAAAACCTAGAACTTGAGTTCTAAAAAGAAACAAAAACTGTCCGATCATATGAGGTAATGTAGAATCTATTGCCTTGTAATTCAGAAAAAATCAAATCTCTTAACACTCTAAATCTACTTATGAAATTGTTTCAAATGTGAAGATTTGCTGTTATAGTCAGAGCTTGGAAAAGTAATTTTTTTTCAGCTATAGTTACGATTTCCACTGTGTTACAGATTCCAGGCCAAAGTACTTACTGCTCTGAAGAGTGTTAGCTGAAGGAATAAAGGGCTTGGAGCTAGGGCTGGGGCTTGGGGCTAGTGCTGACAGACTGACTAGCTTCATGAGGAAATACGGGAGGAGAAGGATCTCCTACTGTAGCAGCCATTTATTTCACTCTTAGATGAGTGTCAGTTCAATGGGATAGAGCCCTCCTACATTTGCCCCTACATATACATGGTTGCAGGCCTAAATCCCAATGATTAAATGGGTCTGTTCTAGTTGTGACTAACAATGGGATTCAGGCCATTATCTCTTTAATGTAGAAAATTACGTTTTTACAAAAATAATGTTTAAAAGGTTACTTTAGCCCTCCAATTAAACATATAAGGAAAGTGATTTTGACATACAACTTCTCCAAAGAAGAACCACGCAAATAAGTCAAGGTTTCAACTAGGCATCTAGTACTATGGAAACTTCTAAACACTTTGAGACTTACTTCTAGGCACATGCATAAGATTGCACTGCAGATGTTTGCCATTCACATAAACTATCAAAAATAAGAGCAGAAAGATTGTATGCTTAGCCCCTACTGTTTCCTGAGGCTATAAATCTGAACAGACGTTATCATCTGTTTCATGGGGGTGATCCGCATGAAATCAATGGCAGGATATGACAAAATATATGGAGCGTTATTTTCCTCATTTGCTGAAGGAGAAAAATCAATTTCTTGATTCTTTCCTTAGCCTGTGATGCTTGCAGTAACATTAACAGTGAAACAAAAGCTGGACTCATACCTCATCTTGGATAAATTGAATCTGACATGAAAGTTGTCCAACATTTCACATTTCTCTGAGGAGGATCTGGACAAGCTGGCCATTTCACTTCCCAGCTGAGACCTTTGCTCAAATTCAGCCGAGCTGTTTTCCCAAGAGTCATCGTCTGTGGTGAAATCTGTATTATGAATGGCCACAAACCTACAAGACATGATTGCCAAAACATCAACATACAACCCACTCTGTTATCACCTAAGAACATCACCCATGGTCTCCACATGGCCAAGAAGGAGAGAGATGATGTTAGAGTCCCAGGCCTTAATTTTGTCTCAGACATTATTTCTGTTGTCAGTTAAGATGGTCTGGAGGGATATCAATGCAGGCAAAATCCACCCCGTTTCTTGACCATGTTGAGACTGGGGATGAAAGGCAATAAAAGATAGGTAATAAAATTTCAATTCCCTTAGCAACAGAAAAGTACCTTCCCCTGAGAGGCAGGTTGCCCAAGTCCTGTGTGAATCTAACAGCCCCTTTCTTAGGCAAAGACCAAGATGGGGAGTGGCCTCTGCCTGCA
This sequence comes from Cyclura pinguis, assembly GCA_030412105.1. Lineage (NCBI taxonomy): Eukaryota > Metazoa > Chordata > Lepidosauria > Squamata > Iguanidae > Cyclura > Cyclura pinguis. The sequence goes on from CM059601.1 coordinate 186,676,386, forward strand.
ATGATATCCCGCCAGCCCATCTTAACTGGCAACACAAACAACATCTGAGAGACATGTGGACCTGTGCCTCTAACATGGTCACTTACCTTTTCCTGTATGATTTTTAACATCTTTTTCCCGATGAAGAAGCCAATGAAGCTTCAAAAGCTTGAATGATATATTTTGGTTGGCCAATGAAGATATTGCTTTTTGGGGGGATTTTGGATTTTGTTGTAGTGTCTGAATTGTTTCTCTCATCCCTCCCTCCCCACTAGTTAGCAACAGCAGGAGGGGCTCTGCCAATGACTCAAGAGATCCCTGATGGTAGGAGGTTCTTAGACGGAGGGCAAGGGCAAGGCATAGCCCTACAAAAAGGGACTTCAGTACATACAGCTCCACTTATGTATTTGCAAGTCGCTCATACAATACAGCCAAAATTTTACTAGATTAAATGTTCTTAGGAAATCTTGGAGACTTTCACAGACTATTAATTTGGGCCAGAATTTATTATCTATTTCTCTCTCTCTTTTTTTTTTCCTACTACAAGTCCTCCAAGCATGTTTTATTTATTTGTCCTTGTTATACAATGTTTGTCATGAAATATATACTACACATAATATGCAATACAATAAATATCTATTTGAATTCTATTTACAGATAAACAATAGGCATCTACAATTTCCTGAGTAAATTGTTCCACATCTCTTCATTACTCTTAGTACCATAATTCCTGATTCTTACTTCTTATCATTCCTTTAACACAATTATTGATATATCACCCCCATTTATCCTCTAAATAGGTCCAGCCCTCTCTGAATTTATCAAGTTTTATCTCAATTTGTTCATTTCCATGGTGTCTTGTAATTCAATTAGCCAATCCTGTATTTCCAGTATTTTATCATTTTTTTCTGTTCCTTTGCATGTAAGATCTTAGCCTTTGTAATCATATGTAACTGTATTTTCCACTCTCATCTTTAGACATATCCTTCCAACATCTTAGTCATATTTAATAAATAGCGGTCAGGTTTCATTGTTATCTGTTTACGTATCTTTGATCTTTTTGCCATCTTTTTGCCTAAGTCCCTTTTTTTAGTTTTGCAGTTTAAACACCTGTCATTTTGTACACTAATACAAACATCTCTAGGCTACAGTCAATACTATACTAATTTATTATCTATTTCTCTAGCTTATGTTATGTGTATTTAGATTAGTTTTTCCTATATGTTTATGTGATGGGTCAGTGGAATTCCATTTAGGCCTTCATTTCGGTTAAGTATTAGTCTTGGTTTACTTGACGTATTGTATTGTTGCATTGATAGAGTGTTATTTGGTTAACGTAGCTGTTGTTAAAATCATCACATTGGCTTATTATTTTTCCACACACGTGGTGTATATAAGGCACTATTTACTGTTTCAGTTATTTCCTCCAGGTATTTTCGTCAGTTACGGCCTTATTTAATATGAAACACTTCCCATCTGTGTTTGTTGGACTCTTCTGCCCCAATGCCAGCATCATCCTTTCAGCTCTGCCGAGTGTATGAAGTCATAATGCAGTTTTGAAGCTGCTTGGGGTAAATTAGCATAAAGGAAGCCAGAGAATGAGGAAAACAGGAATATATGAAGAGCCATGCTAGTTCAGATAGAATGACTATTTAGTCCAGTACTCACACAATGGCCAACCAATTGCTAAAAGAGGCCTACTAGCATGATAGAGCCAGCACAATGTAGCAATTTGAGTGTCGTACTATGACTCTGGAGATCAGGGGTTCCCACTCAATTCCCACTCAAGCATGGAAACCCACCTAGGGACCTTGGGCAAATCACCTCCCTCAGCCTCACAGGAAGGTAAAAAAAAAAAAACCCTCTGAACAAATCTTGCCAAGGAAACCACAGGATAAGTTTGCTTACGGTCAACGTTAGTTGGAAACAACTTGAAAGCACACAGCAACAACAACAGCAACAACAATAGCAACAATGCAATACTTGAGTGCAACTACAACTTCTGTTTCATGTTCACTGGCAACTGCTGTACAGAAGCATACTAGCTTTAACTTTAGATGTAGTAGCTATAGCCATCTTGACCATATAAGTTGATGGCTGTAACTTCTAGGAATTTATCTAATTCCCTTTTAAAGACATCCAATTTGACAGCCATCATTACACCCTGTGCTAGTGAATACCACAGTTTAACTGTGCTTTGTGTGAAGTACATCCATCTGCCTATGCTTCTTCTCTCAGCACTCAGCTTCACCAGTAGTGGAGCTTGGAGTGTGGAAGGCGGGGCTGCAGCTTGTGGGAGTGGCCACTGGGCATGGCGGCGGGGCTGCAGGGCATGGGGCATGGCCAGGGTGTGCAGGGGGTGGCTACGGGCTGGGACACCCCAAAAACATTGCCGCCCAGGGTGAACTGTCTGCCCCAACCCCATCCCTACGCGACTGAGCTTCACCTCAGGACCCCAGATTCTAATGTTATGAAAAGAGAAAAGCTTCTCCATGTTCACCTTCACCACAACACACATATAATCAAGCACAAGCAAGATACAGGCTAGTATTTTAAATGGTAGCATCTGCTTTAAAAATTGTCTGCCTTTCTAATTAACATTTTGCATTTCAGCTGGCTGAAGATCTCTTGCTAAAACTTAAGAGTGTTTTAGAAGTTAAACCACACATTCAGAAGCGAACAACATTAACATCAGTGGAATTTATTTTCAGGTAACTATTCACAGGACCACTGTCATGACCCACAAACTTAAATATTGTCTCTTTCACACTACAGAATAATAACACTTCAATACCTCTTTAAGTGTCATGGCTGCATCCTATGGAATCTTGGAATTTGTAGATTGCTGAGGCACTAGAGCTCTCTGATTGGGAATTCTGAATACCTCCCAAAATGCTGGGAACCTATATGATGGAGCCATGGCACTACTTCCATCCCATGTGGTGCTATAGCTGTGCAATGAGAAAGAGACATTGGAAGTTTTATTGGGAGTTTGTTTGTTTTTTATCTGTATATTTTTATGGTGGAGTTTTTAAGCAGAGTGTTATTCTCTTCGGAATGTAAATAAGTAAGTAAGCATCCCAGTCACAAGAGGATAGGATATGTGTATAAAGGTATAGTTGGACCAGGGTAATCTTATACCCAGCATATGAGCTCCCTACTACCACACATGTTTTTGGTGGCTTCTGCCTCTGATATTAATTAGCCTCAGCACATAGAATCATAGAAATGTAGAGTTGGAAGAGACCACACGGGCCATCCAGTCCAACCCCCTACCATGCAGGAATACCCTCAAAGCACTCCCGACAGATGGCCATCCAGCCTCTGCTTAAAAACCTCCAAGGAAGGAGACTCCACTACACTCCGAGGCAGCATATTCCACTGCCGGACAGCCCTGACTATCAGGAAGTTCTTCCTGAGGTTCAGGTGGAATCTCCTTTCCTGCAGCTGGAATCCATCGCTCCTTGTCCTGGTCTCTGGAGCGGCAGAAAACAAGCCCTCTCCCTCCTCTACATGGCATCCCTTCAAATATTTAAACATGGCTATCATGTCCCCTCTTAACCTTCTCTTCTGCAGACTGAACATACCCAGCTCTCTAAGTCTATCCTCACAGGGTTTGGCTTCCAGGCCCTTCACCATTTTGGTCGCCCTCCTCTGGACCTGCTCCAGCTTGACCATGTCCTTCTTGAATTGGGGTGCCCAGAACTGGACACAGTATTCAAGATGAGGTCTAACCAAAGCAGAGTAGAGTGGTACCAGTAGCTCCCTCGATCTAGACACCATACTCCTATTGATGCAGCCGAGAATTGCATTGGCTTTCTTGGCTGTCGCATCACACTGCTGACTCATGTTCAGCTTGTGGTCTATTAAGACTCCTAGATCCCTTTCACACGTACTGCCATCCAGCCACGTGTCCCCCATCCTATATTTCTGCATTCCATTTTTTCTACCTAAGTGTAGGACCTTACACTTCTCTCTGTTGAATTTCATTTTGTTAGCCTTGGCCCAGCTCTCCAATCTGACCGGGTCATTTTGAATTTTGATCCTGTCCTCTGGCGTATTAGCAAGCCCTCCCAATTTGGTGTCATCTGCAAATTTGATGAGCATGCCCTCTATTCCTTCATCTAAGTCGTTGATGAAAATATGGAACAGCACTGGGCCCAGGACAGAACCCTGTGGCACCCCGCTAGTCACTTCTCTCCAGGATGAAAAGCAGCCATTGGTGAGCACCCTTTGGGAACGGTCAGTCAACCAGTTACAGATCCACCTGACAGTAGCTCTGTCCAGCCCACATTTTACTAGCTTCTTTGCAAGAATGTCATGGGGAGCTTTGTCAAAGGCCTTACTGAAATCGAAATATGCTACATCCACAGCATTCCCTTCATCTATCAAGCTGGTAATTCTATCATAAAAAGAGATGAGATTAGTCTGGCATGACTTATTTTTGAGAAATCCATGTTGACTTCTCGTGATGACCGCATTGCTGTCTAAGTGATTAGAAACTGACTTCTTAATGATCTTCTCCAGGATCTTTCCGGGTACTGACGTCAGGCTGACTGGGCGATAATTATTTGGGTCCTCTTTTTTTCCCTTCTTGAAGATGGGGGACAACATTTGCCCTCTTCCAGTCTGCTGGAACTTCTCCTGTCCTCCAAGATTTCTCAAAGATTATAGCAAGCGGTTCCGAAATGACCTCTGCCAGTTCTTTTAATGTCCTAAGATGCAATTCATCTGGCCCTGGAGACTTGAATTCATCCAGTGTGGCCAGGTATTCTTGTACCACCTCTCTACCTATTATGTGCCGCATTTCCCCTGATCTCTCACCTGCTCCCCAACCGCCAGGTTGAGTGCTTGTATCCTTCTGGGAAAAAACTGAGGCAAAGAAGGTGTTAAGTAGTTCTGCCTTTTCTCTTCCCCCTGTTAGTAATTCGCCATCTTCTCTGCACAGCGACCCTATCGCCTTTCTTTTTCCTTTTGCTGCGGACATATTTAAAAAAGCCCTTTTTATTGTTTTTAATGTCTCTGGACAGCCTAAGTTCATTCTGTGCTTTAGCCTTTCTGACCTTCTCCCTACATCTCCTGGCTACTTGCTTAAATTCTTCTTTGGTGGTTTCCCCCTTCTTCCATTTCCTGTACACATTTCTCTTAACACTTAGCTCAGCTGAGAGTTCTTTAGTCAACCATTCTGGTTTCTTCAGATGCCTTCCATTTTTCCTCCTTATTGGCACAGTTTTAGACTGTGCCTTCAGTATCTCCCTTTTAAGGAACTCCCATGCCCCCTGAACTCCTTTCCCTTTCACTATTCACGTGACCAAGGGCTCTTTCACACTACACAATTTTAGCAACTGGAGTGAAATCATAGTGCTATAATTGGATAGTATGAAAGAGCCTCTTAAAGTGTTATGGTCTTAAGTCTGTGAATCCAGAAATATTCCCTTCAGCCTAAATGTCTTGATACAATATTTAAACAGGCCTGTTCACTAATCACTCAAATATACGTATATTTGTGTACATATGCACACATAATTTCCAGAGGCAAAATGCCTCTCAATGGGAGTTGCTAGTAAACATAAACAGGGCCCCTTCCACACTACCTAGTTATTGCACTATGATTCCATTTTATCTGCCATGGCAACATTCTACAGAATCTTTGAACTTGTTGTTTAAGAAGAAGTGTTTAGAATTCTCAATCAGAGAGCTCTAGTGCACCACCATCAGGATTCCATAGGATGCACTAGGATTCCATAGGATACAGTAAGGGCAGTTAGAGTGGAATCATGATGCGATAACTAAGCAGTCTGTAAGGATCCCAGATCATCATTTCATGCACGCAGATATTAGAATGTGAAACACATAACGCGATTGCAATGAAGTATTTGCAGCAGGTGAAGCATTCTCACAAAGCACGGAGAGGGAAAGGGAAAAAAAATATGAATCTTTTTAAAGAGGAACACAGCCTTTTATCCTGATCCATGTTCTTGGGGAAACATTCTGCCCACTACTTCAGAGGATGCCAGGATGCCAACATAAACAATCATTTTCATTTTAGAAAAATAGAGAACAATGCTGGACTAATGGCTTCACTGACCATCTGTAAATATCTACCACCTCTAGGCTACAGTAAGTGCAAGTCTAGATCTCTCAGAAATCAGTAGCACTTCAGCCAGCAGTAACTCTTAATAATATATTCTATGCCATTAAAAAAGAAAATCTCCTACCCATTTTGTTCAGTGGGAACTTTCAACAGAGGCGTTCTCTCTGTAAAGCAGCTGTGTTTTGACCTTGTGCTGAAGAGTTTAGGCAAAGTGAAGTGATACCTTTAAAAAAAGAAAGAAAGAAATTGTTAATTTCCACCTCCCTAGTGCTGTACATAGAGTTGTTGATGTTTAACTAAGAGCATATTAACTAATTAGATACTACATTAAGCAGATGAATTCACCTAAGGATATAGTCACAGCTGGCAGATAGAATTATCTCCATCCTTCCCTTTTGATCTCTTCCCGATTTTGAGTGCTCTTGGTGAACACATCCTCAGTTAGTTCTTGTCCTTTGCACAAGAAGACCTCATGTACACACAACGTCCAAGATGTTAGAACAAAATGAAAAGCCCCACAGACCATGGTTCAAAATATGTGAACCCTAGAAATATGCTAACAACTCAGAATAATTTCTCACTGAGCCAAAATGAATTCTTGTATGACTAATTACATTTCTAAGCACTTTGATGACATGTATTAAAGTTGATGCTGTTGTTGTGTGCCTTCAAGTAATTTCCCACCTATGGTGACCCTAGGGTGAACCTATCATAAGTATTTTTTTTATTTTTTTTTTTGCAAGATTTGTCCAGGGGCCTTGCCTTTGCCTTCCTCTGAGGTTGAGACTTGTCCAAGTTTACCCAGTGAGCTTCCATGGCTGAAAGGGGATTTGAACCCTGGTATCCCAGCATTGTAGTCCAATAAGAAAGGGCTTTTTTAAATATGTCCGCAGCAAAAGGAAAAAGAAAGAGGCGATAGGGTCGCTGCGCAGAGAAGATGGCGAATTACTAACAGGGGGAAGGGAAAAGGCAGAACTACTTAACACCTTCTTTGCCTCAGTTTTTTCCCAGAAGGATACAAGCACTCAACCTGGCGGTTGGGGAGCAGGTGAGAGATCAGGGGAAATGCGGCACATAATAGGTAGAGAGGTGGTACAAGAATACCTGGCCACACTGGATGAATTCAAGTCTCCAGGGCCAGATGAATTGCATCTTAGGACATTAAAAGAACTGGCAGAGGTCATTTCGGAACCGCTTGCTATAATCTTTGAGAAATCTTGGAGGACAGGAGAAGTTCCAGCAGACTGGAAGAGGGCAAATGTTGTCCCCCATCTTCAAGAAGGGAAAAAAAGAGGACCCAAATAATTATCGCCCAGTCAGCCTGACGTCAGTACCCGGAAAGATCCTGGAGAAGATCATTAAGAAGTCAGTTTCTAATCACTTAGACAGCAATGCGGTCATCACGAGAAGTCAACATGGATTTCTCAAAAATAAGTCATGCCAGACTAATCTCATCTCTTTTTATGATAGAATTACCAGCTTGATAGATGAAGGGAATGCTGTGGATGTAGCATATTTCGATTTCAGTAAGGCCTTTGACAAAGCTCCCCATGACATTCTTGCAAAGAAGCTAGTAAAATGTGGGCTGGACAGAGCTACTGTCAGGTGGATCTGTAACTGGTTGACTGACCGTTCCCAAAGGGTGCTCACCAATGGCTGCTTTTCATCCTGGAGAGAAGTGACTAGCGGGGTGCCACAGGGTTCTGTCCTGGGCCCAGTGCTGTTCCATATTTTCATCAACGACTTAGATGAAGGAATAGAGGGCATGCTCATCAAATTTGCAGATGACACCAAATTGGGAGGGCTTGCTAATACGCCAGAGGACAGGATCAAAATTCAAAATGACCCGGTCAGATTGGAGAGCTGGGCCAAGGCTAACAAAATGAAATTCAACAGAGAGAAGTGTAAGGTCCTACACTTAGGTAGAAAAAATGGAATGCAGAAATATAGGATGGGGGACACGTGGCTGGATGGCAGTACGTGTGAAAGGGATCTAGGAGTCTTAATAGACCACAAGCTGAACATGAGTCAGCAGTGTGATGCGACAGCCAAGAAAGCCAATGCAATTCTCGGCTGCATCAATAGGAGTATGGTGTCTAGATCGAGGGAGCTACTGGTACCACTCTACTCTGCTTTGGTTAGACCTCATCTTGAATACTGTGTCCAGTTCTGGGCACCCCAATTCAAGAAGGACATGGTCAAGCTGGAGCAGGTCCAGAGGAGGGCGACCAAAATGGTGAAGGGCCTGGAAGCCAAACCCTGTGAGGATAGACTTAGAGAGCTGGGTATGTTCAGTCTGCAGAAGAGAAGGTTAAGAGGGGACATGATAGCCATGTTTAAATATTTGAAGGGATGCCATGTAGAGGAGGGAGAGGGCTTGTTTTCTGCCGCTCCAGAGACCAGGACAAGGAGCGATGGATTCCAGCTGCAGGAAAGGAGATTCCACCTGAACCTCAGGAAGAACTTCCTGATAGTCAGGGCTGTCCGGCAGTGGAATATGCTGCCTCGGAGTGTAGTGGAGTCTCCTTCCTTGGAGGTTTTTAAGCAGAGGCTGGATGGCCATCTGTCGGGAGTGCTTTGAGGGTATTCCTGCATGGTAGGGGGTTGGACTGGATGGTCCGTGTGGTCTCTTCCAACTCTACATTTCTATGATTCTATGATTCTATACTCAAACCTCTAGGCCATGCTGGTGGTGTAGTGATTCGAGTATCCCCATTCAGCCATTGAAACCCACTAGATGACCTTAGACAAGTCACACTCTTTCAGCCTTAGGGGTCACAAGATTGGCCCCAAAGTGATTTTTTAAAATTAAAAATACCACCATCCCTTATAGATGAAGAATCTATGCAAAAATCTACCACAAAATACATGTTGAATTTCCCCCAAAATTTTCTTTATGATAGCAGCCTAATTTAGGAGGTGAGGCTTTGTCATTATTGTTAAACTGCTGGAGTCAGAATCTATTCAGTCTGTTAATAAATATATCCGGAAGGCACCCAAATGACCCAGAGATATACTAGAATTTCTCAGTCTACCCTTTCCTTAACTTAAGCGACTGACCGAAATGACTAATTAGGTCCAGAGTGAATAGAAGGTTTACTTCTCAAGATGTAAAATGAATATAAGTGATCAACTAAAAACTGCTTTTTGTGATACACAGTTCACCTCCCTGAGGCACATTTGTTTTAATTAGCACATCCAGACACTCTCTACTTACCTCTAGAATCATATGACCACTTACCACATGGGTCACATTTTTAATATTATTATGCTGACACTGAAAATAATAGGAAACCCTTAATTTGTGAATTCTGAGCAACAAAAATATGTATCAGTTGCATTACCAGGCAGTGTCAAAAACAGGCTAAAATGACCAAGATAGTATCCAAGATCAATCTACTGCAATGTAGACCCAGGAGAATGGATGGATGATAGAAATCTGAGAACTCAGCCCCACCATTTGTTTAAAAAACTTTATCCAAAATATTTCAAGTGCCATACAAATCCCACTCTCATTTGCAAACATCTCATGAACTTCAAACAGCAGCTAATTCTGAACAAGACCATCCCAAAGAATCAGAACTCACATTTGTCTAACAAAACTTCAGTGTCTGTTTTGTCATTTCCTGTAGTCTGGCAATAACATGAAGATCAAAATTCATTCACCTTACTATCTTATATGTTACTTGGGAGGAGTAAAATCTCACTCGCCACCTCAACATTTTCAAGAGTCTCCATCTAAAATTGAGAGAAAACATATGCCCTGGAAACTTTTTCGTTTTCCCCAAATCTGACACAAAACCTTAAACAGATGTCCACTTTGGGAAAAATTAAAACTGAATTTTTAAAAAAGTATTTGAAATCCTATTTGATGATGATGGTGGTGGTGGTGAGGAGAAGAAGAAGAAGAAGAAGAAGAAGAAGAAGAAGAAGAAGAAGAAGAAGAAGAAGAAGAAGAGGCGGCGGCAGCAGCAGCAGCAGCTGTCATAAGAACAATAAGTTGGGGCTCAAACTTTCATCTTCCATAACCAGTATAACCAGCAGCTCTGCTGGTTGGGGATGATAGAGGTTGTAATCCGCCACAATAGGAATGTACCAGACTAGAGAAAGCTACTCTAAGAATTTTCTAGGGTTACACTTCCTTTGAAAGTACCATCATGGCAGAAGAATATTTCTGTCTCATAGCACTCTATTGGCATCAGCCACATAAGGAATTAATTTCACCTCCTTGAGCAGATCCTCTCTAATCTACTCACTTTGTTAGTGGCTACTTGTCATGATGGATATTGGTTCCTTCCAGTAGCAGAGATACTATGTAAGATGGAAGATGTTGCTGCACTCGCATCCTGTTTCTTGTTTTCCCATAGGCAAGTGGTTCTCATACATTCCGGGGAACAGAGTACTGCACTAGGTAGGCATTTGGTCTGATCTGGCAGGACTCTTCTTATACACTTACACCTTGATGAATGGCTTGGAGGTTTTGGTTTTGTTTGTTTAATTTTTCCAATTGTATATCGTGTGTGTTCAAGGTACGTAATAAAAAGAAAGTATTTGGCTGAGATTCAATGGAGTTTGCACTGCAGTCTTGAAGATACAAAATGACCTGGTCATGAGCTCCTTGTTGGGAGCCTTATAAATTAAAATAAGATTCACTATGCATTAGGTGCCAGAACTGAGAACAAGCATGAACAAAACTCAAAATATGAATTCAGCACTATGGTTCTATAATATTCCCTTTTAAAATGCTAATTCAACAAACTAGCTCTAGGATTTTGACAGAACATTAATCATAGTCACAACCTTTGTTTCCTAAGAAATGGATCCAGAGACCTTTCCCTGAATTGAAATTTGCTGAAGCTATTGTTTAGAGTTAGGGCAAGAGAACAAGAGTCAGCTGGACAGAAACCATAGCCTTAGATGAAACACACTGGAAAATGTATACAACATTCTGCTGGACTCAAGGCAGATAGACTAGGTTGGAAAGTGGAAAATACAATTAAGGCAAGAAGATTTTGTCAATTCCCTCTGTGCTCTCCTGTATTCTCACTTTGAACTACCATTTTATATTAACAACTTTGTATCAATCAACCACTTGGATCTTCAGAACAGATGGTGGGCAGGTACACAGGAGGCCTATATTTAAAAAAAAAAATCTCACATGCCAAAGAAACCCATGTCATGTACAGAAAACCACCAAGGTCTTGATATACGTGGTTTCACTGCTGCTTTGGGACAGAAAAAAAACAGGGCAACTCAACAGTATCACTGACCCTACTATTAAGCACGTTGATGCAATGGGCTCAGGCAGCAGATACTCTCGGTGTTTTGCTTGAGCCCTTGGTCATTCTTATCTCTTAGAGGACAGAAGTGTATGTGGCCTGTCCCACATCTCTAAACTCACCCGTTATCCTTGGGTGCACTGGAGGACATCATGCCATTGCCAGGTAAGTAAGATTCAGTGCAAATCCAGTTTGCTTCTGAACATGAAATAGAGCACCATCTTGCCTTTGCCTCAAGAAGCAAAATTTTCTGGCCCTGCAACACCTCTGACAGCCAAGATACAGAGTTGAGGGATATGCTGGTGGAGTATAAGTTGTGCAAGTCATTAATCCTGATTTGTGGTGGATGCTACACTGGCTAGGCATTTCTATCAGTGATATGAGAGCCAGAGTTGTGTAGCAGTTTGAATGTTGGCCTACAGCCCTGGATTCAAATCCCCTCTTCGCCACAGAAACCTACTGGGTAACCTTGGGCAAGTAACTCTCTCTCAGCCTCAGAGGAAGGCAAAGTCAGACTCCCTCTGAACAAATCTTGCCAAGAAAACCCCATTATAAGTTTGCCTTAGAGTCACCGTAAGTCTGTAATGAAGCAGACAACAAAAACATAAATACAACAAAATACAACATACAACAAAAACAACTACCACTACTATTACTATTACTGTTACTACTACTACTACTACTACTACAATGATATGCTGAGGTCCATGAGAAAGCTATCACTTCACCAAACTTTATAAAAAAGATGGAAAAAAGTGAATCAGAGAGACAATATTTGTTGAATAATTTGGTGTCAGCAAAGATATATGTTTCTATCAGGAGAGGCATAAATTGTTGATCTAAATCACAGGTCCTTTCTTTTATGTCATGTCTCCAGTATCAGTCACACAAATTTAACTAATGCCTCTGGAGGACCCAAAAGAGTGAGCTAAAGAAGTCAGATAAAAAGGAGACTGAGGGGAAGAACTAGTTCAGTTTGATCTCAACATTTGAATGCAAAGAAATCTTGTAGCACATTTGAGTCTTAAATGGGAGAAAGAGGTGTGTAGCATTGAAAGCTCAGCATTTGGAGTTCATTTACAGCGTAATGAGAGACACGGTAAAGCAAGTATTCAGTGTAACAAAATGTACCAGCTCCAAACTGTTCCTCATTTAAAATCCACTGCTCCCAAATTCTTTTGCGAGTTATCAAATCAATCCCCCAAATATACATAGACAATATCCATGCTATGCCATGTCAACAGCCATTCACTATCCATATTTAATTCCATCCCAAAATAGATTGAATATTTCTAAAATATCTCTTTATCACTCATTCCTCAGATATGATATGGCAGCAGTAGAGTATTAAAAAGACCAACTAGATCCAAAGGATTTTATAGACTAGGGAATTACCATCTCTAATGTTCTGAGCATGTGCTCTCATATATAAAGCATGCGACTGAAAGGAGACTTGGCATGTTTCCACTCAGAGAGGAAGGGAGGGAGTTCCTCCATAACTCAATGCAAATATTTTATAAACTGGAGTCCCATCTGTGCTACAAGGAGAACAAGAGAGAAACACAAGAAGGTTTGTATCCAGGTCTGAAAGCCCCAAACCAGATTGTGGTAGCTTGTTTCTCTGAAGAATGCTAGACCACTCTGTTAGGGGACACCAAGATCTGTACAACACGCCTCCTAAGATGTACATGTATATGTTCAAAAATGAAACCAGTTTTGATTGTCTGGCCAAGGACACAGAAGGATTAGCTGGAAAAGCCTCTTCTGATCAAATCTTGTAGGCAGTGTCACAGATGAACTCCATTATCTACCATCACCAAGTTTCCCTAAGCTTCTTGATTAAATAGTTGGAATACTGAAAACTCCTCAAACAAGGTTCTGTCTCTCCCAACATGTGGGCCCTGCAATTGGCAGGCAATGTATTAGAGACAGGAAATGTAAATAGGAAATGTCATCTTTGGGACGAGGACAATCGACTTAATGCTTCTGTAATGTCTTTCTTAAGCAGGGGCTTAACCACCTTTGGCTAACCCAAATTTTGGGAAATGTGCCTCAGGAATTCTTTGTTTAAAGAAGTTCCTTATTTTAGAGAAATTCTGAAGTCATTTAGTCCTGACATGCTTTAAAAAGAATTCCAAATTCAGAGCAATTTATTCTAGAATGGGGTCTACCAGAACTAAGAAGTAGAGTGGCCTGCCTCCCTCTGAGTCCGCTTGCTGAAAATCCCAACATAAATGAGCTGAAATCACTCTTTCAGCCCCCAGAATCCAAGATTCTCATTAGCTTTTTCTCTTCATTAAATTCCTGGAACCAGTGCAGAGGACTTTACTTAGCTTATCCTCCTTTCCTTGCACTGATCCCTAGCTTCTCAAAGGTACCAGGAAGAGATAATTTTTCAACCTCTTAAAGCTATCCTTTGGGGAATACTTTCCTTGCACTTTGCAGCTCCCTAAAACTGCCTCTTCCTTCTCTGGTGTGAGTGTGTGTGTGTGTGTGTGTGTGTGTGTGTGTATTAGAGAAACTACTATATTGCCCTTACCTTTGAAACTCTTTCTCTCCTATCTTCTTCCCCCTAACAACCTCTTATAGCTTCAAGCTATTTTTAATTCCTCACAACCTTGCCTGTTTTGCCACATATACCTTTGCCATTTGCAAAGCTCAGTATTTGCTTTCCTCAATGCACTTACTACATATATCTTGATTGCTGTATGTTCAGTAAAATTCCATGTTTAGAGAGTTCTGTGTGAATAGGTTTTGTAGAGTCCAACCTGTCTGGTGCACTTTTTGCCAGAGTTACACAAAACCTGATGGGCATATATAATTAGAATATATATGAATTCATTCATATGCTCTGAGGAAATGCCTGGTAACAGCTCTAGCCACTGCACTCTGGTTGGATGTGTACCTGCCTGTCAACTTCCACTGAGTTAACTGCGGCTAGCACTGGTAGGAAAGGCAAATAACAAGAGGTACACAAAACAAGACTATGACCATTCCCACACTAGACTGTTATAGTGCTATTATTCCATTTTCAGCATCTTATGGAAAACTGCAAACCCCAGGATTCCATAGGAGGTTGAAAGTGGAATAATAGCACTATAACAGGCCAGTGCAAAAATGGCCTATGAGGGACAGAAGTTGCCCACATCTGTTACAAACTGTATTAATTCAAACTGGAGCAGCAGTTAACAAAAGCAAAGTTAGATTTAGGAAAGTCCAACAAGAACGAATCTTAAATCCTATCAAAGCCAGATGTTCAGTGGATGATGCTGACTGACTCACCAGATCCCAAGTTACTGTCAGCATGTTGGCAAACAAATTAGGTATATACTTAACAGTATAATTGTCCTCATTATAAAATATGAGATTCCCAAAGTTGAAACCGTCCTTGATGCCCTATTGTGTCCTTTACAACTAATCCCCAATGAATTGCAACTGATTGTAATAATAGCAACCTAACTGATGCACTCTGCACATACTGAGAGCCTCAGTAACCACTAGGTTTACAGGGTTCAGCCAAGCTCTGATCCAGAATCTTTCCCTTGACTTCAAGGAACTAAATTTGGTCTGCACACAATTGAAATGTGACTCCCACAAAACCCAGGCTTGGTTACCTCTTTCTAGTTGGAGCAATGTTTGTTTGTTGTTTGTTTGTTTGTGGGAAAAGGAGAAAAGGAATGTTGCCTACAGAAATTAATAAAAGATACTAAAATTGGCCATATTCTTGCTACATGGTCTCTTGAGATATTCTATTCTCTAACTACATAGACTAGAAGAAATATTTCTGGCTCTATAATCCTCTCTAATACTGTTATACAACTATGAACAGATTTGTAATAGAAACCTTCTGGATACATGTTGGTATTCAACCTGTCATGAAAACAGGAGCTCCTTAGAACCTTGTTTTCAGGATTTATCATTAAAAAAAAATCATGTACATTAATGCAACAGGTCTGGGACAGAATTATTGTAGTTCTCAATGCCCTAAGGAACATAAGCAAAACACAAAAATGTTATAAAGCACAAACTAAACATAGACTTGGGAAGGAAGGAATTCCTGCTGATCCCAGATAAGAGACCTGAAAAATAGAGAAATAACTCTCTTTTTAATTAGCTTAACTTCTTTTGATGAAAGAATACAAGCTTTCAACTGGCACTGCTCTTTGATCAACATGTGTAGCATCTCCCCTGCATTCTCTCTAGGAAACCAAAGCAAATACAGCCATTCTGTATCCTGGGGCAAAATGCCCTACAAATTTGTAAAATTACTATTTTAAAAGAGAAAGAAACATCAATATTGACAGAGGCACAGACAGGCAGACAGAGATGTTCAGGATCCTTGCTAATCAGATCTGCATATTCTCCGCACTGTGGAGTTACATATCTTCTTCTTATAATTAAGACCAACACAACTAACTGGAAAGAAGCTGCTTTTTCAAGCACCTTCTCTTCCTCTTCCACCCACTCCACCTTGGCTTCCCTGTTCCTTTTATCAGACATATTCATTAAAATCAGGTTCACGGTTTTAGCTTTAAGAGGTTTACATGGTGAAACAGCTGTCAGTAAAACCTCTAAAGAGGATTGGTGCTCACATGTCGGTGGCATGACTGAAGGGGGGCAAAGTTGCTCCTATTGCTCCTAGAAAGATTAAACTCTGGATCTATCTGAGGTTTCCAAAAGGGATGGGAAGAGTTATTAGCAAAACTGCGAAAAGCACATTACATAAATCAACAATGGTAGATGAAGTAATCATCCTAAGAAAATAGAAAAAGATGTTATTAATTCAGGCTAACATAGCCACCCCTGGCTTATCTGCTACATAACACATCCTACACAAGAGAAAAGAGTAATGGCTCACCTCACATATAAAAATTGAGAGGGTGTTTATGTGAGTGTGCACATTTACATAAGAGTTCCTGTGCTGGTACATCTACTTGAGAATTCACTCTAGTATCCAGTTATGCTGTAGAAGCTCACAAATAGGATGTGACGGAAACAAGCATCCCCTATAGTTTACTCCCAACGTTCTGCAACAGGGATGTGCCAAGACATTTTACTATTTGGGACAAAGGACAAGAGGACACTGCCCCTCTCCCCTTAGTCCCATGGACTCTATATACAGAAGCTGACCTAAATGGCGATTGAATCTTACTCTAATATTAGCAGTGGTACAGGGAACATATCCACACAGCAAATTATAACAGTTTAATTGTGATTGCTCTATCCTACAGAGTCCTGTATTTTTGGTAGTACTTAAAATTCCCTAATCTGCTCCCTCGAATGATAGCATCAGCATTCTCTGGCAGAGAATTCGAAGTACAAATTCCAGGATTCTATGCAATGGAGCCACAGAAGTTAAAGTGGAATGAAACTGCTGCAAACTGTTTAATGGGGATATGCACCAGGTCCCCCACCAGACATGTCAACAGCAGACTAGTTTAGATGGTGCAGAACAAACTGAGGGACTGCCATTGCCTTACCATCTGCAGCCTGAAGTAGCTGCCTCATTCCACCCAATGGTAGTGCAGGAGCTGTTATAAAATCATACAGAAAAATAATATAAACATAATGTTTAATAAAAGCAGCAGCAACAATTCTCATAGGCCATTTCCGCACTAGACTGTTATAGTGCTATTATTCCACTTTCAACATCCTATGGAATCCTGGAGATCCAGGTCCTCCCTAAACTGCAAACTCCAGGACTCCATGGCAAGTTGAAAGTGGAATAATAGCACTATAACTGTTTGGTATCGAAATGGCCATAGTTTCATCAATGTGCACAGTGTTTTACAGAATACGAAAGGGCAAGTCATTGTCCCAGGGAACTTGCAATCTAAAATCAACAGAAATGACGGAAGAAGGGAAGCAGAGCCAGGGAAACAATATGTGATTATTTCAATTGCGCATCTTTAGGCTTAGTTTAGAGGGAGATGGCAACAAAGTCTGCATGGAAAAGCTACTTTTTTTTTTTTTATAGAGATGTCTGAAAATGAAACAGGTGACAACATTCAAGTATTCTGGAAGGCATCATATGATGATATATCATACACAGAATCATGCAATCATAGAGTTAGAAAACGCCTCATGGGTCATTGAGTCCAAAGCCCTGGTCAGTGCAGGATCTCCAGCTAAAGCATCCCCTGCAGGTAGTTGTCCAGCCTCTTTTTAAAGACTTCTGGAAAGGTAGTCCCTACCATCTCTCTGGACAATTGGCTCCATTGCCAAACTGTTCTCACTGTCAAGAAGTTCCTTCTAATGTTCATTAGAAATCTACACTCCTGTGACTTCATTCCATTAGACCCAGTCCTACCCTCTGGAGCAATGCATATGAGGAAGCAAGGAAGAAAGAATAAGCATTATCTGATGGAGCAGGGAGAGTCAGAGTGGTGTAGTGGTTTGACTGTGTATTGGACTGTGATCCTGGAGACCACGCTTGGCCATGGAAACCCACTGGGTGACTTTGGGTGCATCCTGGAGTGTGTCACACACAGCCCCCAGAAAACCCCATGATAGGGTCATCATAAATCTTAGGGACTTAGGGTCTTCATAAATCGGAAATAACTTAAAGGCACACAATAACAATAACAACAACAAGAAGAAGAAGCAGAGTTTTGGATGGCAGAGTCAAATGAGCATGTATCATTCTATTTGTTTACTGGCCAACCAAATGCCTTTGAGAAACCCACAGTCAGAACATGAGGGTGACAACACCCTCTGGCTCTTGTTCCCCAATAACTGATATTGAGAAGCATTCAGCCAATGATATTGGTTGTAATATATAGCGAACGTGACTAATAGTTGCCCACCATTCATTTGTCTAAACCTCTTTTAAAGTCGTCCAGTTTGGCAACTGCCACCACAAACTCCACAATTTTACTGTGTGCTGCATGAAGAAAATTTTCCTTTTTTGAGTAATTTTTATTAAATTTTACATACATATCACAAAAGTTAAAGCAAAGAAAAGGGAAAAGGAAAAGAAAAAAAAAGTACACAAAACACACACACCCAAAAACAAAGAACTAAACAACAAAACATCTACACTAATCTACTAATATATATAAAAATGACTTCCAACTATCTCCTCTTCAGATATATGTATATTGCCTACATTCAAACCTCTCTCAGTGTTCTATATTTTATACTTCTTGTATTTGTCAATACATACTAATTTTCAAAACCAACAATCATCAAGTTACTGTCATTATTTTTCAAAAAGTTCATCAAAGGCCTCCAGTATTTCTAAAATGTTGCTAACAATTTTTCCCTAATCAAAATAGATAATTTATCAATTTATGTTAATTCACTCAGTTTTAATAACCATTCTTCTTTGGTAGGTAATACATTACTCTTCCATTCCTGAGCATATAATAATCTTACCACTGTAACCATATACTGAAATATTTTCCAGTAATTCCTTTCCATTGATTTATCCAACAGTCCCAGAAGAAACAATTGAGGTTTTAATTGTATATTAATTTTTAATATTCTCCACATCAAAATACATATTTGAACCCAACACTTTTTAGCTTTCTCACATGTCCACCACATATGGTAAATGTCCTATCTTGAAGCTCACATTTCCACCATATGTTCAAAGTACCTTTATACATTCTAGACAATTTTCTAGGAGTCATATACCAGGGATACCTCATTTTGTGAAAGTTCTCTTTAAGATCATGACATAAAGTAAATTTCAGCCCCTTTCATCCTTTCCCATTGATCCATTTATATATTATGTTAACAAATCTTAGCCCATTTTATCATACAGTCTTTTCACCTGTTCATCTTCCATATCAGATTTTAACAATATTTTATACATTTTGTAATTACATGTTCACCAGTTGTACATAGCTACAATTTAAACTCTGATTTATTTGTTTCAAAGCCATAATTCTTTTTATCTATCTTAAATCAAATAATTGCAAGTAAGAAAAACAAAGAAAGCTATACCCCTCTGCCAGTAACTGTTCATTTGTTTTAATTATATGTTCTCATTGTTAATTTTCCAGCAGATCCTTGTATCTTAACCATCTACTTCCCATCTATAAAATGTACCTTGTGCTAAGACCCATAGAGACACTTCCTGACACAACCTGGATTTGTATTTAGTCCAGATTCTCAGAATGGTACATCTCACATAATGATTATAAAAATCTGCATTAACTTTTACTTTCCCATACCATAATATCCATGCCATCCAAACCTCAGTTCATGTTCTTCTAGTTCTAATAATCTTTTATTTCTCAGCAATATTCATTCTTTCAACCATACCAAACAGCACAGGGCAAAATATGTTTTCAAATTTGGCAGCTGCAAACCTCCTCATGACTTCGCATCTTGGAATACTTTAAATTTCACTCTTGTTTTTTTTTCCCCCCTTTGCCAAACAAACTTAGATATGTCCTTATATCATTGTTTAAATGAGCTGTCATTTGTCAACTGCAGTATTGTCTGAAATAAGAACATTATTCTAGATAAAACTTTTTTATCACTAAAATTCTTCTTAACAGAGACCAAATTAATTTTTCCCATTTCTGTCCTCCTTAATTTCATTCTACACCTCAACATAATTATTTTGAAATAAAGTACAATTTATGTTGGTCATTGTAATACCTAGCTATTTTACCTTCTTCTCAATTTAAAATCAGTTTTTCCATCAACTCTGTTCACCCTACCATTGTCATGTTTTTAGTCAATATCACCATTTTTAGTTTTTTGTTTATTAACTTTAAATCTTGCCAAATCCCTCAATTTCTTTAATTTTCCCATTAATCTTTTTTTTATACCCTCAAGTGCATCGTCCAAAGTAATCACTAAATCATCAGCAAATGCCCTTCTAAAAATTATTTCTTTATCTTTATACCCCTAATATTCTCATCCTTCCTTATATCTTTGTTCCAAGATCCCCAATACTGAAACAGACAAAAGTGGTGCCAGTAGACATATGTGTCTTGTCTCTTGTTATATCTTACACAGTTTGGATAACTATTATTTCTGCATAGAATAACCCATTTAATAAAAAATGTCTCCAAGAATCATCTCTTCCAAAAATCTAAATAAGAAAGCCCAGTCTTCTCATAAATGCATCCTTCCAGTAATTCCAGATTATCCCATCTAAGTGGGATCTTTTGCTGCTTCAACTTATCTGCCAGAAAACTATAACTCTTCTCTTACATAGAATTGTCCCCGGAATCCCTTTGAGAACTATTATCTCTCTTTCATCTGCTTTCAATTTGTTCTCAAAGTGTTTCTGTAAAACGAGATCTCTTGTCAATTTCTTAATAACATGGACAATTTCAACTCTTGGTAGATTTAATCTCTTGCCATTTTTGAGTTAATTCTGTAGACTCTATCGTTCTCAAAATCTATTTTCTCCTCCTCTTTGCCAAAAAAAATGGAGAGGAATTGACCATTTTCTCTCTAATGTTTTCTTGAAGGTCTTCTGGAATCAATGTAGGTCTCCAACAATACTCTTTTTTCTTCATTTCCAGTAAAGTCATATTGTTCAGATGTCTTTCTCATTATCCATACATTCAGTCTTAAGTTCCACATTTTGAACTTTTTCATTAATCTGTTTGACTTCTTCTGCCAGTTGTCTGGGCGGTTCCTTAATCTCTTTAACTCTTTTCTAATCTCCTGTCTTGTCCCCTGTTTCAACTCCTGTTTTAATCGCTGGCCCATTTTCTCTTTTTCTCAAATTGTTTTGCTGTCTTTTTCTCATCGGGTGCATCTCCTCCAATGCTCAAGCTGTTTTTGTTGAAGTTGCTTTTTCAGCAGGTATTTCAGTTGATGGTCCCTTTGCCTCTGTAACTCTCTTTGGCTCTGTGGCTGTAGCTCTGGTTACTCTTGCTGTCATTTAAAAAGTTTCATCTTTATTTGATCACTTTTATTTGATCACTGGGTGGCAGGATTTCACCATAGATTTTTCTTTCCTGTTATTCTTGTCACCACTAAATGGCATTGCTGTACAATATTCCCATTTAGCTCAGCCCATTTCCATGGTAACCAATTCACATCAGCAATTCCTGTCTTATCAGAAGCTCCAAAAATAACCACAACTTTTTCACAGCAAGAAAAATTCTTATTACATATTTTCTCCTTCTTAAAAAGTACAATTAGTTTCCCCTTCTTTGGTATATAGTCAGCCTCTTTTTAATTTCTTGAACAGATTTTTTCTTTTGTGAATCTCCCATTGTTCAATTTCATTTTGTGATCCCATTTCTAGTATACTGAGAACTTCTTTTCCACATTCACTATTCCATGGCCAGTTTTATATCTTCCTTTTATATCCCCTCAGACTAGCCTTTTGGCAGAGGTAAAAATCACCCAATATAACCTTCTCCCATAGGAGAATTTTTCCATCCCTTTGTACATTTTGGTGACCCTTCGAGCATGTGGAAATCAGAACTGTGCAGTGTTCCAAGTGTGATTGCACCAAAGATATTGTATAAGAACAGTATGGTACTAGCAGTTTGATTTTGCATTCCTTCCCTGGTGATCACAAAACTGATCTTTTCCAGACCTCCTGGTTTTCACTGTTTTCATTGATCTACCCACCATAACCTCCAAATCCATTTCCTGTTCAGCCACTGCCACTATCAACATGTATGTGAAATTAGACTTTTTGATCCAATATGGAGCACTTTAAACAGTTTTACAGTGAACAACACTTTTCATTTAAATGCCAGCTCTCTCAGTTTGGAATATGGAGGAATCCTACACAACTGTTCATGTTCTAAGCTGCCCTAGACAACTTGATGTCTTCAGAAGACTTGGCCACCAAATTCCAGATCATTTTTTTTATCCCCAAATACAGATATTTGGGAGACCTCACTGTGAGACTTCTTCATAGTGCTCTTTTAACCAGTTACTTATCCAAAAGAGGGCTTCTTCCCTTACTGTGTGATAGTTACATTTTCTCAGGAATCTTTGATGAGGGACTTTTTCAAAAGTTTCCCGCAAGACCAAGTAAACAAAGTGTTGTTGTCATTATTGTTGTTGTTGCTCTTATTGTTGTTGTTTGTCTTAAAATCGTTTCCAACTTATGGCAACTCTAAGGTGAACCTATCACAAGATTTTTGGGGGCTGAGAGTATGTGACATGCCCAAGATTACCCTCAGGTTTCCATGGCTGAGCAGGGAATCGAACCCTCATCTCCAGGGTCATAGTCCAACATTCAAACCAAACCAAAAGTCTACCAATTCCCTTTACTCACATACTTGCTGACATACTCCAAAAAGTTACCACTGTGCCCATTTCCCACCAATGCTCAGCAGGCTCCATCAGCTTCAGATTCAGCATGTTCACAAGTTTAGGCAGGTAAGAAAGCAAGCTGTGATGACACTGTAGGGAGCAATAGTTCCTTCTGAACCTGAATGAGAGTGGGCAATGGTAGCCCTCAGCAGACAGATGCCGTTTATTTCTACATGCCTTCTGAGACACAACATAATTTCTCATATTTATTCCTTTCATGCCATTCAAAATTTTCTAAACCTCTTATGTGTCTCCTTGGTCATGAAAATGTCAGTACAAAAACCCTCTGCTTCAAAAGAGGTTTGCATGAAGGTACAGCTGTCAGACCTATCCTGCGGGGAATGAAATCTTCATGTGACTGTCTTCTTTCCACAACTGAACAAAGAAGTCTAAGAAGTCCTGTATAGTCACATTTCAGCCAAGTGATGGGAGGGCCTGTAATAATTCACTTACTTCATTAACTAGATTTTGTAGACTGAAACAACCCCTCAAAAGATTCCACAATACAAATTACATGCAGATGTACCCAACTTCATTCTTCTTTGGGAAGAATGATGGTTGAATAGCCACAACCACCTTATCAGGTGATAAGATTTTCTGCTATGGATTTTCTTGGTCATTTGCATTAATGGAAGTGTGGCACAAAATAAAAAGTCATCTTCTCATATTAACTACATGATATCTGACCATCTGTATTAGTAATTGATTGCAGGTGACACAGAGTATGGAAGGTTTTTCCTTCCTTTATGTGCAAATAATTCCTTCATGTGTGAATCATATCAAAGGTGCTTCATAATGAATCAGGGCCATGCTAGAGCCAGGGTGTGGAAGTATTACTTTTAGGGACTGCAGCTCCAGAATCTCCCCACCAGAATGGCCAGTGACCATGCTGTTTGAGGGATTCATAGCACAAAAATGTAATTTTTCTAAGAGGCACCCTTTGCATTGAGAGCCAGCGTGCTGTAGTGGTCTGAGCATTGGACTATGACCATGGAGACCAGGATTCAATTCCCCACTCAGCCATGGAAACCAACTGGGTGACCTTGAGCATGTCACACATTCTCAGCCCTAGAAATTCTCATGATAGGCTTGCCTTAGGGTTGCCATAATTTGGAAAAGACTTGAGGACACACAATAACAGACAACAAGCCTTTACATTGACCCCAGATTTCCATGTGTTAGGATAGATGGCCAAGCTGGTAAAACCTACAGGTGAAGTGATGGAGTATACATGCTGGGCTAGGAAAGTTAATTTTAAAAATAAAGGGGATAATCACATTCTGTAGCTTGCCATAACTGAGCAGTGGTTGGATGATGACCTGGATATCCTAAGTATCATTCTACCACACTGCTAATTTATTATGAGTGACTTCAGCACATCCTTATATTTGCTCTTCCAAAAGTAACTGTTCGAAATTAACTTTCCAGACTCTGCTTATATTGAAGCATCTGCTCATACCTAGACTTCCACTGGGCCTTCCCATTACACGGAAGCC
The DNA here is from genome assembly GCA_030412105.1 of Cyclura pinguis. NCBI lineage: Eukaryota > Metazoa > Chordata > Lepidosauria > Squamata > Iguanidae > Cyclura > Cyclura pinguis. The sequence continues at coordinate 186,700,487 of CM059601.1, forward strand.
TATACAACCAGTTCAGGTATCTGCGCCATGATGATTATGGGCAGATGATGGAACCAGATAGCTGTAGTATGGAAAGATAGCTTCAGATGCACTTGCCTGTTCCAGCAAGCAGATCAATCTGCTACTTAGTCCCATCTGTCAAGGCTATGAAGTATTTGCGAGTATGGGTTAGCATGCAAAACCCTTACCACAACGTATTGAATGGAGAGGTTTTTGTTAATGGAATTATATGAATAGGGGTGCCAGAGCACAAGAGTCCCCTTTGATGAGAAGCTCACCTTCCCCCTAACACACAGAGAGAGAGAGAGAGAGAGAGAGAGAGAGAGAGAGAGAAGCCCTGCAACTGCTTGAAGGAAATTGTTATTCAGTTACAAACTGAATAAAAACATAAGAAGAGCCTATCTGGGTCAGCATTCCATTGCCCACAATGGTCAGCCAGAATCCCCTGAGAAGACCACAAGCACCACATGAGGACAATAGCTCTCTCTTGCCATTGTTCTCCAGCAACCTGTATCCAGCAGTGGCAGCTGGGGGTTCCCATGTCAGTGGGGCAGCAAATATGCTCCAGATTTAAGTCTAAATTTTAAAGAAGCTATTCAAAGTGCTGAAGCATACCACTACCACCATCCTCCCAAAAAGTCAGGTACTCCACCATGAACAGTTTCTTTAAAGTTCATTCTAAAACCCAGACTGCAGTCACCAGCCCCATGATGTGGGAATCAACAGCTGCCACTGATATTCAGAGGCACATTTCCACAGTTCTTGGAGATAGTATATAGCCACTGTGGCCGGTAGCTTTGAGAGCCATGTCCTCTGCGAGAAGGATAAAGCGGATATAAAAACGAAATATGTCGGTCAAAGCCCATATGCAATAATTACCATCACCACCACCCTCCCACCACCTTTTTTCTCAACTCAGGAACACAAGGCAGCACACAAATGTTTAAACAGCTACAACGAAAAGTAGAATTAAAACGGCAATAGAATGCCCATTTTGAAGTAACACAGGACCTTATCAAAAGCCTTTTTCTACGAGTGAAATCAGTCCTCAAAGGACTACCATAACAAAAAAAGTCTCTTTCCCCATACAGAAGGAGAACAAGGAGAATGCCAGTCTAACCTCTCCCGGAAGGCAGTTCCAGAGCCTGAGAGCAGCCACAAAGAAGGCCTCTCTGTTGGGGATGATAGGAGTTTCAGCCCCACGGAAACGCAGCGGAAAAACCAGAGTTCAGCGAGCCAACAGCAGCAGCCTTATTCCCCAGTAAGGATACTCACACACGGAGGAGTTTCTTCCAAAACAGGAGGCACTTTATCTTGCAGCAAAGTTCCGTTATATACAAAATATAGGACAGACGGACAAAAGCTTGCGCCAGGCACCAGGTTTGGTCAACAGACAAATACTTGCTGGCGTTGCTTTGTTATATACACATCTACAACCAATCAGGTAGAGGTTTGCACACCTCCCTCTACCATCTGCACACGACCCCCATTTCTTATGCAACCTTGCAATTACCCACAGCTGGGGCATGAGGCAACATCTTTGCAGTGGGCTGATCATTTTCCCAGGGTTCCCTGCCTGGAATCCCTGACACTCTCCTATGTTCCCACCATGTGTACCTGTGAGGGTGGTGGGACAATGAGAAGGGCCTCCCCAGAAGCTCTCAAAACATGGGAAAGTCTGCATACCCATTTTGTGTTAAGTCTAGCATTTCTTTGTTTCTTCTGGTGCTACCATTCTTTCAGCAAATAAGACTGTCAGCCTTCAGGAAGATGTTTTTATTAGGTAAGTATTTATATGTACACAAAGAAAAAGAAAAAGCTACCGAGGATGGGGAAACATGTAGGCTCAGCAAACTGATGAATTAAAGTAATAAATATTTTATTTTCTCACTTAGCCTCTTGAGTTCCTCCCAAATGCCCACAAAGTACATAAATTGAGCATTTTTTTTCCAGAATGCTTCAAGATTATTGTGTTGTAACTCTCTCACAGAAAGTTGTGTATGCTTGAAGATTTTAAAATAGAATGTTGAAAAATGTGAACACACCAACAAAGTCTGCAGAATAAATAAGGGCTCAAATATTATTTGATTCTCTTAATGCTATTTTAGTTCACATACATTTTTACTAGCTAAAAAAATAAGTAGTTGATCAAGCAGTAAATATTTGTACAGAAGAAGAATATAGCAGGAAGATGCCACAATGTACAGGTAAGATTCTGTTTCATTCTCTAGACAATAACTAAATACATTCCCCCAAAGATGCTCACTACCGTAAGTGATTGAATATAACTGAATATTTTTCTTACTGTCAAAACTCTGGTCTTAAGTGTCACTTTTATGTCCAGAGGAGTCAACAATAATTACTGAATTTGTTCTCTTAGTGTAGATTTATCATGTACTTTGGCAGTTTATGTATCACTTTATCCATACCAAGGTGTATATTTCCTAAGCTCTGTATTATATTTAAATAAAAAGTGAGTAAGAAAAACAAGATGTTGGAAAATACTGCAAAACAAAAAAGAATGTGTACACAGAGCAACTATAAAAACAGATATCAGTTCATAAAGAGCCTGGGAGAAGATGTCTCCCTAGGCATTTGGCTGCTGTAGCTTCTTAACTATACACTTTGTTCTTTTTCGCTAAGTTGCAGGAAGTTATTAAATAAAACATTCATTGCATATTGAACCAGAGCAGGATAAGGACATATTCCTGAAGAAACAAATTCTGTTTACTCTTGGTTTTGGCTCTCTTGCATAGAAAGTAGCCTTAAGACACAATTCTAATCTCTTTAAAGCCATGTAAACCAAGGGCTGTTAGCACTTCTGTTGACAGTAAATTCTGTCTGTGTAAAGATGTACTTTAGCTATATGGAGCAACTAACTTACCACTGCTTTGGAATGTTATTTTTTGAGAGTACAACTCCCAGAATTCCCCTAGCCAGCTTGGCTACTGGCTGACTGGATGCTTTTCAGAGCTATAGTCCACAAAATAATTTTTCTAAATTCTATGCCTTATAGCAAGTCAAACTATTTGTTCCCGCAGTCTCCTTCATTTCCTTCATAATGAAGTGTCCGTTTACTCCTACTTGTTTCCTAATCAGTTGCCATTCCGTAAGAGCACCCTTTTCTCTTACCGTATAACTAGGGTTCCCAGGTTTTCTAAATAGTAAAACAGTCCACCCTCTGCATTTGAAGGCTTCTTTTTTTGCAGATTTGATCATTTGCGAGTTTGGAGCTGCTGTTTGACTAGCTTGTCCTCCTTGCCCCCCCTCCTCACCATCTTCTGTCCTGCCAATAATGCCAACCCATCATTCCCTTTCCTACCTTGCCACCACAATGCCTCAGCCAGATTTTAAACCCTTCCCACTGACCTTAATTCTCAGTCCTCCTCCTTTCCTTCTCCTGTCCTTGCAAAAGTGCCATCCCATCACTCCTTTTCCCACACAATGCCTCAGCCAGATTTTAAACCCTTCCCAGGGCTGTTGGAAGGATAGGCAATTGAGAGGAGGAGGAGGAGGAGGAGGATTGGGAAAAAGAGGAGTGGGGCAAGGAGAACAGTGGACTAGGAAGGAGTTTGAAATCTGGCTGAGGCAACAAAAGATTAAGGGAGGATTAGGAAGAAGAGGAGTCATATGAGGAGGTTTATGGGCTGGGAAGGGGTTTAAAATCTGGCTGAGGCATTTTGGTGGCAAGGTGGGAAAGGGAGTGATGGGATGGTGCTGTTGGCAGGATAGGCCAGAAAAGGGAGAGAAGGAGGTTGGAGAATTAAAGTTGATGAGAAGGGGTTTAAAATCTGCTTGATCAATCCCGGTTGCATGGTGGGGAAGGGAGAAATGGGCTGGTGCTCTTGGCAGAACAAGAGATGGAGAGAAGGAGGGGCAGCAGGAGTGGTGCCAGGAGGTAGATAGGCTGGGAGGGGACTGAAAACATGGCTGAGGCATCATGATGGCAAGGGCAGAAATGGAGTGATGGGCCAGGCTGTTGGCAAGAAAGGAGTCTATACCATTCGTGTTGGAGAAGACTTAAGATATTTGCAGTTTTCCACTTTCATGAGGCTCCTGTGCCCCTAAGCCCCATGAATGCGGAGGGCCAACTGTACAGGATATTGAAGTTCATGATGGAATATGAAAGGGGAAGGAGAAAGAAAGCCTGGTGCTGGGGCTTGTTTTAACAGTGTTCTTCTCACTCAGTTGCCCGCTCAAGGCTGACCTGAGGCACCTGAGGCAGGCCTATGTAAGGCTCACCTCAAGTTTCATGAGAGGAGGGCTTTTTGTGGGTTCTCTAGGCTCCTGTGAGATCTCATGTCTTATAGGAACCACAAAACCCAGGGAAATCTCATGATGGCAGACCAGAAGCCATCAAGAGATTAGTAATTTGCTGTTGCATGCACACTGAGAGAAAGCTGCTCAGAACTTATATAAAGAGTAATAAGAGCAGGGGCCAGCCTCACTCACAATGGATCACACAAACATATACACACATACACATACAAGAAGAAAATGGTATGTAGTATGAGGACTTTTTGCTACCTACTAAACACTTAGAGACCTATCTCTTATGACCAAAAGATAGAGCTCTGCTCTTCCCACTCAAAACAGTCAAAGGCCATTTTTACACAAGAGGGGAGGAGCAGCTCACTGCGTGTCAAGAATGGTGTTTTATACTCCGATTCAGAAACTGTTCTGTCTGCACACTCCCAATTTAAATCATATTACCTCGGAGAAAAACGGTTGCTGCATCCACAAAAAAGAAGAATGGAACAGTTCAGTTCAGCGCAGTTCCATACCTCCTAAATCATTCCCATCATTGCCACCACAGTTCTCCCTTTCTTCACCACAAATAGCTGACAAATCAAATGCCAAATGTGCAATGAAGGGGGCTATTTGCAAGGAGATTGGACGTGAACAGTCAAGTCTTCTGCGTTCTCCCACTCACCTGTTCCAGTCCCACGCACCACATACAGCAGATCCGTAAACTGTCAAATTATTGTCAGTTGTCAATTGAAGCTGTCAAATTAAACTGTCAAATAGTTCTCAAAGCTTTCGCCATTTTGCGAAGTTAATTTCCACTTCAAAGAGAAACAATGTTGCCATGTTGCAAGTTGTCTCTTCGGAAGTTAATTTTCAAGTCACTTCAAAGAATGCTGCCTTTTCTTGCCTCATGCCTCTGTTCGGGAAGCTCCCTTCCCTCTGTCGGCAGCAGCTGACAGCATTCCTTTGATGAGTGGAGGGAAGGAAATGACAGCCTGGGAATGTCCACTTTTGCCCTGTGAATTGATGTTACTGTTCTGCACATACACAAAAATGAAGCAGAAACAGTTTGGGAGGTTTGCAGTGGACTTTTTCCATTTTTCACATACAGCAGTTTCTCATCGCACTTAACCACGTTAGCAACTGAAAACATGCAGAACGATGAGGAATACGATGAAGCAAAATCAATTCAATGTGCAGATAGTATGGTAAGACTTTGAGCTGACAATGATGTATTGCCCTTGTGCAGAAATGCCCAAAATTTGGGATTTGGGCATACTGTATGACACCAATATGAGACAGAATTTTCAGTCCCTTAGAAAGGCACAAAATGAGAATTCCTGGGAGCCCTAGCCATAACAAAACCACACTACTATAACAATAGCAGCAGAAAGCATTGGCACCAAGGAAAGTCCTTGCCATTAGGAAAAGCAGGGCAGCTATATTAGGCAGCATATTTGGGGTATTAGCAAATTCTTAGTTGTTCATTTATTACAGTCATAAATAAATAATTGGCAATTGGCTGATACTCCAAATAGGCTGGCTGAAGTAGCTGCACAATGTTACTGTATTTTTTACTGCCCATAAGATAGCGAGTACAACTTGCAGCATTTTCTCCCTCAGGCCCCTAATTAACCTAGCTAGCCTTGGATACTATGAATTTGTGCCAAGGGGCATCATTTGCTGATCCATCTAAGAAAACAAAATGTTTTCTGCCCACCTTCCACTGCCATTGTGTGTGTGTGTGTGTGTGTGATTTTCTTGGGCAAGGAATACTCAGAGGTGGTTTGGCCAGTTCTTCTCTCTGAAATATAGACTACTGCACATTGTGTTCATTGGCCATCTCCCATCCAAGTACTAACCAGGACTGTCCCTCCTTAGCTTCCCAGATCAGACATGATCTGGTGCCTTTAGGATACTGTGTAGAAAAGCTAAGGCCCACCTGGAAAAGCCCAAAGTTTTCTCTTTCTGCAAGGTTGCTCCCTAAGCTTCACTGATGCCATATGCTTTCTTTAAAAAAAAAAAAAAACAAGAGAGGATGTTGACTTTGCATTGGAGTAATGCAAACACTATACCTTTCAACATTTCACAGATGAAAACTGGGACACAGCAACATCAGAGGGTCATCAAGATGGCAAAAACGTGGAAAAATACAGAAGCTAGGAGAAGCTACAGTGGTTTGCTTTTACCTGAATCTACAGGGAAGAGCAAGATTCTGTCCTCTCCTCTTCTCCCCTCTCAGTTACTGCTACTCAGTTTGTAGCAATTGAGGTAGGTTGAGGAAGGAAGGGGAAAGTGGGAGGAGGAGAGACAAACTGGGACATTTTCAAAGAAGTTTAAAAATTAGGATAACAGACATTTAAATCAGGACTGTCCCTGCCAAATTGGGACAGTTGGAGGGTATGAAACACTATTAGTGTGGTAAGAAACCTCCAATTTTAGAAAGTGAAGTAAAAGCCGTACTCAGAGCACTTGGGAGAAAAAGGGGACACCAGGGATTCCAGCAGCTATAGGACCATTGCATGAATTTCCCATGCAAGCAAAGTGATACTCACAATTTTTCAACAAAGACTTTTATCATATATGCAAGGGGAATGCCAGATGTCCAGGCTCAGTTCAGCAGAAGAAGAGGCATTATGGATCATAGTGCAAATGTATATTGATTAATGGGGTGCATTAAAGAATTTCAAACAAAAATCAGCCTGTGGTTTATAGACTATAGCAAAACCTTTGATGGTTAGATCATGAAAAATAATGGATTTTATTTTATTATCCTGTCTGTTTAACTTGCACGCTGAACATCTCATATGTAAAGCAGGATTTGACTTGGAGGAAAGAGGCATGAAAATTGGAGGAAGGTACATCAACTATTTAAGATATGCAGATGTCACCATACTACTAGCAGAAAACAGCGAAGACTTGTAACAATTGCTGAAGAAAGTCAAGGAAGAAAATGCAGAGACAGATTTACAGTTGAACATTAAGAAAACAAACATAAGTACCATAGGTGATTTACAGAAGCTTAAAACAAACAATGAAGACATTGAAATAATTCAAGATTTTCCATACTTTGGCTCAGTCATTAATCAGAATGGAGACTGCAGTCAAGAAATCAGAAGAAAACTAGGGTTTAGAATGGCAGCTATGAAGGAACTAGGCAAGACCTGAAGGGTAAAGATATATCATTGAATACTAAAGTTAGGATGATGCACACCATCATATTTCCAGCTTCTATATATGCTTGTGAAATCTGGACAGTGAAGAAAGGTGATAAAAGGAAAATCAACTGATTTGAAATGAGGTGCTAGAGAAGAGTACTACTGATACCATGGACTGCTAAAAAGACAAATGAATGGGTCCTGGGGCGAATCAAGCTGAATCCTCCCAAGAAGCCAAGATGATTAAACTGAGGCTGTCATACTTGGCCATATCACAAGAAGACATGACTCACTAGAAAAGACAATAATGCTTGATAAAGTGCAAGGCAGTAGGAAAAGAGGAAGACCACATTACTGATGGATAGACTCAAAGAAGACATGTCCCTGAATCTGCAGGACTTGAGCAGGACTGATGATGATAAGGGTAACTTGGAGGTCTTCATTCGTAGTGTTGTCAAAGTCAACTTGATGGCAGTTAACAACAGCAACAAGAGAAAACAAAGAGGCAAGGATAATCAGCACCATCTGTACCTGAGGGCAGCTCAGAAGTAATAAAAACAAATTACTACCAGAGAATTTCATACGTGCTCATCACTCCAAGTGATCAAGTCCTGAAGGAGTTATTAGTATTCTTACTATCATAAATGTAGCACCATACATCACTTTTATGTCTTGAGCAGTCAGCCATAACAGCGAAATTTGTCCCTTTTAAAACATGTATCCAGTGTTGTTTGGTCATTTATGTATCATTTTATTGGTACAAAGGCATTTTTGTATATTTTTTGAACATTTTGTTTAAATGAAAAG